>LR990119.1:10959166-12397500 GCA_905147225.2 Euproctis similis
TTAAATAGACCATTTCTTGTCAACATTTTACCTGATTACTTTTTCAGGATGTGTACATTATAGGGCCCATTCAAGTATTCGTAAGCAGATTTTTTACAATTATTTACCCCCTCATCCTCCTTGTCAGCAAAAGTAAGCAAAGCTCTTACCTCCATCACAATTACGTAAACATATTCCGAAAAAAAATCTCAAGAGACCATCTGCAAGATTGCTCCAAGGGCTTTTTTGGAAAATTAAATAACTACTGATGAAGTAGTCATCATCTGGACCCCCCTACCCCCCATGTCATCCAAAATAAGCAAAACAAAGACCTCCCCTGCCATCCTAGAGTGCTTACGTAATACTTGAACGGCCCCTAATTATTTGGGATAGCATTAGTAGA
This sequence comes from Euproctis similis, assembly GCA_905147225.2. Classification (NCBI taxonomy): domain Eukaryota; kingdom Metazoa; phylum Arthropoda; class Insecta; order Lepidoptera; family Erebidae; genus Euproctis; species Euproctis similis. Next base: position 10,959,549 of record LR990119.1, read on the forward strand.
TATTGCGTGTAATCCTTTGTGGAGTTGGAATTTTATCGTCATTGGAATTAAGACCACGCGTGCAGAGTAGCTGGCAACGACTAGTAGAAATACAAAATACAACTACAATATATACCTAAATCTCTTGACTGTATGACGGATCTGATTAGGCATTTAATCTGCATCTGAGTAACAACACCTATGACCTTAAGACCAAAATTTTATTATTTGCGAAATAAATAAAAAATGAATAGATAAATACATAATATATACCTATAATTTCTTAAAATAAATCCTATACAAATAATTGTCTGTAATATTTTATATATACAACGAAATTGTCAGCAATCTGTGTATTAGTAGTGATAATTTATACACCAAATTTGTAACAATAAAGGTCTTAAAAATAACAACTATTGCAATCACATATTGTTCAAAATTGAATATGCTGGTACCAAATACAAGGTTAACATTGGGCGTGCGACAGTATCAATTAATCAAACATTTAATGATTTTAAGGGAGAATGCATTAAAAATATTTTAAATAGTCATTTATATTAATGAAACAGTCGCCGATTAAAAATATATTCAATTATATAAAGCGTCCAAATTTATCAATGCGCCATTTTAACTAAAATATCAGACACAGTACATGACGTCACAGCTATGTAAATATTGCTCTACATTCTATTTTCTAGTACTTTGGTTTTATAGCTGCGCGTAGATTCATCTAACCGTGTGCCGCTGTGGCGGCAAATCGGGCGCCATGACACTACGAGCTGTTTTCGTGCGCTATTCAAAAAATATTACAACTTAAAATTCGTGATACTTTAGTTTCTTACAAAAATAAAGATTTTTTATGTTGTTAATTAGTAAATATCTACTTACATTAATAATTACAAAATCTGTCGACATGTCCATTCTATATTCAGTATTAACTTAATCAAGAGAGAGTAATATTGGTCTCTACCTGTCACATAGGACAATTTTATTGTGCGCAGAGTAAATATATCACATAGCTTCCCGCCTTTTTCCATAATTAAGTAAAAAAAAATCATTTAGTTATTGTGTTATAAAAATTGCTTAAGATATAAATTGTTAAAATTAAGATTGTGAGAGTGAAGGATCTATCATTTGAAAATTACTTTATGCATTGATTAAAATGCATACACACATATACATTTTGTCGCTGACAATGGACCACGGTAACCGCTTACCATCTGGTGGACCATGTCGTTTCTTTGAGATCGTCCTTCCAAAGAAACTTTCAACAATATTCAAGTTCGTTATAGATATTATGTTAAACACTACGCAAGTTAACAAACCTATCGGGCGTACTCCAGTCTATTTATAGCCGCGATTTTTTTTTAGTATATAATTTAAGGTTTTGTGTTAGCGATTTCGAATGATATAAGATTAATTGCTATTCGAAAGTGTTAAAGTGCTGTTCTCGATGGCGGTCAATTCAGTGTCTGATGAATAGGTGTGTCGATGCGTAATTGCCGCTGCCTATACTTCCGGGTAATAAGGGCGTGAGGTTACATTAATAAAGTATAGGAGGTTAGCCCCTCACACATGGTGTAGAGACAAGAAAAAAGTGCCCTACCCACTCGGTGGTGCTCGATACTATGTTTAATATATATTCAATTATGCGATTCTCTAATGGGGACGAGTTTTGCTTTTGCATTTTTAATCCAAAAATACTTCAAAACTATAAATTTAATGATCATTTTAGACCATGTAGAATGGGATGATGTTTTTTCAAAAGAAAATATGCTTTGCTAAATTATGGAATTAATTTGGAAGATAATTTAACTAAAGTATCAACAAAAGCTATAACAAGTTAATAGGTTTTTTTTTCTATGCTAAGCAATAAGATATTAACTGTAATACATCAAAAATAAATTCTGATGAGTGTAATGATTTGTTCTTAGTAACAACTAGCCGACCCGGCTTTCATAAGCATTAATAGTAATGTTTACAGCTTTGACAATTACTAATGTGCTACATCTCGAAAATTATTACTTTTTCTTTACTACATTATACATAAATTATACATACAAACCGCATAAAAATCCGTTGCGTAGTTTCAAAGATCTATGCATTTAGGGGGACAGACAGTGGAAAGCGACTTTGTTTTATACTATGTAATGATTAGCAACAAATAAATAACCATGACATTGATTTAGTAATATGTAACTAAATTATCGGTTCTGTGGCAAGTGCCTATCAATCTGTTAGATATAGTTAACAGATAAAACGGAATAAATGATTTAAAATAACATTTTTTCGTTCATATGTTTTACGGCCCAATTTTTGTGCTGTAATTATGTTCAAATTAAAAATGTTGTTTACAACAAACGAGAGAATTACATAAAATTTAATAAATGTAAATATATTTAATATGAATTCATATTGCACACTGTTGTACAGTTAGATTTTAAATATATATATTGTGTATAGAAGAGTTAAGAGTTCGCATGTTCGGCCATGAATGTAATGATATATTTTAAAACGTTGTAAGAACATCACAATTGACGGGAGACTGCCGCGCTATTGTAAATGATTTTTTCTCTTGTAAATTTTACTCTGTAAGTCCTCTAAAAATTGTTGTATCCCCACGAAGTATAGAAACACAGGAGTCCGAAAGGTCTAGGCTTTGCATAGACCTCGTGCACACAATAATAAATTGAGATCTTAGTTCTCTTTTCTGCCAATTTCTACCCGATCATTACGTAACTTACGGCGGGTTTAGTATTAAACAGTGTTGTCAACGGCGACAAAACTTCCCGCGTAAACATTTGAACGAGTGCTTCTCGAAGGATGGCGACCTCTAGTGGCGAAAATTACTTCCCCTAAATAGAGACCATTCGTTCAACATTACGTTGTAACTCCTGTGTTTCTATACTCTGTGCTGTATCCACTAAGAAAATGTCTGTTTCTAAATTAGCTACAGAGTAATCTGAGATTGTTATAAAAATAATTATTGATTATTTGTTTTAAGTCTCATGTTTTTCTATTAACAAACATTTTCGTAGTGTGTATGAGAGACATAATGCATAGATAGGTTAATGCAAGTTTTACTCATGAATATTTTATGAAATCTAATTAGGTAATAGAATATCAGTGGTCTTAAATTTGTGCATAGTTTATTTTGTATTATGTGAATAACAAGCAATAATAAAATTGTTAATGAGGATTTTTTTTTCTTATTTTCACTATACATACTAACATACCTATATTACTAATAGTCAGAGATCCGCTGAACCACCCTTCACTGTCGTGTTTTTTTGATGATACCTACCTATTTTATATGAAATTCAATATGTCATTATTAGTCATTAAGTATATTGCACATGGGTGGCCTAAAAAAATTCAGTCTATAAGGATATGATTATTTAACACTCAACTTTTTTTTACATGTCGTATTTTTTGACCAATTCTATACTAATCGAAAGTATGAAGCCCACATAATATGAAAATGATAGGCTGCTAATTATTTTCCAGTCCAAACTGTAGGGCAGCCAGGTTTTAAGTCTCATCAAAAAAACACGACGGCGAAGATTGTCAGCGGATCTTAGACCATAACTCTAAAGTCAGGCAGCCTTCCTTTTTAACACCCAATTATTACGAATTTGTTTTAATGACTTTGGTTGCAAACGGCAGGTAGGTCACCTGATGGTAAGCCATGCAACCATGGACACCTGCAACACAAATAGTGTTACGAGGTGGGAAGCTATCTATGGGATAAAAAAGGGGTCGAAACTGGGACAGAGTTATAGAGATAGGTGAAAAATTTAGCAGGACGAGTCGCGAGCCAAGCCCGGTGGTAATGAAAATTGCTTACTTGCAATGATACACCCGACAAGTCATAAAACCCCGGTCTTACTCGTATATAATATATACGCCCGTCAATTAAGGCCATATGAAAACGAAGTTGAGGAAAATAACTTGTGAATTGAGTATCTTTTTATTGACATACTGTCAGTATGGCATACTAATAATACTTACTATTTAAATCTATAAATAGGTAGGTATAATAATGCGCTTACCACTAATTCCGTCCGGTAAGTAGGACACAGATTGAACCTTTTCTTCGCAGTATAGAAACAAGGAGTCCGAACGGTCTAGGCTTTTCCATAGTAATTATATTCCATAATAATAAACTGAGATCTTAGTTCTCGTTTCTGTCACAGGCTGCGCTAGAACTTGGGACGTACCGATGCTATTATTATTGTTACATGCATACACGCGTCGACTTGCGATTGCTTAATTTATTTAGCTAAGAATTAATTTAAAAACATTGTTTCCCCACCCACAATAAATGTAAAAAATCTTCCCGCGTAAAGACTAAAACGAGTAGGTATTTCATGCAAAATGACGCGGTCTACCGGCGAAAATTCTGTTCCCTAAATGGAGATTGGAGACCATTCGTTCAAAATTACGTTCAAACTCTTTGTATCTATGCTCTGTGCACTTTTTAATTAGTTTTTGGGAAATAGTATAATAATAAAGATAGAAAAATCCAATATTAAGTCCAGTCTGTCGATTTCGCAATGAATGTAAGTAGAAAGCATAGTAAAAATATATACAGTATTTTAAAATGCTTGTCATTAGTACAAAAATACCTGTTCTGACTATAACATCTTTCATATAAATAAACATTTATACTATTTTAAACACCAGTGACTACCCTTTTTTCACTTGTTATGTCCATAGGGGTTGTCTAGAAGAAATCGCTGAATTCGCGATAAGACCGCCGCGCCGTTTGTGTATTTTTACTGTTTAATCTGTTGAGTAAATGTAATCCTTTTGTTTGTGCAATAAAGTATATTGCATTGTAATAAAGAAATAAAATATTTTTTTTACATCAAATAACATTTTATGGTGTGACCTTAAAAATTATATAAGTATCTATATACATTTAATAATATCATGAATTTAAAATATAAATGGTCTTATAAAATTAAATAAATTGACGCGCAGACTTTTGGGCCGTTCAAGAATTATGTAAACACTATATTGGGGGGGTGGGGGAGTCTTCGGTTTGCTTATTTTTGATGACATGGGGGGTAGGGGGGTCCAGATGATGATTACGTCATCAGTAGCTATTCAATTTTACAAAAAAAACTTAGACCAATCGTGTAAATAGCCTCTAGAAATTTTTTTTTAACAATGATTACGTAATTATGGGGGGAGGGGGTAAGAGCTTTGCTGACTTTTGCTGATAAGGGGAAGGGGGGTGGGGGGGTAAATAATTGTAATAAATATGCTTACGTAATACTTGAATAATTCGCCCCATCACACTTGAATAATTTGAGTCACATCTTAGACGCTCAACATATTGATTCATTACAAACAATACTAAATGTGGTAAAAATCATTTACTTATTGTTTCTAAATTATGTACATCACTATAAGTACTACACCTTGTAGATACCTATTATTATCTTAATCTTAGGGGGCCATCCATTAATCCCGTGATCTTTTTTTTAGCACATTTTGACCCGCCTATTACCTTGGTGATATGTGGGTAGTTTTAAATTAATTACCCACTTGTGATGCATCAAACAAATGACTCAAACCCCTCCCCCCCTTTAAAGCACATGTGATTATTGGACAGCCCCTTATCACAAACAATAATATATAAATTTGTGGAAAATTAATAATAAATATTTTTTAAATACTGTTTTGGACTATAGAATACTATACAACTCTCAGAGATAAAAATATTTGTGCACATTACCAGCAAACTAAAAATATAACTTTATTTTTGTAAACAATATCCTTATTGAAAACAAACTTTTTAATCTTGTGTACATTAACTTATTCTGAAGTATCAAAATATTTTAAGCCTCCATATAACATTATTTTAGCCTATACATATTATATGTAATGGATGTGCATTTCTGCATTTTTTTTTTAATATAAATTATAATATAATTTTTACATGACAACTTTAAAATTCAACACATAAGTGACTAAAATTTACTCGCTAGCAGACACGGTGAACTTTGTTCCGCATCAAAAGTAATTTTTATAGTGTGTTCAATTATAGAGCTAAATCTCGAAAGTTATCTCTTTTTGTTGACTACATTATACATACAAACACGAGGGTGACACTCTCTATCTCTTAAAAAAACGCATCATAACCCGTTGCGTAGTTTCAAAGATCTAAGCATGTACGTGGACAGACAGTGGAAAGCGATTTTGTTATATACTATGTAATGATGTTTTATACTATGCACTGATTAATTTTAGGATTTAAAATATCAAAAATATCAGGATTATTAAATAAACTATATGTAGATAGATGATATTATAACTAACAGTTAAATTTTTATTTTTATATTTCACTTAATAATCCCAAGATATTTCTGATATTTTATAAGACCTGTTCCATTCTCTAATAAAATTACCTAGATATGTATGGATAATAATATATTACTATTATATAAAATATTTTTAATTTGTACACAATTTCCGAACAATTAATTTAACAATTATTAAATTATAATTTTTTTTATAATTTGTGGTGATAAGTTTGTGATGATTGATTCAGTCTTCATGTAGGAATATTAACCATAATCAGGGCCAGAAGTGGTCAGGCCTTTGCTTTGAATAGCAAATAATATGGCTGTGTCTAGAAAATCACAATCATTGGCACCCAGGTTCTGGACTTTATCACATTCAGAACTGGAATTTTGAGGACTACTGCTAAATTCCTGGCAGGACAAACTAGTGTCTGGTAATAATGAAAATGCTGTCCTATTGTCACTTTGTATACTCTGTTCGTCAGAAATTGACCGTACCGGTTCTAAATTAATACGAGTTGTATTGGAATTAATGATGTTATCAATTTCATGACATTCATTATCTGAGCGCTGAGGAGTTAATTGACGAACATTATCGTCATTACAGCTAATATTTACATTGGTATTAATATTATTCCTACTGCTGCTACTACCTGGCTGTTGAAGACCATGTGCAGATATAGCCATAAGTATACCTTCATTTTCAACACTATTATCTTCAGGAAGATTATTAATAAAATCAGCAACATCGAGTGCTATAAATCGGCTTGTTTCATTTTCAGGTGGCAGTGGCTCTCTTATCCATGCGTCTAATACATGATTTATTGAATTGTCCAAAAAACTCTTCACAGTCTGAAAATTAAAATTAATTCTGGATATATAGCAAGCAGACTAAGCTATTTACACATAATAGGGTTTTTATTTTATGTCCCAACACAATATGGAAATAAATTCAAGACCAATAGCCATATCTGTGACTGAATATAGCTTAACAGTTCAATATTATAGTGAAGAAAACTGTAAAGGTCTAACAAACATCTCTGAAAAACTACATGAGCAGTCTAGAATAACTTTCCAAGTCCTGTATGAATTGCAGAGTTACAAATTGATGCACCTAAGCAATAACCCAACAATAGCACTTTAATGTTTATTTTTTTTTAAATATCAGATTTCACAACTGTGGGCTAGAACTTGTATTGTTTTTTTTTTTAATTTTTTCTATGGATAATTGCAAAAATATGATCAATGACAATTTTATTACTCGGAACTTTTATTGCAATTTTATACTACAAAAAATTAAATTTTACATTGTTACTTTTTAAATTTAATGACAGATAATAGGTATAATGCTGTAAAATTTGATTTGATACATTTAACATGGCATAATAATAACTCACTGAAGATATAGCTAAAAACTACAAGACATTTTTTCCTAAAGAAACAGTGTTTGACCAGTATAAGAAGGGGCGTCAAACTGGTACATGGAAAAATTAATATGCTGTCAGACCTGGTTTGATAAGAAAGTGTTCTTATGTATATATTACAGCTGTGAATAATGTAGTTATATTTTATATTATTAAATTTTGCATTAGCTAAATGTTTATTGTTATACCTGCTTAGCTTGCCATTTAGCTATACATTGTTCTACTGCATTTTGTGTAACCACCATTGATGCAGGTACATTATTAATATTTTTTTCCCTTTTTGTAAGCACCTTCTGTTCATATGATAAATATGGTGGATATGACCATCTCCCATTTGATGTACCGGATTTGGGTTTATGCCCAGATTCACCTGAAGGAGTACTCCTGGAATCTAGTGAATTTAAATCTTGTTTTAAATAATAGTCTCCTATCGTTCCCAAGTTCTGTCCAGATCGAGTGACATTGTCAGAAGGGCCACCAATATCTGGATTTGTTGTTACTGTTGAAGCTTTAGCTGTATCTTTGTAACCATTTTTTAAATGGTGTTTTCCTTTAACTTGCCATGGAAAACGTGCTTTCTTCAGTGGTCGCCGAGAGTCATGATACGGGCCGCCATTTTCTTCTTGTTTACACGATGAGCCTCCAGCTGCTGCTGTTATATTCATTACGATATCTTCTATTACACATAAATCAGTCTATCGTTTGTAAACAAACTCACATCACTATTAATTACTATCATATGATCAGATGTCAAACTAATTAGTCAGTAAAAAAAACGTAAACATTGAGCGAGCATTAAATATTAATAAAAGACAAATAATAATAACAATTTACAGTTTCATAGGTAATTTATAAAAGATAAAATAATTGGTTAATCTTTTAAAATAATATCTTTTATAATTTCAAAAATATCCAGAGGAGGACAGACAACTAGAAGTAATCAAGTAAATCGTCTCGTCGTGAAATATTTGTCAAACAAACAAGTACAACAATCAAGTACGATGTCCTCGCCAATAAGAAGTACAGTAGATTTGCAGAGATCAAGTAAAATAATCATTTATAAATGTTATTCTTCCTGTGATTATCTTTAGCTGTGATCTATCTACTTATCTCTATTTGGTTCAAGTTCTGGCTTCTACTAAAACAGCTAATACTGTTACATATTTTTTACTAGTATTTTATGATTTCAGCGCCGTACTTAGCAATTTAAACCTGGTACCAATCTACTACTACCTGATACTACTATAAGTACCTCTACTGGACTGTTTTGCTTTCTAATTTAAGTACCTACTTAAAGTATGTACTTAAAATATTACCTATCTTGGTCAAGCTTGGTAAAGCGGTGCGTGCCAAAATCATATAATAGATCATTTGGGGTGGGGAGAAAATATTCTTCTGCATACGCTAAGATAAGATACTGTAACCTCCAAAGTTTACATATTCACTGATTGGTTTACTACAAATATTATGAGACAATGTATGAAATTGATTAAGAATAGCGAGTGCCGAGACGAGTAGACGTCTCGGCTATTCTTAATAAGAGACGATGTGAGAGAGGAATCCAGAGACCAGTATCCACTTTCCTTTTTCCACCTACTCCCATAAAGAAAGGCAACGCACCACGGTGTAGGTACATGGGTGGTGAGAAGTTACTTACCATCACCCACTAGCTCGTTTGCCGTCTTATCCCATAAAAATAAAAGTATATTTTTTACGAACGAATTGGTCCGTCATAATCATATACCATTTTCCATATCTTCAAATCGATTGATAAGCTTGTTTTAAATATTTTTATTACACACCAAAATGTATCATGCGCAGTATGCAATTAAATTTAAAGTAAATGAAATATGCATCTATTAAAGATCAATATACCCCAGCATGTAGATTAAATAATACATGTTTTTGGATGTATTGCAGTTTTAAAATGCAAATGGGTGAAACAAAGTTGGACGCTTCAGTTAGTAATTTTCATTACATTGTATAAAACTAAAGTCGCTTTCCGCTGTCTATACCCTTGTATGCTTAGATCTTTGAAACTATGCAACGGCTTTTGATATGTTTTTTAATAGATAGTGTCAATAGTGTGGTTTGTATAATTAACGTATATTGTTGTAAAATAGTGTTAATTTTCGAGATTTAGGATTTTAATTGCAAACGCTGACTGAACCCTAACTATTAGATCACATCATGTCAACATTAAACACCGTCAAAATGTTTATCTCTTAGGGATAACCCTGCACTGACAGTTTTCATTTCTTATTATTAGTCATCATCATTATCATTACATTTAGCACTTTAATTGCAAACGCTGGCTGAACCCTAAGCGATACATGAAAACAATGTTCTACATTACTAAACACCTTCAGAAGGTCTACAAGAAAGTCCGCGAGGGCATATGTCTATCTCTTAGGGATAAACCCACAATGACCATTTTTACTTTTTACATGAAATAATGGCTTATTTACGAAGCGATTTTAAACATTACAGCATTAATTTTCATGCAATTAAGTTTCATAAATAGATTGTGCAAGTAATATAGATGATCCTGGCCCTTTACAGCATGCAATTTAAACGAATATTTTTGGAGATATTGCAGTATTATCATAGCGGGACAGTAGTTAAGCCGATAAATAGCACAAATTGAACCTCATGATATCCAAAATTTACTCATTTATTACTTTGATTCGGAACAAAGTTCGCCGGGTCAGCTAGTAATATATATATATTGCTAAGGCGAAACAAATTTCGCTGAGTCAACTAGTTGTATATAAACTCCTTAATGAACGCTTAATATTTTTTTAAGATAAGTGCCTAATTGGTTTCTCGGAAATGTATTTATTTGCTAGAGAATTCTTCTTTAAACTATCTAAATATAATAATAATATCTTGGACACAACCATGACATAACCTCGTTGTCTAAAGCAACATTTTTGTTGAAAAGGGACATTTTTAAAGAGCTGTCGACAGGTCCACTTTCGTAGATTTTAATATCACAATCACTTTTTGCACAGATACCTACCAGATATTAGTGAAATAAAGTTTAGTAATCGTATCAGTTAAGGCATAATCGACTTCTGAAAACATCCAGAGATTTTCCGAGACCACTGACTTTCCCGCGTATTGAAATATTCTTTTTTTTCTTGGCACCATAGTAAATAAACTAAAAATTTATGTATTTAAATCTTATGTGTCGTAAATCCTAAACCACAGCTATATGTTTAAGTTTTGAAAGTGCACTTCTAAGAAAGCCGAAGCGTACTTATCTTTATGAGCCCTCTATTCAAACATAATCAGTGGCCATAGAGGGGAGGACTGCATTCCCGGCGACGACATTAATGGAATGATTGTGTTGTGTGAACTGTACTCTGGACAACAGTCGCTCCCTTAACACGCGTGTGACCGAATTATTTAAATCCAATATATTTGAATTGCTTGTGTTAAAAGTATCAAGATTATTTATATAAACCAGTATTTATAGTGGGTACATTTGTACGTTAGGTACCTTTAGTGACATAAATCATGCAGGTAAGAATGATTTTTAATTTTATATCGATACAAATAGTAATTAAATAAATTTGTTGTGAAAATATTTAAATTTATTATTATTAGAAATATGTGAGTAGACGATTTTTTCGCTCTGACAAAGGTAGGAGTGTTGGACCGATATTTAGGTAGTTATTTATAGCAAGCTGAGAAACTATAGGTACCTAACTTTATTTTTTTTCGCTACTTTAGCAAGATTTAGGTGCGGTTTTGCACATTGCCAGACTCGTACAAACATATTTTGCCAGAAAATATATAAATTATCTCGGTGGTCCAGTGGTTGAGGACACGGCTTCTAATCCAGAAATCCGGTTTCGATTCCTGATACTGGCTCACACCAATGACTTTTCGAAATTGTTTTCGGAAGTTATGTGTGATAAATATTGATGACTAAAAACTTTGTGCCCAGTATGGCAATAGGTTCGCCACTTATTCCATTTGGGACGTAAACATAACGGCGAGACGAGGCTTTACAGCCGGTCCCTACACCTTCGGGTAACAAAAGGCGTGAAGTTATGTTACTGTAATACACAGGGGACTTTCTACCATAACCTTAAAAATGCTTTGTATAAAAATGAAAATATTTGTTAAAATTTCTATCGATTATTTGGGTATATATTTGTTAAATTTGTGTTATTCTCTTTAACATACAACATTTGTTTCCAACAAATACTTGCTAAATATGTACTTAGTATAAAGTATGCTAAGCATGTATAATTGATATTGGCAGACCGCGCGAACTTTATACCCCTATTTTACAAATACTGAGCACATATACGAGTAAGTACGGTTACCAAAAACATTTCTGCTCCGATCCTATTGATCATACCGTAATTACAATAGACTAAAGCTTTCCTCGATAAAAGGACTATCCAACACATTTTTTTTTCTTTTTGAGCAAGTTACTCCTGCGATTAGTGTGTTTAAACATACAAAATCTTTTAAGTTTTTCTCAAGTTTTATTAAATACTAGCTGACCCGGCGAACTTTGTTCCGCATCAAAAGTAATAAATGAGTAAATTTTGGATATCATGAAGTTGAATTTGAGCTAATTATAGCCTTAACTGCTGTCCCGCTATGTTAATATTGCAATATCTTCGAAAGAAATCGTTTAAATTACATGCTGTTAAGGGCCAGGATCATCTAAATTACATGCACAATCTATTTAAGACACTTAAGCCCGAATACTGAACCGCCACTCAAATATATAAGCGCTACTTAAGCGTTTAAGTAGCTGTCACATTGGACAGAATACGTGAAATTTGAGCAGTAAGTAGCACTTTATTGATTGTCAATTGGATGAATATTAATGCTGTAATGTTTTAAAATCGCTTCGTAAATAAGCCATTATTTCTCGTAAAAATAAAAAAAAAGGTCTTTGGGGGTTATCTCTAAGAGATAAACATATTTTAGATTACGGATTTTTTTGTAGACCTTCTCAAGGTATTTAATAATGTAGAACATTGTTTTGATCTATCACTTAGGGTTCAGCCAGAGTTTGCAATTAAAGTGCTAAATCTCTAAAATCATTACTTTTCTTTACAAGATCATATGAATTATATATCAAAACCACCCGGTTGACACCCTCTAACTACTAAAAAAAACCGCATCAAAATCCGTTGCGCAGTTTTAAAGATATAAGCATATAAGGGGACAGACAGCGGAAAGTGACTTCATTTTATACTACGAAATGACGATTAAACCACGTGATCAATTCATGTACATAACTACTAAAATGGTATCCAAAAAGTTCTTTTGTACGTCGTTTAGGATTCGAAGTTCTGATAGTAGGTATGTACTGTAGAGACTACAATAGACGTTACCAATTTTTTAATTAAATACTTTTACACTTAAGCTATCCGTAACTTCACGCAAATGGCATAGGTGTCGAATCTATTGATATACACCAGGCACAAAGTTGAAGGGTAATCCATATTTATCACACATAACTTCCAAAAGGAATTCTGAGAATTCATTGGTGTGCGTTTGGAATCGAACCCAGAAGCGGAGTGCTCTACCACTGGAACACCGAGATAATACTGTAAAATGGAAAATATCTAAAAGATTCCTTTGTTACTGGTAAGGTCGGAAAGTTATGAACCGATTTTAATAACTAGGTAGGTATACACTATTATATAGAAAGTAGTTAAGAAATCTTAGACACAAAAAACTTAAAAGCTCTAAAAAGTTATAGTGCTAACTCTTTTTTATATTTCTATATCTTTTATATATATATCGTTTATATTTAATTGAGGTAGAGATTTTAATTACATTTTTTGGCTGGTGAAGGACTAGTAGGTAAATGGTAGAATAAATAATTGGGACTCCATCTAAAGGTATTTGTTACATATTGACGGTGAAGTAGAATATTTATGATCGGTAATGTGGCTCATGCAGCGTTTCCTTCGGTGGCAACGCAAATGTGACACCTCGATGTCGCTTTCCACCAGGCGAGCCGCTTGTTGCTCGTTTCTCCGCTATACCATTAAAAATACTTTCAAAATAACACGTCCAGGAAGTCTGATCTACAAATTTGACAGAAATAAATTTGTTTCAGATCTCATCATCTTTGAAGTGGTTCCTATGCATTGTGGTCGTGCTGGGCTTGTATACCGGAGGGGCATCATCACAAATGTCAGATGCCCAACTGGAGCAAACATTAGCTGACAGGAATACTATGAGACGTCATATCAAATGCGCACTCGGCGAAGCGCCCTGTGACCATGTCGGGAGAAGATTAAAAAGTAAATATTTATGGTTACATAGTATAAAATAAAGTTGCCTTCCGCTGTCTGTCCCCTTATATGCTTATAAGGGGCTTTTTTAATAGATAGACGGTATCAACGGGGTGGTTTTTATCTATAGTTCATATATGATGTAGTGAAGAAAAAGTGATAAATCCAAAATTTACTTCTTACTTACATTTGTTGCGGAACAAAGTTCGCCGGGTCAACAAGTCTTACATAAAAAAAAATGTCAAATACTCTGCTAGAGGTACCCAGAAAAACTGAGAAAATATAGGTATACCTATTCAATTTTTGTCTGTCTGTTTGTTCCGGCTAACCTCTGAAATGGCTGGACCAAGTTTGACGAGAATTTTATTGACAGGTAGCTTGTGTAATAAGGAGAAACATAGGCTACTTTTTTTACAAAAAAATCTCTTACTTATTGCTTCCGAGACGAAACAAAGTTAGACGGGTGTTGTTACTTATAAACAAGGAACATAATCACAACAAATTGAATGTGTTACAACTACGCAGTTCGCTGCATGAATGGACTGGCGCAACAGGTGAAATACCACGACCTCTCAGAATCGACGTAAAATAACTGATACCGCCGCGTTTCGCTCAGTGAGATAGGTATCCGAAGGGCGGAGGCACAACCCTTCCGCTTTTCCTTCCCCATACAAATTCCGACCCTTTCCTATCCCATTTTAAGGCCCAGCAACGCAACTGCAACACTATCCGCGTTGCAGGTATTCATGGGCGGCGTTAGTTATATACCATCAGGTGACAAGCCTGCTCGTTTGCCTCCCAGTTTTATAGAGGCACACGGAAAAAATTTCAAAAATTCTAATATATATTCTAATTTTTTTAAAGTACAATAAAATATAATTGCAAAATATAACTCTCTCTCTCTACAATATTTAAGTAGGCCAATGTCTTAAATGCTTACAAAAAAAAAACATCGCGACACTCAGACGGCGGGTTCTGAAATTACGGAACACGTATTTAGGCGGCTTTCCATTTTAATTAGAATTGTAAAATGCTATTTCATCATTATTGTTTTATCCCTGATGCACCTATTGCCAAGACATTCGGACTGATAAAGCGTAGTAACCTCTGCCTTCACCTTCGGCGATTAAATGCGTGAAGATATGGTCACGGTATCTTGTTTTTTTTTCGGCTCTTGAATATGATGTCGACAGGAACTGCTATTGGAGTGCAATGTTTTTATATGAAAGTTTACAAATTGTTTTAACCAATTGTTGCAATATATCCGGCTCCAAAAAAACATCGGTGTCATGCAAATATGCACTTAGAATGACATAGATTAGTTATGTAAACATAAATATATAGATTAGTTGAATTGTCTATAAATAAAGAAACTAGCTACTAACGAGGTGATAAGTAGAAAAACTCGTGTTTTGTTCGACACATTATGTCATAACAGATTTTCATAATCGCAGCGGCGATTAACCTACAATCTCCTTTTGGCTCGACGACGTAAATACCCGAGAACAAATGCAAACACCGAGTTCACAGGATATTGGCAAACAAGTAATCATTTGACATTGTAACTTTTATTGCCAACGATTTTTTGTAAAAAATAAAATTTTCCCGGAACCGAATCAGCACTGTGAGCATCATGTACCATCGTCATTTTCCTGTCCATCACAATATCTTTATCCAGACATATTTTAACATTGGTAGAGCCATGCAGTTCACTACATGAATGGGCCAGCTCGACCGGTGAAATACCACGGCCTCTCAGAAAAGAGGTGATAGAGGTGTGCGAGGGCCCAAACCCTTCCACTTCGGACCCCTTACCTATCCCATTTTAAAGACCAGTAACGCAACCGGAATACTATCTATGTTGCAGGTGGGCGGCGTTTGCTGCTTACCATCATGTGACACGCCTGCTCGTTTGCCACCGTAGCATAGCTTATTGGGCAAATAGAGGGCTCTGTGTGCATATTGTGTCCAACATATTATTATTAAATAATCAATGTAAAAGTAATTTGTTTTTGTTTCAGTTCTGGCTCCATTGGTACTTCGAGGAGCCTGTCCCCAATGCTCTCAACAGGAGACACGTCAGATCCGGCGTACACTCGCCTATGTTCAGAGACATTATCCCTGGGAATGGGCTAAAATTGTTCGCCAATATGGCTGAATTTGTACACGACTGCGTTCTTTATTAACCATTGATTTACTGTTTATAATATCTTTGACGACTTTATGATCTACTATTAATTATAAATATTCAAAATGCATTTATTAAAAATAATAGCTGGACATATTGATTTTTTTTTTGTAAAATATATCAGTAAAAGACCCAAATAGATTTTATTCATGTGTCAGTACATACGATACTGAAAGATGACTCAGCCTCGGATTATAGTAAAAATTATACTAAATTTTTATTGACTGATCATAATGATTAATAAATTAATCGTGATTTGACCATATTATTTTAATTTTCAATTTACAGGACATATCATAATGTCATTTGTTTTACCGCCTTTAAGAAAGATGTTCTAATTTTAAATCGTTTATTTTTTTTATTCATTGACGGATAACGCTTTAACGATTATTGACGCAATTGTTTTTTATTCTTGTGTTAAGAGTGTTAGATCTTGAAAGACTTGACAGCGGAAAATATACATGTACTTATCCACTATTTTTTTTGTTTTTACGTATCTGTAGTAATTTTAATTTTACCGAACTTTCCTTAACAAATTACTTTTTTGAACTAACTATAATTGGAAAAATTACATAAAATAAATTTAAACGATTTAAAAGTTTACGTACAAATAAATAATATGGCATATGGCATATGGTATACGGTTTTATAATCTTTTATATTCACGATAGTAACTAATTATTTTATTGTCTTTTATTCAATTAGGTGACTACACATAATATGTTATTATAGTATATATAGTATGCTATTGTTATTTCTGGTACGTAAATCTTATCGATTTTGAGTGCATATTTGTTTAAACCGATGTTTGTATATTAAATTTAATTGTTTCTATTTGTTTAATTAACCTCCATTACAATAATGAAATTAAGATTATTTTTGACATTCAAATATTTACATTGATAAACGTCTATGAATATGATATCATTATCATGATTACATAGTTTAAAACAAAGTCACTTTCCGCTGTCTGTCCCCTTATATGCGCATGTCTTTAAAATTACGCAACAGATTTTGATGCGTTTTTTTTAAGATTTAGAGGTTGTCAACGGGGTGGTTTTAATCTATAATTCATGTATAGTGTAGTGAAAAAAATTGATTACTTTCAAGATTTAGAACTTTAATCGCAAACGCTGCCTGAACCCTAAGTGATAAATCAAAACAATGTACTACAATATTATACACCTTTAAAAGGTCTACAAAAAAGTCCGCGAGGGCATATGTCTATCTCTTAGGGATAACCCACAATGACCATTTTTATTTCTTTACTTTTTACGAGAAATAATGGCCATTTACGAAGCGATTTTAAACATAGCAGTATTCATTTTCAGCCAATTAAGTGTCTTGAATAGATTGTGCATGTAATATAGATGATCCTGGCCCTTTACAGCATGCAATTTAAACGAATATTTTCGAAGATATTGCAGTATTAACATAGCGGGACAGCAGTTATTAATTTTGATGCGGAACAAAGTTCGCCGGGTCAGCTTGTTGAATTATAAACAGGAATAATAACCCAATCGAGTTAGCTCAAAAATAGGGGTAATCTGGACTTAATTACAGTAAAAAAAATGCGCTAATGTTAATAAAAAATATTAGAATCAAAATAGTTGATCATTAAATTTCATTAAATTTCTGGGGTAAACCTTCAGGCGCGTGAGTCCGCGTGACCACCCAGGCTGCCCGGTCGCTTGGACCGCTAAATTTACCATAGACTTAATTAACTTAACTTAGAACTTAGAATTTTAATACATATTAATTTTGGAAAATTAAAAATAAGATGTAATTTATTTTTTAAGTTTGCATTACTAAGAATCTTCAAAAATTAAAAGTCTATTTATTACAAATCTATCGCCTGAATATTTGGGAATGTAAGTAAATAATCTGCTCCTTTTATTAATCGCACTAGACGCAAGTTGTAATCGCAGGTAGATTAGCAGATAGCAGCTGTTATGCCTCGACTGACCGAACTTTTTGGTCCCAAATAAAATATCTAGGTGACGAAAACTCAGAACTTGAAAGACTTTTTGGTAATGTTTTTTGGAAGCTATAAGTAATAATTATTATAGATGGCTGCAAATCGTGCTCCTTGTCTTGCAATATATTCAGTCCAGCTCACTACATCATTATCTTCTTGCGGGAATCCCATTATTTGGGGTCGATTCGAATCTTCAACATAATAATCAAGCCTTCCTCTTCTCTTATTTCCCTCCACATTCAGGTTTATTATTCTTCTTGCAACATGTGTATCAATCACCGTGTGTCACCTGATGGTAAGTGAACAGCGCCGCCCATAGATATCTAAAACACTTAAAGTACTACAGTTGCGTTGGGACCTTTAAGGGAGTAGAATAGAAAAGGATGGGGAAGGGGGTGGGCCTCCGGGTACATCTCTCACCGAACGAAACGCGGCATGAGCCCCTTTACTTCGATATTCTGAGAGATCGTGGTAATTCACCGGTCGGGCCGCCCATTCAAGCAGTGAAGTGCTTGGCTCTACCACTGTTTAAAATATTATTAGTATGTTATCGTACCTATATAGTATTTTATCCATTTAATCCGTTTTAATAGTCTCGGTGGTCCAGTGGTCGAGTACACGGCTTCTGAATCCAGAGGTTGGGGTTCGAATCCTGGCACACACCAATGACTTTTCGAAATTATTTTCAATAGTTATGTGTGATAAATATCGATGACTAAAAACTTTGAGCCCGATATGGTAATTTCGCCACCTATTCCATTTTGGACGTAAACATAACAGCGAGTCGAGGCTTAACAGCCGCTGCCTACACCTTCGGGTAGAAAAAGGCGTAAAGTTATGTTATGTTTACATCACTGCACATATCCATCTCAACAATCGCATAGCATGTACCTATTCTTCATTCATCCATCCCTTTCATGACCCAATATTCTGATCCATACCTGACGACAATGATCTTGCATATTTTACCCTTCGCTACCTATCGCCATTTATTTTTTTTATTATTTTGAACCTGTCTCGCGCCCTGATTTTCATAATATTAATTTCGCCAGAATCTTTCTCTCTTTGGGTTTTAAAAATATTTCTGCTTCTTGGTAAGTACTGTGCTACTGTTGCACAAAAGTAGACCGAACGGATATAGTTGTAAATATTATAAGCACCACAAGCTGTACACCCGTATTTGTTTGCGTTTTATATCCAACCTAACTCTTGAACTGCAGCAGCAAACCCTTGGTCCAGATATATGATGTGTTGTATCAGCAGTAAGTACCTTCTTAGATATCATATGAATAAAAAAGAGATGTCTTGTTGAATTGGTACGATCAAAGAGAACCAAAAAAATATTGACAGGGTATGTGGCGAATTGGTAAAACAACCGACTTCTGAGTTCGAAATCGGACCGAATTCATATAGGTAGTAGTTTTATTATGTACTTTAATTGCTTATTATTAAAAAAATAAACCTTTGCATTGTCTAGTTTCGATATAAACACTAGTATTTATTTAACATGGAAAATTAGAGGGCGCCATGTGTGTTATCTATACATTTAATCAAATCTTAGGAAAGTTGAAACTGTACATTGAATATTGTTTTTAGAATACTTGGGATATGATCTACAATCGATACCAAACCCGAAAATATCGCTTTTAGAATTTTTGTCTGTTTATTTGTATGTTTGTTATGGATAAACTCTAAAAGTACTGCATGGTTTTACGTCCAATTTTTCATAAATAGACAAAACACATTATAGACAAAACATAGGCTAAATATTATCACG
Source organism: Euproctis similis (assembly GCA_905147225.2). Lineage (NCBI taxonomy): Eukaryota > Metazoa > Arthropoda > Insecta > Lepidoptera > Erebidae > Euproctis > Euproctis similis. The sequence goes on from LR990119.1 coordinate 10,979,490, forward strand.
CTATCACAAATTGACGGTGAGCAATGAACCCTTATATTGGCACAGGCACAGTATTTTTGCTGCTTTATGGCGTCCACGCAGATGAAGTAGCGGCTAGTATCCTAATATTATTATTAGTACCTACACTAAAAAACGGACAGACAGACATCGAATCAGTGACTTTTTTCAATATGCTCTAGCTATATGTTTCTTTGGTTTGCAACGTCAATCGTAGTGAATCACGTAATAACTTAGCCGCACAATCTCGATGGGCCCGCCGCAGTTCTGTGTACAATCGAGTCGAAAAGTGGGGATCGGCAGGTTAAGTAAGAGGTTACGGCACAACTGTATACACCAGCATTCTCCAACTGGTCGTACATACGCTCAAACGCCTGACTTTATCGCGGTGTAAATATCGCGGAATAAGAAAATAAATAGTAAACATCTCGACATATCGATCAAAGATCCAGGTCAGATTTGGAATACATCATCTGTGTTACCTGCAGGAAGTAAAAGTGTAACTTACCATCATTAGCGCAACAAATAATCACGTAATAATGCAGGTAAGTTGCATTGCAAGTATTGCGAATTTCTCTCCAATGTTAATATCGATTTTCCTGTTAACTTTTTCGACACTGTGCCACATTGGAGGACATTTTGTTGTTTTAAAAAAAGTTTTTAAGCAAAAGCTTTTTTTTTGCACTCGCATTTTTCTTGATTGGTGTATTAATATAAAGAAGGTTGGTTAAAAATATTTCATGTAAAAGTCAAGTGACCTCGTAAACATACGTAAAATTTAATACTACAATTTTGATGAATTATGGAGCGAAACAGTTTTTTTTACCTAAGTCAGTCAAGTTACTCAAGTCAAAATTACACTTCATAAATAACGTACTTAACAGCAAGAGTATCTTCAAAATTGTTACAACCGTTTCAGAGTTAAGATTGATTGACTATAGGGTATAGGTTTGAATAGGGTCTGCAAAGTGCACACCATGTCCGAACTTGTGCATGTGTCCATAGGCCACGATAGCTGTTTACCATTTGGTTAGCGTTGTGCTTTTTTGTCACCTCTAAAATATAGTAAACATAGTGGTCGATCACCCCGCTTCTGAATCAAGAAGACGCGAGCTCCAATCCGGGCTCCATGACAAATGACTTTTCGAAATGACTTCATTTTTGCCCGTTATGGTAGGTTCGCCACCTATTCCATTTGGGACGTAAACATAACGGCGAGTCGATACTTAACAATCACCTACACCTTCGTGTAGAAAAAGGCGTGAATATATGTTATGTTTGTTTAAAATATAACAATAATCAGCTTTCCTGAACACAAAAGAATAATATTTTGTAATGTATATTTATTAATTTACGTTGCGAGTGCGAGAATAATGATAAACCTGAATGTGGAAATAAGAGAAGATGAAGACCTAAGAAATTCTGGATGGATTGTGTGAAAGACGACATGATTAAGAAAGGTGCTAGTGCGGAAGAAGTGAATAAAAGGGAAATTGTGGAAAATAAAAATCGAAAATAAAGAGTTCGAAACGCGATGTATGGGCGCGATGTAATCCTAAAAGTTGTTTTAATCAAATAAAAATCTGTTAAAGAAAGAAATAAAGATATACCTAGTTTCTAATTAACAGTCTCGGTGATTTAGGGTTCGAGCACCCCGCTTCTGAATCGAGAGGTCGCGGGTTCGAATCCTCAGACTGGCTCACCAATGACTTGACCAATGACTTTTCGAAGTTCTTTTCGGAAGTTATGCGTGATAAATATGGATGACTAAAAACTTTGTGTCCGGTATGGCAAAAAGTTCACCACTTATTTCATTTGGGACGTAAACATAAAGGCGAGTCGAGGCTTAACAGCCACTTTTTCTACCGGAAGGTAGAAAAAGACACACCTTTCGGTAGAAAAAGGCGTGAAAGTTCTCTATCTCGATGAAAAATATTGCAAAGTCGCCAAACAACGCCTTATGTGATCAAAAATCTTGCTTCTTTTCCGTGCAGAATATTAGCAATGCACAAAAATACTGGAAATGCTGTTGGTTCCCTGTCTGTATGGTGGTGATCGGCAGAAACCTATTTGACTTCTAAAGTTATTAGCATTGTTTATATGTCTAAGGTCATATTAAGTGATGATTAATCAATATAAGTGCATTATTTTGTTTATTAGTTGTATGTAAGACTATTAAATTTGTATAGAAAAAAATAACAGTTCTTTTACCAAATACATATACCATATACCTACATATACTGTTTGTAATATTGAAATATGTAATCGCTTTTCGTCCATACAACGAATTAACATTTTAAAAATGTTTTGTCTACTGTCTGTCTCATGTTTGTTCCGGCTAATTTCTGAAATGGCTGGAGCGATTTCTTATTGGCTGGTACCTAATTTAATAAGGGTTATCATCATTTTTTTTTAAATATATATTTCATTTAACGTTCGAGAAGAGTTCGCCGGGTCAGCTAGTTATTATTATAATTAAATATTCATTAGGAAAAAAAACTGTCATTAGTATAGAATATATAGGTACACAATAATACAAGTAGATTATATTTTCTTATGCAAACACCATTGTTAAGTTATATACATAGTTACCGCTAACTCAATACTTAATGTGAGAAAGTTGCATAACAGAAGCTTGTCCCAGTTAAAAAATCACACAAAACGCATTAGGGAGAATGGTCTACTGACATAATAATTTAATATTGCTTTTATTACAAAAAGCATGTTTCCCAATGTGAAAGAAATTAGATTGAATAATGCGGCGTCATTTGTGCTCCATAAACCCAAATACAAAAAAAATGAAGAAAATTATGAACGAAAAGTTTTGCTAAAAAGTCTGCAAACATCTTCAAATATATATTTTTTCTAAAACAGAAATTAAAAGACGAAAGGCTTTTTATAACAAATGAATGTGTTTTATTATTGATGTATAAACTTGATTGTTTTTTCGCGCCAATATTACATAGGTTACCTTATTAAGGGCGTTCATATTTGGCAGTAATTACCGCGCACAAGAGGTAACAGGAAAAAGGTGCATTGTCCATTAAAAAAAACTAACACAGATATTCAAAGCAAGTAGGCGAAGGGCGACAATTTCGTACAATGTAACGCCATAAATAATCTCTATGGCTTGTGAGAACGTTTGAGGTGGATCTCATTATTTGATTGTACAGAATGTATTACATGGCCATTTTTAACCTGCCTGCAAAAAAAAACACTAATTCAAAAGTTTGAAATAGGAATTGTTTAACAATTCAACACCAAGGCTCTAATGCACATGTTCTAATATGTTCCGAACAAAAAAAGGAGTGTATCTTGTCTCCTGCACTTTTTAACATATACGGCGAATATATTATGCGAAGAACAATGGAGGGCTGGGAGAGGGGTTTCCCTATTGGCGGTAAGAGAATATCGAATCTCAGATATGCTGACGATACCCTACTCTTGGCATCATCCATGGAAGACATGAAGGAACTATTTAATAGGCTCGAGACAGAAAGTAGCAACGTAGGACTCGCAGTGAATAGAACGAAAACAAAGGTGATGATAGTGGATCGAGCGGGTAAACTTACTGATACCACATGTCAAATTCCTGGCGTTACTGTCGTCGACCACTACATCTATTTGGGCTCCCAAGTCTGCAATGAAGTGTGAATGCAGTCTGCTGTGTCCCCGAGATAAAAAGGAAAATAGGGATGGCGAAAGATGCTATGGCACGGCTTATCATAATCTGAAAAAAGAGAGGCATTGATATCAAAAACAAGATAAGATTGGTACGCGCCTTAGTATTCCCTATCTTCCTGTACGGAGTCGAAACATGGACAATTCTGGCTCGAGAAAGGCACCGGATTGATGCATTCGAAATGTGGTGCTGGAGACGCATGTTGAGAATATCTTGGACTGCGAACCGCACAAATGCATCAATCCTAAACCAACTGCAAATAAAAACCCGCTTGTCCACCATATGCCAACAGCGCATCCTGTCATACTTTGGCCATACGGTTCGCAGAGGCGTCTACAACCTGGAAAGACTGATCATAGTTGGCAACACTGAAGGCAAGAGATCACGTAGTCGTTCGCTAACGAGATGGACCGATTAATTGAAGGTTTCGTCGTCCTCAAGGTTTTGCACGACTGTGAGAGATGCGCTGGACAGGAACCGGTGGAGGCAGATTATCCACGCAATATGCAACCAAGATGCCGATCACGATCCTCAGATATGAGGGACCGACCACAGAGAGAGTAAATAGCCAATAGTATATAAGTCCGTTTGTGATAGTTTTATCTTATTGTTTCGTATTTTCGCTCCGGAGTAATATAAATAAATGAAAGGCAAAACTTTAATAGGTATAATAATAGCAATAATAAAAGGAAAGACTTGCTAGACATAGATTGTAATCGATAAACTCTGAAGTAGTCTATTTTTGATAATGAATGATTAGTAATTTAAAGTAACTAGCTTTATTATTTGCCATAAGATCTATTTTTAGTTAAAAAAAACTAGAGCTATTTTATACAGATATTTTATTTTATTAGAGAGAGAGAGAGAGCACAATTAAATTATAACCCCTCAAATTGTGTGAAAACTTTTCGATATTTTACTTTTGTCTGCGGACAAAGATTCCTGCTAAAGTTTAGAAAATGTAACGGGATTTTTAATTCTTCATAAACATTTTTACATACTTTCTACCGACGTTCATTCATTCATTCATTCAAAGTTCATAACATTACAAAGTTAAACAAATTAAAACTCATTTCATATGTTAATATGTCATTACCATATGTTATTACTAGCATTTTGTGGAGTAAAAGTTTAACCTACATTGCAATAATGTGTTCTACGCTTTTATTGCATATTTCTATGGAATGAAAGATGATGAATGAATGACATCTTTTTCGGTCCCATTCTGTACGTGGGTAAGTACTACGAGAAAGTGGATGTGTGAATTAGGTTTTGATGTCGTGTTTGTACATATAATTTATGGCACATTTATGTAAATTAATATTTGTATTATGTTCTTGTGATTTGTTAAGCATTTGTATTTATAACATGTCTGGTTGTATTTTAAGAATATGCGCTTGACGAAGGAGGGGACGCATTAATTATCGGATGTAAAAACCCAAGGAATTTCTGTATACTGTTGACCTCAAGTGATTAGATTACAAGATACAGAAAATAATAAGTGTGCTTAGAACATGTTTAAATTTTATTGACAATATAATATTTGTTTCTAACTATAATCATAATTAATTAACTTAAAGCATCGCAAACGTAGCAACAGAAAATAAAGAAAAGGTTTTTTTTTTAACTTTTTCCACTCGAAGGAGTTGTTACGGTCGCAAATAGGTGGTGGAATATCAAAAAAAAATTGTATCAGCCCGGATCCGATCCCCCTACTTCGTGATTCGGACGAGGGGTGTTGCACCTCTAATCCTACGTGGGTTTTTCGTTGTCATTAATCTAGAACATTTATATAATATATATTAACTACCACACCTGTTATTAATATTAATAAATATATATTTGCTACTTCAATTATGTAAATACATTTTTAATTACAAGGATAACCGGACAGTTTGTAATAATTTAAGGTTAATACATACTGCTGATCGACATAGGTACGTTTTATAAAACAAGGTTGTATACTGGTCTTTGAAGGGCACAGTGGTCGGTAGTAAAGGCTATTGTGCCCCAGTCGAAGGATTCAATTCCCACTTCAGTGCCAAAAAAATATATCTACAAATAATTGCAAGATTGACTAAGCAGATATACCATGCAAAAGCGTATGGATGTAGGAGTCGAGGACGGCAACGACACACTTTCCATGACCAAATAGAACGAGTCCTGTAGGAAGATGATGTTAGTAGCCTTAAAAATCGAGGACTGTATATTATTATGAAAGTCAAAGAAGCAAGTGAGGAGTGTAAAGAAGGTCATAAGGCACGTCATCTATTTCTGTTATCGCAACTTATTCCATTTGGGACGTAACATAACGAGGAACGGCTTAACTGCCGCTGCCTACACGCTCGAGTAGAAATGGCGTGAAGATATGTTATGCTTTTATAGAATCGACTTATATTAAAAATATTCTTGTGGTAGATTTATTATTGATTCATTTAATATGTCATTGTATTGGGGACGCTTCAAGCGTTGTGATTTAAAATACTTAACTTTCCAAGCACGCAGAACGTTGAGTACTCTTCGTAATAAGTAAGTACTTACGACTCTGCAATAAATCGTGTAGATACCTACTTATATACAGACGTGGTTAAAAGTGAAGGTAATACTGATACTGGATATTACTACAGTTTGTGTTGGAAATAAAGAGTATTAGATAGCTTGTAACTTCTTCAAAACTTCAAGGAATTTGTACTTTGAGTATAAGTCATAAAATACTATCACTACAGATTTCTTTTTATATTACGACTGTGCGTCTAAATACTAGATTGAAGTTCAAGAAAGTTTCGATTGAATGGCTCCATCGAAATGTTGATAAATAAGCAACGGCCATTTGGTTTGGCAACAATGTGCCCCATACTTTATTTTGTTATTACTCAAAAAGAAGCAAATATTTATCCCTCCCTATCCCCTAACCCTTAAAGGTCGGCAACGCAACAGTTACACTATATGTGTTGGTGTCCATGGGCGGCGTTGGTTGCTTACTAACAGGTGATGCGTACATACATACATACAGTACATAATCCTTTCCATAAAAAAAGCATTTTAAACTCGACGATAGATGTCGTTGGTCCAACGAGCGAATTATCCCGAATGTTATATGAGATTAGGGAATTTTTGAAACGCAGTTTATTACCCCCTAAAAGCTGTCTATAAACGACACCAGGAGGCATATTATGAGCTCTTAATTCCAGCCAGCTTGTTCTGCCTAGCTAGCGCGTTTGGCCCCTTGAAAAATATTCAACATTGGCTATTTCCAAAGTAAATCCTTCAATCACTTAGATATTTAGTCAAATTGCTAATTAAGAGATTTTAACAAAGATAGTAACAATTTTAAAAGATTTTTGGTATTAACGTGTGCTAATCTCTGCAAGACCAGAAGTAAGTTTTAATGGGATTACAAGGTAGTTTTTTTAGTCAACATAACATAACATAACATAACTTCACTCCTTTTTCTAACCGAAGGTGTAAGCAGTGGCTGATAAGACTCGCCATTAAGATTACGTACTAAATGGAATAGGTGGCGAACCTATTGCCATACCGGGCTCGAAATTAATCACGAAAAGTCATTGTGAGCCAGGATTCGAACCCGCGACTTGTGGATTCAGAAATGGAGTGCTCGACCACTGGTCCACCAAGACTAGACTTTTTTTAGTCCTTATACATTTTTATTTATATGAATAGTACAACCATATAGTACTACTAAGTATAGGAGTAAGGAGATGGCTTTTGTCATGGTTTATACTCGAGTTTGGGAACTGACTTCAATAAAAAATACATTATTTTGAATGCAAAAGATAACAACAATAATTGTACTCAGATGTACCTAGCTCATCATCATTTTTGTCAGCCACCATTAACAATTTTATTTTTATTTATTCTTACACGAAACGACCTCTACAGCTAGAAGCAGGTCCAAGGTTCATTGGGTGACTTCGTTATAACCTTGTTTTTAACAATTTTCGATTTTACCACAAGGTCTCGGGATTCATATTATTATAGTGTGCAAACGCGATGTTACTCCGTCCGTAAATGAACATATAAAAATATGTACAGTCCCTGGACAAATTATTGGATTCAGTGTACTTTTTTTTATTTTTTAACATAACATAACTTCACGCCTTTTACTACACGAGGGTGTAGGCAGTGGCTGTTATGCCTCGACTCGCCGCTAAGTTTACGTCCCAAATGGAATAGGTGGCGAACCTATTGCCTTACCAGGCACAAAGTTTTCTATTCATCGATATCTATCACGCATAACTTCCGAAAAGAATTTCGAAAAGTCATTGGTGTGAGCCAGAATTCGAACCCGCGACCTCTGGCTTCAGAAGCGGGGTGCTCGACCACTGGACCACCGAGACTTTGCAGTTTTATGATTCTTGCATAAATGAGTTTTAACCACAGTAGTTTTAACCAGAGTCATAACCACAGATTTTTATTTAAAATAATAGTTGTATTATGTAGTATATTTGTATTTATTTTTAACCTATAATAAATTGATGGATTATAAGTAAGTGAAGGAATACAATTCTGTATCAGTCGTAATCAAGGAAACGAATTATTTTTGTGGCTTTTAAATGTTAGTCTGTGGTGGACTTATTTTACTTATTCTTTAGTTAGTTTTAGTTTTATAGTACCTACTCATTTATTACATTCATTTACTGTATGCAGTGTAATAAAATTAATAGAACTATTTTAACAATGGGTATAAACGGTGATTATTTTGATTGCGAAAATAAATACAAACCAACAATGTTATGTTTCTAAAGTTGGACGTATAACAAATTAGGTAACATAATATAACTTCACGCCTTTTCTCCCCTAAGGTGTATGCAGCGGCTGTTAAGGCTCGTCTCTCCGTTTACGTCCTAAATGGAATAGCTAGCGAACCTATTGCCATATCGGGCACAAAGTATTCAGTCATCGATATTTATCAGAGATAACTTCCGAAAACAATTTCGAAAAGTCATTGGTGTGAGCCAGGATTTGAACCCGCGACCTCTTGATTCAGAAGCGGGGACCTCCGGACCTCGGGACCCGGGACCTCTTGATTCTCGACCACTGGACCACCGAGTCCTATTAGACAAATTAGGTAATTGTTTGAATAAGATAAAAATATAGAACAGTTATATTTAAAATAATAAAACTGTACAATATCACTTTGTACCTAATTAATATTTTACTTGAAATATTGCAGTGCGTCTAATTATTTGGCCGGGGACGGTAGGAACCAATGTACAACCTAAAAGAAGTAATTTACATCTTTGTGTGCAGTTTTTACACGGAAAGTGACCACTGTGACATAAAGATCTTCTCTTTCTTTCCTTCTTACATAACATAACTTCACGCCTTTTCCTTCCCGAGGGTGTAGGCAGTGGCTGTTAAGCCTCGACTCGCCGTTACGTTTACGTCCCAAATGGTATAGGTGGCGAACCTCTTGCAATACCGGGCACAAAGTTTTTAGTCATCGATAATTATCACATATAACTTTCGAAATTAATTAATTCCGAAAAGTCATTGGTGTGTGCCAGGATTCGAACTCGCGACCTCTAGATTTAGAAACCGTGTGCTCTAACCATTGGGCCACCGAGACTACTCTCAACTACTACTACTACTTGCCTTCTTTCTTAATATTACTTCTCTACCTACTACTACTTTCCTTTTTAGATACCAAATATTTTTTAAAACTTCACAACTTTTTCTACCCGTAGGTGTAGGCAGTGGATATTTAAGCCTCGACTCGCCGAATTGAACGTCCAATGAAATAAATGGTAGAACCTATTGCTATACACGATATCATCGATATTTATCACACTTAAGTTTCGAAAGGATTTTCGAAAATGGTTATTGGTGTGAGCCAGATTTCGATACCACATGTTCTTGATTCAGAAACCGGGTGTTCGACCACTGGACCAACGAGACCAAACAAATTTAAGCAGTTTAAAAACAATACAAACATTGTTTCAGCTGGTCTACGTGTCACTGTTGTGCTGTTTCATGGTGGTAGTGGTGGCGCAGAGACAGGAAGTCTCCGACTCTGCTTTGGACGAGGCACTGAATGATAAGCGTTTTATCCAGAGACAAATCAAATGCGCACTAGGTGAAGTACCCTGCGATGCTATCGGCAAACGTTTGAAAAGTGAGTTATTTTTCAACCTTTGTTTCAACGAAACTAGTAAGAAGTAATTTTAATTGAACAGAACAGAATTTTAATTTTTAGGAGATACAGTGGAATACAAGCAAGCATGATGGTAACGCCATCCATGGCCATCTGGAACATAGATAGTGTTACAGTTGCTTTGCCGCTGTTCAAAATTGAATAGGGAATTAGTCGGAGGTGGGATGGGGAGAGAAGAGGGGTTGGGCTTCTGGATAATTAACTCACCGAACGAAACGCGGCATAAGCCACTTTACGTCGATATTATGAGAGGTCCTGGTATTGCACCAGTCGAGCCGGCCCATTCATGCAGCCCGAATACTGTATGAGTATTTACCACCGTATTCACCGTATATACAAATATCATAATATAACATAACTGTAGCTGTTAAGGCTCGACTCGCCGTTAAGTTTGTATGTGGAATAGGTGGCGGACCTATTGTCATTCCAGGCACAAAGTTTTCAGTCATCGATATGTATTGCACATAACTTTCGAAATTAATTTCGAAAACTCATTGGAGTGTGAGCCATGGTTCGAACCCGCTGCCTCTTGGTTCAGAAATGGGGTGCTCGACCATTGGACCACCGAGACTTAAATAACCTACAGTATACCTAGCTACAGTATTAAATACAAATAACCTTACCGTGTTTTTTCTTGATAATAATATATAATTCTGTTTTTATTTATTTCAGCCCTGGCACCACTGGTTCTCCGCGGAGCCTGTCCACAATGCACGCCACAAGAAACAAAACAGATACAGCGCACTCTATCATACGTACAACGAAACTTCCCACAACAATGGGCGAAAATTGTTCGTCAATATTCCGGTTAATTTTATAATTTTAATTTAAGTATCTAAAGAAACCTAGGTCGAAATTGAGTTAAATTATTTAGGTAGGCAATAAGAGAGTGCTTAAACGGTATACCTATGCGTTAAGAAAGACTTACTTCGATTACTATTATAAACAAGACAATATTATTTTGGATACAACACACACAAGCAATAACACAGCGCCATCTCTTTTTTTAAATTAGCAGCTAAATGCTTACGGTACGGAAACTAGTTTACGGATATCAACATATTTATAAGCCTTCCTTTGTTCTAAATTTAAATAATTTATGGATACAAAGCAATTCAGATGGCTATTGGCAGAATAGTACCTAATCATTTAATACCATCATTGTACTGAAACTTTAGGAAACATTGGCTTTTAATTTAAATACATAATAAGTTTAAATGTGAGTTTTTGAATTGTTATAGAAATTAGATTTATTTGAATGTTGAGGTGATCTGTAGACTGCACGTTCCAACATTTTATATGTATTATACATTATAATATGCTGGTACAATTACCGTTAATACTAATATTACTCATATAAAAGTATCAACTATTTAACTATTTCATATAAATAATAAAAACATTGTAGGTACATGACATTTATTTCATGCACTCATTTTCTTAGTGACATTCATTCTCACTTATTGAACAAACTGTCACAACATTTTCTTTTCAACCCTGATCACCACATTCTTCATTACATATATATACATACATACATTTAACTATTTGATTTTAAATAGATAGGTATTGATATTCTATTTTAGTAAACATATTTTATCTAAAGTTGGAGGTAGTGAAATAGGAAGGCCTCTAAAATAAGGCATGTGCGAGACGAGTATCTACCTAATTTTCTAGATTCTTCCTTTGTCACTTAGGTATCTATTAACCGTATTACACATACGCAATATTAAAATAATAATACATATTAAGTTGATTTGTTAATAAAATTGTAATGTAGAAAACCACCTAAATTATTTTTCTAATAAATAATATTTATAATAAAGTTACTATAAGCATACACCATGTTTTGTTAATTATTTTACCTATCGTTATGAGATGTTTAAAAACCGAGTTTTTTCTACTAAATTTTAATACGTCTCGCCAATTTATGTGAGCCAAGTCTTATTATCTAAATAAAATAGTTTTTTATCGTAACGAGTAAAAAACTATTGTAAATTCGCTAAATTTGCCTGTCCTTAGGCTGATAGTCATAAAAATTTTAAAAAAATGATCTGCAGGTTTTGGTGTTTTTTTTTAAAGTGGTCCCTTGACAAGTTTAAAATTTGAGTCATTCTCATTTACTGTGCGGCGCACCTATCTAGACTAGTCTAGAGGTATGTTGCATTAGTGTGCTACTTATTTTAGGTCAGCAACTTAATTAAAATAGTTTGTAAAATAGAGGTAAGTAGTCTAAGAAAAACATGTGCTCTTATTTTGATAATTAATACTCAATAATTAAAAAAAAAACATTAACCAAAAACGTTTAACGATAAATAAACATCTGCGCAGCACTAAAACCTCGGCTTCAATGTTATGGCGACATGCCACTTCCATAGGTTTCCTACATCATTGACCACGCGTTCATAATTACGTTCGGACTCCATGTAAGAATCTTTACTTCGTGAATCTAACATTGAATGACAACAATAATTATATCTAACATATTTATTTCTCAGACTTTCGCGAATCACACTCATAACATTAAAACAACTTTTTAGGATTATATCGCGTTTATTTATTACTTATTTTTATTTATTTCCCGACGTTTCGAACTCTTTACAGAGATCATTTTCACGAGTGATGATCAAAAAGATGGTAGTCATTCAAAAGCTATTTTCATTAATACAGAGAGCACCCACTTTTTGGAAATAAAAATCAAAAAGTTGATGTTAAAAATATGAAACAAAAAATTAAATATTTATTTAAAAGATATATTTACTAAAGAAAAAAGAAAGAAAAAAAAAAGAACAAAAGCCAGACTCAGACCCACATCAGAAGCCAAAATAATGTAGAATTTTGAATAGTAGAAGAAGTACAGGTAAAATAATCAAAATATTTTTATTATCTGTATTACATTCTATATCAATGAAATTAGCTTTTGAATGACTACCATCTTTTTGTTCATCAGTCGTGAAAATGATCTCTAAAGAGTTCGAAACGTCGGGAAATAAATAAAAATAAGTAATAAATAAACGCGATATAATCCTAAAAAGTTTTTTTAATGTTATATCTAACATCTTACGATTATAATGATTCTAAGATCACTTTTTGAAAGAAAGAAGAAGATATAACAGTGGTAGAGCCAAGCAGTTCGCTGCATGAATGGCTCGACCGGTGAAATACCACGACCTCTCAGAAGACCAACGTAAAGTGGCTCATGCCGCGTTTTGTTCGGTGAGAGAGGTACCCGGAGACCCACTCCCTTCCCCATCCTTTCCTATCCCCTACCCCTTAAAGGTTGGCAACGCAACAGTAACACTATATGTGTTGCTGATGTCCATGGGCGGCGTAGGTTGCTTACCACCAGGTGACCCAGCTGCTCGTTTGCCCTCCTCTCCCATAAAAAAAAAGAAGATCACTTTTTAATCTCAAATGTCTCAAGATGTGTATGTTAGCTCTACAACGTGTCAAGGGCTATGTACTTCTTACTTTCATACCTAAACATAACCCCTATCTCGGATTAGAGAACCCTCTTAGTCCAAATTATGATGAAACGTAGAAAATAGAAATCACCTAAATATTGATAATCACGACCAATAACAGGGACAGTTTACTATAGTATTTGTACAAGTCATTGTACGATATTAATTAAGGTTAGCGCGTGTGATTCATTTAACTAAAGGTTGAATTAAACTAAAAGAATTCTGCCATATATTTACACAAAAAAATAAAATTAACTATCAATCAATACACTAATGTTCAAACTTTCACTAAATTTTGTGTAATGGTTACCCGGGAATGGATAAATTCTTTTTTTCTGTCTCTTACACAGACCAGTGCTCAACAACACCTAAGTCCTAATCTAATGGTAAGTGAAAGTAAGTAAAGTCGTTGTTGCTGAAACTCACTAGCCTGTTGTTATCTTACCCTTTTCTCTGTCTTTTTTAAAATTTCCACAATATTATTATCCGGGACCACCAACGCAGGCCAAGTTTGTCCTATTTCTTGGCAGTGCGTGATTGAAAATAAACATCCAAACAATTTCACAAACTCCAAGTACGGGAGCTTACACTATCTAGAAAATAGCGACATCCTAGCGCTCCTCTTCTGAATAACATTGATGTTATGGGTATTGTAAAATCCTTTACAATAAAACTTTTGTGAACGCAGAAAGTTTATTTAATTTTTATTCCAAATTATGCATTAAGTCCTGATGCTGTACTAAAAGTAAAGTATAGTAGTGAATTAGTGATAAATAAAATATACCTCTCTTTTATTACTACGAGCCACTACGAGGCTAAAACTATATCAACTACATGCATAGTGTGAATTTCTTATTACACTGTGTATTTTTTTAATATTTTACGCTTGTAACCCATTATGCCTCATATCTTTATATTGGCATGTGCTGACGCCGCCCATTATATGTACATCCGGTAGAAAAATATCATACCGCTTTAACTAAATTGTTAGATAAAGTATACATATTTTACAATAAACAGTGTATTTCTTAGTGTAATTACTTTTATGTAATTTTCATTTATTTTTAAAGTGACTTCAGTTAATTGGTTGTGATTATGTTAAGATTTAATACTTAATACTACCAACATAAAAATCTCAGAAAATTATTTCGTACGCAATCCGTCGTACTATTTACAACTAATATTTTGCTACTGTTTTGACAATTAAGAGACAGAATCCTGTCTCAGTTTCCACATTGATGGACATTTAATCAACCGTCAATGGCAGTATATAATTGTAGCTGGATTGTTGTGGATAAAATGTTGTTATAACTAATGCACTCGGCGTTCAGTGAGTGACTTCTTGGACTGACAAAATATGGTCGTGCATTTTGCTTGAACATCTCTGTGGTGATGTGTGAAAAAGGTGAAGATAGTTATGTGGATGGGGAGGTGGTATGGGTGAAACTAGGTTCCTGTTGGTGGCCTGGAGAAGTGGTCGACTTTGATAAGTTACCTCCAGATGTCTTACCTTCCTTACGAAAACCACCGATTGCCGCTGTAAAGTTCTTCCAAGAGGATGCGTAGTGAGTATAACCTGGAATTTGCAGGTTTTAGTACTAAACTAGCATAGTTCATGTAACATTAAAATAGTAACTTCCTTTGTATCTTTGTTCCACAGTTTTCGGAATTCTGGATGCTTTAAATTACAGTAAATCTATTCTAATAAGGATTTTGCAGAGTAAAATGATTATTAACAAGATGCATATTTAAGGGCACATTAACAGAATTCTTTAGATATAAACAATTTGTGTTTATCAACATTACCTGTAATAATATAATTATTTTTTCATACATTTTGAGAACAATTATTATGATAAGATTAAATTGTTGGATGTACATGATTGATTACTTAACCAACAACAATAATCTTATTACATATAATATGTTTAACTCAAACATTTAAAGAAATAAGCTATATTTCAGAAATTAGTATTGAGTCTCTCTAGGGGTTTGATTCCAATGAACAGGAAACCTTAGCTAGCTAGTTTAATACCTGGATGTTCAGATTCAAATTAATCTTAAAATATGTTAATTCTTTTGTAAAAATTCATTAAATCTTATTGATTTTTATAGAAATAAACGTTAAGCAACATAAAAATTATAAAACACAACTAAAATTAAGCAGAAAAATTTGTAGTAATCAAACATCTGTTGCTTTGTTTTAAGTTGTTGCGTTTTTAAGACAACGTCTATAAATCTGTAATGTATACTCATAAATATTTTTATAAGCCCAAGCTCAGTATTAATTTAATCAGTAAATGTGTATTCTGCCTAGTGCCTATATAAAATTACAGATTACTTGTTTGTAAGATTTTTTATTTAAATATACTTATACATACATACATACATAACTTCGCGCCTTTTGTTACCCGAAGGTGTAGGCAGCGGCTGTTAAGCCTCGTCTTGCCGTTATGTTTACGTCCCGAATGGAATAGGTGGCGAACCCATTGCCATACCGGGCACAAAGTTTTCAGTCATCGATATTTATCACACATAACTTCCGAAAAATTTAAATATAAGTATATAAATACTTTGCATTAATTTAATTTGCTTTTCTTTTTTAGTGAATTCGTCAAGAATGAAAACTTAATTGACAAATATAACTGCAGTCGGAAAAATGAGTTCATCTCAAAAGGATTAAGTAAGTGATTGATATATAGTAATAATAATATAATATCTTGGACACAATACACACAGCGCCTTCTAGTTCCAAGTTAAGCAACTAAATGCTTGTGTTATGGATACTAGATAACGGATATTAATACATATATACTTTTCTTTTGTAAATACATACTTATAATACATAGAAAAACACCCAGACGCCACACAAATATTCATGTTTGTCTCAAATATTTGTCTCATTGCTGCAGCCGGTAGTTTTACCAATGCGCCACAAGCCCCGTCAAATAAATATATATAAATAATATGTTTATGGGTTGATATAGGCCATATTTATTTATTTTAATTGATATTGTCACACATAACTTCAGAAAACAATTTTGAAAAGTCATTGGTGTGAGCCAGGATGCGAACCCACTACTTCCTGATTCAAAAGTGGGTTGCTTGACCGCTGCACCACCAAGACTATTAACTTTTATGACTGAAAACTTTGTGCCTGGTATGGCAATAAATTAGGCCCCATATTTGAGATGGTAACATAATGGCGAGACAAGGCTTAGCAGCCGGAGCCTACACCTTTGAATAAGGTTCCACACATTTTTCCCAAGTTGTTAAAATTTAAATTAAATTTACAGATTTGTACAGGACCAAACATGGTCTCATGGAAAAATTTCCTGAAGATGTGGTGCGTGCCGAGACTGCAGTTGGTGGTGATATAGCAATACTTACAAGAGATGAGTTCCAAGAGAAGAAAAAGGAGAGTTATGCAGGCATTTTTGGAGATTCTGCAAAGAAAACTCCAGGCTCTAATAAAAAAGGTAATATTATTCAATATTAGATATTTCTCTTTAATAATTTATCAGTTTCGTTCTGTAGCCAGTGATCATGTTTTGAATACCTTGACTGAAGTCTATGTAATGTATGTGACTATGTTAACCTTTCCACTTTTTGTGATGCAAAAGTATAATGCCTCAATCTCATATAAGGTAGAAAAATTAATCAATAACTGCATAATAGTAAAACAAAACAAATTTGTTGTTGAATAGTAAAATAGAATGAAATGTAGAATAAAAAGGCCTTAATATCGCCATGATATTTCCCTACGAAACCCTAGGAACAGTACAATTTTATACTTAAAAGAAACTGGAAGAAATTAAACAAATTTTATGATAAATCAGTTCAGTGATTAATGATGCTTAAATATTTTGATAATTTAAGGTAAAAGAGCGAAAGGAAGACCAGGAGAGCTTGCGAGGACACCGATGGGCAAGGTAATTTAAAAATATATTTTGAACTGGTTTGTCATTGTGTGCAGCTGGGCAATGTGGCTTAGATAAATATATAATAATATTTTTTTTTTTTTTTTTTTTTTTTTTCTTTTTTTTTTTCTTTTTCTATCTGCAATCAGCCAAGTAGCTTTAATCAGATTGTATGTATTGGTTAACAGTTCGAGATCCCACATCCCGTGACATGCAATCTCCATATTTGTCAATCAATTATATTGACGCAATTCGCTTTCTTTTAAGTCTGTATGTAGACTCTGAAGGCTCCAAGAGTGACGCAGCTAGTTCGTTCTTGTGTTGCTGGAGTCTTTTTTTATATTTCTTGTAGGACACGTCTATAACCTCTTTGACTGTTGGCATTTGCAGGTACTCGTGCACCTCAGTGTTCCTCGTGAACCAAGGGGCGCCACCTATGATTTTGAGTGCCTTACTTTGATATCGTTGCAATATTTCAACATTGGAATGACTTGCTGATCCCCATAGCTCTATACCATAAGTCCAGATTGGTTTAAGGATTGATTTATATATTAGAAGTTTGTTTTCCAAGCTAACTGATGATTGTCTACCTATAAGCCAGTAAATATCTTTAAGTTTTAGGTTCGCTTGGTCTCTTTTTATTTTTATATGTTCTCGCCAGGTAAGTCTTTTATCAATATGCATACCTAGGTACCTCACAACACTTTTTTGTGGTAGGATGTCATCTCCAAGTTTCACCGGTGGACAGTCGCCTCTTCTGAGACTGAAGGTAATGTGGATAGACTTGGCAGCACTGGCTTTAATTCTCCATTTTTTTAACCATATCCCAATCTCGTCCAAGTGGCTTTGAAGTTTGGTGGACGCAGCGAATGGATCCCTATCACAAGATAAGACAGCGGTGTCGTCTGCATAAGTTGCAGTAATAACTGATTTTGAGGTGGGTAGATCAGCAGTGTACACTGTGAATAGGACAGGGCCAAGCACAGAACCTTGCGGCACTCCTGCTTCTATAGGATAGAATGAGGATAGGCAGTCTCCAGACTTTACTTGGAATAGCCTATTTTCCAAATATGATCTCAATATCATATATGCGGGGTGTGGTAGGCACATTTTAAGTTTACATAGTAAACCTTTGTGCCATACTCGGTCAAATGCCTGTAGTATGTCAAGGAAGACGGCGGAACAGTATTCTTTTCTTTCCAAGGATTGCCTAACTGTATGAGTCACTCTGTGTATTTGCTCTATTGTTCCGTGATTTGCTCGGAAGCCAAACTGGTGTTGCGGGATTGTTCCTTGTTCTTCTAGTATTGGTAACAATCTTTGCAGAAGTATTTTTTCAAATATTTTGGATAATAACGAAAGTAGACTTATTGGTCTATAAGATGATACTTCAGCGGGAGGTTTTCCTGGTTTCCCTATCATTTTAATGACTGAGATTTTCCAAATGAGTGGGAAGTAATGTAGTCTCAGCACTGCATTGAACAAAATAGTAAGCAACACGAATCCCTTTCGTGGCATCTGATTCAGGACCTCTGCCGTGATCAAGTCAAATCCCGGGGCTTTTCTTCTTTTTAGGTTTTTAATAAGTTTGTGTACTTCAGCTGGTGTACACGGTCGCAACGGAAGGGACATTTGCTGATCACTTCCAATTATCCGATCGGTTTCCTTTTCTGTATTCCTGTCATCGCGCTCATTAGGCTTGAATACTTCTTTTAGAAACTTTGCAAAGACTTCAGCTTTATCTGCAGATCTCCTGGCCCACTTACCATTTGATTGTCTTAAGGGTGGTATGTGTTCTTGTGGGCGTTTTAGCGATTTGGTTATCTTCCAAAGTGAGTAGTTGTCCGCCTTATAGGGTGTTAATGTTCTCAGCTTCTCCTGCAAGG
Source organism: Euproctis similis (assembly GCA_905147225.2). Taxonomy (NCBI): domain Eukaryota; kingdom Metazoa; phylum Arthropoda; class Insecta; order Lepidoptera; family Erebidae; genus Euproctis; species Euproctis similis. The sequence goes on from LR990119.1 coordinate 10,998,614, forward strand.
TGTCATTTTCATGATCTTTGAGCATCTGTTTCAACTCTTTTTGGGCCTTGTTAAGGGTTCTTTTATCGTGCGCGTTCCGACTTGTGTGCCATCGTCGTCTCAATCTTCGTTTTTTTGCTATCATTTCCCGTATTTTAAGTGTGTAGTCCTGGCTCTGAACACTGTACTTTATATCCGGAGACGACATCCAAGCAGCTTTTTGGATTAAATTTGTTGTGTGTAAAGCGGCCATATCTATGTCTCCTTCCGTTTTGAGGGGAATAAGTAAGTTAGCATTTTCCTCTATGAAGTCCCGGAAGGTGTCCCAATCTGTTTTTCGATTGTATAACGTTTCACGAGGCTCTTTGATGATGATTGTAGTGCTCAGAGTACATATCACAGGTGTATGATCAGAGCTACCATCCAAACATGATTCTATATTTGTGTACAACCCTGAAATACCTTTAGTGACAAAGAAATCAATTAGATCAGGCGTTCTATTGGGATCAGTTGGCCAGTATGTTGGTTCACCTGTTGTCAGTACATTGAGAGAATTTGAGTCTATAACTTTCTTCAGCTCTCTTCCTTTAGTAGTGGTTAATCTGGAGCCCCAGAATGTATTTTTAGCATTCCAATCCCCCCCCGCAATGTATCTATTACCAAGTGTGTTCAGAAATTCGCTATATTCTCCCTCGTCAATTCGATGTCTAGGCGGGCTGTACACAGCTGCGATATTAAGTGGGCCATGCCAGTCATCCAAAGATATTACAGTACCCTGGAGGTGCGGTTGATTGTAGTTTAGGTGCAGGTGTTGTTGGATGTTTTCTTTCATTATTATTGCAGACCCAGCGTGCGACGTTCCATCTGGATGGTTAGTGTAATAAATATTATATCCTTTCATTAGGATAACTTTGTTGTCTGTCATGTGAGTCTCTGATACTAGTAGGATATCTATCTTATTGTTAACTATAAATGATTCAATTTCCTGCCTATTAGAAGAAAGGCCATTTACATTCCATGCTGCTATGCGTAAAAATTTCATCATTTGTTATATTGGGCAATTACAGTTGTAAGGAGACCCATTAGGGTACCTATTTGTTGTATCAAGACATCAATCTTTTCTGACTGTTTGATAATTATCTGTTCTAGCGAACTTGTTGGCGGAGATTCTATGTTCTCTTGCTTCTTGTTGTACCAAGATGCTGTTATATTTTGACGATCTTGACTTTGTGAGTTTGGGGGTTGGTATCTTGCATAAGTGCTTGGTTTTAACGGAGGATAGTCCTCCATTCTAGAGTTAACATAATTATTTCTTGGTGCTTCATCTTTCATTTTTGTTGGTGGTTTTTTATGGAAAGATACCATTTTTCTTGTGCGGATCTCTTTGTATACTTGGCATCCCTTGTAGTTTGCTGGGTGGTCTCCGAGACACAACGCACAGGTGGCAGGTGTGTTTCTGTCTTTTTTCGGACAATCTATTGTTCGATGTCCTTCTGCACATTTAACGCATCGAAACGGCCGCATGCAGTTATTTTTGGTGTGCCCATATTGTTGACATCTAGCGCATTGGGGAATTTCATTTGTTTTTCGGGGATCTTCTATTGTGACCTTTGTATGGTATATAGAGTCTATACGCTTTAGTTCGGGGTTATTTGGACCAGGTTCTACATTCACGAAGAACATATTTAGCGGCTTCTTGTTTTTCCTTGAAATGGCACATACAATCTCTCCTCTGACTTTATTTCCAGATTTTTCTATTTCCTCAATAATGGCATCTTTAGGAGTTGTGTGGTGCAGGTTCTTAATCACAATTCTACAGCTCCTTTTATCTTTTTGTGTGAATGTATGCCCTATGAGTCCATTCTTTCGAATAACGTCAATAACGAGCTTGTACGCTTCACTTGTCTTTGCCATTACTCTCAACTGGTCCTTCGTAACCACTTTATAGGCATATTCATCAGCGGATACAGAATTGTTCAATAGCTCTGTCAGTTTAGATATGTCCATAATTCCATATAGGACAATTGGTGGAGGTTTGCTGACTTTCTTTGACTTCGAGAGTGACCGAGTTTGTAATGGATCTGTGGTTTCGTCAGATATGTCTACCGGAAGTTCACTGTATCTGTTAAAGGTGTTAATTGGACTTGAGTTTTGGGTTGTTTCCATATTTAATCCTGCAGATGGTGGACTACAAGAAACCTTTTTCCTTTTTGGGTTTCGTTGTGTGGGCATTCTTTGCCATTCGGGGGGGCAACCATTGTCTTTATCATCTTCTTTGGCAGTAACCGTGATAGGCTCAACTGGTGAGTTTCTTTCTTTAACAGTGCTGGACGTGTTAAGATTTCCAAGTGATGAAGATCTTGGTCTTGTAATAAAAAGACTAGGGTGAAATGCTTGTTGCATAAGCTTTTTAGTGCTGCCAGTAGTATTCTCTGACACAGGGGCCTGGTCGCCTACCCCTATGCAGACTTCGGTAACCAATTTCTCACTCGCAGGCCCGGATACCTGCGAGCGCCGGGCGTTAGCCGGATCGCATGACAAATCTATTTCACTATTACTCATATTTCATTTACGTGTTTTGGGGCATACGCGCATTACTTTCCCAAGGTGATGCGGTCGCACTTTTTAGAAGGGATTTAGCCCTTCTAGGGCTTGCGAATGCCCGGGTACAGGTTAATTAACCGCCGCCTGCTGCTCGGCGTTGTTACTCATTTGGCACCACCCGGGGGACACGTGTAGGGTGGGTCTAGGATAAGATGGTAAATCCTACGGACGCGAGTAACATTACCCCCCTAAAATATATAATAATAATAATAATATAATAATAATAATAATAATAATAAAGCCTTTATTTAACGATTTACAAAACATATTTCTTAAATAAATGCCAACTTAAATAAAATTAGTAAATTTGACACCAGTTTTGCAAGGTCGTCTTGCTATTCAGCATAGGCCTCCCCTAAAGCATGCCAAAGAGTGCGATCCTGTGTTTTCCCTCTCCAAGTTGCGCCTGCTATTCTTTTTATGTCGTCTTCCCAACTCCGACACTGTCTGCCTCTCTTTCTTTTGTGTTGTCGTGGATACCACTCAGTAATCTCTTTTGACCATTTGTTCTTTTGGTCTCTCATCATGTGGCCTGTCCACCTCCACTTAAGTTTCTTGATACAGTATGTTATATCTGTAATTCTGGTTTCTTTTCGGATTATATCGAGTTTTATTCGATGTCTTAATTTAACATTGAGCATGCTTCTTTCCATCCCATGTTGACATGTTTCTAATGCGCTTATATTTTGTTTCGTTAGACTCCACGTTTGACATCCGTACGTCATAATAGGTAGTATACAGGAATCGAATACTTTTTGTTTGTATTTAAGTGGTACTTCTGGGTTTTTAAATATTTCTTTTAAAGACCAGTAGCTTTTCCAGGATAGATTAATTCTGTTGTCTATTTCTTTTTTTGTTAGGTCTCTTGGAGAGATAATTTGTCCAAGATATGTGTATTCGTTGACATATTCCATTGGTGTACCATCAACTTCGATTGGGACCTTTTCTACATTTGTCATAAGTTTGGTTTTCGAGGTGTTCATTGATAGGCCAACATTCCTACTTTCCAGTGTCAGTTGCTCGAGCATTATCTGTAGGATTTTTGCATCACCTGTAATAAGTATTAGGTCGTCTGCGAACCTTAGATGGTTAAGTTGTGTTCCATTAATGTTTAATCCATAGTTATCCCACTCTAGGTGTTTAAATACATATTCGAGGACTGCTGAGAAAAGTTTTGGTGACAGTGGGGGTCCCCTTGCCGAACTCCTCTCTTTATAGGGAAGGCTTCCCCTATTCTTTGTTTTTACTTTAGCAGTCATGTTCTGGTAAATATTTCTAATGAGGCGTATATATTTCTTATCTATTCCCTGTGTTTCTAGCGCTTCCCATATTTTTTCGTGTTTTAGTGAGTCGAACGCTTTGTTATAATCTACAAACGCTATATAGTAGTTGATTCCGTATTCCTTACTTTTTTGGATGACCTGTTTTATAGTGTGAATATGATCAAGCGTTGAAAAACCGCTCCGAAAACCCGCCTGTTCTCTTGGTTGGTTTTCATCCAGTATCTTTGTAACGCGGTCTAGCAGGATTTTAGAGAAAATTTTATACACGTTGGACATGAGGCTAATAGGTCTATAGTTTGTAATATCGTTTTTCTTTCCCTTTTTGTGTATAAGTATTATGGATGACGTTGTCCACTGACGCGGTATATATTCTGTATTTAAAATTTCGTTGAATAAGTCAGTTATAATGTTTACTGATTTGGGAGATGTACCGATAAGGATTTCGTTAGATATAGCATCTTCCCCTGGTGCTTTCCCTCTTTTCTGTGATTTTATTGCTTTGCTGACTTCTTCGCGCATAATCCTTGGAGTGTCTTCTTCATTTTCATTTTTTTGAGTACTAGGTTGCTGTATATCAGGCAGTATTTCGCTATCACTATATAACTCTCGGTAATAGTCTGTTGCGATATTTAAAATTTCGATTCTATTTGTTTTGTTTCTTTTGGTTTTTCTATGAGTAACGTTTTCAATCCAGTCTATGCACTCTCTCAATTCTTTCCACGTTCTTTTCACCCCACCTGTTTTCTCTATATAATAATTTATTTTTTGTGTTCTGGAAAGTTGTCTGTGTCTCCTTATTTCTATGTTTATTTCTTTGCTTAACTTTACTATTTCTTGTTTATTGTTTTTCCTATCTTGAAACAAGGGCTTTCTTTGCCCGATTAGATTTCTGGCCTTCAGCCCTATGTTGTCTTTTCTTGTTTGTATAGTGTTGGTTTGTATTTGTTTAAGTTCTTTCTCTAGGGCGTCGTATTTCTCTTGGATTTCTTTGACTTTTTGTAATCCTATTAAGTTATTACAGTATTACAGTATACCTACCTACAGTAAGATAAATATATAATAGCTGCATGCATTTTGGTAATTCTTACACACTTGCTTTTATGCTTCTTCACTGGGGTCATATTTTTGTGTTGATTTTCACTTCACCATTGTTCAACCTGCACTGCATATACATGGAACTGATATAACGTTTTTGCTGGGTATATTTCACCTATTAAATATCATTCTGTGTATAAATATCATTTCATACTTACATGTTTATTATTCCCTAATCCAAAATTGCGCATGTTCTATTTTTGTCACCAATTTGAGTGAAATAAGAAGGATAACTACATACATACATTACATACATAACTTTACGCCAAATCCCTTGCGGGTTAGGCAGAGAGAACAGAGCGCCATAAGGCACGATTCCTACACGCCTCACTCGCTTCGTTGACTTTCATAACTCTTTTCATGCACGCGCGTCGGTTTTTGAGGCTCCTAACATCACCTTCCTCCAGAACACGTTCTATTTGGTCATGGAATGTGTGTCTTGGCCGTCGATTCCTATATCCAACCGCTTTTGCATTGTATATCTGCTTAGCAGTCTTGCATCATCCATTCTTTCTACTTGTCCAAACCATCGGAGCATGCCCTTTCTTACTTTTACACCAACAAGCATAACTAAATAACTTTAAAAAAAATATTTTAAATATATTCTAGGAAAATCTTAATAGATTTTCCTAGAATATATTTAAAATATTTTTTTTCTTTCAGAATATAGTATAATTTTATGTGACCGAGTTTATGTTATTATTAATTATTTTATATTTTTTTCAGACTTTAGAAAAAAATGACTACAAAGTACATATTTTGGTGCAAGGTTCCAAAACTCCTTCTACTGAGAATATATCAGAACCTACAGAAGCTATAACTGCAATAAATAGTGCTAATCAAGAACCTGACAGTCCAGATAAGGATCAAACTGCAGAGGAGACGGAGAAGCCCAATGTTGCTGAGAAACCTGTACAATTACCTACTATAGCTTCAACATCAGGCATTTATTCATGTCATGCCTGCCCGTTTACTACTTCACGTCTAAATGTTCTAATATTGCATAATAAAACACATAGTGTTTCATTTATGCCATATACACCATCACCAATTAAAAAAAAAGTTACTACAAATTTATCATCACAGTCTTCGTCTGGAGTTACCAAAACACCAAAGTCACCTAAACCACGCAAAGAAAAAAGTAAAAAGGAGTCCAAGAAGGCACCGCCGCCTCTTAAAAAACGTGCTGCTGAAGAACCAGGAAATACAGTGTCTAAAAAAGTGAAAACAGATGAAGAGATTAAGAGTAGCCTCCTTGCTGATTGGGATGATGGAGATGAAGAGTCTAATGATGAATCATTGCCTATGATTATGGCCGGATCCCCTGAAGTGCCTCAATCTGCAGAGTCTCCAGCTGTGCCAACATCAGCTGAGCTGTCCAGCACACAGGAGAGAAGTGAATTGTCATCGCCTACTGAAAAGAAGTCAAGCAATTCACCTTCAAGTGAAAAAGCAGAAGCTTCTAGTGATTCGAAATATGAATTTTGCGAAGATGAAGATTGGCATGTGGAAGCAGATGCCGGCAGGAAAATACCTCGTGTAAAAAATCCTAAACGCAAAGAAGATACAAAGAGTTTAAGTGTAGATGATGACGAAATGGCTAGGGAAGTTGCTGAACTACTGAACAAAACTACGGTGCCTGATCTCCCAATAGTTCCTGAGGCATTGAAAGTAGAGGAAAATTTTCCTGAGCCTTCTGTTGTAAAATCTCCAGACAAGGAGAAATCGCCTGAAAAGATCATAGATAAACCTGTTGAAGTTCCAACGAAAGCTATATTTAAGACGAAAACATTCTTTCGAAGCAGACACTCTCGCAGTCAAGATGCTATAGGCAAATATGTTGCAGAACAATTAAATGCTGTTGAAAGAATGGATATATCAGAAAGTGATATTAACGGTTCAGAGGCAGTTTCATCACCAGAGACGAGGGAGTCTCCACCGATTGAACCAGTAAAAGTTGCTAGACTTGCACCTAAAATCCAACTAAAGAAAATGAAATTAGAAGCAGCACAACGCGACAAGGAAAAGAACAATTTGGAATACTTGAGTGACTTTGATCTTAATTCCTATGGTGGGCTAGTACCTTCAAATGTCTCAGTTACATCAACAGAGAAAGTTACTGAATCTACTACAGTAAAAAATGAGCCTAAAATCATGCAAGATGTTTTATATCCAACACAAGAAATTAAGCCTGTAAATACAGATAAAATGGACCAAAATATCTTAACTGCCGATAGAGTGAAATCGTGTGAAAATTCGCTTGAAGTGTTTAATGAATCAACGAATATTAAAGATACTGTCACACAAGAATCTGAAAAAGAAAATGTTTCTCATGTATCAGAGAGAGTTGAAGACACTGATCTTGGCAAGAGTGACGCTATAAAACAGTTAGAAAAAACTGAATTTACAGAAGAAACATGTGAAATCAGTAAAGCAATGGACTGCGAGGATGTTACTCAGGAAAGTGTCATGCAAAATATTACAAATGAATCACAATTACATATAAATCACCAGCATGACGACAACGTCGTGCAAGGACCTATTGATAAAGGTATTCAGGAATCCTTAGAGATTGCAAAAAAATCAGTTGATAAAGTAATTTCTGAAACCGAAAACTTAATTACAGTAACTGAATTTCCTATAGTTACCAAAGAATCAGAAAATACCATCCAAGGAAGTGAAAAAGAAGCAACAGATATTGATCAATATCCTGTTAGCAAACTTAACAAGACATTAGAAAAATCAATTGAACCATTTATGAGTGAATCTACAGCTTCTGCGGTAGATGCTTTATTAAGTGTGTCCAGAGAAACTGATAGGGTAACTAGGGTTATTAGTGATGATCCGCCCGAAGACTTATTTGAAGATGATACTAAAGACAACAATGAAACTTACAAGGATGTTAAAATGTTTAATGAGGGTATAACTACTGACAACAGTGGAAAATATTCAGCGCTTGCAAATCAAAACAATGATATAAATAGTTTTTCAAATGATTTTATACCTTGTGAAAAATCTTTAGGTAACGTTAAAAAAATTGATGGTAATCACCCGACTACAGATATTGTTCCTTCTAATGTTGAAATTGTGCCATCCGAATCCGATTTGCAAATTGCAGAAGCTCTTATGAATTTGCCTTCTACTGCTATACCAAATAAAACCACAAGTGAGCACAGAATAGATAAAAAGGCACTACCTATTGAATCCGGCATTGATGAAATAATTCAAGGAGCTGAAAAAACTATATCATCAGATGAAACAGATAATGCTTCACAGCAACAAAAAACAAACATAGCTCACCCTAAATCTCTTTTAATTTCTAATAATGAAGATACAGGCGTGCGGTATGAAACTGAGCAGGAAAAAAGTGAAAATTTGAATGCAGCTCAATCTCTGGTCCAAATGTCTGAATCAATAGACCGTAAAATCAATTTAGACCACAAATTATCTAATAGTTCTCTAAACAATGATAAAGATCTAACAATTTCTGATAGTAGTGCATTTGATATTAAAGCAAGTAATGGTTTAAGCAGTACCGGTAACTCGGAAACTAAGATAGCAAGTGATAACAGTACCGATAGTCCAAGTGGGAAAAACTTAAAAATGGATATGTCGTCATCAAAACTTTTAAAAATATTAGAAGAACCATGTACACCAAAATTATCTACCAATAAATCAACAATCATCAAACAGACAGTCTTACCGACTGGCAAAGAAAAAGTTTTGAATTTCGACGTTGCTAAATCATCATTTAAAGGTAAAAGTGATTCACCAAAACAAAAAATTATAATACGTCGTACTACTCCTGGTAAAAATATTATTAATAATATTACTGACATAACTAAACCAGAGAAGATCATACTCTCACGCAGTAAGAATCCCTCATTGGACGAGTCGGTACAAACATACACCATACAAACAACGCCAGATACCCCTTCTGAAAGCAATGCACTCATAATTCAACAAAAAGTTAGAAAAATTGCAAAACCATCCATGAAATTACAGAAAATAAAACCGCAAAATTCCGTAGTGGTTCCTATACCAGAAACAAAAGTTACTAATGAAGTAACCATAAATGAGTCTATATTTGATATTAATTCAATGCCCATTGTATTATCTGAAGATCTCTTGACGGCTGAAAACATTGAAAAAATGCCTATTGTGATGTCAGATGGAAACATTTTAGCACAGGCATCAAATCCACCAAAGCTTGTTAAAACCAAACAGCACATAGAAAATGAAAAGGTACCGATTAGTGCAACTCCAAGCAAACCTGAAGTAAAAACATTGCTAATAAATCCTGTCAATGAAGTTGTTAAGGTGACAACTCCAAACATCTTGTCCAAGTCGTCAAAACTACGTGCCGCTAAGCCTATGTTAGTAATAGACAAAACAACGGGAAAGCAGAAAATTATAATGACCAAAGGGGAGCCTACCATAAAAGAGGTTAAACAACTGCCAACTATAATACAAAATGCCGCTACTCAAAATGCAGGAAAAACTGAAAAGTTTATTATTTTACCTACACAAACTTCACCTAGACCTGCAACAAGGACTCAAAAAATAGTAATAGATCCGCAAACTGGAAAAGCGCACGTCCTCGTTGCAAAAGGATCAGAAACACAACAAACTTTGGGCGACAATAAAACGGTTTCGGCGAAATTGATCCCATCATCAACGGATGCCAGTACGACTGGAAACACTGTGATGATCATAACAAATGCTCAGGGTGCACAATCTAGAATAGTTCTTACTCCAGAACACGAGAAGATGTTATTTCCTAAAAAGCAACAACCTAATATTACTCAATTAAAAACTATAACTCACAGAATAACCACTAACAATACTGCAGCTACAAAAAGTATTGTGACATCAATTGCTCCGGCGAAAACACAAAATGTTGCCCCGGTAAAGACACAGACTTTAGCGCCAATTAAAGCACAAAATGTTGCGCAAGTTAAAACGCCAAGTTTGACACCAATGAAAACGCAAAACGTGGCGCCGGTGAAGACACAAACAAGAATTGTTCCTAAACAAAAAAGTGCTATAATTACTTCGAAGGGACAATTAATTGTCGGTGGTAGAGTAGCAACAACAGCACAGAATATAGCGCCCATGCCAGAAATCAGACCAGTTCCGAAACGTATAATTGCGACTGAACCGAAAAAATTAGTACAGGCTATACAGAAAGCTTCATCTGAACCTTTGATATTTTTACAACAAAAGTCTGGTGCTGTAATGCAATTGACAACAGCTCAATTCGAACATCTGCAAAGAACTGGACAAATTGTACAGAAAGCATCAGCAGCAGCCATACAAGAAAAAGCTCCTACGATTCAAAAAACAATTACTGTAACTAACGAGCCTACGTTGACGGCTATTCCTAAGGCAAGAGCACGAAAAAATGTGTCAGAATCGCCAGCGCCATTGAAAAAATTGAAACACGAAAAAGCTATAGCTCCTGCACCTGCGCCGCCTGTTCCAAGCTTGGCTCCCTTTAGTAACACTATCGTCACTTCTATTGTGCCATCTATTGCAAATACAGTATCTATTTCAACATCTTCTACATACTCGGACTTAGATAATTTTGAAGAATTATTACCATCTACGGCTATTGTGAGGCAAGCAGAGCCTGTGGTGACACCAACTCCAGCAGTAAACACAGTGATTGAACCCCAACCACAGGCCGCTTCTCTACAAGCACCGATCTCTGATGGTCAGTTAATAGCTGTACCTGGAGAACATTTTGGTGGGCCAGCAGGCTCATTTTACCTATGCGTGGAAGATAATGGGTCATTTACACCCATTGATCATCGTCCATTAGTGTTAGACAATAACCAATTGGTTCCTATGGCAGAACCTCTACCAGTTTTAGGTGCTCAGCCAGAGCGCCGTGATATTCTCGAGGCGGCCTTGGCTAATAGCGATGTTTTTCACGCAGACACTAGCCGGGAGGAAGCTCCCGCTTTTAGAAACTTAAATCCTAACGCATCAGTAAGCTGTCAACTATCCGAGACCATTACAACTTTGAACCAGGCGCCAATCATGACACCCGTTGAGGTCCCCACTAAGGTTGACGGTGAACCAACAGTTCTATCAAATATCGAAGATGGCCTCGCAGTTATAGGCGTTGCACCGCACATTGTGCCAACCTCTTTGGAATTACCAATTACGGTGACAGATCCTAGAATAGCACCTAAAACCACGGATCCTTTGAGCAGTACCTCCGCATATGGCACAGCAGGACTGCTGCCATCACCTAATACAGAAATGGCGTTCATTACTTCAGAGGCTGTATCAATGGTAGGACCAATATCAATGCCACTACTTACAGATGACGAATCTGTTGGAAAGTCCATGCCTATATTGACTGATGATATGACAGAAAGAACCGTGTCTTCAGTGGACTCAACGATTGGATCGCCATCACCAGTAGATGTTAGGGAATCTGAAAATGAAGACAGTGTCCATTGGACACGTCGACTACTCACACCTAGCTCTGATACGTCTGAAGCGTCAGCCGAGATACCTTTACAGCCAGCAATACAACTATCAGTGAATGAATTATCTCGTCAATGCTAAATAGAGTCTACAATCGATATATAATATATATTATCATATAAATATCGTAAGACAACAATTGATTTGGCAGTTTTCTTTTATTTTATTTTTTATTTAAAAGCTTTGGTGACTTTTTATTTTTGTGGCTATTCTATATAACTACAATATTATTTTAGTGCAATAGATAATAAATGTTAAACTCTTTGGTGTGTCAAATATTTTATTATAGTATCAACTGTTAACTTTTTGTGGGAATTGGAATCTTTTGGGCGAGTCATGATGCCTATTGACCGACTCCTTACTCTTTATACAATAATTTGTATGCGTTTGAAACGCTCACATAGAGAGAGAGAGAGTGCATAAATAGAGATGTGATTTGTAAATATATTTTTAGGGTGAGAGAATGAGAACGGATTGTCGTTTGTCATATAAAAATTAAGTATAATGCATTGCATATTTAGTAGTTAAGAATTGTGCGGATGTAAATTTTAATTGGATTTATGATGTTTGTTGGATCATATGTGTAATATATATACATATATATATAAAGTAGTTACATATTATTTTTATAACGTCTAGTGAGTTGAACTGTCGAAGACTTAATTGGGCAAGTGTTAAGTTATTGTGGAACAAAATTCACATTGTAACAAAGGCTGGGAACTGTAAGATTTGTGAATGGGGCGGTCTATCGTCAGTAAGAACATATACATTTCTTATATCTATTAAAAAAAGTTTAGATTTTAATCTTAAGTACAATGTTGTTGAAATAATTTTTTTTTTTAACATATTGTCAAAGCACTTATCTGGTTTGTTTGAGTGATATATATGTTATATTTAGGTCAGACATTTTTAGTAGTACACACGTATGTAGTTTTATTAAATAAATTTTAATCAAAATGCCGTTTTTTTAAATTATTTCTTTAATTTTCAGACGTCAGAGTTTTTTCAATGACTTTAAATTTTGCCCGATGCAATTATCTGTTAACTGACAAGAGTCTTTATGCTCTGGCAAAGTATAGCACATCATTGAAAATGTTAAATCTTAGTGGATGTACAGAAATATCTGACAAAGGCATTAGATCATTAGCACTGCATAGTCGCAAATTAGAAGGATTGCTGGTAAGAGGATGTACCAAAGTGACAGAAAATAGTTTGAAACTGATGAGGAACCGGGTTCATTTCGACCGGAGACCGGTAGATTCTGGGCCTGTACCTATCTATGTGCAGGTTTGATGACAATGTGTTGCTGCTGTGTGTCGCCGGCTTAGAATACCGCCACCCCATCTCTTCCCGTGGGTGTCGTAAAAGGCGACTAAGGGAAAAGCTAGAAGAATGGGCAGCAGCATTCTCTCTTAAGACAATACAGCCTACTGCGATCGCCAACCCGCCTGCCAAGCGTGGCGATTATGGCAAAATCCCCCCATGATTGAGCGGACCGGCAGTTGTGGCGCTCTATGGGGGAGGCCTATGTCCAGCAGTGGACCTCAAAAGGGCTAATGATGATGATGATGATGAATTATCTGTACCAACATCATCGGAATAGGGCAATTAATTGCCAAACTCAATGCACAAACTTAAATATGTGAAGGCACAGTTGTGAATCTTTATATAGCCCTATTTGTATTTTAATCTGTGTGGCAATATATACACCTGAGGCTTTGGTGTGCAGGGTGGTACCGATCGCTGAAGCTTTGTCATGAACCATCACCATAACGCCGGAAGAAAGCAGCCGCGGGGTTTTAGTGGGTAGGCCTAGGATTGCCCCAGACGCGTTAGGAAAACATAAAAGATAGTTATTTATATTACTTTTGTGGTAATCGATAACAGTGGTAGAGCCAAGCAGTTCGCTGCATGAATGGGCCGGCTCGACCGGTGAAATACCACGACCTCTCAGAAGACCGACGTAAAGTGGTTCATGCCGCGTTTCGCTCGGTGAGAGAGGTACCCGGAGGCCCACCCCCCTTTCCCCATCCTTTCCTTTCCCCTATCCCTTAAAGGTCGGCAACGCAACAGTAACACTATATGTGTTGCTGGTGTCCATGGGTGGCGTTGGTTGCTTACCATCAGGTGACACGCCTGCTCGTTTGCCCTCCTATAAAAAAAAGGGGTTTTCCAATATAAATTAAAACACTTTGGTACAATGCGTCTAATACAAACTTTATTTGGATCACAACTCCAATGTTCATTTATATATTATATTTCTAAATACTACACACTACGGTAACAATTATTTCATAAATTCGTAATATTAAAACAGCTGTATTAATATACAACGTATTTATAATTATGATGATACTTACATTCTATAATACTTTAATTCCATTTATTTTACGGCGACTCAAATATTGATGTTTTTAGTAAGATAAAATATGTACTTACAACAGTCATTTCTTTATTTCATTTATGAGAAAAAATATGATTCGTAGGTTTTATTTTATATATACAATTATGAAAAAAAAATACAATTATGTATCTGTGGTTCGATGAAATAAAGTTTACAATACATATAATTGACAATGAAATAAATTGGACAATGCCTGGTATTTTAATATTATTATTATTCACAATTCAACTTCGTCAAAATACTTATTCTATTAATGATAGTGGAGGATATGTTTTTTTTTTTAATTATAGAACTATATTTATTCTTAATGTTATGAGAGGGCTTGCCTCGTAGTGTTTGGCAGGAAAAGACACATGAGACCGCCACCGGCGAGCAGTACGGCTACAATGAAGGTCGGGGCTGGGCAGTATGTATCTAAAAGCGCGGCAATAACAACGTTGCCTATAATGCCGCCCAAACGAGCAGCCACCATAGATACAGCCACACCAGTTGCACTGAAAAAATAAAGCTTGAAATTATCACAAATTCGAGTAGTTGTGGTGTTCAATAAGGGAGACCATGATGTATAGAAACAGAGAAGTTCGAACAGCCTAGCTAGACTTTTCCATAGTATTAATGTACACAATAATAAACTAAGATCTTAGTTCTCTTTTCTGCCACTGGTCGCGCTAGAAGTTCGGATACACGTATGCTAACGTATGTGCGTCGCGTTTAGTATTAAACAGGGCTGTCAACTGCTACAAAACTTGCCGCGTAAGGATTTTAACGACTGCTTCTCGAGTCGACGGATGGCGCCCTCTACCGGCGAGGGGATTTTCCCTAAATGGAGACGATTCGTTTAACATTACGTTCGGGCTCGTGTGTTTTCTATACTTTTATATTATATGATAATGATAGCAGTCATTATCAGCTAAAACGTCTAAAGTTTTGCCTAAATTGACAAGTAATTAGTAATATTTAGCTAATGCTTACCGTAAATTTGTTGGGAACACTTCAGTGATGAGACAGTCGAGTGATGCGTTACCGCACGATATTACCGAACTAAAGATGGCGCTGACTATTAGGTTGTTAGTCTTGTTGTAAACAAAGTACATAGCTGCGGAACATAAGCCAGCCGAGAATGTTGCGAAAACTGTAACAAAGAGTAATTGAAATTGCAGTACCTATACAATATTATGATAAACAGAACAGTAGGTAAATATAAATTCTATAGAACATCTTCTGAACAAACGTGATTTAAAAATCGATGCACGTTTATGAAAAGGGTTATGAAAAGAGGGAAGGAGTCCCTATTCTATTTTAAAGGCCAGCAACGCAACTGCATCACTATCTGTGTTGCAGGTGTCCATGGGCGGCGTTAGTTGCCTACCACCAGGTGACAAGCTCTCAAGTTTGCCCTCTTACCCATAAAACAGTGTAAATAGTAGGCTACTGTTTTGGGCGAAGAAGATGTTAGGAACCTTAAAAGGCAACGCGCGTACATGAAGTGTTCTAAAAGTCAAAGAAGCGAATGAGGAGTGTAACAATCGTGTTTTATAGCGCTCTGTTCTCTCTGCCTACCCAGCAAAGGATTTAGCTTGAAGTTATGTGTGTATGTATCGTTACCTAAGAAGAACTTTCTGCCGAGCCTGTCCATGCCGAGCACGGCCAATATGTTGGAGGGGATGGCGGCCGCCACCGTGATGAGCGAGTCCATGAACACGCCCGAGTGGATGTGCGCGTCACAGCGAGCCGCGGCCGAGTGCGTGCCCAGCTGCGTCACGTACGCCGTCACCATGCAGATGTCGGCCTCAGCGTTGTCGTGCGTACGGGACCATTCGTCGAACCGATTGAACATCTCGGGGA
The DNA here is from genome assembly GCA_905147225.2 of Euproctis similis. NCBI lineage: Eukaryota > Metazoa > Arthropoda > Insecta > Lepidoptera > Erebidae > Euproctis > Euproctis similis. Next base: position 11,014,325 of record LR990119.1, read on the forward strand.
ACCACATCATCAGACCGTAGTAACTGTAATGTGACACAATGTTGGGTTAGACTCAAAATTGTCTACAATTTGGTCCTTCAAGCCAGATTAACTAGTGATATGACTCGAAGGACCAAACTGTACACCTGTAGTAACTGTAAAAAAAACCGTTCGTGATATGATGAGTCTATTATCTGTATATGGCTCGAAGGACCAGACTGTATGTTTGGGGTGTTTTAAATAAAACTCTCTTTTCACTGGTGCACAATGGATAATGTTTTATTTAGCGTACCCTGAATATACTGTATACAGTCCACTACATTTTCAAAGGTTTTTAAGCAAGAAGAGACGGCGGAAATTTTTCCGCAACTAACGCATAATTATCACACAACTTTCTAGATATGAAAAACCACTTACCCAATGTGGAAAGTGAAGTTGATGGTGATAGAGATGGTAGTGAACTTCAATATGGGCGGCACAAACAACTGTTTGCTGTGCTCGAGAATGTCGCTGAACATCTGTCTTATCTTCGACTTGGGTTCCTTCGGCTCTTTCGTTTCAATCTGTTTGTGTGGTTTCCTGTGCACTGGCTCTTCGACCAATAGCTGCTTAACTGGATATTCCTCCTTGCTACGACCAGTATTCATCATGTAAATGCCCTTAAAAACTTCCAAAGCGTCGTCATGACGGCCGGTAGATATTAAAAATTTTGGTGATTCTGGCAACAGGAACAAAAGAGCTGCCACCAAAAATGATGGTAAAGACATGAACAACAAGAATATACGCCACGAGTTATACACGAAGCCGTTTGTGGTTCCACCGATTTCTGAAATAAGTATAAATTATTTTTCATTTTATAGTTATACATTTAAGAATTAGGTGTGAATGTGGAATGGTTCTGAGAGTCGAGATGAATATTTATAATAGAAATAATGAAAGAGTTATGAAAACAGGTCTCGGGAAGAAAAATAATGGCAGCATAAATCTATGCCATCATTAGTTGAGTAAGAAAATATGATTTTATATTTATCTAAATAATTTCTCATATTCCATTTAAAATTTGATTGAAGATAAAAACTTTTTACTAAAATTAAAATTACAACAGCAATTACCACTAGGAATGATGACCCATGCCAAACCGGCTACGAACAGATTGCCAAGAGTCCAGAAGGCAGCCATGAAACTCAACATAGCACCTCGCTTCTTTTTCGGTTGGAACTCCGCGAAATACGACCAGATCACTGGACCTGATCCTCCTAAGCTGTAAGATGTCAAACAAGCAGATGCTGCAGATTACACTGAATTTCATGATGAAAGTGATGTTTTTGGGTTTGTAATATAGTTTACTTACGCGGCGCCATTAATGAAACGGAAGAACATGAAGAGCTCGTAGTTCTGACTGAAGGAGGAGGCGACGATAGCAAGAGCGTTCACGATGGAGATGGCTATGAGCACACGCTTGCGTCCAAGCGAGTCTGCCACTGAACCCCACGCATAAGCGCCTACCATCATCCCGATGAATATAATACTGTTTAGCCATCCCTAGAAAAGAAACGTTGTATTAGAAGCTTCTAGATCGTCTATGGTACTGGTCTATAGAATAGTACCAACTTTTACCGTGGTAGAGGTTACAGCCAACTAAGACAATTGACCAAATGCCGACCATGATTCTTATTATAAGTCTCGATGACTCAGTGATTCCGGAATACTAGTTATAGTTTTTAGATCATGAGTATTTAAGATGCTTACTTTGTGTAGAACATTTTATGATTTTTGAGAGTGTCAAAGCACATTTGTAGTATTTTCCACCGTCTTCAATCTTTGAGTCTCAATGTCTCAAACGATTGTTGAGTAGGTACAAACAGTAGGCCAAATCAATGTACAATTAAAAAATCCATTGCATTAACATTAAAAACAATTCAGTGCAAATTTGTCAACTAAAGTTTTATATTAAAATGAAACGTAATAAAACTTCCACGTGGAGTGAAATACTTATGAATTGTATCAAATAAACAAGAAGACAAAGACAAGAAAATATCAAATGCTGACACGAAGGAAGGATTGCTCGCGCTTCTGAGATAAATACAGTACAGTACGTGTTTCAAGAAATGTGCAAGGTGGTGCTTATGTTTATAATTCCACACAGGACAGTACTCATTGAGATACTTCCTCTAAATCTTGGAACACAAAACTAAAAGCTTGTAAAGTAACTACTACTTTGGTAGGACTTGAGATCTTATTTGTTTTCCTGACGAGTAATTCTCAATTCTTACAGTTTAGATTGTCTGATTAGACGAAAAATAATCTCTACATCAACTGTAACTATATTTTAATACATTAACCAACTTGACTTATGAAAAACACTAAGAGGAAGACAGGAAAAAACAATCCAACTTATAATATTTACTAAAATTATTATGCAAGTAAGAAAACCGGTTCAAGTATAAGGCATATGAATATAGTCATATATATTTAATTTACTTGAGGTAATTATTAGTAATTACTACAGTTGTGACTTACTTTAGTCTGTGTGGTAAGATCTAGGTCGCACTGCGCCGAAGGGAGAATAAAGGACATCGAGATGACGTCCATCTCCTCGGAAGTACTGACGAGGCCGCATACTGCCAACAGCAGATAGTGGAAACGCCCATATCCTGTGAAAATATCAGAATAATTTATTTAAAAAATGCTTTCTTTCATCTTTCATCATAAGAGAGCAATTTTACGGTGACTACTATGATAGACCTTGGTGGTCCAGTGGTATAGCACCCCGCTTCTGATTAAAGACGTCGCGGGTTTTCAAAATTGTTTTCGGAAGGTTTTGTGATAAATATCGATGTCTGAAAATTTAGTACCCGGTATGGCACTAGGTTCGCCACCTATTCCATTTAGGACATAAAAGTAACGGCGTGTCGAGGCTTAACAGCCGCTGTCTACACCTTCGGGTAGAAAAAGGCGTCACGTTATCTTATGTTATCTATATAAACAGTCTCGGTGGCGCAGTGGGCGAGCGCACGGCCTCTGATCCAGAGGTCCGGGGTTCGATTCCAGACACTGGCTCACACCAATAACTTTTCGAAATTGTTTTCGGAAGTTATGTGTGATAAATACCGATGACTGACAAACTTTGTGCCCGGTATGGCAATAGGTTCGCCACCTATTCTATTTGGGACGTAAACATAACGGCGAGACGAGGCTTAACAGCCGCTGCCTACACCTTCGGGTAACAAAAGGCGTGAAGTTATGTTATGTTATCTTATGTTTATAACGATTTAGCTGCTAAATATTATCTAGAATTATGTTTGAATCCGTATATTATCTATACACGACAGGGTTTTCTAAAACCCGGAAATAGAATTAATGACAATTTCCTAGTTTTGACTGTGTTAATTATAAATAATAATATTTATTATGCACATCTACTTGATTTGATTCACACCGCCAAAATTATTGAAGAATTTCCTGTCGGTAACAATTTATGTGTGTTCTTTTAACTGACTACGTAACTCTAAATCTACATAATAACTTATTTAAAACTCGTACATCTTTAAATTTGAAATATGTATTAATCAAAAATAAAATTTAAAAGGTTATGAGAACACAAAAGATTTTTTTTTCTGTATACAGCTGATGCTTATGTTTATTTGTTTATCCTCGCTAAACTTCTAAATTATTGGATAAATTTCATTTAATATTTAAAATAATTATTAAACATCAATTTGCTTAATACAAAACATGTTTAGTTTTAAGTTGTTTGCGAATAGTTATTTCTTCTCATTAATCAACAACAATTTAGTTGTGCAATGTCTCAGTGGTCCAGTGGTCGAGCACCCCGTTTCTAACCCAAGAAGTCGTGGATTAGAATCCGGACTCACGCCAATTAATTTTCGAAATTCTATTCGGAAGTTATGTGTGATAAATATCGATAACTGACGACTATGTGCTTAGTGTATGGCAATAAGTTCGCTATTAGGGACGTATACATAACGGCGAGTCGAGGTTTAACAACCGCTACCTACACATTCGGGTAGAAAAAGACGTGAAGTTACATTATGTTTTTTTTTTATGGGATAGGAAGGCAAACGAGCAAATGGGTCACCGTGGTGCGTTACCGTGGTTTAAGGGAGTAGGAGGGGAAAGGAAGGGAAATGGGGATCGTGCCTCCGGATACCTCTCTTGCAGCGATATTTAGGTATTTATTTTTGACGCTTTAATCTCAGAAGTCATTAATGAAATTTTACAGGAAAGTACACCGTCCCAAAACGCCGGACGAGCCACTTCACGCCGATAATCCGACAGATCGTGGTATTTAGTTAGTTAGTTAGTGGCCTCTAGTTGTTTACAAACAATATTTTAATGGAGTCATCACTTTTTAGTTCTCATACAAATGAGTCAGGTTACATCGCCCCGGTGTGATCGTACGATGCGCTTCTTAGAAATATTGTGTTTACAATTCTCTAATGCCTACTGTCGTTACACATGGAATGCAATGTGAGCACTATTCATTCATGAAGGTGGCCCATTAATGTGCCCAGGGCCCAGCCCAGGGCCCAGGGGGTGCTACGGTGTTGTTTACAAGTTGCCATTGTTATTGTGGAGTGTGCAAATTTAGATTTGTTATCATTGTTGTGGACGTGATGCTAAACGCTTATTCAGCTACCTGAACGAAATATGCAACTTCACGCCTTTTTCTTCCCGAAGGTGTAGGCAGCGGCTGTTCGTCTCGCCGTTATGTTTACGTCCAGAATGGGAATAATAAGTGGCGGCTATTTGGTTGAGTCTACGAAATTTCTGTAGTTACCCACTTACTTAACTTCACACCAAGTCCCTTGGGGGAATAGGCAAAAAGAAAACACCACGCTCGCTTTTTCCAAGAAAAACGACGTCAGGAGACTTTCCTCAGGTCTCCTTCCGCTGTGACGCGCGTACTTATTTTTGTAATGAAATTTATTGTCTATCTAATGTTATATGTAACATAACCTCAACCTTCTTACTAATACGTACTGAATGACATTGTTTACCAGCTATGTAACTAGAGTAATCTGGACTAAAGCAAATTCTTTGTCATGCAAGTATCATATTAAATGCAATATGTTTTTACGAATAATCAAATCTTTGTTTACAACAGCCAGAATATGATATTAAGGTATTTTGATACGAAATACTATAGATACAGACATCATTATCATTATATAGTATAAAAACAAAGTCGTTTTCCGCTGTCTGTGCCCTTATGTGCATATATATTTGAAATTATGCAAAGGATGTTAATGCAGTTTTTTTAATAGATAGAGGACGTTAACGGGACTGTTTTTATGAATAATTCATGTAAAATGTAGTACAGAGACAGTGATAATTTTTGAGATTTGGCACTAAAAATTACTTTTGATGCGAATCAAATTTTGCCGGGTCAGCTAGTACTATACTACCCTTACTGGGTAGGTAGCAGAATGCTATAAGGCACAATTCTTACACACCTCAATCGCTTCTTACATTTTCATAACTCTTGTCAGAGACGCTCGTCGATTTTTAACGCTTAACCTAACATGACCTTCCGGAAGGACACGTTAAATTTCGTCATAGAAAGGGGACGTCTTCCTCTTCCGACTAATTCCCACCAATTGTATATCTGCTTAGTCAATCTAGCATTATTACTACATGCTTGAACTATCGGAGGATACCCTTCTATTATATGACACTGACACTCTTTTTATCGTAATCAATCTGAACCATAGATAGAGTTAATAATTTATAAGAGGTAGAGCCACGCAGTCCGCTGCATGAATTTGCCAGCTAAAATACCACGAACTCTCAGAATATAAGCGTAATGTGGCTTATGCCGCGGTTTACTTGGTGAGAGAGGTATCCGGAGGCACAACCCCTTCACCTCCCCCCACCCCATCCCATTTCCAAACCCCTATCCCACCAACAAAAACACTCCCAACAGTGAGTTGAGGTCAGGCAGGCGGCCGGTCATAAAACCACAGTCAAATCTTTTGACAACATGGATAGTTCGAAAGGATCACATGTTGCGCTGACCCCACTTAAAGAGGGACAAGGGCAGGGAAATGATGATGAAGCATTGAATTAAGCAATAACATTTTTCAAAGAAACTAGTGCTATGCAGTAGTTATGTAAAGCAGTACAGAGTTACAGCAGACAAGTACAATTAAATACAATGAAATAATACTATTGTTGTCAACAATAATACGCCCAAACTGCGCACTAAATATTACTGCTGGCAACGTTTTTAGGTCAAAAGTATCTGTAGGTAATTCACAAAACTGTGAATATGATAAGTAAAGTATAATTTGTCTCAAAAATGTCTCGGTTATCCAGTGGTCGAGCTCCGTACTTCTGATTCAGAAGTCGTTCGATTCCGGACTCACACCAATGATTTGTCGAATTATTTTCATTAGTTATAAATAATATAAAATGATAGAAAAAGGCGTAAAGTGAGGTTACGTTACATTTGTTAAGTTCTTTTTTGCATATTGTTTAGTAACACTTTTTTTTAGTAACTTTCCCTCTTTTTCTAAGTGTAAATGTTGGAAACGGTTGTTACGCCTCGTCTCGACAAATTTCTACGTCCCAAATAGAATAGGTGTAGGAACCTATCGGGCACAATGCAAGTCATCGATATTTATCACACATATAACTTCATAAAAGTCATTCGTGTGAACCAGGATACGATTCCGTAGGTATATACTGTTTGATTCAGAAGCGTGGTGTTTGAGTTTTGAGGTTCTGACCATTTAACGCCTTTTCCTACCGGAAGGTGTAGGCAGCGGCTGTTAAAACCTCGCCGAATCGTTACGTTACGTCCCAAAATTGAATAGGTGGCGAACCTGTACCCATTAGGCCGAACAAAAAGTGGTCAGTCATCGAGATTTATTACAGATAATTTACGAAAAGAAGAACTCGATGAAAAAATAAATGTCTTACCGGTTAATTCGATAGCCTTTTCGAAGTCAGCTTTCTCCGAATTCGAGCCCTTTTCTGGATCGAGCTTCGCTGGTGTCTTCAGCGATGGGACAACGCCTGTAATAAAATTTGCTATTTTAGGAAATACTTTAAATAGTAAGCAGAAAAAAGATATGGTAATGTAATATTCCGGGGTGGGCAGGAAATGTCAATATTACAGCGGTGAAATAACACCTATCAGAAAATATTTTCGCCGCTTTCTTTCGGCGAGAAAGGTATCCAGAAGTCCACCTCTCCCCATCCTACTTCTTTAAAAGTTGGCAACGCAACTGTAACACTATATGCGTTACAGGTCTCCAAGAGCGGCGCTTGTTGCTTACCATCAGGTAGCCGGCCTGCTCGTATGGCCTTTTATCCCATAAAAATAATATCGTAAAATTCTTTGTGCAAAGAGGAAGAGTTGTTGGAAGAGACAACAACTACCAAAAGACTACCCTAAAAGTCCTGTTAACTACAAGAAAACCCTTGGTACTGTGGTACAGGGCAATAATCATCAAGGCAGATCCTCAATCATATATCAATAAGAGAGAAAGTAAACTGTGGAAACTAGGGTTTTTAATGGAATATGGGCAAACGAAATAACGGTTAACTGAGGATAAGCCACCCATGGACACCTGCAACGTAGATTGTTGTGTTCCCCTTAGATGGGATAGAGAAAGAGTTGGAAGTAAGATTGGGAATGAGGGGTGAAACCATTTTAAATAAACAAGACTCGGCATGAGCTAACTTACGTCGATTTTCATTGCCTATAAATAATTTCATCATCACTTACCAAGCTCGGTTGCTTTGGATCCTGGTCCGTTTAGCTGATGCTCACTTTTTACATCACAATCTGTAAACAAACAGATACGACATGTTCAGTAATGTTCTATAAATAACTAGTTTGTGCACGCTGTTTGCTTTATGTAATTCAGAGTTGTATCGGTAGACGACCAGCAAGGTCTCACTCAGTATAAGTTAAATTATATTATATAATAATTGTTGTTATAATATATGCTATATACAAACATAATTAACATAACTTCACACCTTTTTTACCCGAAGGTGTAGGTAGCTGCCGTTAAGCCTCGACTCGGCGAATCGTTATGTTATGTCTCGAATAGAATAGGCGGCGAACCTATTACCATACCGGGCACAAAATTTAGTCATCGGTATTTATCACACATAACTTTCGAAATTAATTTCGTAAAGTCGTTGGTGTGAGCAGGATTCGAATCCGCGACCTATGGATTCAGAAGTGGGGTTCTCGACAACTGGACCAATGAGACTTTAAGCGGACTCACGGACTTTTAGCGAAATTTTGTTAATAAAAATATTGGGTATCCCAAAAGAAAGAATCTGGTTTTTCAGTTGTCTTCTACGAGAAAGAAAGTAAACAATTGGTCTACTGCAATATGACTAAGACCTGACCTTCTCCTTCCAAAAAGTATTTGGAATCATAATGTATACATACACTCCGTGTTCGTGTTGGAAAAGTGTCGCATAATAATTCATAAATAAGTTGGGATAATTTGGGACATTCGGTGACACAAATAAAGAAAAAAAAAAGCAACACGCACATTGTCTATGAATTCTATGTAGTAGCACTATTAAACCACATTATATTTACACAGTTATATATTAAAGTACTTTTTATTAACGTCCGACTGTTAATAAGTCTTCAATAATGTTTCGCGGACCTCTGTGAATTTGTTGAAACTTGGGTTTTTTTTTTTTAATAACACGACACGCCCTTCGGAAAGGTCAGTGGTGTTTCTAAATAATATTTATATATAAAATGAAGACTATTTCAAATATATAAACATAACTTCACGCCAAGTCCCTTGGGGTACAGGCATAGACAGAGCGCCATAAGGCACGATTGTTACACACCTCACTCGCTTCTTCGACTTTCATAACTCTTGTCAAGTCTCGGTGATCCTGTGGTCGAGCACCCTGCTTCTGAATTAAGAAGTCGCGGGCTCGAATCCTGCCTCCACACGACTTTTCGAAATTATTTTCGGTTGTTATGTGTGACTGAAAACTTTGTGCCTGGTATGGCAATAGGTCCGCCATTTGAGACGTAAACACAACGGCTAGTCGAGGCTTAACAGCCGCTGCCCTACACCTTCGGGCAGAAAAAGACGTGGAAGTTATGTTATGTTGAAACTCTTGTCACACACGCTGGTCGGTTTTTCAAGACTCCTGACATCATTTCGCAATGACACGTTCAATTTGGTCATAGAAAGTATTTCGAATAATTTCATTTTAAAAACATCAAAATATGTCTTGCGATATGAAATAAATTATAATATAATATACAGTGGTAGAAGGTAGTAGGTAGAACAGTGGTCTACCACTGTTCTACCTACTACCTTGGCTCTAGCCAAGCAGTTCGCTGCATGAATGGGCCGGCTCGACCGGTGCAATACCACGACCTCTCAGAAGACCGACATGAAGTGGTTCATGCCGCGTTTCGTTCGGTGAGAGAGGTACCCGGAGGCCCACCCCCCTTCCCCGTCCTTTCCTATCCCCTATCCCTTAAAGGAGGTCGGCAACGCAACAGTAACACTATATGTGTTGCTGGTGTCCATGGGCGGCGTTGGTTGCTTACCATCAGGTGACACGCCTGCTCGTTTGCCCTCCTATCCCATAAATAAAAAAAAAAAAAAAAATGTCGCAATATCTACTGGTATTTCTCGAATTCCAAATACACTTATATCACATACCACACAATACTTCCTCATTACTAAAGTCAGACGAGTTAGGTAAGATTGGCTGCTAATATAAAGATTAAAGCAATACTAAAAAGAAGAAATCAAATCAAAAGAAGAATACATACTGCAGAGATGTGAATGTTGAGATGGATGTGTGGAGTAACCAAAATTAATAAATAAAGAAATGAGTATGTCAGAGGAAGTTGGAAAGTTGCGCCAATAACTGAATGGATAAGAGAAAATCGCCTTACGTGGTATGATCATGCTATGAAGAATGATAAACCTGAATGTGGAAGGAAACAAGAGAAGAGGCAGACGTTAAGCCATATGGATGGATAGTGTGACAGACGACATGCTTAAGACGAAGGGTGTTAGTGTTGAAGATACGAATGATAGGGAAGTGTGGAAAAGAAAAACCTGTTGTGCCGAGTGAAGTGATGAATCTGAGTTATAAGTTGACTTACTGTGAGGTTTTTTGGGACCGGGGTCAGTTTCTACCATCCTATGCAGGCGGGCTTCTGTATATGTTGCCGGCTACGGACCTGAAGGTTTTCAATAGGTTGTGGGTCGTTTCGAACGGCGCACAACTCGTCTGTAACAAGAAAAATAGGAAAATTTTAACAATTATATTGTATCTCAGATTTAAAAATAAACCAAAATATATTTTACGTAATATATAATAACATAACATAAAATAACGTCACGCCTTTTCTACCCAAAGGCAGAGGCTGAGATGCCTCGACTCGCCGAATCGTTACCTATTGTCGTACACCGGATACAATACTTCACATAAATCACACATAAGTTCCGAAAAATCCAGGGCCACATGTGAGCCCGGAATCGATCACACGACTTCCGAATCAGAAGCGTGGAGCTCGACCACCGAGATTAACAGTAACTGTTAGTACCTAATATATGTTATTTATGTTAATAGAGTTATTAGATACTCTGAATCCGGTAACTGAAGAACTTTCAAAAGATAGTGTAAATAAATTTAACTTTAGAAATTTGTTAATATTTGGGTAAAGTATTCTTCTACGGCAAGAATACATCGAGTCGTATGATAAAAAATATGTCAGTTTTTACGTAAATTCAAGTCAAGTTGGAGGCATCACGATTGTTGCTGACCCTTTGAAAACCTAATCGAAATGGGTAGCTTTTCTTTTGATTAGTATTATATTATGGACTTAAGGAAATTCATATTATGACAACATTTAAACGGATACTGCTAGTGTTAGGCTTAAAAGGACTCGTATCTAGAGCTGTAAACACATTTACAAAAAAAGAAATACTGCTAGAGTTTTTTCGTAGTAGTTTTTTTTTCTGTTCCGCTTAAAATGCAATGGCCCCAATTTTCTAAACATCCAAAATTATCGTTGATGCCTACTTTTTCTCAAATCACTCATGTCAATATTATGAATAAGTATTCCATAGGGACTGTGAAGTGCATGAACTCGATACCAAAACGAAATTATTTCGTCACAGTATTCGATTACAATAAAAAATTTCATTATTTCTAAAATATGAAAAGAAGAGTCCGTCAGGTAAGCTTCATGCACGTCTTGTACATACTTCATGCTACGTAATAATATCTGAGTTTCAGTCAATATCCTTGAATATATTACTAAATGCATATTTAGGTATTTATAACTTATTTGCTTGTTATGTTTACAAGTACAGAAGTACTAATATCCATAAAATAATTTTTCTATGTGTAGGCAGCATCTGTTAAGCCTCGATTCGCTAAATTTAAGTCCCAAATGGATGTGGCGGAACCTATTGCCATAGACTGGGTACGATATTGTCAGTAATTGATTGCTCATTTAACTTCCATAAAAATATTTCCTAAAAGTCATAGATGTGAGCCTGGATTCGATCCCTGTTTTTAATTAAGACGCGAGGCGCTCCTCATCCAGACCAACGAGAAGATTATTGACCGCCATGTCCAGATCCTTGACAATTATCCATGTTCATGACACTAATGTTTTTAGGTCGTTATTTTATTTATTATATTATTAGTTACAAGATACATTGTATACATGATATTATTATTCACTGTCCCACAAAACTGCACAAACAATTTGTTTCTCATACCTCACGACTTTTCCACGTAAGCCTTACGAAGCCAAAATCCATAAAGAGATTTTGCGTATATCTACGGTACAGGTAGCTCTTAAATAAAATAAAGAGAGTTTATGTACTACTCTTACAAAACCCAATGCTTGATCACCCCCAAACTATATAAAATTATATAGTCTACACTATTAAAAACGATAATAATATAATTAAACTAGCTGACTCGGCAAACTTTGTTCCGCATCAAAAGTAATAACTGCTGTCTCGCTATGTTAATACAATATCTTCGAAAATATTTGTTTAAATTGCATGCTGTTAAGCGCCAGGATCATCTATATTATACATCCACAATCTATTTAAGACACTTAATTGGATGAAAATTATTGCTGTAATGTTTAAAAGCGCTTCGTAAATAGGCCATTATTTCTTGTAAAAAGTAAAAAAATAGAAATGGTCATTGTGGGTTATCCCTAAGAGCCCTAAACATATGCCCTCGCGGACTTTTTAGTAGACCTTTTAATGGTGTATAATAATGTAGTACGTTATTTTGATATATCACTTAGGGTTCAGGCAGCCTAAATCTTGAAAATTATAACTTTTTTTTACTACACTATACATGAATTATAGATCAAAACCACCACGTTGACACCATTTATCTATTAAAAAAACCGCATCAAAATACGTTGCGTAGTTTTAAAGATATAAGCATATAAGGGGACAGACAGCGGAAAGTGACTTTGTTTTATACTATGTAATGATACCAACCAAGGTATATGTTTAATTGTTATATTACCATATTGTTTACAAAGAGTTTTACATAATAAGGTTGTGATTTGCGACAACAATGGGCGGGAAGCAGCCGTCATCACAGAGCTCGGTGCCTCTCGGCCACTGTGGCAGTCGCGCTTGCCGCTCACAACAGCGGTAAAACTACTCTATGTCTAGTTAACTTCACAAATTGTATTTTTTTTTATATATGTAGGCAGCAGATATTATAGTTTTATCGGGATTATTAAATATTGTAATTTTGTTTGTGTTTTAACCATAGTTGTATGGCTTTTTAAGTCCTCAATGGAGTTAGCGGAACATATTATTGTAATAAAGAAGTCACAATGTTCGATCGATAACTGATATCGATATTTATCACATATAACTTCCGTAAAGTCATCGATGTGAGCCAGTATTCGATTCCACTTCTTCTTAATTCAGGCTAGATTTTCTTTTATATTATTTTTAGCATTTGATCTTTGAGTAAAGAGTTTTTAAACACTTTCCAAGTATCGACATCACTTTTATTCTAAGATACAACTCTTGTTGTAATGAAGAAGGTACTACTGTATCAAAGATTATTGCGTCTTGAACTTGAAGGAAACTCCATTCCGTTCGGCATTTCAAATGTTCTTAATTGTTTAATTTGCATATATCTAGATAATAATTACACTGTATTTACAATTGACTGTAAACCAGAAGTGTACTGTTATATATATATTATAATAAACTATACCTACATAACCTAACTTCACGCCTTTTTCTACTCGAAGGTGTAGACAGCGGCTGTTAAGCCGCGTCTCGCGGTTTGACTCACTACTCTTGTGATTCCTTTCTCTTTTATACTACCAGTTTCCTTTAAGTCCAACACTCTCTTTCAGACCATTCTTCGGTCTTAGAACGCTGTTTACATGGAGATACGTGAGTGTCCCTCCACAGATTTTGCATAGTCGAGCACCGTGCAAAATCTGTGGAGTGTCATCTTTGTCACATCTCAATTCCTTAGGATATATAACGATAAATATGTGCTCCGGGGTGAATGGAAGTTCAGTATATTCATTATACATATTTTTATTTATTAAATGTCTTACACTTGATTAAATAAGTTAACATTTGTATTGTTTTGCAACATGGATATAAGAATAATTTATAGAAAATTATAGTCTCGGTGGCGCAGTGGTCGAGCACACGGCTTCTGATCCAGAGGTCCGGGTTCGATTCCAGACACTGGCTCACACCAATGACTTTTCGAAATTATTTTCGGGAGTTATGTGTGATAAATATCGATGACTGAAAACTTTGTGCCCGGTATGGCAATAGGTTCGCCACCTATTCCATTTGGGACGTAAACATAACGGCGAGACGAGGCTTAACAGCCGCTGCCTACACCTTCGGGTAACAAAATTCGTGAAGTTATGTTATGTTTATGTATGTATGTGATATAAGAATAATAGATCGGCAATAGTCACCCAAACAACGAGACCAAAAATGGGTTGTTGATGTGTGAGTGACTTAACAATAGGTTCGTAAAAAGCGCTTCAAAGTGTCAACTTTTTAATTACATAGTTAATGTTCATGTGTTGAAATGTAAATATCCTGAAAATCTAATATACGCGGTTGCTCTGTCAGTGATGAATACAGTACATTTTTGACGACATGTGCCATCTATTATAGTCTATGCTAAATCTTTGTTTTGCAACGTTCCGTATTTTATCAATTGAGAGGTTATACTTTTTTAATATTGTTTTTTTTTAAGCTTCGGATCGCCGTCCTTTGGGAGTTATGTGTGAAAATTATTGACTATTATTAATTAATTGTGACCGATGGCGATGTACTGAATCGAAAATTAATAAATAAAATTTCGAATGTGAAAGTTTATCAAGATTTTCGAATGTTTGTTTTTCGTTGCAATAATGGCAGCCGGCAAAAACTAGAACTAACTATAGAATCATCATACCCATAGTCTACGAAGGAGTGAGGTCAATACGCCTATAGAATTCACTACAAATAAACCTTTTCAATTCTTACCGATTCAATGATATTTGTCTATGGTATAGCTAGTAGGTATCTATACTATGTTGGCTAAAGATTTACATTATTATAGAGGATTCGCAGAATTAAATAAACATTACCTAACTATACTATTATCCCTATCACACCCTACTCGCTCTTCTTGTCGTTTCTCTGTGGAAAAGTAAAAATAATTCCCAAGAGAAAACTACTTTATTTTACTAATTTTAAGAGGTTAGGTAGGGAAAATATTGATATACAATAGTATATCAATATTTTTAACATCGGAAATTACATAGATACATATTTTGACTTTTTTCATCTGTGAGCACAGTGGTATAAAGGACTGGCAGATAAATGGAAACCCTGCATAAATGGGCCGGCTCGACCGGTGAAATACCACAACCTCTCAGAAGACCGACGTAAAGTGGCCCATGCCACGTTTCGTTCAGTGAGAGAGGTACCCGGAGGCCCACCCCCTTCCCCATCCTTTCCTATCCCCTTCCCTTAAAGGTCGGCAACGCAACAGTAACACTATATGTGGTGCTGGTGTCCATGGGCGGCGTTAGTTGCTTACCATCAGGTGACACGCCTGCTCGTTTGCCCTCCTATCCCATAAAAAAAAAAAAGATGACGTTTAATTTTTTTTTCTTATACCGAAGTGATTGCACTGTCTGAATTTATAAACGCAAATCGATATGGCTTAATTAGCCGTCATTCCTCTTATAATTGACGAGAATAATCGTAATCACGAACTTAACGCGACATGTACAAAAATAATTGGATTATATTTAATCTGAGAAATGCCAATTTGTCAAAGATAATTTACATAAAATCTTTTTTATTCATCGACGATTGTAAAAACATTGTTATCGATTAAGCGAATGGCTTGTGATGAAACACGGCGTATTATTTAAAACAAGCGACTGCAAATTATGATAACGATGCAAAAAAAAAAAAGAAGTGCAAAGCGAATATAATTATAATAAATACTTTACACAATGCTTCCCAGTCGGTATAAATGTGGCAATCATAATTCTTTAATAAGTAATGTTTTATTTTATGGAAATGAGGGCAAAAAAGGGCAAGCGAGTCACCTGATGTTAAGCGACTAACGTCACCTATGCAAATCTGCAACACCAGAGTTTTTATACAGTAGGTATACAAAATAAGAGTTAGAACATTTGCTTCATCAAATGCTGTATCGATAATGATCGTGTAATTGACCAATGTTAGATAATCTAATTAGTAAAAAGAATGGATGATGCAAGATTGACTAAGCAGATATACAATGCAAAAGACACACCTTCCGTGCCCAAATAGAACGTGTTCTGAAGGATGGTGATGTTAGGAGTTTAAATGTCACCACCACAGAAATAGATCAAGATAGAACGGCCGCGATGTCATATTTCCATACATTTCGAGCGTGTCACTTTTTTGAAAAACCACGCCCACAGCGTGACGTCATTTTCATTGTGAGCGGGGCGACTAGTTAGGAGACACGTGTGTCATTAGATTATCGATGTTAATATCGGCAACGTGTGTTAATTTTATTATTTTTATATTTTACCAACTTTATTGATTTTGTGTAACGATAATAATAGAAAGTAAAACATGTTAAATACTTTAATCCGACATATTAAAACCTAAAACATATTTTTCCAACAGTATATAAAATTTAATTATAATTATTATACTGTCCTTGAAACTATACATATTTATTAAATATTTGCCTTTTTGTAAGGCTTGGCCTCACAGTCCTGGTTAAATAACGAAGCCGAACGTCTACATATACCTCGGTTACTGCCCGTTTGAGAAGAACGAAATGATTTTCCATCGGCGATTGGTCAAATTGGTGAAAACTTATACTGTCAAATAAACTGCTGCCAATATAATTACGAAGCACTTTGGTTGAAATTTGTGGTGTTAGAATAAAGTAGGGACAAAGCAAGACATGAGCTGATACTCAAATTATTATTAAATTAATTTACCGATAAGTCCTAAGACTCAACGATACATGGAGCGCCCATCTCTAACATTCGAAGGCCAAACACAGCGATTAACAGACACAGCGATCAACTAGCAGGTGTATTGTGTATTTCGTTCGATTCGACGTACATTACGCGTATAATTTATACGCGCAATGTTTTTGTATACGAGCGTTGAATGCGGACAGCAATGGATATTTATCATAACGAAAAAATATACAACTTGTGATCGTAATTATTGAACATAGTAAAAGTAAAACAATAATTTATAATCTCAAAAAAATACTTTCTACTGATTTTCTGTACTTACTGATCATACGAAATATTTCCTTTTTTCATATTTGATTCACTACTTTTGTTTTTAGAATTTGCCACAGCATAATAAGGCATATATGTGACGTTTTATCTATTTTTTTACGTCCTGAACGCATGGCAGGAACGCTCGTTGCGTAATGAGAGCGAGTTTCGAAAAGCATGCAATATAGTGCATGGTTTTGGCACGCTTGCCACGCCTATTCGCCGTTCTATCTTGATCTATTTCTGCGGTCACCACGTATCAACCCGTATCATGGGGGAGGGGCGTGATTAATGGACGGCCTAAGCTAACATTTCAAATCTAATTAAATAGGTCAATTGAAAACAACTAGTTAAATTATTATTAATAACGAACAGAATCGACTAACGTTTCATATTATTAAGGCTTAAAATTAATTTATTGACCTTAGGATACATATTTTAATTAATATAAATGCTTAAATAATTGTATATCTAGAAAAACAACTTGTGTTGTATACTTATTAAACACAAATTCGTAGATTTTTATTATCACATAACATAACATAACTCCACGCTGTACGCCGCGGCTGATAAAGCCTCTAATCGTCACGGTACGTCCCAAATGGAATAGGTGGCGAACCTGTTGCCATTCACCGGGCACAAAGATGTCTGTAATCGATATTTATCACACATAGCTTCCGAAAATAATCCGGAATCGAACCCAGAGTTCTGAATCAAAAGTGGGGTCTCTACTACTGGACCACTTAGACAATTTATCTGTATTATTTAAATTTATGTATTCAAAATTTTGTAATTAAACATTACAGCCTGTTTTAGTAAAATGTGCTAAGTGTACCAATTATTAA
The DNA here is from genome assembly GCA_905147225.2 of Euproctis similis. NCBI lineage: Eukaryota > Metazoa > Arthropoda > Insecta > Lepidoptera > Erebidae > Euproctis > Euproctis similis. The sequence continues at coordinate 11,031,968 of LR990119.1, forward strand.
ATTAGATTAAAGAGGACTTATTGAGATCGCCAAGGACCCATAACATTTTGATACCTTTATCAACATTAGCCCTACCGTCTTAGCCTGTTCATGAATGACAACAAAAAAAGAATTCATGACTTAGCAAAAAAAAAATACGCACGTCCATTTTTTATAAACCAAACTGGACAATTATAATTAGCAATAATAATATTAACCGTGAGATCATTTTAACAAAATCTTTAATACTCATGATATTTTCGTATAAAAAAAACAAATTAACAGATATATTATATTATAACCATATATTTGTGATTAACATACAATTATATACAATTATAAATGATTAGGTTCTACTAGTGGCAAGAAGTTGTAGTACATAAATATATATATTTAAAAATTATATGTAGGTAAGTTCATCATTTCCCCGCCCTTTTAAACGGGCGGGAAAATAGATTAAAGTAGGATCAAGTGGTGTTAGGACAACATGTCATCCTTTCGAACTATTCATGTTGTCAAAAGATTTGGCTGTGTTTTTATGACCGGCCGCCTGCCTGACGTCAACCCACTGTTGGAAATGTTTTCGTTGGTGGGATAGGGGAGGGTTTGGAAGTGGGATGGGGAGGTGAGAGGAGATAGGGGGTGGTCCTCCGGATACCTCTCTCACCGAACGAAACGCGACATGTGTTACTTTACGTCAGTTTTTTAAGGGGCCGTTGTATTTCATCTGTCGAGCCGGGCCATTCATGTAGCGAGTTGTGTGGCTCTACCTGTGTGGCTTATTATATTTATAATTCAATATTAATTTAATAAGTAATATTATAAAGAACTCGGTACTTATTGTTTCAAAGTCACACAACTTTTACTCGTAACAAGTGAAGCGCTGTTTATCAAGAGATAATCGATTTTATTGTGAAATTATGTTAATAAAACTCGAATAACTCCAAAAAAAAACCTTATTGTTTTTGACCTCTTTTCGACGTTAATAAACTTATGATATATTTCTATCGCTATAAAACTTTTTAAAATAACTTTTTTAGTGATTCGATTAATTAATAGAATTTTATTTAAAAAAACCTTTAGTAGCGTACTCTTGGGGTGTTTGACACCCCAATTACAATATAATAATATTAACGCAATGCATACATACACTAAATAATATTTATATTTAACATTAATAACATTGATTTTTGGGAAATTATGGTCAGGTAATTTTAATATCCAACATTTGACAGTTCATCAAAATTCAACAACGTAACCTTGGCATTAAATAATATATTTTTTGTTTTGTTAAAACTGCACAATTTGCTTTACTTATTTTTTTTTCATATCCATTAATTGTTATTTCGTGTCTATGATGAAATTATGAACTTATCATTATTCAACAAGCACGTAAATTAACAACCGTAGTATGTTTTTGTTTTGGAAAAATATAATTAAATTTTCATTTTAACGGTGAACGTACTTCCCCACTATAAAGTCATTAACCACAGAATATTTAAGTGACATATTGTCTTGTTTTTCTTATTAATTTATAACTCGTGCGCGATAACTTGAGACCTGGGGGCGGTGACACATTGTTGCACTATCATGAAAAATATATCTGCGTCTCTTTTTTTTATGGGATAGGAGGGCAAACGAGCAGGCGTGTCACCTGATGGTAAGCAACCAACGCCGCCCATGGACACCAGCAACCATATAGTGTTACTGTTGCGTTGCCGACCTTTAGGGGATAGGGGAAAGGAAAGGATGGGGAAAGGGGGTGGGCCTCCGGGTACCTCTCTCACTGAACGAAACGCGGCATGAGCCACTTTACGTCGATCTCCTGAGAGGTCGTGGTATTTCACCGGTCGAGCCGGCCCATTCATGCAGCGAACTGCATGGCTCTACCACTTGTCTCTGCTATTTATTTAAAGTATCGATTCTTGGCATTGGAATGATATATTAGCAATTACGAACATGCAATCTGAGTCATGTCAATTTTGAAGCTAAGAATATTAAAATATGTTTTTCGTAATCCAGTACGAGGTATCAGTACTAACATGTAAAAAAAATGGCATTGCCTACAGTACAACACGGGAGTTTAAGGGGAAGTTACAGGGGTGGCGGGCGGTGGGTTGCATTTCCGCCGTGTCTCAAGAGTCTCAACTAATCGTGGGCGAGTAATAGTAGTTAAAATATTTATTTCAAACGGTTTATTTTTTCACATAGCATAAGTCGCAATTAAAATTCTGTCATATAATGGGCATATTAAAAGGCATTAAGGCGATTTAATGATAGACGTGTACCTCAGAGAACTACATCAAACTTTAAAGGAAATGAAATATTTAAAATAAATACTAAATGTGTTTTCTTTTGCACTATTTGTTCGGCACCCTTCGTTCGCGATTCCGACTCGTACTTGACTGGTTTTTGCGAAACTTAATGGTAACTTAATATTTGTGTATTATTTAAGTATTGATCGTTTCGGTGGTCCAGTGATCGAGAACCACGCTTCGGATTGTCGCGGGATCGATTCCGGGCTCACATCAAACGATTTTTCAAAATTATTTTCGGAAGTTATGTGTGATAAATATCGTTAACTAACAATTTCGTGCGCGGTGTACGGCAATAGGTTCACCACCTATTCAATTTCGAGGCGAGTCGAGGCTTAACAGCTGCTGCCTACACCTTTAGAAGGCCTTATGTATTTATGTATATAGGTAATTTTTTTTCGTATTTATGTTAAAAATCTCAAGACAAATTTAATGTTTTTAAGTCCACTGGAGATTTTACGAATTTTATTACAAATTACACGAATATTCTCTAATTATGAAAGAATGTTTATAAGCATAATATATATATTTCTTTTTTATGGGATAGGAGGGCAAACGAGCAGGCGTGTCACCTGATGGTAAGTGACCGCCGCCGCCCATGGACACCTGTAACACATATAGTGTTACAGTTGCGTTGCCGACCTTTAAAGGAGTAGGATAGGGAAGGATGGAGAAGGAGGTGGGCGTCCGGGTACCGCTTTCACCGAACGAAACGCGGCATGAGCCACTTTACATCGATCTTCTGAGAGGTATTTCACCAGTCGAGCCGGCCCATTCATGCAGCGAACTGCTTGGCTCTACCACTGTTAAAAATATAGTATAATATATAGTAATCAACTACCTCACTAGTTACTTTTTGATGTTGTATGCCGTTAAAAATAGCATTTTAAAATACAATAGAACTTGTAATTTGCCACTAATTTTCTTTTGTATATATATTGCACCTAATTAATATGCATGTTCTTGCCTTGCTCTTGTGAAGTTCATTAACTACGAAGTGTACAATATTTTAAATCGAATTTTGTGAAGTTGCAAATGTATTGCCATTTATTTGCAATATGATGTATGGTAATATTGCAAATAAATTGCAATTCTTATATATAATTTTTATTATTTATTGTATCGACCAAATTTTTATTGTATTGTTAGATTGTTTCTCAATTTAACCTGTGTAGCCTTAGAGTAATATTTGTAGAAATATCTTTTACTGAAGCTAAAAACTAACGCTGAGCATTTTTTTTTCTATTTGAAAGAGGTTGTATTTTAAGGTGAGTTTTTTATTTTTACCATGGCAAAGGATCGCGTAGTGGAAGGACTTTTTATTTATTTTGTGTGTCTATTTATGCATCAGATGAAGTGACAGTGACAGATTAAGGTTTTGTGCGTTAAGTAATTGCAACATATAACACATGACAGATAGGTAATCGTTAAGATACGGAGAGACAGGTTCTAATAATATATATACCTAGACTTAAAAAAGACAATAATATGTAAATAAGATTGACTAAGCTGATATATATTGCAAAAATGATAGTGTAAGAGTCGAGAGAGAGACCCCACATTTAATTACAAAAATAAATTACCGACATTAATACTAGATGGCGTTGTGTTGTAATGTTCAAAAACATAGACACCGTAGGACGTGTAGAGCAAAAATATTTTAGAAAGTGGTCTATCTGGTCTCTGGTTTATCTACCAATGTATAATTAATTGATCGCACAATATCCGTGACCTCCAAGTCACATACACAACTCAATATATAGTGCGATTACAACAGTTATACTTCCTGACTAGACCTGGGTGTGACACCGGTTGACCTGGGCGCCCTAAAAAGGTCACACGTGTAGAAAAAAACATTAAAAATGGGTCGTTTTTATTTAATTATCTCTCTGATAGTTGTAGAGCTATGCAGTACGCTGCATGAATGGGTCGGCTCGACCTGTAAAATACTACCACAGAGATTATTAATTTCAGAAAAGGGTTTAAACAAGATTAATCATCGCAATTACGATGGTTGTGACGCAAGCAAAATAAATTAACACCAACTGTTCACCACCGCTCATGCTCATTGGTCAAATCAAAGAACGCTTTCCCGATTTCCCAACAACCTATATTATGAAGATGTTAAACAATTACAATAAATAAATCATTTATATTATATGACATTATGTGATTTGTTAGTCCCGTTGAACGAAGCAAGTAATTGGCGTTATTATATATTGTAAGTTCAAGAATTATACAAATAAATACTCTGCGATTTGTTATACGCCATATTACTTGATTATATGTATAAAGAGTGTCGGTGTAAAGTAAGAAAGGGCATGCTCCGATGGTTCGGATATGTAGAAAGAATGGATGATGCAAGATTGACTAAGTAGATATACAATGCAAAAGCGGATGGATGTTGGAGTCGAGGACGGCCAAGACACACATTCCTTGATCAAATAGAACGTATCTGGAGGAAGGTGATGTTAGGAGCCTCAAAAATCCACCCGCGTGCTTGAAAAGTGTTATGAAAGTCAACAAAGCGAGTGAGGTGTGTAAGAATCGTGCCTTTTGGCGCTCCGTTCTCTTTGCCTACGCCGCAAGGGATTTGGCGTGAAGTTATGGAACTGTTCTTTCTATTTTTTAGAGTATACCCCCATAAGTAAGTCAGACAATACCCGCTGTATTGTCTGACTAATAGTCATACTTAAACCGCTGAATTGATTTGTAGCCTGTAACTTAACGCCTTTTGTACGCGAAAGAGTGGAGAGCGACTGTTACAAGCGTTGACTCGCGAGTTTTTACGTCTCAAATGAAATAAGGTGGCGGAGCCTATTGACATACGCTGAACGCAATGTTGTCAGTCATCGATATTTATCATATCAGATCCGAAAACTACAGATATTTGGATCTGAAAAGGGTCGCTCTGCCTCCAGACCACCAAAACGACATCATGTGCAAATAATTCTTCCTAACTAGTAATATAAAGATTCCTACAGGGGAGGGTTTCAATGCAGTTAAGCAAACTGGGCAACGTCAAACATTGGACCAAGAGTTGCCAGGATGTTGGAGCGAGTGAGCAGTCTCTTCGCATCGGGTTAGTATTTCGTAATTTACCGGAAAGTCTCTGAATCGTACATAAAAAAAATACATGTACTAATATATACAACTATGGTAGAGCCGCGCAGTTCGCTGCATGAATGGGCCGGTTCGACCAGTGAAATAACACGAACTCTCAGAATATCAGCGTAAAGTGAGTCATATCTCCACGTTTCGGTAAGCGAGGTATCCAGAGGGCTAATCCCTTCTCCACTCCCTCTCCATCCCACTTCCAACCCGTTTCCTATCCCACCAAGGAGCGTTGACGTCAAGCAGGCGGCCGGTCGTAAAGACACAGCCTAAACTTTTGACTACAAGGATAGTTCGAAAAGATGACATGTTGTGCTGACCCCATATAAGGTGGGATAAGGACAAGAAAATAATGAAATAATGATGCAAGTACATTCAACTATATTTCTGAACAATGGAACTGCACCAAATATTATACATTTTCAGCATTGATATAGTTAAGTAGATACTTGGAGTTAAATTAACAAAAAATAACTTTACGTAGTTGAGCTGGGGCACACAGTTTAATTTAGATAACATTTTAACTGTTTATAGACATCAGCGTCATTCGGAGTCATCCGGCGGTCTTTTTAGAGTATATTTTTTTAGAATAGTATAATGTATGCATAAAAGAGATTGCTTGCTTGAGTACCTAATTATGTATAAACGTGGCATACGTGCAAACTATATAGACCATGATTCTTACAAGCGCAATATCGGGGAAATAGTGGGCCTTAGAGAAAAAATCTTTAAGAACATATTTATAGAGAATTTTAAGATCTACAACTTTGTTTTGAGATACTTACCGTTCGTTCGATAAAACTTACCGTTTTCGAGAAAAACCCAAATAATCTAAATTTTGACATTGGTCCCCGAGTAAGTCCCTTAGCACACATGGGACTAATGGGGACTTTTGACATTTTATTCCTTGTGGTAAACCTAAGGTCTCTACGAAAATTTGGCTCTGTCGGAATTTTCTTTATTTCAATTGTCTAAATTGACCGGACTATTAAAAGAATATCAATTAAGGAATGTACGTACTTTCACACCTGCTATAAATAAAACGTATAGGCAGTACAATTACGTGTCGACACTCCGAATGATTATAAGAAGAATAAGAATATTTAACACTCATACTTTCGAAATTAAATTTGAAATCTCATTGTTATAAGCCAAGATTCCAACCAGAGACTTTGATCCAAAAGCGTGGTGATAGATCTAAAGAATACCGAGATATTTTTAATTTTATTCGACAAATACGTGTTATACTTTTAAAATAGATGTACATACATGCATAACATACTTCACGCCATGTTTCTTGCGGGGAGGCAGAGAGAACAGAGCGCCGTAGGCACGATTCTTAAAATATGTATTTCCTTTTTTATGCCTCAATAATATAGTATAGCTATTCATTCATTAATGGTGAACCAAAATTATCAACGGTAAGTACCATGTACTATCTAAGTAATTACTTTAAGATCCGGGTCTAGGAACATATTATATAACATAACAATATTATTATGCTCAAACTTAAAACTTAAAATACGTTCTCATAACATGAGTATCATTACGAAAATCAATAAAGTAATATAATGCCTACTTTGCTGCAATATATATTTGAAAAATAATCAATTTTTCTCCGGTTCTTCTCATGGTGCGGAATTAGGAGGATTTTAATAAGGATGCATGTGTGGTCTTGTTTCGCACAATTTACTATCCTTAAGCGTACGTGTTCATGTATGATTTTAAATGGAGTATTTTTTTTTATGACAATTTCAAATATTGAAATAAAAACAGATACGGAATAAATAAATTGGTTTGTTTTGACTATAACCCATGGTCTTTCCATCTACGCATCACGGTGATTTATCAAATTATCCATGCCTTAAGGAATTTAAATAGATTTTATAGACAGCAGCACAATATTTCTGCCGGGTATCTGCTAATTTGTCGATCACGCGAAAATACCCAGACAGCTCATAACTTGACATCCACAAAAAACACTTATTTCATGATATAAAGGTAATAAATAAAACAAATAACTTACCGAAACAATGAGATCAAAATTAATTGAGAACAATAAAACAACAAAAAAATATTATTTTGAACACTTCACAAAGTTCCGAACAAAAACATGTTTTATAAATTGTTCATTTGATAATTTAATTTTGTGAAAATAAAAAAAAACAAACGTCACTATTTATTACTATATACACGAGTCTCAGACAACACTTTTTAGTACCATTTCACGACACTTTTCGACATTAAATTTTGCACAGATGGCGTAAGTGTTTACCGGCGGGAAAAGAAAAAAATTTGGAAAAAAAAAAACAGAATATAACCTTTTTCGTATAAAGTACTAGGTTGTGAAATATACTTCGTGTCACAGAGTAGTTTAAGAGTGTTTTCTACGGACGTGTAGTCACATGGAAACTTGGCGCTTTTCTGACGATACGAATGTTGTTGCTACAGTTTTGCGCCTCCAAGCGAACACTGCCCACCCTCTTCACACCTCACCTCTCTAAATAATATTTCTGATAATTAATTTATAAGGCTGCATTTTGTTTCCGCGATTATTAAAACACTTTACAATGTCTCGGCAAGTAGGAAAAAACAGCATATGAATTCAAGGTGTCATCTTTGCATACTATACTTGTCAGATGTAGGAAATGATTAAACAATAGAAAAATTCAGCTACATATTTATTATATTCAGTAAATGCTGTGATATTAAGAGACTCGATTGTCGTTTAACATATTTTCTTGCTAACTAATTTTATCAAAATATAGTAAAATGAATAATTATAAAAACAAATATGTTTTATGTTAGAACTGAATAAGGTATATTGAAAAAACAGTTCATTACTTTAAAATCTTTCGTCTTTTTTGTCGATTGTTTATGTCTCAGTGCTCCAGTGGTAGAGCACCCCGCTTCTGATTCGAGACGCACGCCGCAGGTTCGAGTCTTGGCTCACACCAATGACTTTTCGAAATTAATTTCGAAAGTTATGTGCGATAAATATCGATGACTAAAAACTTTGTGCCCGGTATGGCAATAGGTTCGCCACCTATTCCATAACATAACGGCGTCGAGGCATCGAGGCTTAACAGCTATTACACCTTAAATAATGTTTATTGTCGAAAAGAAATGTAAAGATGGTAGGTAATTCAGATTATGTCGACCTGGGCAAATCCCAATATAAAAGTACATAAGACCTTTTAGCTTTCGTACGGAAATTCATTTAAATGTGATCAAGAAGTTTGGATCTTCAAAGAGAAGAAGATGTAATCACTTCATCTTCTTTTCCTATCTTGAACACGTAAGGGAAGCTACCCGCTTCCCTAGAATTACTTCAGATACCTCTCTCACTGAACAAGAGCCGGTATGAACCAACTTGGATATTTTACTAGTCGCGCCAGCCCATTCATGTAGCCGCCTGCGTATCTCTACCTCTTGGGGGCGGTCCATTAATCACGTGATGTTTTTTCCATAAGTTTTTGACCCCCCCCCCCATGGTGATACGTGGTGACATTTAAAACTAACCGCCCCTATTCATCATCAATCTCGCCGGTCGAGTACTCGAGCGACCTGCTTCTGAATCAGAAAGCCGTGGGATCGATTCTGGGCTCACAGCAATTTTTTTTATTATAATAATAAGGTGGAAAAAATAAATACACGTGATATCTTACTACACCCCCCTCCCCCCTCGTGATATTTCGTGATTTTTGTTAGACCCCTCCCACCCCCCTTTCTAACCTCACGTGATTAATGGACGGCCCCTTGCTACATTAGGCCAGAAATAATTCATATAACGTATCTAAGTACCTGACAATTGCTGTTACTATGTGAGGAGTCTAGATATTGATTGCTGCTGAGTACCCTCAGATATTTATAGCATGAAGGTACCTTAACGTTTAAATGTAGACTATAATTAAGTTTAAATGATAAAATATTTATTATATAATTATTATATTTAATGTATTTGTACATTATATTTATACATATTGTATTTATATTTAAAATATTGATTTATATGTATCAGATAATAAGTATCGCTAATAGTCATATCCACTAATTATTAATTTAAATAAGTAATACTTCTTGCATAAGATTTGTGGCTTTTTCACATAAATAATTAACTTGGACATTCTTAACGCATAAGTTGGGTTATTTTTAAAACTAGAAATTTACACTCACTGCTCTGTACAATACATATATTTTATTAAACTAATAGTCAAGTATAAAACGGACTCGCGCATAAAGGGTTCCGCACTACTTTTTGTTTACCATAAATCGGTTTAGTTTTATTTATAACAGATTTTAGACGAGATGCTTAAATAATTAAGACCTTGCTTGTATGTCTGCGTTTAATTTAAATATCATAATGAATTACGAACCAGCTAAAATATAGTAAAAAAAAAAAAAAAATTCTTGACAATATTATGTTAAAAAAATAATATTAAATTAAATTTGCATGCAAATATTAGATTTGCGGATTTCCTGAAAAGATACGTATTATTAATAAATTCTCATGTAAATAATAAGTAATATGTATAAATACGTTATTTTGCCACTAATGTTATGGCTGTGACGAAGCACGCATGAATATTTCGTCAGCTAATAATATTTAAATTATAACTTTCAATGATATCGGAGCAATAAATATCAAAATAAATCAGCCATCTTGATATCCGAGTTTCTCAAGAAGTTTTGCTTCTTCAACTGGCCCTAATAAACTCTGATCTGGGGGAAAGTCGGTAAATTAAAAGTCCTGGGTTTGAGACACGTAGTATATATAAATACGGGTTAAAAAGAAGAAAAGTCTAGTGGTTCTCAAGGGATAGCGCCATCTACCGGCGAAAATTCTTTCCCTTAAATAGAGACCATTTGTTCCTGTTTTGAGAACACAACAAATCTGGATCTGGACACTTTTTGGATATATATTTTTTTTTATGGGATAGGAGAGCAAACGACTGTCACCTACAGGTTGACTCAGATACTCACCGGGCACGGGTGCTTCGGTGAGTATCTGAGTCGAATAAAACGCGAAGAGACGGCGAGATGCCACCATTGCGCATCCGACCTGGACTCGGCCCAGCACACGCTGGAGGTCTGCCCGGCCTGGGCGGACGAGCGCCGAGTCCTGGTCGACGGGATCGGGCGAGACTTGTCCCCGCCGGCGTTGGTCGCGGCAATGCTGGCGGGCGAGGAGGAGTGGAGGGCTGTGGTCTCCTTCTGCGAAGCTGTGATGCTCCAGAAGGAGGCCGCCGAGCGGGGTCGGGAGAGAGCCGATCCCGCTCGAAGGCGGCGGCGGCGAGCTCAGTGATCGCCGCCGTCGACGGGCCACGAGGGCGCACACCCCGCGGGTGCGCCCGGCTCGCGGCCCGGGAAGGATGACCACCCGGTGCGGCCGGGGAGGGTCGTCAGGGGCGCCGCCGGCCGCGCGCCTCTTTATAGCGCGCGGTCGGAGCCGCCCTGCCCAGGGGAGCCTCCCGAGGCTCCCTGAGGATAAGCACCCCCTCGCGACTGAGGGGGGGCAACGGCGGGGTGGACCAGAGGGCTGACGCACTGTCCTGGGCCACCCCAACGCCGGAGGAAGGCCGCCGCGAGGTTTCAGTCGGTAACCCTAGGATTGGATTGCAGCGTACTGTTTTGGGAGTCCCACACTACCCCCTGCCGTTTTCCCAGGCGGGGGGTGTGCATAAAGTATTTCGGTCAGGCAGGTCGGAAGAAAAATCATAGACAAATCATTTGACAACATGGAGATAATATGTCGTGCTGACCCCACCTAATGGGATAAGGGCAGGAAAATTATGAAAGAGTGTTTGACAAATCATTGGATTGATATCTTGAAAGTCTTTCTAAGCACATTAAAAGATGATACTACAGTTTAGTTTTTAATTCGATATTCTATTAATAGTTTTATAACACGGTTGTTGGCGTCATGTTGTGGCGCAAACTCCTAAATAATTTGGTGGGAATCTGTTGGGAATGCTGTTTTGGGTTATCGTTAAGAAAGGGCTGATTGCTTCTACATTTTAAAACATTAACGAAAAGAATTTCATTAAAATTATTATATATACTTAATTTTGCAAACTTTAAGATCTCTTATAGTTATTACAGGCAGAACAAAAAAATAATTCTGTATTAACCAATCGAGAGACAAAAGCTCTTGCGATTAACGCGATTAATTCATGGGCAACCTTCAGAGTTTAGCGGTACAGTGGTATTGCTGATCTCACGCCATCTAGCGTGATCTAATCTAGATCCAAGTGAATAGCTAATCAAATGTAACAATCCTTGTCAGGGCTGTCAATAATAATTTGTAAGTTTCACAGTGGTAGAGCCAAGCAGTTCGCTGTATGAATGGGCCGGCACGACCGGTGCAATACCACCACCTCTCAGAAAATCGACGTAAAGTGGCCCATGCCGTGTTTCGTTCGGTGAGAGAGGTACCCGGAGGCCCACCCCCCTTCCCCATCGTTTCCTATCCTACTCCCGTAAAGGTCGGCAACGCAACTATAACACTATGTGATGCTGGTGTCCATGGGCGACGCCAGTTGCTTACCATCAGGTGACACGCTTGCTCGTTTGCTCTGCTATCATCGGTGTCGTAAGAGGATACTAATAAATTTGTCATGATGCTGACCATCGAGCCACATAGCATTCGCAATTATTAGCTCAGGTGTTCTGACTTGGAATCCTGGCCTATATTTTTTTTAGAAGACCGCAATGATTAATAACAAAATGGTGCCTGATTTATAGCAATAGGTGCTTGCTCACATAACATAACATAGCTTCACGCCAGTTCACGCCTTTGTTACCCGAAGGTGTAGGCAGCGGCTGTTAAGCCTCGTCTCACGTTATGTTTATGTCCCAAATGTGGCGAACCTATTGCCATAACGGGCACAAAGTTTTCTAGCCATCGATATTTATCACAATTAACTTTCGAAAACAATTTCGAAAAGTCATTGGTGTGAGCCAGTGTCACGATTAGAACCCGGACCTCTGGATCAGAAGCCGTGTGCTCTACCACTGGATCACCGAGGGCTTGCTCCTGACACGTTTTAGGCTAAAAACCTAATATATCACATCATAATGGTCGATTGGCTGAGTCTTCGGATATAAAATACGTATGTGAATATTATCAAACGTTTCAAAAAGATATTGTGTACAAAAATTAATTAATTATCTTTGAAAAATTAAAACTCGCGTCAGTCGGGTGTATTTTACGAGTAGGTATACCCTGAAATAAATATTTACCTTTAAGCCTATTAAATATTTATAATACCGCCTTACTTACAATTATGTCAATTATTATAACTCTGGGAAATATGAAGTATTTAAAAGAAATTGCATTTAATGCAATGGCATAACAGTAATTATCTTTTAATAGATGATCTTTAATATTTTTCGCAAATTGACGTTTGTTTAGAAATCTCCTGCACTTATTTCATTACAGAATATAACTAAAAGGCGTATTAACATATACTTTCAAATATATAATATTCTCCGTAAGTGTTAAATCCACAGAAATAAATCAAGATAGAACGGCCGCGATGGCATATTTCAATACATTTCGAGCGTGTCACTTTTTTGAAAAACCACGCCCTCAGCGTGACGTCATTTTATTGTGAGCGCGGCGACTAGTTAGGAGACACTCACATTAGATTATCGATGTTAATATCGGCAACGTGTGATAATTTTATTATTTTTATATTTTACTAACTTTATTGATTTTCTGTAACGATAATCATAGAAAGTAAAACATGTTAAATACTTCAATCCGACATATTAAAACCTAAAACATATTTTTCCAACAGTATATAAAATTTAATTATAAATATTTTACTGTCCTTGAAACTATACATATTTATTAAATATTTGCCTTTTTGTAAGGGTTGGCCTCACAGTCCTGGTTAAATAACGAAGCCGAACGTCTACATATACCTCGGTTACTGCCCATTTGAGAAGAACGAGATGATTTTCCATCGGCGATTGGTCAAATTGGTGAAAACTTATACTGTCAAATAAACTGCTGCCAATGTAATTACGAAACACTTTGGTTGAAATTTGTGGTGTTAGAATAAAGTAGGGACAAAGCAAGATATGAGCTGATACTCAAATTATTATTGAATTAATTTATCGATAAGTCCTAAGACTCAACGATACATGGAGTGCCCATCTCTAACATTCGAATCACAGCGATTAACAGACACAGCGATCAACTGGCAGGTGTATTGTGTATTTCGTTCGATTCGACGTACATTACGCGTATAATTTATACGCGCAATGTTTTTGTATACGAGCGTTGAATGCGGACAGCAATGGATATTTATCATAACGAAAAAATATACAACTTGTGATCGTAATTATTGAACATAGTAAAAGTAAAACAATAATTTATAATCTCAAAAAAATACTTTCTACTGATTTTCTGTACTTACTGATCATACGAAATATTTCCTTTTTTCATATTTGATTCACTACTTTTGTTTTTACAATTTTTCACAGCATAATAAGGCATATATGTGACGTTTTATCTATTTTTTTACGTCCTGAACGCATGGCAGGAACGCTCGTTGCGTAATGAGAGCGAGTTTCGAAAAGCATGCAATATAGTGCAGGGTTTTGGCACGCTTGCCACGCCTATTCGCCGTTTTATCTTGATCTATTTCTGTGGTTAAATCGATAGTATTATCAATATTCAAAACGTATTCAAATATGTATCAAAAACCAAAAACAATGAACAGTGGTAGAGCCAAGGGGTTCGTTGCATGAATGGGCCGGCTCGACCTGTGAAATAACACGACCTCTCAGATGATCGACGTAAAATGTCGCTGGTGTCCATAGGCGGCGCAGGTTGCTTACCATCAAGTGACACGCTTGCTCGTTTGCCCTCCTGTCCCATAAAAACCCTCTCATATTTATAGAAATAAAATAATAAATAGTAACAGAGTTCACAAAATTTTGTTAAGGATTTCTAGTCAGCCAAGAAAGTCAATATTGGCCGTAATAGAATCTGACATAAAAATATTTATCTAGAAAGTGACATACCAATTACACTTTCTCCTTCTATGTCACCATTCTTTTTTACCTGTCCAATTAATTTTATATATCTAAAAAAAAAACAATTTGTCATTCATAAAACAAGTTGTAAATAGCCCGAATTGATTTGTGTCTGGCGCCAAAAGTTTAAGAACAAAATCTCAAGGAATAGAAAAAAAAATCCGTTGGCTGGCATGCATTTTTTATTTTAATTTACATTAGAGCTCTGTATGCTTTACATGCAGACATTTAAACAGAAAAGATTGTGACTAACTTATGGCAATAAGTATACCTGCAACTTCTGTTAGAAAAGGCGCGAAGTTCCAAAAAATGAACTAAATGTAGCGTAAAGTACCGCAAATGTTCACAGCATTTGCGGTACTTTACGCTACATTTAGTTCATTTTTATAAATAAAATAAAGGAAATAGTGAAAAACTACTCATGCTCTGTTTTCTTTAAAATGAGGTAAGATCAAGTCAATACTCTTTTATGCGATTTTAAAAATAGAATTTCTTTGTATGAGTTTTTTTTTTAGATTTTGTCACTCAGTTTAGCTAAAGGGCAGTTAAAAATTATTCTACATTTAAAATGAATCGCCTAGGATGTTTGTACTTTTTAGCAACAGGAAAACGACTCGGCGTACATAACTTTATAGTTAAAAACTACTGTTTACTATTTAATAAGTGTCATATTATTAACCTGGTACCAGTTTAAATATGTACATAATGTTTGAAGGAGGGAAGTACCTCAGGTTTATAATTTGCTTTAGAAGTACTAGGTTTCGCTCGCGTGTCCACCCCTGTTTATAAAAATCACTCGTACGACAGCAGGAAACTCTTATTTAGAACTATTTGTGACAAACAATGCCACATTATCTTCCCGTAACTAGCTCTCAGAGGGCAACCATTTTTTACATATACAAACTCTTTATCAACTTTTGTCTATGCCTTATTCTGGTTTATGAACTACGGTAAAGTTTATTCGAAATCCGTTCATTTTTTATCCCCCTTAATAGGGTATAGGTAGCCTACTCCTGAGTTTTTTTTTTAATTTTTCGATTTTTTTTATGAAACAACATAACATAACTTCACGCCTTTGTTACCCGAAGGTGTAGGCAGCGGCTGTTAAGCCTCGTCTCGCCGTTATATTTTACGTCCCAAATGGAATAGGTGCGGAACCTACTGCCATACCAGGCTCAAAGTTTTCAGTCATCGATATGAATCCCACATAACTTTCGGAGTTAATTTTGAAAAGTCATTAGTGTGAACCAGGATTCGAACGCGCGACCTCTGGATCAGAAGCCGTGAGCTCGACCACTGGACCACCGACACTACTACTTATGAAACAACACTCAAAAATACCCCTAATTTTCACCTCTCTAGGATTGGCTGACTCGCATTGGGCTAGAGTTTGTTTATCATGCAGACCATTTTGAGGGTCCCAAGTTCTAACTCATTATACCCACAAATGTCTTTGGTAGTCTTATCTGAATTTATCTGTGTTAATTATTGATTGTTCTTTAATGAAGCAATTAATAAACGTTTTTATTTAAAGCAATTTTAATGTAACCAAGATTCTACGTAGCAATCGTGCTAGGATAGATAGCTAACAAATATTAATGTAAAATTAGCAATTATAATGCTTATTTTTTAATTTGTTTCCATTTGTTTTTATTCATTATTGGCACACTATCATTACTGAGTATTTAAAATAATAAATTAATTTAAAATGGATTAAGGTTTAAAACATAACATAACTTCACTCCCTTTTTTCCCGAAGGTGTAGGCAGTGGCTCGACTGGGACTCGACTCGCCGTTATGTTTACATCCCAAAAGGAATAAGTGGGGAACCTATTGTCATACAAGGCACAAAGTTGTCACATAACTTTCGAAAATAATTTTCAAAAGTCATTGGTGTGAGCCAGGATTCGAACCCGCGACTTCTTGATTCAGAGGTAGGGTGCTCGCCAACTAGACAACCGAGACCTTGAGATTAAGGTTTAACGTCATTTATATTTTTATCTACATAATTAATTCATAGTTAAATATAAAAAAGGTAATTTAGATACAAAAAAAATTACGCAAGAATAGACAACCAGCTCAGTTAGCGTTTTCATACCATAAGTACCATAAGTATGGTTTTAGAAAAATATAGTAAAGGTAAATGTATTATTATCCATTGTCTACTTTCCAAGATCTCATCATTTAGTAGCTTAACTTGAAAAAGTAGAGGACGTTGTGGGTATAGTATTAAAAAAAATTTTGATTTATCGTAATCAAACTTAGTAAAAAAAATTATAATAGCCTTATTTTCATAGGTTTTCGTAGGCACTAAAAGTAGTCTATGGATACATGAAATTAAACTTAAATTTAAATTGCAAATTAACACGTGCGCTTTAGGAAAGTACCTCGTGGAACAAGAAAAAAATTCGAACGTGAGGAGACATTTCAGCATTTTTTTTTCTTTTTCTCTAGGCATCATAGTATTATACATTTGCCAGGTACAAAAAAGGTAGGAAATACGTTATATTCAGCATTTATTAGTAAGTAAATACAAAAAAGGAAGATTTAGTAGGTATAGCGATTTGATCACAAAATGGTCGATCACAAAATTTGGTATCATTTGCGTTGTTGAAACAAAACAATATTGACTTAATGATTTGGTTGAGACGTGATTTATCATAGTTTGCATTACACCTGTTTGTGTTCACCGATGTTTATAGAAGATAGCGTCAAAGGATGCTGTCAACCTTCCACTGTTTCCATATTTTCAAGTTGTTATAGATACATAATTTTATTTTACTAAAACAAATTTTCCCGCCCTATACTGCCATTTTGTTTTACACAAATTGTTTTTTATTTTATTTCGTGACATGTTTAGGAATCTATTATGCCAGTACTAAATTCGGATAATGATTATCAAACATTGGTATTGAAGTGAAATATTTAAAACTAGTGCTATTTAAGGCTCAATCCAATTTATTGCATATGTCAACACCTAAACAAACCCTAAAGGTCTTAGATTGTATTTTTTTTTATATTGGCATTGAATTATAATTATTGATTGTTTCAATGTTTTGTATGATTTACGAAAAAACAAATATTTTCACAGTTCCATCTGTTTTTGCCAGTAGTTTTTTGTATGTGTGTTAATATTTCCGATGGGTTTTTCTAATCTACAAGAGCTGGAGATCTTGTTTCATAGAATTCATTAGCAATGTTTAAATAAACATTGTTTGCATTGCAATGATATCTGAAATGTTTCCTAGAACTAAAGACTTGGTGGCCCGATAAGAATTAGGACGTCTTTTAAATATTTTTATATAATTTATTTATTTAATCCCAAAATCCCTTACGCCTTTCAAATTTTCGTCTATTTTTAAAAAGAACGGGTTTTATTTAATTTGTCGCAAACATATTTCATAGGCCGTCGAGTTATTAGATCTCGCATCATCATACATTTGGAAGGAGTATTGCGTTACTTCTTTCAAACTTTTTATTACAATTACCAAAACCCACTCATGTACCAGTACCAAAAACCCACCCGTGAATAACATGTTATAATGAGTATGTTAATAAACTTTGAGGGAATTTAATATATGTACTACTAGAATCTTTATCTGTGTCTTTCTACAAGTTAAAAATTTCGCATTACGTCAACTGTTAAACAAAAACAACTAGTAATTGTTCTATAATTGAATTTTGTCTAAACAGAAGACAATTGTTACAATATTGGTATACAACTAAAAAAAATATAAAGAAAAAAGTTATGGAGACAATTTCTTACATGTTTTTTTTTTTCGACAGCGCAAGATGTAAATATTTGCGTACAGTGTCATCGCATTATAAACCTAATTCCTTTAAAATAGACCATTTGATACGATCTAATTACAAGAGTTACACTGTTTAAATAATTAAGCATTACGGCACATTCAACTTATTCTTATTCGTAAATTATACTAATAAGAATAAGTTGCGTTTACCATAAAATAAAAACACGCTGTATAATAAATAAATAAATAAAGAATATTATGCGTAGCAAATAGGGCGCTGGTATCTACCTGCTACGCATGCACGACGCGCCTCCACATCGGCTGCCATTAAAAAAGATATAAAGGATACATTGTGGCATATTGTAAAATTCACTAAGTACAATAAACTGAAAAAATAAACTGAAATAACATTTTGTATTAAACGGTCACGCATATTATTTAACACCTGGCTTGGAAAGTACTTATTTGTTTTCGTTCCAAGGCGGTTCTATTAAAGTATGTTCTTTAATGGATGTTGCAATAATACAGTAATGATTATAATAATATTGCATTCTATTTTTTATGTCTTCTCCTTTTCTAAATTTTAAATTTGGAACTACATACATCAAATGAATCAATAAGAGTTTTTTTTGTTGTTTTAATTTAGGCGCACACGGTTTGCATATTAGCCAGCATATTAGATATTTGTCGTATCATTAAACTATGTTATGACTTTGCGAGTTAAATTGTTAGTGTGTAATGGAGGTCACCGAATGTTCAACACAATCGTGTTACACCAATTAACACTTACCGGTGTCGGTCTGGTGTGCCTCTCCTGCTACTTGTGTCGGGTGAATGTGTTCAGCCACTTATGTGTGGCTATGAACAAAACTTATATGAAAAAAAATGATAAATGAACTTAAAATAAAACAGTGTTCGTCTCCGAGAACACTCGACGAGGAGTGTGGCAGAATGTAAACGGTATCACATCATATATAGGGTGTACAGGCCTCGTAAGAAATCAACAATGACGATACAACATTAAATAATTAAAGCCGTGTAAATGCTATTTGTGTAAAAGATTTATCACGTCGAGTGAAAACTAAGCTCATACAGATCTCAAGGGATATATTTCTAATGTGTTCCTTCACAATCATGAGTTTCGATGTGCGTAATAAAAATTATGCGTACATAACTTCACGCCAAATCCCTTGCGGGGAAGGCAGAGAGAACAGGGCGTCATAGGGCACGATTCTTACACACTTCACTCGCTTCGTTGACTTTCATAACACTTTTCATGCACGCGCGTCGATTTTTGAGGCTCCTAACATCACCTTCCTCCAGAACACTTTCTATTTGGTCATAGAATGTGTGTCTTGGCCGTCCTCGACTCCTACATCCATCTGCTTTTGCATTGTATATTTGCTTAGTAGTAATAGTAATAATATAGGTAAATAAGATAGTAATTAATAATAAAAATTATTATTACTGTATTTATATTAATAAATTGTCATAGAATATTTTTGCTTTTGTTTGTTTACTATAGTAATCTAATTGTTCCCAGTGACTTAATCAAATCGTATTTTATTGAGAAGTTAGTGACACTAGTGTCACTAACTTTAGATTATTGACACTAGTGTCACTAACTTTAGATTATTCTTCTAGAAGAATAACAACTGATGTATAGCCAATCAAAAATTGGACATAATTAGTTGAGATTCAGAGAATTTTGTTCTGAGATAGTACAGTTATACTTTTTTTTGAAAAATCGTGACATATTATAATTATACGCTAACATCTAGATACAAAATTATAGGGACTCATGCATAACTCGCTGTAAGCCGAGATCTGACTCATAAAGCCTATTCTCAGTCGTATCCTAATACATATTATAAATTAAAATGTTGTTCAGAAATATCATAGGTATACTTATGATACTAGACTTTTAATCTTGCATCCTATAACGCTTAGGCCTACTATAAAAAAAAACATGAAAATATACACACCGCTACACTTACAAAAAATGGTGAAGTGGGCTTCGGACTGTGTAGCTAGGGGAGGTAGGGGAGGGATGGGCACTTTTTCACTAATTATTGCATAAAAAATCAAATTTTATAGATAAAAACTTATATTGCCAACTTTTATTTTATTTAAATTATTAGTAAACTAAAAATAAACCAATTGTTAAAATCCTCATTTACTGAACTTACTAAGAGGGAGCATTGGGCATGCCCAAACCTCCCCATCATCCAAAGGCCCATTGCTCCCTCTGTATACATTTTTGACATAGGTTACCGGTATTTTTTTGAATTTACTTGAATAGATTAGTAAATATAGCCTTCGTTAGTTTTATCTTTATTGCGGTCCGAAATATTTACTTTTACTAGCCCATAATCTTTAAACGTGTCTGTGTATGACAATTGACAGAAATTACATATACCCTATGGATTAACAGTGTTTCCAGTCGGTAAAGAAAACTAACCAATCAAGAAAAGATAAAATCTATGATCAAATCAGAATAAAAGGGGGGTGCCCATGTCTCCCAACTGCCCATCCCTCCCCTACCTCCCATACATTATACATTTACACTTTCCATAAAGAGCTGGAGGAGAGTAAGAGTGCGAGTTTATTAACTGTTTTTTTTTTTATGGGATAGGAGGGCAAACGAGCAGGCGTGTCACCTGATGGTAAACTACTAACGCCGCCCATGGACACCAGCAACACATATAGTGTTACTGTTGCGTTGCCGACCTTTAAGGGATAGGGGATAGGAAAGGATGGGGAAGGGGGGTGGGCCTCCGGGTACCTCTCTCACCGAACGAAACGCGGCATGAGCCACTTTACGTCGGTCTTCTGAGAGGTCGTGGTATTTCACCGGTCGAGCCGGCCCATTCATGCAGCGATCTGCTTGGCTCTACCACTGTTTTTTTTATTATTTTTTTACGGGATAGGAGGGCAAACGAGCAAGGTCACCTGATGGTAAGTAACTTCTCACCGCTCATGTACACCGTGGTGCGTTGCCGTCCTTTAAGGCAGTAGGAAGGAGTAAAAAGGAAAGGGAAAGAGAATCGGGCTTCCAGATACCTCTCTTACCGAACGAAACGCGGCTCAAGCCACTTCACACCGATATTCCGAGAGGTTTCACCGGCCGAGCCGGTTCATTCATGCAGCGAACTGTAAGACTCTACCACTGTTGAATACATACCTACATAGTCTATATACGTAACTTCAGACCAAGTCCCTTGCGGGGTACTTAAAGAGAACAGAGCCCCATAAGGCACGATTCTTACATGCCTCACGCGCATCTTTGTCTTTCATAGCTCTTGTTATATACGCTCGTCGATTTTTAAGGTTCCTGAAATTACTTTATTCCAGGACAAACAAGTCCTGGGAGAAGGTATTTCGTTATGTAAGGTGTGACATGGCCGTCCTAAATTCCTACATCCATCCGCTTCTGCATTGTATATCTGCTTAGTCAGTCTTGCATCATGCATTATTTTTACATATCCGAACCATCGGAGAACGCCCTTTCTTACTTTTACACCGACACTCTCTTTCAATCCAAGTTCCTTCCTTTCCTTGTTTTCGACGAGATCAGCGAGTCACTCCGTAAATTTTGCTACGTGCTCCCATTTTGACCGTGTTTATCCTACTTTTATGCACACTCTGCCATACCCAACTCTTGCTTCCATAAGTTACAGTCTAGAAGTGTGTACATGTGTAAGTTATAGAACTGTAATCATTAAACAGTATTAAACAAAGTCGCTTTCCGCTGTCTGTCTCCTTAAATGCTTAGATCTTTGAAACTACGCAACGGATTTTGATGCGGTTTTCTTTAATAAATAGATGGTGTTTTTTATCTATAATTATTATTCATGTATGATGTAGTAAAGAAAAAGTAATAAATGCAAAATTTAATTATTTATTACTTTTGATGCGGAAGAAAGTTCGCCGAGTCAAGTAGTAATAATTGCAACTCTATATTCGACCTCTAACAAGCTCAACCAAATACAAGACAATAAATCTATCACGCCTCCTTCCTGGTATAGATATGTACACTAAACAAATAGTGAAGATAAAATTCTACTTATAGTTCGTTAAATAAATAATATCTAATAATAATTAATAATTATGCTTTTTTATGGAATAGGAGGGCAAACGAGCAAACGGGTCACCTCTTGGTAGGCAACTACTGCCGCCCATGGACGCCTGTAGCACAAATACCTTGTGTTACAATAGCGTTGCCGGACCTTATGGGGGTAGGATGGAACGTACGAAACGGGTCACTTTACGTCAATGTTCTGAGAGGCCGTGGTATTTCACCGGTCAAGCCGGCCCATTCACGCAGCGGACTGCGTGCCCTATCACTGCCTACTTGACGTAAACATGGACATCAACATATAACGTAACTAAGTCTAGTTAATAACATGACATAACTTCACGCATTTTTCTATCCGAAGGTGTAGGCAACGGCTGTTAAGCCTCGTCTCGCCGTTATGTTTACGTCCCAAATGGAATAGGTGCCGAATCTACTGCCATACCAGGCTCAAAGTTTTCAGTCATCGATATAAATCCCACATAACTTTCGGAGTTATTTTGAAAAGTCATTAGTGTGTGAACCAGGATTCGAACGCGCGACCTTTTGATTCAAAAGCGGGGTGCTCGACCACTGGACTTGCTGGTACAGTGGTCCACACACGAGAATGAGTCTAGTTAATGCTGGAATAGACTTCACGTCTATCCATACATAATGAACACTAGTTTCGGAGGTCAGAGAGGATATAATATAAGACACAAAAAAAAACTTGAAATTACGTCAAGAATCCAGCGTTGTTAAATGCCAAAAAACGTATGATTGTTGCACTTCTTCCATGGAAAATTTGTACTAATGCAATTACATAATATTTATTGTTTGCAAAATCATCTACGGCATAGATAAAACGTGATAAATAGTGTATGTGACGTTAGCAGTCTCGGTGGTCCAATGTTTGAGCTCCTTCGCTTCTGAATCGAGTAGTCGTGAAATCAATTCCGGGCTCACACACCAATGAATTATAAGATTTTCGGATGTTATTGTGTGATAAATGTCGATAATTGTCAACGTTGGGCCCGGTGTATGGCAATAGGTATCGCCACCCATTTGGAAGCTGGAAGCTTGGAACTGAAAATCTGCAATGCCTGAAACAGCGGTAGAGCCAAGCAGTTCGCTGCATGAATGGGCCGGCTCGACCGGTGAAATACCACGACCTCTCAGAAGACCGACGTAAAGTGGCTCATGCCGCGTTTCGTTCGGTGAGAGAGGTACCCGGAGGCCCACCCCCTTCCCCATCCTTACCTATCCCCTATCCCTTAAAGTTTGGCAACGCAACAGTAACACTATGTGTTGCTGGTGTCCACGGGCGGCGTTGGTTGCTTAAGCGATAAGCAGCTAAGCTAACAATGTAAAATTAGAAAACATTATAAATATATTACATTGTAGGTATTATGATTTTTGAGTGGTAGTGGTCGCTGCATGAATGGGCCGGCTCGACCGGTGAAATACCAAGACCTCTACGAGGTATCCGGACGTCCAACCCGTTCCTCTCGTCCCATCCCACTTTTGACCTCTTTCATATCCAAGCAAGGACCAGCAACGCAACTGTAACACTATCTGTGTTCAGGTATCCATGGGCGGCGTTTGCTGCTCACCATCAGGTGACACGCCTGCTCGTTTGCCACCCCACCCCCCATCCCATAAAAAAATGGAAAGAAGTAGCCCGTGCTTACTCCCATGGGGAAAACCCTATTGATGTTTAAGAAGTCTACTGAATAAATTTCCTAAAAAATGTGGAAAGAATGGATAATGCAAGATTGACTAAGCAGATATACAATACAATGCAAAAGCGGATGGATGTAGGAGTTAAGGACGGCCAAGAGACACATTCCATGACCAAATAGAACGTGGTCTGGAGGAAGGTGATGTTAGTTGCCTCAAAAATCGATGCGTGTGCATGAATTTAAGAGTTATGAAAGTCAACGCAGCGAGTGACGCATGTAAGAATCGTGCCTTATGGCCCTCTGTTCTCTCTGCCTACCCCGCAAGAGATTTGGCGTTTTGTAATAAATTTACTGCTACTCTGTGTTCATGGAATAATTAAATCATGAACAGCACCTCACAAATTGTAAGCAAAAAAAATATCGTGTCAACTTGAATTTGTCAATTTGCCAACAGTTTTTAGTGAATAGATAATTAATGGTAGGTGGTATCTGATTGTACATAGTGTGTCGTAGATCCGATTATCATATTTATAAAGTACTACCTGATTTACCGAGGATTGTTTCGCGTATATATACCTATTATTACCTATATATATTTCTGATGACTATTCGAAATTCTTTTCGGAAGTTAAGTCTGATAAATATCGATGACTGAAAACTTTGTGCCCGGTATGGCAATAGGTTCGCCACCGATTCCATTTGGGACGTAAACATAACGGCGAGACGAGGCTTAACAGCCGCTGCCTACACCTTCGGGTAACAAAGGCGTGAAGTTATGTTATGTTATGTTATTAGATAATTAAAGCATAGAGTATATATCCATAGATTATCTTTCTAGTAGTGGTAGGGCCACGCAGTTACTACCTGTCAGAATATCGACGTGAAGTGGCTTATTTCGCGTTTCGTTCGAGTTATCTGGAGGCCCAATCCCTCTACCCTTTTTAAAGGCCGGCAACGCAATTATAACACTACCTGTGTTATAATAGTGTCTCTGTTTCAGGTCTTCATGAGCCGCGTTTGTTGCTTGCCATCGGATGACACTATCTCATTAAAAACGTAGACTCAAAAGTATCTCTGTTAAAGTAAAAAAGGGCATACTTCGATGGTTCGTACTTGTAGAAAGCATGGATGATGCAAAATTGACTAAACATATTAGGTCGGGGAAAAAGTCTTTTCGCATAACGTAGGTATAAACTTATTATAAAATTTCTTTGACTGTACTATTTGTGTCTGGCTAGTTTTGGTAACATTAAAAAGGTTACATTATAAAGAAAAGAAAAAAATAAAAAAAAGTTGTTTCCCGCTATTTTTCATTTGTTTTTCTCTCCGTAAAAATGAGTGAATCTAATGAAGAAATTCGATACATTTTAAAATTTTATTATAAAAAAGGCAAAAATGCAACTCAAGCAGTGAAAAAAATTTGTGATTTTTATGGACCTGATGCAGTGTCAGTAAGAGTAGCACAAATTTGGTTCAAACGTTTTCAGTCCGGAAATTTTGATGTTAAAGATGCACCTCGCTCTGGTCGCCCTGTTACGAATAAAATGGACGCCATTTTTGAAAGAGTGGAGCAAGATCGGCATATTAGTAGTTACGATGTAGCTGAAGAACTGGGAATTGACCACAAAACAGTTTTGACCCATTTGAAGAAAGCTGGTTATACAAAAAAGCTCGATATTTGGGTGCCACACGAGCTCACTCAAAGAAACTTAATGAACCGTGTACTCATTTGCGATTCATTATTGAGACGTAATGAAACCGAGCCGTTTTTGAAGAGATTGATAACTGGCGATGAAAAGTGGATCACGTACGACAAGAACGTGCGAAAAAGGTCGTGGTCGAAAGTTGGCCAGGCTTCACAGACTGTGGCCAAACCTGGCCTAACACGAAATAAGGTGATGCTGTGTGTATGGTGGGATTGGAAGGGCATTGTTCATTATGAGCTTTTACCGTCCGGCAAAACCATCGATTCTGATCTTTACTGCCAGCAACTGATGAGATTAAAGGAAGCAGTCGAGAGAAAACGGCCGGAATTGATCAACAGGAAGGGTGTGGTCTTTCATCACGATAACGCTAGACCACACACATCTTTAGCCACTCAGCAAAAATTAAGAGAGTTCGACTGGAAGGTCCTAGTGCATCCACCATATAGCCCTGACCTTGCGCCTTCAGATTTTCACCTGTTTCGGTCTCTTCAGAATTCTTTAGGTTCTGTAAGGTTGACCTCAAGAGAGGACTGCCAAAACTATTTGTCCCGTTTTTTTGATCAGAAGTCCCAAAGTTTCTACAGTAACGGGATAATGTCTCTGCCCACAAAATGGCAGAAAATTATTCAACAAAACGGTACATATATATTGTAAATAAATGTAAATAAACTTTGAAAAAAATGTCTTGACTTTTCATACAAAAATACGAAAATACTTTTTCCCCAACCTATTATATACAGTGCAAAAGCGGAAGAATGTGGGAGTCGAAGAAAGAAACGACGCATTATCCACTACCAAATTGAAGAAGGAAGACTTGCAGAAGGTGATGTCAGTCTTAATACCTGGCGAACGTGTATGAAAAGAGGTATGAAATTCGAAGAAGTGGGGTGTATAAGAATCGTGCCTTATGGCGCTCTTCTCTCACTCCCTACCCCACAAATTACTTGGTAGAATAAAGAAAGCTTAATCTAAACAATAAAATAATTTAAATCGCTGACGTAGCAGTAGTCAGCATTTAATAAATACACAAAATTACTTTATCAAATATTTGTTGTAAGTTTTTCGTAGAATGCTTAATGTTTGTTTAGCCCAAAAATATAATGATAATGGCGTCACGGTAAATCAAAACTACAGTACACAAACTATTTACAAGAAATCATTTTATTTTGCACATACGTCAGCCATTTTTAAAGAGACGTCCTCTTTAAAAATCATCTGTTACAACGTACATAAGGGACGAATGACGTGTCAATATTATGTGTCATCCCCGAATAGTTTATTTTTAGTCGTTTTTTTAAACGTATCATGACGCCTTATTTCTACCCGAAGGTTCTTAAAGCCTCGCCGAATCGCTACGTTACGTCCCAAACGAAATAGGTGGCGAAACTTTTGCCGCTACACCGGGAAAGTTGTCAGTCATCGATAATTTTCACAAGGAACTTTCGTAAAGAATTCCGAGAATTCTGAAACGAGAAATCTGGAAACGAACCCACGACTTCTGAATCAGAAGTGAGGACCTCAACCACTAGACCACCGAGAAATAATATTTTTTTTTAGTTTTGTTAATGTTTTAGTAAATTAGTTTAATAAATTGTGATCTTTTGAGCACAGTTTTGCATATAAAGGATAAAGCCAGTCCCTTGGGAGGCTAGGCAGAGAGAACAGAGCGCTATTAGGACTGATTCTTAGACAGATAACTCGTTCCTTTGGCTTTCATTCCTCCTGTCATACAAAATTGACTGTTTTTAAGGTTCCTGACATCACTTTCAGCAAGGATACGGTAGTCAAAATATGTCGTGGCCATTCTCGATATCCTTCCGCTTTTCAACTGTATATCTGCTTAGTTCTAGTGTCACATCTCACAAACTTCGTGTTGGAACCTATCAGATCAGAAGAAGAGAAAGTCGGGATAGTGCTGAGCCGTTAGTCCACGAAGTGTAGAAACACAGGAGTTTGAACGGTCTAGACTAATTTATAGTATTAATGTACACAATAATAAACTGAGATCTTAGTTATCTTTTCTGCCACTGGCTGCGCTAGTAGTCTAGTCAACAAGTTCAAAAACGTGTTAAATAGAAATAAAGCTCCTAAAAATATGTGCCATAGCTCATTCGATTTGGAATGACGTCTAGAAAAATGTTTTTTAAGGGTATATTAGCACACAAAAAATTGCAATTGTTATTAATATAGATGACTGAAAACTTTATGCCCGGTATGGCAATAGGTTCGCCACCTATTCCATTTGGGACGTAAACATAACGGCGAGACGAGGCTTAACAGCCGCTGCCTACACCTTCGGGTAACAAAGGCGTGAAATTATGTTATGTTATGTGTAAAACAGATATCTTCCGAGAAATTCTTTCGCTAACGTCGCATCAGAAGAGTAAAAACGGGTGAATTATCTCCGAGAGACGTGTGAGGCTGCACTCGACGTGGCCCTATTAAGCATCAGTGAATTGACGACGAGGCAATTTATCAATAACGATAGTATGAAGTGTTCCGGCTTGTGTGGCGTGCGACCAACACCACAATTTTGGACATCACCGCATGTCTGATGCATCCGCTCGTAACCATTCACTTACTAATACCTACTACTAAACAAATAAAATACCAAAGTTCCTAGTATTCCGGCTATGAACGCCAAAAGCTAAAACTAAGTATCTATTTAATTAAAGTAAAAAAATCTCTTTTTTTTTAAATTCGGTTTACTGACGATAGTTGAACGTGACTACGTCATAAGAAAATACTGATGGAGTGGTTTCTTATTTCAAAAGAAAATCTTAATTAAATTTTTGGCGTTGCTAAATGGAACGCCTCAGACCAAGGTAACGCCGTCATCTAGTCATGTTTTTTCGTGCGTGCAGACTGCTCTTGCGAATTATAAGACGGCACGTCAAAAAACGTGTCTCTTAAGAGAGCTTAGACTCGAAATGTGATCACGCCTGCTTATTGTACTCCTATATTTTGAGTTTAAATAATTATAATTATTAATTACTTGATGACGCAGCAAACTTTTTTGCGAATCAGAAGCAATAATTAAATGAATACAAGATTTTTTCTAAACAAAAAGACGTCGCATACGTTACTCCTTATTACACCAGCTACGTGGCATTAAAAGTCCCGTCAAAAGCCGTCAGAGCCATTTCAGAGAGTACGCGGAACGAAAAGAATGACAGATAAAAATTGTAAAGAATGTTATTTCCTTCTATGTACCGTATATGAATGAGGTAGGAATCAATTATTTCAATATTATAAACAGACATTTCAATTTTATTTATCATCATCAGCCTATTGCAGTCCACTGCTGGACATAGGCCTCTCCCAATGTGCGCCACAACATCCGATTCTCTGCCTTCCGCATCCAGTCTTTACCAGCAGCCTTTCTGAGGTCGTCTGACCATCGGGCTGGTGGGCGTCCTACGCTAGGTTTACCAAGACGCCGGTCTCCACTCTATAACCTTCTTACTCCATCTATCATCGGTCCTTTGGCAGATATGACCAGCCCATTGCCACTTCAGCGAGCTTATTCTACGAGCTATGTGGGTTACTCCGGTTCTCTGTCGGATATACTCATTTCTGAGTTTATGTTTTAGAGATACTCCGAGCAGAGCTCGCTCCATAGCTCGCTGAGCGTCTTTAAATTTGTGGACTAGCCCCACCGTGAGTGTCCACGTTTCGGCACCGTAGGTCATCACCGGTAAGTTTTATTTATATGCATAGACTAGAAAATTATACAGCAGTATGTGAATTAACTAAAGTTATATATGTACCTATAGTATATATTTACAAATGTTAATAAATAACATTGCCAGTGTAATATTTACATAATAAATAAATCTTAGTATTTAGACGCAATTATCTTGTAATAATTTTACTCCTTTAGTTTTATTTAAATTAAATAAACAATTAAATTTCATGTTTTTTGTGGTTTCCATGTTAGACGATACGTCCTGATAAATGAATTTACAAACGCATTTTAAACTGCATTGAACTGGATTAAACCGGATTTTTCTGGTATTAATCCCGTTTGTAATGAGAGAAAATAGTGATATGAATTTTATTTCAATATGATTCAAGACAAAGTGTAAATGTCTTGTATAATAAGGTAATAATTTCCTTCCTGTGTAAGAAAATTCAAAAATGATGTCATCTGGTAACATATTTTCAGAAATATTTAGGGTTGATATGATGATAAGATACAGGTTCACCTTTCTACTATAAGAGAGTGTTAAAATTATCCAGATAACATAACTTCACGCCTTTTTCTACCCGAAGGTGTAGGCAGCGGCTGGTAAGCCACGACTCGCCGTTATGTTTACGTCCCAAATGGAATAGTTGGCGAACCTATTGCCATACCGGGCACAAAGTTTTTAGTCATCAATATTAATCATATAGGGGGTCATGTCAAGAGAGTGCACGTCGCGACCCCTGCCGTCCCAGTGGGACGCAATCTTGACCGAAGCAAACTCAGCCGGACGGGCTGCTAGGGCGTGCCCCGTAAGCGACGGGCACCGATTAGCCTCTGTCGGTGCGGCTGCATGAGCATGCGGCGAAGGGGGCCGCCACCCTTCACGCAGCGCCAATCCTGGCGGGACGAGGAGAGGGGAGTGCCGTATAGGCACGTGGAATGTCAGAGGTAGTATGACAAGAAAGATGAATGAGATGATGGATGTAATAAATGAGAGATGCCTGGATGCCTTATGTTTGACGGAGACAAAGCGGAAGGGGAGTGAGACCGAGGACCTCCCTGGGGGCATGGTAGCCCTATGGTCCGGAGTGGACCCGGACGTCCGTGCCAGTGGGGGTTTTGGAGTCGTTCTCTCTTCCCGATTTGCTTCCGGAGTGAAAGATTATGACTTGGTAGGCCCGAGACATCTTTGGGTTCGTATAAAACTGGGGATCACGCGAGTTTTCCTGGTCGCAGCTTATGATCCCGTCAGCTCCGCGGATCCCCGCGAACTCGAGGAGTTTTGGGAAACTGTTAGGGATATTCTGGATCTGGTTGAGGGAAATGAAAGGATAATTCTGTGCGGTGATCTTAATGGATGGTTCGGAACCAAGAGAGATGGCCTGGAGGCTGTCCTTGGTCCGAACGGTGACAAGAGAGTGAATGATGCTGGTAAGCCGATATTGGATGTATGCCTGGAACGGAACCTCCTTGTGTCTAACACATTATTCCGTCATAAAGATATTCACACGTATACGTGGAGACCGAATGAACAAAAGAGTATGATTGATTTGATTTTGGTAGATAGTCGTCTCCGAAATACTCTAAGGGATACAAGAGCCTACAGAGGCCCCACTCTTGATACGGACCACTTCCTGGTGGTAAGCCGTTTCGTGGGCCTTTTCAAGAAGTGGAGACACTGGCGAGTGCGTACCCATTTCGGAGAGCTTGAAAGGATAAAATGCGAGAAATTAGAAGATGGAAGTGTACGGAGTATGTATGTAGACCTAGTCAGTAAAAGACTCAGTGAGACGAGTCTTTCTGACCTAGGTGTTGAAGAATGCTGGGAAAGAATGAAAGATAGTATAGTGGATAGTGCAAAAGAAATATGTGGTAGTCCAAAGAGGCATAAGATTCTGAGAGGTGATGCCTGGTGGGACGCGGATGTGAAATCCAGCGTCGAAAGAAAGAAAAAAGCATGGTTGGATTATGTCTCAAGTTTGAATCAGAATGATAGTATGACAGAGAAAAAGTATGAGAGCTACCGCCGCTGCAGGAATGTTACCAAAGCCTTAATGAAAGAGAAGCGTGAAAGACTAGTTGCGAATGAGGAAGCGAGGTTGACGGAGAACTTCGAGGCGAATAACAAACTCTTCTGGAGGGAAGTTAGAAAGTCTCGGGGTTCTTCGTCAACATCCAGAATGGACAAAATTATGTCTAAGACTGGTGACGTTCTTGCAAACCCAAGCGATGTTTTGGGCAGGTGGAGTGAGTATTTTGGGGAAATGTACGACTATGTTCCGGATGTGGGCGCCGCGAGTGAGCCTACGGCTGACACCGCTGCGCCAGCATCTGACGATGACATTACTATGGAAGAGATTGAATGGTCGATACGAAGTATGAAAAATGGTAAGGCAGCTGGAATTGATATGATGTCTGCTGAAATGATCAAACATGGTGG
Source organism: Euproctis similis (assembly GCA_905147225.2). NCBI lineage: Eukaryota > Metazoa > Arthropoda > Insecta > Lepidoptera > Erebidae > Euproctis > Euproctis similis. The sequence goes on from LR990119.1 coordinate 11,063,746, forward strand.
AACTTGTGTCCGGGACGCTTTCCTGACCTTGTGCAATCTGTGCTGGAGGTCGGGTAAGGTTCCCATGGACTGGAGGCGCGCTGTCATAGTGCCCTTGTATAAAGGTAAGGGATCACGTATGCAGTGCGCCAGTTACAGGGCCATCAGTTTGATCAGTTTAGCAGCAAAAGTGTATGGGAAAATTATTGAAAGGAGAATGAGGGTGATATCTGATGGAGTGTTGTGGGAGGCTCAGGGTGGTTTTAGAAGCGGACGAGGGTGCATGGATCAGATTTTTTCTCTCCGCAACATCGTGGAGAAACAACTGGCTGTTAACCGGAAGGTTTTCTGCGGTTTTGTGGATCTGGAAAAAGCGTTTGACAGAGTGTTACGAAAGGATCTGTGGGGCATACTCCCGGGCTACGGGGTGAGCGGGGCACTGCTGCGCGCTGTGCAGTCCACTTATGAGGGCTGCACAGCGTGTGTGCGTGTTGACGGCGGCTTGCCCCCCTGGTTTGACGTCAATATCGGCGTCAGACAGGGTTGCGTGCTGTCCGCTCGACTGTTCATCCTGTACCTGGACAGTTGTCTCCAGAGAGTGAGATCGATGGATGTAGGGATGCGAATGGGTGACCTAGTTGTGAGCTGCCTGCTTTACGCAGATGACGCCGTGCTTCTAGCCGAATCGCCGTCGGACCTGCAAACACTAGTCACTACTATGAAAGATGATTGCATGATTAAAGGCTTGCAGTTGAATGCGACGAAAACGAAAGTTATGGTGTTTGAAAGGGAGGAATCCAGAACAGATGCAAGGATAATGGTTGATGATGTAGTGCTGGAACAGGTGAATGAAATTGTATATCTTGGATGCGCTTTTAGCAGAGATGGAAGGTACACCGCGGATGTAGAAAGACGAGTGGCGATAGGAAATAGCGTAAATGGAGCGTTGGGCAGATTTCTGGGCGCAAAAAACATTAGCAGAAAAGCCCAGCTAGCAATCCACAATGCAGTCCTGATCCCAACGCTAACTTATGGAAGCGAGAGCTGGGTATGGCAGAGTGTGCATGAAAGTAGAATAAACGCGGTGGAAATGAGGGCACTACGCAAAATCTGCGGAGTGACTCTCGCTCACCGCGTAGAAAACAAGGTTGTACGGAAGGAAGTTGGTTTGAAAGAGAGTGTCGGTGTAAAAATAAGAAAGGGCATGCTCCGATGGTTCGGACATGTAGAAATAATGGTTGATGCAAGACTGACTAAGCAGATATACAATGCAAAAGCGGATGGATGTAGGAGTCGAGGACGGCCAAGACACACATTCCATGACCAAATAGAACGTGTTCTGGAGGAAGGTGATGTTAAGAGCCTCAAAAACCGACGCGCGTGCATGAAAAGAGTCATGAATGTCAACGAAGCGAGTGAGGCGTGTAAGAATCGTGCCCTATGGCGCTCTGTTCTCTCTGCCTACCCCGCAAGGGATTTGGCGTGAAGTTATGTATGTATGTATGTATATTAATCACACATAATTTCCGAAAACAATTTCGAAAAGTCATTGGTGTGAGCCAATGTGAGGATTCGAACCCGCGACCTCTGGATTCAGAAGCGGGGTGCTCGACCACTAAACCACCGAAACTATATGGATACAGATAATTCTTCATAAACCTTTTTTTTCTAATTGGATAAATTAGTTGCTAGGTTTGGTGGGTATTATTTGGAGGATTACACTAAAATGACATATTTTAAAACGTATTATTTATGAATAAGAGTATTTTTACTTAAATAATGACCTGAATTATTTTTAATCCATCAAATTATTGTAAACTGTTTGGCAAATCTTTATTCATATAACGTAGTTTGTCTATACGCATGTAACTTATTTATCAAAGGCGACTGGTAATACGTACGAAGTTTTTATCAAATGGAATTATTTACCTAATTATAAAAAAAACACTAGACGTAATTAATAGAGAATACAATTGAACCAAAGATAACAATCGGCTGAGAAAGTTAAAGAAATATCCAAACAAACATTTTTCATTCTTAGACAGGAATAAGTATTTGAAGAAAAGTCTTCAATCCCATAAGTCTTAAGTTACGGACGACTATCGAAATTTCGCCCATAGACAAAAAATAATACAACATCGGTTTTCATTTTAAAACAATGCATCCATGAAGGTATTATTATCAGCTTGTAGCTGTACAAGCTAAATTTAAAATTCGAATCATACATTTTTTAAAAAGAACAATAAACATGTTACAGATACAAAACACTTACGTGATCATTAGTTATATCTCGAACTAAATGTGTAACAAAAGCGGTTTTCAGCGTTGTTTGTCGAAAATCCCAATCACTTCTAATCACTTGGATAATTTTCATGCCGCGTCCTGCAAACTGTTCACTTCTATTACACAATTAACAAAATCTAATTATTAGTTATATCAAAATGGTATTGTCACATAAGTTGACCATAGGTCGGTGTCATGTGCAGGCTCAGTTGTCGACTGAACAATGTCGTTTCGTACGGCTACATACGTTCTGCTCGTCGACCCTAAATCATTTCACTTTATTAAATAATTTTGTTATTCCATATTACTCACTACGTAATTATGGTCACTTAATCTATTACAGTGGGATGTATTTTACAATGGTGAGTCAGTCAGATGTTTCAGAGATTGCATTGTTGTTATTACGTAGTTAACTACACCACGGCCTAAATAAAGTGCACACACCTGAAAGTTAAAACTCCTACACACAATTTTGCAATATTCTGGAATAGCTAACATGTCTATGCTACGATGTCATCAGATTTCTTAAAAAATAACATATACGAAAAATGGCTGACAAAGTTTAAGCCATTTGAAGCATGTTCTAAATTCAAAATTATATAGAGCGCTTTGAAGGAGGTTCCAAATTCAAAGTTATGAATAAAGTTGTATATTGTTTTGACATTTCTATTCCGTACAATTTTTCATAAAAAGAAACACTAATAAATGGTCAGTGTTTTCCCATTTTTTGCCATGCACATTAATTTCTTAAAGATTCTGTCTCATACAAAACTTTTTGTTTGCAAGTTTCGTGTTTATTGTCGTTGATATTACAGGAGATATAAATGATAAAATTTGTTAAAATTAGTATAATATTATGCTTGTACAAAATACTATGTTTACTGTGAACAGTAGCGCGAAATGATAATACCAAAAGTAAATAACCGTTTATTAAACTGCACGTGTCCTATCAACTTAAACAAAGGTATATATTTTTAAAAGCCTAAATTACTGTACAAAACATTTTAAAGATATAATGAAAACACTTTCTTATTTTGTATCAACTAAAATTGTATCAGACATTTTTAGTATAACAGCTGTATAAGACGTCAGTTTCTCCTCTCTTAGAATAAATTACATTACCAAAGAAACAAATAACATTTATTTACTAATTATTTTATTAAACTAATATTGAAAAACTTCCCGAAACATATATTGGGTTGCTACGTCATTGGGCAGAGTATGGTATGATGTTAGTTCTGAACACAAAAACAAATGAGACAAGTGTGAATAACAAGGCGGTAAAGGTCGATATTGACGAACTATCACCAAATCAATGACGTATTAGAGAAAGGCCAAGTCGAGAATCACGACACACAACGAATGTTTGTCAGGATCATTCCAAATGGACAGAAGTATTATCTGATTACCTCCATGGGAAAATGTCGTGATCGTATGTAGTGACTAGTGAGGTACAAACTTGTTCCCTTGGTCGATTAATAAACGACTTCTATATTCTTAATTCTAAGTTTAAATTTGAAGACTGCACAGAGTTTTTATTCTGTTTACGTCCCTAATGGAATAGGTGGCGAGCCTATCGCCATACCGGTCACAAAGTTTTTAGTCATCGATATTTATCACACATAACTTTCGAAAAGTCATTGGTGTGTGCCAGGATTGGAACCCGCGACCTCTGGATTCAAAAGCCGAGTGCTCGACCACTGCACCACCGAGTTCAATGAAGAATTTTCTGGAAGGAGTTATCTCCTTTCAGTCCATTGATTGATGCCCGAATGAGTAGGTGGCGTGATAGAAGATGAAATAATGAAATAATGATGAAAGATGTAATGGTCAAGGGAATGTAAATTGCCATGACTATTGCGTGGGGAGAGGAAACAAAGATAGGTTCGAACAAAGAGATCGAGTTATTGAGTATCCCACGTCGACAATAATGTGAAGAACATACCACATAACATAACTTCAAGCCTTTTCTACCCGAAGGCGTAGGCAGCGGCTGTTAAGCCTCGTCTCGACGTTATGTTTACGTCCCAAATGGAATAAGTGGCGAACCTATTGTAATGTGAAAAAAAATCGCCTTTATTCCTATCTACAGCATATTTTTATTAGCTTTTTATTAGCTTCACCTGTATGTATGTTTGTATGTTTGTAGGTTTGTTTGTAACTGACTTCTTTTTTAGTTTCCGCTGATTGCCACTAGATAGCTATTTAGAACTTTCATAGTTCACAAATCGCACCATCTAGTGGCAATCAGCGGAAAGTTTACGTTATCAACTTGAAACGAGTTCCTTATATAAGTCACAGATGGCGCTATTCCTCAAATTCGAAACTAAGAAACGCGCTTGTTATAGAAAACCGAACTAAAAAATATAAAATAAATAATAGTTTAAAAAAACTAAAAAACACGCTTTTTATAGAAAACCGAACTAAAAAATAGAAAATAAATTTTAATGAATTTAAATTAAGAAAATAGTGTTAAAAATTTCAATGAATATAAATTAAAAAAAGCACCCCACGCTTTTTTTAATTTATATTCATTAAACTATTATTTATTTTAACGTCGAATTTTGTTAGGTGTCTTCTATTTACCATATTGTTAGTTTAACAATAATTTATAGATATACATAGATGTATCAATAATTTATATTTATAGATACATAACAGCTAGTATTATCTATAATTAATGTAGTAGATACATTACATTAATTATAGGTAATACTAGCTATTACAATCTACAGTCAGTTACAGTCTCGGTGGTCCAGTGGTCGAGCACGCGGTTTCTGAATCCAGAGGTCGCGCTTTCGAATCCTGGCACACAACAATGACTTTTCGAAATTGATTAATATCGAAAGTTAAGTGTGATAAATACCGATGACTAAAAACTTTGTGCCCAATATGGCAATGGGTTCGCCGCCTATTCCATTTGGGACGTAAACATGACGGCGTGACGAGGCTTAACAAAACAGGCTTTACCTTCGGTAGAAAAAGGCGCGAATTTATGTTAAGTTACAGTCTAATATAAAGACTGAAGTATACTTGTGTGTATTTATAATGCGCGCTAATTATTTAAAAATAAAACTTGTGTTTGTTATTCCTAAATAAAGCATAACATAACATAACTTCACGCCTTTGTTACCCGAAGGTGTAGGCAGCGGCTGTTAAGCCTCGTATCGCCGTTATGTTTACGTCCCAAATGGAATAGGTGGCGAAGCTATTGCTATACCGGGCACAAAGTTTTCAGTCATCGATATTTATCACACATAACTTCCAAAAACTATTTCGAAAAGTCATTGGTGTGAGCCAGTGTCAGGATTCGAACCCGCACTTCTGGATCAGAAGCCGTGTGCTCGACCACTGGACCACCGAGACTAAATAAAGCATTTAGGAAAAAAAAATTAAAGGTGATAACTTGTTTTAAAAAGCCTCGGTGGTTCAGTGGTTGAGCTCCCTGCTTCTGATTCAGAGGATTCGCTTGCGGGCTCAACCAATGATTTCTCGCAATTCTTTTCGGATGTTATGTGTGATAAATATCGATGACTGACAATTTTGTGCCCAGTGTATGGCAATAGGTTCACCACCTATTCCGTTTAGTAGGTAACATAACGATTGGGCGAGTGGAGGCTTAACAGACACTGTCTATACCTTCGGATAGAAAAAGGCATGACATTATGTTATTTATGTATGTTAGAGGTGACAAAATACTTGAGACACTAATTCACTACTTAATTCAGTTGGTTTATTTTAGAGATAATCGGTTACCACAAAACAAATCTTTTCTCTTAACAATACCAGTGCCTATTTTTTTTTATTGGAATTGGGGGCAAACGAGCAGGCATGTCACCTGATGGTGAGCAACAAACGCCGCGCATGGACACCTGAACACTGTCTTACGGTTGCGTCGCCGGCGCTCAGAATGGGATATGGGAAAATGATTCGTGAAAATGATCTCTGTAAAGAGTTCGAAACGTCGGGAAATAAATAGAAAATAAGTTCTAAATAAACGCGATATAATCCATAAAAGGTTGTTTTAATGTTAGGGATATGGGAGGTTCGGAAGTGGGATGGGAAGGGGATGGGGCTTTCCCCATCCCAAGGTTGGGCCTCCGGATACCTGTCTCACCGAGCGAAACGCGGCCAGAGCCACTTTACGTCGATATTCTGAGAGGTCGTGATATTTCACCGGTCGAGCCGGCCCATTCATGCAGCGAACTGCGTGGCCAACTACCACAGGTGAATTAGGTTAACGTTATTACTATATTAGGTTAAGGTCATTCAATTAAGTCAGTAATAAAGCCTAGAGGGCAAAGGCGGATATGGAAACTGTTTCATCTATTATGAAAACAATAAAATTAGTTTCGGTTTACCTGAATTTTATTATGATACCATCACACCACTTACCAAATGTACAGTTTAACATTGACCTTGAACAATAATCTACGTCCACGACTTGTCCTGGGGCCACCTAGTTTCGTGATGCGTGACTGGGGGTCACTCGACACTCGCTAGCAATGAGAAGATTGGTGCCAGCACGCTCCGACGTCCGCCCGTATTCGATATGCACATAACATATTATATTTACTTTTCAAGATACTAATTTAGTATTAATTAGGAAGGATCAAGTAGATACTTAGTTATCCAGTGGACCGACCGCGATTTGCTTCCGCAAACATTTCAACTCATCCTTAATCCGACCATTATATTATTGTATTTTAGACAGCTGAAGAATACTCCTTTTTTTTGTCTCGCTGGGAAAAAATGCATTGTGCATACGCCTCCCACCGAGGGGTGAGGGAGTGATGTGGGGCTCCCGAGAGGTGGTAGTTTGGGGTAGCCACTAAAACAACCCAGCGCCGTTCCCGCTTCGTCACATTAGGGGAGACTGGGATACGGCCGAGCCTTTCAGCCAGTTTCCCCCGACGATTTGCCCGCCCTTACGGCAGGCTCCGCGCGACCCTCGCAAAGGTGAGGGGCTCGGAAACAGCCGGAGATCGCCGGCCATCGCCGTCCGGCGGAGGCGTTATGGTGTCGGTAAGTGTAATGCGGGAGCGGTAAGTGGAAGGCGCCCCGCGCCAGTCACCCGCCCAACACCGGGAAGGAGTTTTTGTCGGCGATCGAATTGTCGCTTCCTTCCTTCTTCTCCTACGCAGCGGTGCCGCGAGGGGATCATTTTCCCGCGCCCACTCCGCCGCCTTCTTCTCTGCGATCACCTCCTCACAGAAGGAGGCAAACTCCAACCATGCCTCACCTTCGGCCATCATGGCAGCCACTACGCTGGGGAGCGACAGGTCTGGCCCGACCCTTGCGACCAAACTACGGCGCGGCCCAGACCATGACGGGCACACCTGGAGAGTGTGCTCAGTCGTATCCTCCGCCACGCCACAATGTGGGCACGACGGGGTCTCCTCTCTGCCGATTCGGCACGGGTACGATCCAAAGCAGCCGTGCCCGGACAGCACCTGCGCTATTCGGAAGGAGAGGAAACCGTGCGACCTTTCCAGCCACTCCCGCAAGACTGGCCCAACCGCATCCAGCGTCCGGCGGCCGAAGGTAGCGGTGGAGCAGTGCTCTTGGCGCGGAGACGGAGAGCTGCCCCATCAAACTCTTCCTCTGTAAGCGTCTGGACCTCTTCGGGCGGTGGAGTCGCCGAAGGTGAAGAATCCATAGCTGGCGGGGTGAAGTTGGTCCTGATAGGAAACAGGGACCGGACCACCCCGTCCAGAGTGGCCGGCTCAAGGGACTCCGTCAGGGGGGGACCAAAGTGTTGCAATTTGTCCCGCGCCGCCTTGTAAGGTCTTCCGTACCGGAATTTTCGGCGGCTCGCATAGCCGTCCTAAATACCCACTTAGCCTCCCCGTACTCAGTGTAGAGGACGTTCTCACCAGCTACGTCGGGCAGAACGCGCCGCCTCCGACTACACACGTAGGCTCTCCTAGCCGATACGCACACAGTACGCAGCTCTGCCAGCTATTCTGACCACCAGTAGACGGCGCGTCGATGTGCCGGACGACGGGACCGAGGCATGCTGGAGTTACAAACCTCAGTCATGGACCGCCGGAGCTGAAGAGCTGCAGCGTCTACGTCCGTTTCCGCACGGGGCGCAAGCCAGTCCTGCAGGAACGCTGCTTCCCTGGCCGCCTCCTTATCCAGGCGGGTGAGCGTCCAGCGAGGGAAAAGGAACGGCCCGACGAAACCGTCTGCTGAGCGCTTCCGATGGAAATGTCGAACCATACGTAGCGATGGTCCGACAGGTCCTTCATCGTCTCCACCCGCCAATCCACAACGCGAGCAGCCAGCACAGGGGTGGCAAACGTAACGTCTATCACTGACCCTCCCTGTGGCCGTACGCACGTCTGGGCTGTTCCCTTGTTATATTAGGAGGGATACTCCGGTCGACCCTGCCAGAGCTCGACGGCGTGACCGCGGACATTACTGGATGCGGCCGGGTTGCCCCAGGCCGCTGACTTGGCATTTAAATCGCCCAGCACTATGACTTGCCGCCGCGACATCCTGCCAACGACTGCGGTTGGGCGAGAAATAGACCCCGACGAAAGCTATCTCTCCCCACACGGCGGCCACGAATCCCGGTCCCCTCTCTAAAAGCGAGAGGGAAGGAGATTGCAGGAAAAGCCGCGCCAACAAAGCCACCTTGCTATCTGAGGAACCTAGCCAGCGACCATGGACAGAATAAGGCTCAGCGACCACCGCTACATCCACCAACCACTCAGCCACGACCTGCATCAGCAGGGTCTGGGGATCGCTGCAGTGGTTAATGTTCACCTGGAGGATGTGTTGGCGGGACCTATCCATCGATGGTCATCACACCCTCCTACACACCTTCTGAGGCCTCCGTCCTAGGGGCGGCGGCGGTGGTAACGGCAGGCTGAGTCAGAACCTGCACTTTGCCCTTCTTAGGAGGAGGACGACAGTTCTTCCCCTTCATGACGTGGCCCGCGGGGCGGCCACTTGCAGCGCACACCAAGCAGTGTGGCGTGGCGGCCTTGCAGGAGGTGGATTTGTGTCCCTCCTTGCCGCAGCGGTAGCAGCAATCCGTCCTGTCGGTTTTGGACGGACAGAGAGCTCTGGTGTGGCCGACGCCGAAGCACCTGAAGCAGCGGAGAGGCCAAGATACGTCCCTTAGTCAGGACGGCCTGGGCCGCTGCGACGGGGCACTCGAGGCGCATCGCACCCATGCCGCCGCGGTCGGGTACGATAGGGCGACCCTTGACCATCGCGACTTCTCAGCCTCCTATGTCCGCAATCGTCGCCTCCACTTCCTCCTTGGTGACCGAATCGTCAAGATTGGTCACCTCTAGCGCCGCCAATTTTATTGGCCGCACTACGCTTGCTGCGTCTGCGATGGCCTCCCGCAGCTTGGAGGCAAAGAGATCTGCGTGGGCGTCGGCGGTCAGGGTGACCACCACAGCTGCGGTCTTCGGTGGCACCACCTTCGACCTATTGTCCGCAGCCAGCGGGGGTCGCAGGCGTTTCTCCGGCTGTAGCCGGTCTTCGATTCCCGCAATGCAGGACCTGGTGAAGGATCTTTCCTGCAACACCACCTTGCGGAGGATCTTCTTAAAAATTTGGAGGCAAGCCCTCGACCACCAATATCGGATCGACCTGAACTGGCCGTGCCGTCTCTTCAGCCAGCTTCTTGTGCAGTTGGCTGACCTCTGATTGCAGGCGATCGAATTTCGCCTGCAGATGACGAATCTCGTCATTTGCTGTCCGCTGCGCCACCTCCTTGATGATGCCGTGGAGACTCGCGGCCCTGCACTTAAGGTACTTCTGGAAAGTCCCTTTAAGATTGGAGGATTTGGAGGTGACCACGAGAATCTCCTCCTCGTCTCTTTCGATTGCTCCTCGTAGATTCGACAGAGGAACCCGACCCGTTCTTAAGGAAGGCCCGCTTGATTGCCCTCTGGCGATCCGCTGTATTTGCCATTGAGCTGGCATCCGACTCGACGACAGACTCGTTATCGGAGTCCGAAGTCTCGTCCGCCCTGCTACAGGTCGCAGCCGCAGATGGTGCGCGGCTGGTCTCCGATGCCGATTCTGCATAGTCCGTGTGGGTTTGGCCCTGAGAAGGGCCTTTTATAAAATGCCCGGAGGCTCCTCGTATTCTAGGCATATCCTAGCAGATTGATGTGGCAGTTGAAACGCAGAATCGCAGCGACGCACAAAGTCCTTTAGCCGATCCTGATGTGCCACTCCGTTACGGTGGTCACACCAGGGATCGTTGCCCGGGGAACGCGACGTGGACGCAAACTCTGTGGGGCATTGTATATCTGCTTAGTCAGTCTTGCGTCAACCATTCTTTCTACATGTCCGAACCATCGGAGCATGCCCTTTCTTACTTTTACACCGACACTCTCTTTCAAACCAACTTCCTTCCTTACAACCTTGTTTTCTACGCGGTCAGCGAGAGTCACTCCGCAGATTTTGCGTAGAGCCCTCATTTCTACCGCGTTTATTCTACTTTCATGCACACTCTGCCATACCCAGCTCTCGCTTCCATAAGTTAGTGTTGGGATCAGGACTGCATTGTGGATTGCTAACTGGGCCTTTTTGCTAATATTTTTTGCGCCCAGGAATCTGCCCAACACTCCGTTTACGCTATTTCCTATCGCCACTCGTCTTTCTACATCCGCGGTGTACCTTCCATCTCTGCTAAAAGCGCATCCAAGATATACAATTTCATTCACCTGTTCCAGCACTACATCATCAACCATTATCCTTGCATCTGTTCTGGATTCCTCCCTTTCAAACACCATGACTTTCGTTTTCGTCGCATTCAACTGCAAGCCTTTAATCATGCAATCATCTTTCATAGTAGTGACTAGTGTTTGCAGGTCCGACGGCGATTCGGCTAGAAGCACGGCGTCATCTGCGTAAAGCAGGCAGCTCACAACTAGATTTCACAATTTTCTTACTTATTAAAATAAGTAAGAAAATGATTAAAAGTCGTCATAAAATATCATACTTACTCTTTAAAAAGAGTAAGTATGATGTTTAACAATAAATAAATCACACAAGTTATATATTTATTATATATAGTTATAAATTCAACAATAACAATTTAAACTCAATAGTAGTCAATAGTATGCGCACAGAAATAGATCAAGATAGAACGGCTGCGATGTCATATTTCCATACATTTCGAGTGTCACTTTTTTGAAAAACCACGCCCACAGCATGACGTCATTAGATTATCGATGTTAATATCTGCAACGTGTGTTAAATTTATTATTTTTATATTGTACCAACTTTATTGATTTTGTGTAACGATAATCATAGAAAGTAAAACATGTTAAACACTTTAATCCGACATATTAATACCTAAAACATATTTTTCCAACAGCATATAAAATTTAATTATAAATATTTTACTCTCCTTGAAACTATACATATTTATTAAATATTTGCCTTTTTGTAAGGGTTGGCCTCACAGTCCTGGTTAAATAACGAAGCCGAACGTCGACATATACCTCGGTTACTGCCCGTTTGAGACGAGCGAGATGATTTTCCATCGGCGATTGGTCAAATTGGTGAAAACTTATACTGTCAAATAAACTGCTGCCAATGTAATTACGAAACACTTTGGTTGAAATTTGTGGTGTTAGAATAAAGTAGGGACAAAGCAAGATATGAGCTGATACTCAAATTATTATTGAATTAATTTATCGATAAGTCCTAAGACTCAACGATACATGGAGTGCCCATCTCTAACATTCGAATCACAGCGATTAACAGACACAGCGATCAACTGGCAGGTGTATTGTTTATTTCGTTCGATTCGACGTACATTACGCGTATAATTTATACGCGCAATGTTTTTGTATACGAGCGTTGAATGCGGACAGCAATGGATATTTATCATAACGAAAAAATATACAACTTGTGATCGTAATTATTGAACATAGTAAAAGTAAAACAATAATTTATAATCTCAAAAAAATACTTTCTACTGATTTTCTATACTTACTGATCATACGAAATATTTCCTTTTTTCATATTTGCTTCACTACTTTTGTTTTTACAATTTGCCACAGCACAATAAGGCATATATGTGACGTTTTATCTATTTTTTTACGTCCTGAACGCAGGGCAGGAACGCTCGTTGCGTAATGAATGAGAGCGAGTTTCGAAAAGCATGCAATATAGTGCATGGTTTTGGCACGCTTGCCACGCCTATTCGCCGTTCTATCTTGATCTATTTCTGTGAGTATGCGCTTCAAAACGTTGCAAACGTCACAGCGTGACGTCATTTTCATTGTGAGCGGGGCGACTAGTTAGGAGACAAACATTAGATTATCGATGTTAATATCGGCAACGTGTGTTAATTTTATTATTTTTATATTGTACCAACTTTATTGATTTTGTGTAACGATAATCATAGAAAGTAAAACATGTTAAATACTTTAATCCGACATATTAAAACCTAAAACATATTTTTCCAACAGTATATAAAATTTTATTATAAATATTTTACTGTCCTTGAAACTATACATATTTATTAAATATTTGCCTTTTTGTAAGGGTTGGCCTCACAGTCCTGGTTAAATAACGAAGCCGAACGTCGAGAGCGAGTTTCGAAAAGCATGCAATATAGTGCATGGTTTTGGCACGCTTGCCACGCCTATTCGCCGTTCTATCTTGATCTATTTCTGTGGTTGGAAACATATTCGAAAATTAATTCGCATTTATGATCTGGATAAGTTACAATTATAGCCAGATGAGCTAATAAAACAAGAATATAATGCAGTTTAATTTAATTTAAAAACATGAGTTACAACAAATGGCATCTTAAAATATATAAATAGTAAAGCTGCACGTTTATATCAAATAAGTAATCAATCATAACACTGAAATAATTACTCGACAATGTATAAATAGCTTGAATTCATTTAAAAAAAACAATATCAAAATTTTCACGATTTCATTGACCAAATATAGTACTGAAAAAAAATTATAAATAAAAAAAAAACCAAATACAGGTAATCATTTAAAAAAAATCTCGTTCCAAATTCAAACTATCTACACAAGGTAAATAAAAAAAAAAACAATTTTGACGTCAAGACAATTTCATTGATCCACAGAACACAAATATAATTTTGATCCCAAATAGGTTTTCAAGTAAGGTTTTCTTTGAAAGTTTAATGTGTTTTTGTATGGTTTTTATATAAAGCCAAGTTATTTTTTTCCTATGCTCACTAAATACGGACAACACATGACAGTAAATAATATGCGTGAATACTTATTGCTAAAACTATTATTTCACTATGGAAAACTATTTTCTTTCTTTCTTCTATTTTTATTTATTTAAGTACAATGTTCTCTTGTGAATTCAACTACCTATAGATAAACTGGATATATTCAACTTAACGAGAGAATATGTCTATTTTGCGGTATAATTAATTATACAGAATAATTATCGACATCACAGAACACTAAATTGGGTAGTAGAAGTCACACCGTCAATATTCTGAAAGGAGCATGACGTAGTATATGGAAAAAAAATCAAATACTCTACAAAATATTATCAACGTAACTTTTAAAAAGTTTACTTTCAATATTGGACAAAATTAATTATAGTGTTCTGCGAGGACATGTGGCTATAGGTAAAGATAACATCTAAGTGCAAACACAAGCGAGAGAAAATAAAAAGAAAAACAAATAGATATTATTAGTACATATTTTTAAAATATTAAATACTTTTAAGGCTCTTTCTCATATCACTGTCAATGTCACCTATCTAACAATTTTACTATGTGCAACACTACTTTTTGTGTCTGAATTACAACAACATACTTGTACGTAAAGTTCATTTATAATTACATTTCATTCAACGCTGCACTTCAGATCATACCATTAGGCACACAAATTATTACAGGTGGCGATTTTGTACTACATTTTGGGACCAACCAACATAGGAATGCTGTTCGGTTAGTATGTAAAACTCGTAATATAGAAAAAAAAGGTCATTTTAATAATTTAATTAATAGTAGTAGTAGCACTTAAACATTACAAGTCACTAAAACATTAGAAATACAAGGGAAATATATAAAAACTAACAGTAATTTTTACAAATAAATTAGCAAATAATAAAAACAAAAATAACTTTGTTCACACATGATCACAATTTGAAGGCTTACACACGAGAGACATGCGTCAATATATTATGCCGACGCGTTATAAAACAACTACTAAAAAATACAATAAGTTCCGACAAGAGCAATAATATATTATGAAATCTCGAATAAAAAACTAAACAACCGATCACCTAAAATTAAAATATTATATATACATTTACAACTTATAAATTAAGTTATGAGTAAAAAAATGTGTTTAGAGAGATTTATGGTGCACGAGAGAGGACCAGCCGAATAGTGCGAGCACAATACCATACCAATATGACCAGAAAAATTAAATATACGCCCCAAATACCCAAGCGGAAGATGGTCGTAAATAAAATAATAATTAATTAATATGCAACATTAAATTAACAACCGCCAACAACAGCACGCCAATCTCACGATAAAACTCTTTTAACATTCAACATATGTTCGCACCAGGGGTCGTAATCTAACTATATAACATTAAGAGACTTATATTTATTAGTTGCTTTTATATATTACTGGTTATTTACCCTACAATGAGTCAGTCTGGCCGATGCTAAAGACTGTAAAAAACCCAAAATTGATTTTAAAAGAGAAAAAAAAAACCATAATACTCATTTTATCCATTAAGAAATGTTATGCAATTTAAATTCATATGTAACTTACAAAAAAGATCAAAGAACTGTACAATGTGTTCTATTTTTATTAAAGTTTTTTATATAATTCGCTCGAATTTAACAATTTTGTAAATTGTTAGTATGTTTATTTATAATGTCTAAAATTAATTTTATATGGTTACTAGCTAAACCCATTTCGGGTGTGCAATACAGCGCCGTCTGGCGGCGCGTTATTGCATTATTCTTATTTTCCTGACGAACAGATCAATACTGTTGCAATACAATACCTACCACCACTAGCATTAATTATTTTAGCTTATTTTAAGACCACCCAAGATTCAACTCAAGACTATTCACAGTTGAGAAAATTTATTGGCTGTGTACAATAGGGTATAGTTTTTAGTGTAAAGTTAAACACTACTATATTATGAAAAACCTGTCAAAACAAGAGTATTCAACAAATAGTTGTCAAGATTGATATCCAAAGTGTACTCCAACCAACTGTCTTTCTTAGCTTACTGGTAATACTAAAGTTATGTAATGTTTTTCTAGAGTCAAAAGAACTCGTATCCAGAGTCGTAAAAACTTAAACGAAAAAAGTAAAGTTGTAATGATGAAATGAGTGTTCTTCAGTTTTCATTTGATTAAATGATAATGTTGTAGTTTCACAATTTATCAATTTATTTATTCGCAGGGAACTGTGATTTCTTTTGTAACTAAAGCCAGTACAGAAAGACAAAAATAAAAATATGTGATATTACTATTAAATTTATAGATATATGAAGTGACTTGTGCTCTCTTATGGTCTTCCTTATCATGAAAAAGATTTCAATTTGTTACTATAGTAGTTGTATAGTTGCCATAATTTTATACATTTTAACTGAACATTTTATTGCATTGATATTTGATAAATTAACATTGTAATATTATTATAAATATCAATGTACTGATTGGAAGACGTTATGACAGAAGATGTAAGCCAATTTGAATATTTTATCAGGTAGACATCACTATTTAATTGTGACTGAAGATAAACTTCAATCAAGGTTTTATTCAGATAATATAAATTTGCTTCTTATGCAATTGGCTTTTTACTTTGAAAACTCAATTTATTATATATATATATATTGTTGTCAGAATTGATAAAAGAGTCGACACTGCCTGCACAATCTGTATACCGACCGAAAACCAGCATTAGATTAGTCAATGTCTGGTGGAGGAAATTCAAATAGTACTAAGAAAAAACCTCCTAGAAGTATCTATTCTGATATAGAAACAATTAAATTGAAAAACGACTGGTTTGAATTAGAAATATGTCACAGAATTATCGGACTACTGAAGGAGATACTTGAACCACATCCTATAGACAAATATAACACAATTGAAGTACATTAGAAGAACGTGAGGGGATACGGTGTAGGGTCGATCAGGGCTACGTGGTGGGGCAGCAGGCGCAGCGTCAGGACACCGAGCGGCGGGCGCGCGGCGTGTGGCGCGGGGCTCGCGGGGGGCGGGGCGGGCGCGGGGCGCGCGGCGCCAGCAGGTACGAGGCGTCGAGGGTGGCGCGCGAGCCGCCCCGCGCCAGCAGGCGACGCGCAATACCGTTGACGCGCTCCTTCTGCGTCACGCCCGACTTCGCCGCACTGACGCCGCAACTCTGTAACATGTCATAATTTATAGTTTCATCATGATCGGCTGAGTAATTTTTGCGTGAAAAAGTGACAAAGAAACCTACTTTCGCATTTATAATATTATTAATATGATAACGTTTTTTTTATAATGAAAATTGATAAAAAAGGTACATACATACGCGTACGCGGTAAAGAAAACCCAAAGTGTGCGCTATTTGATTTGATCAATGAGTTGTACTGAACATTTATAAGTTGCGATTGAACATCTGCATATTGATCATCTAAAGTAAAACAGATGGCAATAATTACCTTAGTATCTTCAGCGACAACGAGAGCGTCGGATTTCTTCTTTATATCCTTTGTGACGCTTTTGTTATTTTTATTGTCAGCTGCAGTGGCGTTGCGTGCCGCTCTACCTTTCAAATACTCCGGTGATACTTCGTGAGGCTGAAAAGAATAAATTAAAAAATATTATTTAGAGATATTCCAAAACCTGTGGCTTCGTATAAAAATACTAGCTGACCCGGCGAACTTTGTTCCGCTTCAAAAGTAATAAATGAGTAAAATTTGGATATTATAAGGTTCAACGTGTGCGGCACGCGTTTTGGCGCGCAACGCAACTACTATGTCCCGCTATGACAATACTGTAAATATTTGTAAATATTCGTCTAAATTACATACTGTAAATGGCAATATTGATCTATATTAAATGCACAATCTATTTAATACATTTAACTGGATGAAAATTATTGCTGTAATGTTTCAAATCGTTTCATAAATAAGCCCTTATTTCTCGTAAAAAGTAAGAAAATAAAAATGATCATTGTGGGTTATCCCTAAGAGATAGACATATGCCATGGCGGACTTTTTTGTAGATCTTTTGAAGGTGTATAACAATGTAGTACATTATTTTGTTATATCACTTAGGGTTCAGGCAGCGTTTGCGATTAAAGTTCTAAATCTTGAAAATTATCGCTTTTTTACTACACTATACATGAATTATAGATCAAAACCACCCCGTTAATAACCTCTAACTATTAAAAAAACCGCATCAAAATCCGTTGCGTAGTTTTAAAGATATGCGCATATAAGGGGACAGACAGCGGAAAGTGACTTTGTTTTATACTATGTAATGATGATTTACAAAGGATACTTTTTAAAAGAAAAAATAAAATTAAAACCTTAATGAGAGTCAGAAAAGTAGAATCAGATTCAGAAGTTGTAAGGGTAACACCAACAATTTTTTGGAATTCTTTTCTAACGTTATGTGTGATAAATTACGATAATTGATAGTTTTGTGCCCGGCAGGCTTTGTAGGTTCGGCACCTATTCCATTTGAGACATAACATCATGACTCGATGGATCGAAGCGGCGAAAAAGGCGTTATTTAAAAGTAGATATTTAGCCGATTTGAATGTTTAAAAATCCAAAACTTGCACACTAACTTTTACTCGATGTTTCGATCGCATTTAAATCCATAAAGAGTCTATATATACTTAGTGCGAGTGATGATGAAGTCAAGGCAACTAACTCACCGCGTACGTGCGCGTGATCTTGAGGCGGTGCGGGAAGTGGTCGAAGGCGTAGGGCCGCGTGCAGATGGGGTACTTGGGGCGCGACACCTTGGTGAAGAGCCGCGCGCCGCGGTCCACGCGCAGCTCGCAGATGTACACGTGCGGCTCGCTGGCGCCCACCGCGCGGCCCTGGGGGGAGGGGGCACAGTTATATAACTATATCATTTTCCTGCCCTCATCCCACTTTAAATGGGGGTAAGGAGTTAGTCTCAAAGCAGTATAGGAGCAAAAAAATTTTATTATAAAATAAAAGTAGCCTAAGTTGCTACCTGTCAATAAAAGTCCCGTTAAAATTGGTTCAGCCATTTCAAAGATTAGCCGGAACAAGCAGGCAGACAAGCAGACAAAACTGGTAAACATATTATTTTGTGGTATATACCGTATATATATTCACATGTATGTAATAGAAAGCGGTTATTTCAATATTACAAACAGACACTCCAATTTCATTTACATGTATATGAAAGATATATGAAACTCTGTAATACTATTTAAGACCTATCCAAAAATATTGTGGTTTCAAACCAAATCTGAATATGTACAAGAAAATGTTACCTTGCAATAAGTGTTGAGATCCATGACCCAACACTGTGACATCACCAGCTCGATCGGCACTGCCTCGTACAACGGTACACGCATTACTTCATTGTGGAAGAATCTAAAATAGAAATAGCACAATATAGAATAATTTTAATTTTTAAAATAAACCCGTTTCATCCCATATAACCAGGATTATATCCATATATCAGTCCCAATTCTGTCAGTCATAGATATTTATCACATAAAACTAAATTTACTGTTGTGGTGTGATTTCAAGTCAAACACTTCAAATTCAGAACCAATAAATATTAAATAAAAAATATTCCATTTTTAGTAAAGAATTGTTCTATTAAATTATTAATGAGTCAGTAATGTATGCTATAGGGATAACAGCATAAATTATTAGGATTTGCTGTAATTATTACACTAAAATTGCAATATGTTACAAGTATATTAATACTACTCAGAAATGCCTGTTTGTTTGACACCTACCCCAACTTTTTTATGGTATTGGGAGGCAAGAAAACAAACACCACCCATGGACACCTGTAACACAAATAGTGTTACATTTGCGTTGCCGGCCCTCACAATGGGATACGGAAGGGGGTCGGAAGTGGGATGGGAAGGAGATGGGGAAAGGGGTTGGGCCTCCAGATACCTCTCTCATCGAGCGAAACACGGCAAGTGCCACTTTACGTCGATATTCTAAGAGGTAGTGGTATACCACCGGTTGAGCGGGCCCCATTCGTGCAGCCAACTGAACTATACCACGTTTAAATTAAATTTTATAGGATAAAAAACTCACTTTCTGGTAGGTTCATGGAACGTCTCGTGTGGCCTCAGATAGTGATGTCCGTACACATATCTCTCCTGTGTGTCTTTGTGTTTCCAGAGTCTCTCCACACGGAATATATCGAGCTCGGACACTGATATTTCACCGATAGTCTGGTAAGTGTGCTTGCGTACCTCACCTTCCTGAAAAGTGACGAAAAATTTTATATTAATAGATAGAAAACTGATGGAACTTATAAACTAAGCAGATATATTTAATAATATAATCCACACACACACAAAACTTCACGCGAAATCCCTAGCGGGGTAGGCAGAGAGAACAGAGCGCCAGAAGTCACAATTTTTACACGCCTCACTCGCTTCTTTGACTTGCAACTTATTTCCCTACCTCTATTTGTCTAGGCTTTTCCATAGTATTAACTTACACAATAATAAACTGAGATCTTAGTTATCTTTTCTGCCACTGGCTGCGCTAGTATTTTAGATGCACCGATGATTACGTACTAATGTCTCGTTTGCTATTAAACAGTGCTATCACCGGCGACAAACATTTCCACGTAAGGATTTGATACAGAGCTTCTCGAAGGATAGCGCCCTCTGCCGGCGAACATTCATTCGACATATAGACCATTCGTTCAACATTACGTTCGGATTGTGTTTCAATACTTCATGAATATAATTATAACAAGTCGTCCGGCAGAGATCTCGGCATGCGTTAAGACAGCTCTTGTACTTGTCTAACATTTACCATATACATACTACACACTGTAATGTATTTATAAATGGTTTTATAACTAAGCTTATTTTACATATTTATTTCTAAGACTTTCGCGAATCTCACTCATCAAAACAACTTTTAGGACTATATCGCGTTTATTTCTTATTTATTTATATTTATTTCCCGACGTTTCGAACTCTTCTGTATCAATGAAAATAGCTTTTGAACAACTACCATCTTTTTGTTCATCACTCGTGAAAATGATCTCTGTAAAGAGTTCGAAACGTCGGGAAATAAATATAAATAAATAAGAAATAAGCGCGATATAGTCCTAAAAGTTGTTTTGATAAGCTTATTTTTTATATTTAGTATGAGGACGCAAACGAGCAGGCGTGTCACCTAATGGTAAGCAACCAACGTCGTCCATGTACACGACAACACAGATAGTGTTACAGTTGCGAGCGAAACGCGGCATGAGCCCACTTTACGTCGATATTCTAAGAGGTCGATCCCATTCTGTGTATGTATTAAAAAATTGTAATAAAATAAGATTAACAAATCAATTACTTTGCTCGGTGTAGATTCGTCAGTTTTGTCTTTCCCTTTGGCGATGTTCTTCAACTTTTTCCTATCGACTCGTTTCGTTTTTGGCGAATCGACTTTCTCCGAGCCCTTCTGGCTGACATCTGGATGTTTGTCGTCGATGGGTATGTCGCGCAGCACGTACACGGTGTCACCCTGGCGCACCTGCAGATCGCCGCGCATCAGCGACAGGTAGAACTGATGGCCTTCCTCTGTGTATTCATCCAATGGTATCTCACGATCCACCTGTAAACCAAACAACTATGTTATTAATCATTTTAATGATTGAATTTTAATGATTCATCAAAAAGTGCAGTGAAGAATCTATAATTCTATACATTTAGGTACATTTGTTTAGTTTATGAAGTCAGGGCAGGTAGGAATGAGAAAAATAAGTTGTCTGTAAAGTCAGTTTACTGATGATAGTTGAACTTGACAACGTTATAAGAAAATACAGATGGAATGGTTTCATTTTACAAAAGAAAATTTAAATTAAATGCGACAATTAACAATAAGAAAATTACGTTTCTAAATGGTCCCTGGTTCCATCGAGATAACGCCGCATGGGTTATGTTTTTTCGTACGTGCAGCCGGCTCCATCGAATTTATGGAGGGTGGGATGGGATGGGGATTGGATTAGTACAACTATAGCACCACGTTAATTTGCTCCCTTTCAGTGAATACTTTTTAATACACTGAGATGCAAGGATGAAAGGAGGACCTTAATTTCTATTATCCAGAAACGAATTATAAGACGTTGTCACGTCAAAAAATAATTAGTTTAGTTTGAAATTTTCGCGCGAACTGGATGCGACGGCAGCCATTGTAGTTACGTTTATTTGTTTTAAACGACTTCTTTTAGATGTTAGGTAAAATCAATTTATCAACACAATAATATATTTTTTAACTAAACAAAATAGTAAAATAATACATTATAATAAAGATTAATCATGAATAGTGAATAAATAAAACTGTTCGTTAACGTGTTGCCATGGCAACGTGCAGAGGTAGCGCCAAGCAGTACACCGCATGAATGGGCTGCAGACTAGACCGGTAAAATACCACAACCTCTCATAAGATCGACGCAAAGTGGCTAATGCCGCGTTTCGCTCGGTGATCCTTCCCCATCACTTCCTTAAGGTCGGCAACGTAACAGCCGTCCAAGGGTGGCGCTGGTCACTTACCATCAGGTGATGCGCATGCTCGTTGGCACTCCTATCCCATAAAAAAACGTGCCGTGTGTCGTTACCTGGTCGCTGCCGGCGCAGTGGTGGCAGTAGTGCGGCGCGCGCGTGTCGGCCACCCGCATGCAGCGCGCGTGCTGCCACACGCCGCACGCGCCGCCCGCCCCCCCGCACTGCACCATGAGCCCCTCCTCCACGTGCAGCCCGCAGATGCACATTATCACCTCCTCTGTCACATCGCAACACATACATTGTTAATAAGAGGTTTGGCGGGAATGTCAAAAAGTGATAACGGTTCTTTTCATTGTTTTCTAAAATTTGTGTTTCAATGGATATTATTGAATAAAATTAGTGGCATTTTATTTAATAAGTCTTTGTATATGTGTGCAAATGTGGAAAATGGTGTGTAGGGTGCTCTTCTATATTGCCGTCAAATCTCCTTTGGGACATCGTGCATAAAGTGCCACGACTTTATAGATGACTAGCTGACCCGGCGAACTTTGTTCCGCATCAAAAGTAATAAATGAGTAAAATTTGGATATTAAAAAGTTCAATTTGTGCTATTTATCGGCACGTGTTTTGGCGCGCAACGCAACTACCTCCCGCTATGTTAATACTGTAATAATTTTGTAAATATTCGTTTAAATTACATACTGTAAAGGGCAATATTGATCTGTATTAAATGCACAATCTATTTAATACACTTAACTGGATGAAAATTAATGCTGTAATGTTTCAAATCGCTTCATAAATAAGCCCTTATTTCTTGTAAAAAGTAAAAAAATAAAAATAGTCATTGTGGGTTATCCCTAAGAGATAGACATATGCCATCGTGGACTTTTTTGTAGATCTTTTGAAGGTGTATAACAATTTAGTTCATTATTTTGTTATATCACTTAGGGTTCAGGCAGCGTTTGCTATTAAACTTCTTAATCTTGAAAATTATCCCTTTTTTACTACACTATACATGAATTATAGATCAAAACCACCCTTGGTCAGGTGAAGCTTCAGGTTTAGGCTAGGTTAAGGTTAGTTTAGATGATGATGTGAATAAAAAAAAAGACTCGACTGAAATATCCTAGCGACCAGGTCGTTAAATCCTAAATAAAAATACATTGTTAATGAACCAGCACAGAGTACTGGCACATCGATTAGCTGACTCACAAAGTATAGTTACACAGGAGTCCAAACGGTTTTGGATTTTCCATAGTATTTAATGAACACAATAATAAACTGAGGTCTTAGTTCTCTTTTTTGCCACTTGCTGCATTAGGATTTAGGGCGATGGTTACATACGTACGCACTTCTAATTATTATTATTAGGTATACGTAAACACGCGTTGAAAAGTTAATCTAAAACTCTCGAAAAAAATGTATGTTACATTAATTTGCCTTTAGTATTAAACCAGAACTGTAAAAACTTCCCTTAAATGAGTACTTCTGAAAAAAAATACCCCCTCTAAAGGCGGTAAATTCTTTCGTTCGAGACCATTCGTTTAAATTACGTTCGGACCCCTCTGTATATTTACTTCGTGAGCTGACTTATTAACGAATAAACGATAGTACTGTTTTATTTATTGTGGTTGAATAATTGATACAGCACATCAGACTCCATTTTTTTTCCTTTGTCGAACTATATATATACTAGATTTTAATTAAAGTGCTAAAATTTTATAACCAATAAGTAAAAATTGGAGCTCTAAATTTAATTTTGTAGGATTTAATTTTAAATATATCAGACTCCCAAAACTCCAGTGTAACAGAGTACAAACTGAATAAAATATTTTTCAACTTACCAGTTTTAGACTTCTGCAAGAAACCAGCCGGCAAGGCTTCGTCTGGACTCAGTATTTTAGTCAATAGATCCGCATATTCAGACTTCGTGGTGTTATACACCTGCAAATATTAACGTCACAGTTACATGAAACGATAGAATCAAAAAGAGTAATACCCGCATCAAACAAATACATATAATAAAATCGTAAGAGGGTCAAAACTGTAACATTGAGTATTATTTTTTTAGAATACTTGGGATATGATCAACATTAAATACCAAACCTAAAAATATGGTTTTTTGAATATTTGTCTGTTTGAACAGTCTCGGTGGCGCAGTGGCCACTACTTCTTGAATCAGAAGCGAGCGCTACCGCTTCTGATTCAAGAAGTAGTGGGTTCAAATCCTGGCACACACCAATGACCACCAATGACAATAATAATATAATTTTCGGAAGTCACGTGTGATAAATATCGATGACTGACAACTTTGTGCCCGGTATGGCAATAGGTTCGCCACCTATTCCATTTGGGACGTAAACATAACGGCGAGACGAGGCTTAACAGCCGATGCCTACACCTTCGGGTAGAAAAAGGCGTGAAGTTATGTTATGTCTGTTTGTCTGTATGTTTGTTACGGATGCACTCTAAAAGTACTGCGTGCTTTTATATCCAATTTTGCATCAATATTACCAAGAGGTCGGGTCAACGCCCAGGCTAAATATCATCGCGCTATCACTAATTGGTGGTGAACAATGAACCCTTATAATGGCATTTTGGTATTTTTGCTGCTTAATAGCGTCCACGCAGCCGAAGTCGCAGGCAACCACTAGTATACAATAATTTCATAGCTAACCTTTCTTAAATTTGCAGCCGCCTCTCCCATGGTAGATGCTCTGCCATGTTCACGCAGAACTAATGATAAAAAGGCACTGACGTCAGCGTCGAACTGAGCCAACTTGGCGTACTCCCCGGCGTCAACGTTGGCTTCGATCGCGACCAAATCCAGCACATCACCTTCCTGGGACTTGTTTTTCGTACGCAGTAGTGGCGTGCAAACAACTCGACCCTTGTCATCTACGTATAGAAACAAGCAAATAAAAATATTATTAAATTATAATGAATGTGCAATGGAATGTTATTTTTTATAGATTATGAGCGCCAACGAGCAAGCGGGTCGCCTGTTGTTTGCATTTTTCTTATTTTTATTATTATGTGTACAATAATGAGTATTCTATTATATTCTGATGGTAAGGAACTACCGCCGCCTATGGATACCTGGAACACAGGCTCATGCAACAACCCAATCATGCAACAAACTGGGTTGCTCTACTGCTTTCACTTTGTAACACAATATTGTAAATATTTGATGTCTTATAGACAGGATCTTTATAATTACGACACACTTTTAAGTGATGATTTTATATGAAATTTCCAGTTCGAGAATTGAGAACTAATCTTAACAACGCTATAATAAATACGTATAAAAATGCCGTCTTTTGTATGTTTTTTCTTAAGTAGTGGAATCGGTGTGAGTTCGGGTGTACCTTTCCATTCAAGTAATGTTCGACAAATAGCTTTCAATACGACAGCAAGTCTTGTGGAGCGAGGCGCCGTCGGATCGTCCTTGGGTCTAGGTGCCCGGGGCGTGGCCTCTCGTATCGCCTTTAGTCTCGCCAAAGCCCCGGCTTCATCCATACTCCGTGATGGATTGAGTGGGTCCACGGTGCAAACTGCGCTCGTATTGGCCACTACTGCGTTTGTGACGGGTGGTGCTGGGGTGGGGGCCGCCACTGGGGGCGCTGGTGTCGGTGATGTTGGTATCGCCAAAGACATACGCTCCCGTATCCGCCGCACCTATTAAAAAAGCAACATTTTTATTTTTCCGTTTATCAAATGGTGTTCTAAGACAGACAAATAATTGACACTCACAGTTTCCAAATTCCTAAATAGGAAACAGTGTCGATCCCTGACCAGGTTCTTCTCTTTAACACTGAGCGGTTTAAACTGTGGCTCCTGCCACAACTTATTGAGATGCTGCTGATACTTGAGTATAGTCATATTCTTGATGTCGCACGACGTGAGGGTCTGTTGTTCTGATTTCTTGTTACATTTGATAGCCTTACGAGGTCGCCCCACGCGTGGTTGGTTGCCATTGGATCCTTGCGACTGGTTCGACGCATTTGAAGGTGTTCTCGATTGCGTTTTCACCGGTTGCTTTGTGATCCTCTGGGATTTTCCACCAATCACCCCTCGACAGTCTTCTGAATCGCATTTGCAAGGCTGTAACATAAATATAAGTACATAATTATTATGGTCTTTTTTTAAAATTTTACTTTTGCAGTTGAACACCACAATGATAATTTTGTAAACGCATTGGCAAATATATTGTGATATTATTAATATAATTGACATAATGGAAATAAAAAGTTTAGAAGAACTGTTAAATGTAACAAAAATTTTAGAATGTGGTAACATACCTGTCCTACGGCGGGATTGAAAAGTGAGAAATTGTAATCATAGGTGAGCTCCTCATCAGGGTCGATGTCCCTGAGTGCAAACAAAGCCATTCTGAACGTTCCTAAAATTAACAAATAGATTATTACAATATATACAATAAAAACAGGTATGTTAAGCATTCCCAAGGAGGGTTGACGTCAGGCAGGAGGCCGGTCATACAACCACAGCCTAATCTTTTGACATCATGAATAGTTCGAAAAGATGACATGTCGTTCTGACCCCAGTTAGAGTGGGATAAGACCATGGAAATTATGAAAACCAGATATTCTATGTGATCATTCATTTCCAGTTATGAGCATAGTGATTAATGACACAATGTTTACATTGATTTCCCATAACTTAAGATGCATTATTTAAATAAATTTACAAAGCATAATAAAGTGTTTAAACAAGAAAATCTAAACCAAATAGTGTCCAACCAATTTATCAGCATTGAATCGTTTGACTACAGTAATTTCATACAAAATATAAATACCACTGACAAACTATAGTTTTCTTTCTGAAAATCCCGGTCAGATTAGCTTTTTATTCACAAAAGTAATAACAGATGTATGACATACCATTGGAAGTCCATTTCTGCATTTCACAGTTAGGCCTGCACGAGTGATTGACGAAGCGGCCGTCTCCCCCCATCCTGTGTCCGTCTATGACCAGGCCGCCGTCCAGGTGGAGGCAGTAGTGGTGTGTGTCGCGGACGTAGCGTGTCGCCATGCGCTCCTAAAAAACATTTATTTATTTATTTTTGTTACTTCACTTCAAATATCATTTATTTAACACCGGAAAGTCATTGTTATGTGAATATCATACACATTACAACATATAGGAAGACGAAAAGGATGAACAAAATTTAGTGACACAAAATTAATAGACATAACATAACTTCACGCCTTTTTCCACCCGAAGTTGTAGGCAGCGGCTATTAAGCCTCGTCTCGCCGTCATGTATACGTCCCATATGAAATGTGGCGAACCTATTGCCATGCCGGGCACAAAGTTTTCAGTCATCGGTATTTATCATACATAACTTCCGAAAAGTCATTAGTGTGAGCCTGACTCACACCAATGACTTTTCGAAATTCATTATTTATTTTCGAACCCGCGACTTTAGTAAGAAATGAGAATAAAACCTGTTTTTTTTCTCTCATTTTGTTTACGTTTTATCCTCACCTTAAATTCTTTATCAGAAACCACTTCGCCAACATATTCCAATATAAAATCACCCGAAGTGATCTTCTGCTTGGTGCGAACACCCCACCCTTTATTCTCGGTCATGAATTTCTCCAATCCCGGCGCCCATTCGTGACGTTGTATCCGCTGATTCTTGCATCTGTCTCTGCAAACAAAATAAAAAGGTAATATATAATAAATGAAGCTTAACACCTAGTAGCATTGGCCATCTGCCACAGAGCCACAGGCCATCTGCACATGCAAGAAAGAGTGAGGGTATTATGAGAGGTTGTGGTTTTTCACTGGCCCATTCATGCATAGAACTGCGTGGCTCTACTGCTGTTGGTGGCTGTCCCAAAATGTATGGATTTTTTATATTAATATACATAAAACAATATTCACCCGCAAGGACACAGTTGTGGTGAGCATTCCGAAAACACCAGCCTGTTGATGCAGTCCTCGTTGCATCCCGATGACGGAGCACAATTGCACGCGACACTCTCACATTCCTCAGCGGACGGCTTCACATCGTAATAAACATCTGCAATGAAAAATAAAACACATAACATGTGTCATTTAAATTTATATCAATGTACATTTGTGTTTGGACAGCATTTAGGAAACTTCGTCGAATCTTTTCGTCCCCCATCAGGCAAAGTCTTCTACAAGTGTTACCCGTTATGACTTACGGAGTCGACACCTATACACTGATACGACGCACAGCGAGCTATCGAATGGGCTATGTTAGGAGTATCCCTCAAGAATAGGATTAAAAAAAAAATGAAGACATCCGACAGAGAAGGCCTAAGGTCTTTGATATAATCCAAAGAATAAGCAATCTGAAGAGGCAGTGGTCTAGCCATGTTTGTCGTAGATCTGATTCCCGATGAGAGAAACGTATTCTTGAGTGGGTACCTCTAGGAAGACGTAATAATGGGCGGAGATATTCGATAGGCTGGCAGCGTTTGGAAATACAGTGCCAAATACTTTTTGTTATCATTTAAATGTAACTACTCAAATACAAATACCAAAGCACAAAGTCTTCTGAAACTATTCTATAACGTCCTAACCCACTTACTTGTGCGAATCTTCTTGTAGTTCCAAGATGGGACGGGCTGATTATAATGTTGCTGCCACCAAATGTCGTATGGCAGAGTGAAATGTTGAAGTCTGCGACGAACCCAACGTTCACAGTAAGGTGGCGGTGCCAACAGCCCAGGTGGAAATTCTGTTTGAGTAACAAGATTCTTGCCTTTTCCTTCCGGTTTAGGGCTGAAAATGTAACGGTTTTTTTTTTTAATATACGACAAATTATATCATAAAAAGTAGTATATACCAGAACTAGAAGGGAGTACTTACTCTTCTTTGTAGTAATCAGAAAATAGTCCCGCAGCCAAGAATTTTTTGCGTAATCGTGGATTTCTTTTTGAAACGACAGGCTTATCTTTATAGTCCACACTACTCGCGGGGCTGTCGTCTCTAGAAGATGCCACACGCTTCTTACATATGATGTTCTTTGAAATCACATCAATACTCTTCTCGAAATCAATCTCTTTCTCATTTAATGGCAGGGGTTCGTTCTCGTCGTTATCATTAAGAGTATCCAGTGAAGGCTCTCTTGACTTGCAAGTTGTTCTACGACTCACGACGGTATCTACAGAACTATCGCGGGAACTTGATTTAATCTCCCTCTTTTTATTAATCTGACATGATCTCGACTTTCTTCTAGAAACTATACTTAGTGGTTTATTAACTTTTTCGTTATCAACTACAGGAATACTGTTTACCGCTTTCTTGGGTTTAGTTTTCATTTCCTCAGTAGTATTATCGGAACTTCTTGTTAGCCTTTTTTCACTGGGACACAAAATAGCGAGACTTGATTTTGGACGTAGAACACATTTAGAGTGTCTCTCGACGACTTTTCTTTTAGAAAATATACCTTCCATTTCGTGGGACGGAGAAATAGCTCTAGTTTTTCTCTTTAGTGTTTCCAAATTCTCTAAACGACTGGAGGGTTTGGTTGATTTTGTATTTAATAGGCTTAATGGTATACAGTCTTCTGGGTCATTGCTAATCGAGCTTGCCAAAGAAGGAATGCTGTCAGTCTCACTGAGCACTTCCCATTTGTTCACATGGTTTCTGAGCTCTTTTTCAGTTTTGTTTTTCAGCTGCAGCGCCGGTGCTCGTAGTATAGATAAATTTGTTGATTTTTTTATTTGAATGCCCTTATCGGAATGGTTATTTTTATCATTGTTATTGATTAGGCCAGGTTCTTTTCCTTGCAACTTCTCAAGCGCAACAACTGTAAGACGACATTGTTTTGGACATTCCTCTTTATTTAACACTACTTTCAGCTCGGGTTTTTTACTTGTTGTGCGTTCCAAGAAACTGCTCATTGCTTCTCCGTCTTTTGGCACTCTTTCGAAAGCAGAATTATCCGTATCAGAAGTAAAGTGACTATCGGATGTAACATTTTGTGTAGTGTCAATCTTCTTTTTCTTCTTTTTAACACTGGGAAAGCCGGTTCGGTTAATGGCTTTACGCCTTCTAGTCTTTTTCTTTACATCGATTGATTTATTAGCACCAGAATCATTAACTTCTGGTTGCTTAGATTGCAAGACAATCTTCTTTGTACTGTCTATGATAGATAATCGTTCAGCTTGTATCTTCGGAACTAGCATTCTTGTAGGAATAACTAATTTACTTTCTCTCAAAATATTATTAGATTTCTTCTTTTTCTTGTTTTCATTCGACTCCTCATTATCGTTACTCAAATTTCTTTTAGGTTGTCTTAAATTATGTCCACTCGTATTTTCTTGAAGTTTATCAGATATTACTGCTGCGATTGATTCGCCCCTTTTGGGTCGAATAATCGGTTCAGGTGTTTCGGATAGTAAAGCTAAAGGTATATCTGATTCCGTATCAATGGACGCCAGCAAGCAATTGGTAGCATTCTTTACCTCACTTTTTGTTTTCATTTTGGATTTATTCGTATCCAACAACACATTTGCTATACATATTGATGTTTTGGGTATCTGATCTTCTAAGTCAACTGAGGGCTCGAATATACCCGTGGGTTTATCGATATCTACGACTATCGACTCGGGCAGGGGGCTTTCTTGTGTCTTTGTCTTCTTGGTATCTAAACCTCTTCCTTTTGATACTGGAGATTTTATAACTGTAGCTCTGGTATTAATTTGTGATAATTCTTTACTTTTATTTTTATCATCTACAGTTTTGTTAGATGTGTCCACTGTATTCTTCTCTTTTTCTAAAATACGTGATTCTATAGACTTTCTGATGTTATTATTTAATAATGTATCTAGAACCTTGGTAGCTGCACTTGGGTTTATTTTTGATACTAAATTGCTGGTTAGACCTTCAAGCCTATTTTTTTTCCGTGTCATTATTTCTGATTTCTGTGCTGGTGGAATAGAACTTTTGTATAATGATCGCGCTGACATACTTTTTAAGGGGTCTATGGGATTATTTGTGTTTGTAGGGGACTGGGACGTTGTAGTAGAATCTGGCTTTTCCTGATCAGAAGAGTCTTTTTTGGAATTATTTTGATTAACATCTTTAACTTCTTTAGGACTTGTGGCAGTAAATACTTTCTCCACTGATAGTTTTTTGGACAGAGATTGTACTACTTGATCTAAGCTTGAATGTGATATTACTCTATCAGCTTCCAATCTATGTCGCTTTTTAGGGGTCACTATTGGAGCAGAATGACGTGCCGGTGAAGACTTGGTCTCGGCTTTTGGTGATGAAATTTTAGGTATTTCGACTTTGTTCAACTCAGATCTAGATTCTTCTTTAGACTTTGGTAGCGATTTCTCCAAATCGTTAACCATTTTGTGTACAGCTTTCAGTTTCTCTGAAGTCTCAAAAATCTTTTTTGACAATTCAGATTCCTCGGCAGTCGGTTTTTTAATTGACAATTCATCATCATTTACAGATTCCGGTAAGATTTCTATCGCAGGTACATTGATAGAAGTATCATCTATTTTACACGTCACGTTCTCCGAATTCGCATTAAGAATTTTTGCGTCTTGCGTGTTACCTTTTTGAGATGAGTTCTTTTTGCCTGTTTCGTGTCCTGCTTTCGACTTAGGTGAATCTTCAGGAGTGTTACTTTGTACTTCCCCAGTGCAATCCATTTCTGTACACAAGAATTTTTCTGGAGTTGTTCTGTTCTTATTATCATCAAATTCTGCTGATACTAGGCTAATGCTTAGCGAGTTTCCTGTTGACGAGTTTATATGATAATGTCTCTTTTTAAGCGGTAACTTGTGTTCGTTAGTATCTTTACCACCTTTATTTTGCGCTTCTGCTAACTGCTTCTTGTGCCTTCTTTTAGAAGTAGGTGTAACTATTTCTTGGCTATCAGCTGTTTTACGTTTTTTAGATCCTCTCTTTACTACTTTTGTAGTAACAACTTCTGCTGGTTTCTCGGTTTTCAACGGATTTTGTGTGATACCAGTAATTAATTTTGGAGCTACCTGACATAATTTAATAAAGTTACTAACGAGACTATCCATATCCTGACTAAACTTTTGATCAACTAACTCGATGGGCTTTGAGTAAGTTTCTCGACATTTTGAAACAGATCTCGATCTATGTCTTCTTTTACTTCTGTGCCTGTGGTGTTTATTTTCCAATTTAACCGTCACTCTTGACAATCTTTCAGTAGGTTTCAAATTTATTTTTGAAGGTGCTAAAACTACTGTTCGTCGTTGTTTTTTTGTATGAAAGGAAGGTTTCATCACAGGCTTTTTGAAATTGAGAAAAACATTTCTCGACAGCGACTTATTAGGAACATACGTATTTTTTGACTTCTCGAAAACACTGGGTAGTGGTTTAGGTAAGACTTCCTTTTTCGATGCACCTAAAAAAAGTGCGCTGCCTTTTAAGTGTTTACGGCTCTTTGGTGACAATGTTCTCGGTAAAGTTTTAAGGTCATTTTCTTTTTTTGTACTTGACAATTTAGACGCTATACAAATCGGAGACATCCCGAATTTGTGAGTAAATGCCGGTTTCAATGTTGGCAAAGGTGTTCCGATATAACTAGCTTTGTTTGGTGATTTAAGCAAGGTATTATTGTTGCTATGGCTCACTTTGAATATATTGTGAGTAGTAACTGGCCTTTGCAATCCACTGAATACAGGACCTGGTGCAAATGGGTCTGAGGAATTCAATCTAAACACGTGCTTTTGATTCATTTTGGAATATCCAAAGTCATACTTTGTAGATAATGGGTATTTTGTGCACACACTAATATATCTTGGACTAGCATTGGGTTTTCTTATATACGTTTCACACTCAGAATCACTTGAACTATTGCCTAGTGTCAAGTTGCTGAATGTTTTATTGGCTAATGCTAATATTTCTTGATCGGATACAAAATGTGTTTGATTTTTATAGTATGATCTATCTCGTACCGATCTAGTCTTCTTTAGTTTCCTCATCCGTCGGCGCATACTTCTAACGCTATTATCAGTTTTATATCCAGATTTATCACTTTTGTAACCAGACTTGTGGTCTGTTTTGTAACCTGACCGATGGTAATAGTCACTTTTGTAACCAGATCTGCAACCATAATCACTCTTGTAACCAGATTCAATAAGACGACTGCACCTTTTATATGGCTTAAATTCGTGGTCACTTTTATAGCCAGATAATATATCTTTATATTTAGGATTCAAATCAATTTGTTTCCACGTTGGATCTAACGGATCATCTGCTGCAACTTCATTTTCACTCTGATTGTCTCTCCAAGCATTACCAAAAGTAGCATTATTCTTTTTTGGTAAATTAGCTATTTTGTTATTAAGTTCTTTATGCTTAGCATAAACGCCAGACAACACAGATCTGTTGGTAGATACAGACTCATCGCTTTCACCAGAATCGTATTGATTTTTATCCTTTAAAGTTTTAGGGGCATTTTTGGTATTTTTCGATTTAGTGGCTGGTTTACGTCCTACTTTTTTTCTAGGAGGGTATAATACTCTATCAGTAGCGTACAGCATTCTATCTAAGGCAGCTATATCCAATTTGTGGTCATTTTTCCTATTTTTATCTAACTTGTTTTGTTCTTGCTTCAATGGTACTGGGGACGGTGCTTCCGTTTTAATTTGTTTGATTTCGTTTTCTATTCTCTTTTTTTGATAATCACAATCACTAGAGTCAGATTTATGCTGTGTGTGGCTCCTAGTTACAGATTTAGATCTCATTGTTCTTCTTTCTCTTGTGGTATTCTCTTTTTGTATAGATTTTCGTACTACTCTGCTATTCTGTGTTTCTTCTCCTTCATGGCGACGTAAAGGTGAGTGAGTGGGAGAATTGTGGTTGGACAGAATCCCAGAATCTGGGGAGACATTTGGTGGATCGTTATTATTATGAAAATTCATCATGTTCATAACAGATTTATCTTCTTTTTGAGATTCATTTGTTTTTCGCACTTTTCGAGGTCGCCCTCTCTTTCTCCTAGATTCTATTATAACATTTTTAACATCTTCTTGAGATTCAACAGAATTTAAGCTGATTGTATCTAGCTTTTGAGAATCCAACTGATTTAAGTGATTCAAATCACTACCAACAATAGCAAATGAAGAACTTTTTAACATATCACTAGAACCACCTAATTCCGAGCTACCTTGTGTGATCTCAAGATTCATAAAATCATTATTATCTGCACAATCGTCAAGACTGGGCGGGTTAGCTATAGATAATCCTTCAGAATCTGTCACCGAAGTTATTTCTTCGAGGTCTTTGTTAATTTGCGTTAGTTCCTCCGTTTGTTGCGGACTTAAATGTTGAGTGGTTGTTAAAAAGCTTGGCGCCATGTCAGGTAAATTATTTATTTGCTCCATAACACAATCACTTATGGGTCCAACACCGTCAACGGGATTTGTATTCATACTGCATAAAGATGTCGCTACTGTCGTTAACTGTGCTGTACTACTGAGCAGTTGTGTCTGGGCGACGAATTGCTGTAACAGGCTAGACGCATAATGGGTAGTGTTCGGATGTACTGGATCTGAATTGGAACATTCGTTATCTGAACCTGAAGATTCCGCTGTAGCCCTCTGTATTGCTGCTGTCACTAACTGTGGTGTCGACTCCATTTCACTACTTGATCCATCCCCTAAAATCAAAAGTATTTAATTGAATTAATGCAATTTTGATAGAAAGATGCACTTTACCGGTTAAAACTTACCATTGTCAGCAATAATGGACTTGTCGTCGTTGACTGTCGTTGCATTGTGGACGGCAAAGGTAGAGAAATTAGGCTGTTGCGTCGGCGCGCTCGATGTTTGTTCTGGAAATATTTCCGCGAGGTCTGCATCGTCGATAACCTGCAAAGATAAAATAGATATTACGGCCTTAAATAGAACACATTCTAATTCTCGTCTCAGGGAACTGGCACAAAGGGCAAATAAATCTGAAATCGGCCATGCAATTAATTCAAAGTTTATTTTTAAAAGAACCTGTGTATATATAAAAAATGGTCAGTCTTGTAATTATCGCTACTTTTATTACCTGTAATTGACAAGCAGCTGCCAGGGCAACAGTGGAATCGTCGGTGGCGGCATTAGCGGCACCAGCAACGGCGTCCGCGGTGTCGGAGTCGGACGATGACGACGACGAAGATGAAGATGATGACGACGAAGATGAAGAACTTGATGATGAAGAACTAGTACCACAAGTAGGACTTTCAGCCACACCAGGATTGAACTGACACAAAAAAAATATATTTATGGTCATTAGAAAAAATCTATGCAACTAGGGAGCACGAATTTATGTAAATACACGTAATATAAATATGAAAGTAATCTCATTACTTAAAATATCCAACAGACTTAGATACATACATATTTTTGTTCATTTAAAGTTGTTTTATTATTATTATTACATCTGTAATAATCACAGCTAAGTAAAAGGCAAATTACTAACTACTTTAGCGGGCCAGCGAGAGACGGATTAGCGCGCCCATTTACTTTTATGCTGTGACGCAATGTATCTCGCTGACCGGAATACACGCCAATACTCATACCATACATAGAATACATACACATATATCCATTCAAAACGCACACAGCTGCAAAATTTAACGACTACAGCCGGGAATTTTATTTTATAAACAGCTCATTCATATTTAACGGATTTATATTATGTACTATAATATTTTTAAAATAATTGTAACAGATTAATAATAACTTATAGTCGCATATTTCACGATAGTCAAATTGGATATTGGACACGCTTGGGTCGCGTCGAAGCGTATGTAAATATATTGCAAGTTTAGAAGTTGTATTTGACGATATGTACTCGTAATGTAGTAATTGATTGCAATTATGTGTCTAATAGTAAATAACTAGTTAGGCAATTGCATGTGTTAATTATTCATTAATTAACATATGAAGATTCGAGGGGAAAATTCTATATACCCAAGTTGCGAATGAATGTATTTTTAATGATTAAAACATTTCTATTGCAGAGTATTTTTCATACAGACAATCGCCCAGGTAAACCGACCGGTCATAAAACCATCGCCAAATCTTTTAACAACATAAATAGTTCGAAAGGAAGACATGTTGTGTGTAAAAGATAAGGGTATAAAAATAATTATTTTTCCTCTACTTTAGCCAGGGTCAAGGCTTCTTTCTGATGGCCGCGAAGATGATAGAAAAACAATCAACACTATAAATTTAATTTAGCAATAATGTTGTTCTACATTGTATATACTAAGTAAATAAGAATAACTTTTCTATAATCATATTAAGGTCGAGTACCTATTGTTAACGCCATAATTGAATTCAACCAAGCCGAAGGTAAATTGTAAATCATTATGTTGAAAGCAACGTTACGTTGTTCTTTTTTTTTTATTTCATTATTTTACCTTCCTTGTAGGGTGTTAATCAATAAGGCGGAAGGGTGACCAACCCTCTGCACTAGAAGGGGTTGAGCAAGTGTCGCGTGGCCAGCGGCTCTTATCACAGCTAGCATATCAAACGCGGCGGAAACTGTCGACCCTAAGTCCCACATGTTTTGTTTAGACAGTATAAGTGGCTGTATACGAAAATTCACAGCTTTTAAGTTAAAACAACCCGTGGGTTTATTACAAACTAGGCAATCGAGGTGCACCACCGAAAGTTAGATTTATAAATAAGTATTAAGTTCATCATGTAATGGAAATATTTTGTAGGTAAATATATTTACTATACAGTAGAATACGTATGACATAAATGCGCTTGATCAAAATTTACTAATACCTGATTAATAACAACAAAAACGTATATTTTATAGTGCGAAAATAATACAACTAAACATTTATACAATTCTTGGTCAATAAATTTTTTTTTTTTTTATTTTTTTTTTTTATTTTTTTTTTTTATTTTTTTTTTTTTTTATGGGAGAAGGGGCAAACGAGCTTGCGGGTCACCTGATGGAAAGCAATCACCGCCGCCCATGGCGTCTGCAATACCAGGGGCATCACATCAGCGTTGCCGGCCTTTCAGATAAGAATAGGCTCGTTTCTTGAAGGTTCCTAGGTCGTAGCGGTCCGGAAATACCGTCGCCGGCAACTGGTTCCATGAAGGAACAGTGCGTGGCAAGAAGTGCCTGTTGAAACGCACTGTTGTCGATTGCCAACCATTCAGCCAATGCGGGTGGTAGCGTTGGCGCGTCGAACGGTGGCGGAAGTCAGCTGGCGGTATTAATCCGAACAATTCCTCAGAGCACTCCCCGTGGTATATGCGGTAGAGGATGCATAGAGATGCCACCTCTCTCCGCAACGCCAGAGGATCGAGCCGATCGGTAAGAGCTTGGTTGTCGACAAGCCGAACCGCGCGTCGTTGGATGCGGTCAAATGGAGTAAGCTGACCAAATTTATTTGGTCGCTGTTTCTAATCGGGAAAATCACGATTTTTAGTTGCATACCTATCATATTTATGCACGTATCTTTTTAAATAGAACACCAGCAATGTTGTACAAAACAACAACAAATATAAGCTAGGTTAAGCTATAATGCCATTCCCCTTTGCCCTCTATGGACATCGTAAAATACTACTGTATGGAAAAAAAATAACTGAACAGATTTTGTCCAAATCAATATCAGCAATGGCATCAAAACATATACGGAGACGATGTGGAAATTCTGCATAAACCTGCATAAGTCTCAGTGGTCCAGTGGGCGAGCTCCCCGCTTCTAATTCAGAAGTCGTGGGATTTTTTCCGGGCCCACACCAATGATTTATCGGAATTCTTTTCGGAAATTATGCGTGACAAATATCGATGACTGACTATTTTGTACCCGGTGTATGGCAATAGGTTCGCCATCAATTCCATTTGGGACGTAACATAACGATTCGGAGAGTCAAGGAAAAAGGCGTGAATTTATGTGTTTTGTTAGAAAAACTATCTCTGAAACGCCATCGATAATAACAAATCATAGATAGAAGTGTTGACTATATTGAGCCACTACATCATTTGTTTATAATGAGCTTACTTATTTACAGAAAAAAAAGAAAGAGTTATACGGTACTCGGTTAGTAAATGCAAACAAACACACCGGCTTGTGGTATTGACTAGATCGATCGATCTGGTTGCACGAAACAAAATCGGTACAACAATAGCCAATACATACCAGCAATAAACAAATATGAAAGCGGGCTGAACACATTCGAATCCACAATGAGATAACAGTACCACACACTCGAGACGCGGGACGGACAGACACGAATATAACATTAGACAACCTCGCGATCCATTTGAGATTTATTATAATAGCTGAGACAGTTCAAACTCTAAAGAAATAATAATAACGTCAAATCGGTAACGAACAATGAATTCGCATTTATTAAACCTAATAGTTGATTCAGCGAACCTTGTTTCGCCTTAGAAGTAACAACAAATATAAATGGTCATTGGGGGTTATCCCTAAGAGATAGACATACGCCATCGATCCACCAGATAGACATTTATCACTTAGGGTTCAGCCAGCGTTAGCAATTAAAGTGCTAAAACTCGAAAATTACGACGAGCATGTATGAAATACATGCAGTTGTTTTTGTTTTGTTTTTGGTTGTGGCCACTCTTGATCAGGCTTCTCTCCCCCACACATCATTCATTTGATGGTAATAGGTTTGCCTTTACCGGTTTGTCCTTTCACACTTGTATCATAAATTCGGTAAGTCAGTCTTCTTTCATCCATCCCTTCACACGTCTTAAATATCGAAGCATTTATTACGCGAGCATATACGAGTAGGTATAACAGCAATCTTTGACACCTCACCAATTTTGATTTTGAACTTTGATGGGATAAGGAGCCAACAAGCACGCAAATCATCTGGTGGTAAGTAGTGGTAAATAACGACGCCTATGAACTGCTGCAGCAACACAGATAGTGTGTATTTGAAATGCGATGGGAAGGAGGGTGAATAGGAGTATAGGTCTCCCGATACGTTTCTCACCGATTAGAGCTGGATATGAGCCTCTTTACTTTGATACTCTGCCGATAATCTGACAAGTCGTGATATTTCACTGATCGAGCCGGCCCATTCATGCAGTGAACTTTATGGCTCTCACTTCGATCTTTCCATCAAATTCAATAAGGAGACCAATAACACTGGGGATCGTCTCTTTTCGAAAACAATGACCGATCACGGGCGGGCATTTGTCTTCCATAACTCCAGATTGATTCGGAATTATATTGATATAACTGTTTATTTGTTCGCATTAGTTAACACGCTCGCCCACAATCGATCACGTAAACCTTTTGTGTGGTGCATTTCTCGTGGAGATGACTCCATCTTACACCAGATTCATATTTAGACACTATTAGATATTACGTCCAAACCAGAAATGTGTAGGGGAGTTTACTATACTATCAGTTACAGATTTAAAGCTAATTCAAATTGTTGCAGGTTTCCATGGGCTGCGTGAGTTTGCTTATGATTTGGCGACATGAGGCCCTCTCGTTTGCCTACCTAATCCCATAAAGAAATACTGAAGCTACTCTTTATACAACTTAATAAATACCACATTTACGCTAAGATTTGTATAGTTGTTATTTTATGTCTATTTAGTACAGCTAGCTTTACAGATGAATGAGCATTGACTGCAAGGTATTCTCGACCATGTAACTTCGAGCCTTTGAGACGTGAGAGAGAAGATTGCCCCAGGGTAATCAGAATTCTAATCTAATCTTACGACTAACGGTTTTTATGAACTGATTGTGGTTAATTAGACAATCCGATGAGACATTTTTCCTCAAATTAGTACAGGAATAATAACGCAATGAAATTCATAAGCTTTCTCGTGGTTCGCGATAAAGATACTATTATTTTTCAAGTTCGGTTCAGTGGTCGAGCACCCCGCTACTGATTCAAGAAATCGCGGATTCGAATCCTAGCACACACTAATGACTTTTCGAAATACTTTCCGGAAGTTTTATGATAAAAACGATGAATGATAACTTTGTGCCCGGTATGGCAACAGGCTCGCCACTTATTCCATTTGGGACGTAAACATAACGGCGAGTCGAGGCTTGACAGCCACTGCCTACACTTTCGGGTAGAAAAAGACGTGAAGTTATGTAATTTTTCAAGTTATTCAGGAGAAGCGGAACGTATGATCATTGCAGCCTGAACAGATAACGGAATAATTATGTAAAACCAACAGTTTCATATATGCTGATATCGCAGACGTATATCTAATAAATAATATATTCATTTTATTCAACACACGTTATTAAATAAATATTTATATTGGTCAATCTGAAGTCAACCAATGACTTCCACAAAGTATCATTGGCCATTTAGGGCTGAAAATTCTAAAAAGGACAAAACCGAGGTGATATGTCACAAAATTTTGTAAAGATAATTCTTTATTGTACATAAAAGTAAATAAAGATACATAATAAGATATTTTACAATTTACTACAATGTATAGATACAGATCTTTTTTATTGTATTTTATATATATAATAATATCATTACATAGTATAAAACAAAGTCACTTTCCGCTGTCTGTCTTTAAATGAAAGTATTCTTATATCATTTATTACAATATTTATCGCATGACTAAGTATATATTAATAAGCTAACTTGACCGCGTAAACTTCTTACTATACCATATTATGTACTAGTTAACCCAACGAACTTTGTTTCGCCTCAGAATTAATCATTACATAGTATAAAACAAAGTCACTTTCCGCTGTCTGTCTTTAAATGAAAGTATTCTTATATCATTTAATATAAGACAAATTGTTAAATGATAAAAATCATTATTCATATAATCTATAAATAAAATTCTCGTGTCACAGTTTTCGTTCCCATACTCCTTCGAAACGGCTTGACCTATTCTCATGAAATTTTGTGCGCATATCAGGTAAGTCTGAGAATAGGACACCATCTATTTTTTATCCCCCTAAATCACAAGGGTACCCCTCTATATTTTTTTTTAATTTTTCGATATATTTCTGTTTCTTATTTTTTTTATAAAACGGGATACAAAAATACATACAACCCTAAATTTTCAATCCCCTACGATCAACCCCTATTTTTAAAATTTTATTTTTCGGCAAGACAACGTTTGCCGGGTCAGCTAGTTTAACTGTAAAAACAACAATTGCTGAAAATAAATCTGTCAAAAAATTTACACACGTTAATAAGAAACCAGAAACATGAAGTATAGATTTGTTTTTCGTGAACGCTATTTTCGCTATTAGATCTTGATTAACATTACTACTGCGAGCGATGGTCGTCGACCCCACGCCAAATGTCGAGAACAATACACGTGGAGCCGTTTAAAACTAGCCGTATAATAAATAATATCGATAATTTGGCGCACACGGATTAAACTTAATGCCACGTAATGATGTTTAGCTATCAGCAAAAAAAAAAACTAGTCGTACAAGAGCTTTGACCTCATTCGATGGACATGGAGCTAATATGTATATACCTACTCTCATCACATCACTGTTTTATCGATTGCGGCAAATTCAATGTCGTGTATGTGTGGAAATAAAAAAAAGACTACAATGCAGTGAGTGGTGTTTAAATTTTCTATACAGTCAATTGCAATGATTTTCATCGTTGTGAGGCGAGACGGCACGAGGAAATGTTTGGTGTTCGTATGACTCTGGAGGCCGTGAACTTGTCTACGGGCCAGGCTATCGAACGCGGCGTCTCCGAGTTGCTGTCAATGTCAAATCTTAATACAGTATGGGAAGCTGATGAACTTTTCACATCAACTTACGTCGCCATAATGTTGCGGAATTGCCAGTGTCATTGGCTTTGAAATTCCTTTTGTTAGTTCAAAATTGTCAGTAAATAATCTAATTTTAACGTGTTATATCTTAAACACAAATTGATATGTCACCGAATACAAACCGCAATAAAAGTATTTGAAAAAAAAGCATTTATTTCTATGTAAGATCCGTCCCGAGAATCATTAAATCACTTTCCGCTGTCTGTCCCTTTATATGCATATATCTTTAAAACTGTGAAATGGATTTTGAAGCGGTTTCTTTTAATAGTTAGAGGGTGTCGTGTCAACGGGGTGGTTTTGGTTTATAATTCATACATGATGTTGTAAAGAAAAAAATATAATTTACGAGATTTAGTAATTTAATTGCAAACGCTGGCTGAACCCTAAGTGATAAAACAAAACAATGTTTTACATTATTAAACACCTTCAGAAAGCCTACAAAAAGGTCCGCGTGGGCATATGTCTATCTCTTGGGAATAACCTACAATGACCATTTTTATTTTTTTACTTTTTAGGAGAAATAAAGGCCTATTTACGAAGCGATTTTAAACAGCATTATTTTTTGTCCAGTTAAGTGTCTTAAATAGATTGTGCTTTTAATATAGATCAATATGGCCCTTTACAGCTTGTAATTTAAACGAATATTTACCAAAATATCACAGTATTAAGATAGCGGGACATTTGATTGTGACGCGTGCCGATATATCAAATTGAACTTTTTATTCTCCAAATTTTACTCATTACTTTTGATGCGGAACAAAGTTCGTCGGGTCAGCTAGTATTTTAATATAATTATAACAGATATAAAATTTATAAAAGAAAATTAACAAATAGCAAAAAAAAAAACACTAAATTAGAGATTGACATTCTAATCGACTATGCGAGAGGTGGTGGTACCTTCAAATGCCAGAGGTCAGTGAATCGCGAATATAACGTCGACTAATAATTTTATATACCATCATAAATTAGTAGAGTTATAATTAAAACTTGTGTCTGTGATGTCATTATACAAAATTTCATCACTCTAGAAATAATATTTATTATTAGCCAAGTAAAAAATAATAATAAAAATTGACATTTTAACATGAACCAGTTTAAATGTAACAATTTTAGTTTTATAAATGAAATCATTTCATCATCAATTATAAAAATCATATTCATAACGTCGTTCGTTTTTTTTTTTCAATTTTCTCGCGTCAAATATGTGACGTAACGACGTAGATCAATCGCTCTTTAAAAATAGTATTAACATGACGTTATATTTAAATGTATTTGAAGATATCGGATTGTCAACGCTTGCTATAAAATCAGATGATCTTTCTTGATCTTAATCAAATTTTCATCAAATTTCAGTACCAAAATTGTCGTAGAATTAACATTTGTCACGAAATTTAGTTCAATAAAGTTTCACGTAGTAATGTCACTAATAACTAAGCAGATACCTATATTAATGACTAAGCAGAATGGTATGGTAAAGTAAATAAAGTTACTAGAAGTTGAGGACGGCCACAGGCGACGCACTTCTTATGGTGATCTCGGAAACATTAAAAACCGACCAGCGTGCATCACAAAAAGTTTAAAGAAACGAGTAAGGTGTTTCTTGTGGCAGTCAGTTCTTTCTGCCTCCCACGCTATTGCTGTATTATTGTCGTGGATAATATTTTCTTTTTTAGGAAATAGGCAAACGAGCAAGCGGGTCACCTGATGGTAAGCAACTACCGCTATCCATGAACACCTGCAACACAGATTACAACTAAAGTTGGGTTCCGGCTTTAAGGGAACAGAATGGGGAAGGAGGGAGAAGGGGAGAAGGGGTGGGCCTCCGAATACCTCTTTCACTGAACGAAACGCGGCTTAAGCCACTGAGAGGCCACTAGTCACTGGTCGAACCGGCCCATTCATGCAGCGAACTGCGTGGCACTATCACTGTTAAAGTGTCCATACTTGACCGCGCATGGCCGACGAGCGCCACGTTTAACACAACTTTAACAACCATTTCGTGATCGCCGTTTATTTTCAGTTTTAGATTCTGTCGTTTTCTAGCACCTACGCAATATCGATAATCGTTTAGGGTTGCTAATTCTTTTCCAGAAATATCATCTTTTTTATACAAATATTAAAACGCTTTAATGTTTGCTAAGTGACAAAGCAAAATCATAAATAAATTTGTGTCTCATTTAGAAATGCAAACAATAATGATATGTTTATAGTCACAATTACTTTGTTGTTTGACTTTTTCGATGATCTATTCTTATTTTTATATGCGTTTTTGTGTAATACAACACTTTTTTAGTCTAGCAACTTTTTTAACCTTTTTAAAATATCAACAAACAAAACAAAAACTTTTCCGTCAAAATTGATCCCGTTTTCACGCTTATTAATAAGATAAAATAACACACTGCATATAAAAATTAACACTTCGATAATATAAAAAAAACATAGTATCAT
The DNA here is from genome assembly GCA_905147225.2 of Euproctis similis. Lineage (NCBI taxonomy): Eukaryota > Metazoa > Arthropoda > Insecta > Lepidoptera > Erebidae > Euproctis > Euproctis similis. The sequence goes on from LR990119.1 coordinate 11,107,940, forward strand.
AATTATAATCATGACATTAACTCAAAAGACGTGTATAAACCGAATGAAATAAAGTAAAAAAAATCTTCATGTAAGGATTACATTGATGGTCCTGAGAGTACGGATACATACAAAACATTAATTGACAGCCCTAAACGCGCAAGCAGCCACTAACCAGTGGCGGTTGATTGTACTCATCAAGGATTTCTGCACTCAAGGACGATATGCCGGCTAGACCGAACTTATTATTTCTCCACAGACAAGACACACAGCACACATCTTGTTTTTTGTCTTCCACACGACTCATTTATATTCACGATACATATCGACGGTTAACTTAATAAATTAAAATATTTTCCATTCGTCTCTGATCGTGCCTACAACTTTATGTCTACTTATTGAGAAATACTTGGACGTTCGTTGGAGAAATGACGTACACCCAGTCAGACGACGCTATATCTGTATGACGTGTAATACTTATAGGTATTAACTGAAGATGATATAGCGAGCTATATTTATTAAGTCGTTATTCAAAAACAAGTTCTATAATATTTTTCTACAACAGCTATTTATCGAAGACTGTTGGTACTTGTCATACACTCTTTATTGGCGCACAAAAAAAAACGGAAAACCGGAATGGTTAATGTGCAAAAATCATCGTTTAAAAATTATACGAACACTGGCTTAATGAATTATTTTAAATAGCACACTATCCACATACACAAATAAATTAAAATTAATGTGTAATCTTTTTAGAAGCGACTGTTTGAATGTAGGTACGCAAAAGGATTCAACAGGTTTTGATTGAGCTTTAATAGGGTTGTAATTAATAGTGATTTTGTATCTTATTTATGGATTGATTTGGACTACTTCTACTTTAAAATTATTTTTTTATTAAAATAAAGTTTTTCTGTTTAGCAGAAATCCGTCGTCGAAGAACCAGAAGGTACAAATGTTGAACCAAATAGTGCTTCGGCGTTAAATACCTCAAATAACGGTAACGTACCAATTATCAGTTGCTAAATATGTTTAATGGTTTCGAGTCACTTATTTCAGTTACATTTAGAGCATATTGAACACAAACTCATCGGTACGTGTTTGGCGAGATATATCTCATTGCTCGGAGCAATTTATTTTAGTTTTTATAAAGCAACAAAAACTAATCGACTCTATGTACTGTTCACGGGATCACTAACCTCGCTAGTTTTCGAATGTACGATGCTCATTGTTTGCTACTAGATTTTTTTTGTAGCATATGGATAGATCATGATAATTTTAGTGCAATGGCTTCTCGAGACATATATTATAACGAATCGGTAGAAAATTAGTAGATCATGTCAAAAAGTATGACGGGCTGGAGGAATAATCAAAATTATTATTTCGGGATACGGGTCGAACGAGCAAGCGGGTACCTGATGGATGATCAGTGGGACTCATGGACACGTGCAACACACCTATTGTTACAGATGCCTTGCCGGTCTTTAAGTGAGTGGTTTATGAAGGGGGATAGGCCTCCAGATACCAATCTCACCGAACAAAATGCGAAATGAGCCACTTTACTCTTTCAAAAAATTTTTACATAAATAAGACATAGTATTAAATTCACCAGGTCATTTGAAATTAGTCAGTTCGTATGAACAATTATGTTCTCGTTCCGTTTTAAATGACACTTGTTGTTTTGGGATTACATTGTGGAGCGAATAAATGTATTCACAAGTGGCAGGACGGTCGTCGAGACAAGGGCATATGCAAATATACTTGACACGTCACTAAAACCTAACGCTCAGGACCCCCAAAACAAACGAATCAAAAGCAAAAAGAGTTAATGCAGAAACCCAATTCTGAATATATTCAGTGACAAATAACAATATCTGTGGCAAAAAATAAATAAATTTCTGGGACCCTGGGTATTAAGAATATTAAGGTTTCATTTGAGTAATAATCTTAATGACATTAATAAAATAGGTATGATATAAATGTTTCTTTTTTCCGATCAAATCCGAGTGTTTGGGTATCTACCCAAACACTCGGATGAAATATTACGAATCTCTGTTAAATTTTACATACTAATATGGATTTGAATATTCGTCAAAAACAGAAATATTCAGATAAGATTTAGGAGATATCTAATTAAATGCAAAAAAATTTTTATTTGCGATTATTTATGAATTTATATTAATAAAACTAATACCATTGCCTACCAATATTTAAGGCACTGCTAATCATTACATAGTATAAAACAAAGTCACTTTCCGCTGTCGGTCCCCTTATATGCTTATATCTTTAAAACTCCCCAACGGATTTTGATGCGGTTTTTTTTAAATAGTTAGAGGGTGTCAACGGGGTGGTTTTGATTTATAAATCATATATAATGTTGTAAAGAAAAAAATATAATTTTCGAGATTTAGTACTTTAATTGCAAACGCTGGCTGAACTCCGCGAGGGCGCGAAGAAGTCCGCGAGGGCATATGTCTATCTCTTAGGGATAGCCCATAATGACCATTTTTATTTTTTAACTTTTTACGAGAAATAATGGCTTATTTACGAAGCGATTTTAAACATTACAGCATTAATTTTCATAAAATGAAGTGTCTTAAATAGATTGTGCATGTAATATAGATGATCCTGGCCCTTTACAGCATGCAATTTAAACGAATACTTTCGAAGATATTGCAATATTAACATAGCGGGACAGCAGTTAAAGCCGATAAATAGCACAAATTGAACCTCATGATCCACGACCAAAATTTACTCATTTATTACTTTTGATACGGAACAAAGCTCGCCGGGTCAGCTAGTTACTAATATATGATACCCACAAATAACTATTTATATTAAAGTGCATAAATAATTATAGTCATCATCGCTTTATAAATTTTTCCGTTGTACATATTCAAAATTCAAATGCTTCGTTGAGTATTGTCCTTGAAACAAAGACGTCATTGGTGAACAACAGAAAAAAATGCGTAATCGTTTAGGTAAATATTTTTTCTAAATGGGAGCATTTAAAACTCTATTCAATAAAGATAGCACAACAAAGTTACAATATTCAGTTAATCTGGTGTTAGTGTTCATTAATTTCTATCTTAAATGTACTGTATTATGTGTACATTGAATCATCTATAATGTCACAAACCAAACACGCTGAATATCTATGGCAATAGGGTCCGTCACCGATTGCCACATTAATGTAAAAGTTCTGCAAATCACCGCTTACCTTACAATAGGAAAATTTAAGGCGTAATGCATAATAAAACTATTAAAACCTTCTATCAAACATAAAACAAGATCACTCCCAAAACAAGTTTACGCGTTAAACGTAAACTTATTTTTAAATAGCCTATTGCTTGCTTTTTTTTAACAAAAAAAAAACAAGTTTTCCATGGTGTTTACAATTATCTGACTAAAAAACAAACTGTAGGTATTTTGGTTTAAACCTTTTTTTTCCAAAGCAACCCGTGAATATACAATCTTGAATATGATCAATATGCGCTGAACCAATTATAATAATTTCGATGTACTAGATTCCGCAAGATAAGCACAATTCAAACTCAGAGTTGTAATAATAATACTGCTAACCACATGTGCTCTTTAGCGTGAAGGTCATTCTGTACGACTGACTGGAACTCGGACAAAACACGAGGCATATGACATCATTAGTTTTCAAGTTAATCCGATCATGTGTCGGAAATGGGAATATTTATTAAATGAAGTGTAACAGAGCGGAGTATGAACTCTGAAAACCGTAAGACTTTTAATAAATACGTGAGCACTATTAAATGTTGTAAAATGATTATATTTTATCATGATTTATCCTCCACTATAGACGGGGTCGTGTCAACATGTCATCCTTTCATATTCTCTTTTCCACTCCCTTCATACTCATATTCACTTTCATACAATCCAGCCGTCTCTTTGTTAGGCCTTCCTGTAGCAAAATGTCCATACAGATGAATTCCCATTACTCACTTATTACGAATCCATTCCCTGTCATCTACCACTTCTATTTTTTTTTTTTCAAAGATTTTTACTACCTACATATTAACAATCTTTTTTTAAGATATGTGAATAAAAATACTCATTTCTGATCTTATGAATATTTGTCACACCACACATCCATCTTAATTAGCATCTCCTTTCATCCGGTTCTTTCTCTGGCTAACAGTCAGATCCATATAAATTATTTCTATATTTTCCATTTTTATTATATGGCTATGATGTTATGATTAAATGTATAGTGCATATACAATTATAAAACATGGTAGAGAGTAAGTGGAGACCGGTATAATAAAATACGTATCTGACAAAGTGACAACTCGATCGAATTCAGTGCAAATCCAATACGCCGCATTTCAATTATCAACTGAAATCCAGTAGGTGGACTTTCATTAAATTATCTCTTTCACAACTTGAATATTAGAAAGAAATATTCAGAATTCCAGGGTTAAAACATTTCAATGAACATTTTTTAAAGTATGAATCATATTTAACGAAACCCTATACCTAAGCAACTGTTTGATACACACCAATTACTTTTCGGAATACTGATATTATATTAGGACATTTTCCCTAAGTGACACACAAGGATGCAACACACCACAAACTTGACGCAGACAAAAGTAATGTTTACAAGTGAACAGACAAAAAACAAAGAATATCGCCAACAAGATGTGATGTTTGTGATGAGTCTTGACAAGTGCCGTCTCGGTTTAAGCACTATGACGCCAATCCAGTTAGTGCATTTATTCTTTAAAATACCCAAAAAAGTTTTCATAAGTAACCAATTTTTAAGCCGGTTAACCAAAATGAAAGAATGAAGACATCAAATTTAATACGTCTACAAAATGAGTCCGGAAAGCAGGACCAATCACGTGGTCGCCGATTATTCTCAACAATAAAGAACACCACGTGTAAGGTTAAATTGAACTACGCACTAATCTAAAATGGATGTGAATATGACTCACTTCAGATGAAATAGAGAGTATGACGTTGTTAAGTTTGTAAGAAGCTAAAATACTGATATAATATTTTCAGCATTATTTACACCAGACATTATCACTTTTGTTATAGTTTATTCTCAGATTCTCATCGTCAAATCGACAGTCAGGAATTTGATCGAGCTATCAGATAAAAATTCTCAATTTGAAAAATAACCTATCTTCGCTTCTAATAGTGAATAGTACTGACAGGTCTTCCTAAAACATATAAAAAAAGTTTTGCAAATAACCTTTGAAAGGATAATACTGAAAATATTTTGTTTATACAAATAATTTAATCAAACAGTCATCTGTTTTTCATCGTAAACGAACTGTGTAATTATCAAACATCCCATTTGAATACTAAAAATCAATACCTAAATGTTTTTTTTCCTTTTGTTTTTAAATGTATATTTCCGGCAGCCCTTTTACCTGTTTAATACACTTTTACCCTCTTCCCCTTAATCATTTTATGCTAATAGCGATTACGTCATTACACCACCAGGGGGTTTTTTTTTCCTTTTATTACTATTATTATTGCTGTCGGAGGGTGGGTCTGTTACAGACCAATGAATATCACCCACATTACTCGGGCTGAGGTTCTGAACGGTGACGCTTCATCCGTGACACCAAATTAAGCATACTTTTAACCATATATGCCATACGAATTAATCGTGGCCACCGATTTCATATCCAGCCGAGAGCATTTAATTACAAAATTTCGAATAACACATACGAATGGGTAATTATAATATAACACACATTCGTGAGTCGAGAACATAAATGGTATGTTGACATTCCGATGAGAATTTAATCGAAATCATCTCGAGGAAAAGGTCATATAGAAACTGTGATGTGCTCAAACCTTCTTTCACACGTACATTTAGAAAAAACATAAGGTGTAGTTAAAAAAATACAAGATGGCCATAACACTCCTTATAATCGCTTCTATAGACTTTCTTAACTTCAACCGCGCTCGTAATTTTTTAAAGCGCCCGATATGAGACAAGTCAATTTGGTCGTGGAGACTCCAGCAAGATCTTAATCAACTCCTAGGTCCCTCCCTACTAGAATTCAAGCTAGATTTTGTAATATGAAAAGACATAAACAAGCTTTGTAATATGAAAAGACTGTCACTTTTGAACAGGATTGCACTAACTAAATCTTGGGCAAACCAGAGAAGTAGGATATCAAGTAACTATAATCTCAAACCACTGCCTATACGCTCGCGTGATAAATAAAATTACGCCGTACCTACAGTACATTCAATAAAATATAATTCCGGTACAGTCAAATCTTGAAAGGATTTTTATTATTAACCAGCTGACCCAGCGAACTTTGTTCCGCATCAAAAGTAATAAATGAGTAAATTAGGATCTTCAAAGTTCAATTTGTGCTATTTATCGGCACGCGTTTCGGCAGGCAACGCAACTGCATGTCCCGTTAAGTTAATACTGGTATACCTTGGTAAATATTCGTTTAAATTACATGCTGGAAAGGGCCATGTTGATCTATATTAAAAGCACGATCTATTTAAGATACATAATTGGATGAAAATTAATGCTGTAATGTTTAAAATCGCTTCGTAAATAAGCAATCATTTCTCTTAAGAAGTAAAAAAATAAAAATGGTTATTTTGGGTTATCCCTAAGAGATAGATATATGCCCTCGCGGACTTTTTTGTAGATCTCCTGAAGGTATTTAATAATTTAGAACATTGTTTTGATCTATCACTTAGGGTTCAGCCAGCGTTTGCAATTAAAGTGCTAAATCTCGAAAATTTTCATTTTTTCTTTACATCATGTATGAAATATAGATCAAAACCACCGCGTTGACACCCTCTAACTATTAAAAAAACCGCATGAAAATCCGTTGCGTAGTTTTAAAGATATGAGCATATAAGTGGACAGACAGCGGAAAGTGACTTTGTTTTGTACTATGTAATGATAATGATGTTGACCAATCTAGTACACCATCGTAGTCACAAATTGGTACCAATATTTCAATATAAAGATGTAACAAAATAATACGTCTGCTGCAACTTATACGTCATCGCTTCGCAAACGAATAAATCTTTGTACAACAATGGCAGATTCACGGTACGCATCCAAACATATGTGATGCATAATTCCATATGTTAAGGTGAGATGCCAACAACACTTGTCGATGACACGATAGCGGCGGGCGACTTCCTTATCCGTTATAACCCGAGATACAATCTACTTAAGGTAGGGACGCCTCATTTGAATAACTACCCACCGACCTGCATTTATTACTTAAGAAAATAACTGACATCCTTGATTGTTAAAAATATCTCTCGGTTGAGATCGTCTAATTACGAAAACACTCGAGAATTTAATTAATGGTTAATAAATATGAATATGAAATGGTCGACGGAGTGGTCGAACGGCATGACGCTTTACACATTTTTTTTTTTAGTTTTATTGATTAGAAAGTTAATAATAAAGGGACACTGGACAGGCGATGGGACAGGAGACTCGTTAAAACGGTGGTGTAGTGGTATTATCGGTTGAGAACTGGAGATACAGCCATTAATATCAGTGCAGCATTTACGTTGGAATTCACTAGAAACCACTCTTCGGGTACTGGCTGAGTTCAAATCGTGACTTAGAGTCGCGTCGGCGCAATTTGCTTACCCATACAGTGCTGTGGGTATATAACGCTCTAATCATGTGTAAAATATTACCAAGACTGACTGACTCGGTACGTCAAAAGTCACAGAAGTGCAAGATTAATTGACTGAGATAGTAACGTGGCGGAGGTTGACGACTCGTGTTGCATATTTGCATGCACATTTTCAGCTTGAATATTGTTAGTCTACCATTACTGTTGTTTGCATATGCAGCAAGTATTGTCTCGTTAAATAAATGTGAATATGGTTTATTTGTCAATTGAATATACTAATCAATATAATAGAGCAAAAGATAGCGCAGGATAAAGTGCCTTGGATTAATGTGGCAAGCGTGAATGAGATATCAATAGTTATGTGCAGCTTGTCCTCGCTTCGTTCAAACTTCAGGAAGACGTTTGTCCGTCAAAGCGAGCGGCAGATTTCCGCGCAACGCAATTTATATCTATGTAGACATAGTAAAATTGGTAATTACATTTCTGTGCAACAATCTAGCAACTTTTTAAATTATTTGTTCCTATATGTAAGGCTATTTAAATGTCTAGGCTTTCCAAAGATACAAACTATTTTAGCTTAACCAAGATTTTATTTGGGCAATTAAAAAACAAACGTAATATTAAAATATTTATTTCTCAGATTTTCGCGAAACACAATCATAACATTAAAACAACTTTTTAGGATTATATCGCGTTTATTTATTACTTATTTTTATTTATACTTATTTCCCGACGTTTCGAACTCTTTACAGACATCATTTTCACGTAATATTAAACGTAATATTAAAAATTAAAACCTAAAGCAAACTATATTTTTAAATCATACTTTATTTAAATACCCAATTGTAAACATTAAATTCTTCAGAATAAAATTTATAGTGAGTAAAATAGTGTGCAAATTCGAATTAAAAAAGTAAAAATAGCACAAAGACATTTTAATGGACCGGCAACGTGCTTAATAAAATACAATCAACGGAAAGCAGTGCAAACAATAGCGGAATTACAAGACGACCAACGCAATGTGAGTAATTTAAACAATATCCATATAAGCGTAGAGAATCGACGAGATCAAGTTAAACGCGTGACCCCTAACTTTCCAGGTATAACGAGACCGGTGTTATGATTGTGTGTTTAATATGAAGCGAGAGTACGGCTCGAAGGACCATTAGAACTATGGCGTACGATCATAAAATTACACCGGGCAATCGGTACCAAATAGTAAGTGTACCCGGACCTGTCTCAACTTAGTAGTCACTACCCGTTTATCAATGGTTGTTCTCGCTGCGGTTGTTAGTAAAACAATTTGTTTACGCCAGATTATAGTATAGTCCGAATAAGCACCGTTAAACATTTCAAGCTGTTAACATTTAAATACATCATCAATGTAAAATAAACAAATAACTTTTTGTTTTTCCCTAAGATAGCTACCGTACTGCTGTTAAGGAAACTTCACATTACTCAATAACCTTTCCTTTGGTCATCCTTCATAATTAATACTTAATGAGACAAATGAAAAGAAATATCCAGATAACCAGGTTTATATGAATCATATTCGTCTATGGTCAAAACGTTATAACAATACAGATAAACATACACACTTTACAGAATTACTCCTAAAATAATCTCCCTAAGCCTAAAACACCTACCTAAGCCGACATCAAGAAAACTCAACACAAAATTCAAGTCGGCACAGAATTTCATACATCAAACTGCGATGTTAAGTTTTAGATTCGAAATAGCTCGAATGCCACAAAAAAAATACTTGGCACTTCTCCCAAACTCTCGTGAAAACGTTACTGAAAACTGTACCGAACGCGAGGAATGTAATCAATCCGTAAAGTTATTTGTGAAAGAATAAATTATGTATAGATTATGTTAATAAAAAGTAATTAATAAAAGATACATAGAATGCTTCGTATCAATTTAAATCAATCATTTTGCCGGAATGACAACTCCTTAAATTTAAACAGTCGTGATGATATTTAGCTTGCTGCAATGAATACTTGATATAATGCAAAATCAAATTTTCCATATTGGTAAACTTTACATAAACCTAAGTTGGCGATATTTAACAAATTCCATCATATTTTTATTGAATAAAAAAGAGAGAGAACGGGATCACCAGACCAAGAAGCTAAGAGCTATCACGACCAAACAAATCGTGTGATTAAAAAAGGGAATAGGTGTAGTAGCACCCGAAATCGACGTAAATGCAAGATGAGATGTATGACTGTGGATGAGGCGAATGAGCCTAAGTCTCTGCTTGGGATACAGACGTGCGTTTATTAGAAATGCTAAAAAATAGCTGTTAAAATGTTTATAACATTAGTGGTCTATACGCAAAACCAACAATCTGACCACTTTTGCGGTTTAGATGAATCAGACTATATAAATATGTATGTACTGTTGTAATGAATGGTCATTGACTTGTCAGATCATTATAGTGCCGCTGGCTATTAAGTAGGTAATGTAGGGTTTATCAAATTTGTTACCGGAACATTAGCAAAAATATATTGGGTAGAGGGTACCATTAATTACGAACCCTCTTTTAAAAAGGGATAAATTATTTATTCAGCCTCAATGGTCTGGAAGTTGAGCACAAACGGATTTTGAATTAAGACATCGTGAGATCCAATCGTGGCTCACACCATTGACTCTTCGAAATTCTTTTCTAAAGTTGTGTGTGCAAAATATCGTTGGCTGACATCACTGCACCCGGTGTATGGCAATAAGTACCGCCACATATTCCATTTGGAACGTAAAAATTCAGCGAGTTGAGGCGTAACAGCCGCCAACAACTTCAGTTAGAAAAATACGCGAAGTAATAAAAAAAAACACATTAAAATTTTGGAAATAATAGGTGTCAGCTATATATTTGGTTAGTATTGGCTATTTGTAAGTGTATGTGAAGACCTACGAAAATAAAGCTTCTTTGACTTTGACTATGGAAACAAAATGGTTAAAACCTTAATGTCCTAAAAAAGAGTTCTTAAGTAAGTACTATTAGAGAGACCACGCGGGCGGAGCTGCAATAAATAATATGCAATAAATCGTCGTTGCCAATATATAATGACTTTATAAAAAATTTTAAATACAGATTACGCATGTAATTTGGCTATTTGATATATGGCGATCGGTGCTTATATTCAAATAATAGTCAAAATCAATCTAACGAATTAATTAATTAATTCGTGAAAAGCATCAAAAATCATCTGCACTAAGGTAAAAACAGTATTTTGTTTCGACAAAAATAACAAAATTGAAATATTTGGCCTCGGCAATGTTTCAAAATTAAAATGTGCATACCATGTGCCTCAGCCCCGTTCCACTTCTGGGTAGATAATATGTGCTTCTGTGGTGTGTAAAAAGGGTGTATGTATACAGTCTGTGGAGCAATGCTAAGGTATTCCCACGCATACACGCGGACACGACGCGCCCGCCGGTTCCGATCGCTGCGTCTACTAATTGGACAGACGATGCCAAGCACGACAGCCAAGGATACTGACCAACTTTTTTTAAGGATCATCCCAAATAATATACACATAGCGCCATCTAGTTTCCGAGCTAGCGCATGTGACGCTATTCATTCGTTCCTGGGATTAGTTCGTTTACACAAACAAGCTTTAGAACAGTAGCATTAAAATCGGTACCGGCGACGAAGACGCTTTAGGCAACTTTAAAACTGACAATAGGTACACGGAGATGAGTAATAATTTTTATTAATATCTCAATGATTTTTTTCCCATCAAAACTTACTTGACTTAAATTAGTTCAATTTAAATAAACAAATAAAGTATTCAAGTCTCGGTGGTCGAGCAACCTGCTTCTAAATCAAGGCGCGGGTTAGAATCCTGGCACACACCAATGACTTTCGAAATTAATTTCGAAAGTTATGTGCGATAAATATCGATGACTGAAAACTTTGTGCCCGGTATGGCAATAGGTTCGCCACCTATTCCATTTGGGATATAAACATAAAAACGGTGACACGAGGTTTAACAGCCTTCGGGTACAAACTGGCGTGAAGGTATCATTGTAAATAAACTATATACAATCGTACTCCTACAGCAAATAACGAGACATCGACAATCGGTTAGGGGGTTCGCGTGGGCAGCGATTATCCGATGTTATCTTGTATCAAGTGGTCTTGATCGATTCAAGATGACCAATGAGTTTGAAAAGCTATTCACAATCAACTCGATTCTATTTTGAGAGGAAAACGTTTTTTGTTTTACCAGTGGAAACCTGTTATATCACCAATGTATAGCGACTAATACCACTGGGCTCAGGGAAACACTATAACTGCAAACCGATTCCTTTCGAAAATTATGTTTGATAAATATCAATGACTAACAACACTGTGCCCGATGGCAATAGGTTCCTCCTCTTGTTTTTCTTCTATTGATGTCGAGCCTTAATAGCCGCCGCATACATCTTCGGATAGAAAAATGTGTGCATTAATAAAAAAAACATAATATTATAATCTCACCATCGAAGAGATTTGTATCAATGTAAATAGATAATCTCGTTAGCTTCAAATCAACAACAAAAGAAAATACAAAAACCAAAGACTAAAAATCAAAGTCTTGATGTGGAAGTGAAGAACAGTAGTCAATCAAGGTGCTTGCCGTGGCGCATTGAGAAACAGTCGAAGCTGTACGAGGATGGTAGTATCTAGCACTCGACTATGTAATAACTTGAATGGCTAGATAAGACCAGCTCAGCGGGAGATACATGGCGTATCACCAGGTCACATAAACGTAGTGCAATTTAAGTATCGTTCATACTATTTCGGAGGAGTTGAATAGCGCACACCGTGACACAGGAATTTTATAGCTTAGTAGATATAAATTTAAGGATACAAAATATCTACCGTGTACAAAGTACATACCTTAATATAAAACATCAGCAACGTTCAGAAAATAAATTAAAATTAATGTCTAAAATACATTTTTTTCAAACGCAACATACTTTTTTTTAAGTTTCGAATTTAAATCGCATAGATTATAAAAAGTTTCATCAAAAAACAGTTCGAATGTGTATTTTTTTTTTTTTTTTGTTTTTGGTACGAATCTACGTAGAGTAGAGTAAACAGGTGAAGATTTCAGACTTCCTATGTTCACGTGGTACTGTGGCGAGCGGCACGGCGCGGCCAGGCCAGGGACCAGTTTACGCCGACAAGCATGTAAACGATTTATTCCCAAGTCTCGTTTTGCATTACCCGATCGGAAGCCAGGGCTGGATCGTCGCCACCGAGCAAATATATTGCATCACAATATTCGCAAATGATAATGACAAGTAAATAAAGTTAACATATGTAATGAAAGCATTTTATAGGTCTCGACAAGGACACTTAAAATGGTTATTAAATTTACAAAACAGTAAAAAAGTTCAGTGAAAAAACTACCATGAGAAGAATCGGTCAAGAGACAGCAACGTTTTATAAAATAGTATGTTAAGGCTAGATTAAGACTACTTATAATTTGGGCAAGCGTAATTAAAAGAACATCCTATTTGCCTCAAGCTAGTTAAGCCATCGAGACCACCCAATCAAGAAATTTTACCGCAAGCAGTGTGCTGACTTATGTCAATGTAGTAAGTCAGCGTAATACAGTACCGTAAATTAAACGGTACAATCATTTTATTAGACTTATTGGGAAAAATACAAAAGATAAATTATTATCAAAGATTCCAACCTTCATCTGTCATTTAATTACGACACCTGATGTCGAAGTACATAAAAGAACAATACCAAAAGCAATAAGTACAAATAAATTGATCTAGAAAATTGGAAAATGTCATAATAAAAGTCAAAATGTATAAAGAATACAAAAATATGAATTCAACAGTTTAATTGTTCGTAATTGTCGGACAAGTTAGGCCGATTTGGACGTGACTCTAATTAACAATGTAAAAAATGACCTAGATTAATTTTGTTAATTTAAAAGGGGAATGGATTTAAATCTATAAAAAATACTAACTTCGACAGTTACATACGAACGAAATAGCTGGCAAAAGCTCACAGACATCCATAAATTCTAAATGATTTTATAGATGCCTAACTTGAAATGTGCAGCATGTACACAGCATGTCAAAAACTACACATACCTCGTTTGGTATGTCTAACAAAAAAGAGGCATCAAAAGAAAATATACAACAAACAAAATTGGCATTAATTACAAAAATTGGCCGCGTCTCGCCGTTATGTTTACGTCCCAAATGGAATAGGTGGCGAACGTATTGCCATACCGGGCACAAAGTTTTCAGTCAACGATATTTATCACGCGTAACTTTCGAAATTAATTTCGAAAAGTGATTGGTGTGAGCCAGGATTCGAACCCGCGATCTCTGGTTTCAGAAGCCGTGTAGTAAAGTAAAAGTGGTAGAGCAAAAGTAGTAACTTTTCAGTATGAACATTTTAAAGTCTCAGTATTAACATCACGACCAATATCTCAGAACTAAAAAGTTTAACTAGATTATTAAAATAGCAAATTATATTAACAGCTGTTATATCAAAATGTTTATAGTAAAAAGCTCACACTAAAAATTCGCTACCATTTTTGTATACATAAAAGTTATAAAATCTTAATCGGTTTAGTGCGATTATATTAAAATAACAGACAGCCCTGATAAAACAGGCAGTTGTCGTGTTATCCGTAGAGAGAGAGGCTTTATTAAAAGACGTTGCTGCCATGGTAAGACATCCCGCCACTGGACCGGCTTATCCCTATTACTTGCGGGGGCACCCTTCCCCCAATGTTCTCGATACGTAATACCTGCCTGCATACATATATAGCTATCTAATGGTAAAAACAAGTTTCGCGATGACATCTCTTAATAAACAAGATGAGCGCATTACGTATACACATATACATACCTGAGTCGTATAATTGCCAACAATTATTTTTCTAGGTTGCATCTAATACAATATTGTTGGATATGCAATCATTTTTACACAATTGGCATTACTCATACATGTACTATTAATGCTTATAAACGCGTTGTTTTGTACATTACATTAACTCTGGTTTCAATATATGCATAACTAGCTGACCCGGCGAACTTTGTTCCGCATCAAAAGTAATTTTTACAGCGTTTACAATCAAAGTGCTAAATTTCGAAAATTATCACTTTTTCTTTACTACATTATACTTGAATGATACATAAAAACCACCCCGTTGTCACCCTCTATCTATTAAAAAAAAACCCTTCAAAATCCGTTGCGTAGTTTCAAAGATCTATGCATATAAGGGGACAGACAGCGGAAGGCGACTTTATTCTATACTATGTAATGATAAGACATAATTGAACCACAAATTCTCCAGGTGTCAATAGAGTTTTACAATAGATATTAATTTAACGCTCAAGTGTAACATACAGAGAAATAAATTGTCAGTTAAAATTAAACATTAATGTAACTTCACACCTTTTTCTACCCGTACGTGTAGGCGGCGCCTATTAAGACTCGACTGGCCGAATTTACATCGGTCGCCCAACCTATTATTACCATTTTGCCAGTCATCGACACTTGCGAAAATTCATTATTGTGATCCAAGATTCGAACGTATCACTTCTTGGTACAGAAGCGGGGTACTCGATCTATTGACCAAGGAGACGTCATGATGAAAGAAAAGCAAAGAAAGCATATTTTATTTATAAATACATAAAATGATTTTAATTGGCACACGCAGACGAGTCTGACTGAAGGCCAACAACAATATCACAAGAAGACCCCTATAATTGTTGGCGTCCGCGAATTTATTTATAATATAAAGAGACCGATTGAATAATATAAATACCTAACACATACCACATGCAGTCAATATGTTGTTATGCTAACAATATCGTCAAATATGAATAACTAATATTGTAACTAAATGTAATCATATCATTCTCGCTATGTTTTTCTATGGAATAGGAGGGCAAACGAGAAAACGGGTCATCTGATGGTAAGTAACTACTACCGCCGCCCATGGACACCTGTAACACAAATATTGCTAGTTGCGTTGCTGTCATTTAAGGGAGTAAAATGGGGTGTGGGCCTCCGGATAACTCTCTCACCGAACGAAACGCGGCATTAGCCACTTTGCGTCGATATTCTGAGCGGCCGTGGTATTTCACCAGTCCAGCCTACCCATTCATGCAGCAAACTACAGCTGTACCACTGTGTAAATATTGTAAGTTTTTTTTATTGATATGAATATTATTAACAAGATTAAGATCATAGTTAATAAATAGAAAGGCTGATCCAACTGATCTAATCTGACTGTCGGACAGATAGTCAGACATCAACTGGCATAACACGGAGCTGCGCCATAGACGAAGAGACTCGGAGTCTATTAATACTATATTGTCTATGAAATTTAGAACAAGTTTACAACACAACACTATCGAATCAAATTATAGCTTTACCCGTCACTACGTGATACAATACTGATAATAAATTGACGTACATGATTTATGGCTAAAGGATTATGGTATGGCAACTAACGCCGCCCATGATAGTATTACAGTTGCTTTGCCGGACTTTAAAATGAAACGCTTCAAACCACTTTACGTCGATATTCGGATAGGTCGTGATATTTCACCGGTCGAGCTCGACCATTGATGCAGCGAACTGCGTCGCTCTACCACCAGAAATCTTAGATTGTATCCCATCAACTAGATATCTTCTGCCAAAACCAAATAGCTTGGAGCAGCACGATTGGAATATAAAGGAATGTATTTGAAATCAATTCAATAGAATGTTTATTTCATAGCTTTAGGTGCAAAGTGGGAATACAACTCGTTCTGTATACACATACATACATACAAACGGACGGAATAAACAGGGACCGGAGGACCGGTCCAAATAGCATTGCTAGCAAATCAATGGCATCGTATAGAGAGACGGTGTACATACGACGGTGGCCGGTTGTTAAATGGCGCGCGATATCTGAGCATCGATTAAGTGCCAAACGAAAACTCACTTGGCATGGCATTACGCACTTTTTGCCTATATCACCCGAAAGCCGGTAGGGGGGGTTTTGTGTTGCGACAAAGGTGTCCTGACCGGTTTTCGTGTAACCGTCGCATCCTCCTCCCGCGGCAGTAGTAGTCGTCATAAACCGTCTGCAAATTTTTAACACTCGCCAAATACCGCATGATGCAATGCGACCATTACCATGCCGGTGCAGCACTAACTTAAGCATTCGATGACCAAATTTGGAGAATGACCTGTCCACCGTATATGTGTGTATCTTTATACAATAAAATTGACGTGGAAAAAACATATATAAATTGTTTATTATTATCGAGAATACCAAAACGTCGTGTATCGATCGTGTAATATTTTCTTTTGTACATTTATATAACTTGTATTAGCAGTGTGAAATAACGGCAGTATTAATAATAATAAAAAGAAACCATAACCTTCAATGTCATTGTTCAGTAATACAATCAACATAAAATCATAACTATAATAAATGTAGGTAAACATTTATAATAAATGTTAATTACTCATCATATAAATAATTATGCATGTGCAAGAATAAAAATTCTGCTATTATTATGAATAAAAATGCTTATTTAAAGCGTTATTATAGTAGAACAGTATCAAAGACTTTATTGATTCATATTTAAATTTCGAATCGCGAATTTAAAATTCAAATTTAGAATTCGGTTTTCACAGACTGACAACACATGTAATAAGGTTGGTATCGTTCTCAAAAAAGACACATTGAATACAAATAAAGATCATAAATACGTCAGTATTTGTACATGCTTAAGAAAAAATAATAGTTTAAAAAAACTAAAAAACACGCTTTTTATAGAATACCGAACTAAAAGATAGAAAAATAAAAAAAAAAAAAATTATTTTAAAAAAAGCGTGGGGTGCTTTTTAGATATTAACGAAATGATAATCACTCTACTCATATCTGTCAATAAAATATTTATAACTATTGACACCATGCACCCCACGCTTTTTTTAAAATAAAATATTTTTTTTTATTTTTCTATTTTTTAGTTCGGTATTCTATAAAAAGCGTGTTTTTTAGTTTTTTTAAACTATTATTTATTTCCTATTTTTTAGTTCGGTTTTCTAGTCTAGAAGTTTCATAGTTCACAAATCGCACCATCTAGTGGCAATCACCGGAAACTAAAAAAGAAGTCGGTTACAAACAAACATACAAACCTACAAACATACAAACATACAAACCTACAAACAAACATACAGGTGAAGCTAATAAAAATGGAGGCTCAGTAAATACCTACTTATCACAACAAAGTGAACAACAACGTCTCTCCCCACAACATTTAGCCAGATAATTAAATCCCCTCGACAGCCCCAATAGTAATCTTAACCGCTTAAAAACGTATCAACAATAATTTTATACCGCAATAATATATTACAAAAGAACTCATTATTCACGCTCTTTCGAACAAATAAATTATTTCATTACACTGAGTTGTAGACACTTACATAATTCTTTATAGGTATGTAAGTATATATATATATTTCTTGAATATAAAAGTTGACCTTGATCGACGTCAAAACAGACAAGATTTTATGACATAACAACTCGACTCAGTAAACTTTTGACTCGCTGTGTTACTTAAATTTTTTTGATTACATTTTTTTCTTTTTTTTTATATAAAGAGGTGTGACTTGTTTTTTTTTCAAGTCTCAAATAAATACTGGCGGGTTTCTGAAACATCCTACGTTTTTCAATACGAACTACGAACTCATCAAAGCGTAGATGTAAAATATACTTGCTAGACGTAAATACCTATTTTTTATTGTTTTAATTTTCAAACTCGCGAACAAGCGATTTCTGGATTCAGAAGCGGAGGGCTTCCAGACCACAAGCGAAAGTATGATGGCTATTATCAGCATAATAGCACAAATCTTTTCTAATCAAATATTTGTATCGCCAAATATTTATACCCCACAATATTTGTATGTAAATTTATTATAATTTAAACATTTATCTAATCTAATTAATTACCAAATAAAGAGTTACAACTTAATCCTATATAAATCTGCATTATTACTATTAGGCAAGGTATACGGTTATTAATTTAAAAAAAAACACGGACTATTAGAATATTGAAGAAGTCCGTATGGTATACCAAAATGAAAAAAAAATAACAGTTACTTTTCACTTATTTAAAAAAAAAAATGTTTTTTATTTAACGTTCATAGACCAGTAGTATAATAATATATCATAAAGTAGTGTAAGTGCGTTTCACACTTAGTTATAGACGGGGTCACGCTCGATCTACCACAATTTCATGGTCAAACACTGGACTGTACTTTTAATTTGTCTATTAAATACAAGTACTTAATTGGTTTTATTTGTACAAATAGTTGAACGGACACAAGCTAAAAAAAACGGCGTCCACAAATTCGATCATACGATGAAAAGATCGACCACCTCATGTTTCGATTATTGGCGACAATTCTTTCCGGGCCTGACCGTATTGTGATTTTTTAATGTTTATTTCTAATGTTAATTAAAATAAATTGGACATAAAGCACTTATGGAACATTAGCTTGACATTCAAAACGACTCGTATCAGGGCCGTAAAAACATTTACAAAAATTAATACTTTAAATAACGAACGTCAAAAATTTAGATTCTCATTTCGACTCATTGTTTTTTGGCAAGATTGTATCACTGAGGATACGGGCCATAACTGCAAAAGAAGCGTAACTTTCAAATGGGTGATTGAATTAGGAATCCATGAGTAAACTATTTTAAGTAATATGAACTGTGAATCAGAGAAATTTGCGGAATATGGTACTAAAAAATTATGAAAGAAAATTACTTATGACCCAATGACGATAATCTGAACAGATTTTCTAGATTCACATAAGTCATAGTATAACCAAGAACGCTTACTCCAATACCAAATATCACAACATTTCGGCAAGAAAACTCAACATATCGAAAACCAACAACATTACAGCAACCTTCTATAAGTTTTTTTTCTGGAGAAATTTAAATTTGCGTAAGAAAATAATGACATTTTATGCAGTTTTAATAATACATTTTTAACCCAATTAAGAAGACAAAACAAACAAAGTAATAAAATAATTCAAAGAAAAAACCTATTAATATCATTTAACTAAACATTAGCTAACAAGTGCAGACATTTCGCATTATTGACAAATAAGGTTTGTGTACTTTGCTGTGTGGCGCCGGCTTAGAATACCGCCACCCCATCTCTTCCCGTGGGTGTCGTAAAAGGCGACTAAGGGAAAAGGCTGGAAGAATGGGCAGCAGCATTCGCTCTCAACAAAATACAGCCCACTGCGATCGCCAACCCGCCTGCCAAGCGTGGCGATTATGGCAAAAACCCCCCATGAGTGAACGGAGCGGCAGTTGTGGCGCTCTATGGGGGAGGCCTGTCCATCAGTGGACCTCAAAAGGCAAATGATGAAGGTTGTGTACATTATCTTAACTAGGTCCTTTGAATGTATAGTACATACACCATGTATGTACTATATATGAATGTATCACATGTGAATGTATTTTATGTATTATGTACACTATTGGGCATCGTGAGTCACACGTGCGCTGTTACTATCGATGCGGTCTAGCGATCTTGTATCGGGTTTTATTATAAAGAGGCTTGTGTTATTGTTATACTTAGATGGGGTATGAATAAACACCTGGTGATAATCGTGCTGGTCGTGGTACGAGTTGACTAGTTGACTGACGTACTCCCAGACTTCACCTGGTGCCGTCCAGGCGGAAGGCGCGTTCGCCTCGTGTCGCATCATGCCCACATAACTTTTTTTTCCAACGTCCAAATTTCCTGAAGAGACTTTGTTATCTTTCACTTGTAGTATATTTTGTTCACACAAACACTGTTCCCGGTATACACTAACCGTCAGCCACGCGGTCAGTTCACGTCCAGTGCAGACGTTGACGAGCTATTTATATTGTTTTATCCTCAAACACGCGCAAGTAGGTCACGATCTACATCACACTCGCCGAAGGAGATTCAGGTCGTGGCAAAAACTTTAGCACACCTTATTATTGTAAACAAACTATTTGCTACTACTATTAAATAAAAAAAAGCTTGGTTGGTTTTTCAAAAATAGAACGGTGAAATTTCAAATCACGTGTTCAACGAAACATTTTTATTGCATATTTATAAAAGAATATCAATACAATAACATTAATTCAACAACAGAGACATATTTGAAATATGAACAACTTTAAGATTAATAACACACAAGTAATTCGCGGTTAAAAAAATAATTGCAAGCGCAGTAGTGATATGATTAGTGCATCGATGCGCGCAATTACGGAACGAATTCATCGGCGTCGCGCGAATATTTATTGATAAGAGACGACCTTGAGTCGCGCTTGATGTTTGATAGGGGAAATTCGGCAACCGCCCCTCGTCCTCTCGCAGCCGCTTATCGCTGGCACTGTTTGTTTTGTATAAAATTAGTGTTGCGACCCATATTATACCTACAACGATGACATGATCTCGAATTAATGAACTGTTTGTCGACGTACTGATAAGACATGTTCGAGGCGCGAATTTTTACTAGAGCATTTTTTTGTTTGGAAACTAAACAGAATACGACATTATAATAAATATGACATTTATCAGCGTTAATCACATTCACAAATATAGTGTTTTTATTTCTCTTACCAACCAAATTTTTTTTTTAATTATTTACACAAGACACAATTTTGTATAGATTGTAAAATAATTTTAAGTGTTATTTTTTTTCTTATCACTTGTCACATTGTCAATATTATATATGCATATATGTATAGGAGCACACGTGTGTTGCGCGTATTGTGGGATAGACAGAGAGCGCAGAGCACCGCATACGCAATCAGCAAGACGCGCGCGCGTCTCGCCGCGAGCCAGCTAATGCCCGGCGGCGACCGGCGTGGCGCGTATTCGCGATCCCCACTCTACCAGCCAATGTACGCGCGCTATCAAAACCAGTTTACGTGAAAATTTTTAATTCCTCTAGCGCGAGTGACGATCGGCCGCGCTTTCCTCGCACGCCGAGAACTCCCCCTACCGCGAGGAAAAAGCGCAGCGAACCCCCCCACCTCCGAGGCAAGCCGGAAGTGCACCGCGGTAGACACGCGAGCCAAGCGTACCCACGGCGGCTTAATTAAAAGCTGCACGTTGTACTACACTTACACCCCAACCACTTAGTTACTATACTTGTTTCAACCCCGCATCAGTTCACCCAACAAAATTATCATCAAATTATGATATGTAATTAGATTAAATCATTGTTAACGTCTATCACACGAGTCAAATTTTAACATTGCAATGCCTAATTTAACTTTTTTCTTTGCATTGTTTAACTACGAGAAACGTGATTAAATTCAAATTATAACTCTAATCCCGGCTTTTAATTTTGGGCTTCATGAGTTCCGACATCGGTTCTCAGGCTTCGAAGAGAAACGGTTGTTTTTCTAGATCTGGTCAGACTAGCCGGCCGACTTGCATATATCAGGAATGCGGTCTAAGTACGTCTCTGATGACAAAATATATGACTCTAATTTCAAAAAGAAAAAAAATAACATCGCGTTTTTTATATGTAATTATTTCGCGCGTTTAAATCGAAACATAATAATATTTATTACGGTGAAGGGAATGGATACGAAACAACCTACTTTCGCAACCAACCTAATATGGGCAATTTATGTTATGAATGTAATAGGTCTGTACCACATTTCAAATAGAGTCAATATCTGTCTATTATATCTATAGAAGAAAATCGTATGTTTGGTCTTTATTATAGCAGTGATGAATTTAACCCAAAAAAAGCTTTATATATTGTTTGTCTGTACGTATTCTTTTAAATAGTTTTCATCGATGGATACAAGTTCGATTCGTTTTGATTAAGCTTTATCCGAGGAGATCAATAAACTTAGTTCCATGAGAAAAGGGTTAGATGAAAGCTAGGGGCAACAGCTAGTTTAATTATTATATTTAAATTTAGGTATTGTAAATCGTGTTTAACAATCTCAACAGAGCAGAAATGAGGGAAATTGATATACACATGTTAATAACAAAATATTGAAACAGGGTGAGTCGTAAACGACTATCTACTTGGTAAAATAAATTACAGTACAGATTGAAACACAAAAGTAAGAAAGAAGATAGAATGCTCAACATCTGCGTTGTTAGTATACACATATTAATAAAATAAATACTTTAGGGGAGTTATTAGTCACCGGTGTGGCTACTTGACGTACAATATACCTGGCCATTGTGCGCTTACTACTTAAAGGGCCCAGCGGCGAAGGTGAATAATAAAACTAGCGAAAAAAAAACTGGATCAGATTAAACGTCGCACAAAAGGGTGCCTTACCGATTTCCACACTAATATATACACATTCACATCAAATGAGTCCCCCTAACTCGCCAAGCGACTTGTTCACTTACTTATATTTATATAAAGAATAAAAACAAGTTATTATAAGTCATTGGACAACTTTTTGTATAAGTTATAAATAAATAAATATAGATAGAACACAAACTGTTACCTCGTACATAATTGACAGACAATATTATCTACCTACATTTTTATTGATCGCGTTCAGACGAAAGAATGACATTTTACATACAAATGTGACTTCTAGTGAATTATTAAAATAATTAATTGCTATAAAACAATAATAGAATTAGTCATATGGACGTATAAGTGTTAAAATATTAAAAGGTGCGTTCGTAAAGATCGCATTGCAATGACATAAAATTACTACGTTCATTTTTCTTTATTAATAATTGTTATTCATTATCCTTAGATAAATCGGTCAGTTATTTAGCTTAGCAGTTAGATGGCTCTGTCGCTTCAACGGATGAAATCTGCTAACAATAGTTTTAGAAGAAACTAGACAATGTGAAACCACGGATATTAGCTGTCGGGAACAGTATTTTACGGCGTAACTAAAGTCTTGAACCATCCAGAATTATTTGATTTCAATTCTCAAAATACAATGCAAGTCTTTCTTTCTGCCCTGTTCCCATTATTTCGGGTTTATCACAGGTTTTTCTTTTCCGCACTGCCCTATCATTCACTTCTTCCACACTAGCGCCTTTAAATAAAAAATTAAATTAAATTTATTTGTTCAAAATGCAGTGTTATTTGTTCAATTACAAACAGATGATGAAAAATTAAAATGTCCCATATACCTTCTGTGTACTAAGTATCGGGAATTTGTCAATAAAACAAAAAATACAAATTATTCATCTAAATTTATTTTATCGCCTTCAAAGTAGGCTCGCTTGCAATACAACATCTCCACCGCTTCACCCAGTCTTCCATACATTTTTCATAGGCTATTTGCGGTATGGCCTTTAGCTCATTCAGCGAATTTTCTTTTATGGCTTCTATTGACTCAAAACGTTTTCCTCGAAGTGGTAATTTTAACTTGGGAAATAAAAAAAAGTCAGACGGAGCCATATCAGGTGAATAGGGTGCTTGGTCGAGAACGTTTGTTGAATTTTTCGCTAAAAACTCTTTCACTATAATGGCTGTGTGTGATGGTGCATTATCATGGTGCAGCATCCATGAGTTGTGTCGCCACAAATCTGGACGTTTTCGGCGGATACTCTCACGCAAACGCTTCATGACGCCTAAATAATATTCTTTATTCACTGTTTCTCCCTCTGGAAGGAATTCGGAGTGAACCACACCACGGTAGTCAAAAAAAACTGTCAGCATCACCTTGATTTTGGTGCGACTTTACCGCGGTTTTTTGGGTTTCGGCTTGTTTGCATGTCATACTCATAAACCCATGTCTCGTCGCCAGTTATTATACGTTTCATAAAGGTCGGATCCGTAGAAGCTCGGGAAACCATGTCTTCAGCGACATGCTTTCGCTGCCCTTTTTGAACAAAATTGAGCTCTTTTGGAACTAGTCGAGCGGTGACGCGTTTTATGCCTAAAATGTCAATGAGAATATTGTGGACGGACTTAAAAGATATGTTCACCTCACTAGCCAACTCTCTCAGACTCATACGTCGATTTTCGAGCACTAGCTTCTTGATTCTGTCGATGTTTTCTTTGGTCGTAGCGGTTGAAGGTCTACCAGAACGAGGCAAGTGTACTACTACTTCTCGGCCTTCTTTAAAAGCCTTATACCATTCATAAGCCCTTGTTTTCGATATACATGATTCGCCGTAGGTATTTCGCAACATTTTTAGTTATTCACCACATGAAATATCATTCGAAACACAAAATTTAAGGTACACTCTTTGTTCAACAATATTTTCCATTGTAAAAATCGCCGAAGACTCAAAACTATGACCAACAAAAAGTTTAGTTTAAAACAGATTAAATGACAAATCCCGTTCAAATTTTGCGCGCTAAATCAGTACAGTGCTACCAACATGCAGTAAAAAAATTAGAACGACCTCTTTTACGCGGGTCTCTTTATTGACATATGCCCGATACTTTTTACACAGAGTAGTACATTTTGGCGTGCAACGGCATGCAATTTGTCATTATAAAATAATAATAAAGAATAAAATAAAATAGTACAATTCCTCAAATAAAAAAAAGATATCAAAATTTATTTATTGCTGTGTCGTTAAGGTATTCTGTCACACTATAAATTTATAAATAAATATTATATTTTATATTATATTAATTTATAATAAATTGTAATCAGAAATGATTTTACAGTTGTCTTGAATGCAACAAGATTCAGTTCTTTCCAACATTTAGGCAATTTATTAAAAAGAATAGGAGCCATACAAAAAATACTTTTGCTCATTAAGGCAGTATGAGGTTTGTGCATACAAAGCGTAGTCTTGTCACGTCTGTTTAGTTGAGACCAACTCGCTAACCTTGGGAATAAACTAGAATTTTTTTTACAAACATCACTACTTCAAATATATAAAGGGATGATAGTGTTAGTATTTTATATTTTCTAAAGTTGGGGGCACAACTTTCTCTCATATTTATGATATACATACTTCTAATACACCTCTTTTGTACTTTTTATTTTGTATGATATCTCTGTTTGTTGAATTTCCCCAAAATATAATCCCATATCCAAGTCTTGACTCAACTAGTCCATGGTAGGCAGTAAGTAAAGAATCTTTATTAGCTACCCTTGATAATGTGTATAAAGCATATGCACAACTATTTATTTTTTTGCTAGTAATATTTATATGGTCTTTCCAGTTAAGCCTTCTATCAATTGTTAGACCTAGGAATCTTGTTGAATGAACTTGGTCAATAGTAATGTTTAATGTAATATTTAATGTCAAGATTAGATGTTAATAGACGTTGTATATATGTTGTATATATGTAATACATAATTATTGTTTTATTTACATTAATTTTTAAATTATTATTATCTAGCCATTTTATAGACTTTGTTAATGTATTGACAATATCATTTTTATACGTTTCTTTACATTTTAATGGGATAGTGATGGTACTGTAATCTGCAAAAAGGGTCATTAGATGTTCAATAGATTTCGGAAAGTCATTAATACCAATCGTGAAAAGAAGCGGTCCAAGTACACTACCTTGTGGTACACCATAAGTTACTATACGCTTTCCTGATGATAATATTACTTCTCTTTTTTAAAGGATCTATGGTACGTATTTCTGTATACTGTTCTCGGTTATGGACATAAGAATATATAAGCTTTTGGCAATTACCTATCCCACCATAGGCATCTAGTTTTTTTATTAATGTTTCGTGGGACATATAATCAAAAGCCTGCGTCATATCACAGAATATAGCACAGACCGGATTGTTTTTATCCATATTACTAATAACTGGATGTAAAAAGTCGTAGATTGCAAGATTTATTGTTTTATTCTGCCTAAATCCCTTTTGTTCCTTACAAAGTACACTATTCTTTTCAAAATAATTATTTAATTCTTTATATATATATTTTTCTACTATTTTTTTAAATATGGGAATCAGTGAAATAGGTCTGTAGTTTTCCATTAATTCTCTATCATTTTTTTTAAAAGAGGTTTGATTATTGAAGTTTTTAAGGCACATGGAAATATACCTTCGGTAATACTCAAATTAATAATATGAGTTAATGGTTTGTAAATTTCATTTCCTACTTCTTTAATGACTTTTGTACAAATGCCATCATAACCAACGCTACTCGTATTTTTTAGACTAAGAATTATTTTAATACAATATTTGATAGGCTTGGCGCTATAAATAAGGAGTCTCTTTTGCTATTAATCAATTTTGTTACATTATTACCAGAATTGGGAATAGGTTGTATTTTGTCAACAAAGAAATTATTAATAAGGTTAGCAATAATCCTGAAATTCCTTACAATTTTGTCATTCACCTTTAATTGATATATTAGATTATCAGGTATATTTAACTTCTTCTGATTTATTATTTGCCACACTGCTTTTGATTTATTTAATGAAGTTTTAATTTTGTAACTGCTTTGGGCTTTTTTTGTCAGCACAATATTTTTTCTTTACAGCCTAGAATAGTTTGTGAGACGATTTTTATTGTCAATGGTAGGATTCAACCTGTATTTCCAAAGTAAATTCCTTTTTCTTCTACTACATGTTCGTATACCCCTTGATATCCACTTTTGTTATTTATTTAATGTAACATAAACTTCTATTTTAGGAAAACACTGTTCATATAATAGAGAAAATGATTGCATAAAATTATTATAGGCCACATTTGGATCAATAGACTCAAATACGTCTGAGTATGATAAACAATTTTCTTATATATAAACTTTCTTAATCATTTCGTCTTTCACACAATCCATCCATATTTTTTTATGTCTTCATCTTCTCTTATTTTCCCCCACTTTCTCGCAACATGTGTATCATCTCTCCTCATTATATGCCCATACCACGCAAGGATATTTCCTCATTTAAAATTGCAAATCAGTTTTTTTTTAAAATAAATACAATAGAAATAGGCGTATCGACAGATTTAGAAATCGCCTCCCTCAAATTGAGTAGACATTAATCAATTTCGAAAAATATTGTATTTATGGACTTGTCCTAATTTTTTAAAAAGCGCGCGAAGGTAACTACGACAACAACAGTGTCATGGCGCCCGATTAGACGTTACACACGAGTTACAGCGATATAAAACATTAGATTTGGTACACTGCGCGCAGATAAGGAAACTACTAGAAAATAAAAACCAGAGTAATTTTTACGTATCTGTGATTGATGTTTTTAATTTTATTGAATATCTTATCAAATTGAACTTTTTTAACTAAACCAAATGATTAATTTAAACCATATAAATATATAAATTATAAAAATAAATATAATATATTTATATATTGAATAAATTGAATAATGAGTGTCAGTGCAAAAGTAAGAAAGGGCATGCTCCGATGGTTCGGACATGTAGAAAGAATGGTTGACGCAAGACTGACTAAGCAGATATACAATGCAAAAGCGGACGGATGTAGGAGTCGAGGACGGCCAAGACACACATTCCAAGACCAAATAGAACGTATTCTGGAGGAAGGCGATGTTAAGAGCCTCAAAAACCGACGCGCGTGCATGAAAAGAGTTATGAAAGTCAACGAAGCGAGTGAGGTGTGTAAGAATCGTGCCCTATGGCGCTCTGTTCTCTCTGCCTACCCCGCAAGGGATTTGGCGTGAAGTTATGTATGTATGTGTGTGTAAATTGAATAAATATATATAAATATATTATAATTGATACTGTCGCCACGCCGTTGATATTACAATGTATTAAAAAAAAACGGGACGGCATATATCACCATGAATCTGATATTATTGAATAAAACATTTGATTTTAAAATGTGTATGATATTCGAATCAGTTCTGGAAGATCAAGTCATCATCATATCACATTAGCATACAAAGTTTCACACGCAATAAATATTTTGATTTGCGTCTAACATCCCGAATGTTGAATAAATAATTTTAATTGGAGATTTTAATAAATATTCGTATCCGACTGAAAACCGACCGTTTCGGCCAATTATAAAGTTTCGGCGGAAGTTATGGTTTCGGGCCAACTTCCCGGGGGAATGCGAACTAATTTCTCGCCAATCTTGCCTATGTACTTAGACTTGGCTACGGCTAAAACTCTTTTGGAGCATCTGGAGGCATAGTTGTAACTATTCTTGTAAATGCCGGTATTTAGGTCCCTAGACGCGGAAACGTTTGCCTAGGTTTGCTAACATTTCTGCATTAGGCTTGATGCCATTTTGCAGAAACGACCAAAACAGGGCTGGCATCTACCACCGATTGGCACCAATAAAGGATGGAACGACGAAAAGCTCCATTCCCTGCAGCACCACATCAGCGACAGAAAGCAAACCTGCCTCCATGTCCAGTCCGCTGACTTGTGCCAACCACGCGCGACTCTCAATACGCGATCGAAGGGGGCTCGTGAGTGGCACCGTACCTATTATCAAACAGTGGTCTAAAGAGCCCGAATAGAAGTCTACATATCCGTCCGGATGGGAGGTCAGCATAAGATCCAACACAGAAGGTAAATGATTGTCGACATCTGGAATGCGCGTGGGCGCAGTAACCATTTGTGTCATTTCATATCCTACAGCAAAGTCATGAACAGATCTACCCGAGTGATCAGTTGTGCGTGATCCAAGCCATACGGCGTGATGGGCATTAAAGTCGCCGAGCATCACGATCTCCGCAGATGGGACCTGTTGAAGTACGGAATCTGCAGCCGTTTGTACGTGTTCCATGAGCCGGTCTACCCAGCCCGCGGTACAAAGGAATGCTTCAATTTGTACCCAGGGTATAAGAGATCCTGGGAATCCACCAATTTATACCCAGGGTATGAGAGATCCGTGGTGTCTACCGGAGAAAGTATCTGCATCTCCGTAAGAAAGAGCAAGGGCTTTGTCATCTCGAGATAGTGGTGGACGGCAAGCATACCCATATTGTTGCAGAAGTCACTCACGTTTGCCCTGGACAGTTTTAGTTTTGGAGCGGAAATTTACCCTCCCCAGAATATGAGGGGCAGCCTGAGCGTCCACGGTCTGGTATTTGCGTTTGCGAAAAAGGCGTGAAGTTATGTTATTTTTTGGCAACAAAATTAAATGATTGATTTTCATTTCATGTTCTAATTAGAGCAGTTTAGTTTCGGTTTCGACCGACGACCCAACATTCGGTTACAGACAAAAATTGTAAAAAACGTTATTTTGGGGTTTAAACAACTTGTAACATAATAAATGCACACTCTCAAAAATCACACGAAAATCTAGGTGTTACATCAGGGTAGAAGTAACTTCTAGAGGTCGTGCAAAATGAGAATTGCTCAATCCAAGACAGTTTCATTTGTACAGCTTTCACATAGGCAAAAGTTACCAATTATTAAAAAGTAACAGAAGATTTTTAAAAGTAGTGCAGCTATAAAATAATGTTAAAATGAGTATAAAAAGTAGTCAACTTTACAAGTAAAAAAATGAAATATAGAATCGGTTGACTACAGGTAAAGCTGCCTGCCTTATATATGTCTGAGGTTAAGTCGTAGATTTGAATTCCTGTTTGACAATAATAGTTGTAATATCTGATAAAAACTAGCTATTTTTATTTGAAGAGCCATGGCCTCTATAATACCCTCCTTACTCCTCCTACTTCCTCCATGATGTGCTTATTACCTTTAGTAATAATATCTTTAATTAATTATTCAATAGTTTAGTAAGACCATATATACATGACCAGTGCATAATTCTTTTTTATACTAGATCTCTCCACTAATAGCTCTCATTTCCATAATGTTTCTACAATATCTATGTTTTTGCCAATATGCATAAAAGTTAAACTTACTATTCATTTTGAATGCACACAAATAAATACTAGTCAATACATAAGACAAATAAAAAAAATATAAAAGAGCGCACTTAAGTCCTGCAATATATCATCAGAGCAGTTGTAGATATATATATATTATAAGACCTATTTCACAATCTAATTGTACATTTACTTAATTATTTCTTTTATTACTAATTTTATTTATTTCCCGACGTTTCGAACTCTTTACAGAGATCATCTTCATGAGTGATGAACAAAAAAAAATCGTCGGGAAATAAATAAAATTAGTAATAAATAAACGCGATATAATCCTAAAAGTTGTTTTAATGTCATGAACGTGATTCGCGAAAGTCTTAGAGATAAATAAGACAAACATGAGTCAAACCAGATGTTTTATTGATGACTCACATAGCAATTTTGGCAAATAAAATCACATCTGTGAATTAACTGAAATTTAAAGTTAATTTTTATCATTAGCATATCTACTACAGCTTAAGTAAGTGTTACTCTGCTGCTAGCAAATTATTTACAACTGAGCATTGTCAAATATGATTAGTATATTTCTAGTAGAACATATCTACCAGACATTCCTAATAATAAACTAAATCAGTTGCCCATTGAAAAGGCAGACATTCTTCAGTAATATTTCACTTAAATTCTGATAAATGACTTCAAAACTTTCTTTATCATGCCTATAAGCTGAAGTCTCTTCATTACCTACAATAACTTTGCAAACTCATGTATCTATTCTCAAGTCCGATTATTTTTAAATATGGCATGTACTCTCACTTAATTTTAAAAAAAACATTATATATTATAAGAAAAATATAAAAACAATAGTATTCTATTAGATTGGATCAAGCATCCAGCCATTAGGTTAATATAGAAAGTCATTTTCTAATACATACATACATAACTTCACGCTAAATCCCTTGCGGGGTAGGCAGAGAGAACAGAGCGCCATAGGGCACGATTCTTACACACCTCACTCGCTTCGTTGACTTTCATAACTCTTTTCATGCACGCGCGTCGGTTTTTGAGGCTCTTAACATCACCTTCCTCCAGAACACGTTCTATTTGGTCTTGGAATGTGTGTCTTGGCCGTCCTCGACTCCTACATCCGTCCGCCTTTGCATTGTATATCTGCTTAGTCAGTCTTGCGTCAACCATTCTTTCTACATGTCCGAACCATCGGAGCATGCCCTTTCTTACTTTTACACCGACACTCTCTTTCAAACCAACTTCCTTCCTTACAACCTTGTTTTCTACGCGGTCAGCGAGAGTCACTCCGCAGATTTTGCGTAGAGCCCTCATTTCTACCGCGTTTATTCTACTTTCATGCACACTCTGCCATACCCAGCTCTCGCTTCCATAAGTTAGTGTTGGGATCAGGACTGCATTGTGGATTGCTAACTGGGCCTTTCTGCTAATATTTTTTGCGCCCAGGAATCTGCCCAACACTCCGTTTACGCTATTTCCTATCGCCACTCGTCTTTCTACATCCGCGGTGTACCTTCCATCTCTGCTAAAAGCGCATCCAAGATATACAATTTCATTCACCTGTTCCAGCACTACATCATCAACCATTATCCTTGCATCTGTTCTGGATTCCTCCCTGATTTCCTCCCTTTTCCCTCATTTTCTAATCATTTGCAAAATATAATGATTTATCTCTTTAACCCATGCCTAAACATAAACATGTCTGATTTGTTATTCTATATAAATAAATATTGATGACAAAAAACTTAGTGCCCAGTATGCCACCATTTGGGACATGAACATGCCATGGACATGACAGCCGATGCCTCCACCTTCAGGCAGAAAAACTTGTTTGAAGTTATGTTATTCAACTTATATGATATAGACTTGGTGGTCCAGTGGTTAAGCACCCCGCTTCTTAATCCAGAGGTAGCGGGTACGAATCCTGGCTCACACCAATGACTTATTGATTAATTCCTTTCGAAAGTTATGTGTAAGAAATATTGATGACGGAAAACTTTGTGCCCCATATGGCAATACGCTGCCTATCCCTTCAAGTAGAAAAAGGCGTAAAATTATGAAAAGTTATTTTTCATTCTATTTTTAAAATATTATAGTAGACTTACCTTAGTACATGGTCTCCCTCGACCCCTTTTTGTTGTCGTATCATTTGATTCTTCCCTTTTACTCTTCCTCAAATTTGTATTAGTTCTCGTACCACTTTGTTTTTCCTTATTATTATTAACTTTTGGCCCATTATCTTTAACATCACATGTCTTACTACCACCATCAATATCAGTTTTACTATTTTTAGATTTTAGTGGGGTTTTAGGGCGTTTCGAAGGCAGATTTTTTGATACAACTTTTAGTGGAATATCATCATCGCTCGATGATGCCGAAGAACATTTGCTACACGATTCTGAGCTTGAGGTGGTATCAGAGAGCTGAGATTTCTTTTTTAATTGTTTGGTATCACTATTTTGAGGACTACTAGTTGTTTTCTTTTTCACAGATTGTTTAACACTCCGTTTCGGTGATGTTTTTCTTGGAATAGCAGCAATTTTGAGTTTGAGACCGGTATCACATGAAGTCACTGAGAAGTGAGGTTTATGAGTTGCCGTCTGTTTAGAATCCAAGCACTCCCATTCACTCCTTGATGACTCACTAGAGCTGGTATTCTGCAATTGAAATGGAAAACATTAATTTCAGTGTATTATTATAACGAATCTTCTATAAACCTCGCCAAGGAGTCAGATATTAGATTTTAACCAATAAACATTTATAAATTTACCACGTCACAATATGGAATGTTATATATACATAGTAAGTTATTAGATTTTCAGCTATATCAATGACTAAAACCTTTGCGCATGGTATGGCACTAGGTTCGCCACCTATCACATTTGGGACGTAAACATAACGGCAAGTCATGCCTTAACAGCCACTGCGTACATTTCGGGTAGATAAAGCGTGAAGTTATGTTAGGTGTGTATATTATGTTATCAACTTCTCTATTTGGCAATAGCTCTGGATTCTACACATTAAAGTGACAATCACTAGTAAAACAACTGTTTGTTGTTTTTTTTTTAAATTAGTCTATTTAGTTTGTCATAATTCCACTTTCTATGTATTCAACTCCTGGTCACATAACTCATTTTAAATTTTAAACTTTGCTCACCTCTGTCTCACTATTTGAGTCTGTGCCTCCACTGGAATCTTGAGTCTTTGGCAACTCTGTGCCCATTTCTGAAATTGAAATATTTATTTTGTTATTATAATAAGCCAAACTGAAAGTATCATACACAATTAATTTTTAAATATAGGCAAGCGTTATTGCATTGATGATCTGGTAATCTGATAAGGCAGCATGACTTAAAAAATGTCACAAACCAGGACCTTAGTTTTTTCTATGACTTGCTATGAGAGTAATTGTTTATAAGAAAATTTGCATGGACATAAATAACATAAAGTATATGTAATAAGAATTCACCTCAACTGCTTGCTTTTTTTTCTACAATTAATAGGTACTTACTTCAAGGTTGGTCAAGATGTTTCCAAATCTATCAGTCTAAATGTCTTCATTTCAAGGGCATTATCTCCAAAATAACATAGCCATCTGCAATACGACGATACCTTGTTAATACGATATTATTCGCCATAAAACAAAATAAACATTCGACTTTACATTTAGTTCAAATGACAGATAATCTTGACGACACCCGTAGGTCTTGTATAATAAAAACCTGACAATATTCTAAACGACTCTACAAATAACACTAATTGTTTATAATTGTCCTAAAACAATCTATCATGTAAGATGAAGTCTATTTATTGTGAGTTTAACGGTCTCTCAGGACATTGGCGCCAAATATGTGCATACGTTTACAATTTTCAATGGAACTACACCAAGATTCACAGCTAAATTACAGCGCATTCTTTAAAGAACTACACAAATTTGTTAGAAGGAATAGCATGAACCCTAACAAAACACTCGTTTTAATAATAAAACACAAGGATGTGCCCGTGAAATTAATCAGTCACTCACTTTGGCCTCCATGTTTACAAATCATTCATACAAAAATTATTAGGTATTGTATGTAAGTAGGTACCTACTGATGCAGAGAAAGTCAGTGAATTTTGACTCTAATTCTTTCACTCACATGAAAGCATTGTAAGGATGAACGAGACGTAAATACCAATATCGTTACGCAAATTACGACTCAAAATGGCGCCTCTGGAATGCTTAAATTATTTTACATATTAAACGCGATTATATATGGTTATATCTTTCTAGAATTATTGTCATTGTTGTGATTTCATAAGGATTTACTTTTGTCTCTAAATTCTGTAATGGATCAAGTTTTGTTATTTTATAAACATGAATGAGGGAATCGCGAAACCAGTCAAGTGTGAGAGGAATGACTATCTTTAATTAGGTCTGTACTCTGTACCCTAGGCTGTACCTACTCTAGAATGATAGAATAAATAAACAATTATCAAGTAGGTAAACCAAGTACTATTAGGATGAGGATAATAACGATGATATGATGATGAAATAGTGAATAATAATATGTAATCTACAATTTTGTGAAAGTCTTATTCATAAATTAACTATTGCCACTTCAAGTCTTGTATTAATTGCTTGGGAACGATTGTTATATCTTACTATTATATATTTAATCAAATTTACTCTTAATAACAAATATAGTAAAATAAATCAAAAATACATAAATCATTGCAAGAAAAAAAAATTTCGTTTACGGTTATAGCGAATAGCAAGCTAATAATTTGTTTTATTGTTCATTGTTCTGTTAATTAATTTGTATTCCTTGTATTATTGTAAAATTTAATTTCGATTTTTTCAACTTCCCACTTAATTGAGTATGCATTCTTCCTACATCAATATTAATGAATGAATGAATGTCAGTAAAGGTTTACCATGGGATTTTTGACGGGAACATGTTAGAGTTTTGTCCACCTAATTATATTGAATATTATTACATCTAAGTCAATGTAGTATTGTCATGAGCTCATTTATACTGCAACTTTCACTAATCATTCGTTCTTCCTCTGTAATGTTGGCGTCATTGTCGCACTGCCAAACGCCAGTGTCACTGTCAAATGTCAGTGTCACTGCCAAACGGCTGTACGATTTTTTTTTTTCTCGATTCTGCTTACACTGTGTTTGTGGTTAACACGTGTGTCCGCAAATTTTGGAGTTTTTCTTGTTTTTCTAAGGACTTTTGTGGCCTGTTTTGTTATTGTCTTTACTTATATTGTTTGTGTGTGTGTGTTTATTGTTTTTTTTATGTTTTTTGTGTGTTCTAACTGGGTGATATAAGGTTAGTATAATTAACTAATAATTGTGCAGTGTTACCATGGCGGATAAAAATAAGCCCCCAGATCCCCCCGATATTAACCCGTCCAATCCAATAATTTTTTCCCCTTCCACACTCCCGAACGCTGCAATTACCAACCCCTTAACCCAATTCGCGGATGTTGTATGTAGCATATCAGATATGCAGCATACAAATCTGCGTAAACGATCAGTTGACGACGATACTCCCAATACCTCTCAACCATCAAAACAATCAAAAAATCAAGTAGCCCGAGCTAAATACAGCAATCTAGATAAATCTCCATATATTGTCCATGTGTCACGGATTGAGTCGAACAATCAATCTGGAACCACCCTGCACCCAGTGTCTTTTGGCCTATTCTTACTAAATAATAATATATCGAATATTGCAAATGATGGTGTGAAGAGGGTAGGAAGAAACAGGGTCTCCGTAGAATTTGTAACCCCCCAAGACGCTAATTCCTTTCTGATAAATAATTTACTTACAAAAAACAGATACACGGCCTCGATTCCTTCATTTAATATCACCCGCATGGGTGTGGTAACAGGTATACCTTCGGATATGGCAGAAGAGGAAATCATGAACTATATTTCAGTCCCCGTTGGCTGTGGGAAAATTCTTAAGGTAAGACGTATTAATCGTAAGGTGAATAAGGACGGGGTCCCTGAGTGGAGACCCACTGAAACGTGTGTTCTTACTTTCGATGGCCAAGTACTACCGAAAAGAGTTTTTTGCTGCTATACCTCTTTGCCAGTTCAACAATATATCTTTCCCACAATCCAATGTTTTAAATGTTGTCGATTTGGACACGTTGAATCTATATGTCGCTCCAAGCCACGTTGCTTTAAATGCGGACATGATCACCCAGGAAGGGGCTGTGACATGTCAGAAGGTGAAGCTTTCTGTATTCTGTGTTCCGGTAATCACTTTGCGAACAGCAGGTTATGCCCGGAATACGGCAGACAGAGGGCTATTAAAACATTAATGGCTGAGAAAATAATGTCATATGTAGATGCGAGTAAAACTATCCCCAATATTTCCCGCACCTATGCCAATGTAACAAAACCTATTGCCTCACCCCTTATCTCACATAAAAAAACAATTACCTTAAAACCCAAGACCCATGGCCCTCTATCCCCCTCATATGATAAAATTAGCCATTTGAATATTACCAGAACCCCTGTATCCTCTCAGAATAACGGATGTGCCTTTGAAAAAGCTAGCCAAGCTATTGATAATCCCCCAACTGCCATACAACTTTTGATCCAACTATTATCTTCCTTTCTATCACAGTCCCAAACATCATCACAATCTGCTAACCCCCTACAAACACCGTACCACGATGCTGAAAAACTAATAAACTTACTTCTAAACTATAATAATGGATCACAAAGTGTTTCTACAGTGGAATGTTAGGAGCGTGTTTCATAAGAAACACGAACTCACGTATCTTTTGAACAAACACAAACCAATTGTATGCTCTGTAGCTGAGACTTGGTTAACTCCGAGTCTTAATTTCCGCATTCCTCATTTCAATATTATTCGTAGTGACCGTGCAGATGGTTACGGAGGATCTGCACTCTTTATTAATAATTACCTACCCTTCCTTCCCATCATCATTCCTTCTCTCCCAGATAACATAAACATCGTTGGTGCCGTAATCGACAAAATCACAGTATTTTCTATTTATATAGCTCACCCCCAACAAAACCTTCTACCTATCCTCAGAGGAATCCTTGAAAACGCCAATGGAAGTGTAATTGTGATGGGTGACTTTAATTGCCATCACTACAGGTGGGGTTCCTCCCGTTGTGATGGCTTTGGAGAAGGTCTCGTGCAAATTCTGGATGACCTGAACCTCTGCATCTTGAATACCGGCTGTTCTACACGTAGAACCCTTCCTGGACAACAGAGAAGCTGTGTAGATCTATCATTCTGCTCAATCAACATGGCCACATCGATATCTTGGCATTGTACCGAACTAACCCATGGTAGCGATCATTTTCCGATTATAATGTCCCTCCCTGTCTCCACATACCTTGAAAAAACTGTATACCCTCTCCAAAAATACAACGTGTCAAATCCAGATTGGGCAAAATTCTCTTCAATAATTGATGGCAAAATTGCCGCACTTCCAGCTGTTAACCAGCACTTTACTGATACCCGTCATGCTGAAATATGTTGCCATCTTTTCATCCAAGCTATACATTCAAGCGCAGAAGAATGCTTCCGACTCAAAAATAGTGCTAGCGGTAAGATCCCATCTCCACCGTGGTGGGATCACGAGTGCTCTAGCGCAATAAAAAAGAGAAAGAATGCAGAAAAAATGTATAACAGGGATATGAGTGTTGCGAACCTTCTCGCCTATAAACACGTGTGCGCTAAAACCAGAAGATTACTAAGGGCGAAAAAGCGCTGTGGGTGGGCAAAATTTTGTGCGTCCCTATCCCCAACCACTCCTTCATCTCTAGTCTGGAGGAATATAAACAGATTTAGGTCAGGTTGTTCTCCATCCATCCCAATTGCAATGACCCAGGAAATTGCTACAACATTTTTTGACAGAATAGCTCCTGCTTATGTTCCTTTATCGGCAGAAATCCACCAACCCCCTGTTTCCCCATTGAATGATCCTCTTGATGCCCCCTTCTTATTTGAAGAACTAGATATGGTTCTCAAATATGTGAAGGACTCTGCGCCAGGCCCTGACGGTATTCCGTACTCCTTTATTGTCAACGCTGGTCCCAATACCAAACAATATTTTTTAAATATCCTGAACTTCATATATTCCTCGGGGTGGGTTCCGATGGAGTGGAAAAGCCAAATTATAATACCAATTTTAAAATCAAATTTAAACGCTGGAGATCCCAAAAACTACAGACCTATTGCTTTATCTTCGGTACTTCTTAAAATTCTGGAACACCTGATAAAAAATCGACTGGAATGGATCGTTGAATCCCGTGATTTGCTACCCAGTTCTCAATTCGGTTTCCGGAAAGGTCTAGGCACCATGGATAGTGTTGGAGTGCTAGTAACGGACATCAGGTCCTCACTTTCCAGAAATGACTCAGTCGTTGCAGCCTTCTTGGATATTTCATCAGCATATGACAGTGTTCTTCTTCCCCATCTCAGGCAAAAGCTGCAAGAGCTGAGATTACCGGCTAAGATGATCTACTGTATATGTGAAATTCTAATGGCGCGCTCCCTGATACTGAGAGTCCAGGGTGTCACACTGGAGAGAAGGCTTGTATGGAAAGGTTTGCCCCAGGGCTCAGTCCTGAGTCCCCTCCTCTATAATTTATATACTGCCAATATGGCCCTGTGCCTTAACACTAATTGCCATATACTACAGTATGCTGACGATCTTGCCCTGTATGTGATCAACCCATCTATAATTGACGCTGCTTCCTCCCTATCTATATCCTTGGAATCGCTCAATCAGTGGCTGCTAGATCACGGTCTGAGTCTTTCTATACCAAAAAGCACAGCGATCGTTTTTACTAGGAAAAGATCTGTTCCTCAAGTAGACTTATGTATACAAGATCATAGGATTCCACTAACATCCAAGGTAAAATTTTTGGGGGTTGTTCTAGATCCCAAGCTCTCGGGTGTTGCGCATATAACTAGCATAATACAAAAATGTGATCCAATTCTCAACATTCTTAAAGCCTTGGCTGGCGTTTGGTGGGGAGCCCATCCTTACTATCTGAAACTTATGTATAATGCCCTAGTGCGTAGTAAAATAGATTATGGTTCGTTCTTACTTATTCCCTGTAACAAAGGCGCACTAACGAGATTGGACAAGTTACAAGCACAATGTTTACGAATTATTACTGGGTGCATGAAGTCGTCTCCAACTAACGCATTACAGATAGAATGTAATGACCCGCCTTTAATGTTTAGAAGACAATTCCTGGCCGCACGTTTTGTATCCGGGGTTATTGGCCGAAAATCACACCCGTTACGTAAAAAATTTAACTATCTTAACGAAATGTGTCACTCATCAAATTACTGGCAGTGCAAGGATATCCCACTTACTATCCAAGCTCTCCGACTGATCAATAACTTGGAGGGAACTGTGGTATCCCATGTTAGACTCCCTATTTTTGATTTCGATTATAATGTAATATGTTACCAACCAAATATCCACTATGACCTTGGACACCTTAAGACTTCCCCGTCCCCAAACACAGACTTTAATAACATTATTCAGGAACGATGGCCGGGATTCCAAAGATTTTTTACGGATGCCTCAAAGTTTTCACCAACCAGTTACACTGGAGCTGCAGTATATTACCAGAACTCAAGAATAGTATTAAAATTCCGTTGTCCTAAAGAGAGTTCAGTGTTCACTGGAGAGTGTATCGCCATATTAGAAGCTTGCCTCTTCATAGAGGCTCACAATATTAATAAAGCGGTGATATTTTCGGATGCATTAAGTTGCCTTTCAGCCCTATACCAAAATCCGTTTAAAAGTAAAATTCGCAGCCACCTTATTCTGCAAATAAAAAAAACTGTTCTGTCCTGCATTTCAAAAAACAAAATGGTCCATTTCGCCTGGATTCCCAGTCACTGCGGCATCAATGGTAATGAGTGCGCAGATTCACTGGCTAAGTCAATCCCTAACTCACAATCCGGAGATTTAAAACATTTCGCACATCAGGGATACGACCTCTTAAATCTTCCACGTGAAACTTTACGAACCGCTTGGCAAGCACACTGGGATCAAAGTAGCAAAATAAAAGGCAAAATGTATTATTCGACCCAACCTCAAATCCAACGGAAACCCTGGTTCAATAATTTTAAAAAAATACCCAGAAAGTTATTATCAACTATCTGTAGACTGAGGATGGGACATTGCTGTTCCCCGGTCTTCCTTAAAAAAATTAGAGTCCGGGACTCATCTCTGTGTGAGTGTGGAATAGACGAAGGAAGCCTTGAACATATATTTTTTGAATGCCGCAACAATGACCCAAACTTAGACTTTTACAGTACAGTCATTCGATTGAAAATCCCGGTACCTATCAATTTCCCTTCATTACTAACCTATTCATCCCCTCAACTAATTAGAGCTCTCATTCGGTTTATTCAAACTAATAATATTCGCTTGTGACCTGTCAGCTATTAACCTTTTAATCACATATTATGGTAGAAATTAGAAGTTGAATGCCCATGATGCTTTTGTATTTTATCCTCATAAACAAATATTATAGCTATATGTATTCATTGTTATTGCTTTTGTGTTGTCTTTTATTACAGGGCAAACAAACAAGTCCCAACGTGTCCACTCCTACACAAAATTATCGGTTTTATTTTTTACGTTTCATACACACGTGTCTCCACTGATATTGGCAGAATAGTCGTCACAAAACGGCTCCAGTTGCCATAAAGAAGAATAGAATAGAAACGGCTGTACCTGCATAGTGATGTGCTGTATCGATATTTGGATACGATAAAGATTAGTGCAGTATGATATCGATATACTCCAGTATACAGTCAGGGTAAATAGACAAATAATAATGCATATTTCATTCAAACATCTAAGTATTGAGAAAAAAATTAGAAGCGATATTAATTCAAACTCAAATTTGTTATATAGTCTTCAGTAATCTTACATATGCAAAGAAAAACAGGTTATTTGCAATATTTTCGGCGATGTTAGTAGTAGTAACGCCCCGTTTCCCCACCACCTTTGAGGTAGATGCCTTGGTCAATGTAGACAAACTCTACGTCTAAATTTCAGTGTAAACAATCAAAAACTGAATGGCTACTAAGGCTTGATTATATTTATACTAAAACTGAGAACTTGTTAGCCAGTTGATGGTGAGGTTGGTTGTTAGGAATAAGCAAGCACTAGCAGCCTCTGCTGTCGGCTGGTTGACAGGTTTTCTGTTTAGGTCTGAGTTTTTCTATTATTAAATAATTTACTTTACCTATACTTGTCTTAGATATATTGTCGATTCAATAAAAAAATGTTAATGTCTCTTTTCACCTCTATGTTCACTGCAAAATGAATGTATCAAACAAAGAGTATAAATAAATTTATTAATTTAAATAAGGTATCGAATAACATGTTGGGGGCCTGGCAATCTGTTTAGTGTTTGACAGGAAAATATTTCCTTGTGCAGATACCAGTCTCCCACAAAATGTCTACAAAATAAAAAATTGTACTGTTTTATCGCTTTTTGTGTTAAGAGAAATAAATTATTTATTTATAAATTTACTGTTTTTTCAATACTGTACAAAGACACCTATAGAGATGTGACGGATAGTAGTTAGGCCAGATACCGGATATTCGGCAAAACTTAGGCGTTTGGTGCATTGCACATTTGCGTAGGCGGCGCGCGAACGATCGGGTAGACTCGGTTAGATTCGGGTCTTTTTCGTGAAGAAAGAAACGCGATAACCTGTGAGCTGGATTTTTATCTCAAGTCAGTGCGTATTGATCGTAACCCTTATTCTTGGTGTGTAGCTAATGGCAAACAATACCCAAATTCAACAAAGTTTGCCAAGATCTATCTTTCAGCACCTTGTAGCAGTGTGTACAGCGAAGGACTTTTTCCACTTGCTACCTCTCAATGCAGAGAAATTAGTATTTATTCACCATAATTTGCCATTAGTACAGTATGATTAATTTATTTTCTTTCTATTACATTCATTTTGCAGAAGTGATTAAAATTTAAACTAATTATGTTGCATAAGTGATACTAAAGCTAACTAAATAAAGCAAATAATTACATAAATAATACTCATATAAAATATTTTTTTTATCCAGATTTTATTTTTATTCTGGCGAATACCTATCCGGCCAAATAGTAACTATCCGGTATTCGGCCGGATAGTATTAAGGGCGCCGGATAGGCCGGATACCAGATAGTTACCGGATATACGTTTCATCTCTAGACACCTATTACCTCAAGAAAATATTTTAATTTATTATTTCTATGTTATAAATCGTTAAGTATGCCACTAGATAGTCTAATAGTCAGGGAAAAACCCATATGCAAGTGACAATTATAGGTTGAAACTTTAATTTTGTCAAATACATGCGATACCTGCTGTACCTTCTTCTCAATCTATACACTCTTGGCAGAGTGGTCGTGGTCATCAGTTAGGAGTTGGTGACGCGCTTCACTATCCGCCGCCAATCCTCGCGAACAGCTGCCTTTCTGGTGCACTCATGGAGAGGGCCGTCGAGGGCAGCCCTCACTTGGTCGGTCCATCGCAGTGGCAATCTACCACGCGGTCTAGTGCCTTCGACTTTTCCTTGAACCACGAGGTGCCTCAGGGAAATATCTCTCCGACGAGAGACGTGGCTGAAAAAAGTGAGAATGCGAGCTTGGACGATGGAGGATAGACGCAGCTTGATGTTCTCGAATGATGGAGGCGTTCGTTCTAAAATCAGTCCA
Source organism: Euproctis similis (assembly GCA_905147225.2). Lineage (NCBI taxonomy): Eukaryota > Metazoa > Arthropoda > Insecta > Lepidoptera > Erebidae > Euproctis > Euproctis similis. The sequence continues at coordinate 11,151,054 of LR990119.1, forward strand.
CGATATACCAAGCATTCTTCTCCAACATCACATTTCCAGAGCATCTATTTTCTTTTTCTCACTTTCTCGAAGTGTCCACGTCCCGCAAGCGTAAAGAAATATGGGAAACACTATCGCCTTGACCAGTCGTATTTTTCTGTTTCTCCATATTTTCATCAGCCTGTCCATGGATGATCTTGAGATGGCCATACGCCGCTTAATTTCATCAATACAATCACCACTGTTGCAGATTAGGGTACCGAGGTAGGCGTATGATTGTACGACTTCGCAACCGGCAATTACTGCGATATCTGGCGAGTTATTGTTTGCACGGTCAACAATCATAACCTTTGTCTTGCTGCGGTTTATCTGAAGGCCAAAATCGAGACTGGTCCGTTCCATTTTTTCTAAAAGCTCTTCCAGGTGGCTGATGCTTGTTGCAAAGTTGTGTCATCAGCATATCGCAGATTTGTTATTCTGGATCCACCGATGCTGATTCCGTCCATCCAGTTATCCAGGGTGATTCTCATGATGAGCTACGTGTAAATATTAAACAGAAGAGGTGATATTATACACCCCTGGCGTACTCCCGAACTGGGGTGAAAACCACTCGACAGTAGCTCATCTGCCCTGACAGAGGCTGTTCCTTCTTCATAAAGTCGTCGTAGAAGCTGGACAAGGTGTTTGGGAGTGCCCATGGCTAGAAGCGTTTCCCACAATTTTTGCCACTTTACAGAATCAAATGCTTTAGAGAAGTCGACGAAGCAAATATAAGTCGGCTTGTTGAATTCTCGTGCTTTTTCGATTACTTGTCGCACTACCAGTATCTGTTCACGGGTACCTTTTCCCTTGACAAAGTCTGCCTGCTCTGGAGCAACCTCTTTTGACAAGTAGGCCTTGAGCCGTTCGTTCACAATGTGCAACAATATTTTGCTGGCGTGTGAAATTAGGGCAATTAGGCGGTAGTTACTGCACATTTTTGTTGAGCCCTTCTTGTGCAGTGGAATAAAAATAGTATGGGTCCACTCCTGAGGCCAAGTTTTAGTCTGGAAGATCCTGTTGCACAGCGTCTGAAAAATCTCGACTCCATACTCTCCAGATGCCTTGATGGTTTCAATAGGCATGGTATCTCTACCGAGCGCTTATCCGTTTTTCATGTGAGAAATGGCAGCACGTACTTCAGCTCTCAGTATGCCTGGCTCCAGGTCCTCATCAGGGTCCGTGGAAACAAAATCACACGAGTGAGGATCTTGAAATAGTGACTGGCAGTACTCTTTCCATGTTTCGGCAATTTTGTCTATTTCAGTTACTGTGTCACCATCCGAGTTCTCTATGGCCCAAGATCTGGATGTTAAGGACTTCGTGTTATATTTTATTTTCTGATGAAGGTCTCTGTTTTCATACTTATTTGCATATAATTCCATTTCAGCGCACAAATTTTGAAGATGCACATTACGATCCTGTCTGCATGCTTCTTGTATACGGGCAGATTTAGCATTTATTTCCCTTACGTCAGCACCCAAGGCATTAATTTTCCGTCGTTCTTCTATTAGTGCCAGAGTAGTGTGGGTCATCCAGTGTTGTCGTTTGTGGCTGGTGTCGGGTGGTTGATGTTGGGATTCGGCAACAGCATTTTTCATTAAATCCTATGCCTGGCTCCACAGTTCGTCAGGAGAAGCTGTTTGGATGTTTGAAGAAGTACATTGTTTCCAATTGTGTTCTAAAGCTTTATATTATTATATATTATTTACCTTTATATTAAAAAAAAAAACAATACTACAACGTCTCTTGTTTCTCTCATAGTTTTGTGATTATATTAATAAATTAATATAACAATGTAAATGTGTCAATGTGTGTAGTAACTGAAATAATTAGGTACTTTTTTGACATTGGATAGTGTTATAATTATGATTTAAGAGAAAATTATGAAATAATATAACGTAACTTCACGCCTTTTTCTACCCGATGGTGTAGACAGTGACTGTTAAGCCTCAACTCCCCGTTATGTTTACGTCCACAATAGGATAAATGGCGAACCTATTATCATACCGGGCACAAAGTTTTTAGTCATCGATATTTATCACATATAACTTTCGAAATTAATTAATTTCGAGAAGTCATAAGTGTGCCAGGATTCGAACCCGCGGCCTTCGGATAAAATTAAAGAATGAAATCTGTCATTTTAGGAAATCTACTGTTAAATAACCAGGGCACTGTTGTTTTTTGGTTGGTTGGTTGGAGTTGAGGGCAAGAGTTGAGCAAAGAGTATATAAATAGACTGTTGTAGACTAAACTTGACTATAGTTTACAAATAGTTTAAACTTGTGTGGCTAAGTAACAAGCGTCAATCAGATGAAATATATCAATTGACGGGGAAGACAATCCTGGAACTCCCTCACTGGCTAAACGAGTATATTTGTTTGTTTGTGAAACAAATATAATATAGGTTTTCAGCATTAGTTTTCTAAGAAACCGCCAATGTAATCGTCTCTAATAAATCCAGAATGTATATTTTTTTATGGAACTACAAAAATTACTTCAGCGTTAGATTGCCTATCTATCAGGAAATGCTACAAAACTTCACGCTACGATCAATAGAAGCGGAGTACTGACCTTTTTAGTGGATATAAGAATGGCTAAACTTGAAGCCTTCCTTTAACAGAAAGTGGCAAGTCGTATCAGCTGGGATACGAGCCAGATAGAAGAAGAAGAACTTGTGTTGTTGTTGTTTTCTAAGTTGATTTATTTAAAATGAATCACTGACTGACTACACATTAAAAACTATTGCACGTGAAATATATTGATGACGCATTTTTATTAAAAATACTACATTAATTGGGATTAATGGATGAACTGGGAGTGTGGGAGGATTTATCTAACATATCAGCTGATCCACCGTACATGCGGGAAAAATGTGCGGACTGCAAGTAATTACACTGTTTATTTATATGTATATGGGTTAAATTTGGTTAAACATAAATTTTATCCCTATAAAACTGGACGAACGAAGTGACAGATGACTAGAATTTATACAGAATTAATATGTTGAAGTCCAAGCAATTTAGAGATAGAAAAAATAAATTTTATTTATATCTTGGATTTCAGGCGACCTGCTGTTGTATGTTGGTGTTCGGCATTGCCACCGGAAAGATTAAAACCTCGCAGTAGAGTTGTGTTACTGCAACATCCAGCTGAAGAAAAAAGATGTTTAAGAACTGCACCAATGCTGCAACTAGGTCTAGCGCGAGAGAAGTGCCTAATATACAAAGGGAAAAAGTTCCCTCAGCCGAGACATGAAAATTTAGAGAATATTCTCAATCAATCGAACACATTACTGTTGTACCCAAGCAAAACTGCCGTAGATATTAGAGATATGGAAAATGACATTGATAATTATAATCTAATACTTATAGATGGTACTTGGCCACAAGCTAAAGCAATATATGCTTCCAGTCCAATGCTACATAATGTCAAACAAGTAAAACTTATGACTAGCACTACAAGTAGTTATGTTATAAGGACCCAACCGACAGAGGGATGTTTGAGTACCCTGGAGACTGCAGCACTTGCTTTATCACAGTTAGAAAAGGACCCGAATTATACAGAAAAATTATTAAAACCTCTTCACACATTGTGTCAATATCAACTAGATAACGGAGCTGTAACTCATCAATCAAAAGAATTTTTAATTAAAACAAAAACATACCCAAAATTAATTGGTAAAAGATTATCTAAATTGTTACGATCTACAAATGAAAATGTGAATGATCAGTGCTAATTATTTTATGTTATAAAATAATAACATATTATTAGAAATAAGTTATAACAATAATTTATTATCTATAAGGATAATTCAATTAATAAATTGAAAATGAAAAACAAATTGTAGTGTTCTTTTTTCATGGTTGGTAGATTGATCTATCTAATAATTAAAGAGATATTTATAAATATATGAAAAAAGGCAAGACTGTAACATGCATTGTGAACCTTTATGTAAATATTCTGAATGTGTGAGGAATTCTGTTCATAATTACACATGTTCGTATGATGTAATGAACATATAATCATATATATTTGAAGTGTTACTTTATGTATCTATCATAAGAAGGAATAACTTATTAAAAATGTTTACAAACTAAGTATGAATTAATTTTACTTCTATCAAAATAATGTAACCCTGTCTCCACACTATTTGAGTATTATGTGAAGTTTCCACTTCCAGAACGCTTGCTTAAAAATGGTACCAAGCACATATAAATTATCCATGCTATGTGATTCCTTAGTACCGCGGAGAGATATTGCATCTTTTATCAAGTCTACCATGGTGTTCTCAGGAATTAATCAGACTAATACCACTAGCTGATTTCCGCGACAGCACGTCCCGCCAACATTACCACGCTCACAAACTCAATGGTTGGCGATCTACGACAATACGCGTCAGCCGACATTTTTGCCGGGCACGGCTCCTTTAAGGAACTAGTTGCTGGCAGAGGTATTCCCGGACCGAAACGACTTAAGGACCTTCAAGCATACCTACTCCCACCTACAAGGCAAGCAAAGCGGATGTCTATGGGCGGGGGTGGTCACTTTCCATCAGGTGACCCACACGCTTGTTTGTTCCCGAGAATTAAGGAGCTGGCGGTTGATAGCTACTTCCATGATCTTGGAGAACAGGGGGGTAATGGCGATGGGTCTGTAGTTGGACGGATCTGAGCCGTCACCTTCTTTAGGGATTGGGTGGGCCAGAGCCACCTCCCATGATGCTAGTACAGCGCCGAGAGAGTAGGAGTACCGAAAGAGACGCGTTAGAACCAAAGCCAACTCTGGAGCACACGTCTTCAGCACGATTGTTGGGATTCCGCCAGGCCCACCCGACTTTTGGACATCCAGGGAGAAAAGAATGCGCCGTACAGTACTTTGCCGGAAAAAATCTCCGGCATGGCGTGGTCACAACGTGGGATGGTCGATGGAATATTCCCCCTATCGTCCAGAGCCGAGTTAGACGCAAAAAGGGTGCCAAAAAGGTCGGCCTTCTCTTTAGCGTCGTGAGCCAATCACTGGTCCTCCCTATGCAGAGGACAGATTCCCATGGACGCCTTGGCGAGAGACCAGAACGCACCAGTTCCCGATGGAAAGCGAACTAGTCTCTCGCCAATCCCGCCTTTGTACTTACTGCAAATATTATGTTAAATTGATTAGCTATAACTCATACGTAATTGGTATGCATTAGCATAACATATCACTGTCGTTGGTGGACAAATTTAAGTAGGTCGTTTGAGGCTTACTGTGTTAACCATACATTACCATAATTTTATTCTAAATAAACCACCATTACCACTTTGTATCATCGCATGGAATCAGTTTAAGAGTATTTCAGTGAGTACATAAAGCGGATGAATAAAGAAATATGAATATACGGAAATATCTACTGAAGCAATACACATAATACCAATACAAATTTAATAATACCTGCAAAAGCGGATGGATGTAGGAGTCGAGGACGGCCAAGACACACATTCCATGACCAAATAGTACGTGTTCTGGAGAAGGGTGATGTTAGGAGCCTCAAAAATCGACGCGCGTGCATGAAAAGAGTTATGAAAGTCAACGAAGCGAGTGAGGTATGTAAAAGTCGTGCCTTGTGGCGTTCCGTTCTCTCTGCCTACCCCGCAAGGGATTTGGCGTGAAGTTATGTATGTATGTACCTACTGAAGCCGAAAATCTGCCATATTTTGTGCTCCCACTGTCAGTTCAGCCGGTAAAAAAGTATTAGAAAAAATTCTACCAACAAAATTTATCTGCAGAACTATATAAATAAAATAGTTTTATTCGCTAAACTTATAATAATTAACTGAAACTAAAACTTTTGTACTTTTGTAACTAAAAAAATGTTCTGAATGTCTTTTGTGTTGGTATCAGTAGAAAAATATTGTGTGCTTGACAGTTCAATATGTGTATTACTGTTTAATAATTACTTCATACATTGAATACATTTTTGGAGTAAAACGATATAAATATCGATGATTGGCAAAATTGTACAATAGGTGTATCCCAAATTTCAACGAGTCAGGTAACTTTACAAATATGAAAAATTCTCGATGGTCCAGAGGTCGAGCACCCCGCTTCTGAATCAAGAGGTAGCGGGTTCGAATCCTGGCTAACACCAATGGCTTTTCGATTTTCTAAAGTTACGTGTGATAATGCGGCATGGCAATAGGTTCGCAAACTGTTCCATTTGGGATGTAAACATAACGGCAAGTCGAGCCTTAACAGCCACTGCTTACACCTTCGGGTATAGAAAGGCGTGAAATTATGTTAATTGTTACTCTGCATTAAAGTATATTAGCCAAAACGGCCCCATTATTTAATGATTCTAATTAACTTGTTTAATTTAGGTATTATTTATTATCGATTGAACATTAATAAATCGACTAATGCACAGAGTAGTAATTTGTCCTTTGTCAATTTGTAAGAAAACTATACTGTAAAAAAAATTGTGACCATTGACATTTGTTTGACGATCCTGCCAAGTTTTTCCTTTTCTCTCTTCTGTCAAACAGATCGGAAACATGGCTGAGGTTTGTTAATATTTTTATGGATAATATCTGCTTTTATAAAGTCAATCTTTGTTAATTAAATGTACATTTACCCGGTGAATTCAATAGGTTTAGTTGGAGAGTTGTGTATTTGTGTTATTTTCGTGAAGTGTGAAACAATGTTTACAAATTACAGGTTGACGAAACTCTTAAGAAAAAACGTACCTTCAGGAAGTTTACCTTCCGTGGAGTTGATCTCGATCAGCTTCTGGATATGCCCAAGTATGTATTTATTATATGTATTATCAATGTTTTATTAGTACGTTAATTTGAGAAGATTATCTGGAACTATCTATTTGGTACCTGTAGATAACCTAACTACTACATAGAAATATTATTTTGTTACATGTTTTGGCTCCGGTAATATCTTTTTCGTACCAATATTTTTATAATTATGATTTTGGACTCTTTAAATTTAGATATATACATGGGAGTTTTGCCATAAATAACCTCAAAATTTGACCTTTTTCAGTGAGCAACTCATGGAGCTGATGCATGCTCGCGCTCGCAGGCGGTTTGCGCGAGGTCTGAAACGCAAACCAATGGCTCTGGTGAAAAAACTTCGCCGTGCAAAGAAAGAGGCCCCACCAAATGAGAAACCAGAGATTGTCAAGACACATTTAAGGAACATGATCATTGTTCCCGAGATGGTCGGCTCAATTGTTGGTATCTATAACGGAAAGACATTTAACCAGGTGAGATAGCAATTAATCTTGTATATTTGTTGTCTTTCAAATACATTATTGTATTTAAACTACATGTAAACATTGTTTACTGAGATCACTTCTAGTATTCATAGTTCTTACGACACAATAATCAATGGTAATTAACTAAATTTAACATGATGTTTTCAAAAACACATATTTTATGGATCTTAAATCTATAATCATCAAAATACAGTCACAGTCCCAATCGACAAAATCGCATGTATAAATACAAATTCTAGATTAGGTTTCTTTGATACATTCCTTTTGGCTTATTATCATATTATATACATTTTGATCCATATTGTATCTGAGCAAGATTTTTATTTAATAAAATATAATTCATAAAAGATTTTCAGTTTAACTATATTATTTGTTGAAAATGTTAAACCTGGACCTAAAATGCTGTTGCTGCTATTCTATTGGAGAAAAACAAAATGAGGTTGTTAGAATACTTCCTCATTAATAGATGTACTAAAAAGTTGGTGTTGTGTATTTTTAAGGCAGTTCGTTACACCAAAATGTATGTTCCACAATGTATATATAAAATGTTTTAATTTGAAAATTATTGAGTTAAACATATAATCATTATTGAAATAAGTTCAATAGTTATCACAATTATCAAATGAAAAAATGAAAGGGACGGATGAGAAAAGAATGCATGCTACGGAGATGAGAATGTTGAGATGGATGGTGGTATGGGCATGTAATGAGGAGGGATGATGCACATGTCGTCTAAAGAATGATGAACCTGAATGTGGAAGAAAACAAGAGAAGAGGGAGACTGAAGAAAACATGGATGAATTGTGTGAAAGATGATATGACTGGGAATGTTGTTGCTGTGGAAGAAGCGAATGATAGGGAAGCGTGGAAAAGAAAAACCTGTTGTGCCGACCCCAAATGATGGGAGAAGGGCAAGAAGATGAGTTATCACAATTATTTCATAAATATCATAATTGTTATTTAGCTTTATTTGAGCTATCAAAGTGTGAAAGAAACACATTCTTGCCTCACATTCTCACACCAAAGCATATTCCTTCTGGATCATAATGAAATTGTTTCAGTAGAGAACTGGTAGATGAAGCTGGTTTGGCCAATGTTTGTATTATTTATGCAAATTGACATCCCTTGTTTTTAATAAATAAGTAGTTAGGTCTTCTTGCATTTTGGTCTGTAATTTTCTAATTACAAAGGTTTTTTTTTGTTCAGAGTTCAAAAATCCAAATTTGATTCCATGGTTCTACTATATATTATGGAATGAATTATACTATCACTTTATTTAGAAATCAAATGATGAAAGCTCTTTCTAATCTAATATTGGGATATATAACCTTAAGTAAGGTTATTTATTATTTTTGCCTACTATAATATATATTTTTTTTGTGTTACATTAAATGAAACGTAGTATCATTTCAGCTAGACTGTTTCATTAAAATCTAATGATGATCTTTATAAGGTTTCAAGAAATTGTCTCTTAGATAAGAATTCCAGAGAGAACATATAAAAAAGTTCACATAGTGTTCTGTTTTCCTATGCTAATTAACCTCATTATTTTCTCAAATTAATATTTTGAAGGTTTGCAATTATATTATAAAGTATTTTGTTTTCAGGTTGAAATCAAACCCGAGATGATCGGCCACTACCTTGGAGAATTCTCAGTCACTTACAAGCCTGTAAAGCACGGTAGGCCCGGTATTGGTGCTACCCACAGCTCCAGGTTCATTCCACTCAAGTAGAGTTGTTTGACCATATTCTAGGCTTAAGTCTAAAACAAAAAATGTGTACAGAATATTATTAAAAGTATTTTGTGCAACTTGACTGCTTTTATTTTCTACATGCTAAGACCTAGAGTTTTTACATATTTATTTCTTAGAGTTCCGCGAATAACATTCATAACATTAAAACTAGTGTCCGACCGAAAGTTCGGTTTCGGTCTAGTTTCGGCCCAAAATCAGGTTTCGGCAGAAGTTTCGGTTTCGGCCAAGTTTGGTGTTGGTTTTCTTTGTTGAGAGTGTAACAGTTTATAGTAGTACATACATATATATCTTTACACCGAGTCTCTGTGGGGTAGGCAGAGAAAACAGGAAAAATTACAGACAGATGGCGATAATTACGGACAGAGAAAATTACATCCCTCACTTCTTTGACTTTCAATCAACATTGTCGTCGGTTTTTAAGACTCCTAGCATCACCTGTCTTAAGAACACGTTTAATTTGATCATGGAAAATATGTGGTCGCCTCCTCGACTTCCGCTCTTATACTGTACATCTGCTTACTCAATCTTGCATCAATCATTCTTTCTACGAGTCCAAACCATCGGAGTATACATTACCCTAATTTTTACACTGATACTCTCTTCCAACCTTCTTTAAACCTTCCATCCTCATAACCTTTTTTTCGTCGCGATCGGTGAACCTCATATCGCAAATTTTGCGCAGTGACCTCATTTCGGCTGCTTTATCATTATTTTCATGCACCCTCTGCCACCATGCCCAACTCTCGCTTTCATATGTTAGTGTTGGGATCAGTACCGTGCTGTGAATAGCGAGCTGGGTTTTGTTGCTCAGATTGTTTGCACCCAGGTATCCGCCCAACACTCTATTAACACTGTTTTCTAACTTTACTCTTAGTAATTTAACAGTAATTTAAGGAATTATTATTATGTAATGAAGTAAGTAGTAGAGCCACGCAGTTCGCTGCGTGTAGGGGCCGGCTCGACCGGTTAGATACGATCGCGTTTTACTCGGTGAGACAGGTATCTGGAGGCCCAACTCCCCCTCTCCACTTCTCATTCCATTTCCAACTCCGTTCCTATCCTACTAACGAAAATATACCCAAGGAAGGAGGGTTGGCGTCAGGCGGCCGGACTCAACACCGCAGCCAAATATTTTGACAACATGGATAGTTCGAAAGGATGACATGTTGTGCCGACCCATTTAAAGTGGGAAAAGAGCAGGAAAGTGATGATCATTTTTAGTTAAGTGGTACCTCAGAAGAGATTAATGATTCTTCTGAGTATAAATTCAAAACAAAGCATTAAATAGTAATATCTCAAAATATCTCCCATTTTCTTTCCCCCTGCCCTTCCCATACCACTCCCGAATCCGTCCATACCCTTTTGTAACCGGCTGGCAACGCAACTGTAACACTATATGTGTTTATGTGTGCATGGGCGGCGTTTGATGCTCACCAGCAGGTGACACGTTTGCTCGTTTGCCCCCTATACCATAAAAAAAGTTATGTACAGTACATGTATGTGTTACAGTGGTAGAGCCAAGCAGTTTACTGCATAAATGGGCCGGCTCGACCGGTGAAATACCACGACCTCGTAAAGTGGCTCATGCCGCGTTTCGAGAGAGAGAGAGAGAGAGTACCCGGAGGCCCACCCCCTTCCCCATCCTTTCCTATCCCCTTTCCTTAAAGGTCGGCAACGCAACAGTAACACTATATGTGCTGCTGGTGTCCATGGGCGGCGTTAGTTGCTTACCATCAGGTGACACGCCTGCTCGTTTGCCCTATCCCATAAAAAAAAATGTGGTTGATTGGAACAAAATTTGTGTATAAATATACGCATTGTTTTTCATTTCATGTTCTAATTAACGCAAAATAATGGTGAAAATGCATGAAATTTCACTAATTTATGGAATTTTCTATTAGACGAAACTCACGTGGTCTTTTCGGCCGAACATTTGGTTTCGGTTTCGGCCGGAAAACCCGTTTCGGTCGGACTCTAAAACAACTTTTTAGGATTATATCGCGTTTATTTAGAACTTATTTTTATTTATTTCCCGACGTTTGGAACTCTTTACAGAGATCATTTTCACGAGGAATGAACATAAAGATGGTAGTCGTTCAAAAGCTATTTTCAATGAAAAAAATAAGTTCTAATTAAACGCGATATAATCTTAAAAAGCTGTTTTAATGGTACCTAGAGTTTTTATTAGACTGGTCACCAGTACACAGACAGATTAGACAGATGGTCAACTCTTAAAATTTTAATATTATTTAGTACAAAGTATAGATACACAGGAGTCCGAGCGGTATATATGTTTTTCCATAGTATTATTGTATTATAGATTAGTAAATTGAATCTTAATATAGTTCTCTTTTCTGCCACTGCGCTATTCCGAACTTACCGATAACTACGTACGTAATAAACATGAGTTATATAAAACCAACCCTGTTGCCAACCTCTATCTATTAAAAAAACTGCATCAAAATCAGTTGCGTAGTTTCAATGATCTAAGAGGGCAGACAGCGGAAAGCGACTTTATACTATGTAATGATAATGATTCATTCTCTTTAACCAAAGATACAGACAGTTCCCATTTGCTAACTGAAACATTTGAAATAGGTGGATAACATAGATATTCGAGTGGATAAGCTATTGTCATCAGGCGCAAAGTGCCGATTGCTTAATGTACCGTACTAGATTTGATTTCATGATTAGTTGAATGACGTATAGCGTGATAATGTTACATTTCGTGAAATTTGGCAATAACCAACTTAGCACATATATGTAATTATTAGAATCCGACCGAAACTGGTTTTCCGGCCGAAACCGAAACCGAATGTTCGGCCGTCACTGCAGTTTCGGCCGCAACCGAAACTCACGTGCTCAAGTTTAAAATTCCTTAAAATACTATCTTTTGATGCATTTTCCCCATTATTTCGCATTAATTAGAACATGAAATTAAAAACAATAGGTATATGAATTAATTTTGTTCCAATCTACAACATAACTTCTCGCCTTTTTCTATGCTAAGGTGTAGGCAGAGGCTAAGTCTCTACTGGCCGAATCGTTACATTTCAAAAGAAATAGGTAAAAATGGAATAGATAAAAAAACTAACATTCAATCCGGTTATTGTTTTTGTTTCATGAAATACTAAGACAAGTACCAATTGGTATTTTGAGATATTACTATTTAATACTTTGTTTTGTAATTGTACTCAGAGGAATCATTAATCTCTTTTGAGGTACCACTTAATTAAAAGGGATAATCACTTTCCTGCCCTTTTCTCACATTAAATGGGGTCAGCACAATATGTTATCCTTTCGAACAACCCATGTGGTGAAAGGATTTGGCTACGTTATTGTGACCGGCCGCCTGAAGTCAACCCTCCTTCTTAGGGAATATTTTCGTTAGTGGGATAGGAAAGGAGTTGGAAATGGAATGAGGAGGGCAGAGGGGTAGGAGTTTAGCCACCGGGTACCGTTCTCACTAAGCAAAACGCGCTGCAGGAACCGGCCAACTCGAGTGGTAAAATACCACGACCTCTCAGAAGATCGATGTAAAGTGGCTCATGCCACATTTTCTTCGGTGAGAGAGGTACGGAGGATTCAGCTGGGTTGGGCTGTATTCAGTAAACTGCGTCGAGTTTTCAACTTGCCTATACCGCAATGCCTAAAGAAAAACTGCTTGTCTTGCTAAGTCTTACCAGTAAAGTGAATAAAAATAGTTAAAGCGTACCGTCACCGTTAGTATTATTGATCTAAAAACGGTAAAAGATTCGGGTGTGTTTTATGATTATTTATGTTTTTTTTTTAGTATGTATACATTATCTGTGAAAATTTCAACTGTCTAGCTCTTACCATTCTTGAGATACAGCCTGGTGACGGACGGACAGTGAAGTCTCAGTAATAGGAACCCGTTTTGGATACGGTACTCATAACTAGGTTTAAAAATCTCTGAGATGGACGCCGCCGTGTACGATCTCAGCCGGGGCGGGGGGAACCCGGACGTGCGGGGACACAAGGTGCGGAGGTCTTCCGGCGGGTCCTGGGGGACTGGCGCGATTCGCTGGTCCTCCAGGGCTGTGCGCGTCAGCGCGCCGTCGGTGTCGTCCTCCCTCACCTCGAGGTCTGCTCCGTAAATGGGGCACTGTCACCTACAGGTTGACTCAGATACTCACCGGACACGGGTGCTTCGGTGAGTATCTGAGTCGAATAAGAAGAGAAAAGACGGCGAGATGCCACCATTGCGCATCCGACCTGGACTCCGCCCCGCACACGGTGGAGCGTGGTCTACGGGATAGAGCTAGACCTGTCCCCGCCAGCATTGATCGCGGCAATGCTGGATTAGGAATGCAGAGCGTCTTAAGGCACGATTCTTACACATTTCATTTTCATATAAACAATTTGATTTTAAGGCTCCTCACATTACTCTCGGCAAGGACACGTTCAGTTTGGTCATGAAAAGTGTTGTGACCGTCCTCGTTTCGCACCGTTTATCTGCATAATCAATGTTGCATCATCCACTATTTTTACATTACATGTCCGAACCACTCCGACACTCAGTTTCCATCCAACTTTATTCCTGAAAACCTTAAAAAACCACCTATTCAACAATTAAATTGCAAACAAGAACAATTTGTATTTATTTCTTAGATTTTCGCGATTCACATTCATAACATTAAAACAACTTTTTATGGATTATATCGCGTTTATTTAGAGCTTATTTTCTATTTATTTCCCGACGTATCGACCTCTTTACATATACTCGTGAAAATGATCTCTGTAAAGAGTTTGAAACGTTGGGAAATAAATAGAAAATAAGCTCTAAATAAACGCGATATAATCCATAAAAAGTTGTTTTAATGTTAAGAACAATTTGAATAAAATATAAAATAAGCTCGGTTTCGGTTCGGACAGAATCGGTTGATGTCTTTATGGTCCAGTGGTCGAGCTCACCGCTTCTGATTAAGAAGTCGTGGGATCGATTACGATCGATCGTTCGCCAATAATTTCTCGAAATTAATTTTGAAAGTTATTTATGATAAATATCGATGACTGACAACTTTGTGCCGAGTTTATGGCAATAGGTTCGCCAGCTATTCCATTTGGGACGTAACTTAGCGATTCGGTGAGACGAGGCTTAACAGCCTCTGCCTACAGCTTCAGGTAAGAAAGGGCATGAAGTAACGTTATTATATAGGTACATGTAAGTACCCACGATGTTTACTAAGAAGAAAGATGTTGAAAACAGATTGGAATTCGCATCTTTCATTAATTTAAATTTATAGCTCTCTCAATTAAAAGTATGAGTTCATACTTCATCGTAAAACGAAACCATATTGTCAGGGTTAATGGAAGTGCATTACCCATCAGTCTATGGCTAATGATTCTCTTGTATATCACAATACCAGCTAGAACTGGATCGATCTGCGACTTGTCGGTCGTCTCCGGAGACGAGTGGCGTGGCGTTACCCGCATGACGTGTTTGGAACAATTTTGGTCTTGAAAGTGTTTCTTAAATTCCCATATTTAACAACATAAAAAGGACAATAACTAAACCATAAACACCTAAAAAATATATTTTAAAAATTAATCTGAAAGCTTTGTTAGTATTTTATATAAGTGACAAGTAAATGTGTAACTAAAGTGATTGGTGTTTAAAAAAATTTTGGTAAAGTCAACGGTCGCATTCAAATTTGGTGAAGTGTTTGATTTTTTAATTAAGATCCTTGACGAGCCTCGTGGTGAATTGGTCAAAGCTACCGACTGTAGGATCAAGGTTGGCGGGTTCGATCTCCCCTCGAGTACAAATATTTGTGACAAGCATGAATGTTTGTATGGCGTCTGGGTGTTTTTCTATTTATTTTAAGTATGTATTTTCTAAAAAAGTACATTATTATATGTATTCATATTAAATCCGTTATCTAGTATCCATAGCAAAAGTATTTAGTTGCCTAGTTGGGAACTAGAGGGCACTGTGTGTCTACGATATTATTATTATAGATTTACGCCATAAAAGTCAGTATTTGAATGTGTAATTATCCATTTTCAAATTGGCGAATGTAAAGATAATATGCATAAGCAATTATTCTTTGAAGGATATCACTCTGGCTCTGAGTGTTAAGTACTGCTTATGTCAGCTTACATTTGCGATCAAGCATTCTATTCTCAAGCATGCTTCTGAATATTTATGGACGATATTAGCGTGGTGGTCGATTTTTGGGCATGCTCGAAATTAGCATACTCATTATTAGCAATGTATCGACACACATGCTCGATAGTAGCATGATTTCGTGCTATTAAAGAGCATGTGTAACAGTGCCATTACTTTAGATTGTAGCTACCTACTTATAACTATTACCTATCCATCATTTGATCAGTACCTATCCATCATTACATTTATATCAGATACTTTTACTATTTTATTGATAACTAACTGACCCTGCGATCTTTGTTTTGCCTCAAAAGCAATAAATAACAGAGTTTTTCTAAAAAAAGTTGCCTACGTTACTCCATCTTACACCAGCCAATAAAAGCCTTTCATAATAGGTCCAGCCATTTCTTCGTCTACTAGTCTGTCATTTAAATAAGTGCGTTACATTACATTAGTTACATAACTTTAGGCCAAATCCCTTGCGGAGTAGGCAAAGAGAACAGAGCGCCAAAAGGCACGATCCTTACACGCCTAACTAGCATTTTTTAACTTTCATAACTCTTTTTATGCATGCGCGTCGATTTTAGTCAAAGGCTCCTAACGTAACCCCCTCCAGAACTTGTTCTATTTGGTCAAATAAGGTGTGTCGTGCTCTTCCTCGACTCCTACAACATCTATCCACTTTTGTATTGTATATCTGCTTAGTTAATCTTGCATCATCCATCTTTTCTACATGTTCGAACTATCGGAGCATGCCATTTTACATTCTCTTTCAATCCAACTTCATTACAACCTTGTTTTCGACGCGGTGAGCGAGAGTCACTCTGCAGATTTCGGCGCAGTGCCCTCATTGCGCCCGCGTTAATCCTAATAATCTCGCTTCCATAAATTAGCGTTGGGATCAGTACCACATTCTGGATTGCTAGCTGAGATTTTCTGCTAACGTTCTTTGCGCCCAGGAATCTGCCCAACACTCCATGTACGCTGTTTCCTAACGCCACTCTTCTCTCTCCATTCGTGGTGTATATGTACCTACCATTCCTGCTAAACATTATTTTCCTGTTACAGAATGATTTTTGTGTAGTCAATAGTCAATGCATAAACTGGATTAATAAAAATTTAAACTACCCTTTAAATTTTTATTAATCCAGTTTATGCGTTGACTTGTCTAAATAGGTTTCCTTCTTCAGTGAGTAAGTGCGAAATACATTTTTATCTATGACAGGTAACACATCGCATATCGTGTTGAGGTGTTTGTTGTGTAAGAGTATTCCTAAAATGTTTTACAATTCAATCGAACTTTTGATGAAGCAACCCAATAATGAAAATGCCGAGAACGAAATAGGGTTAACATCATGGCGTCTCATGCGCCAGGAGCGCCGACCGCATTTCCCGTCACGCTAAAATCAACATTATCCGCCGTGCTCTTGTCACCGCCGATATACCAGCCGTTCTGGAACGGAACGGTTTGGTGCGCGATGATGGCAAAATACCGGTCGGGATGTCTCTTTTGCCTTGGAAGATGGGTAGGCCTTGGGTGTGGGACGCTACTAGCATCGCCATCGCATCTTCCAAACACGGTAGAGGTGGCCGGTGCTGCTGCTTCCTCGGCAGAAAGTATCAAGCGGCACAAATACAGAAACCTTGTGTGATTATGTATTTGAGCCGTTTGGGGTTGCGACTTTGGGGACATGGGGTCCGTGTGCTCGTGCACTTTATTAACATCTTGCAAAGAGGCTGATCGAAGCCTCTCGCGACCAGAGGGACGGTCTAGTCTTCGCACTGAGGATTAGCATTGCCATTCAGCGTGGCAATGCGGCCAGTCTTCTGGGCACGCTGCCAGTAGACCGAGATGCGGAGAAATTTGATTTCAGATAGTTTTTCAATTGTATATATTGTAAATAATGTAATTTATTTATTTCTTGGCTACTATATTGTCATGCAAAGGTAAAAATAACCTTATCTTATATCTTTAAACGAGCAATTCTTGTATATATATATGTATATATGTATATATATATATATATGTATATGTATATATGTATAATTGGAATCTCGGAATCGGCCTCAACGATTTTCATGAAATTTAGTATATAGGGGGTTTCGGGGGCGATAAATCGATCTAGCTAGGAATCATTTTTAGAAAATTTCATTTTATCGTGTTTTATCGATAATCAACTTAAACATCAACTTACTTTTTTATTGGAATTCCTGACATCTATTGGCGAATGCTATTATTATTTTAAATTGTGAGCAACTAACTTGCTTTAACGACAACCACACTAAAGCTATTCCAGCAGATGGCGTTGTTTATAAAAAAAAAGAAAATACCGAGCAAAGCTCGGTCATCCAGATATTTTTTGATTAAAACAACTTTTAGGATTATATCGCGTTTATTTATTATTTATTTATTTCCCGATGTTTCGAACTCTTTACAGAGATCATTTTCACGAGTATGACCATATAACCTTATTTTATCAAACACTATTTGACCCAGCGGACTTTGTTTCGCCTCAAAGGCAAATGGTCATTGTGGGTTGTCCCTAAGTGATACACATATACCATCGCGGACTTTTTTGTAGATCTTCTGAAGGTATGGATGTAATACAGTAGAATAATGTAGTACATTGTTTTGATTTATCATTTAGGATTCATCCAGCGTTTGCAATTAAGTGCTAAATTTTGAAAATTATCACTTTTTCTTTACACTTCACTTTTTCTTTTTCCATACATTATACAGGAATTATACATACAAACCTGTTGAACCTCTATCTATTGAAAAAGAACCGATTGCAAAAAACGTATCAAAATCCTTCGCGTAGTATCAAAACTCTAAGCAAAAAGCAGATAGGGGACAGACAGCGAAAAGCAATTTTGATTTAGTCCATGTAAGTATACAATAATTTCTACACTGATCAATCTCACAAAAACATATTCTAGTTAGCTAGCTAGTCGGTGACAAAAAGTCACTGTCAAATTCACTTTAAATTCGATTTATCCACGACTAATTTCGTTTATTTTTTATGACTACCTGAAATTAGTCGTTGGAAATACGAATTCGCTAGGCAGCGCGTAAGCTGGCTGGAATTAAGAGCTCATAATAGGCCCCCTGGAATCTGAAACAAGAGAAGAGGAAGACCTAAGAGATCATGGATGGATTGTGTTAAAGATGATTTGGTTAGGCAGGAATAAAAGATCTGGTGTAGGTGTGGAAGATTCGAATGATAGGAGGGTGTGGGAAAGGAATGTAAGGCATATTATCCCTATACGAACACCTGTTATGTCGACCCCAAATGATGGGAACAGGACAGGAAGATGATGATGACGTAGTTCTGTCGCGAAGGTTGAAACATTTTTTTTGAGACATTTTTTGTTGAAACATATTTTTTTTGAAACTTCTTTTTAAGAACTAAAAAGAAGTTTCAACAAAAAAAGTATTACGTTTCGAAAATATTTACGGGATTAATCTAGTCATATACGAGTACGTATACATAAGTATAGCTATACCATCTATGCTATATAATGAAACAAAACATTAAGAACGTGAATGCACACAGATACTGCGATTTGTAAATATATTTTTTTTGTCTACAATAGAGAATTTTAAAAAAGACTACATATTAAATATAATTATAGTCAAATTTGTGTTGTAGTAGTAATTGACTTGGAGTTTTTTTTTATATCTACAAGAGTCGAATGTTCTCAAACAATAAACGTCATACACGTGACTGATGTCCGTTCTTCACAACAAAAAAAACGTGGCTTTTGTTATCAAAATGCTAAACAACAATGTCGGTTATCTTGAATTGTAGGTAAAAGTGATCCTTTTTTTGTGTAAAAAAGATGATTTCAAGGTAAAATTTGTGCTAAATTTTGCGATTTTAGTTACTCTTATTGAAAGACTAAATGTGGTTCGCAGAATTGCTTTCTGTCCAGGTAATTTTTCTTTCATTAAATGATGGAAAATAATTAAATTCTATAATCAGAGACAACAACTTTTATTTTTTTTATTTTGGAACTTTATCATTTTGAAATAGGAACGATTCGTTAATTTTTAAATTTGTCCTATTTTCTTGTAATGACGTGTCTAAATTAATACTTTGAAATAAATATTAGCAGATAATTACCGACAATAATTTCGATGGGATTGAGTCCTCGCCACAACATCAAACTGTTAGCATCTAACTGAATAAAAATCTTAAAATTAGGTTTTTAGGTAAAATTTCTGCATACTTAAAACTTTAGATAAGTACGTTATTTTTCTTTTTGCAAGCAACAATAGCTATAACCAAGTCCACTTAGGCACATTTAAATTCAGACAGCAACAACAGTTTTTAAAATTTGTAAGCAAAACAATAATCTATACATTTAATAAAATTGTAGGAAAGTTTTTTTTTTTAGAATACTTGGGATATGATCTACATTCGATGAGGATGACGAAGCCAATAATATGGTTTAGAATTTTAGTCTGTTTATCTGTTTGTATGTGTGTTTGTTACGGATAAACTCTAAAAGTACTGCATGCTTTTATGTCCAGTTTTGTATAAATATAGCCAAGAAGTCCGGTCAACACATAGGCTATCACGCTATCACTAATTGGGGCTGAGCAACTATAACGGCACAGGCATAGTATTTTTGTTTCCCATGCAAGCTGCGGGCAACAGCTAGCAAATTTATATACAAAAATAATTGCGAATTTAAATGTTTAAATAACATAACATTAATTAGTTTCAGATGCTGTAAATTTTATCATTGCTATTTCAAGCAGTAAATAATAGACTATAGGTACTTATATTGATTTTTAACCTAATCGAATTCCTCTTCTGTGTGTAAATAAAATTGACGTGTTAAATAAAAACGAAAAAAAAAAATGTATTGAAGAGGAATATTGTTCTCAGTTTCTCGCTGGTAGAAATCTCGTCCTAACTAGTATGTATGATTGTTTGTAATTAAAAACAGACGCTTGTAAGGGCGCATGCTGATTAAATATAAAGCACGGTGACAGAGGCTTTGCGGGCTTTGATCGGACAGGGTGTGTGGCGCGTCGCGACGCATCTTTCACAATTTACCGCCACACGAACTCGTGTAGATATTTCCGTTCTTAATTCAAAATTACGTACGTGTTTTTTTTTAAGTTTTTTTTGTGCGTGTATATACAGTGGTATTTTTTATCTTGTGATCCTGGAAAGCCAATGTAAATATTTTAAGGTAAGACAAAAATGTTTTAATGATTATGTTATCTTTAAACGCTCTTTCTTTGCAAGGACAATATTATAATAATATGTATTTATGATTTGTGAGATTTTTCAGTCGTATATGTTTATGAGTATTGGTATGAGCTGAATGTTTTCTCTCATATATTGTGTTTATAACAATATATTTTGTTTATTGAACGTTGAATTTTAACAGCAATTACTAACTTGGTTTTAATTAAATTTGGCAGGAAAAAAAAGAACAAATTATTTGTTAATTAATAAACTAATTTTCAAATTTTGGTAATTATTTTTTATCGATCTAATAAGTTATTAATATTATCAAGATCAGAGTGATGCGATGAGGAATTGAAGATTATATTTCTTTAGCTAGAATAACTTCCTACCTATAACTCGATTAAACACTGAAATATATAACTCGTTCGCGGTTGAAATACGTACTACAAGTATCCACTTACAATTTACCGCCGATCAACACAGTCCATATACATAAAATGAACAAATAAAATGTCGATTATATTTATTGTGATTATATTTTTAAGATTTTCATGATATCTCTGAATTATTTTTTCACTTTTTTGTACCTTCAGCTGAATGTTAGTGGACAATTAACAATTAGTCTCGGTGGTCCAGTGGTCGAGGACCCCGCTTCTCAATCAAGAAGTCGCGGGTTCCAATCCAGGCTCACACCAATGACTTTCCGAATTTATTTTCGAAAGTTATTTGTGATAAATATCGATGATTGAAAACTTTGTACCCGGTATGGCAATAGGTTCGCCGCCTATTCCATTTGGGACATAAATATGATGGCGAGACGAGGCTTAGCAGCCGCTGCCTACACCTTCGGTTAGAAAAGAAAAAGGTTTGGAAGTAGAGGCTCTCGCTTCTACGAGTATATCAAGAAGTCCAGGATCACACCAATGACTCTTCCAAAGTATCGATAAATATCGATGACTAACAAAATTATTGTAGGTAACAAAGTAATTTATTTGTGTCGAGGCACAATTGCATTCTGTTATACCTTCACATAATTCAAAGCTTGAAGTTATACTATGATTTATCTATATATGTATTATGTACTGAATGTGTAGACCATTTTACATGACTGCTGTATTAGGACTTTACTATGACTTTGAAGTCTTTATCATGCAGAAATACCATTCGACTTTGACTGTAAATATTTGTTTAATGAAATAAAATAATAGATAATCTGTTTATGATGAGTTAATACTCATTAATTCAATTAATTAATTCATTAATGTCAATTATATTAATATATAATTGACATCACGAGATCTCTGTATCAATGACAAACGGACAACGGTATGCTTTCTTTAATAAGTAATCGTATTATTTAAACACAGTTTAAAAAAAAAGCTAAGAACGTCATGCATTGGTGATAGAGAGTGAGTGATAAGACTGAATGATTAAGCAGATGTACATTGCGAAAATCGAAGGATGTAGGTGTTTAAGGACAGTACTTACACATAACTTCACGCCAAATCCCTTGCGGGGTAGGCAGAGAGAACGGAGCGCCATAAGGCACGACTCTTACACACCTCACTCGCTTCGTTGAGTTTCATAACTCTTTTCATGCACGCGCGTCGATTTTTGAGGCTCCTAACATCACCTTCCTCCAGAACACGTTCTATTTGGTCATGGAATGTGTTTCTAGGCCGTCCTCGACTCCTACATCCATCCGCTTTTGCATTGTATATCTGCTTAGTCAATCTTACATCATCCATCCTTTCTACTTGTCCGAACCATCGGAGCATGCCCTTTCTTACTTTTACACCGACTCACTATTTTTATGAGAAGTACTGTCCCCTTGAAAGAGGACAGTACTTCTCATAAAAATATTGACTGTGGATAGTTTATATAAATCTGTATGACAGCTGTATTAATTGTTATGAAAAATAAATGAATATTAAATATATTGA
Source organism: Euproctis similis (assembly GCA_905147225.2). Classification (NCBI taxonomy): domain Eukaryota; kingdom Metazoa; phylum Arthropoda; class Insecta; order Lepidoptera; family Erebidae; genus Euproctis; species Euproctis similis. Next base: position 11,173,376 of record LR990119.1, read on the forward strand.
ATTAAATATTGCTTCCCATTATATAAACAAAGTGTATTATAAGGTGTTTTTCTATGTATTATAAGTATGTATTTACAAAAGAAAAGTATATATGTATTAGTATCCGTTATCTAGTATCCATAGCACAAGCATTTAGTTGCTTAGTTTGGAACTGGAGGGCGCTGTGTGATTTGTGTCCAAGATATTATTATTATTTATTATAAATATTTTTACCCTAATGGTTCGAAAAATTTCATTTATTTGTTTAACAACCTTGTTTTATATTTATTTACAATAAGTAAGAAGAAATGCATTAGTTACATTATTTACAATACAAGACTAGCTGTAATACAATTTCTCCGTATCTTTGTCTACTGGCAGCGTACCCAGAATACTGGCCGCATTGCCACACTGAATGGCAATGCTAATCCTCTGTGCGAAAAATAGATCAGCTCTCTTGTCGCGAGAGGCCTCGATCAGTCTCTTTGCAATATCTTTGTAAAGTACATGAGCATTCGGAACCAGCGTCCCTAGAGTCTCAACCCCAAACGGCTCAAAAACATAATAACCTACAAGGTTTCTGTATTTGTGCCGCATGAGATTTTCTGCTGAAGCAGCAGCAGCACCGGCCACCCCTACCGTGTTTGGATGGTATGATGGCGCAAGGGTGTCGACGCAAGTAGCGTCCCACACCAAAGGCCCACCTATCTTCCAAGGCAAAAGAGACATCCCATCCAGTCTTTTTGTTTTTTTTTTAAATCATCAACACTCGTATACAATTTTCAAATCATCAATACTTGAAGATGTAGACAAGAAATACTTCGTGTTGGATATGGACTATGGAATAGGTGGAGAGCCATACATAGGACACAATTAGTTAACTCATTGGTATTTTTTATAACAGTCGACAGAATTTTTTCTCAAAACTCATTGACCTGTACCCGGATTCGAACCCGTATTCATCAAAATAGAAGTAAGGTGATAGCCCGTGAAGGAGCTGCTACGTCCGAATCATTGGTTTGTTTCAATATTGTTGTAGCACCTGAAACCGACTTGAATGCATGATGAGATTGTATGACTGTGATGAAGGAAGTAATATGTCAGAATTTTATCCTTTATTAAGGTCTCGGTGGTCCAGTGGTCGAGCGCACCGCTTCTGAATCAAGAAAGTCGCGGGTTCGAATCCTGAATCAAACCAATGATTTTCGAAATTATTTTGGGAAGTTATGTGTGATAAATATTGATGACTGAAAGCTTTGTGCCCGGTATTGCAATAGGTTCGCCACCTATTGAATTTGGGACTTAAACATCACGGCGCGACGATGCTTAACAGCCGCTGCCTACATCTTCGGGAAGAAAAAGGCGCAAAGTTATGTTATGTTTGGTATGTTTATCCTATCTCTGACTACTCCGATGAGATGCGGGTGTGAGTATACATATGTATTTAGATCGAAGAACAGTAATATTTCCATAACTACAGTTATATTTTGTAAGAACAACGTTACAGATTAGTTATTTTCTATTGTTCTATACAAACAACAGGCTCCAAGTCTATCCTTGATGAGAAGTAGGTACCCATTTAGACAGGAAAATGCAGTCTAGCCTATAATAATTGTGAAATGAGACAGAACATAAAAGAATTGTTCATATTTCAACAATAAAAGTTATTCTTCAACTCGTAATAGTTCTTCATTTGTCAAATTTTATTTTTGCTCTTTTTTTTTGCTGTCAGGCTGACTAGCGTTTATTATGTTAATTTTTTAATCACTCCATTTAAAAATAATAATAAAAGTAATGCAAAAGAACAATATAAGTAATAACGTTAGTTACCATCAATTTCGTTTTCTCGATAAATATTGTTTGAGAAATGTCTAGCTAATTTTGAGTTAGGTATAGAAAAGAAAATATGCGGATATTTTCAGTAGTTTTGAGGCTGTAAGGTAACTGTGGTATAGCCACGCAATTCGCTGCACGAATGGGCAGGCTCGACCGGGGAAATATCTTTCAAAATATCGACATAAATTGGCTCTTGCCGCGTTTCGCTCGTTGAGAGAGGCATCCGTATCCGCTCTCCCCTTCCAACCCCATTTCTGACCCCTTCCATATCCCATTGTAAGGGCCGGCATAGAAACTGTAACACTATTTCTCTAGGTGGCGTTTTTGTTTGCCCTATCCCATCAAAATATAATAATTGTATGGATGTATGGAATAATTGTTTTTGGAGCAATCGTGAAATGAACATAGTTAATCGGGGAAGTGCCTAAATAGAAGGCGGAAGGACTATTACACCCGTGGGGTTTGAATCTAGCCTAGTGAATAGTTTGGTCGATAACTTCAAGTATTTTGTATAGTTTTTTTATATTAAAACTTTTTGTAATCAATAGTTCTTACGTGGTCTTTCTGATAATGATTAACTTACATTAGCCTATAATAAAATAAAGTCTAGCTAGACCCTAATGATACTGCAAGACAAGTTAGAGAAGTGATTATAATTAAAATTCGGATAGAAACACTGGCCAAATTTATCCAATATTTTCTAAAACAAAAAAAAACATCTTTGTCTTTGGTTAAGATGTTTTTTTTTAAATTATGTATAGGTATTAAATTTACTGATTTATTGTTTGTAATTATGCGATATTGCTGTGAACTCTTTTCTTATTCTCTCAGATATATATATATATATTTAAATATATATATATAAAACCACGCATTTCGCAAACAAAAAATTAATTGGTTTGTACAGTTGCATTCGTAATGCAGAAAAACAAATGTACAAATGTAAATTCTATATAGATTGGTCTCGGGGAAGCCCCGTATTTACGTAGTTCTGCATCAAAACCCAATTCCTTTTTCCACTGAATTTTCCAGTTTAATTTCCTTACTGGTGAGTAATATATTTAGTAGGATAATAATAATTAATGTATTTGATTTGCATTTTAATAATTCTCATTATTCCGATCCTTTAGAATAAGAAAATAATTCTTTTTTTATGGGATAGAGGAACAAACGAGCAGGCGTGTCACCTGATGGTAAGCAACTAACGCCGCTCATGGTCATCCGCAACATCGATATAGTTGTAGATATAGTTGCTGACCTTTAAAATGAGATAGGTAAGGGGTCGGAAGTGGGATGGGAATGGGAGAGGGATAAGGGAATACCAATAAAGGTATTTTAGTCGTAGATGATTTTTACAATTCTGGAGATACAAAACTTAAAAACGTGATAATATTACAATAAAGTTGGAAATCTAAAATGAAATATTGCCATCTTGTCATAGAAGGAGAGAGTGATTCTCTCATTGCTCGAGGTCTGGATCTATCAGACATACGTGTTCTCGACAGGCTTTAGCGGGGTTTTTGGGGTCGGTTGGGTATAGGGGTTAGTCTGTACACTGCCGCTAGAACAGATGGAAAATCCCACTGACCAAACATATACCTAGAATAAAACTAATATTAAAAAGAATCCTAACAAACCGATGGAACTTTGGTATTGTAAGAATGTTTAAAAAAGCGGTTTTCAAATGAAAATATTTCTTCTACATAATTGCTCCACAATTACATAAGTATGTATGATAACTGTTATCACCAGCCCTATTACTTGATTAAAGCCTACAAATGGGATCATACCGCCACACCCTGTGACGTCAGTTGTCAGTTCTTAGTAAAAGCCAAGCTACATCGTAATTTACTGTGAGAGATACATGCATGGAATTGCATTCTAGATACTAGATAATAATAATATCTTGGACACAATACATACAGCGCCACCTTGTTCTAAGCTAAGCAACTAAATACTTCGACAGGCCTCGTGGCGCATTGTTAAAACTACCGGCTGCAGCAATGACGTCGGGGGCAGATTCCCACCCGAGCACAAATATTAGTGACAAAACATGAATATTTGTGTGGCGTCTGGGTGTTTTTCTATGTATTATAAGTATATATTTACAAAAGAAAAGTATACATGTATTAATATCGGTTATCTAGTATTCATAGCACAAGCATTTAGTTGCTTAGCTTGGAACTAGAGGGTGCTGTGTGCATTGTGTCCAAGGTTATAAATTAAAAATATTTAGTAGATGTATCTTAGTTATCTTAGTTTGCATACCGCCGAAAACCGTTTTGTCATAAATATTTGTACTCGGGTGGGGATCGAAACCGCCAACCTAGATTCTGCAGTCGGTAGGTTTACCAATGCACCATGAGGCCATAGTTAGATTAGTATGTACTAAAATATAAATTATTTGATCTCAGAAGTCTATGAAAGACCTAACGTAACTAACGCCCAAGGTCGTTTGGATCAAGGAAGAGATGGAGACACATTGGTTGATGCTAATTAATCTATACAGTCTCGGTGGCCCAGTGGTCGAGCACAGGGCTTCTGATCCAGAGGTCTTGGTTTGAATGCTGACACTGGCTCACACCAATGACTTTTTGAAATTGTTTTCGGAAGTTAAGAGTGATACATATCGATGACTGAAAACTTTGTGCCCGGTATGGCAATAGGTTCGCCACTTATTCCATTTGGGACGTACACATAACGGCGAGACGAGGCTTAACAGCCGCTTAACAGGCTTAACAGCCTTCGGGTAACAAAAGGCGTGAAGATAAGTTATGTTAATTAATCTATTATTACGTGGATGGGAACACTGCATGAATCATCATCATCATCAGCCTGTTGCAGTCCACTGCTAGACATAGGCATCTCCCAATGTGCGCCACAACATCCGATTCTCTGCCTTCCACATCCAGTCTTTTCCAGCAGCCTTTCTGAGGTCGTCTGACCATCGGGCTGGTGGACGTCCTACGCTACGTTTACCAAGACGCGGTCTCCACTCTATGACCTTCTTACTTCATCTACCGTCGCTCCTTCTGCAGATATGACCAGCCCATTGCCACTTCAGCGAGCTTATTCTACGAGCTATGTCGGTTACCCCAGTTCTCTGGCGGATATACTCATTCCTGAGTTTATCCTTTAGAGATACACCGAGCATAGCTCGCTCCATAGCTCGCTGAGCGACTTTAAATTTGTGGACTAGCCCCACCGTGAGTGTCAACGTTTCGGCACCGTAGGTCATCACAGGTAAGACGCACTGGTCAAAGAATTTGGTCTTCATTTGCGGTACAGGCGAGCTGAATACTCGACGCAGTTTGCCGAATGCAGCCCAACCCAGCTGAATCCCCCATTCGGCCTCCTTCTCGAAGTTTCGTCTAACTAACTGGATAATTTGGCCCAGGTAGACGTGTTTGTTTACGACTTCGAGAGTTGACTCTTCGACGCTTATCGGTCTGGGCACGACATATTCATTGAACATGACCTTGGTCTGCCTGCATGAATACCAGTGCTTATTGGTTAGTGTTTAAATGTGAGCATACACATAGGAGTCCGAAACGGGACGTTTTTTAAATTTCAGAGCGCTGAATCAAAATAGCTTTATTTTCATAGGTCTTCACAGAAACTTAAAAATAGTCAATAAGTACAGATATTAAACTTATCATTATCTATAGCTAAATTACGTATTAAAACTCGAGGACACGAGGAAAGTGCCTCCGTCGAATAAGACTAACATACTCATCGCCACAAGTGGCCTGATTCCGAAAGTCCGAATTCCCAATTCCGAAAACCGTTAAGTCATCGAGACTTAGTCAGCATCTGGTCTAATTTCTAACACCTTCTATCTTAACACCCACGGGAAGAGATAGGGTAGCACTATTCCTGGTCACATGAGTTCTGTTAGTAATATTCGTACTTGGTTAGGCTACGCCAGCTTATGATTACACCTATCTAGTTTTTTTTACAAATGGTGTGAACAAATTTAATACACCGGATGTCAGGTTGACGGAAATAGTTTATCGTGATAATGTATACACATATTTATAACATTGTGTTACTTTCAACGTCAAGGTCGATGATAATTTAAATTACTCCAACTTGGTGATTATTGTAGTTGGCAGATAAGTATTTATTCCCTATTTAAATAGCAGATTTTTAAACGTTTATTTGCTTGTGTGTCTGCTGAAATGGAGTCTCTTTTCTCTTTCCCAACATCATCATCATTTGCCATTACATTTTCTCAAATGATTGTTGCACAGAGTTTGTGTCTTTATATGCAGCTTCTCTCGTGGCTTACTGGACCAATGTCAGCACGGCATTTTTTACCACATCTGGTGCATTTGAAACGGGATTCAGAAGAGGGAAGTGGAGAAGCTGCTCTTTAAAGCCTTTTCTGCCTATTTTGTCTGGCTACGTTTTATCCCATTCCGCAGTACCGACCTACAGAAGAGCTGCTTTCACTCTCTGAACTCACGCTAGCCCGCTCCTCCAACCTATTAGTCTTTGTGTGAAAGGCATCCATATAGCGCTTGCTAGCAGTCCTTGAATTTTATTGGAATGGATGGCAAACGAGTAGGCGTGTCAACAGATAGCAAGAAAGTAACGCCGCCCATGGACACCTGAACACAGGTAGTGTTACAGTTGCTTTGCCGTCCCTCGCAATGGTATATTGAAGGGGTTGGAAGTTGGATGGAAAGTGGGACGTGAAGGGGAGAGGGGACGGGTTTGGGCCTCTGGATAGCTCTCTCACCTAGCGAAACTGCGGCATAAGTTACACTATCGTTTTTGCGAGAACGTTCACATTGATCGTTAGTTTATCTTGCCATATTACTTCCAGTACGGACCTTAGGCAACTCATGTGGAAGGCGTTGGTAACAATAGTCATATTTAACGTTAATTTGCGTTTGTCAATAAAGATGTGAAGTCTGCTAAAAAGAACTATAATAGTATTTGAGAAACGAAGAATTTGAATATGGAAAATGGCTTTTTTTTTAAACTAGTCATGGATATAAAATACTTTACCGGTCTAAACAAGGCCAACTTACACTGTGATACATATATACCTATTGCAGTCGACCCTCGGATGTCGAAGAAGTGGACCAAGGATATTTTAAAGTATGTTTTTATTTTCTTATCTCGCAAAGAAATTAGAAGAATCTTGTTATAATAAAGAATAATATATAATAATAATATCTTGGACACAATACACATAGTGCCCTCTAGTTCCAAGCTAAGCAACTAAATTAATGTCCTATGTATACTAGATAACGGATATTAATACATATAATAACTTCTTTTTTGTAAAAATATACGTTTATAATACATAGAAAAACACCCAAGCGCCATACAAACATTCATGCTTTTCATTAATATTTATACCCGATCTTTACTTCGAGTTAGCAGTCGCTCGTTTTAAAAATGCACCACAAAGCCAATATATGACAACACAGCTACAATAAAAATGGTATCATTACGTATCTAAGTACAATATCAAGTTGATATTTAAACATCAACTACTGCTACCTAATTGAGCAAACGACAAAATTGGACTCCCATCTTACAACGAGAGCTAATGACATCATACTATATACTTTATAGATATAGATATACGTATTATTTACTGAAGAGGTGTAAGAATAAGTTTCCATATAAGTTAGATAAGTACATTGCAAAACAAAGGTCATACAATCATTTTTTGGTTATGTCCACATTAAAATATAGTCTGTGCTTGAATTAACAATGACCAAAAATTGAATTCCCAAGTAAATCACACGTCGTCGATGCCATCAGTTGCCCAACTGTATACGTGATAGTGTACCTAACTAAAAATAGCTAAATATAGACTAAAATATTATTGTTATAGTTTTCCCGCCTTTTTATACCCGAAGGTGTAGGCAATGCCTGTTATGTAACTCGCTAAATTTGTACGTCTGAAATGGATAAGTTAGCGGAATCTATTGCCATACACCGGGCGCAAAGTTGTCAGTCATCGATATTTATCACACATATTTTCCGAAATCAATTCTGAGAAATCATTGGTGTGAGCTCGGATTCGATATCATGACTTCTTGATTCAGAAGCGGGTTGCTCGACCACCAGGCCGCCAAGACAAAAGTAATTAAATAAAAACGAATGAAAATATGGTTGTAGACTTAAGACAAAAAAATAAGACTAAGAATCTAAATCTTGACTTTTACAATTAAGAACAATTGTTCGCATGTGAACATATTAAAGAAGTATATTGCTATAAATCTTGATCCAATCTTGATCCTTCTAAAGGGGCAGGACCTGATCATGTAAGCCCAATATTTTTAATTAGCACGGCCAAATCGATTGCTCTCCCTATATGTATTCCATTTAAAAAGTCACTCATATTTAGCAATTTTCCCAAGATGTGGAAATCAGCGTTTATAACGCCTGTAGGTACATAAAAAAGTTTCTAATTACAGTTTATTTTTACTTATTATACAATTTTTACTATTGGTAGCCCACATCAGACCACGTTTATTATACAATTTTTACTATTGGTAGCCCACATCAGACCATGAAACAAAAAATTAAATATTTATTTATAAGATATATTTAATTAAGTCGTACTACAAAGGATCTGTACAAAGCAAACTTTTTGTTTAGTAAATATGTCAGTTTAGTAAAAAACAGAACTAGATAGGAGTCGTATGGACATATTATAAGAAGAGAAGAAAGTCATGTTTTAAGGAGGCTGTTGAGAATAGCTGTGAATGGACATATCCGTAGAGGAAGACCGAAAAAGAGATGGATGGACTGTGTAAAATTTGATTGGAGTATGAAGGGAGTGAATGCGGAGATACAAGTGATGTAAGAGAAAGGATGACATGATGTGCCGACCCCACTTAGAGTCGCTTAAGGACAGGAAAATTATGATTTCTGTTTAACCCGGATCCGAATTCATTCTCAATCAGATGGGCGAATTGCAAAACAATCAAGCTATTAAACTAACACGACAAACTAGTTTTAATACAGTTTTATACAAAAATCGACAGCATCAAAATCAGGAACAACTTTTATTGTGTATGTAGCTGATTCTATTTTTTATATATAAACTTAGGTATCTAAAGAGTTTGAAAGTTTTTTCAAAACCAACGCACACTCAAGATGGGCACGTATGGGCACCATAAATGTTCTTTATTTTAAACATAAATAATACATTCGTAATTGCATGCAACACGCTCCACGCGCGGCCGTTATATCTTCTTTCGACCGTACTTAACCGGCTTTAACCGGTATAAGCTGACTCTGTGAGGCGCCCTGTATATTTTATACTGTGCTTTTAAAACTTGTTTTAGTAATTGGACGTTATTAGAATCATTAAGTTTAATTTAGGAAACCCCATTAGCTTTTTGTATATTGTTACTATATACTCATATTATTACTATATACCCATGTTTTCGAAGTGGAACTTCTAATCTCTCTTGCAATCCTTTAAAGAATTTAACGCCCCCTTGCGGCCACAAAAAGTTAGATTAAACGGTCAATATAATAACTAACTTAGACAATTTTTATTGCGACTTTTAATTTTTTTTTAAAACTGTAATAGAGTGGTGGTACTATACTACTCATAATTAATAATATTATAAACATAATAAACTCAGTTATTTTTATTTTGCTAAGTATGTATGCATATGTATTAGTATGTATGCATATGTATTAGTATGTATGTTTGGGTGAATCTTAGAACTCAATTTTGAAGTAGATATCTTCGAGCTGAAATTTTTATACACGCTAAGTTTGAAGTACATTATCGTAGAGCCACGCAGTTCGCTGCATAAGCATTTAACCAGGCTTAGCCGGTGAAATACCTCTCATTTGTAGATATTTTTAATGCTTTAAGGGCGAAATAAATATTTTTAATGCAGTTTTGCTATATGGGTGTCAAATTAAAGGGCTTGTTTAGAGTAACTTGAAACTTAATGTGACGTCATTCTAAATCAATATGGCAGGTCATCCAAAATAAAGGTTCTAGTAATTCTACCAGATTTTTCTACTATAACTTGTATTATGTTTTCTCGATCTAATCATTGGAGACCATTTCCGTTGTGTTTGCTGCGGGGTTATTATGAGCTCTTAATTCCAACCAACTTAGGCGCTGCCTTGCAAATACGTATTTCTAACGACTAATGCCACCTAGTCAGTGATGAGTAGTCTAGACGATTGTTCTAAAAGCGTGAAGTTTGTCTTCATGCGTTTTTCTTTTCGAAGGTGCTGAAAGCGGCTTAAGTAAATTCGAATTCAAATGGAATCGGTGGCGGACATACTGCCAAACAATTTCGAAAAGTCATTGGTGTGGCCCAGATTCTTTCCACGACTTGTTGATTCAAAAGCAGGGTGCTCGACCACTGAACCACCGAGACCTTAAGATTAGTATTTTATTGTAGATTTACACAATTAATTACAAATTTAATAATTAAAGTATAAGTATTCTGTATTCACTATAATGCAAGATTGACTAAGAAGATATACAATGCTCTCTCTTTAAATAAAATAAATAAAAAACATTTCTGGTTTCTCCGTGACCCACTTACGACTATCAGCAAGTTTATAAATGCATATCACAACTTTCCTCAGCATATCCTTCAATGAGTACAGTCAGCGTGATTGCGGAATCAGATGACGCTAACATTATGGACGCGTTCAAAAAAAATTGATTGAGATTTAAAAAAGATTAAAAAAGAAGACTATAAATTGTATCAATAAAATTTTGATATTATATTAATTGCTATAAATTTTTATGCAATTGTTTGTTGCTAAGTTTTTATTACTAGTTAACATATTTAATCTTTTATATGTGTGTATTGGTAAATATAAATTATTTTTATGGTACATACAAACATATATATAACTTTACAGAACAGAGCGCCATAAGGCACGATTCTAACACTCCTTACTCGCCTCTTGACTGTCATAACTCTTACTCATACATTGTGGTAGAGCCACATAACAGTGGTAGAGCCAAGCAGTTCGGTTCGGTGAGATACCACGACCTCTCAGAAGATCGACTAAAAGTGGCTCATGTCGCGTTTCGTTCGGTGAACGAGGTATCCGGAGGCCAACCCCCATTCCCCATCTTTTCCTATCCTACTCCCATTCGGTCGGCAACGCAACTGTAATACTATACGTGTTGCAGGTGTCCATGGGCGGAGCTGGTTACTCACCATCAGGTGACACGCCTGCTCAAAGTTCAATTACAATTTAGGTGACTTAAAATAGTTAAAAGTCTCGGTGGCGCACGGCCTCTGATCCAGAGGTCCGGGGTTCGATTCCAGACAATGGCTCACACCAATGACTTTTCGAAATTGTTTTCGGAAGTTATGTGTGATAAGTATCGATGACTGACAAACTTTGTGCCCGGTATGGCAATAGGTTCGCCACCTATTCCATTTGGGACGTAAACATAACGGCGAGACGAGGCTTAACAGCCGCTGCCTACACCTTCGGGTAACAAAAGGCGTGAAGTTATGTTATGTATGTTATGTAAAATAGTTAAAATATAGTAGTATTTTTTTCTTTTCAGATAACATAACATTGAAAATTATGTGTTTGAGGGTATATAATACAATCGGACATATTTTAGATACAAAAGAAGTAAGAAGAGAAGAAGAAGAAGAACAGTCTCACAAAAATTGTAGCAGGTAGTCCACCGTCGTGGGACTAATGGAGGAAAACAGGTGAGGTCTTACCCACTTCAGGGATGCCGCACAAATGAAATAGACCTACTAGGGCATGCTCCGATGGTTCGGACATGTAGAAAAAATGGATGATGGAAGATTGACTAAGCAGATATACAATGCAAAAGCGGATAGTTGTAGGAATCAAGGTCAAGGTAGGTCAAAGAAGTGAGTGAGGCGCGTAAGAATCGTACCTTATGGCATTCTGTTCTCTCTGCCTATCTCACCCCGCAAAGGATTTGGCGTGAAGTTATGTACGTATGTATGTATGTATAAAAAGTGGTTAAAACTTCTATTTTATATAAGCTCACTCTCTTTTTATATTGTTGTTTTTGTTTTGTCGTGATTTCAACAAAATCCCTCTATAGTTTCTTTCGACTCTTATACCTCTGTTATCTTGACTCATCACAGTTTCATTTTTGTATTTATGACACTCATGTTTATCTGTTTATTCAGATTTACAATCTCCTCTGTGGAGGGAGAATCGAAGAAGAATGGGATACTCATGGGAGCCAGTATTATCTCGCGGCCGCTGAGATCTTCAGCGGATACTGTCGAAAAGGGAGTAGCAGTGGTAGCTCCCACTACACAACCAGATACTTGGCTCCATGATGCCGGATGGAGGAGAAAACGCTCTCTTGCCCAGCTAACCAGGGAGGCTCTACCCCGATTGGAGAATTACAGAAATTCAAAAAGAGCCCTCAAAAGGCCGAGCCTTGGAGAGTTGCATGGAGATAATTTAATAACGGAAGAGGTAAGTTTCTACATACATGCATAACTTCACGCCAATCCTTTGTGCGGTAGGCAGAGAGAACAGAGCGCCATAACGCACGATTCTTACACGCCTCTCTCGCTTGGTTGACTTTCATAACTCTTTTCATGCACGCGCGTCGATTTTTGAGGCTCCTAACATCACCTAAGGTAAGTTTTTAATTTAGATTTTTAATGTTTAACTATTTGACCAGGCGAACTTTGTTCCGCATCAAAAGTAATTTTTACAGTGTTTATTATTAAAGTGCTTACTCTAGAAAATTACACCAAATTATTACACTTTCTTTACTACATCATACATGAATTATACATACAAACCACCCCGTCGAAACCCTCTACCTATTAAAAAAAGATGCGTGGAGTCTCTCCGCGCAAAAGAAGTGTAATTTTGTTTTGTAGAAAATAAAATAAAAAGGTACCTAATATTAACTATAGTAAGATACCAAAAAAATCCGAGAAATCATTGGTGTGAGCCCAGAATCCATCTCAGGAGTCCAGAATTGGACAGCTCGACTACTTAACTGGACCACCGAGACTATTCATACTTATTACTAATATTATAGGTACTATTAAAAATGGGACTTATTATGAGAAATGGTAACTAAGTTCTTATGTAATATTTTTTTAAACTTTGTGTATACAACTGACTGATGAAGATTATTTGAACTGAGGATCATAAACACACTATTAATTATACCCTTATTATGAACGTACAAATATTTTTATAAGGTCCACCATGAGTAAAAATGTAAAGCATGTCTTGATTGAAGTTTATTTTAATATAATGTTTTATTCGTCTCGGCCATAGAGGTCACTACTCATCAATTTATTAAATCGCGCCATGATTCCACTCCATAGAGTTTATATAAGTATTTAAGAGTATATTAAAAGATGTTGGTCAAATATTTTAAAAATCAGTTCTACAACACATAATTATAAATGTTATGTATTTATTTCTTTAATAGATTTTAGAAATAAAACAATATTTACAATAATTCACATTAATATAACAAATCAATAAAATACAGTTATAAAGGAATGTAGTTGACACTAACGGCCGCGTTTCTAGTGTCAATTATAGTAATTCTATACATCTAATGCCGCGTACTATGATTGATTTTACAAATCGACAATCGACGTAAAGTGGCTCATGCCGCGTTTCGTTCGGTGAGAGAGGTACCCGGACCCGGAGGCCCATCCCCCTTTTTCCATCTTTTCCTATTCCTATTTCCTACTCCTTTAAAGGTCGGCAACGCAACTGTAACACTATATGTGTTGCAGGTATCCATGGGCGGCGCTAGTCACTTACCATTAGGTGACGCGCCTGCTCGTTTGCCTTCGATTGCCTGGTATGGCCACCTATTCCATTTGGGACGTAAACATAATGGCGAGTCGAGACTTAAAAGCCACCCCTTGCCAGCCTAGACCTTGGGGTAGAAAAGGCGTGAATTTATTTTACTATATGTGCGCGCAATAAATATTTGTCTAAAAATCTAATACCTATATCGTGTAAGTTGCGATATCTTTTGAATGAAATGTCCGAATTAAATACAAAATGAAGGGCTTTAAAACATCATCATTTTAAATATTAAAAAAAATTAAATGAACAGAATTAGAATACCGCCACCCTATCTCTTCCCGTGGGTGTCGTAAAAGGCGACTAAGGGAAAAGGCTGGAAGAATGGGCAGCAGCGTTCTCTTTCAACAAAATACAGCCTACTGCGATCGCCAACACGCCTGCCAAGCGTGGCGATTATGGCAAAAACCCCCCATGAGTGAACGGACCGGCAGTTGTGGCGCTATATGGGGGAGGCCTGTCCAGCAGTGGACCTCAAAAGGCAAATGATGAAATAAACACTGTGACAAGAGAGACAACTACAACAGTTAGACAGATATTGTCGCGACGTTTTGTGTTAACAATTCTATATTCTGCAAAGTTGTAGTACATTGTTTTGCTCTACAATCCATAGTTTTTGCAGCGTACGCGATGTAATAATTTTTTTCAGGTCCTTTTTTACACCTTGGGTTACATTATCGGACTTTTAGTAAAGATCCCTAATTGTTTAGAAAATATAATATAGCCTAAATCCTTTCTCTATAAATGGACTATCCACCACTGTAAGAATTTTTAAAATAGAACCAGTGATTTCCGAGTTTAGCGCGTTTAAAGAAACCAACTATTACGCTTTATAAGTATTAAATGAGTGGTATAGTGCCACCACTAGGTACTAGATGTCTATGTACAGATAAAAATCACGCTTAAGCAGTTCTCTTCCTGGATTTATAAATAGACCGGTTCAAATTTGTCCTTTCTATTAATTGATATAAAAATATATTACGTTTTGAGGCCACAAGGGGCGTTAAAAGCGTTAAACGGTTGCACGAGACATTAGAAGTTACACTTCAAAAAAACTGCATCAAAACCCTTTCCGTAGCTTCAAATATCTAAGCATATAAGTGGACAGGATAGACAGCGGAAATCGACATAATATAAATAGTAATATGTAACGATTTATCAGTTTAAAGTATGCACTATGCAGATAAATTACTTTTTATTAATTGAATTACCCATAATAATTTCTGCAAAGAGACGAGAAAGCATGAGTTTGTTTTGTCACAATCTTAGTTTGTAGAACGCCAAAGCCTCTGTCTATGCTGCATAGGATACGGGCGTGATTATAATCATGTGTATATAAATATATGACTGTCAAAATAAATAATATTTTGTAATAAATTACCAGACCCGGCGAACTTTGTTCCGCATCAAAAGTAATAAATGAGTAAAATTTGGACATTAAAAAGTTCAATTTATGCTATTTATCGGAAACGTCTTAGCGGGTAGTACTGCGCGACACGCGACTATTGCTATGTCCCGGTATGTTAATAACTGTAATATTTTCGTAAATATTCGGAATTAATATGGCCCTTTACATGCTGAAAAGGGCCATATTAATCTATATTAAAAGCACAATCTATTTAAAATACTTAACTGGATCAAAATTAATGCTGTAATGTTTAAAATCGCAGCGTAAATAAGCCATTATTTCTCGTAAAGAGTAAAAAAATATTTATTTATTTATTTATTTATTTATTCCAATAAAAATTACAACTATCCTTACAGGCTAACCCAATACAATAGTGTAACAACTAACTAAATCTAATATTATCATATATATTATAGTACAATAAATTAAAGCGTCCTATATGCGACCTTTGTGAACTCGTTCAGTGAGCATGAGAATAGATCCAAGTTTTCGGAGAGCGCGTTGAGCGCCCGCAGTGCTCGCGTCACAGGCGCCTGCTGCAGCAGGTTGGTGCGCGCTCGCGGCACGGCCAGCAGTGCCGGCCGCTGCCGCCGACCTCTGTACTCGTCCGGTACACATAAACCTAGTATCTCTAATATAGCCGGGTTATGTATCTTCCCGCGCAGGACTTGAATTAAATACATTGCTAGGGCAACGTCTCTTCTAATTTCCAGCTTCGTGTAACCTACCATCCCTAACACAAATAGGGTCGGATATAGAAGTGGATAACCCGGGTATACTCCATACATTTTAAAATACAAAAATCTGAGAAATTTATTTTGGATTCTCTCCAACATAATTTTATACTTGTGCTCGTGAGGAGACCATATAACTGAATTGTATTCTAAGTGGCTTCTCACAAGAGCTTCATAAAGCATTTTTAATGCCCTAAAATTCGTGAATTGACTCCCATGACGTAAGACAAATCCTAAATTTCTAAAAGCCTTTTTGCAAACTACAGTTATATGCTTCCGAAAATTTAAATCAACATTAAAAACTATGCCTAAATCTTTAACTTCAGAAGCGCGTGCGAATGGAGTGCCGTTTATGTGATACTGGTGAAGACGATGAACACGGGCGCGGCTGTACGACATCACTGAACATTTGTCTATGTTAAAATAAAGTCTGTTCTTTTCACTCCACGACACAATACTATCAATGTCTTCCTGAAGTTCTCTATGGTCTATATCTTGTTTTACCTTATGAATCAGTTTTAAATCATCAGCAAATAATAGACATGTGGAATTACTCACAACTGAATTTAAATCGTTAATCATAATGATAAAGAGCAGAGGTACTAGATTACTTCCTTGACTTACTCCACATCTAGTAAAATATGGCTCAGAGAGGTGTCCACCACAGTCGACATACTGACGTCTGTTTCGCAGATAGTCGGCGAAAAAGTTTAACAGGTGAGGTGTACATCCAAAGCTAGCCAATTTCGAAAGCAGTACATCGTTGTCTACTGTGTCGAAAGCCTTCTTAAAATCAAAATAAGCGACATCTGCTTGGAATCCGGCATCTATTGTAGGTATCAATATGGACATCAAATGCATTAAGTTACTATTGGTTCCCCGCCCTCGGCGAAAACCATGTTGTGCCTCGCAAAGCTGAGCACTTATATGAGCATATAAAGAGTTATGGATTGTTGATTCAAACAGCTTAGCTGGAGTACTTAATACTGCCACTGGCCTGAAGTCACTGGAAGATGAACCACCTTTACCTTTCGGGACTGGTACTACTCTTGTGATTTTCCATTGATCAGGAAACGTAGCGCTACTAATACAAATATTAAATATGTGTAATAAAGGTTCCCTTAATATCCTACTGCAATCCTTAAAAATAAACGGAGGTATACCATCAGGACCTACAGAGCGCTTTGAGGTCAGACTGTGAAGTGCATGACTTACATCATCAGAACAAAGGGGTGCAAGATGAGCCCAGGCTGCTGTTGGTGTTGCTGCCTCCATTGCATCCTCCACATTTAAGGTAGCTGGCTTAATATTGTAAACTGATTTGAAAAAGTTTGCAAAATCTTCAGCACATTCCGATTCCGTTAGTACACGTCCATTTTTAATTAACTTATATTTAGTTGTACTATTCTTTCTGGATCGCATGTAAGACCAGAAAGCTTGCGGGTCTGTTGCCAGATGCTTTTGCATCCGATTAGAATACGATTCAAGTGCCTTAGCGGTCTGGGTTTTCACTCTTGTCCTACACCGAGCAAAAGCATCGTAATCTGCACGTAATTTGGTGATTTTATATAATTTATGTAGTTTTGCCTTATCTCTTATGTCTCTAAATGGTCATTGTGGGTTAATATAAATGGTCATTGTGGGTTATCCTTAAGAGACAGACATACGCCCTCGCAGACTGTTTTATAGATTTTCTGAAGATCTATCACTTAGGGTTCAGCCAGCGTTTGCAATTAAAGTGCTAAATCTCGAAAATTATCATTTTTTATTTACAATATTATATATATGAATTATAGATCAAAACCACCCCGTTGACACCCTCTAACTATTAAAAAAACCGCATCGAAATCCGTTGCGTAGTTTTAAAGATATAAGCGTATAAGGAGACAAACAGCGGAAAGTGACTTTGTTTTATACTATGTAATGATATTATGATTATTAAACACAAATAGATTGATACAACTTAAATAAATAAATATAAATATTCTTATCTGTTTTATCTGCTTACCCCAGAAGAGACGTGGCGTGAAGTTATATGTGATTTTAAGTTAGTAACCAAATTACCACGTTGATAAATATGACATACTATAATTAAGGTCATAATTTCATTTCCTACAATCAAAAAGTCGTTACATTACTTAAATACATAAAAATACAAATCTGTATATAATTTGATGTTATATACCTAAATACATATACAGTAACTATAATTAATCCTAGTTCTTGTCTAGAAGTCTCGAGTTCGAACCCTGGCTCATTTGATGCACGATCATACATCCGACACAATGTTATTACCTATTGATGTTTATCCTTCATCATCTGGGGTGTGCACAACAGGTCATCCTTTCAAACTATCCATGTTGTCAAAAGAATTAATCTGAATTAATCCCTGCCTGAAGTCAACCCTCCTTGGGAATGTTTTCGTTGGTGGTTTTTATCCCACCAGGGATTGGTACCACATATCATCCTTTCGAACTATCCATGTTGTCAAAAGTTTCGTTAAGTTGTTTGTTTTGTCGATGTTTATCTTTTTGTTGAGCCAAAATGCGATCTCGGGATGCCTGAGCTTGAGCTCAGCACACAGACCCGTTCAGCACTTCGACTTTGAAGTCGAAGTGCTGAACCAGTGAGCCATAGATACCTTATGATACATAAGACGGTCTGTTTTATGTTCACTTTTCTTAGCAGCCAACGTATAAAGAGTTGTGTTATGTGACATATTGATGAAATATATTTTTAAATATAAATACTATTACATACACACACATACATAACGTCACGCCAAATCTCTTGCGGGGTAGGCAGAGAGAACAGAGCGCCATAGGGTACGATTCTTACACGCCTCTCTCGCTTCTTTGACTTTCATAAATGTTGTAAAACACGCGCGTCGATTTTTAAGGCTCATAAATCACTTTTCTCCAGAACTAGTTCTATTTGGTCTTGGAAAGTGTGTCGTGGCCGACCTCGACTCCCACATCCATCCGCTTATAGATTGTATATCTGCTTAGGCAATATTGCGTCGTCCATTCTTTGTAGGTACATGTCCATGTGAAATAAGAAATTATAACTATCTTTATAACATACATAGTTGTGTCATTTAAATCTCGATTAATAAATATAAATTATAGGAGATAACTAATCCCCTATAGAACCATGCCCTTTCTTACTTTTACACCGACACTCACTTAAAATCCAACTTCCTTCCTTACAATCTATAAATAAAGATATTTGAATATAATTATAAAGTTTTACAGTTTACGAATATAGTCTAGATAAATAAATAAAAATATCCTTGAAGCGTAATGGAGCTCATGCCGTCGTGAACGATGTGTAATGTATAGTAAAATGGAGAGGTAAACAAGGCAATTAATTAACAATAAGAAGCGCATACAAAATTATTTCTTGGCTTATGCATTTATGTACTTAGATAATATTTGTTTATTTTTATAATTTGCAATAATAGTGTTCATTTGTGTACGTGTAAAATATTACGCAAAATAAATAGGTTCAAGTGGTACTTGTCTCACAAAAACAAATAGGTGATATGTATTGCAAATTTCATACCGCCGTATACTTTTGCCACTTAAAAGAGCTCAGATCAGTTCCTATCCATCATAGCGTGATGTTACATAACCTAAAGCGTTTGTCAATAAATGGATTATCGAACACAAAAATATTTTTTCATGGCGAACCAGTAATTCCTGGAATTAACGCGCTAAAACAAACAAACTCTTGAGCTTCATACGGTTAGTATTGATTTTGTCCAATTTGATGACATTTCTTCTTCATTACTTCCTCGAGAAGAAGATGATACAGTAGCTTTTCCCAATACATAACCTATTTTTTATAAAGAAATCGGCTGAGCAGAGAAATCCCTGTGCCTACAGAGTTAGTTTTGTTTATAGTGAACGACCCGCCACCCTGCAAGGCATATGGCCGCTCACTATGGCCTCTATAAAGAAGTCAGAGTGTGAGACCAGAGTGGTGGTGGTAGGTCTTGCCGCCACCTATAGCTCTTGATGGTATTCATAAAGGTGCCCCGTGAATTCTCCACTCCTGTGATAGTGTGATACGCCCGAGACCAAGCTGACACTTCAATCCCTACTTGGGACGCCAGGGACACCGACTACCAGTATCCAGCTGGTTCCGGAGCTGTAAAGCACGCTCACCAAACGATGCAAAGTCAGGCAACTACTCATCACACACTAACGAATGCCCACAGTACTTGTTATCCAGGCAAGTATCGGAGATGTGGTCCCCTTCAGCAAACTAACCGTCGGTTCCCACTTGAGGCGCAGTCACTGCACCCGTGACTGGAGACCACGGGGCCCCTGCCCGACCAGTCTCTAACCTCTTGCTGCGTGCGGAATCGGACGCATGGCCACCATTTACTGTGCAGACATAAATGTCTAATCCCTACAGCTCAATCACAGGCCTCGCGAGGCCAACTCCAAATGCAGAGACACTACGAGCGCCAGTGCATGAACGCCAGCGCCCGCAGTGGGGCTTTTCTCTGCTCCTAGGTAAGGGAGCCGTCTGCAAGATGAGAGTATCAGGTTTCATCAAGATCAGGGGATCAGGAAACTTATCTACCTCGGGTCTGTGTAGATAGGGAATCGGTTAAGCATTTGGATCTTTATTCCAACGCAGATTTTTAGAATTGCACTAATGACCGATATGACTACCTAGCTAGCTGGGCTTTTGCGCCCAGGAATCTGCCCACCGCATCATTTACGCTGAATCCTAATGCGTTTCCATCTTTCTACAGTCTATTCTACATCTTTCTACATCTATTCACCCTAAAAATTACAAAACCGTATTATTACATTTGAACAAACGTCATTTATGACTAAGAATCAACATACATGATACATAGATTTAGCATAGACTATAATAATATAATATTATTTCTTATATATATGCATGATACAGACAGTGGCAGCTGATTTATATCGCGACTAAACAAACAATGTCAGTTGCCAGTCAGTCACCGGTTTATCATCAGGATCAGTGATCACGTCACCAGTCATCATCATCATCACACATGCGATATGCTATATAATCACACATGATTGCGCTCTGTCCATATATGTAATGATAATGAGAATCATTATTTTATAACTGCTGTATTGTATACAGAGGAATTATGCCTTTTATTGTCTATGTTTACGATATCTTACAGTTTAAGTAGAATTAAACTTTAATCTAGATTACATAGATTACATTTATAACTTCACACCAAGTCCCTTGCCGGATAGTCAGAGGAAATAGAGCACCTTAATAAGGTACGATTCACACACTTTCGTGACTTTCATAACTATTGTCATACACATAACATAACATAACTTCACGCCTTTTGTTACCAGAAGGTGTAGGCAGCGGCTGTTAAGCCTCGTCTCGCCGTTATGTTTACGTCCCAAATGGAATAGGTGGCGAACCTATTGCCATACCGGGCACAAAGTTTGTCAGTCATCGGTATCTATCACACATAACTTCCGAAAACAATTTCGAAAAGTCATTGGTGTGAGCCAGTGTCTAGAATCGAACCCCGGACCTCTGGATCAGAGGCCGTGCGCTCGCCCACTGCGCCACCGAGACTGTTTTTTTTGTGTCTGTGTTGTATTGTCATACACTTTTGCCGATTTTTAAGACTCCTGACATCACCCTCTTAAAGGATTGATTAAGTTTAGTCATGAAAAGTATGTCGTGGCCGCCCTCGACTTACATGTATCCGTTTTTGCATTATATGTGTGCTTAGTCAACCTTGTGCAGGCAGAAGCAGGGCATTTCATAATTAATATGAAAATAATTTTAGTAATGTATTTTCCTTAATATGCCTCGGGATATCGTTCTTAACGAATGTAACTTTCAAGAGCTGCTATAAGTAAATTTTCTGTGTCGTCTGTCTGGTCGGGAGACTGCGAGACGGCCAAGTCATACAGCGAATATTGTTTAAAATCTATACATATAAATAAAATTGATGTGTCTCTTTGTAATATTGAAATAACTGCTTTCTGCTACATTCATATGAATATATGTATATAAGGTACATACACCAAAATATTTTTCACATTGTCTCTGAAAGGCTAGTTCGATTTTGACGGTACTTTCATTGGCAGGTAGCTGGTATAATAAGGAGTAACTTATGCTACTTTTTAGATCAAATATTAAAATACTTATTTATTGTTTCCGAGGCGAAACAAAGTCCGCCGGGTTAGCTAGTAATGTAATAAAATAAAATTGTGTGGTTTTATGAAACCACCGTAAAAGTGAAACTTTTTTAAAACAGTTACTTCACAGCAATTTTTTTAAAAGTTTGCTTTGGTTTCGTTTAACTTTAAGTTAAAGATTTAAATCAATTAATTCGATAATCTCATCATTTTCAAGTTCTTTGGAAGTTAACGACTGAAGATTAAGAATTCCTAGATGGCGCTACTAGGTTGCTACTATTGATGATTCTGCCGTAATATCGTATTATATCGATAGATGTCGCCCGAATCGACAAGTATTCCAGCTTCGGCACTAGGGATAACGCGACACCTATTAAACGTTAACAACATTACAACAAAGGATCTTTACAAAACAAAACGATATTTTTTCCTCCAGTAAATATGATATTTTGATTTATTATGAAAATGTGACAAATACATATATAAAGAGCACTATCTTATCGCTAATAAATTGATGAACATAACTGTGTTACATATATGTAGTTCCGGTGGTCCAGTGGTCGAGCACACGGCTTCCGAATCGCATAGGCCGCGTGTTCGAATCCTGGCACACTTTTTGGAATTGGAAACTTAAGTAAAGTAAGAAAGGCGTCAGTCTGCTTCCTCCACTAATTCGTTAGTTACAAGTCAGTGGCAGTTTTGCAAAGAGAGAGAAAACTAGTTTAATTTGAAATCGAACCGGACGTCACCGGCTTTCAGGGGATTGTGCGATAAGGGCTATTTTAATTTACTTGCCATCTTGTATTTGTTAATAGGGTTTAATAAATGTTTTTTATTTTACGTGGTCACGACAATAATTCCTAGATGGCGCTACTAGGTTGCTACTATTGATGATTCTGCCGTAATATCGTATTATATCGATAGATGTCGCCCGAATCGACAAGTATTCCAGCTACGGCACTAGGGATAACGCGACACCTATTAAACGTTAACAACATTACAACAAAGGATCTTTACAAAACAAAACGATATTTTTTCCTCCAGTAAATATGATATTTCGATTTATTATGAAAATGTGACAAATACATATATAAAGAGCACTATCTTATCTTATATCTTTAAACGAGCAATTCTTGTATATATATATATATATATAAAATTGGAATCTCGGAATCGGCTCCAACGATTTTCATGAAATTTCTATTCCAGCAGATGGCGTTGTTAACTAACACGAAGTCAATGTGTGTTTGCTTTGCTTTTATTACAGTTTATCACTGCAAAAAATTAAGTATATGTTTCTAATATAATATGTTAGTACATAGTATATATTAGTATATATTTATTATTCTGTCGGTAAGATCGAAAAATATTATTGATATTTCATTATTTTATTAGTATGTAATTCGTACTTAAATATAATTTTCAAAAAACACAATTTATAAAAAAAAAGAAAATACCGAGCAAAGCTCGGTCATCCAGATATTCACTACTAAATTGACGAACATAACTGTGTCACATATATGTAGTTCACTTTTTGGAATTGGAAACTTAAAAGCCGCCGCCTACGCCTCCGTCGTTTACAATACATACGAATTTATTATATTCCCTTTTATCGTGTCATTTGTTATATTTATAATATAATTTTTTTTTTTCTCCGCCTGCAATACGTACGTACGTATATGTATGTATGTAAAAAACAAACAAACAAACAAACCCGATCCTAGAAAATGTGTCGAAATTGGTAAAGAGGACGGTAATTAGACGATTATACATACGGCCCTCGTGGTGCATCGGTAAACCGCACTACCGATAACACAAGGTCGGGGCGGGTTCGATCCCTCGTCTGGGGGTGTTTTTCTACATGTTTTTACGGTTTTTATTTACAAAAATAAAGTGTATATTTGGGTAATTAATTAATAATAAATAAATAAATAAACGATAATAGACGTGAAAGGCGCTCTGACCAGCGCCTTTCACTTTATCCCTACTCCGCGGCCGACCGTCACGCGACATGCAACACGCAGACGAAAAAGTTTGAGACGATGTAATAAAAGTTTCACTTTAATAAGTCTTAATTTTAATTTGTTTTTTTTTTATCAGGACGAAAGGGAACAAAAAGCTGGCGTCGGCAGGGATACA
Source organism: Euproctis similis (assembly GCA_905147225.2). Taxonomy (NCBI): domain Eukaryota; kingdom Metazoa; phylum Arthropoda; class Insecta; order Lepidoptera; family Erebidae; genus Euproctis; species Euproctis similis. The sequence goes on from LR990119.1 coordinate 11,197,468, forward strand.
AAGTCACCTACTCCTGCACACGGCATCAAACTAGGATGGATTCAGGTATTTCAAAATATTGTACATATTGATATATAGGTCCCGAGTTCGAGAGTTAGCACATACTCGTAACTTGCACATACCCAATTTATAACAATACAACAAATAACCTATTTATTATATTGGACCCAAAATTTCATTTGGCAAATAAGTAAAACCGCTACATGTCCCTCACTTATTAATAAAAAAAATTCAAAACCTTTCTGACATTTATAATTAGAAGATAATTAAATGTTTACATTTTGAACAAACAATATTAACGCATATAACTAACACAGTTTACGACTGTATTTCGACAGTTTTACAGTTCAGTTCTGAATAGTAATATGTATTATATTATGCTGTTACAATGTCACTAACGACTCGGTAACTAATCGCAGCATAAATACCTGTCACTATATCTTTAGATGGATACTTATTATTAAGCATACATAGAGCGAGATGTATAACAGTGACAGAAAAATAACTGTTACTGTAAATAACAGCTATTATTTATAAAGATATCTATCTGACTTATTATGGTACTATGAATTGTGCCGCATCCAAAATTTAAAAGACAGCTACCTATATTTAGAAGATATGTAACTAACTATTTGTATAGGCACAACATGAATATGATTGAACTAAACAGTCTCGGTGGTCCAATGGTCGAGCACCCTGCTTCTGAATCAAAATAAAAAGTTGTGGGTTCGAATCCGGGCTCACACCAATGAATTATCGAAAATCTTTTCGGAAGTTATGTGTGATAAATATCGATGAATGAAAACATGCCCGGTATGGCAATAGCTTCGCCACATATTCCATTTGCAACGTAAACATAACGGCGAGTCGGAGGCTTAACAGACTCTGCCTGCACCTTCGGGTAGAAAAAGGCGTGAACTTTTGTTATGTTAACAAGTAAATATGGTATTCCCCTGTCGAAGGGTCAGTGTCTTTTTACTGTGAGCGGGAAATCACGCCTCGTATACTCAATATCATATAGACATATGCCTTAATCAATCGATGTTTATTATAATATGTATGGTCCATAAATTACGTGAGGTAAATTTTCTGTCCCTCCCTCCCCCGTTGGTTAGATGTCGTGAAATTTCGTTTAACCCCCTCCCCCATCCCCCAATCTCACGTGAGATTTTTCAGAATGTTTCAGGGTTTCTTACGTAAACCCGTTGGATTGTTATTGTAGAAAGAAAATTGAGCTATTTGGTATAAAATAAATATAGTGCTTTGACATTCAGTACATGTATAACGTCGAAGTATGAACTAAATTATTTTCATTCGAACGAACTAGTGAATAATTTTAACCGTATTACGATGACGCTCAAGATTAATGTATATACAATTGCGATTGAATGGACCAAAATAGTATATATTTTTTTGTTTCAATCAAGACAAACTTGCGTGATATTTGTCTAGACCCTCCCTCTCCCTAACGTGAGATTATTTGATATTTGACTAGACCCCCTCCATCATCTCACGTAATTTATGAACGCCCCTATTTGTTTTGTTGGAGACCGTAATTGGAAACCACAGGGGTATTTATTGTTAGTCACTAATATTGACTATCAACTCAGGGTTTTCCGTCCGACAAAAAGAATATAACATATTATTTTTATTAATATAATATAACTAGTTGGCCCAGCGAACTTTGTTGCGCAACAAAAGTAATGAATAACTAAATTTTGGATTTATTACTTTTTCTTTTCTATATCTTGCATGAATTATTGATAAAAACCATCCGGTTGACACCTTCTTTGTATTAAAAAAAATACTTTAAAAAAAAAAAGTTAAATCGACTTCTAGAAACGTAAACCACAAAATCTTTAAGTAAATAAAAACAGTACAGATACAGATTTAAGCTTATCTCCCAAGCAACACGTTAGTCCTATACACCACTAAACAGTTTCCATCGACTAACTGCGGTACTGTCTCCAAACTCCTAACCATTAAGGAGTTCTATGGCTTCTTCATCAGCACAGCAGCATCAGATGTATATTCAAGTATACCTCACAAGCTACACGTTAGCCCTACATACTACCAAGTAGTTTCTATCGAAAAATTGCAGTGCTGTCTTCAAATTCCTAACCGTTGCGGAGTTCATTGGTTTCTTCATCAGCACAGCAGATCAGATGTTGACGCCATAAAGAATATCCCTAAGACATCACTATTACGTAACAAAAACACCATACAGTTTTCGGAGGTTGCCTTCGATTTCTCCTGGTTTCCATCATCAGATCCTGAACTGGTGAAAATAGGACCATCTCGAAAGTAAACACTATCGATCGAAGTCGGTTAAAAAGCCGCATCAAAATCCGTTGCGTAGTTTCAAAAAGGGGACGGACAGCGGAAAGTGACTTTATTTTATACTATGTAATGATAATTATATACGTACTATGATAATAATTGAAATTGTTTATTTCATTTAAATCAATGTACGTGTGTAATCTAAGTTTTTCCTGCCCTGTACTAATTATTTGGGGTCGACACAAGAGGGTTTTCTTTTCCACACTAACCTATCATTCAATTCTTCCACACCAGCACCATACTTAATCATGTCGTCTTTCACGCATTCCATCCATATTTCTTAGGTCTTCGTCTTCTCTTATTTCCCTCCACATAAAGGTTTATCTTCTCGCGACATGCCTCAATACATATTATTGGTGCAACTTTTATTAAGCTTTCTCTTTGATACTCATTCCTACATACTCATCTGTATTTTTATTATTAATTTAAAAGATTTAATTATTACTCTCAAAGGTTTTCTCTAAAGATTCGTCTCTCTATAATTATGGTAGACATTTTCTACAACAAATATTGCTTTTGTTAAGTATGGCGTATGTTCCAGGGTGTACTGATACCATGTCTACTCAACATCTGGGGTGTGATGCTGTTCCTCCGGCTGTCATGGGTCGTGTCCCAAGCTGGTATTGGGATGACGCTGGTAATTATTGCAATATCAGCGATTGTGTGCGTTATAACTACGCTTTCCATGAGCGCGATATGCACCAACGGAGAAGTAAAAGGAGGTAATGTGTATTATAACTCGTTTGATTAAACTAATATTGAAAAAAATAACAATAACAGTAATACTTAAAATAACGGTATCTAAGAATTAATCTATCGAGAGTTCTTCAAATAGAGAAGGTGCCATTGACAAAAACAATGAAGAGACAAAAAAAGTTAATGAAAGTTTTATTTTTTTTAAATGTTTTTATGGCAACGGAGTCAAGTCTTTCAGAATATATACCATTGTTTAATATTTCATTTCATAGGCTAATGATGGTGATGAATATTTCATGAAAGTCATAGAAGCGAGTGAGGCGTGTAAGAATCGTGCCTTATGGCTCTGTGTCTCTCTGCCTATCCCGCAAGAGATTTGGTGTGAAGTTATGTATGTATAGGTAGTTACATTATTCTTGAATTTGAACGTAACCTTGAAAGCTAATGGAAGGTATAAAAGTGTCCACGAATTGTACAATTTTCGTCATATTTCACAGAAATAAGATTGAACGATAATAAAATAAGCTCTAGTCTTAGTAATAATTAGGTATTTTCTTAGTATTTTGAACACGAATTCCCCACTTCCAAAAATAACATAAAAAGTATTATTAAAAGCCGATGAATAAACCGATGAATAAACAATGAATTAAAAGCCGATGTTAATTTAAATAACATACATACATAATAACTTCACGCCTTTGTTACCCGAAGGTGTAGGCAGCGGCAACTTTAAATAACAGGTATACAAATAAATATATCTTTCCTATAAATAGTAAAGTGCTATTAAAAGTGTTGTTTCTATTTTTACAATGGATTAAATTCATAATAATATATTCATAAAATCTGGCTTCATAGCCAGAATAAGTAATATTGATTGAGACCAATTGAAGATATTAATACGACTCACAACCCATTGCCATCGACTCTTATCACACATAACTTCTAAAAAAATCCAGAGAAATCTTTGGTACTCGTATGAGACCGAAATCAATCCCATGACTTGTGAATAAGAAGCAGAGAGGTCGATCACTGGACCACTGACACAACTAATTAAAAAAAAATAGTTTAAAAAAACTAAAAAACACGCTTTTTATAGAAAACCGAACTAAAAAATAGAAAAATAAAAAAATATATATTTTATTTTAAAAAAAGCGTGGGGTGCTTTTTAAGATATTTTCGAAATGATAATCACTCTACTCATATCTGTCAATAAAATATTTATAACTATTGACACCATGCACCCCACGCTTTTTTTAAAATAAAATATATATTTTTTTATTTTTCTATTTTTTAGTTCGGTTTTCTATAAAAAGCGTGTTTTTTAGTGTTTTTAAACTATTATTTATTTTATATTTTTTAGTTCGGTTTTCTATAACAAGCGCGTTAATAGCGCCATCTGTGACTTATACAAGGAACTCGTTTCAAGTTGATAACGTAGACTTTCCGCTGATTGCTACTAGATGGTGCGAGTCGGTTACAAACAAACATACAAACATACAGGTGAAGCTAATAAAAAGCTAATAAAAATATTCCATGTCTGTATGTATTCCACTAGATGACCTACATAAGATCGAATTTATAGAATTTTGACAGAAAAATATTATAAAACGCACTATAAAAGCGGAAATCTGAAAGCCTTATGCTTTCTTCGATAAATGGACTATCTAACACAAACAGTAATCCAATTAGAAACAATAGTTCTTGAGATTTGCGGTTTCAAACAAACAACCTCTTAAGGTTTTATTATTAGAATAGATACCCAAAGTTATCATTTGATAATGTACGTATAATGTATTTATTTAGATTGCTAATAGATTGAGAGGTACTTCAAAGTCATGTGATTTAGCGAATTATAAAATGACTGACCAAAATGGTCTTTAGATGAGAATTTAGATCTAGTTACTGAATGGATTAGGAGACATTTAACATCGCCTATGTGATACAGGATGTGGGGTCATGGCAAAACGGTTAAAAGATCTTGGCTCGCATTTTCTAAGACAGAAAAATGCAATTATTTGTGCGTACTGCAAGAGTTACCAGGGGCCGTCTTCTACTGCCACATCTGTAGTTCTACATGATTTTTAAATGAAAAAAGGTTCAGAGAGATTAACGAGGTAACTCAAATGCACAAAGAGTGTATATTAGAAACAGCTTTTTTTTGGAGCTCCCACGAAACTCTTAGCCATTCTCATCACGTAATATCCTCAGCCTATTCAATGTAACTTCTTGGACTAAATTTAAGTCATCAGTTTCAAATAGAACACATAAAAAAGGCAGAAGTAACATATTTATCAAAGACAATACAAAATGTTATTAAATTGATTTATATCAATTACTAGCTGAACCGGCGAACTTTGTTCTGTATCATAAATGTGTCAAATTTGGATATTGAAAAATTAAATTTGTCCTATTTATCGGAATGCGTCTTGGCCGGTACTACTGCATGACGCGACTGCTGTCCCGCTACGTTAATACTGTAATCTTCGTAAATATTCGCTTAAAATACACGCTGTAAAGGGCCATATTGATCTATATTAAAAGCATTTGAGATTCACTGGATGAAAATTAATGCTGTAATTTTTAAAGTCGCTTCGTAAATAAGCTATTATTTTACGTAAAAAAATAAGAAATAAAAATTATAATTGTGGTTTATCCCTAAGAGATAGACATATGCCATCATGGACTTTTTGTAAACCTTTTGAAAGAGTTTAATAATGTAGTACATTGTTTCGATCTATCACTCAGGGTTCAGTCAGCGTTTGCAATTAAAGTGCTTTATCTCGAAAATTATCACTTTTACCTGAATTATAGATAAAAACCACCCCGTTAAAACCTTCTATCCATTAAAAAAACCGCATCAAAATCCGTTGCCAAGTTTCAAAGTTAGCATATAAGGGGACAGACAGCGGAAAGTGACTTTGTTTTATACTATGTAATGAGTAGGATCTGATTTAGTTAAAACCCATTTCAATAAAAAATTACAAACAAATATCTGACCTGCAGACTTCGCACCCGCTAAGAGGGGATTATTTATTTTTTAATACTTTATCTGATATTCGCGACGCTGGGTCAGGTATCAATTAAAAAGTGACAAAAAATTTAAATTACAAAACACCTAAAATTCTTCATATCATCATCATCATCATCATCAGCCTATTGCAGTCCACTGCTGGACATAGGCCTCTCCCAATTTGCGCCACAACATCCGATTCTCTGCCTTCCGCATCCAGTCTTTTCCAGCAGCCTTTCTGAGGTCGTCTGACCATCGGGCTGGTGGGCGTCCTACACTACGTTTACCAAGACGCGGTCTCCACTCTATGACCTTCTTACTCCATCTACCGTCGGTCCTTCGGCAGATGTGACCAGCCCATTGCCACTTCAGCGAGCTTATTCTACGAGCTATGTCGGTTACCCTAGTTCTCTGGCGGATATACTCATTCCTGAGTTTATCCTTCAGAGATACCCCGAGCATAGCCCGCTCCATAGCTCGCTGAGCGACTTTAAATTTGTGGACTAGCCCCACCGTGAGTGTCCACGTTTCGGCACCGTAGGTCATCACCGGTAGGACGCACTGGTCAATATCAATATAAAAATCACACTCCATATATTTTGTTCAATATTTTTTGTATTCAATCGCAGAAAAATACCTAGCATAAAATAACTTCTCTCTCTCGACTCGCTGAATTATTACCAATGTCAATCAAGATTTTCGAGATTTAGGACTTAAATCGCCAACGCTGGCTGTGATAGATCAAAATTAAGGTATTAAAAGCGTGAAGTTACGTTAGCATGTTGAAACCTAGTTTACTGTTTGGACTTCTGTTTGGAAAGCCCTCAGCTCGAATTTTAGCATCAATGTATTTTCTGAAATCTTTTCGGAAGTAGAAAGTATCAATTTTGTTAACACCACCAAAATATTCACAAATTTATATATTCCAGGTGGTATATACTACATCATATCAAGATCCTTGGGACCTGAGTTCGGTGCTTCGGTCGGGATCATCTTCGCTTTCGCGAATGCAGTCGCAGCCAGTATGAACACAATAGGTTTCTGTGACTCCATGAACGATCTGCTCAAATCCCATGGAGTCCGTATTGTTGATAATGGTGTTACTGACACCAGGATAGTGGGCACTGTGGCCTTGCTGGTCATGTGCATAATATGCGCCGTCGGCATGGATTGGGAGAGTAAGGCACAGGTTAGTTTTCTAATAATTTTAAATTACTGTTTCTTAGAAGTACCTTCAAATGTCAGATCAAAGGGAAATATAATGTATCTATATAAAAAATTCCCACTAAAATAACTTAAATGGTTTTCAATATCAGAAAAAATATTTGGACAATGTTAAAAATCAGTGCACTTAAACTGTCGTGTTAAAAATATATAGGATGGATTTGCTGTGGCAGTGTTAAATTAAAATTTCAAAAATAGAACAGCATATTATTATTACTCCTTTTTTTATAAAAAATACCGCCAATATTTAGATTATATAGGTAGTTAATTGAGGCTCACTTTAAGATTAGTACATTTAAAATCATGAAAATCAATATTAAAACTTAATATTATTAACTTAAACTTAATAATATTATAAATAGAAGCTAAATTGCTTATTTACACTTTCGCGATGTAGTGATGTGCCTATTAAGCATATATTATTTTATTTGTTTGAAATGTATTCGCCATGATTCATCGATGTGTAGTACGCTTGTAATATTTTCGGCAACCCGATCGAATTACATGGAAATGATCTCGACCTAGTTAGCTTTATTTTCATTTTAGATCAAACACATTGACTCATATTGATGATATTTCTTGGTATAGACAAGAAAACATTGCTATTACATTGACTCACAGATAAAATCTTCGGAATCGATTTGTTTTTGTAACCAATTAGATTGTCATTGAACGAACCACTATTGAATGTTTCTTTTTTGTTTGTTTTTTTTTCATCATAAATACAGATTAGTTACATCCGCATGCCTGCGAATACAAGACTAAATACGATAAATTTAAAAAAGTCGCTACACCTTGATTCTTAAGCGGGGATCGAATTCTGGTTCATATTGATGACTATACAAAAGTTATGAGTGATAAATATCGATGATTGTCAGTATAGTGCCCGGTGTATGGATATAGGTTCCGCCACTTTCCTATATGGAACGTAAAAATTCGGCGAGTCGAAACATAACAGCCGTTGCTTACCTGCCTTCGGGTAGAAAAAGGTATGAAGTACTAATTTCCCAAATTACCAAAAGAGAATCAAATTTTATTTTTTCCTTAAAAGCAAAGTCAATAAAACATTTAATTAACCCGTTGAGCTTTTCAATAAACTGTATAATTGTATGTAACAAGTACAGTTGCACTCACATACAATAGATGCAATACAATTGACCTCGTGAAGCCCAGACAATAAAATGTCCTCCAATTCACCACCCCAATCAATTTAATAACAATTTACGACACTGCGTCTTTGACGACATCACGTCGGAGAAATGCAGAGAGATGTTTCTAAATTATATGTAAACATAACTTCACGCCTTTTTCTACCCGACGGTGTAGGCAGTAGCTATTAAGCCTCGACTCGACATGTTTACGTCCCAAATGGATTAGGTGACGAACCTTTTGCCATACCGGACACAAAGTTTTTAGTCATCGATATTTATCACACATTTTAGTGGCTCGTGCCGCGTTTCGTTCGGTGAGAGAGGTATCCGGAGGCCCGATCCTCTTTCCCCTTAATTTCCCCTCCTATTTCCTTAATGGACGGCAATGCACCACGATGTTCATGGGCGGTGAGTAGTTGCTTACCATCAGGCGACCAGCTTTCGCGTTTGCCCTCCTATACCATAGAAAATATATTTACATACATAACATAACATAAAAAACATAACTTCACGCCTTTTATTACCCGAAGGTGTAGGCAGCGGCTGTTAAGCCTCGTCTCGCCGTTATGTTTACGTCCCAAATTGAATAGGTGGCGAACCTATTGCCATACCGGGCACAAAGTTTGTCAGTCATCGATATTTATCACACATAACTTCCGAAAATAATTTCGAAAAGTCATTGGTGTGAGCCAGTGTCTGGAATCGAACCCCGGACCTCTGGATCAGAGGCCGTGCGCTCGCCCACTGCGCCACCGAGACCTTAAATATATTTATTATCCATATTGTGGTATACATATATTGCCAATTTCAAATTATTTATCAGATTTTCACTGAAATAACTATCGTCTCTAAATAGAAGAAGGTTTATTAGAATCTTAGTAACAGATTTCATTTTACACAAATAATCAAAACCCTTAAAAATTGTGATTAGCTGACAGTGTAATATAAATACTCGTTACGCCATTTTTTTTGTAAATAAATATCTTCAAAGACAGACAGACTTCAAACACGACACGTCACTTCGCACTTTTTGAAAAGACTATTTGGCACTGGAGTTTCATGCCCCGTTCTTCTCATGATAGACCCTACGGAATCGGGCCGTTATAACCAAAACATACATAACATAACTTCACGCCTTATTGAAGGTAGGCAGCGTAGGCAGCGGCTGCTAAGCCTCGACTCGCCGTTAGATTTTTACGTTACAAATATTGCCATACCGGGCACAATGTCTTCAGTCATCGATATTTATCACACATAACCTCCGAAAATAATTCCAAAAACGCATTGGTGTGAGCAAGGATTCGAGCACGCGACTTCTTGATTCAGAGACGGGGTGCTCGACTACTGGACCACCGAGACAACATCTAAGATCTAATTTTATTATTGTGTACATTAAATTATGGAAAACCCTAGACCGTTCCTACCCGACTTTACGTTTTTATACTTCGTGATATTACGCGTTTAATACGCGACAAAATGGCGACAAATTGTTTGTTGTGAAAATACAGGGTCACAACTAGATTAATATAATTCCATTCATTTCCATTTGCCTTAACTAATGACAGTTGGCGCACGAATTAACCGAAGTGGTGCACCTTAACGAGTGGTTCTTTTTTTTTTTAATTCCATTAACTCGATTACTTTTCAGGAGTTGTTTATAATCGACTAAAAATGGCGATATGTTGCAAAGTTTAATATTAGTAAGTGCTTTGCTAGTTTGCCTTCTGTCTATAATTATATTGCAAATTTTACGACTTAAAAAAAATACTCCCAACTCCCAAGCGAGAGTTGGGTATGGCAGATTGTGCATGAAAGTAGGATGAGCGCGGATGAAATGAGGGTGCTGCGCAAAATTCGCGTAACGACTGTCGCTGGCCGCGCCGGAAAAAAAGTTGTATTGAAAGGGAGTGTCGGTGTAAAATTATGAACCGCTGATGGTTCGGAAATATAGAAAGAATTGATGATGCAAGATTGACTAAACAGATATACAATGCAAAAGCGGATGGATGTAGGAGTCGAGCGCAACGACACATATATTTATTTATTTATCTTCAAATACAAATCGTTCATTTGCCAACATTAAAGGTCTTACGCAGGCGATACACTTTTAAGCTAAAAATAAACATGCATAGATCATCAGTAAAATATTTCTTTGACATTTTACATAAATTTTGATTTACGCTAAACAAAATTTCCTGTTGGTTATGTTTTTACATGTAAATATAAAATGATTCATAGCTATTGAATCACCATTAATAAACACACATAAGATTGATAATAATAACGAGTACATTTATTTGGATTTAAAGATAACCTTGAGCACGTTTACGTTTATTTATACTTGCACATGTAAATCCAATTTTAAAAAGCATCTGCTACTTGGATGTTGATTTGCGTCATTAAATTATGTGAAACCAATAAAATGAGACAATTACAAATCGAAGCCCGAGATTTACAATGAACGCATTTCGCTGTATGAATGGTTAAGCTCGATCGATGTAATATCACGACTTTAGGAAAAACGACGTAAAGTAATGCATGTCACATTTCTTTTTGTGAGAGAAGTATCCCGACTTAGCTATGGCCGACAACCAAAGGGCTATCCAGTGATTCGATTGTTCATTAGTTACCTTTCCTATAAAAAAGATGACCTGGAAAAGGCATCCTCTTGTATTTGATAGAAATTGGGTGGTAATGTCTCGGTGGTCCAGTGGTCGAGCACCCCGCTTCTGAATCCGGAAGTAGCGAGTTCGAATCCGACCCTTGACTCACACCAATGACTTATCGAAATTGTTTTCGTAAGTTATGTGTGATAAATAACGATGACTGAAAACTTTGTGTCCGGTATGGCAATAGGTTCGCCACCTATTCCATTTGGGACGTAAACATAACGGCGAGACAAGGCTCAACAGCGGTTCCTATACCTTCGGGTAACAAAGGCGTGAAGTTATGTTGTTGTTGGGTGGTAAATACCTGGTTTCATGACATTAGCCCAAGTTGGTAAATGACTTTAAAGTACAAAAACATTACAGAAGTGCTTTAATAATATGATAAACTTAGAATGACAATGTCAATTTTGTCCACAGAATTTCTTGATCGCTGTCATAGTAGGAGCAATGATTGATTTTATAGTTGGTGCATTCATGGGACCGAGCAGTAATCAAGAAATAGCTGAAGGATTTGTAGGCCTTAGTTGTAAGTATATTATCGTAGTATAAGTAGAGATAATAAACAAATAACAGTTTTACAAAGATAACAATTATAATGTACATCCCAATTGTAAAATGAAACATTTGTTGATTAAAACAACTTTTAGGATTGTATCGCGTTTATTTATTATTTATTTTTACTTCCCGACGTTTCGAACTCTTTACAGAGATCATTTTCACGAGTATGAACAAAAAGATGGTAGTTGTTCAAAAGCTATCTTCATTGATACAGAGAGCACCCACTTTTTGGAAATAAAAATCAAAAAGTTGATGTTAAAAATATGATTTTTACTATTGGTAACCCACATCAGACCATGAGAACAAAAGTTAAATACTTATTTATAAGATGCATTAATACATCCTGCCTCTAAAGATCCTTTGTTGTATGATTTAATAAGTAAAAGTTGTTATTATTAAATTATTACAAATAATCGAGTTCGAAACGTCGGGAAGTAAAAATAAATAATAAATAAACGCGATACAATCCTAAAAGTTGTTTTAATCAATGAGTGAGATTCGCGAAAATCTTAGAAACAAATATGAAACATTTGTTGCCTATTTCGCGATTGTTGTTTATGACTTATAAAAAGTTAAACAATCAACAGCAATCTAGTGATCAAATCTAAAAAAAAAAATCATTCAATCGCCTTTCGTTACATAGTAGACAGTTGTGTTCTTGTTACTTTCAATTTTAAATTCCCCAAAAATTTGAAAATAAGGAATGGCATGCTCCGTTGGTTCGGACATGTAGAAAGAAAGGATCATGTAAGATTGAATACGCTGATATACTGTACAAAAGCGGAGAGATGTAGGAGTCGAGGACATCAACGACAAACTTTTACTGACTAGATTGACATGCCCTTCAGAAAAGTGATGTTAAGGGCCTTAAAAATCGACGAACGTGTATGACAACAATTATGAAAGACAAAAAAGCGGGCAAGGTGTGCAAAAATCGTGCCTTATGGTGCTCTGTTCTCTCTTCATACATTAAGCGGCTTAGCGTTAAGTTATGTATGCTGTTATCGATGTTTATAAGAACACAGGAACAAATTTATTTTACAAAAACTATACATTGAGTTGTAGTAATAACAATTTAATTTTCAGCCGCAACATTTTTGTCTAACTTCAAGCCAGATTTTCGATTTAGTGAGGGTATTAATCAGGACTTTTTTAGCGTTTTCGCCATATTTTTCCCTTCTGTGACTGGGATACAAGCTGGAGCAAACATTTCTGGTGATTTAAAGGTAAGTCGAAGTTATTTTACGACTAAAAATATGTAATTAATCGATTATTTGCTGTTGAAACAACAGGAAAATAGCTAGATCTCCACACTATTCTAGCAATATTTAAGAATAATATCACATACATTAAGGAAATACGAGAAGAGGAAGACCTAAGAAAATATAGATGGGTTGTCTTTTTTTATGTGATAGGAGGGCAAACGAGCAGGCGTGTCACTTGATGGTAAGCAACCAACGCCGCCCATGGACACCAGCAACACATATAGTGTTACTGTTGCGTTGCCGACCTTTAAGGGACAGGAGATAAGGAAGGATGGGGAAGGGGGGTGGGCCTCCGAGTACCTCTCTCACCGAGCGAAACGCGGCATGAGCCACTTTACGCCGATCTTCTGAGAGGTCGTGGTATTTCACCGGTCGAGCGGGCCCATTCATGCAGCGAACTGGTTGGCTCTATGCTTGGGTCTGTGGAAGATACGAATATGATACCTGTTGTGCCGACCCCAAGTAATGGAAACAGACCAGGAAGGTGATGATGAAGATCACCTACAAATGAAGTGGTATCTAGCCGTGTATTGTACAGTCTCCAAATTTTCAATTATCTACATCAGAATTAGACGCAAAAATTTCACGTCTTTCAAATTGATAAAACGTATCTTGAACTCGATTTAACTTGTGACAAATTTAAAATTTGTTTGGTCAACCACATCAATTTCATAAGTTCAGTACGTATGTACCCGGTTCATTGGTGTTGATTTATTTAGATGACCTATCTGTCATTTACATTCGTACAGAGTAACTGGTTGTGTTATTATTAGAATTGGTTTTGATTCATATATTTTTTGAATGTTATTAAAAATCTGTTGCTTATTTAATTCTTCATGAAATTAAACTTCTAAAAGTTTTTTATGTACCCATAATTTAGTTATCCTTTAGTTAAACTTGTTTTCGACGCGGTCAGTGTGAGTCATTTCCATACACATTCTGCCATACCTATACTCGGGTGGTAGTTTTTTATCGTATTGAGAGGCAAACTAGCAGGCGTGTCAGCTGATGGTGAGCAACAATCGCCGCCCATGGACACCTGAACACATAGTGTTACAGTTGCATCGCCGGCACCCACAAAGGGATATGGAAAAGGTCGGAAGTGGGATGGGAAGAGGATAGGTGAAAGGGGTTGGGCCTCCGGATACCTCTCTCACGGAGCGAAACGTGGCAAGAGCCACTTTACGTCGATATTCTGAGAGGTCGTGGTATTTCACCGGTCGAGCCGGCCCATTCATGCATCGAACTGCGTGGCTCTACCATTATTGGCACTAATTAAAAGCTGATTCTAAAAATGTTTGCGCTGTTTCATCCAAACTTACGTCTTACACTATCATTACGTATTATAAAACAAAGTCACTTTCCGCTATCTCTCCCCTTATATGCTTAGATCTTTGAAACTACGCAACGGATTTTTATGCGGTTTTTGAGAGGGTGTCAACGGGGTGGTTTGTATGTATAATTCATGTATAATGTAGTAAAGAAAAGTCATGATTTGTAAAAATTACATTTGATGCGGAGCAAAGTTTGCCGGGTCAGCTCGTAAAATCGTAAATATTATTATAGTTTTGGTAGCTCAGTAGTTAAATTAAGCGGCTGTTTAAACGCAGCACGGCCTCGGGGGTACACATTTGACGTCATGAACTAATTAGGTTGTGGGCGTGGTGTTTGCCACGAAGTGATCAACAACCCTCGCACAGGGGCGACTGTGGCGACAGGGGTGTACTGTGACCGTCACAATATACTAACGACATAACGATACTTTTTAGCAATTATCTATACAATTGCATATACATACCTCTGCCCATATTCGTTATTTAAAAAGTCAGTATTTTTTCGAATTACAATAGTTAATTCTCGGAATTATTTTTGGAAGTTTTGTGTGATAAATATCGATGGCTGACAACATTGTATTCCGATGTATGGGCAATAGGTTCCACCAAGTAATCTATTTGGAGAGTTAAAATTCGGCGAATCGAAGCTTAACACCTACGGCTCACTCCTTCGGGTATGACAGTGATGACAGTGCGTTAACATAAATAAGTAACTTAATTAATTGCCTTCATAGTTCTCTCTCTTCTAGGACTCCATTATCAGTCTGACTGCTTATCTATAGATAGACTATGTATTCTGGTGAACCACGTTATACTAAAACAGTGGAACTTTTCACAGATGTCGTTTTGGTCTTGTAGCTATAAGAAAAAATAGTAAAAAAGGCACTAAATTGATATTCGACTCCCCCCTCACCCCTTGCGATATTTCGTCATTATTGTCAACGTCCAACCCACCCTTGAAGCCTCACGTGGGCAGCCGCTTTCTGATATAGTGGTCCCATTCAGTTCAAACAAGTTCAAACTCACTCATTGAAAATCTAAAAAACTAAAAATACTTTCTTACAATTACTCGCGCAATTTATACCCGGAAGCATATGCAATTTAGAGCCGTAGTTATGCCAAGGTGTTTTCTTGGTCCCAAATGGATATGGCCGAAACCCATTATGCCTGACTTCGGACACAATTTCTGCAGTCATTGGTGTGGCCCTCCAGGCTAATGAGATAAATAAAGAAATAGGATTATCGATGGATGAATAGCAAAATTATTTGAAGAAAAACCCTTAAATTCTATACGAATTCCCATTCCCATTTGTACCCGATGTGGGGAAAGAACCCACTGATTTTTCAGCAGTCTTTTGTTTCACTCACACACCATGAGGCCTGTCAAAGGCCGTACACTCTATGCTGAAGTCACCTTCAAGAGGCCATTAGGATTGATCTGAATTTGATCAAGAGTTCTTTGATGGGAGGAATTAATTCTCTCAATTGTATATTTTGTTGTCTCCAATATCCTTAATTAAAAATACTGCACCAATTAATATAGAATACAATACTACTACTAATAAATCTGCACGTCTTTCCACCCGAAGGTGTAGGATTGTAGGCATTGACTGTTATGCCGAGAATTGCCGATTTTTTGGGACCCAAATGTTATCACACATAACTTCCGTTAAGAATTCCGAGAAGTAATCAGTGTGAGTCCGGAATCGATCCAACGACTTCTTAATTCAGAACTCAGACCTCTGGATCACCAGGACTTACAATAAATAAATATGTATACATGATGTTCTTGCCCTAACCCCACTTCAAGTGGGGTCGGCACAATATGTTATCCTGTCGAACTATACGTGTTGTCAAAGTGTTTTGGCTGTGGTTTTATCACTGGCCGTCTGCCTGACCTCAACTCTTTTGGGAATAAAACAATCGAAACATATAAATAAAATTGGAGTGTTTGTTTTTAATATTGAAATAACCGCTTTTAATAACATGCATATGAATATATATACGCTACATACACCAAAATAACATTTGTTTCAAGTTCTGTCAGTCTGACAATTGGTCTGTTTGTTCCGGCTTACCTCTCAAACGGCTGGACCGATTTTGACCGGATTTTATGCTGAGGCTAATTTTATTTTATATTTTATTTACTTGTTCATTGCTCCTGAAACGATACAAAGTTTGCTGCGTTAGCTAATATACAATATAGGCACATATATGTTCAGCATAAGATATATAAAAATTACATGTCAAAATAAATCTAATAAAATATCATCGGTAAAAATTGTCGCCACTGACATTCTTATTGATTATGTCAAATTGTTTAACCTCTGGTTGTTTTTGGTATTGCTCGACTGGTGACAGCTGCTTGTACTGTTTTAATCAATTAAAGATAAATCTACGTTATTGTTGGTACTGAATCAGCATTAATTTAAGTGCCATGTTACGAAATAATAATTGTAAAGAGGAACGGCTTTGAGTCATTCGACGAATTATTTGTAAGACTAAATTCCATTTTAGTACATCATTTTATAGTTTTGTTATTGTGTTAAATTAAAAGGGAAACTATGATAATAAACAGATTACCAATCCTGTCGTATTGTAAGGATCTGAATGTTGGCCAATGAAAGAAGTGGATGAAAGTAGAGTACACGCAGCAGAAATGCGAATGCTAAAATGGATATGTGGTGTGACAAAAATGTATAGGAAAGAAATGAGTATTTAAGAGGAAGTATGAAATTAGGACAAATGACGGAAAAAAAATTAGAAGTGGTAGATTGGCGTGGTATGGACACGCCATGAGAAGTGAAGAAAATCATGGTACAAGGAGAGTGATCAGAATGACTGTGTAAGGATACATTAGTAGAGAAAGACCGAAAGATATATGGATGGACTGTATAAAAGTTGATATAGGTGCAAAGGGAGTAGTGTGGATATGACGAATGATAGACAAGAATATAAAAAGATGTCATGTTGTGGCGACCCTATTTAGAGTGGGATAAGGGTAGGAAAGTTATGTTTTTCAATGAGGAACCTTAGAGTGGAGTGGTACTGTTTTAGGAATGATGCGGTAAATAAGCCACCGATATTTTCGCACTGGATTTTAAAGTTTTTTAGAGTAGGATGATCGTAGGGACGATTTTGAACAAAAAAAATGTCATTCGCATATATAATTATCAGTCTCCTAATCTTATCCTACTTTAAGTGGGGTCGGCACAACATGTCATCCTTTCAAACTATCGAGGTTGTCAACAGTATTATGATCGACATTCGCATACAAAATAATATTAATATTTTTTTAGGATCCAGCATCAGCGATTCCCAAAGGGACTTTGTTATCACTCCTCATTTCCATGGTAAGCTATGCTCTGATGGTCTTCTTTTCTGGAGCTGGTGCTCTCCGGGATGCCAGTGGAAATGTAACCGATATGATCATCGTCAACGGTACTGTGACTAACTACAGCGGACTTGGTGATTGTGTCCATGCTAACTACAGCTGCCAATATGGACTTCATAACAGCTATTCGGTACGTTCTAAAAAATAACCTTAAATAACTCAGATTACTTTCTTCCTTCTTAATAATATTGTTATTTGTGTCTTAGATTTGTGAATATATTGATTTATTAACTTACATAAGTCTCGGTGGCGCAGTGGTCGAGCACACGGCTTCCGATCCAGAGGTCCGGGTTCGATTCCAGACATTGGCGAACACCAATGACTTATCGAATTTGTTTTCGGAAGTTATGTGTGATAAATACCGATGACTGATAAACTTTGTGCCCGGTATGGCAATAGGTTTGCCACCTATTCCATTTTGGGACGTAAACATAACGGCGAGACGAGGCTTAACAGCCGCTGCCTACGCCTTCGGGTAACAAAAGGCGTGAAGTTATGTTATGTTTATTAACTTACATAAAATACATTTACTTTATTTTATAACTAACTTTTATAAGTGGTTCACGCTCACATTTCTGGAGAAATGTCTTTTAACAAACAATTATATCTTTTCAAATGAGTTTTTAATACCGCCCCTAAAAATTAACTCTTTTAATAAAAACTATGTCTACAAAGTTTCATTATGACCGGTCGAGTAGTTTCGGTGAGAAAGCGTAACAAATAAGCTCACAATGAATACGAAATTCATAAATTAAACTGCCAGTAAATAATTTCATTGTTAAGTAATTATCTTCTGCAGGTCATGCAGCTCATGTCAGCATGGGGTCCTTTTATCTACGGTGGTTGTTGGGCGGCGACGCTGTCTACGGCCTTAACAAACTTGCTATCTGTGCCGAGACTGATCCAGGCTTTAGGAGTAGACCGCATATATCCTGGTCTCATCTTCTTCTCTAAGCCGTATGGCAAACACGGCGAACCTTACCGGGGATATGTTCTCACTTTCTTGGTGTCACTTCTGTTTCTGCTCATCGGTTAGTATTACCTAAGACATCTATTATTTGTTTTAAATCAAACGTATTTAATTTTGATATTTTAAATACAGAAAACCACCAAAGAAGTATTAAGTAATTTATTGAAAAGAAAGAGACTATGATGTCACCCATTCCCCAGGTTTATTTTCTGTTTAGTACTTTTTTTTGTAACTTCACTACTTTTCTTCCCGAGTTGTAGGGTGCGGCAGTTACGCCTCGATCACGGGACTGGAATAGAGTGCGGAACCTATTGCCATACTACCACTATGTTCTCAGTTATATACGTAACTTGTGAAAAGCCATTGGTGTAAGCCAGGATTCGAAGACGTGGCTTACTCTACCTTCAGACCATAGAGACTGATGCTTTGTCATTTAAATGAAGTTTTCTGATTTCACAGCTGACCTGAACACTATTGCTCCACTCATATCCAACTTCTATCTGGCGTCGTATGCCCTCATCAACTTTTGTACATTCCACGCAGCCCTTGTCCGGCCCCTTGGATGGAGGCCTACATTCCGGGTAAGAATTATTTAGCTATCTACTCCTGAGTAACACCTAAATTTAAATTACATACCTTTTTATTGGGATTAGGGGCAAAAGAGCAAACGGGACACCTGTATCACACACATACACGTATTACAGTTGCGTTGGAATTGGAATGGGGTAGATGGGGAATGGGGTTAAGCCACCGGATACCTCTCTCACTGTACGAAACCCACTTGCCGTTGATTTAAAGAGAGGTCGTGGTATTCGCAGCAGTAGATGCAGCGAGCTCATATAAGTAATATTGTACACTTATTGTTCTCCCGTCAGAAGTTGTCAATTAAAGTCTTCCGCCGCTTTAACATTAAATATAAATAGTAATATTTAAATTATAACAGTAATACCAAATATTCAGTTAGCTAAAATAACTTTCATTGTACTATTGTGAATGTTTTGAAAGTATTAGGTAAGTGTAGTTTTATCATAAGAACATCAAGTATGAGCTGAGCTGAGCAAACCAGTGCTGAGCAAACCAGTGCTTGGCGTTAGGCAGAAGGCCGACTGTAAAAATGTTACTGAAACATATATAATGTGATTTAAAATTATATTATGTGTAATAAAAAAGTATTCTGCGCTGACCCAAATGTTTATGGATTGATGATCTACATACTAGAAATATAAAGATAATAAATCTTATTCAATATAACTCTCGGTGGTCCAGTGGTCGAGCACCCCGCTTCTAAATCAAAACGTGGTGGTTTCCAATGCTGGATTGAACACCAATGAATTTTCGATGATTTTCGGAAGTTATGTGTGATAACTATCGATGACTGAAAACTTTGTGCCCGGTGTATGACAATAGGTTCGCCACCGCCATTGAGACCCACCGCTACCGCCATCCAAACGCCATTTGGGACGTAAACTTAACGGCGAGTTGTGGCTTAACAGCCACTGCCTACACCTTCAATCTTAAATTACGATATTTTCACTTTGTTATCGTTGCATCAATGTAATATTACATTGGTAGCCTTCACGTGACCTTGTTCTCCATTGGGTTCTCAATGCTGCATGAATGAATGATATTCAAAACGTTTACATCAGAATCCCAAACTATTTTGGGGAATGTAATCAGGTCACTCAAATTCATAGTACTTAACTAAATTAGATAATAAAAGCTTATAATAGGTACTTGCTTGAAAACCAAAAACTAATTGACCCCTATAAGAACCCTTATTTTGTTTGATAATTGGACGTCTTTATTAGGCCTTTGGTCAGTAGTCGGCCTGTTTTTTGCAGTGGCCATTCTGTCCTGGGCAAATACCGGCGGGCCTAGTTTTTAATTTCAGTCAGCTTAAGTGCTTGCGATTCGTTTTTCCATCGACTCCAGCTAGTCTAGACTACTCATCACTGACTAGCTGGATTTGTCGTAAGTTGAACAAATTTGCAATTTGCTGGCTGGAATTAAGAGCTCATAATAGGCCCGCTGGTAATTGCACAAGACGGAATGGACATAGCAAGAAAGAGGCCACCTACTAAGAAAACGACAGACCAAAGAACTTCATAGAAGATTGTAGTAGAGTGAATCCTTTTCTGGAGGAAGATGGAATGATGAATTTCTAGTTCTATTTTAACAACACATTATAATACTAAGTTGTTACTTTCAGTACTACAACCTGTGGCTATCTCTCTTCGGGTTCTTGGGTTGCGTGGCGATAATGCTGCTCATCAGCTGGGTTATGTCTCTGGTGACTTTCGCTATCTTCTTCACGCTGTACCTTATTGTGCACTACAGAGACCCTGGTCAGTACAAATGTGTTTTTATATCTATACCAATAATAAACTAGCTACTTGGACAGACTTTGATGACACTGTCAGAGAAATATTCAGATGAGATATAAACTGCCTAATGTTTGAAGTTAGATAAAAGTGCACGCGTCGTGCAAAATTGTATCAAAATCGATCCAGTGGTTTAGGAGGCAAATGACGGGACGCGTTTTAAATATGATATATTATTATCATTTATACTAATATTATAAAGCTAAATTGTTTGTTTATTTGATCGCGCTAATCTCACGAACTACTGCTTTGTATTTAAAAATGGTTTTTGTGTTAGTATAATCCATTTATTGAGGGTAGATATAGACTATATAACATCACGCTGCGACCAATCACACTAATCAATTTAGCAGGAAGAGTATATAAATATTGCGCTATGAAGATTCGTACTAGCAAAAGTATGTAAACTAATAATCCGCTTACTCTTTATCTTGAGTTATTTCAGTGTACGCTTTCGTACAGAGTTTAATCTGTGTTAGGGCTTACTGCCTTTGAAAACATATCGCGTTCAATATAATATTATTCACGTATTTCGCCGGAACTGAGTGCCGAGAATAACTGATGTTGATATAGCATCTAAATCCGTATTGAACATCGTTAAGTCGATTGCATCATATTCTGTATGACTGAGTTCAGTAAATATTCTTAAATCATGTCGAAAACTCGTATTGTATACATACGTTACGTTACTTATTATTTCATTGAATTATTGGGCTGAATATATTTTTAAATATAGACTTACTAAGTAGGAAAATGTTCACGACTTTTTTCTCCTGTTTTTAATAACAATTATTCAATTAGTGTACTTACTAACTGATCGTCTGTTCGCATTCCACGGTTGACTATTTCAAATGGTTTATTTTTTTATGAGATAAGAGGGCAAACGAGCAGACGTGTCACCTATGGTCACTTGCAACAAAACTAATAGTATTACAGTTGCGTGTCCGGCCTTTAAAAAGGATCGAAAGTGGTATAGAGAGGGGAGAGGGGAAGGAATTAGGGTTCCGGATATCTTTCTCAACTAGCGAAACGCGGTATTAGCAACTTTACGTCAATATTCCGAGAGGCCGCAATATTTCACCGGTCGACCCGGCCCATTACTGCAGCGAACTGCGTCATTCTATCATTTGTATTAAGTAACTAAATAAGACTATCTAGAAAGAGTGTTCGTAGTTCTGTTGTTGCCGTTGTAATTTGTTTTTAATTTTAAATTTGTCTTGATATTGTGTTCAATATATGATACTTAAATTTTATTATTCGCCACAATTGTTGCACAACGTTACCACTCTAATTAAAAGATGTTGCGTGAGTTGTGCTCGACTACTAGGATCACATAGAATTTCTTAGTTAACATGTAGGACGTTGATTTTAATTTGGTTGGGTCTTAATTGTGATTGTCGAGTATTCTGGTTGCTACACCTTTTATTCACTAACCTACTGCTTTGTTTTCAGTAGTGATAATAATATTGTTATTTATTTCAAATGGTTTGAAAAGAGTATTTGGCACATGAGTTTATTGCCCGATTCTTCTCATGATAGCCCCTACACTCGGAACCGGGCCGCTCGTGGCGATTGCGTCCGTGTCTTTTATTGTTCCACGGAGGCACTTTCCACAAGCCCTCGTGTTTGTTTTTCATTTTAAATAATATGATAAGTTAACTTAAAACACAGTAAAGTTTCTTTTGGATCTTATCAATGACAATGTTCTGGACTTTCTGCTACCAATGGATTCTATATTAGCCTGGAAATAGATGAAATACATTTTAAGGTATTTTAAGGCTATAGGTATGTTTTCTTTCACAGACGTGAACTGGGGCAGTAGTACTCAAGCCCAGATCTACAAAACGGCACTATCGAGCGCTTACAGCTTAGCACGCACCGGTGAACATGTGAAGAATTATTGGCCACAGATGCTGGTGTTGGCAGGAAGACCTCAGACCAGACCGGCGCTGGTCGACCTCGGCAGTCTCATCACCAAGTCTGGAGCGCTTATGATTGTTGGAGATATATCACAGGTTCGTGAATGTTCGGTACATGAACAAAATTAGAAGTTATTTAAGTAAATTTAAAAGACAATTTGTTTGACTAATCAAAAATTGTCTTGTCATAATATAGGCGATCCAAATGAAACCGTCTCCATGGACACCAGCAACACATATATTGGAATATATAGGAAGAAGACTTATAGAACGTTACAATACTTTGATAAAAGTAAAATAATTGTGACGTGTTTTAATTTTCGATGAATGAATAAATTTATTCTTGTTTTATTACTAAAATAGATTCGCCATCATGGGAGCAGATTATTCGGTCAGTTAAACCAGGAACTCCCGAAAAATTTAACTGTTTGTTTCTAAACTTCATGAGCTAAACGAAGAAACGCTCAATAAATCTCCAGGTAGTCGGAATGCAAGAGAGGTATCCGGATTACGGAATCCTCGTGCGCGAGTCGGCACGAGGATTCCGTAATCCGGATACCTCTCTCACGAAGTGAAACGCGGCATAAGCCGCTTGAGGTCGTGATATTTCACTATTCACACTATTCTTTCAGTTAACAGTCAAGTAATTACAACCTATAATATTACTGGTTAGGAGAAAGTATCGTACAAGGAACGTTCAGCTCGCGCCGTGGTGGATGACGAATGGCTGCGGGGTCGCAAGGTGCGGGCGTTCTGCTCCCGGGTGTACGGGTTCGGGCTGGAGGCGGGCGCGCGCGCGCTGGTGCAGAGCGCGGGGGTGGGCCGCCTGGCGCCCAACGTGCTGCTCATGGGCTACAAGCGCGACTGGGCGCAGGCGCCCGCCCAGGACCTGCACGAGTACTTCAACGTGCTGCAGTCAGTACTAACCTTTATTATTCTGTTAAAAAAAAGACAAAGTCAAAGCTTTATTTTCGTAGGTCTTCACAGACACTTATAGTCAATGTACAAAAATTTTACTCATTTTTTAAAATAAATTCTTAAACATGGCGCTTGAGAATAAGTGCTTAAAATTTTAGCAGGAATAGTAGACAGGTATGCCGCGTCACCGAAAGAAGAGTGGCGTTAGAAAAAGCGTAAATGGAACGTTGGGCAGATTCCTGGGAGCAAAGAGTGTTAGCAGGAAAGCCCAGTTAGCAATCCACAATGCGTTACAGCTGGCGTATTATGAACTCTTAATTCCAGCCAGCTTACACGCTGCCTTGCAAATTCGTAATTTCAAAAACTAATTTCAGCTAGCTGTTGACGAGTAGACACTGTCAAATTCACTCTAAATTCGATTTATCAACGACTAATTCCATTTAGTCAGTCATAATTAGTCTAGACTGGCTGAAATTAGTCGTTGCAAATACTAATTGGCTAGGCAGCGAGCAAGCTGGCTGAAATTAAGAGCTCATAATAGGCCCACATATTGCACGATTCTTAAACACCTCGCTCGCTTCTTTGACTCTCATAACTCCTGTCATTCACGCTAGTCAATTTTCTAGGAATCGTTCTATTTGGTCATAGAAAGGGTGTCGTAGTTGCCCTACATCCATACGCTTTTGCATTGTATATGTGCTTAGTCAAACTTGCACCATTCATTCTTTCTTTTTCAATCGAACTTCCGTCTTTACAACCTTGTTTTCGACACGGTCAGCGCCCTCATCTGGACCGCGTTTATCCTACTTTTGTGCACACTCTGTCATACCGATCTCTCGTTTCCATAATTTAGCGTTGGTATCAGTACCACATTAAGATTGGCTAGCTGGTCTATTAATGATTGTTTAAAAGCTAAGACAAATAACATTACATTTCATTACATAATTTCACGCCAAATCCCTTGCGGGGTAGGCAGAGAGAACGGAGCGCCACAAGGCACGATTCTTACATACCTCACTCGCTTCGTTGACTTTCATAACTCTTTTCATGCACGCGCGTCGATTTTTAAGGCTCCTAACATCACCTTCCTTCATAACACGTTCTATTTGGTCATATGTATACAAAAGACATATATATATAAGACAAATCTATTACATATTTGTCATTTTTTATTGAAAACTAGAAAAGGGGCAAATGAAAAGAGACGGGGTGGAGCTGATCGAACGAAACACGGCATAAAACCACTTCATTTCGATTTGGCCAATTCATTTTATTGCAATTATAATTTAAACTAAGTTATAACCTAAATTAAGATTGAAATCATGTTGGCCTATGTTTCATTGAAAACTAATATGATCAAATGATCTACTCGGGTAGATACCGGTAGCAGTTATTAGTCTAATTCTACATTTATTAACAATAAAAATAATAAAGAAATATTTCTTTACAGTACCGCATTCGAGAATAGGCTTGCAGTTGCGATACTTCGAGTTGCTGGTGGCTTGGATTACGGCGTGCTTTCCTCAGAGACAGCCCCGGTCAGCTCTCTTACTGCTACATCAAGTGGCAGCGCGGATGAGATCAGGATAAGAAGAGATCCACTGATAATGCATGCTGACTCCGATCTAGATATCAGCAGAGGGCCTGATTCTAGAACTAATCTCTCTAGTATGTCTAAAAGTTATAAACCCATAAACTTTTACATAACGGTCTATATATTAAAGCTATTAAAATGAGCTAATGATGGAGCAATGCAGTTCACTACATAACGAGGGCTGGCTCGATCGGTGAACTACACAACAACCTCTCAGATAATTGACTTAAAGTGTTTCATGCAGCATTTCGTTCAGTAGAAAGGGTATTCCAAATTTATAAGAATATTAATTAACACGTAACATTTACGTTATTATGGCTGAATTTTAGGCCTACTGGACCGAGCCAGTACATTTTTTAACAATCGGGGTTCCGTAAAAATACTTGAAATTTAAACCGTTTATTGGGATAATATTTTATTATCTGCCTAAATAACTTTGCTAGTATATTAAAAGCCTAATCTTTATAATCTCATCAACAGATATATTATCGTCGTCACGTTCGTTCACAATATCCGAAGGCAGCAACACCAAGGAGAGGAGAAAGAGAGACAGGAAAGCGAACGACATCTACCGTCAGATTGTGTACAACACGTCCACTGGACTAGAACTATCCAAGGATCAACTCGCACAGATGAGCATATTCCACAAGAAACAGGTATTGCTTATTAACCGACTTCGAAAAAAGGAGGAGGTTCTCAATTCGTCTGTATGTATAATATTATTTTTTAATATTACGTCCGTTTCTTCACCACTTTTTCAACCAGAAGGCATAGGCAGCGGTTGTTAAGCCTCGACTCGCCGAATCGTTACTTCTCAAATGGAATAGTTGGCGACCTATTGCCATAAACGGGGAACAAAGTTATTAGTTATTTTATTATATACATATTAGAATTCCGAGGAATCATTGGTGTGAGCTTGGAATCGATCCCAGGATTTCTGAATCAGAGCTCAACCACTGGACCACGGAGACTTATTAATATATGTTTATAATTATTTTGTTGAAGGAACCTGGTACTTTGGATGTCTGGTGGTTGTACGATGACGGTGGTCTGACAATTTTGCTACCGTACATCATTTCCCAGCGGTCTTCGTGGTCTAACTGCAAGCTGAGAATCTTCGCACTTGCCAACAGACGATACGAGATGGAACTAGAAGAGAGAAAGTAAGAATCATATTTTTATTTGAATCATCCTTCAAATAATTTGAAAGTTATACAGTATACTATATTATATATTGCCTCTTACGATTTACTAAATGGATTTTGAAGTCTGTCTTTTCTAAATGGTTGACTATTTTTTGGAGCTCCACTCTTATGACCTATCTAAAGCCAAATAAAAACCGCGACGTCCATTTCCATGTCGTGTGCCAAGCAAAAGTTATTCAATGTGTAAAATTAGTAAATCAAATACCTCCCTCGGAGTTCAGATAGATAAAGAAATAAAAACAGACGAAAAATATTAAGAAGTCCCTTTTTTATCATCGCTTCCACTTTTTTTCTCTAATATTTTCAAGATTTTTTTTACTTACCTATTATAAATTTCATGATAAACTTAATTAATTCTCAGCATGGCGAATCTGTTAGCCAAATTCCGTATCGACTACTCATCACTGACCATGGTCCAAGACATCACGGAACCGCCTCAAGCTGACACCACGGCATTGTTCGATGACATTATCAAGAAGTTCACCAGCGAATGTTCTGATAAAGGTTTGTTAGTCGATCAATGTAGTCTTAATTTCTGATATTTAATACATAATTTGATTGCAAAATGCATATGTCGACACTGGATGTCTTGGTCCTCATTAAGACCAAGTATGTCGCCTCAGCCTGGCGGTGGTCGCGTGGTTCGATTCCCACCCAAAAGTGTAAAGGCTTTCTGAATTTTATATCTTTATATTTGTGTTTTTTTTATTTGGTTTTTTTAAAACTTTCGCTAATCTTAAACTAAAAAAATATCTTTATGCGTGATATTAATATGTAATTTTATGTAGGTTTTCTGCTAGCCTAGTTCTTATTATATTTCTATATTTATATTATAATAATAATCTGTATTGTTTAAATTGATATATGTTGTGCCGATCCCGGGACAAACAAACGAAAACATTCTCAAGGAGGATTTAAGTAAGGCAGGCAGCCGATCATAAAACCATAGCCAAATCTATCCATGTTGTCAAACAACAAGTACGAAAGTATGACATGTTGTGCCGACCCCACTAAGAATGGAATAAGGGAGGAGAATGATGATAATATATTGTATCTACATAACATAACATAATTTCACGCCTTTGTTACCCGAAGGTGTAGGCAGTGGCTGTTAAGCCTCGTCTCGCCGTTATGTTTACGTCCCAAATGGAATAGGTGGCGAACCTATTGCCATACCGGGCACAAAGTTTTCAGTCTAATAGTTGAAGTTACTATATATACCTAATGCTTACAGACATTCGTATCTGCGAAACAGAGTTGCTAACTCTCTCTGAGAAGACGAAAAGACAGTTGAGACTGCGCGAGTTGTTGTTGGCCAATTCTAAGGACGCGCGGATGATTGTTATGTCACTGCCTATGCCCAGAAAGGTTTGTAGCAATCCACTTGCCATCACACTTTCGACGCTTTCCCATCTCACTTTCGACGATTTCTCCCCTTGGCCCTTACCATCCCACTTAAGTGAACGCGACTTCAAAACTTTGAGATTTATATTGGTCCTTTAAAAACGCCGGGCTTATTTAAAAATATCATCAGAAAAGCCACTCTTTGATACAAAAATAAAACCGATTATTACATTAACAATATTTTGACGAATTAAGAATATTTTTTCGCTATCATCTTTCTTCTTGGGACTTTTTCCCCCATTTTTTTTACCCGAATATATGTGCAGGGGAATCAATATCGCCGAGTTTTAACTGTTAAATTAAATAGGTGGCGGGACCTATTATATTCCAACGGGCAAGATTGTTGTCATGTTGTCATCTATATTTATCACACATAACTTGCGAGAATAATTCTGAAAAGTTCTTAATTGCTAGGATTCGATAACACGACTTCTTGATTCAGAAGCGGGGTGTTAGCCACCAAACCTACGAGACGATTAATAATTATGATTTTGATAATCATTTGAAGAAGGAGTCTGGAGTTCTGTAGGACAGGTTTAGGACAGGACCTAGTACAGACTCCAGATTCTGGCCAGGCATTAATAGCGTTTATATTGTGACTGTTACACCAAACTTGGGAGATGAGAATAAATAAAGATATTATTATTATTGTTTAATTAAGTCGTTTTTGAAGACGATTTATAACCTGTTTTTATTTTCAGGGTTCAGTGTCAGCACCTTTGTATATGGCGTGGCTTGAAGTCATGTCCAGAGACATGCCGCCCATGTTGTTCGTAAGAGGGAACCACACATCTGTACTTACCTTCTATTCATAAGTTCAATTCAAAATTATATCTCTGACGGCTACCAAAAAAATAACTTAATTATAATAATCGTTAAATGTAAGTATAAGTAAAATACAGTGGCACATAGATGTTACTGTTTTTTGAAGTCGTTTAAAAATTAGAATAGTTTACTTAAACTTACTAGTTTTATAATGTATTATTATTATTATTAGATATGTCTTCGGGAGTTTACATATTTAGCCATACAACAGTTTTTACATTTTTTATTTCAATTGAATTGACATTTTTTTCTACTGTATATGGAAAAGATTTAATTGCGCACAGTAAATGTAAAATTAAATTGTAAGTGCAATTTCACGCCTACTACACACGACGGTTAAGGCAGAAATCTATTGGGTACAGTTCCTTTTTCTATCCATAT
Organism: Euproctis similis; assembly: GCA_905147225.2. Taxonomy (NCBI): domain Eukaryota; kingdom Metazoa; phylum Arthropoda; class Insecta; order Lepidoptera; family Erebidae; genus Euproctis; species Euproctis similis. The sequence goes on from LR990119.1 coordinate 11,226,706, forward strand.
TTATGACTTATAATTTACGGAAAGTCACTGTTTTGAAGAGAAGCAGTGACTCTATTCTTCTCTACTCTAGGGCGGAATGGAACCAAGTCTTTCTGTTTCACTAGTTTTTTACTATTTGCTATAAAAATACATACAAACATACTAAATAAATAAACATGTATATAAATAAATAAATAAATATGTGTAAGGGTAGATGATGGTAGCTTTATTTATTCACGTTCCTAATTAAACATCGCAGTGTGTGAGTTTTTTTTACTGGATTCAAAAATGCTAACATGGAAACCAATCCTTTCTGTTAGTTTGTATATATATGTTACGGTAAATTTGATTAATTGAAAAATTATTAATAATTTTACAAAATTATTAATAATAACCACATGTTTTGGTAAATGTGAATAAACGATCGAAATTTATTACTTTTAGTAGTAATTATTAATAATTCACGACACATATTGGTAAAAGTTATAAAATAAATAAAAACCCAATGTTTTTTTACCAGCAGGTATTTATTTATAATATTAAACACAGTCTTACAATTATATTAATTAGAGATCACACAAACAAGGTTAAAACTAACCTAACCTAACCACTTTCTTTGTTTCACTCACCTCATCGTCACATATCCAAACATAAATGCGCGAGTAAATTACTATACTTATTACTTAAACCGAAAACGAAATCTTGTGATAATAATTCGTTTTCGGTTTAAGTATATGATACATATGATAAAAGTAAATCAAACAAAAATTTTGCAATACCGAATTAGTTAGAACTGTTTAAGTATATGATACATATGATAAAAGTAAATAAAACTAAAATTTTGCAATACCGAATTAGTTAGAACTGGGGAGCAATTTTTAAAATCACTCAAATTCAAATAATATCAAAATTAATCCAAAAAGGGAGAAAGCATAGAGGGCAGGAGACAGGTTTAGCCGGTAAGAGTCTGGCACTACCCAAACTACCCCATACGTGACGTAGTTTGGGTGTCCATGAGGATTCCGACTCCAGACTAGAAAAAAAAAACCTAAAACCTAACCTAACCTAAACAACTAACTAACCCTATTAAGCAACAACAAATAACGTGCACGTGCTTTTAAAACAATAACACCGAGCCAACTAAGCCGAGCCACTTATTACATTTATCACCACTAGGGTTAAACTATTAATAATAACCGACAAATGTGATTAATTTATCACTTTTACCTCGACTTTCGGTAATTATTAATAATAATAGATAATTATTAATAATCTTCAATTAATCACTCTTACCGTAACATATATACAATGAGACAAAATTAAATACGTGAGTGATTAAAAACAAGAGTTAATATTGAATAGTTAGAAGATTAATTAAACATATTATATGATTAAATAAATATTTTGTTTGTTAGCGAATTAGAAAATTTCATTATTATTTAACAGTATTACGACTTCGTTTTATATGAGTAATTTATATTTAATGTTAATAATATAGGTTAATATGACTTTTTTTGACACTTGCCTTTAAAATTGTCTACAGCAAATTATTACAATAAATTTAAAAAAAAAACAGAAGTTTGCTATGTTATTTATTTGTTGATGTAATTCATAAAAATGTTTAGGTTTCAAAAAGTCACTTAAGGCTTTCAGGAACCGAAAATTTAAAATGTTTAAAATTTATGTAAAAAATAATTCATCATTTTAGTGATGATTTTGTAATAAAATCTTCTGGTATACATAATATGTCCTTACCTTACTTATTTTTTGTCAATTTTTGTGGATATTTTAAATTATTGACTTAAACAATCTGTACAAAAACATAATTATGGTGTAAAACGACAAAATCACCGTGTAAAATGAATTAACAATAAACCTGCATAAATATATATTGATAAAAAAGTGTTAATGTATTTTAATTTGAAGAGTAACAAGCTGGGTTTTTTTTTATGGTATAGGAGGGCAAACGAGCAGGCGTGTCACCTGATGGTAACCAACCAACGCCGCCCATGGACACCAGCAACACATATAGTGTTACTGTTGCGTTGCCGACCGTTAAGGGATAGGGGATTGGAAAGTATGGGCAAGGGGGTGGGCCTCCGGGTACCTCTCTCAACGAGCGATACGCGGCGGTCGGTGATATAATACGATCTTTTAAAAAAAGCAATGTAAAATGTTCCGTCCATCCATCCATCTTATGTTATGTTTCAGACGGTCAACACAAATGTTACCCTCTTAGAATTGGAGACGTATATGAGCAGCGGGTGTCATTTACAACCTGGCGACAGTATTATCTATGCTGGCGACCTTTCGTATTTTTTTTCATGGGATGCATTTGATGCAGGCGTGTGGATCGTCTCTCAACGCCTGCTCGTTTGCCCTATACACCACTAAACAGTTTTCATCGATTAACTGCGGTACTGTCTCCCAACTCCTAACTATGAAGGAGTTCTGTGGCTTCTTCATTAGCACAGAAGCGTCAGACGTATATTCAAGTATACCTCACAAGCAACGCGTTAGCTCTACATACTGCCAAGTAGTTTCTGTCGAATAATTGCAGTGCTGTCTTCAAACTCCTAACCGTAGAGGAGTTCGGTGGCTTCTTCATCAGGACAGCAGCATCAGATGTTGACACTGTAAAGAATTTCCCTAAGAAATCACTATTACACCATATTAAACACCATACTCGCATACAAATTTCGGAGGTTGCCATCGATTTCTCCTGGTTGCCATCGATTTCTCCCGGTTTCCATCATCAGATCCTGACCTGGTGAAATGGGACCATCTCAAAAGTAAACACTAACGATCAAAAAAAAAATTTGAAATGCGTCTATAATTGATGAAAATATCGGTGAACAGACAAAAAAAATACATACACACGAATTGAGAACCTCTTTTATTCGAATTTGCTTAAAAAGATAATTTTTAATATTGACGAAAGAGAAAACTTCTAATATTTACTATTAATATATTATTGATTTCTATAAAAGCAATGATAAATATAGTCTAATAAAGGAATATAACCTACGTAAATGAAATAGACCGTGGTAGAGAGTAATCTAGCAAGGAAAAAGTAACAAGTGACATTAAGCATCAAAATAAAGTTGTATAAAGATATCTGTACCATATATGTTATTGATATGTTTTATTTTATTTACATGATTTGAAAATATGTAGAGATATAAATACAATAGTTTTGTACAATGTCTGATCCGGAAAAAGATACTAATGACGCTTCGTTGCCACGTGAAAATTTTGATAGAAGAGAAGAAAATGATCATAAAAATATCCAAAGTCCCTCCGAATCTGTGAATGGTGGAACTGAGCGCAAAAACTCGCGCGCCACAAGTACTAAATCTGCCAACATGAAGAGAAATGCATACGGTAACATCGATTCCAGCCCTGAAGAGATAGGTACTGTAGTTGTTTATGTGTTTAGTTGGTATGCTGAGTAATTTTAACAGCACAATATGACTTCGAGCTAAGCCCCTTTTGAGGTAAGGTAGTGAGACCATAAGACACGATTCTTAAATCGATCACTTGCTTCTTCGACTTACATAATTCATGTTTTATATGTCAGGAGCCTGAAAAACCGACCAACGAGTATAAAACTCGTTGGTCTGGTTTAAAGGCTCCTGACATCATTTTCTGCAAGAAAAGTCAGTCACTCAGTCAAGTGTGCCGTGGCAGTCCTCGACACCTACTTCCACTTTGCAAGACATGTCTGCTTATTGTGTGAATATGTTTTATACATACATACATAATTTCACGCCTTTTGTTACCCGAAAGTGTAGGCAGCGGCTGTTAAGGCCTCGTCTCGCCGTTATGTTTACGTCCCAAATGGAATAGGTGGCGAACCTATTGCCATACAGGGCACAATGTTTTCAGTCATCGATATTTATCACACATAACTTCCGAAAACTATTTCGAAAAGTCATACGTGTGAGCCAATATCAGGAATCGAACCTGGACCCCTCTGGATCAGAAGCTGTGTGCTCGACCACTGGGCCACCGATACTATTGTTTCAATATGTTTTATTGTTCACAGAAAAAAGATATCATATGAGCGCTGTTGGGGAATCGGTAAATTACATATATTTATCTATACTTATATTTCATACTTAGGTAACCAAAGTCATGGGTCAAAGCTAGAGTTAGTTTACAGTTAGTTCTTCACGCAGATATTATAATATTATCTATAATTCTTTACAATATTGGAACTTCATATAAATGGACGAAGCGCAAGATATGCCTACGCACCTCGATCTTGACGTCTTTTGCTACGCTTTTGCGGGTTTGTTACACGTCTGCATACCACATAAAGTTCCCTATCTATATTTACATTTTTAATATCGTGATCTCTTTTAAAATTTAGTGAACTTATTTTGATAAGAGTAATACCAAGGTGCCAAATCGACATAATTTAAATTATAAAAAAACACTCACTGTGAGTTAGCCATACTGGTAAGAACATGTGGTGACCAGGATTTTTTTAAATAGACGACAATGACCAATTTAAAAAAAGGTCTAAGTAGTATTAAAAATAACTAAATATTGACAAATATTTCTGACAAAGTCCCTGGTATTACTATTGATTGAAATTGATAATAATTTTTTTATGGGATAGGAGGGCAAAGGAGCAAGCGTGTGACCTCATGGTAAGCACTCTGCGCCGCCCATGGACACCGGCCATACTTATAGTGTTACCGTTGCGTTGCCGACCTTTAAGGGAGAAGGATGGGGAAGGGAGGTGGACCTCCGGGTACCTCTCTCACCGAACGAAACGCGGCATGAGCCACTTTACGTCGATTCTGAGAGGTGGTGGTATTTCACCGGTTGAGCCGGCCCATTCATGCAGCTAACTGCTATTATTTTCATCATATCTTGGTTGTTAGTCGCTAATATCAACAGCTAAGCAAGTAAGGTGTGCCTTATGGCGCTTTGTACTCTCTACTTACCCCGCAAGGGATCTGGCTGTATGTATCAGGAACTTGAATTGAAAAATAAAAGTGTTAGATAGTCCATTTATGAGGAAAGATTTGGGGTAGTAATATGATCGCGGCAATAATCTTTTTAGTGGAAAATGTATAAAATATGGCGGTACGAAGTTCGCGCGGTCTGCTAGTTATTTATAAGTTGTGGTCGAGCACACGGCTTGTGAATCTAGAGGTCGAGTCATCGATATTTATCACACATAACTTCCGAAAGGAATTTTGAAAAGTCATTGGTGTGAGTCAGGATTCGAGCCCGCGACTTCTTGATTCAGAAGCGGGGTGCTCGACCACTGGACCACCGACACTTATTATGTGTTATACCCACATTATCCTGGAAATAAATTTATTTTTTTCAGAAAACTCCCGATATGGGTGGTACTTTATTGGAAGATCCCACCCCGGAATTGACTACTTATGGAGGAATTAAATTAGGGTGGGTTCAGGTAACTATTTTTACGGTGATGAATAAAACCAATCTTTAGGAATAAATTAACTTGATATTATTGTCCGACCGAAAGTTCGGTTTCGGCCGAGTTTCGGCCAAATATCAAGTGTCATACACGCTGGTCACTTTTTAACGCTCCTGACATCATCTACCTCAAGGACAAGTTCAATTTGGTCACGAAAAGCGTGTCAAGGTAGTCCCTGACTCCCATATCTTGCATCATCCAATCTTTTTTTTATAGGAGATAGGGGCAACCGAGCAGGTGTGTTACCAGATAGAAACAGTCTGGCTGTTATTTAAGTTATAACTATCTTACATATGTACATAACTTCACGCCAAATCCCTTGCGGAGTAGGGAGACAGTACTGAGCGCCATAAGGCACGATTCTTAGACACTTCACTCTCTTCGTTAACTTTCATAACTCTTTTCATGCACTCGCGTCGATTTTTGAGGCTCCTAACATCATCTTCCTCCAGAACACGTGCTATTTGGCCATTTGCGTCTTGAGCGTCCTCGACTCCTACATCCATTTGTTTATGAAATGTATATCAGCTTAGTCAATCTTGCATCATCCATTCTTTCAACATGTCCGAACCATCGGAGCATGCCCTTTCTTACTTTTACACCGAAACTGTCTTTCAAAGTAATAAATAAGAAAGTCTCTTTCAATCCGACTTTCTTCCTTACAACCTTGTTGTCGACGCGGTCAGCGAGGATCACTCTGCAGATTTTGCGCAGTGCCCGCACTGACTCTATATTAGACTCCTTGGATATTCCAGGGTGTACTGATACCGTGTCTACTGAACATTTGGGGTGTCATGCTGTTCTTGCGCATCGCGTGGATAGTGGCTCAAGCCGGTATAGCCTTAACCATCGTGATAATCTTCATGTCAGGAGTTGTGTGTGTGATCACCACACTGTCCCTGAGTGCTATTTGCACCAACGGACAATTACGAGGAGGTAAATACTACGAATGTTTAATTTATGAGTCATCGGTTTTATATAGGGGCCGTCCATTAATCACGTTATCTTTTGTAATTGATTTTGGATCACCACGCTTATAAATCGATAAGTAATGTTCACGCCAATGATTTTACAGAATACTTTTCGAATTCGAATCGAATTTTAGTGATTTTTGTCACCCTTTTCAAGCCCAAGTGCTTAATGGACGACCCCATATGACAGATACCTTGCGAAAATAATTCCGATAAGTCATTGGTGTGATATCATCTGAATCCTCATGACTTCTTCATTCAGAAAGGGGGTGCTCAATCTTTTTTTTTATGGGATAGAAGGGCAAACGAGCAGCCGTGTCACCTGATGGTAAGCAACCAACGCCGCCCATGGACACCAGCAACACTGATAGTGTTACTGTTGCTTTGCCGACCTTTAAGGGATAGGGGATGAGAAAGGCTGGGGAAGGGGGGTGGGCCTCCGGGTACCTCTCTCGCCGAACGAAACGCAGCAACTTTACGTCGGTCTTCTGAGAGGTCGTGGTATTTCACCGGTCGAGCCGGCCCATTCATGCAGCGAACTGCTTGGCTCTACCGCTCTCTACCATCTCTTCAAATGTTAGTATCGATATACTAAATGATGTTAAATCTGAAACGAGGGTTACCTAGAATATTATTGAAATACCCAGGTTGACTAATATGGGTACCATGATACCCGAATGTGTACTACGGAGTACGAAAAGCGTAGTACTACTACTTCGGGTAGAAAAAAGACGTGATGTTACAAAAATATATACAGGTGGAGTGTATTATCTCGTGTCAAGATCTTTGGGCGCCGAGCTGGGTGCGTCAGTCGGTATAATCTTCGCATTCGCTAATGCTGTGGCTGCCAGCATGAACACCATCGGTTTCTGCGAGTCCTTCAACGAAATGCTCAAGTCTTTCAATGTCAAAATCATAGACAATAGTGTTAGCGATATTCGTATTGTGGGCGCTTTGGCTCTGCTCCTGATGTGCATGATCTGTGCTGTTGGCATGGATTGGGAGACCAGAACACAAGTGAGTATATTAAAAGTATTTAACGTGAACTTAAAGACTTGTTTGTTTTCTATACAATAGTTAGCAAGAGAGCAAGCTAGTCTTCTGGTGGTAAGTGAGTGTAGCCGCTCATTGGCATTGGCATTGGCTCAACAGAGTAGGGTCACAGATTTTTTTATCGCCCTTTAAGATAGTTTGCCAGTCACCTGATGATAAGCGACCATCAGGTGACTGGCTCACAACTTTGCCCCCTTTGTCCATAAAAAATAATTATATACTTTTTTTTATGGTATTGGAGGGCAAACGAGCAGGCGTGTCACCTGATAGTAAGCAACCAACGCTGCCCATGGACACCAGCAACACATACAGCGTTACTGTTGCGTTGCCGACCTTTAAGGGATAGGGGATAGGAAAGGATGGGGAAGGGGGGTGGGCCTCCGGGTACCTCTCTCACCGAACGAAACGCGGCACGAGCCACTTTACGTCGGTCTTCTGAGAGGTCGTGGTATTTCACCGGTCGAGCCGGCCCATTCATACTGTCTGTATTCTGCGGTCCAAAAGTATTTAAAATTTCAAAGTGGACGTTTTTTATTCACATAAAATTGTGAGTCTTGGGACGCTTGGCAGATGTCAAAAATCTAAATTACTTTGTACAAATATTAATAGGCAAAAATATAAATATAATAGATAAAAAAGAATACAATATTACGAATTTTTCCCAGAAAATGATGACACTCATTTATTAAATATTACTCATTTCATCTTGCATATTTATTAGCATCTCGTTAATTTTACGCATCTTTAGATTTAATATCTACTGTTGGTGTTCATGGAACTTCGCAAGCATTATTCGCTTCGAAATTAATGTTACACGTACGTGGCTACGCCGCTAGTTGGAGTTTTAATAAAAACTTATTAAACAACTAACACGCTATTATTTATAGACTATGTATATATATACTTATACATATATATATATATATATTTTCCGCTTATATATTATATATTCCGTCATATAGTAGAGATGGTGGCCCAGTGGTCGAGCACATGGCTTCTGATCCAAATGTCCGGGTTCGATTCCTGACACTGGCTCACACCAATGACTTTTCAAAATTGTTTTCAGTAGTTATGTGTGATAAATATCGATGACTGAAACTTTGTGCCCGGTATGGCAATAGGTTCGCCACCTATTCCATTTGGGACGTAAACATAACGGCGAGACGAGGCTTAACAGCCGCTGCCTACACCTTCGGGTAACAAAAGGTGAAGTGAAGTTATGTTATGTGAAAAATCCAGTTTACCCTCGCCTATATATATATTACTTTTCATTTTCAGAACTTCTTAATTGTGATTATAGTGACTGCTATTCTGAATTACATAGTTGGTTCAGTGCTTGGACCGATGAACGACCGTGAAAGGGCTCAAGGATTCCAAGGGTTAAGTTGTAAGTTATGTTGTGATTATAACGTAGCTTCAATCAAATGTTAACACAAGTTATCTCAATTTTAAATTGCGGGAGATAGGTTTTTTTTAATACAGTCAATGTTAGTGTTAACATTTGATATCGGGTTTTTGCAACGCGAATGGTACGCTAATAAAAGTTGACAAGATGTATACAAAAATAAAACATAGATGAACTTAGAATTAGTGTTATCATCGCTCCCACTTGGACCATAATCTTCAGTGATCTTTTTAAATAACAAAATCTAAATTCGCACCAAGTCCTTTGGGGTAGGTTTTTTTAATTACTTCTTTTTTCTTTTTACCATTATACCATTCAAGTATAACGGTGATGCCAGTAAAAAAAAAATAACTATACTTGGTAGTTTCATTCGATTCAAGTATAATATAAAATTTGTCTTAATTTTGCAGTTAAAATCGCTGCTGCTAATTTCGCGCCAGATTATCGTGTCAGCGAAGGTGAAAAACACGACTTCTTCAGCGTGTTCGCTATGTACTTCCCGGCTGTTACCGGTGTTCAGGCCGGTGCTAATATCTGTGGCGATCTCAGGGTCAGAAACTGCTGTTGTCAATGTTTTTTTTATGCTTTTCATCAACTGGCAATTGTTGCATTAAATTCATGTTTCTTACTCATCTATATTGGGAGCTCTGAAAAATTAACACGACAAGACTATATTTTTCATTTGTTCTCTATTAAAATATTTTTATTGGATAGAACATTTTTTACTTTGGACTTTTGATTCTAGTTTGACGTATTCTTTAACTTTCGAAATCAGACTGACCCAAATGACAATTAATTAGAAACTATGATGTTTAGAATAATAAGCCTTAAAATTGTGTACTCTAATAAATGATAAGTATGTCAAAGCGTGAACTTAGTGGCGCCATCTTTAGAGTATTTGTCAACTACTTTTACTTTCATGGCTCTTTAAAATACGGGTAATATTAGTAGTACGCAGTGAGTAGTATGCTGGACTGCTGATTACGTAAGCCGAACGTGACCGAACTAGTATTACATAGTTACCCGACGATTATAAAAGGGGGAAATTCCGAATTGTGTGGAGACGCACTTCGGATCACTGCGGCGAGATGGACTGAGAACCCTCCAAGCAGACAGAAGTTCCTCTCTTTGGATGTGCATTGGTAGTTGAATATTGTCATTGAGACGCGACAGTAACTATCGGTGTTGTAATAATGCACACTGCCATATTTTTACAATAACAATTCTACTGATAGTTCAGATTTGTCACGTTATTTGGAAGCTATACTACAGCACGACTGTCATACATCACCTCTCGGCCCAGTTAGAGTTCAAGTTCTATTTCCGCCAAGTATTTACTGTACTGTACATTTTTTTTTATAAGGACCCAGCGACAGCCATTCCAAAAGGCACTCTACTAGCACTTGCCATATCTACAACAAGTTACGTAACAATGGCGCTGCTCTCCGGTATTGGTGCACTACGAGACTCTTCTGGTAACATGACAGTAGCACATGATCCTGAAGCGCTCAGCGCCTGCAAGCCCGACTGCGAATACGGACTACATCACAATTACAAAGTAATTTTAACGCTTTTTTTTATATAACTAAATGCTTTATTATTACATTCCCCGTTGGACCCTATTGCCATACACCGGGCACAATGTTGTTAGTCGTCGATATTTATCACACATAACTTCAGAAAATAATTCCATGAAGTCATTGATGTGAGCCAGGATTCGATCCCAATACTTTTATTTCTGAAGCAGGGTGCTCGACCGGCGAGACGATTATACAGTTCTATATCTTTATTATTTATTATTACATAACATAACATAACTTCACGCCTTTTTCTACCCGAAGGTGTAGGCAGCGGTGTTAAGCCTCGTCTCGCCGTTATGTTTACGTCCCAAATGGAATAGGAGGCGAACCTAGTGCCATACCGGGCACTAAGTTGTCAGTCATCGATATTTATCACACATAACTTCCGAAAAGAATTTCGAAAAGTCATTGGTGTGTGCCAGTGCCAGGATTTGAACCCACTACTTCTAGAATTAGAAGCGGGGTGCTCGCCACTGCGCCACCGAGACTTATTTATTATTAACTACTTAAAAATGTTCTTGGTTACACAAATAAAATTCCAGACGACGACTGATACCAGTCTGATCAGTTTTAGTTGGCTGTGTGGGTGGCGGCGAAGAATAACCCCAACCCCATTTCAACCCAAGGGTGTCGTAAAAGGCGACTAAGGGAAAAACAAGGAAAAATGGGCAGCAGCGTTTCTTCCTCACAACACCGCTCACTGCGATCGCCAACCCGCCCGTCAAGCGTGGCGATTAAGGCATTATACCCCCCTAATGGACAAAATAACATGGACGGCCCCCAGTCACGGCAACTCCGCCATTTCATTGACCTACGGTAGCGGGTCTGGTAACGGCGGAGTAGGGGGTGCTAAGAATCTCCGGTCGCGATATGGCTTACCACAACAAAAAACGGACCCTGACCCTTGTAACACACAACATCCGCACTCTTAGGACTGATGAGAAGATTACCGAGCTGGAAGAAGAATTGAGCAAGATGCGATGGGACATTGTAGGATTATCAGAGGTCCGAAGACAAGGGGAGGACACTATAATACTACGGTCAGGCAATCTGCTATACTACCGGGAAGGCGACAAAACCTCGCAGGGTGGTGTCGGGTTTATCGTTCGCAAATCTCTTGTATCTAACGTGGAGAGGGTTGTGAGTGTGTCAACAAGGGTAGCGTACCTTGTACTCAAAATATCCGAGCGATATTCACTGAAAATCATACAGGTATACGCACCGACCACGACACACCCAGACGAGGAAGTGGAGGTTCTACATCGGGTACGAGGACATCTCGAAGGCCATCCGCTCCTCCAAAGCCCACTTCACGGTGGTTATGGGAGATTTCAACGCGAAACTAGGCAAACGGAAAGACGATGAGCTGAGAGTAGGGCAATTTGGTATTGGACAGAGGAACCAACGAGGGCAGAAACTGGCTGATTTTCTGGAGAGGGAAGGCCTCTATATGATGAATTCCTTCTTCAATAAGCCCTTCAATAATAGCCCTTCAGAAGCTTTTCAATTCCGTCGTGCTCGGGGGCGACGTTCCAGAGGCATGGACCAGAAGCGTAGTGGTGCTGTTTTTTAAGAACCCTTCTTAAAAAACAGCACCACTACGCTTCTGGTCCCGTTTAAAGAACTATAGGCCCATTTCGCTTCTGAGCCATGTCTATAAGCTGTTCTCCAGAGTCATTACAAATCGACTCTCGTGTAGACTTGATGACTTCCAGCCTCCCGAACAAGCTAGATTCCGAAGGGGCTTTAGTACCATAGACCACATCCACACTTTACGCCAGATCATAGAGAAGACCAAGGAATATAATCGACGTCTAAGCTTGGCATTTGTGGACTATGAGAAAGCCTTCGATTCCGTCGAGACTTAGGCAGTACTACAGTCTGTTCAGCGGTGCCAAATTGACTATCGGTATATCGAAGTGCTGAAGTGCTTGTATAGAAACGCCAGTATGTCAGTTCGAATCCAAGATGGGAGTACACGGGCTATTCCACTGCAGAAGGGTGTCAGACAAGGAGACGTTATATCTCCGAAGCTGTTTACCTCTGGATTGGAAGACGTCTTCAAGCTCCTAGACTGGACCGGGCTAGGCATCAACATCAACGGCGAATACAACACTCACCTTCGATTTGCCGACGATATTGTAGTCATGGCAGAATCCCTGGAGAACCTTGGTGCAATGCTCGAGGACCTAAACAAGGTATCCCAACAAGTGAGTCTACGAATGAACATGGACAAGACCAAAGTCATGTCCAATAGCCATGTTATTCAAGTACCGGTAACAGTTGGCGATACGATCCTTGAAGTTGTCGATCACTATGTTTGCCTAGGACAAAATATTCAACTAGGTAGAGCCAACTTCGAGAAAGAGGTTAACCGACGGATCCAACTCGGCTGGGCAGCGTTCGGGAAGCTTAGGGATATCTTCTCGTCCAAAATACCTCAGTGCCTAAAAACCAAGGTCTATGACCAGTGTGTGTTGCCAGTGATGACCTACGGAACAGAGACGTGGTCTTTAAATGCTGGCCTCATCAGGAAGCTCAAGGTCGCTCAGCGTGCTATGGAGCGGGCTATGCTTGGCATCTCTCTACGAGATAAAATCCGAAATATGGAAATCCGTAGACGTACAGGAGTAACTGACATGGCCCGTAAAGTTAGCACACTGGGCAGGCCACATCGCTCGAAGAACCGACGAACGATGGCGACCACGGACTGGATTGCGCAGCGTAGGCCGTCCCCCCACTAGGTGGACCGACGACCTAGTGAGAACCGCTGGGAGTCATTGGATGCTAGCGGCACAGGACCGGGAGTTATGGCGTGCTAAGGGGGAGGCCTACGTTCAGCAGTGGACAGATCTAGGCTGATGATGATGATGAGTTAGGATTCCAATTTAGCACAAGCCAACCTCTGAACAAGAAATGGAAATGTTGAATCATTGTGACTTCATGGTTCGCATCAGATCAAACACCTTAGTTTTACGACATCCTCAGAATAGAGTTTCTCAGCTTTTATCTAGATCGGTACAATACGATATTTAGTTTCAAGACTGTATCATTATACTCTTTTATTTCTGGTCTTCAAGTCTTGATTACTTCAAATCATTACATAAAACCGTATTATTACTATAGATAATGCATTTAATGGCGTTGTGGGGTCCTCTCATTTACGGAGGTTGTTGGGCAGCAACTCTGTCGACGGCGCTCACGAATCTGCTGTCGGTGCCGAGGTTGATCCAAGCATTAGGCATCGACCACATATACCCTGGACTGATCTTCTTCTCCAAACCTTACGGCAGACATGGTGAACCTTATCGAGGATACGTGCTGGTTTTCTGTGTATCGTTACTCTTCCTGCTAATCGGTAATTTTTTAACTCGGTAACTTTTAAAAATATAATATTATGTTTACCGACAAGAGTGCACGGACCACAGGTGTATTTTCATAGGTTTATATCTTTTTTTATGAAACAGGGAGGCAAATAAGCAGGTGTGTCACTTGATGGTAAGCAACTAATGCCGCTCATGGACAACTGCAACACATATAGTATTACAACTGCGTTGCCGGCCTTTCAAATGGGATAGGGAAGGGTTCGGAAGTGAGATTAAAGGGATTAAATTATACCTAATATTTGGCAGTAGCCTGGTACCTCCTGGTGTTGTAGAAACATACTCCTATGAACTCATTAAAATTTCCAGCGGACCTGAACAGGATAGCACCACTGATCACAAACTTCTACCTGGCGTCGTATGCTCTCATCAACTTTTGTACTTTCCATGCGGCTTTCTTCAAACCTCTCAGTTGGCGACCGGAGTTTCAGGTGATTATATTTCATAACGAACCTATGAAACTGACCATACACCCAAGATTGTGCTAAGAGTACCAGGCAACGGATATGACATACATCCTTTTTCTTAAAACGTTAAATGCCCTAAGTAGAAAATTCTTTATACATGTTTTTTTTCTGCTTAAAAGTCTTTTCTAATAGCCACTACATCGACAGGATACTGTTGACTTAATGAACCATAAAGTCTATCAGATGATTAGTTTAATTGCTGGTATGTCTCGATGGTCCAGTAGTCGTGCACACCGCTCCTGAATATAGATGGCGTGCGTTCGAGTCCGGGCTCACACAAATGACTCTTCGAAGTTCTTTTCGGAAGTTATGTCTGATAAATACCGATGACTGAAAACTTTGTGCCCGGCAAATGGAAATAGATCCGTCAGTAATTCTATTTAAGACGTAACCACGTAATGATCGAGGCTTAACAGCCGCTGCCTGCCTATAACCTCGGGTAGAAAAAAAGCGTAAAGTTATGTTGTGTATGTTTGATATTTGGCACGGTAAATAAATAAATAGCCTGTCACCGGTTTTCTATTTTTTATGGGATAACGAGCAAGTGTGTCATCTGATAGTAAGCAAGTAACGGTACACATGGACGTGCAACAAATAGTTTACAGTTGCGTTTAGGGCCTTTAAAATGGGATATGGTAAGTGTCGGAAGTGGAATGTGAAGGGGTTGGACCTCCGGATACCTCTCTCACCAGTCCCCAAGCGAAACACGGCATCAGTCACTTTAGGTCGATACTCTAAAATGTCGTAGTATTTCACCGCTAGAGCCGGTTCATTCATGCAGCGAACTGTATGGCTCTGCCACTGTTAAAATATGGATATTGGGAATAAAAAAAGAACTAAGTGATTTCAACTGCTATTTGCTTTAAGTATTAAACAGCATTTACCATTTTAGGGTGTTTTTTGAAAGTAAGAGTGAGAAGAATTGTTATTTTTGTTTTTTTTTTCAGTACTTCAACCTCTGGCTTTCCTTGGCTGGTTGTATACTGTGTGTCACTATGATGATGATTATCAGTTGGCTAATGGCGTTGATAACAACCTTTATTTTCTTGTTTCTGTATCTTTTAGTATTATACAGGAAACCAGGTAATTTTAACCGATATTGAGATATATTGTAACTATATAAATGCTTTTTCTATATCTATTCTATATCAATGATTATATAGAATCATGTATTATATATGCAGTACAAAATTTCATTTCACACACAGCTTGAGAAATGACTAAAGTGTTTGAACTAATAGCCAAGCAGTTCGCTGCATGAATGGGCCTGCTCAACCGGTGAAAACCTGCTCATGCCGCGTTTCGTTCGGTGAGAGAGGTACCCGGAGGCCTACCCATTCCCCATCCCTTCCTATCCTACTCTCTTAAAGGTCGGCAACGCAACTGTAACACTGTATGTGTTGCAGGTGTCCATCTGGTCACTTGACATCAGGTGACACGCCTGTTCGTTTGTCCTCCTATCGCTTAAAAAAATAAATTATAATAGAATAAATTGTATAATAAAATTATTTCTAAGGGCGAAACACAATGTCAGTTTGTGATTTTAATAACTGATATATATTTTAGTGACTCCCTGGGAAGGCAGTACTGACGCTCAGCGCTATCAAGACACAATAGTCCAAATAATACAGATATCACAACGGCATGCAAAGTATGCGAGCGCGTACAACCCGCAATTATTGGTGATGACCGGGGAACCCTATGCCAGAGAGTGGTTACTAGATATGGGGAAGCTTATAACATCGGTGGGATCGTTTATGGTCGTAGCTGATGTGCTGCAAGTGGGTAATAGGTAGTATTTATATTTAGCAGTAGTAATATAGAGATATTAGGGTCGTGGTGCAGCAGTCTCTGCATACTACTGCATACTAAAACGACACAAAAGATATGAATCTGAGGCCGCCCATGGACATTTGCAGCACAGATGGATAGAGAGGGGAGTACAGTCGGATAGGGAATGATTCAGAAGTGGCATAGGGCCCCTCCCTAGAGTGGAAGGGGTTGGAATACCTTACTCTTACCGAGCGAAACGTGCCATGAGCCAATTTACGTGGATGTCCTGAGATGTCATGGTATTTCAACGGTCGAGCCAGCCCATTCATGAAGCGAAGTGCGTGACGTGCGTCCGTCATAATTTACCGTTTAAAGAGCTGTTTATACAGCTCTTTAAACGGTAAATTATGCAGTAGATATTATATACCTAACTCTCCTTTTTTAGCGCGTAAAACAGCTTCATTCAATGTCAACTTTCTCAGAAAAACCTGACGCCATCTGAAAGGCGATTGAGAATTGAAGCGGGAGAAGAATGGTTGCGGGAGCGCAAAGCTCGTGCGTTTTATGTACTCATCCAGAACCTGGACTTTGAACAGAGTCTCTTGGCATTACTCCAGAGTGCTGGACTTGGTCGCCTCTCGCCGAATATCATACTCATCGGATACAAATATAACTGGCGCTTTAAGTACCATGAAGATCTGGGTGTTTATTACCGTTGGATACAGTGAGTCCTATGTCTTATTTCAACAGCTGTCTACCTGTACTTATGTTTCATCTAATCTCTGAAACGACTGGACCGATTCTCACGGGAATATCACTGGCACAAGATTCTAATATTATATTATGTATTTGTTATTAGACACAAACATTTTAATAATTGTGGCACACCAATGACTTTTCGAAATTAATATCCGAAATGGAGATTTGGTAGATATTAAACACAAATTTTGCAAATCATATCGGCCGCTGCCACTCCACAAATTATATTTGAGGCTGTAAATAATAATATATAATAACAATAATATCTTGGACACAATACAATACAAACAGCGCCCTCTAGTTCCAAACTAAGCGATGAAATTCTTGTGCTATGGATACTAGATAACGGATATTATTAGATAGGTATGTATATACTTTTTTTGTAAGTACATTCTTAAAATACATAGAAAAACACCCAGACGCCATACAAATATTTATGCTTGTCATAAATATTTGTACTCTGGTGGGGATCGAACCCGCCAACCTTAATTCTGCAGGCCATAGTCTTACTAATTCACCACGAGGTTCGTCGTATAAAGATATTGAAAGAAAAATGTTGTTCTGTTCAGTAGTGACTGTTCAATTCTCGCCTTCATTCGCTTTAATGTCAAAGACTACTGTACTGTACTGGTACTGCGTCTCTGAGCAAGTGGTATACCCCCACCGTATCGAATCAATTGCAGGTTGGCGTTCCAGTTTGATCTAGCTGTTGCGATCCTACGAGTTTCGAGGATGTTCCGCCCCCCGAAGGGCAGAAAGCACGAGGAGATCCCAGTTACCACTTCCGTGCGTGCATTACATTTAGACAAGCCATCGCCGGTACCGATTCGTGTCATGGCAGAGGATTCTGAGACGGAAGACGTCACATCAATTGTTGGACCTGGTAGGTATACTAGTGGTAGGTCAATAATCTAGAGTTCCAGAACCCCGCTCCTAAATCAAATGGGATTGTGGGATCTAAAAGCCGCTGCTTTAATCCGCGGGGCAAACCTTGTGAAGCTATAGGTAACAAAAAACTTAGACTAATATACTCGCTTTCTCATTCAAAACAGTGTGATGAAAGGAAATCTAAGCTCCGCGAATTTTAGCTAGTAGTTTTGTATGACGATTCAAAGTACTTTGTAAAGTCTAAGGAATAAAGATATTTGGAATTTGAATTTGAACTTTGATGATTAGATAGGATTTTATATGATATTTCACCTAGTATCGTAATTTCTATTCTACCCTTCCAATAAACGCGGTTATAGGCAGTACGATTGATTTTGAAATCGAGATTAATGAAACTTAAACTTTTTTCTATTTGATAGCTGATAAGAATGAATCAGTGGTCTCATCGAGGGAGCTTGCACCAATCAGCGCTACTTCACCATCGGTGACAGCGCTTAGCAAAAGTTTTAATCTCAAGCCATTAGTTTTTCCTGCGGTACATGTATTTCTATTATTGATTTCACATATTAGTAGTCATTACACGTCATATGTCTGCAAAAATCTAGTTTCAACCCTCTCAAAATAACACTATAAATCCATCCAACCATTAAATAAATCTATTTTAATAATTACATTCCTTGAAATCCTAGTAGGGGAGTAGGGGGATCCTGGAGTACGGGGCAAACGAGCAAGCGGGTCACCTGCTGATAAGCAACTACCGCCGCCCATAAACACCTGGAACACTGACAGTGCAACTGTCGCTTGAATGATAGGAAGAGGGAGAATAGATTGTCGGTCTACCTAGTGGGGGGACTACTCCACGTCGCCCAATTTAACTTTAACTGACATGTATTATATTAACAAACAGAATAGCACATTAGACGCATGGTGGCTGTATGAAGACGGCGGCATGACCATTCTTTTGCCATACATAATTGCTCGCCGTAGTTCTAAGGACAAAATGAATTTAAGAATATTTGTTCTGCCTCGAAGCAAACTACCTACTGAGGAATTATATATCAAGTAAGTATTATTTTGTGGTATAGGGAGACAAACGAAGTCACCTGATGGTGAGCTGCCAACGGCACCCATGGACACTTGCAACACAGATAGTGTGACAGTTTCGTTGCCGGCCTTTGATATGGGATAGAAAAGGGGTTGGAAGTGGGATGGGAATGGAATGGCAGAGGGGAAGACGTTGTATCTCAGGATACCTCTCTCACCTAACGAAACGTGGTATGAGCCGCTTTACGTCAATATTGTAAAAGGTGAACGCGAACTACGTGGCTCTACCAATCTTGAATTAAGTGGTCACAATAGTATCTTAACTATTTTTTTTATATTCAGCATGAAACACATTCTGGCCAAGTTCCGTATAGAATACTCCAAGCTGACTCTGGTAGACGGCGTGGACTTGCCACCAGCGCAGTCCACTTGTAAGCTGTTTAAATCACTCACCGCCAACATACCGGGCATGGAAGGTTTGTGTATTGATTCCAATAAATTATAAATATATAAATACCGTTCTTACAATGTGTTGCTTGTTTTTTAATGAAGTGGAACTTCTAATCTCTCTTGCAATCGTTTAACGCTTTTAACGCCCTCATTGAAGAGACTTTCTAGCAAATACAGACAGACTGATAAAACACTTCTTTTTAACCATTCGTGCATACGTAAGTTATCTGGCTTCAGATTCCATTCAATTTTGCAAAGTGTTAAAAGTAATTCAGTTATTTTATAAGTTTTATATTATTATTTTATAAGTATTATAAATTTTTAAATAAAAACATAAACAACATACCTTCATACACCTTTTCTTCACATATTTTCTACCCGAAGGTGCAGGCAGCGGCTGTTAAGCCTCGTCTCGTCGTTGTTTACGTCTCAAATGGAATAGGTGGCGAACCTATTGCTGTACACCGGACATAGAGTTGTCAGTCATCGATATTTATCACACATAACTTCCGAAAATAATTTCGAAAAGTCTAAAAATATTTTTAAATAAAACTTTTCACTTTTTGTAGTAGAGTATATAAAATAATGCAGTGTGTTTTTGTGTATAGAGAGTGAGAACAAATTAATGAAGAAGACTTCTAGATATCTACGGTTAAGAGAACTGATGATAGAACACTCCTTTGGAGCTGATCTCATCGTGATGACATTACCTTTTCCAAGGGAGGTAAATAGTCACGAAGTACAGAAACACAGGAGTCCAAACCATAGTATTAATTTACACAATAATGAACAGATTTTAGTTCTCTTTTCTGCCACTGGCTGCGCTAGAATTTCGGACACACCGATGATTACGTACGTACGTCGCTTTAAGTATTAAACAGAGCTGTCAACAGCGATAAAATTTCTCGCGTATGTATTTGAACGAGTGCTACTCGAAGGATGGCGCCCTCTACCGGCGAAAATTCTTTCTCTTAAATAAACACCATTCGTTCAACATTACGTTCGTACTCCTGTGTGTATATACTTTGTGTAAATAGTATTGCTTTCAATGAATAAAAACGGTTTTTAATTTTAATAGCTGATATTATTTTTGTCTGCTTTATTTTATTATAAATAATTTTATTATATCTGTATACTATTGACAATGTCATAAGTTATTAAAGAAAATACTAATATAGTCGTCTCGGTGGCCTGAGAGGTTTTTTCGTAAGTTAAATTTTGAAGTAAAGTAGTAAGTACAGTGGCTCATGCTGAGTTTTGTTTATTGAGAGATGTATCCGGAGGCCCACCCAGGTTTCCCCTCCTTTCCTAAACGACTCCTTTAAAAGCCGCAACGCAACTGTTGCACTATCTGTGTAGCAGGTATTTATGGCTGCCGTAGTTGCTTACCATCACGTGACACGCTTACTTGTTTGCTCTATTTCATAAAAAAATATTCTACCTAATTCATTTAGACCATCAACTATTCGGCGAGTCGAGCAGCCGGGTGGTAAATTTCACGGTCCCATTTGTTTGCAGAAAAGTCTTACAGCGGCTCTGTACATGGCGTGGCTGGAGATTATGAGCAGGGACCTTCCGCCTGTCATGTTCGTACGCGGCAACAAGACATCTGTCATAGAACCATAGACAAATGATTTTTATAATATGGAAGGTATTATTGTTTATCATTTATAGAAAATAAATAAAACTATCACGTTTAGATATATTACAAGATTTTTTACTTTATTTCACACGTATTTCACAATTGTTTTTTTTTTTAAATTCAATTATTATTAATTTAGAAAACAGAAATAAATGTATTTATTTACATGCAGGTAATAACAGATGTCGCTGGTAAATAATTTACTTAACAATTAAAAACAATATTACAAGTGAGATACATAAATTTATATTTTTTTGGACGACAATTTTAGTTCTCAAACGGGTTTATAATTTTGTATACACGAAATTATTTACATTGCGTGCCTAGGTTTTATTAGCCAAGGTTAGTTTTTATTAGCCAAAAAAGTCTGAAATATCTTTATTGTAAAGCTTTTTTATTTGTGAATATATATGTACATCTATATTATACTCCGACATAGTTATTAAAGGTGCAGACAAAAAATCGCAATGAAATTTCCAAAATAATAAAAAAATGCAGTTCATTCGAGTCTTTAACAAGATACATACAATAGCTAGTAAGTTGTAATATTAAAATTTTAAATTCTTTGCAAGTAAAACATCATAGAAATGCATGAATCACATATTAGACTGTTTGTGTTGTACCAGAATTCGTGTAATTTAATCAATAAATAGTTAAAATAAGAGAACGAAGAGATTCTAATGGCAAAATGTTGGTACACGTCGGATAATCTGATATATATTTAGCATAGATATGTCAGTTACCAAACGGGACGGCAATACAAAATTTATATAAATAGCTTTGTGATTTAGATATGTGTTGTTATTTAAAAAAAAAAATTCATAAATCTTGCTATTATTATACAAAGTTACACTTATTCCAGTTTATTGGCAGATAAAAATACTACGAACAAATAAAAAAAAAATTAAATATTGTTCTAATTTTAAAAATTGGCGGTAAAATTTATAGGCTATATATAAAAGTACTATTATATTCCATTACGTAGTGATCTTTTTTCATAAATAATTTACAAGTTGATAACACAATATTAAATTATATTTATCTAATTTCATATAGGTATTTCATAAGTATGAGAAAAAAAATATGGAAGCAAACGACGACTATGGGCCGTTTGCTATCTTTCAGAACCTACTAATATTACTCAGTCTATGTAAAATTTATATTAATAAGAATAATTTATTAGAATTCGTAACAATCTCTTTGACGCCACTGAGACCTATTACAAACCATAAACAACTCAGAATCGTGCGTCAACGATTATAAAAAAAAAAAAACTTTTATTACACATAATAAATGATATAAATGAAAAAATCCATATGAATTTATCCTACCAGCACCTCAGCGTACACTAAACCATATGAAATTGATTATTAAGAAGAACACGACAATTTAACGGCGTCTGTTTTTTTTTTAATTCATTGTAATAAACATGACTACAGACAAAATCTTCACACAGCCATGACTCCTTATATTATATAAAAAATAAATATTATTAAGCTAAATAAACATGGAAACATTTTTTGGTTACAAAGAATTTAATTTATATTATGTAATTAAAAATAGTCCTGTTTGAAGATTTCTTTTCAAATATAATTTTTTTTATTTACTAACTCATTTCTTATACGCGATACAGGAACATTTTCTTTCTCATACAAACTATTGTCCAATTTATTTTTATATTTCACTTCACAGTTTTTGCAATATTTATTTTCGTAAAATTAAATTATCTAAATACACTCACGACACGGATCTCCTGTATTTCCAAAAAAAAAAACACTAAAAAAATTATGTATTTTGAATTGCGTATACATTAAATA
Source organism: Euproctis similis (assembly GCA_905147225.2). NCBI lineage: Eukaryota > Metazoa > Arthropoda > Insecta > Lepidoptera > Erebidae > Euproctis > Euproctis similis. The sequence continues at coordinate 11,249,381 of LR990119.1, forward strand.
TTGTTCTGTTACCGAATTAAATATTTGTATACATTTTCCAATTCTACGATTGCGAAAAAATAAGAATTTTGATCAAAATTAGAAATAAATGTTACTAATCCAGAAATAACAACCTATGTATCATATTAAAATAAATTAAACTCAAAAATACAAAGTGTGGAATATAGACAAATTAAATGTAGACCGTAATGGGCTTTTATAAAAATAATTATAATATTCCCCTTGATTTTTTCAGCCCAAGATTACTGATAAAATAAAAATACGGTGTGGAGCTAGCACGTGATGACGTCACTGAACAGGGAAGTCCCTCGGGGAATGTATACCTTTTGTACTGTATTTTCCTATGACGGTGTAGTGTATTAATATATGGATATCGTGCTAGTGTATTCTTATAATTGATTAACCAAAACAAGATAAAATGTTCACTGATGATGAAACTATGATCACATTAATATCTAAGTAAGCAAGTTGATTGGCTCTTGACTTACTTTGAAGGTCAAAGAATATATTATATATTTTATTTTCATACAACATTTTAGTAGCAGGCCGGACAGACTTAGTCCAATAGTGAATTTAAAGTAAAAATTACATACAAAATTTCAAAATGGAGGATAAAGGTGATAAAAATTTATATATATTTAGAATGATCATAACAATTAGGGGTGGTTTGATTACATGGTTATATGTCACGTAAGCATTATGTCATCAGGTAAATAAAAAAATGAATCAATGTTTTGTCTTATGAAAATACAAGATGGAACCCACCACATTTAAAAGTTAAGCAAATAAATGTATAAAAATTGCAAGAACAGTTATTGACATCCTCTTCAACGGAATTCTTTATTCTTATTTTTGAAATTGAATTTTTAACACTCAATTTTAAATATTACTCAGGTAGGGTAGGGTTGTTCTTAACAAACATTACTGTACTATCTAATGTCGAGAAAATATTTGTTACACTGTCTTGTCATATGTCAAATTAAACTTGTGTTGATATTGTTTTGACCAAACGTATCATATGTATACACAAACGATATCTAGTGGGAGTGGGGTAGGGGCGGTAGGCACTATGACACGTGAATATTAATCGAACGTCACGAGATATAAACACTGTTCATTGGTCAGTCCACTCTGTACACACACGTGCACTGCTGCCGTGACACGTGTCGGCATCGCGGCGTCCACTTACAACAACGTGCAGGACGGACGGGACAGTCTTCATTCGGACTCCTCTTCGTTGTCATCATCGAAGCCGGACAGATCGGCCGAGTCTAAGTAACCGTGCATCACCTGTAAATAAACAACACACTATAGTGATGTTGAAGATTTAATAATCTTAATTAATAATATTTAATTATATGGACCATAGTGATGTTAGGTAATTGAATCTCTGCATAAAAGAGACGCGTACGCATGTGAGGTACGTGCGCTGCGCACGTATACGTATATAGGGAGGGGATACTGACCGCGTACTCCAGTAGCGCCAGGTGGCAGAGCACGTAATGGTCTGGCATCTGTATGGAGTGCACGTATACGTATATAGAGAGGGGATACTGACCGCGTACTCCAGTAGCGCCAGGTGGCAGAACACGTACTGGTCCGGCATCTGTATGGAATGCGCACGCTGCGCACGTATACGTTCCACGGTCGCGCGTACGTCCACCACGCCCTCGGCGCCCAGCCGGCTGGCGCAGATATCCACCGTCAGGAACGTTCCTGCACCAAACAAACCGATCGTAATACCAACTATTACTGGTAGCCCTAAGAAAATACTGGCGAACAAACTTGTAAATGCATTAGGGTGAAAGAATGCAAAAAAGTCTTTGTCTATGTAACGAAGGGTTTGTTTAATATTTTTTGGGCTTATGAAGATTAATAAAATCATATCTTCTTTAATTACGACTTCAATGTTACCTGTTCTTCCTATTCCAGCAGAACAGTGTACAACAATAGGTGGGCCTCTCGAGTGACCTGCCCACGCGTCACCCAATCTGAAATGGACATTGTTCGTAATTAAAAAGACGCTTTCGTCTAGTGTCAGCATAACAAAAAACTTAGGAAAAAATACCTAATGTCAAGTTTAAGCGATAATAGTATTCTTTACGATTTCTGAACACAATAATATAGGTATTTATTAATACTCTCCAGGTTTACTAGTCAGACCTCAGCTTGAGGAGTCCCGAGACTAAATCTCAGTTGATTTTGCCCGTCTTTATCTACCAAGAACACTTGTGTACTTAACAGTACATCCAGTGCAGTACATACATGACAGTGTTATTTTATGGAGAGACAGAATTTATAAAAATATACTAGGTGTATCTAGAAATAACTGAAGTGCAACTTCACATCGGTACTCGTAAAGTGACGTGCACGTATACGTACTCGGTGAGCGCGGCGTGCTGCGCGCGGCGCACCAGGTGCAGGAAGCGCAGCACGGGCTGCGCGCTGCCGCCGCCCGGCACGCCGTAGTCCGGCCAGCGCGTGTACTGGCCGTGCCACACGCGCCGGGACTGCTCGCGCTGCACACAGACCACACGGTCACAACTTTAGTACACAAACACCACGACTGCCCAGAATATCGACGTAAAGTGAAACATGTAGCGTTCGGCGAAAGAGATAACCGGAGGCACACCCCTACTCCCTCCGGCAACGCAACTGTAACACTGTTGGTGTAGCAGATGTCTACGGGCGGTCACTAGTTGCTCACCATCAGATGATACATTACAATAATGCTTACAGATGTAGAGCTTCTCAGATCGCTGCATGAATGGAACGGTTCGAGGGGTGAAATACCACAACGTCTCGGAAAACCGACGTAAAGTGGCTCATGCCGCGTCTCGCTCGATGAGAGAGATACCCGGAGGCCCGATCCCCTTCCCTCTCGCCTTCCCCTTCCACTTCCGACCATTCCCTATCACATATTAAAGGCTGGCAGCGCACTGACGGTGTAGCAGATATCTATGGGCAGCACTAGTGGCTTACCATCAGATGACCCGCTTGCTTGTTTGACCGCTATTCCATAAAAAATGCAGTGCTTATGCTTTGAATTAAACTGTACAACCATATGGGTAAAGAAAAGCCTAAAAGATATGGATAAAAAGTGTAAGAGCGGACATGACTAAACACTTATTCATAGAGTCAAGTTGACGAATGAGTGAGAAAATAGAAAGCATGAAAAATTCAGTTGACGAATAAATCAATTCTTACCCTTAAATCCGTGAGTAACAAATGCGTTATAGTATAATCATCTTCCTGCTCGACCGCCTCTGTGGTGACGGCGAAGTCTCCATAGGTGTTTCTCGTACCTTCAGCCAGCGGCCAGTACTGGCCACATTTAACTCTGCCACGTTCCACTGCACGTGTCGTCATAACTACTACTAAAGTACCCTGCTCCCACACCATGCGCCAAAAGTCACCGTACGTCTTCGGTAAAGGCCCTGAAAGGAACAAACAATTATAAAATGAGCTTGTTTACTAAAGTTTGAAAAAAAATGTATTATGTTACGTTATTTCGAAAAACATTACGTAATACAATATGTAATTTGCATTTAAAAAAATCAGACACATTTCTGCACAGAAACGCTCCAAACTGCCATGGCGTCTTGAATGACGTCATGCCGTAGCAAACGTGTTTGGTTGACACTGTCAATGTTTTTAGTGGTTTTAGCACAGTGTGACGTCATTCAAGACGGACTTTTCTGATTGCCGTTCACTGTCACGGGACTCGATTCCTAATTTTAAAGATTAATCGAGAGAGATAAGGTTAATAGATCGAAAAATATTAATCGTCTTTAGTTATTTTGATAAATTATTATATTATTTAAAATCAAAAAACATCTTAATTCCAATCAACACATAAAAAATCTAATCTTTCCGATTCATCCTTAATTCCATGATAGCTGAATCATTTAGAACTATTTGTATGACAGTTTGTAAATAACTATTAACTATGAACGCATCCATAACTAATAACCGATCAACATACCTTGTGTACATATGTATGCGTTCTTTTGTTTGTATCCGTCGACATAGTTGGCGTTAATATAATCTGTGGTGTTGTCGTCCGGGTCCGTCTGTGACAACAGCACGCGGGAGTGATCGTAACACAACACGTCCGTGTAACGATTCTTGGCTAGATTACTCGGCAATCTGAATAACAACATAACAAAAAAATATTAAAGATAAACAAGTACTACAATTTTAGGATAAAATAATAATACGTAGAACTTTCTACTTCATCATAATTATAGAAGCAGAATAGATATACACTATGATGATTGAGAATTCGCAAAACAAATCTAGAAGAAAATCGCAAAACTTAGTTTTTTATGGTATAGGGGTAAACGAGCAGACGTGTCACCTGATGTTGAGCAACGAACGCTACCCATGGACTCTTGAGCGCATATAGTGTTACAGTTGCGTTGCCGGCCCTTAAATATAGACGGGTTCGGGAGTGGAAAGGGGAAAGGGATTGGGTCTCCGGATACCTCTCTCACCAAGCGAAACGCGGGAAAAGCCACTTTACGTCGATATTCTGAGGGGTCGTGGTATATAACCGGTCAAGCCGGCCCATACGTGCAGCGAACTGCGTGACTCTACCACATTTAAACCTTTGATTATATAGTACCTAGATAGAGTGCGGCAACGCCATATGCGTCCAAAAAGATATCAGCCAACTGTTGGCCTCAAAGTCGCCCCCCGCCGCTCAGTGTCCAATTTGATGCTAAGCGATACGCACGTATTACTCTCTGTGTTTCGGGTGTGAAATAGTGACATAAAATGCCATCTTGCGTGATAAAAGTTTGCCGAAATTATAAAGGACGATTAGGAACAACCGAAAAAGTCAGCTACCATCGGTAAGTAATCCAAATTCTATCATATTTCGAGCAAATTTTTCGTCTAATAAAATTAAACATTTTACAAACGCCATCTTGACAGATTTTTAATGTTACCAGTGTTTTATTGCAAAGTTCCCCAAAAAATAAGTTCTATTATCAATCATAACTAAATAAAATAAGAGACTTAACACTTACCATTTTATTTTATTTTTTATTATTACAAGCTTTTATTTAACCTACTTTGATAGTTAGATAATATTATGTTAGTTAATGAAAGTCAAATCTTGTAACTTAAATTTGACCCGCTTACCTGTATCCGATTGTGCTGATATTTAAGATACACCTTTAGTTCTAATGACATGGCAAATACATAATATCAATATTGTTATTAATTTAAAATGGCGTCCGCTACAAAATGGCGGATTATATATTTTTGTACAACCCACCCGATATGGGTATCAAATGAAGAGGCTTGAAAAGTAAAATACCATAGAAAACTAAAAAGTCAAAGTTTATTTAGTTTAACATAAATTGATTATTTCAGAATACCTATCGATCCCATAATGCGAAGTCGGTGGGTGAACATTATACGAAGAAGCCGTGGCGAAGAACTTTGGCAACCTGCAAAAACGACTATTATATGCTCAGATCATTTTCATGAAAAAGACTTGTATTTTTTTAAAAACCAAATGCGCCGAAGGCTAAAAAAAGGAGCGATACCGACCAAGGTATATTGCAACAGTTATTTAAATATCTATTTTTACAGTGATTCTAAACTTTTTATTAAGATCTATCATCATCATGTCAAGAAAAACCATTTATTCAAAAATTAGACCTTCACAGGGACTTTTTTTTCTTAATTATTATAATTTATTTACGGTTTTAATGAAATTACAGGCATTATTTTTATCATCACTGCAGACTGATGAGAGTGAAATCTCTGATGAAGATGGACTTCCGAGGAAGGTATACATACAGTCAACAGTTTATCTATCGTTTTTTTTTTTTTTTTTTTATACAGAATAGGCTCGTTGATTTTTGTTTTAGGTTTTATAGTAAAATTTGAAAATTTATAAATATTTACTTACAGGAATTGCCAGAGCTGTCTTGTGAAAGTGAGAACTCTGATAAAAATATGGAACTACCTGTCAAGGTAATATCAAAATTTTAAACGAAATTGTAAATAAATAGGGAACATTAAAAAATAAATAGAATTTTGTTTTCAGAAATCTCTCACATCAGCCGAAGATTCTTTGGAAGTAGATTTTTCAAGAGATCCCCAACCCTCCGCTAAAATGAATGACGATAATAAAGAAGATTTTTCAGATCTTGATTCTATTTTCGACACTCCCAAGAAAGCAAAGCTGCGCAAAGAATTACGTAGGAAAATTATAATCCAAAAGAAACATACTCTAAAAATACAATCACTCAGAAGAAAAAATCAACGACTGAAAAAGAAAATTGCTTCCTTTAAGCAAGTTCTTAAAATTCTTAAAAAAGAGAGATATGTTGATATGAACACACATAACGTTTTAAGTAGTAATGTGTTTGCTGCAGACTTATATGCTTCTATGAAAAAAAAGATGCAAGGAAAATCTCAGAGGCCTGTATCTAAATATGCACCAGAATTCAGGAAATTTTGTTTGACTTTACATTTTCTGTCTCCACAAGCGTATTCTTATGTCAGAAGAAAGTTTGAAACGTGCCTGCCTCATCCGAAAACTATATCTAAATGGTACGCAAACATTGACGGTTCTCCCGGGTTGACATCAGAGGCATTTAAAATTCTGGAAGCCAAAAGAAAACAAGCTGATAAAAATATGACTTGTGCATTAATTGCCGACGAAATGGCAATCAGACAACAGAGGTGTTATAATCAAAAATCTAAGCAAGATGAAGGACTTGTTGATACAGGCACTGGTCCTAATGAAAACATAAATATTAAAGCATCAGAAGCTTATGTTTTCATGCTAGTGTCTCTTAATGAGTCTTGGAAGTTACCAGTCGGTTATTTTTTAATTCACGGAATGTCTGGAGAACAGAAGGCAAATATTATAAGGACCGTACTTATCAAATGTCATGAAGTAGGAGTTGATGTTGTGACGTTAACATTTGACGGTCACTCCTCAAACTTGTCTGCCATGAAAATACTGGGTTGTAAACTTGATGACTTCAGGCTGCTGAAAACAACATTTAAACATCCATGCGCTAACCATGAAGTAGCAGTTTTCTTAGATTTCTGCCACATGCTTAAATTAGTCCGCAATCATTTCGAATCGAAAGAAATCTTTTTGTATAAAGATGAAGCAATAAAGTGGGACTATGTAAAAAAACTAGAAGCGATGCAAGAAGAAATTGGGCTGCATCTAGCAAACCGCTTAACTAAAAAACACATTCAATTTCGCAATTCTGTAATGAATGTAAAATTGGCAACCCAGCTTTTAAGCAGAAGCGTCTCAAAAGCAGTCGAGTTTTGCCGGCAAGAACTTAAAATTTCTGATTTTTCCGGCAGCAAAGCTACAGAAGATTTCATTTTGATAATGAATAATGCATTTGATGTGTTTAACTCAAGGAACTTTCAAGCGTTTGATTATAAACGCCCGTTAAGTCCGAAAAATAAAGACGACCTATTTGCTGCATTGGAAAAAGCAAAAGATTTAATTTTAAATCTTACCCTTACAGTTTCTCGTAAAAGGACATACGAAGAACACCAATCTAAAAAGAAACTCATATTGAAAAACTACACGCCTGTGCTGAAGTCGCAATCATTCACCGGTTTCCTTGGAATTTTAATATGTATAAATAGCTTAGAAGCTTTGTATAAATCTCTGATAGAAACAAACATCATGGAGTATATAACCACATATCGCATCAGCCAAGACCATATAGAGTTACTATTTGGAGCAATACGCATGCATGGTGGTTACAACAATAACCCAAATGCTCGACAATTTAAAGGAATTTATAGAAAACTTCTATGTAATATGGAGCTTAAATCCACTGGAAAAGGAAATTGTGTTCCTCTTGAAAATATAAGCATACTGACATGTTCATCGGCGCTAAAATGCATAAACAATACAACTCCATCAATACGTAATGACGACGAAGATGAGAGTGAGGATACAGAAGAAAATTTACTGCAAGAAAACGAAAGATCTCAATTGTTAGATATTTCACAATTAGCAGAATACACTCAACAGATAGTTGGTTACATTGCAGGTTGTGTTGTGAGATGCCTAAGTAGGCAAATTAAATGCACTGCATGTATCATATCCTTGCTGGCAAATGAAAAACAAGTATATCACAAACTTGTAAGCATACGAGATGAAGGGGGGCTGATTTACGCTTCACACGATGTCCATTCAATTTGCATGAGTACAGAGACAGTTATTCGTAAGTTCCTTAAACAAAAAGTCATGATGTCGTACACTAATTATACGAAAATCCTTTCTAGTGTGATGAAACAATTTGTTGGTAACAACACTAATTACTTCAGTGTAGAGACAGTTCATGTTTGTGGTCCTCTACACCAAGTAAACCTGATAAGACTGGTCGTAGAAAAGTACTTGAGCATAAGGTGTTATCATATTGCCAAATTAGATAACGTGCAATACGAAGCAAGCTCAAAACGTAAATTATACAATAAAAAAACCCAAAGAGAGGGCCATTAAAACAAAAAAATATATTTAGAAACAAGTTTTCATTAATAGACTAACTAAGCTTTTAATAATGAGAATCGTGAAATATTAAATTTATAATAAACATTTTATATAACTATACATTCTTTCATTGTCTGTTTTAAAATACAAACAAATAAAAGTACTTAAGTGCTATTCAAAGCAACGCTATTACAATATGTTACATACTCCTGGTTCCCACTTTTGATATATTTGTGCGCCTTTTAGTGACTATATATTATTATTCAGTAATAAAAAACCAATATATAAATTACTTTAGCTAACAAATAGCAAATTCACAAAGTCGAAAATACCAAACGAAATCACCTTTCATCTTTTACCCATTTTGTATTGGGAGTATTTCATACGCTGGTATCCCTACGCATGCACACAGAGATAGATTTTGCGAGTGTAAGACAACGTAATTACGTTTGCTTGTGTGCGTGTCGTGCACACGCGCATAAAAAAGTTGGCCTGTTTTGTCTCAGTGGCTTACAGGGCGCCGCTCTATCTAGGTACTATATAATCAAAGATTTAAACACACTATCGATCAAATGCAATTAATATCTCCTGTACACGGAAATTATTTCTCGTGTGCAAATAAATTTCATTTCCTTGCATCATTAATTTGCCACAAATACAGTTCACGTTCGCCATGTGTATATATGAATAGGCCGGCTCGACTGGTAAAATATCACGGGGTCCCAGAATTGGTGCCAAACTCTTTCCCATCCCACATCCGACCCCTTCCCTATCATATTTTAAAGGCCGGCAACGCAACTGTAACTTACTTACTTGATTACCATCAGGTGACACGTCTTCTCGTTTGCCTCCCTATGCCATAGAAATAAGTGTAATGGGACTCACTTGGCATGTTGGAAGGTGCCGTGCGGTGGTCGAGCACGTATCTCGTCGTACTCAGCGGCGAGTCCGCGGCGCCCGAGAGACCGTACGCGCGCCAATAACGCCGCCGGAGTCTCGCCTCCCCCGATACCTCCACCCCCGCACTCCTCGTCCGACAGGCCCGGCGACACCTCGCCTGATGACCATGTGCCACGAGCTATTTAACACCATCAAGACAATACAATATAACAACTGTAAATACTTAATTACAACACTATAACTTCACGCCTTTTTCTACCCAAAAGGGGAAGCAGCGGCTGTAAAAACCTCAACTCGCAGAATCGTTACGTTTTGTCCCAAATGGTGTAGGTGGCGAACCCATTGCCATACAACGGGCACAAAGTTGTCCAGTTATCGATATTTATCACACATTCCGAAAAGAATTGCCATACAACGGGTACAAAGTTGTCCAGTTATCGATATTTATCACACATTCCGAAAAGAATTCCAGGCCACCGTGCCGTATAATAAACAAAATTCACATTTATGTGCCGTTTAATACAACTGCTCGTCTGGGTGATCCAGCGGTCTACCTTCACGCTTCTGATTCAGAAGTCGTGGGATCGATTCCTAATTTAAAAATTCAGCTAGTCGAGGCTTAACAACCGATACCTAGAGCTTCGGGGAGGAAAAGGCGTAGAGTTACTATATGTATTTTTAAGAATTTATATAGAAAAAATTTCATATGTGGTCTTTTACAGCGTCATAAGTTAAAACTGTTTACAGTACACACTGACGTTTCAAGTTAGACCAATATACGCAGTCACAGTATTGATACTTTTATAAAGACTTTAATATGCACCGGTCTACTGATCAGTACAATGTAAGTACTTTAGACTGTTTTCTAAATATCGATTCTATGCAAAAAAAAAAAATTTGTTACACACTGGTTCTATATTAAAATCCATAATTAAAGAAAGCATAATTTATATGTAGTTGGTTATAGATAATAACTGAAGCCCGAATAATGAACCGCCACTCAAATTACTACTACGCGCTACTTAAGCGTTTAAGTAGCTGCCACATTAGACAATAGACAGAATCCGTCAAATTTGAGCAATAAGTAGCACTTTATTGTCAGATTTGAGTGGCGGTTCAGTATTCGGGCGTAAAAGTTTTAAAATAAAACAACTTACATAGTAGTAAAATGATTATAAAATATATTGTGTTCAGTAAATATTTACGGTTCATGTAGAGAAAAAAACAAGGAAAATTCGTTTTGCAATTTAATTTTACTGCCCGCCAGTGATACGGTTTTATTTACAACGATTCAGCATAGAACTGATTGAAACAATCGTAAATTGTTTTACGCTTCACTTCATTGTTTTTTTTTTAATTTTATGACCTGGTATCAAAGACCTTTATTTAAGTCATAACTTATTTGGTCACTTCATTGTGTATTCAAGGTAAGCACAGAGTAGTGTGGATTCTTTCTTTTTTTGTACAAAATTAATCTGAGTCCATAAATTTGATTTCAATATAGATTTGATAAGTATACATAGTTACATGGTAGAATTTTGCTTTAAAATCAAAACGATACTTTTGATTTTAAAGCAAAACTCTACTTACGCCAAAATAATAATATTTTAAGGATACACATACTTTTTTTAGAAAAACAAAAATTTACGCAATGAAATACAACGAGAAATCACTTATTTATTAATTGAAAATTTTCTTATTTAGTATTTGAAATAGATTAATTCTAAAAACATACCGCATACTCTTTTAGTAGAATTCATAATAATTATCCGTGTAATATTTTGTAAACAAACATAAATATAAACAATGTCACAATGACGTAAGGTTTTTTTTTTCAAAGTGTACTTACTGCTTATGTCAATGTCATCTTCGTCCCCAGAGTTTATATGTCTGCTTTTCATGTCACCGTTGTAGCCATGTGTATGCCTGAGAAATACAATAGGAACTCTTTATCAAGCACACATTCTTAAAAGGAATTTATGATATTGTAAATTTAATGGCAACTTTTCAAACAGCAGTAAGTGTTGCGCGAAATGAGTTACGAAACAAATTTATATAATACGATGATGTCGAATTTATAATAATACTACATAATAATATTCATACTTTATATCTACTTTAAATGACTAGAAAATGGGTATCTTTATTTAATCAATAAAATATTTAGATCAACAAAATTAAGTGTTAGACAACAAAAAAGTTTTTTTATGTCTGTCCCTTAGTACTTCTTCGCTAAACAATAAATATTGTCTCCAAATGGATGGAGTTCTTTTCCTTTTTTTAGAAGTCGTCTCATTTTTGAGACTTTCTGTTAAGGAAAAATATAATTTCATATTAACTGTGTTTCTTTTAAATTTGATGACAGAGAAAAGCTCTAAGGATATATTATTTTATTGAGGTTTATAAGAATTTTAATCATGTTAATACAATTTCATTGTGAAACTTCTGATGTTCATCATTAGCAGAATTAGTAGCACCAACCTTAGAGGGCTCGGGTCGCAGGTGTAAGGTGGGTCTCCGCTGATGTGCATGTCTGTCTTGTTGTCACTATGTCGCGTAGCTCTATCACTGGTCATATCACATTCACCCTCGTGATGTATTATACCTGATCACATAATGTATTTTTAAATTATTTATCTTTTTCTATGGGATAAGCGGGTCGCCCACTGTGGAAACGACCTTTAAGGTAGTATGATGGGAAATTAAGGAGAGGGAAGGAGGGTGTGCCTTTGGATACCAAACAAAACACGGCATAAGCAACTTTACATCTATATTATGCGAGGCTGTGGTATTGTACCGGTTGAGACAGCCCACTTATTCTGCATGAGTGGGCCGGCATGGTTGCATGGGTCTGTTTTCAATAAATAGTTCAGTACGCGGACTATATTGGCCATTTATACATAAAATCTCACACAATACTAAGAGATAAATATAACTAGTCTCAAAACGAAAAAAATATCTTAAAACAACAACAACAACTTAAATGTCTCGGTGGCCCAGTGGTCAAGCACACGGCTTCTGATCCAGAGGTCCGGGTTCTATTCATGACACTGGCTCACACCAATGACTTTTCGAAATTGTTTTCGGAAGTTATGTGTGATAAATATCGATGACTGAAAACTTTGTGCCCGGTATGGCAATAGGTTCGCCATCTATTCCATTTGGGACGCAAACATAACAGCGAGACGAGGCTTATCAGCCGCTGCCTACACCTTCGGGTAACAAAAGGCGTGAAGTTATGTTAAAACATAAAGCAAAAGAAAAATTATAAACAATTAATTATTTAAAGACATCCATTACAAAACTCACTCTTAAACATCACTCCCGAGGGAAATTTAATATTATATAATATAATAATTAAACTAAAATTTCTAGGTATTTCACTAGAATATCTTTATTCTCAAACACGAGGGTTTGTTATGTCTCCAGCGTATATGAACAAAAACACTGATACAATTACGAGCTTTTTACTCAGAAATCTCTACTCGAGAATTTGAACAAGCAATATTTAAAAAGCACCCCTATTAATAATAAAGGTAACTACGAGATAATAATATATAACAGTTAATAATAATAAATAATAATATCTTAACTACCTAGAGGGCGCTGTGTCCCTATAGTTCCAAGCTAATCAATCTTTTTCCACAAATACATACGAAAACACCCAGACGCCTTACAAACAGTATCAAAGTCACTTTCCGCTGTCTGTCCCCTTATATGCGCATATCTTTAAAACGGTTTTTTTAATAGTTAGAGGGTGTCAACGGGGTGGTTTTGATCTATAATTCATGTATAGTGTAGTAAAAAAGTGATAATTTTCAAGATTTAGAACTTTGATCGCAAACGCTGCCTGAATCCTAAGTGATAAATCAAAACAACGTACTACATTATTATACACCTTTAAAAGGTCTACAAAAAAGTCCGCGAGGGCATATCTTAGGGATAACCCACACTGACCATTTTTATTTTTTTACTTTTTACGAGAAATAATGGCCTATTTACGAAGCAATTTTAAACATTACAGCATTAATTTTCATCCAATTAAGTGTCTTAAATAGATTGTGCATGTAATATGGATGATCCTGGCTCTTTACAGCATGCAAATTAAACAAATATTTTCTAAGATATTGCAGTATTAACATAGTGGGACAGCAGTTATTACTTTTGATGCGGAACAAAGTTCGCCGGGTCAGCTAGTTACAAATATTTATGACAAGCTTCTGCTGTCGGTAGTTTTACCAATGCACCAAGAGACCCGTTAATTTAAAGATCATAGTAAGTAAATAATTATTCTCCACAAATTCATTGATTTAACATAATATAAACATAACGTAACTACATTTCGTTTTAGCAGTGGTAGAGACAAGCAGTTCGCTGCATAAATGGGCAGGCGCGACCGGTGAAATACCACGACCTCTCAGAAGACCGACGTGCGGCTCATGCCGCGTTTCGTTCGGTGAGAGAGGTGTCCGGAAGCCCATCCCCCTTCCCTATCCCCTATCCCTTAAAAGTCGGCAATGCAACAATAACAATATATGTGTTGCTGGCGTCCATGGGCGGCGTTGGTTGCTCAGGATCACCATCAGGTGACACGCCTGCTCGTTTGCCTTCCTATCCCATAAAAAACGCGGCTTTTTCAACCCGGAGGTGTTAAGCCTCGACTTGCCGTTATTTTTACGTCCCAAATGGAATAGCAGGCGAACCTATTGCCATACACACACCACAAAGTTTTCAGTCATTGATATTTACCACACATAACTGTCGTAATTAATTTTGTAAAGTCATTGGTGTGCGCCATGATTTGAACCTTGATCCAGATCCTTGGACTTCTTGTTCCAGAAGCAAGGTGCTCGACCACCGGACCGGCGAGACTATTTTAACATATTATGTTAACAAAATTAATCAATATAGCTATATCTGTTGTCTGATGGTCCAAGAGGCTGCTTCCGATTAAGTTGTCTCGAATACGAATATGTACACGTCGATGACTTTAGGGTAGAAATCGATGAATGACTATGGTTGTGGCCGATATCATTAAGGCAAGTAAGGTCCATTTTACTATTAAGCAGGGTAAAAAAACACTTATTTCGAGAATTATTAATCGAATCCATACCATTTTGCGGTTTCATCGGTGGTATATGATTGCTGATAACATATTCGTCGATGACACCGTCTATTTTGGCGTTCTGGAGATTATTTATATAACAATTCTTGCAGTGTTCCAACCTGTAAACAAAACAATAGCTAATATTAATAATAGATTGACTAAACAGACATACAATGCAAAAACGGATAAATGTAGAAGTTAGGGAGGACCACGACACACCTTCCATGATCAAATAGAACATGTTCTAGACTAGATGAAGGTGATTTTAGAAGAAGCCTTAAAAATGAGCGCGCGTGCATGAAAAGAGTTATAAAAGTCAAAGAAGCGAGTGAGGCGTGTAAGAATTGTGCCTATGTACTCTCTGCCTACTCCGCAAGGGATTTAACGTGAAGTTATGTAATGTATGTATGTAAGCCATATTAAACATCGTAAACCGTTTAGAGAATTGACCAAATATAACATAACAAAACTTCACGCCTTTTTTCTATCCGAAGGTGCAGTGGCAGTTAAGCCTCAACTCGCCATTATGTTTACGTCCCAAATGAAATAGGTGGCGAACCTATTGCCATACCCGGCACAAAGTTTTCAGTCATCGATATTTATCACATAACTTTCGAAAAGTTATTGGTGTGAGCCGGGATTCGAACCCGCGACTTCTTGATTCCGACGCGGGGTGCTCGAACATTGACAACCGAGACACTAAAAATACCATCAAAGTTACATAAATTAGAGCCAAAATATATTAAGACAAACACCGAAATAATTAGACATTTTTAATAGTACCTAAGTAATAGTATAAAATTATGCCATCATATACAATACAGACAGACTATAATTGTCGCCGGTTCTATTGTGTATATATATTTATGAATACTGCAATGCCCGCCGGCTGGCAAGACAATCCCTGGCGAGTTTATTTCATTTAAGGGGCGTCCATAAATTACGTTTTTTTTTTTTTTTTCATTTTCTGTCCCTCCCTCCCCGCTCAGTGAGATGACATGTGTAATTTGTCATAAAACAATTCTGGCGGTTTGACAGTCAATAGATGTATGAATTATTCTCTTACGAACGAATTAGTGAATGATCGACAAACAGAACACAACACCCCATAACAGATAAACCTCACGTAATTTATGGATGCCCCTTATCTGAACTTGCATTAAGTGTGATTAAAAATAAAATACGAGTGAATATGTTTTTTTTTTTAATTGGATTCTTCCGAATAGCCCCTTTGGTTTGTTATGCTACCTCTTTCACCGAACGAAACGCGGCACAAACCATTTCACGCATATATTCCGAGCAGGGGGCGAACTGCAAAACTCTACCACTACTAAATTTATCGATATCTAAATAAAATATATTAGCTATCTACTCCATAGCAACGCTCCCATACTGCTGTAACCTTTAGGAAGTAAGGGGTGAAGGAACGGTAATACCTTTTTAACGCAAAGGTCAGTCTATATTCTTATGTAATGGTTTATTATGTAATTTTAAGTCGCTTTCCGCTGTCTGTCCCCTTATACGGTTTTAGATCTTCAAATACGCAATGGTTTTGGATGCGGTTTTTTAATAGATAGAGTGTGTCATCGGGATGGTTCGTATGTTTAATATGGTAAAGAAAATCGTAAATTTTCGAGATTTAGCACTTTAATTATAAACGCTGAAAAATTTACTTTTGGTGCGGAACAAAGTTCGATAGGCCAGCAAGTGTCCTATAAAAAAAAACAAATTTTAATATTTTTGGTTTAAAAAATAATCTTAGAATTACGTCAGAATTTTTTATCTACTGAAAACATTTCGGTATAATGGCATTCCGATTCTTTCTCGAGTGATTAATTAAGCTGGAAAAATATCTTCGGCAATTCAAGTGATTTTATCACTTCCACTTCAGTAAGCCAAGTTATTAAACTGCCCATAAATTTTATAGAGACCTTGTAGTACCACACAGTAATTAATTCCGATCTGAATTTGTTTTAAAAGAGAATCTATGTATCATTGTCTATGGCTGGCTTAAAAGTAAATTAAAACTGCATAGAGGATTTAATTACACATCTGGTCATGAAAAAGATTGAGCTCAGATTTTTTCTGATGTCTGATGAGACTAAATATAGAAACACAGCAGTACCAACTGTATAGGTTTTGCATAGTATCTTAGATCTTAGTTCTCTTTCTGCCACTGGCTGCGCTAGAATTTCGGACACACCTATGATTACGCACGTACATACGTCGCGTTTACTATTAAACAATACTGTGAATTTCGTCATTTTTTTTTGTGTAAAGGATTTGAACGAGTGCTTCTTGAAGGATGGCGCCCTCTACCGACGAAAAATCATTTTCCCAAAGAGAGAACAAACGTTTAACATTACGTTCGCACTCCTGTGTTTCCATAACTTCGTGTCTGATAGTTACAGATGCTATTCGTTGTCATTAGACAAGCTTTAATCTTGTTTTCAGTCTACAAGGCCCTGTGACTATTATTAAATAAAAATCTATCTAATATCAGCGAACAATCAAAGTTTATTACAAGTGAAGGCAAAATTTACGACTAAATTGTAAAAGGAATGAATGAAATAGAGAAACCGGAAATTTACCGAGGCCTTTTCTCAAATTTAATTTCGTCGCGTCTGAATACTTCTTCTTTCTCATCAAATAAGTGCTTTTTGTTTGGTTCAATATATTACGTTTGACTTGGTAATATTTGCTAACCTGATATATCTTTGTATGATATGAATTGGAGAATACAAACATCAATAATCGCGCAAAATCGTCCGCAATATTTTGACATTCCATATTCATAACATATAACATAACTTCACGATTTGTTCTACCCAAAGACGTAGGCAGCGGCTGTTAGGCCTCGACTGGCGGAATTGTTATGGTACGAGTACCTGCCAAATCGAATAGGCGACGAAGCTATGATGCCATACACCGAGCACAAAGTTGTCAGTCATCAGTCATCGATATTTATCACACATAACTTCCGAAAATAATTGCGTGAAATCATTGGTGTTTGCCAGGAATCGATGCCACGACTTCCTGAATTAGAATTCAGTTCTAACCATTTTTAATAGCTGATTGCCTACCGAAAGTGTTATTATTTTTTTCATGGATCATATTGTAAGGTATCGTTGTAGAAATACCAATAACACACATGAAGTTACAGTGTGTGAAGAAGATAACATGCTTGAAGTTATATCGTCCTGTTTATAAAATTATTTGATTAAATTTCGAAATTCAGCACTTTAATTGCAAACGCTGGCTGAACCCTAAGTGATAGATCAAAACAATGTAAAACAATGTTATACAAATTTATAAGGTTCACAAAAAAGTCCGCGAAGATGCATGTCTATTTTTCAGGGTTAACCCACAGTGACTATTATTTCTTCTGAGGCGAAACAAAGTTCGCTGGGTCAACTAGTTTAATTATAATTATCAAAATAAATGAAAGAGAAGTGACTAGAATTAAAATATAAAAGTGATTTGAACCGTAGCGAAAAGAGAACGAGTTGCTAGTATTACCTATACGAGTACATTCTGCTGAAAATTGTACAATCATTTTGGGAAGCGACTTTGGTACAAAACACAATGTATAATGAATCTTTGTCATTTGAAAATACTTGAACAATAAACATTGTATTACATCTTGCTTAGGGGTCGTCCATTAATCACCTGACAGTATTAAGCACTGTACATTTTCGTAGCTTTTTAAAGCTTTTTTTTTTCATCTTTAATTCATCATCAGTACCAGGTATGAAGTATAATCTCAAAATATTATGAAATTATGGGGAAACTAAATACTCCCCAACCTTACAAGCCTCACGTGATTAATGGATATCCAGCTTAACAGTATTGCTCGGGGCTTCCAGCTAAAATTCACTTACCGATACCACCCTCAGAACCAACACATTAACAGTTAGACAGGGCCTTTTAACTTACCCATATAGATACATAAAAATACGCTATACTTTTGCAAGGTCCTAAAGAAAAGTATTGAGTTTCACCAAAAAAGAAACTAGTGGTTTGCGACACCAAGTTCTATCTTTTCGTGCACTTACAGTCCCTGGCCAAATTGTTAGACGCACTGTACTTTTTTTGTTGCTTTGTTTCTCAAGAGTTTAAATGGAATAATGGTATACTTAAACCATAAAATTATTGAATGCTTAGATCTTTGTAACTACGAAACGGATATTGATGCAGCTCGTTTAATAAATGGAGGGTATCAACAGGGTGGTTTGTAGGTATAATTCATGAATAATGTAGTAAAGGCTTAATTGAAAACGCTGTAAAAAATCCTTTTGATGCGGAACAAAGTTCGCCGGATCAGCTAATATTAAATAAATGCCAGTACAACTGACAAGCAAGTTATGGTATTTAGTTAGTAGTCGGCGTTAAACTATTATACAATCTAGATAACTTAACTGGTGTGTTGGTAAATTACAAAGCAGATAGTTGGAACTATGTACTCATATCACTTACACACAAGACACATGAATAATTATAACACAGTCAACACTAGATGTAACACGTAACTATACAGCACTGCTAGCAGTGCTGTATAGTTACGGCGTAAATACTGTGAAAATTATCTTATTTTATACTAGTTGACCCGGCGAATTTTGTTTCGCCTCAGAAACAATAGATGAGTAAGTTTTGGATTTTAATAAGTTCAGAAATTTTAATAAATGGCGCCTTATTACGTTGGCGGGAACCGCATCGCGACGCAACCGCTATGTCCCTACATATTTTAAATCTGTTATATCTTCAAAAAAGAATATTGAAAAGAGCCATATTGATCAATATTAAATGCACAATGTATTTCAGTAATGTCTATAATCGCTTCGTAAATAAGCCATTAGTTTTCATAAAAATGGTCATTGTGAGTCAGGTATGGTATCAGAGATAGAGGTACACCATCGCGGCTTTTTGTAGACGTTCATAAGGTGTATAATAATGTAGTATATTATACTTAGGGTTCAGCAAATTCGACAATTATCACTTTTTTCTCCTATATTATCGATGAGTATACATACATACAAACTACCCTGTTGAATCCTTAGATCTATTAAAACCCAAATGCGTTGCGTAGTTTATAAGACCTAATGGGAAAAGAGAGCAGATAGCAACTTTGTTTTATACTATGTCGTCGTATTATAGTGTGAAAGGGCAAGTCGGTAAAGGTCGACCTAGGGGAAACAAGTGTAGAATGCGAACCGCGAACCCCTGACGCCCCCAGCTAAGACGAAAAAGTCGCCACAGAGGTTTAGTGGGTATTCCGGCGTCACACTACAACATGCCGGTAAGCGCCAGATAAACCTGTCGACTCCGTCGTCGTTGTCATAAATTGCGTCGACCCCCACGGCAAATACAAAACTATCTGACTAAGTGAACTTCGTTCCGCACAAAAGTCACTGAATGAGCAGAATGCGTTTTGTTATACCACTAATAAAAAAATTAACGGTTTTTTTTTAAATTTTTTTGTTAATTATATTTTTTTGACCAACATATTTTTATTTATTTTTTTAATATAATTCCTATCCAAAAGTATGTGCACATTCAGTTTCATAAAATCGTCTGAATAGTTTTTGCATGAAAAGGTAACAAACAACAAATTCACTTTCGCATTTACACTATTAGAATTATAAACATTACAAAATATTATTGTCCTATATGACCTTATAGAATGCACCTTCTCGGTTTTTAAGGTTATGTTTAGAAAGTTATTGGGTTAAATTTGGACCAAGATGTTATAACAATCAGCTTTCGGAATTCGGCCATCTATCCCTATAAGGGCGTATGTACCCACAGCGTGATAGATTATTCATAGTCCAAATACATGACATAAGACCATTACATCATCAAGTGATGACAAGTTGTTGGCGAACCTCCTAATTAACGCAGAAAATAATATCTCCTCGGCTAGATTAATATTTTTGGAGGAAACTGTGTTTACTGTAACATCACACTCATAATACACGATGGCGTAGACACTGTCGTTTTAGCATCGACTTATGTAATCGAATTCGTAGTCCCGGATGTAATAGATTTTGTTTATGGAATAGAAGGGCAAACGAGCAAACGGATCACCTGGTGATAAGCAACTACCGCTTCCCATGGACAACTGCAACACAGATAGTGTTACAGTTGCGTTGCCACCCTTTAAGGAAGTAGGATAGGAAAGAAGGGTGGGCCTCCAGATACCTCTCTTACCGAACGAAACGGCATGAGCCAGCCACTTTACGTCGATATTATGAGAGGCCGTGATATTTCACCGGTCGAGCCGGCCCATTCATTTAGCTAACTACATGTCTCTACCACTGTGAGAATGAATATACATATATTAGTCATGTTTTTTTTAGTCATCGATGTTTATTACACACAAATCCTGGAAAGTGGGCTAGCTAGAATTTGAACTCTGGACCTTTGAACTGGTAGTCCATGAGCAATTATATCATCAAGACTTATACCAGAGATGGTTGTCATCAGGTGAATTGGCTTAGTTGTCTCGTAAGTCACCAAGAGGGAGAGATGGGGTGGCACTATTCTTCAAAGCCATATTATAAGCGAGATATCAGATCCTATCCCCATAAATTTGATTTCCAAGTATTAATTAAAACTTGTAAGTTAAATATAACCTGATATAACCTTTTACTATTGTTATATTAATATTTTACTATTGTTTGAATTTAAGAAATATGATTGAGTTGAGATATTTATAGGTACTAAAATTGGAAACGTAAAGATGATGAATGAACAAGTTTCGACTAGAATCTATACAAACAAGCAAATTTTTAACAGTGGTAGAGTCTTGCAGTTCGCAGTTTGAACGGGCCGGCTCGACCGGTGAAATACCACGACCTCTCGGAATATCGGTGTGAAGTGGCTCGTGCCGCGTTTCGTTCGGTGGGAGAGGTCTCCGGAGGCCCGACGCGAACTTTTTCCTCCTACCCTCTAAAAGGACGTCAACGCGCCACGGTGTTCATGGGCGGTGAGATGATACTTACTATCAGGTAACCCACTTGCTCGTTTTCCCATAAACATCCCCCCCATCCTCTAAAAAACAAAAGCAAAAATTCAATTATAATAGCTGAATGTGTCAACTTCGTAATGCCTATAAGACTCTCGCCCGAATACTGAACCGCCACTCAAATCTGACAATCAATAAAGTGCTACTTACTGCTCAAATCTGACGTATTCTATCTAATGTGACAGCTACTTAAACGCTTAAGTAGCGCTTATATATTTGAGCGGCGGTTCAGAATTCGGGCTTAAGTCGATAAAGGGGGCTATCACAATCCGAAATATTTTTTCAAATCCATCGAGTATTATATTATGACAATAACACGTTCAACAAAACGAAGTATTCATGTGTTTTGTTTTTATTCTGCCACAGATGCAATTACGGGCAGAAATTATATACATAACTTCGCGCCAAGACACCTTAAGATAGACAGACAAAAAAGTGCCATAAAGCACGATTTTCAACACATCTCACTCGCTTTTTAAACTAAAAGCTAGATAATTAAATTATATTTTACCAGGCAGCGTGGTCGGGCTCGTGTTGTCCACCCAGCTGCTTAGGCAGGCTTGTTCTTGGTACGTGAAGGCCCAGTTGAGGAGCGTTTACTGTATGTACACGTTCCCGAAGTTTCTCCCTTACAAAGAGCCGCAGGATCCTGAATGGCGCCTTGAACCACAAAGGCGCGGTCACTATTAAAACCTTTTTCAGCTTTGCCGGGTAACCACCCTGGAACAATGGGAAAACAATTATAAATAAAGGCTAAATTGGCAAAACATCTCTTACAGAAAACCACATCGCAACAAGAAAGATATGAAAGGTTTTAGAATTACTGGACATAATTTTATAATTAATTGTTTGTTTCGGGCATTTTGAAATTAAATATCACCTCACCCATATGCACAAATTCAGACACTATTTCTACAAAAAGACGAAGACTTGTGTTAATTATATTTTACGCAAATCACCTAATAAGATTTTAAATTCAGTAACTCCTACATATTTACATTTATTTATTTAAATTTATGAAAATTTTTCAATGTTATTTTGACACATGGTTTGATCTCAAAGTTAAAGGACACTTATCATGGCGTGTAAAAAAAAAAAACAAAAAATCACACGCACAAATAAAAATATTTAAATAAATTACTATTTTATATTGTAATATTAATATTATGGTAATTATTTGATGAGTAGCGAAAGTGAGCGCATTGTTAGAGAGTTATGCCACTTACCAAATGGTTGGCAAGTCCGTTGTTCAATCAATTCATACGAGTATAATAACTTATATTAAGAATATTATAATTATAAATAATGCATACTTTGTTTTTCTCTACCTACCCCGCATGGGATTTGGCGTGAAGTTATGTATGTATGTTATGTACTCTTTTTTTAGATCACGTCAGCAGTTCTCAACCTTTTTCTAGCCAAGGTCAAAATAAATACGTATGACGAAAGAAATTCAAAATAACTATAGACATCATACATTTGTTTTCTGTGAACTACAGATTGGTAGTCCACTGCTCTAAGAATATATATATATATATATATAGTAAAAGATTATACTTGTAGACATGACTATCATATTATAATAAAAAGTTTTAATTAATGTATGTGCAAACAAAAACTGAACATAACAATCTACATAAGTCCTTCGGGACATTCAGCATTCCAAGGTTTTACCAATCTAAATACTAAACAATGGTAGAGCCACTCAGTTCGCGACATGAATGGGCCGGTTTTGCCGGTGAAATACCACGGCCTCAATGAATATCGACGTAAAGTGAGAATTATCCGAAGGCCCAACCCCTTACCCTCTACCCTTCCATATCCCACTTGAGATGCCGGCAATATAAAAATATGGAAAGTTTACGAGTATTTTTATTTTTTATTCAACTCTAAAGCATTAACTGAGTAAATCAAATGTTTTTCTTCTAAAATAAAAGTAGCCTCAGTTACTCATTATTACACCAGTTAAATGCCAATAAAAGTCGCGTCAAAATCGGTCCAGCCATTTCAAAGATTAGCCGGAACAAACAGAGACACATACAGACGAAAAAAATTTTAACAAGTCTATTTCGGTCTATGTACCGTACATATATTCATTTGAATGTAATAGAAAGCAGTTATTTCAATATTACAAACAGACACATCAATTTCATTTATATGTATCATTCATCATCATTTGCCTTTTGAGGTCCACTTCTGGACATAGGCCTCCCCCATAGAGCGCCACAGCTGCCGGACCGCTCAATCATGGGAGGTTTTTGCCATAATCGCCAAGCTTGGCAGGCGGGTTGGCGATCGCAGTAGGCTGTATTTTCTTGAGAGAGAATGCTGCTGCCCATTCTTCTTCTAGCTTTTTCCTTAGTCGCCTTTTACGACACCCACGGGAAGAGATGGGGGGGGGGCTGTATTCTAAGCCGGCGCCACACAGCATTTATATGCATAGAAAGAAAAAGAATCGATTTTAGTATGCCATAATATATACGTGTCTCTTCAAACCTACGAATACCACGCGACGATGCGAGGGCTCGGAAGTGAGACGACGGCTTGCGACATCGCTAATCCCAATATGTGGATTAAAATTGGGCAATCTGGACAAGCGTATCTCCGCTATGCCTCGGCTGGGGAGATATTTAGAGTTATATAGCGTGTCGGTGTAAATGTAAGGAACGTTCGGAAGGAGGGATAACAAAGTTTGCCGGGTCAGCTAGTGCCTATTAAATACATGTAACTATTAATTAATCAACTTCACAGAAAACGAGAGGATAGTTAAAATACAATTAAACGCCGGTGAAATATCACGAACTCTTAGAATATCCATGTAAACTGACTTATGTCACTTTCTATAGTCAGAGAGATGTTTGAAGGCTTTATGGTTTCGTCCTCCATTCATCTTCTCCCTCCCAAAATCTATGTCTTAAATGCCAGCGACATAACTTTGTGCCTCGTCCGATTTCAGATGACTACGGCGGCGTCTACGATGACAAGTAACTTACCACCAGTTGACCCAATTGTTCGTCTGTTCTTTTTCCCATAAAAATAGTGGTGTCGAACCTATTGCCATACACGGGGCACAACGTTGTTTGTAATCGATATTTATCACAAATAACTTCCGAAAAGAATTTCGAGAAATCCGTGTGAGTCCGGAATCAAACCCATGACTTCTAAATCACAGGAACTACATTTTAGGAAAATTATGTCAACAGGCGAGTTGAAAGACCTATCATTATAACATGTAAGGGATCAGCCATATACCACGTGGATAAAAACCTTGTGACACATCGTGACGTAATCATATACTGAATGACCTTGAAAAGCTTAAAGTAATTACCTATATTAATTATATTATCACTGGCTATTAATTTCATTTTTTGTTTTCTTGTTTGATTACGTTCTTATATAATTAAATTTATATTAACTTTAAATATTAAGATCGTAATCAGTAATAATAATATAAATAAATGTTTATGCATTATTATTATATTATCTTGGTATTAAGAATTACATAATTAAAAATTATATAATTACGCCTAATATTCTATTATAATCAAACTGATCTTTTTAAAAAACCCCTGCGGTGAATTCTAGAAAGGTATATCTTAAAATTAATTAAAATTATTACAAGTATATTTACAGGTGTTCATATTAAAATGATCCAATCACATTTCTAGTCTTTCTAGTCACGAGTCTCTTGACTTAAAAGTCCTAGTTACCAGATCAAAAAAAAACAAAAAAAAATAACGAGTCTTTTGCAGAAGTAAGTACAAATAGGTTTTCTCACAGACCCTCGTGCCATTTAAATTCAATTTACTTGAGCGCAGCGGGATCAATAAATAAACATAAATCTTTAACTAAATTTCGAATCAACGCCGAGTCTATAACTGTGAAATAGTATTTTTTTTTATATGCCATTTACAGTTTCATTCGATTATTTAATCGCTCACATTAAAATCGATACTTTTGGCATAGTATGCCGATGAAACAGAATATTTAAGTGAACGTTAATGTTCAGTTTAATTCCAGCCGTTTGCTTCTAAACGGTTTTAATAGCGTTTGACATTGGCCGACACATTTTAATGTCACTTTTTTTACGCTTCAATGAAAAATCGATATGTGAAACATGTTTAAACTGGCTGTTGACTCCTTTTATTTAAAGTATTAGTTGTTTTTTCGAATTTAATTAAACACCCAAGGGGGAGTTTTGGCGGGACTGTGAAAGAGACATGTCCGTTCTTTGCATTAATCTCTCAAATTTGTGTTTCAATGGATGTTATTGAATAAAATTCGTGGCGTTTTGTTTAATAAGTGTCCGTATATGAGTGCAAATGTGGGGAATGGTGTAAAATGTAAAATCGTGTTTGGTGTGCTCTCCTACATTGTCGTCAGAACTCCCTCGGAACATCATGCAAAAAGTGCTACGACTTTATGTATGATTAGGTTAGTTTTAAGTTTCATCACCATCATCATAACTTTAAAAAAAAAAATAACGTCAGACAAGGCAGTATGGCTTTAGAGCTTTAGCCTGTCTAATAATGGACAAATTAAAAAAGAAACACCCAAGGACATATGGATTAACTGCATACAGCCAATTGTTGTTTATTTGAATTAGCAATAGACAAGAAGCACTCAGCTGTACAGTATTCATGAATTGTTTTTGTATTTTTTAAGAGATTAACTTTCGTTCAACATAATCTTGCATTTAAATTGGCTTTTCTTTTAGATAAATCTATTTCGGGCATGTCAAAGGCGTTTTGGATTCTATTTAATATTCAGATAAAGTGTTTCTTTTTATTTAAAAATAAACAAAGGCAAAAACCTAAATATGGTCTTGGAAAATGTGTTACCTTCTATGCTGAATTATATAAATCATATAAAATATATAAATATTACCTTTAATATTGTAAGATCGTGAAAAATATTCTTATTTCATTACTATAGATACGAATAAAACGTAAATTGGACAGTAAAATTTAGAATTGAAAGATACGTGTTTAAATAATAATATTTAAATATGAACATTAATCTACGTCCAAAATATTATTTTGATTCGATTATTTCGAATAGCCACTAAATAGCAGCAGTGAACGGAATAATTTCTCCAGACCAATCCTGTAGATTGACTGAACAGATTGAGTCAATCTACAGGATGCCAGGCCACATCAGGGATATAAATTGAAACAGAATGAACGGAACCTTATAAATATAGAATACCGCATCAAATTTTGTAGAATATATATTTCATATAAGCATTGTTGTATTTTTGGCGTTCTCTCAACAGGTTCAATATATTTTTCCCAACAAAAAATATAAATACTATCTAAGTTGCTAAAACATATTTATGAACTCTGCTTCGCCCTTTCAGTGAAGTAGGATGCTGAGATATAATCCCCCCTAGTAAATCTATTATTTGATTAAACTAACCCCCCCCCCACTTAAAATTTTTAGAGTATTATTTTTAATTCATCGAGTACTCGAGAAGCCTGCTTCTGAATCAGAAAGACGTGGGAACGATTCTGGGCTCACACCAATCTATTTTATTCTGATAATAAGGTGGAAAAAATAAATACACGTGATATCTTACTACACCCCCGTCCCCCTCTCGTGATATTTCGTGATTTTTGTTAGACCCCTCCGCCCCCTTTCTCACCTCACGTGATTAATAGACGGTCCCTAAGCGATCTAATGAAAATAAACACTTCTTAATCGTACTAGTAGTTTCAGAGATAACGAGTCGAAACAAACAAAGTTGGCTCCTTTACAATACTAGTTAATTCCAGTATACATATCGTTCATAGCGTTTGGATTATTAATTATTGAAAAATAACTTTAACTATTGTGTTATTAAGATATTAACTTAGTTCTGAACTTCATGACTTTAAAATTTGGAAATCATTTCAAAATTTAATAGTCAATATTAGTAACTAAGTTTATTTATTGTTTCAGATATAACAAAATGAACTTATGTAATCCGCACGTAAATTGCTTCGTTGGGTTACTAATATATACAGCCTATGTTTTAAATTAAACATCAAGAATGATGTTTAATTGAAAATTGTATTCAAATGCATTTAGTATTTTATGCGTTATGCGCATATAAACATGGACAAAAATATATAAAAATTTTCATCATAATTTTCAAACCCTTATCCCACTGTAAGTGCGGTCAGCATAACATGATATCATTATTCGATTTTATTGTTTTATTAAACCTTCCATATTGACTTTTCTTTCAAACAAGTACTTGACTTTTCGTTCAAACAAGTACTCAATATAAATTGGTCATCCATTTGCAATTTCATTATTAATAAGCATAAGTAGTCATAAAAATTAGATTATTTGTGAAAAATTGCCGCGAAGGTATTGGACAAATTGATAATTTACAATTATTAATAACTTCACGCCTTTTTTCAAAGTCTAAGATGAGGGCAGCGGCTTTTACGCCTTGACTTGACCAAAACATAATCACTATATAGAACAGGTGCAGGAACTTATTGCCACACATTGCAGAATTTCGTTAGTGATCGATATTTATCACACATAACTTTCAAAAATGATTCTGAAAAATCGCGAACCGGAGATATTCCGATTTAGAAGCAGATTTCTCGACCTCCACACCACTAAGAAGACTGTTTTCTAATTACACAGTTAATTCAGCAACCCCTTATAAGTGCGTTGTTCATCAAACATTTCCACTTGAACCAATAAGGTATTAGTTAAACAATGTTTCACAACAAAAACAACTCACAAATGTGCAACTCATGTTTCACGCTATTATTAATACAAAGCGGAAAGTTGTGTTGCGAACATGGCCCATTAAAACTGACTCATACTCGCAACCCTATTGATCCATTTTACAAATACATTATAAATATTTACAATATATAAATGAAGCTAGTGTAAATCCATAATCCAAATCTTTTTAGGTATAATAAATTAGTGAAAGATAAATTTCTATAGGCACATTTTAATAGTGGTAGAACCACGCAGTTCGCTGCGTGAGCGGACAGACTCAACCGGTGACACACCACGACCGGCGGACTTTGTTCCGCATCAAAAGTAATAAATAAGTAAATTTTGGATTTATCACTGTTTCTTTTCTATACATGAATTATAGATACAAACTACCCCTTTGACACTCTATTTTAAATTATTAAATAAAAACCCGCGTCATAATCCGTTGCGTAGTTTCAAAGATCTAAGCATATAAGGGGACAGACGGCGGAAAGCGACTTTGTTTTGTACTGTGTCACACTATGTCACACTATATCACAAATATATTTTAGTTTCATTTTTCTGTCTGTACTTCAGTCGATGCTCTGTATAGTCCAAAACTACTGCTGGATGGATTTTTCTTTTATTTTTGAATTAAAACAACCTTAGCTTGGGGTAATTAATATGTTGGCTGTGTTATATTAAAGATCTCGGTGGTCCAGTGGTACGCGCACACAGCTTCTGATCCAGAGGTCCGAGGACTTTTCGAAATTGTTTTCGGAAGTTAAGTGTGATAAATATCGATGACTGAAAACTTTGTGCCCGGTATGGCAATAGGTTCGCCACCTATTCCATTTGGGACGTAAACATAACGGCGAGACGAGGCTTAACAGCCGCTGCCTACGCCTTCGGGTAACAAAAGGCGTGAAGTTATGTTATGTTATATTAAAGATGTCTTCGAAAAGTTATCGTAAACGTAAAAAGCCACAGATTCGTGACTTAGTTAATTTAAATATTAATAATAACTCATTTGAAATAAGATATTTTAAATGAAAATTTTAGTATTTAATGGATAATTTCATACTAGGAAATATATAATTTATGAACATGATTCTATAATTTTTCTCATTTCTCCCTCACTTATTATTGTAATACATTATATTAATAAAATAATAAATTAATTACATTATTTACAATATATACAATTAGCCGGAATCAAATTTCCTCACATCTCGGTCTACTGGCAGCGTGCTTAGAAGACTGGCCGCATTGCCACGCTGAATGGCAATGCTAATCCTCTGTGCGAAGAATACACCAGCCCTCTGGTCGCGAGAAACCTTGATCAGTTTTTTTACAAGATCTTTATAGAGTGCACGAGCATTCTCGAACTCCGTGTCCCTAGAGTCTCAACCCCAAACGGCTCAAAAATATAATCACCAACAAGGTTAATGTATTTGTGCCGCTTGAGATTTTACGAGTATGATGGAGCAGCAGCAGCACCGGCCACCCCTACCGTGCTTGGCAGGTGTGATGGCGCGCAAGGGTGTCGACGCAAGTAGTGTCCCACACCAAATAAATTATTATAATTCAGATAGACGTAATAGACCGCGATTGCCCGTGATACAATTTTGCCAATAACCACACATTGTCACCAAAGAAAATTAAAAAAAAAACAAATAATTTTACTATAGGCACTAGTTTCGGATTCTCATAATGAGTGTCCGAAGTTCCCTCTCGATATTACTGTTTCAGCCGATGTAAACGTTAAAAGATCGCGTTGCTTTCAAATGGCCTAAGCTTTCCTCAATTATTTATTGATGAAGGTTTTTTTTTATTTAGCTTGTTTTGTTATTGACTTTAAAAAAATCCCAATTAAGTAGGTTAAATAAAAAATGTTAAAATAGTCTCGGTGGTCCAGTGGTCGAGCACCCCGCTTCTTAATCAAGAAGTCGCGGGTTCGAATACTAGCTCACACCAATGACTTTTTGAAAGTATTTTCGGGAGTAATGTATGACAAATATCGATGATAGACAACTTTGTGCCCGGTATGGCAATAGGTTCGCCACCTATTCCATTTGGGATGGCGATATGAGGCTTAACAGCCGCTGTCTACACCTTCGGTTAGAAAAAGGCGTGAAGTTATTTATGTATGTATGTATAAATAAGGACAGTTACAGAAAGAAATTCGCCTGAGCAGCATGTGTCACTCTTGTGGATCAAAAGATGAAAAACGTGATAAGGGAGAAATGCAAGTAGAAGTAAAAGAGAGTAAAAGAGTAGTCGAAACGATTGTGAGCAACATAGAGGGAATCGGGAGACCAATAAGCAGCTACAGCAAACCAATGAATGGTCAAATATTTTTAAAAAATACCAATCGTCCAAAACCTGATGAGATGTACGACTGTGGATGCGGCGAAATAAATATCTGCCTACCTTTATGCGATACATGTATAATACAGTGAAATTATGTATGTACATATATACAGCAAATATACTACAACACCATCTGCTGTCAAAACCCATAATTTCCCTTATAGGCTACATACACACTATCGCTCCAACAAATATGGCCGGCCTATGAACCAAATTATTATTAGGGGCAACAATATGTTAACAAGAATAGCTCAGGTATAAGGCATATATATTTTGTATTATGATAAAAGCCAATTCGTAGTCGGCTCGCAACATTCCGCAACACTCCGCAACTCCAACCCAACACTTTGGCTTTTATCACTGTACTGACGAGAATATACGACCCGCAGTCCATCTCCCAATATATTTTACGACGGACGATAAGTAAGAAATATTCTGAAAATATTTTCATGTATATATATTTTTTTCTTTTGGTACTAGAATTTACAAACATATATAATACAGTTGTGTCGGATATTTTTAACCTGGAAACAATGTCTATCTTTTCCCAAAACCAAAGGAGATTTAGTACAAATGTATATGTAATATACTTAAAATATAAAAAAATCCATACTTCTATCGAATTTAGTAAAGAATAAATAAATTTCGTATTTAATAAAATAATCAAACGTAATTAAACATTAATAAAATATTGTATTTACGCCATAGATATCCGACCTCCGTGATCTACGCAGTTCGCTGCATGAATAGGCCCGACTCAACCGGTGAAATACCACGACCACTCAGAATATCAGCGTAATGTGGCTCATGTCGCGTTTTGCTCGATGAGAGAGATATCCATAAGCCCAACCCCTACCCTCTCTCCTGCCCATCCCAATTCCACCAATGGAAACATTCCCAAGGAGAGATGATGTCAGTCAGGCGACCAGTCATACTACCACAGCCAAATGTTAAATATCACATGGATATTTGGAAAGGATGACATGTCGTGCAACCCCACTTCAGAGTTTTGTAAGGGCAGAAAAATAATGAAAATTATTTAAAAAATACTTCGCGTATCAAAATTCAATTTGACAAACGTCCAATTCAATCAGGGAGATGAACAGTATGTTATGATGTACGAAAGGACTTAACCCAATAGACCCTGAAAAGTTACTCAAAAATGCTGACGTAAATATAGCATATTTTTATAAACTACGATTCTATTACTCGGAAAAATATAATTTACATAATTACGTTTCAAATAAATTCTACGAATGACACAGAAACTTTGTCATCTAATTGTGACTAACAATGTTTTTTGTTTTTTTTTTTATGTGGCAACATTTTTACTAGAATTTCAAATAAAAGGCGTGAATTAGTGACGGTGCGTATACAAGTTTATCGAAACTCTTATCTTTGTTATTTAGGTAAGTTATGCACCAAAAAATAGCTAACCCTCTATGTATAAATAGATCTTTTAAACTACGCGACAGATTTTGAAAAATAATTTCGCTAATGAAGAGCCAAGAAATTAAAAGATTTTTTTTAATGGGATATGAGGGCAAACGATATTGTGTGTCACCCGATGGCAAGTGACCAGCGCCGCCCATGGACACCTGCAACTCATATACAGTTGCGTTGCCGACCTTTAATGGAGTAGTATGGGAAAGGATGGGGTAGGGATGTGGGCCTCCAGGTACCTCTCTCACCGAACGAAACGCGGCATGAGCCACTTTACGTCGATCTTCTGAGAGGTCGTAATTCGAGGAGATATTTCACCGGTCGAGTCGGCCCATTCATGCAGCGAACTGCTTGGCTCTACAACTGTTATAGGTTACTTTACTGAAGAGAAAAAACGGTATGGTATAATTACGATGCACTTCGGCATCCAGGTCAGATAGTTAAAAACTTCATCAGAAATATTAAAAAATTTCGCGAACGTATGCCGGCAACAACTAGTTTTCTAAAAAATATATTAAATTTACCTATAAATAAACATAACTTCGTAGCAAATGGTCCTTTATCGAAGAAACGAATTGAAAGGAGATTTTGGGGACGGTAAACGGGATCATGTTCAAATTTGATATGAGACGCCGAGAGAAACTAGGGGTGAGAGTTCATTGGCCCGAGAGCTTTGTTACCCTTCGAGTCATTATATTTACCTGACGTGGCAATTGCTTACCCCCTGTTAAATTATTTAAAATAATCGTACCCACTTGTATATGCAGACATTTCAACTTCGTCAACAAGTCTCGCCGCTACAACAATATTTTAAACAATAAAATTATAAAATACAAGAACATTTAAATTAACCACAAATTAAAAAGTAATCTCGGTGATCCAGTGGTCGAGCACGCGGCTTCTGATTTAGAGGTCGCGGGTTCGAATCCTGACACTGGTTTCACACCAATGACTTTTCGAAATTGTTTTTGGATAAGTTTTTGTTATGTGTGATAAATAACGATGACTGAAAACTATTACTATTTGGGACGTAAACATAACGTCGAGACGAGGCTTTACAGCCGCTGCCTACACCTTCGGGTAACAAAGGCGTGAAGTTATGTTATGTGTGTTAAAAATAATGTCAATACTTTATAGTCATTCTTTGGAAAAACTTAAATAAGTTTTTGCCACTGCTGTTTGTTAGATTCGAGTCGTTTTTTTTATGAGATAGGAGGGCAAACGAGCAGGCGTGTCACCTGATGGTAAGCAACCAACGCCGCCCATGGCCACCAGCAACACATATAGTGTTACTGTTGCGTTGCCGACCTTAAGGGATAGGGGATAGGAAAGGATGGGGAATGGGGGTGGGCCTCCGGGTACCTCACCGAACGAAACGCGGCATGAGCCACTTTACGTCGGTCTTCTGAGAGGTCGTGGTATTTCACCGGTAGAGCCGACCCATTCATGCAGCGAACTGCTTGGCTCTACCAATGTTCTGTTATGTTTGTCTATCGCTGCATAAGATTCGGCGTGATGTTTTATCGTTATAATTAGGTTACAATCTATGTGACTGTAGGTAAAACATGTACTGGATACATTTAAATTAAATCACAAGTGTGAATTTAGATAGTTAAGTTCATATCCGTATTCCATTAGTATTCAACAAAAAAAATGTATACAACATTTTTCAATTACTATTCTTAGATGCATCGCCATCTAGTTTCGAACTACCCAATTAAATCATAGGACTTGGCAGTAGATTTAATACATAATATCTGGATGACCGAGCTTTGCTCGGTATTTTCTTTTTTTTTATAAACAACGCCATCTGCTGGAATAGCTTTAGTGTTGTTGTCGTTAAAGCAAGTTAGTTGCTCACAATTTAAAATAATTATAGCATTCGCCAATAGATGTCAGGAATTCCAAAAAGTAAGTTGATGTTTAAGTTGATTATCGATAAAACACGATAAAATGAAATTTTCTAAAAATGATTCCTAGCTAGATCGATTTATCGCCCCCGAAACCCCCCATATACTAAATTTCATGAACATTGTTGGAGCCGATTCCGAGATTCCAATTATATATATATTTATATACATATATACAAGAATTGCTCGTTTAAAGATATAAGATATAACATAGAAAAATATGCATATAAACGCCAAACTAACATTTAAGTATGTGACAGGGTTGGAACTTGGAATAAAATACCCTGACCTCTCCGTAGCATAGATCAATCTAGTAGACATGTAAAGGAAATTGTTACAAAAACCGTGCCACGGTCACTTTATACTAATTTTACTATGTTTCTTTGAAAATATTTCAAAAATATAATCCTCATTCAGTCACAATCGGGTACAAATATCAACCGCTCCGTATCAAAAATCACACTCAAAATCCCAGACATTGTCAGATTCTGTAGTCGGTTGTCGTTAGTAGGTACATTGTCTGGATGTCTTCCTTACTGCGTCAGCCGTCTAGACGCTTGCACGTGACGTCAATAGGTATATAGAGTTGGATTTCATAAGGAATTATCAATAAAGACTCCCTCTTATAGTAAATTTGATCGTATATCTAAGACAGGCTTTAATAACCACGAAGTATAGATACATGGAGTCCGAAAGGTCTCCATTTAGAAGACAAAATTTTCGCCGTTAAAGCGCGCCATTTTTCAAGAAGCTGCCTGCGGTTAAAATAGATGAATGCTGAACAAAAACAAGTTATAAAATAAAGTAATTAATAATTTGTGTTTCAATAAATTAAGCACTCTTAAAGTCAACTTGACGCGTGTTTATGTGTAATAATAGCATCAGTACTTCCTAAATATTAGCGCAGCCAGTGGCAGAAAAGAGATCTGGGTTTTTTATTGTGTACATATAATACTATGGAAGCCTAGACTCCTTGTTCGTGTTATTGACTATTATCTATCAATAAAGCAACCAAACGGGAACATAATAAAAAAATATGTAAAGGTAAAAAGAGGTAAGTATTCGGAAGTTAGAATAATGTGGACATTCTCACCACCTACTAATTCAATAAACCTTAATCCGACGACCAGAATTCTGCTTAATACGTGAGGTATTGCGGTATATATAGAAAAATAATTGTTATTTAAGCAAACAAACACGATATTAACAAGAATCTCGTCAAAGAACTCGTCCATTCAACGTTAATTCGCGGAAAAAAAATCATACCCAATTTCTACTCGGAGAGGCATTAATGTGTAGGTACTTGAGGCTGGCATTTCCTTTGAGTCGATTTCTATATCGGTTCGCGGTAATATCATATCGTTTCCAGATCATAATTCAGAAAATCATTCCAGATAATAATATAAACAGTTAATTGTGATCAAAGACATAAGATATTGAATTATACCTAAATACGAAAGTAAAAATCAATTCTTATTCTATTATTCGTAAAATTTAACATAAACCATACCATAACTTCAGGTCTTTTTGTACCCGAAGGTGTAGGCAGCGGCTGTTAAGCCTCGTCTCGCCTTTATGTTTACGTCCTAA
Organism: Euproctis similis; assembly: GCA_905147225.2. NCBI lineage: Eukaryota > Metazoa > Arthropoda > Insecta > Lepidoptera > Erebidae > Euproctis > Euproctis similis. The sequence goes on from LR990119.1 coordinate 11,284,933, forward strand.
ATGGAATAGGTGGCGAACTTATTGCCATACCGGGAACAAACTTTTTCAGTCATCGATATTTATCACACATAAATTCAGAAAATAATTTCGAAAGTAATTAGTGTGAACCAGGATGCGAACTCTCGACTTCTGGATTCTGAAGCGGTCTGGTGCTCGACTACTAGACCATCGAGACTTATTTTATAAAATAAAATTTAATTTGCAATATTAATGCTGTGAAGTTACATAGTTGACGTATTTGTCTGAAAGAGCTAACTTGACTAAGCAGATGTACAGTGCTAAACTGGAATGATGTACCAGTGTTGTATGTACTAGTGATGAAGAAAATTATGTGTTATTGTATGCGGAAAAAACATTGCGAATATTTCTAACATAAATAAAAGATAAAACATTGAATATAGAATGATAATACGATGAATAAGATTTATATATTTTTTGATCCAATAATAAAGATAGTATAGAGTACATATTTATTTTATAAACCTCTTACCAGCAAAGGGGATCGCGGGGGAGTTAGTTTACCTTTAGTTTAAAACTAGGTTAAAATATTCTTCTTGTTAAAATATTAAACTCAATTTTTCCATTTCCATTCGCCAATGTGAAATAATCTAACGTTCTTTAAATCACTAGTATGTACACCAAACACTTTCCACGGCAAGATTGAACCTGGCCTTGTGTGCATGGCAAATTATGGAAAATTTGAAGAAATTCAAGTGTGAAGGAATCGTGCTTTATAGCGTTCTATTCTCACTGTCTACCCCGCAAGGGACTTGGCGGTAAGTTACCAATACTAAGCCCTTATCATATCCATATTTATGAAATTTACTGACATCATAAAGAGAAAAAATAAACTTTTATTTTTTGTGTTGGAACGTTTGTTCGTTAGCGTCAATTTTTAGATAAATAGATAATATTTTGGTTACACACAATGCTCTCTAGATTTCCAAGCATAGCAACTAAATACTTATTTTCCGCGATATTATTATAACTTTGCTAATATATTTAATTTTTTTTTAGCAACTTCATAGCATGCACAGTTTTGAATGTGCTGATCTTTAATTAAACGTAACTTCACACCTTTTTCAAACCGAAAGAATAGGTAGCAGCTGTTGAAGCCTCGACACGCCGAATCGTTACGATACATCCCAAATGGAATAAGTGGCGAAACCTATTGTCATACACCGGGCACAAAGTTCTCAGTCATCGATTTTCATCACACATAACTTCCAAAAAGAATTCGCGAGAAATCATTGGTGTGAATACGGAATCGAACATACGACTTCTGAATCAGAATGTAGGTTCGACCACTGGACCACTGAGAGTTTAATTACGACGCGACAATAGTGGGTTCTAGCGAAATAGGCCACAGGTCGAGTTGCCCCAGTTGACTCAAGCTGTGGGTGTCTCTTGTACTGATTGTGGGCCCACTCAACGACGGGTATCGCACCCCACTACGGAACAATGTCTATTGTTTGCCACTGTGAAACTTTTGTTCCTGTACTCTAAATCGAATCCATCATTTGAAGAAATCTTTTTATATTAGATAGTCTATTTATTGTAGAAAATACAGGGTAAATATCGTCACGCTGCATACCTTAATAGGTGTGGCATCAAACTCATTAATTGTCTCATAACAATATGCGAATGGAAATTGATGACAATGTCGCACATGTCCATGGGCATGCTAAATCGTCCCCTTTCCCACAAAAATGTACTACTAAAAACATCATAGCCGTAGACAGTATTAGATTAAAATCCATACTATAATACAATTGTAGTAGTTACAGAATTTATTTATAATATCATCATCATTACATAGTATAAAAGTCTCTTTCCGCTGTCTGTCCCCTTATATGCATATATCTTTGAACAGATTTTACTTATTTAACAGTGGTAGAGCCAAGCAGTTTACTGCATAAATGGGCCGGCTCGACCGGTGAAATACCACGACCTCTCAGAAGACCGACGTAAAGTGGCCCATGCCACGTTTCGTTCGGTGAGAGAGGTACCCGGAGGCCCACCCCCTTCCCCAACCTTTCCTATCCCCTTCCCTTAAAGGTCGGCAACGCGACAGTAACACTATATGTGCTGCTGGTGTCCATGGGCGGCGTTAGTTGCTTACCATCAGGTGACACGCCTGCTCGTTTGCCCTCCTATCCCATAAAAAAATGCGGTTATTTTTCATTGGTAGAGGGTGTCAACAGGGTAGTTTGTGAGTGCCAAGAAAAAGTACTAAATTTCAATATTTAGAAATTTTATTGATTTTGAATTTTAAACATTCAAGTGATAAATCGAAACGATGTACTATATTATTGTACACATTGTCTACATAAAAAGCCTTGATGGTGTATGTCTATCTCTTAGGGATAATCCACAATGAATATTTTTATTTCTTCTTACTGCTTCTGAGGCGAAACAAAGTTCGGTGGATCAACTGGTATAAATATACATATAAATATTAATGATCCTTATGAAAAGAAAACTGTAGAGCTCTAATAGCACTATTATATGAAAACAAATGACGGCAATTTGCTTTGTACTCTCGGTATTCATTCAGACATTACCATGTCTCAGTACCAGGTCTCGCATTTTCCAAGTATTTTAACATCTAAGTCCACGGAGTGTGGAAAGTAAATAGGTAATCTTGGACCATTATGATTTTAAATGTAGATTTTTTACAAAGGAATATATCCAACTCAAATATTGAGTAATGATTATAATAAACTAAGTCAGGATTTCGATTTCCAGCTAGTAAAAACATATGTAACGTTTGATTTTTGTATTTATTTGGGACAAAATATCTTTATTCCTTGAACTTTACAACGCAATTAGAATTGTCATACAAAACTATAAGTACTTATATATCTATATGCTATCTAAAATCCGTGGAGCTTATCACACTGTCTTGAATGTGAAAGCCTAAGTGCCAGTTCCGGCATCAAGGCTTCTTGAGAAGAACTGGCAAGAAACTCAAGGCCAACTCTTTTTTCAATTACCGGTTTAAGAATAATGCCATAATAAATACTATCAACATAACACAAGAGAAATACAATTCCAAACTGTTTTTATCAATTATGTAATAGTAATTAATCCCTATAATAAAGTCTACTTTTAACATATTTTAGACATACCTATTTATTGTACGTAAAAACTAAACATATTTTGTACGTCTGATTACTCGGCCTATTTGGTTGTCTAATATTATTGATACAAAAGTCTCGGTGGTCCTATGGTCAAGCATCCCGCTACTGAATCAAGAAGTCGCGGGTTCGAGTTCTTCCTCACAAACTTTTCGACTTTTCGAAAATTATTTTCAGAAGTTATGTGTGTTAAATATTGATGACTGAATACTTTTTTCCCGGTGTATGGCAATAGGTTCGCCAACTATTCAATTTGTGGCGTAAACATAACTGCTAGTCGAGGGTTATCTGCCGCTACCTACACCTTCGGATAGAAATGGAGTGAAGAAATGTTATGTACAAGAATCGGCGTATACCAAAAAAATGTCTCTTTGCAATATGTGTATTAAGTTAAGTAATAAAGCCACTAATTTTACATTAGACTGAGCCGAAGCGTGGCAGAATCGGGATCAAATGGTTTATTATAAAAAATATATATAATCTTTTTAATGTCACCTATTTCCAGTTACAGGGGTCTATACACGTGACATTTAACTGAACATGACAGGCATTACGTTTTAAAAGCCGAAAAGTGTTCATGCAGGGCTTTTAATCAACCCTGTGTGACCCATTTTATTAATAGCCAGAGGATACGAACGAGTAAAGGGTTTTTGGTTTAGTAAATGGACGTTGTATGTTGGCAGGAGGTACCAATTGAGATTCGTCGTGCAGCCAGGTGTATGGCAGGTGCTAAAGAACGCTGTGAAGGCATAAAGAGAACTCGCTGCAATCACTAAAAGAGCTGCATTTACAGCTTGTTTTTGTTAGCAGCTTGGATATTTCTCCTTAAGGATATTTGGTGCTTTCCTATTTATTTTAAATGGGATTTTGGACAATAAATGATCATTCGATTACTTAGCACTTTCGTTTGTGTAACTGTTTTGTCTAAAAATTGCTTCGATAAAATTAATTTGAAAATCATAAACATAAATATAATTGTAAGTTCCAAGTCGCATGCTTATCAATTTTTATTTGTCCCTTTAGTTGATCATTTTGTAACAGATTCTGTTCATTTTTTTGGGATAGGAGGGCAAACGAGCAAGCGCTTCACCTGATGGTAAGTAACCTGCGCTGCCCATGGACACCAGCAACACATATAGTGTTACTGTTGCGTTGCCAAACTTTAAGGGAGTAGAATGGGGAAGGGGGGTGGGCCTCCGGGCACCTCTCTCACCGAACGAAACGCGGCATGAGCCACTTTACGTCGATCTTCTAAGAAGTCGTGGTATTTCACCAGTCAAGATGGCCCTACCACTGTTAAAAACAAACTTGGTATAGCTATCAAGTACTTTGATTCAAATACCATGTTTAAGGTGAATTTAAACCAAAATATGTATGTTTTATGTTTGTTGTCTTATTCTAAAATGTATTCAGTACAGTACACCATTGTAAATTCCCAAAAGCCGATATATTAGGACCAAGCCTTAGCAATCCTTAGAGGATTAAACTTAGGTATGCCTTTTACCTTAGTAAAACATTCAAAACATGTATACACGTAGTACTAACATTTCTAAGGCATGAAAGCCTCAAAGAAATCTTTCTATTGCAACGAAGAAAATAGGCTGTATTCAGACTGTAAATGAGAAACGTCTCGGGGCGCAAGCAGGATCGCGAAGACACATTTCACAAAAGACTCCATCACACCTCAACGGCATACCTCCTCCACCTCTTGGAGATGTAACTTGCAAAGTTTATAATCAAAACGATACGGTTAAGCTCCACTTTTACAAAGTAAAAGTATAAAAGCAAATTATTATCGAAGAATATTTTCTTTTCTTACGCTTTCTTACGCCGCGCTGTTGTTAAAACAGTTTGTGAATTTGTAAAAAAAAAATGGAAGAGATTTAACCTTCCAAATTATTGTAGAATTGTTATTGACATCTATGAAAGGTCATATTACCTATGCGTCTTGATATTTCATTTTCTTTTAATATCGAATCATAATAGCTTATGACCCTTTAAAGACAAGTGTATCGAACACTTATGCAAGTATCTTTTGAAAGTCATAATAAATATAATTCATAACTAATACAAATACGATTTGTCGAATTATTTTCATAGCATTTACTTAAAATCTATAGATATATAATAAATAATAACACACTGTTGAAATATACAGTCCACAAAATACCCAGAATTTTGTTATTAAGCCTGAATAGTAACCAAAACTGGAAGTTATTAGTAGTTCTCGACATTAGCACTCTGCTTGATGCGGCATAAACATGAGATAATAATTGCTACATTTAAAATGTTCGTTTTAGTAAACATTTTTGTAATAAAAATACTAAAGGAGGAGAAATAAAGCCTCTTTCTAAGCATAAAGGTATCCGGAAATAAAATATTATTCAAACAAAAATACGTAGCGTCCTGAATTTGTGTTTTGAAGTGAACTGTGGAAGTGTCTCCGTACAAATATGTTTCACCGTGACCCGCCAGTTCTGGAGTTATATTCTTTTCTCTCTTTCTTTTTATTTTAGGCACCTCACGCAAACGAAATTCGCGTGAATCGGAAAATTGTATTTTTGACATCCCCTCACACGCACCAGTCCTTCTGTCTGTCTTTCTATTATTTCTGGCTGCTTCACTGTCTCTGTGATTCGACTCTGGAACCTCAGCATCAAAACGTCCCCAAGCAAGGTTGCTTTCAACATGATATCCTGGCCATTTCACTGTCATAGATTGTAACAAATTGTCTGTTTAGATTGCCATTACATATATACTTTATGAATTAATATTTAATATGTCTATTTTAGTATGTTCATATCAGTACTAGTTGTAAGTGACTTGGTTTGAGCGAATTATTATCCCATTGATATGGTACATTGATGATTGATGATGTAGTGCTGGAACAAGTGAATGAAATTCTATATCTTGGATGCGCTTCTAGCAGAGATGGAAGGTACACCGCGGATGTAGAAAGACGAGTGGCGATAGGAAATAGCGTAAATGGAGCGTTGGGCAGATTCCTGGGCGCGAAAAACATTAGCAGAAAAGCCCAGCTAGCAATCCACAATGCAGTCCTGATCCCAACGCTAACTTATGGAAGCGAGAGCTGGGTATGGCAGAGTGTGCATGAAAGTAGAATAAACGCGGTAGAAATGAAGGCACTACGCAAAATCTGCGGAGTGACTCTCGCTGACCGCGTAGAAAACAAGGTTGTAAGGAAGGAAGTTGGTTTGAAAGAGAGTGTCGGTGTAAAAGTAAGAAAGGGCATGCTCCGATGGTTGCAAAATGGCGATTCGAGCGTCGGAATTAGCGAATCGCGAAATATATACGGCATAACTTCACTCCTTTCTCTACCCGAAGGTGTAGGCAGCGGCTGTTAAGCCTCGTCTCGCCGTTATGTTTACGTCCCAAATGGAATAGGTGGCGAACCTATTGCCATACCGGGCACAAAGTTTGTCAGTCATCGGTATTTATCACACATAACTTCCGAAAACAATTTCGAAAAGTCAAAAAAATATTTTATTTTCTCATTTATTGCTTTTGATGCGAAGCAAATATCGCCGGGTTAGCCAGTAAAAAATAATACAGTCCATCTCATTGATTATTTAGGTAAGTATTGCTAGACACAAAGGTAGAATAGTTTCCAAGTGATTAGAATACAATCGTCAGGAGTGCCAAAAGTCCATCAGTACCTATTGAGGGCACCGCAAAATGTCATAACGTGTGTTAGATAGTGCATGATAGGCAGTGAAGCATATAAATGTTACAAGCACTAATGTACCTACTAGTAGCAAGCGATATGGACGACCGCAGTGTCCTAAATGCATATAAAAATAACGCAATAATAAACAATACAGGTGTTAAAAAAAACACAAGACTATCACGCGCCATCATTACTTCAAACTATTGTTAATGATTGAAATAAATATATCATTACATGGTATAAAACAAAGTCGCTTTCCGCTGCCTGTCCCCTGATATGCTTAGAGCTTGGAAACTATGGATTTTGATGCAGTTTTTTTTTAATATATAGAGGGTGTCATTGGGATGTTTTTTTATTTATAATTCACGATTAATCTAGTAAAGAAAAAGTGATAATTTTCGAGTTAATTTTGATGCGGAACAAAGTTCGCCGGATCAGCTAGTTATTTATAAATTTAAATCCTGTGAGTATATTAATAGTTTCTATTTTTCTTTATAACTGCACTTATCTAGCCGAAGATGTAGGCAGAGGCTGTTAAGCCTCGACTAGCTAAACTTAATGTCCCTAATGGAATAGGTCGCAGAACATATTGCCATACACCGGGCAGTCTTGTTAGTCATCGATATTTATCACACAAAACTTCCGGAAAGGAATTGGTGTGAGCCTGCAATCGACCCCAGGACTTTATGATTCAGAAGCGCAAGCTCGACCATTGGACCACCGAGACATACACAAATAATGGTAACAGACTGGATTATACATCACTTTACTTTTAATTAAACAAATCCAGGCATTCATGACTCTGTATTAAATACACAAAATTAATTTATTTCACGAATCAATCAATTGTAACCATCATTTTCATTACTATTTTTAATCATAGCTCATTAAAAACGCGTATTTCTTTTATATAATTTTCCCGAAACGGCATACGATATTTAGTTGCAGATCATTCTAGAATGCATTAGTTGTTTGACCTAGTTCAACAAGTACCTACTATTAATAGATGTAGAATGCGTTCAAATATAACACTAGAACTGTTTTTAATCGTGTCACTGGGGATGGGAATTGGCGATGTCCCAGACACAACCCTGTTGTGATGTAGGTCGGTATGGTGTCCCCGTTTCGCGATGCGGCATAGTTCCGCACTTGACCTACAGAGAGCGCCACTACGACAAATAAAGTTCGCTCGACTGTAACACAAAACGAATTTCCCGAGACAGGAGCCGCCGGTTGTAAACCAATTTGACACGATTGAAAGCGTCGCTTACGTACCCCAACTCCAATGATCCGACAACTGACAAGATAACTTGTCATTTATGTGCTTGAAATACAAATCATCTACCTATATGGTATTCCTTTCAAGCTATATTTAGTTTGTCCATAACTAAACTGCTTGTTTTTTTACAGGAGGAAATTTTACAGAAGAAAACAACAATATTATTTTTGAAAGTCGATCAATCCACAAACACGAATAGCTAACATATGGCATGTGTCGATCGTGTTATATTGTTCCATGTTCATTTTACGGTATCCCTATCCAACCGGTGCGGGGTATCGCCGCCTGCCGCACTGTACATATTTGCATATGCGGTTTCATAGCGAGGATAGTTGCGACTAATTTCTAGAAAGGTACTACGCATTGGACGATTATTGGCACAGAGAAAGCTTTGCATAAAAGCATATGAGCTATTTCATCTCCAAACAAAATCTACACAAAATTTGGACGTAAAAATAAATTCAGACGAGTAAACGCAACTGCTGCTGCTGCAAAAAAACTGAATATTTAATTTAGAATATCACTTTTTGCACGAATTATAAAACAGTAGAACAAGTTCTATTTCAACTTGTGTGTCAGATGTCAGATTATTAAACAAAGGATTACCTGACACGTGTAAAGATAGCAAACGTTATAAAAAATAATAATTTAAAGCAAACAAGGTGTCACTTGCGTGCATAATATTATATTACTTAAAAACTCCCGAGTCACAAGGTTTTGTTTCAGATGTACACGTTCTGGAACAATATGTAGGTAAAATATACATTATGTGGCGTAATTTAAGTCTGTTTACAAAAGCTACGAACACACAACAGTTGCTGAATGGTTCATACTATAATCTATATAACAAAAAAAAAACATATTTAATAGGGTACCCCACTCGAACAGATGTCGCTATAGAACCACACGCCAGGTGTGCTGCATCAGACATGGGGATATCACCGTTTATTTATTTTATTTTCATCCCCTCGTGTGAAAAAAATGAATGAATGAAAGTTGACAAAAAAACGCAAAGGTTATGCAAAAGATTGCGATTTTATTTAAGATGGAAGTCGTCTGCTATTGTCAATAAGGAATTGTCGACAATTTAGAGTCGATCAAATATTTGATACTTTGGAAGGTAGGTACTTGCTATAGCGAATGCAAACATAAATATAGTGAAATATGTTTGACTGTGATCATCATTTTCCTGCCCTTAACCAACTCTAAGTGGGATCGGTACAGCATGTCATCCTTTTCCATTCGCTTCTATCACTCATCATCTCCGCACTTACTCCCTTCATAATCATATCAACTTTTATGCAGTCCCTTTATCTCTTTTTCGGTTTTCCTCTAGCAATGTGTCTGTCCCTAGTCATTCTTATCGCTCTCCTTGGCACCATGCTTTAGAGAATAGTGTCCAACAATCTCTTCCTGTGGCTGATCGAGGTCCTTTTTCAGTTCAAAGGTCGCCCACACCAATGACTTTTCGGAACCTATATGTGATTAATATACCTTAAGAAACTTCATTCGATGTATGGCAATAGGTTACATCGCCTATTTACATTTGGGACTAGCAAAATTGATGCTGTGTATTAAAGTGTAACAATTGTCGCTGTCTACAATATATTTTAGGCGCGAAGTTACAGCTACAAAAGAGAATCAATATTCTTATCAAATACAGTTATTTCTTAAAGGTTAGTCCTTAGTTCCAAATAGAACACACCTGCTATTAAAATGCAATAAAGAAAGGTTCCTCGATTTGATTACTATTTATAAATGAGTCTGAATGAGACCCGGGAACTGCTATGGAACTACCAACTAGCAAATTCAATAAGAATTTCCAAGTTATATCATGACATTTTTCAAGGCAACAGACAACCATTAATTTCTGAATCGATAAAATCGACTTCGATATCCAATCCAATAATAGTTTTGGCCATCTCCCCTGCCCATCCCACTTCCAACATCTTCCCTACTCCAGAAACGAAAACATTCCCAAGGAGGGTTGACGTCAGGCAGGCGGCCGGTCGTAACACGACAGCCAAATCTTTTGACAATTAGGATTATTCTAAAGGATAACATGTTGTGCCGACCCCACTTAAAATGGAATAAAGGCCATTTAAAAATTTACATGTCTAACTTTTTTTATGCTGTAGATGGAAAAGAGCAATCGGTTTACCTGATGATAAGTAACTACCACCGCCCATGCAACACTGGTAGTGTTACAGTTGCACTGCCGACCTTTAAGTGTAACTAACTAATTTACAAATTGCAAGGAAATCGAAGAGAAAGTGAAATACAAATCAATTATTATTCCAACCGATTAACGCAATCGGTAAATCAGTGCGCCGTATGAATGGGCCGGCTCGACCGGTGAAATACCACGAGCTGTCATAATATCGACTTAAAGTGGCATTTGGCTCGGTTAGATAGGTATCCGGAGGGCGGCAACGTAACTGTGATATTAATGTTTTGCAGATGTCTATTGGCGGCGATAGTCACCGCTCTTCTTGAAAAAAAAACACGCACAAAACCTACTTTGTTACATATAATAATTATATTTATTATAAATACTTTTGTTACAAATAAAACTATATCACAATTTGATATCGTAAGGGTAGATATATTGATGTACTAAATACCTGTATAACCCAAAAACCCGATTTGATTGCCGTTAGCGATAATGCCGAGTACATAAATACAATTTCAGCACGAAGCACTTAATATACATAACAACCCTATTTTTTGTCGGCGGTTAATAAGTTAGTAAATTGAAATGTCCGTATTTAATGCGAAAATGAAGCCAATGACTTTTCGAAATTATTTTTGAGAGTTATGTGTGATAAATATCGATGACTGAAAACTTTGTGCCCGGTATGGCAATACGTTCGCCACTTATTCCATTTGGGTAGTTAACATAAGGGCGAGACGAGGCTTAACAGCCGCTGCCTACACTTTCGGGTAGAAAAAGACGTGAAGTTATGTGTGTGTGTGTAATGCGAAAAAAAAATCTAATACGTTATTATGAGGTCTAATTTTCATGACAATTATAAAGGAAGGTATACGCAGAGTTTGATAGGTCACATCCGTTACTTGTCTCACTGTAAAACTTCTGCAACTCATTTACACACAAAACTAATAAACTACTAAACCGATTAAAAAAAAATCGTTAGTAACTAGAGATGCATTATAGTCAACAATTAAATGGTTTCAAATGAAAATATCTCAGTAAAATTTGAGAAGTTTTTGCATCAGGAATAACCTGAGAGGATCTCTATAGATGGTTTTTACCCTTAGTTATGATTTCAGATAACAACTCATGTGTTTGTATGTTTGTATGTATTTAACTAACTAACGAATTATGTCAGCCCCGATACGCCTCCATCAATTCATTAATACGTTACATTATCGTACTTAACAAAAGCTAACCATTAAGAGTTAAGCTGGGAAAAGTATAAAACTCATTAGGTTTTACGTGACGCAATATATGTACCATTTCGTTAATGTACAAGTGTCGTATAGACTTCTAAACATACATTAGTTAGTTATACATATATATGCGTTTTATACACATACATACATAATTTCACGTCTAATCCCTTGCGGGGTAGGCAGAGAGAACAGAGCGACATAAGGCACGATTCTTACACACCTCACTCGCTTCGTTGACTCTTTTCATGCACGCGCGTCGAATTTTGAGGCTTATAACATCACCTTCCTCCAGAAAACGTTCTATTTGGTCATGGAATGTGTGTCTTCGCCGTCCTCGACTCCAACATCCATCCGCTTTTGCATTGTATATCTGCTTAGTCAGTGTAGCATCATGCTATCTACATGCGTTTTATATATCAATAAATTTACCCAGCAAAAGTTTGTTCTGCAAAAAGATAAATAAATAAGCGGTCGACCACCCTTAACATTTAAGGTGTGAAAAATATATGTTGACCGATTCTCAGACTCACTCAAACTTCATCAATAGGTGGAGCCATTTCGGTGGAGATTGTTAATATCATGGGATTAATATCATGCCAAGAAGAATATTGACTAAATTTCGTATTTAAAAGACGTAACCTAATGTAATGCCTCCGCGATTCCCATTGCTGTTGGAGTTTTATAGTAATAGTTACATATACGTTTAAGTTGGATCAAACTGCATTTGCTGTGTGCAAATTTGATTAAAATCGGTTGAGTAGTTTGGCAGTCCATCGCGGACAAACAACGTGACGCGTACTTTCATATATTATGTGTCACATGTCACAAAGTATTATTCCATGTAAAACTTTGACGTTACGTTACGTACAACTTTTAGACGCCGGCAAACTGTCACAATATATACATAATCTTTAAAAGAATCCCTAGCAAATCTCACAAAAACCTTCTAACTTTCGACGCTGTGAATACCGACTCTTCTTTTTTTTCTATCCGAAGAGAAAACTCTATCAATAAAGAAAAGTTTTACAGAGATTTTGTGTTACCAAGTTCTATTACTGTATGGAAATATCTACCAAATATTTGAGCATAAGCTAAATGTTGTTCGCTACATGAATGGGCCGGCTCGACCGGTGAAATACCACGATCTCTCAGAAGATCGACGTAAGCTCGTGCCGCGTTTCGTTCGGTGAGAGAGGTACCCGAAGGCCCACCCCCATTCTCCATCCTTTTCTATCCTACTCCCTTAAAGGTCGGCAACACTATGTGTTGCTGATGTCCGTGGGGGGGGGGGGGGCAGGTTGCTTACCATCAGGTGACACGCTTGCTAGTTTGCCCTCCTATCCCATAAAAAAAATTCAGTTGATTTAAGAAAAAAAATCAGTTCATTTAAGAATACTGAATACTATATTTAAGCCCGCGATTAACTACCAAGGAGGGTTGCCGACAGGCAGGAGGCCGGTCATAAAACCACAGCCAAATCTTATGACAACATGGATAGCTCGAAAGGATTACATGTTGTGCTGGCCCAATTGTGGGATAAGGATAATGATGAATAGTGAACTATCAAGTAGGTACCTATTTCAATGTTCGTATTACTAAAGTCTAATATAATATTTTGAGCACAATACACACAGCGCCCTCTAGTTCCAAGCTGAGCAATCAAATGTCACATTGAAAATGTTTTTCCGACAATTATCAACAGGAACTTGATTTGCCGCTCATCGGTTAGAGAGTTGTAAATGTTGGAAACTTTTAATTAATATTAATGAAAAAACAAAACGTTAACTATGTTAAACAAAAGGGTATACAAAAGACGATTCAGTTATTCAATTAAGTCAATTGATAGGTGTTTATTTGCTGTTTGTTATGAATGTTTGATTAAAGACGTTTTTTTCAGATTGAAGTTCGGAATAATTCTACTTTCATAGGACCAACGGTAAATATAATGGTTAATAACTGGGTTTAATTTAATGAAATCTCTTACTCTTAATAGTCTCGGTGGTCCAGTAGTCGAGCACGCGGCTTCAGAATCCAGACGACGCGGGTTCGCATCCAGGCACACACCAATAATGACTTAACGAAATTAATTTCGAAAGTTATGCGTGTTAAAGTTTTTATTCATCGTAAAAACTTTGTGGCCGGTATGACAATAGGTTCGCCGCTTATTCCATTTGGGACGTAAACATAACGGGAGTCTAGGCTTAACAGTCACTGCCTACACCTTCGGGTAGAATAAAGCGTGAAGTTATGTGTTATGTTAATTTACATCTCTTACCTAAAAGATACTGAAATTGTGTATACTGTAAGGCGGGATAAAAAAAAACACTACACTCGTATATAACTATGAAAAGAACCTAACTGATCTTCAGCAGTCGGCTAAAGATTTATGAATATATAAAAGCAACCTCAAATGCGATTTGCTTACGATCACCGGAGATACTGGGATTTCTATTTTCGGTAAATTTCATTGATAAAATCCCACCATTCGTGGGATATGGGATTGTGACTCGCTCTATTTCATGTCACATTGTCAAAACTGATCATGTTTTATCAGGTATGTTCTTAAAACTTAAAACTTTAACTTAATATTTTGCTGCCTCGTATTTATTTTCTTAGTCATCATTACATAGTATATAATAAGTCGGTTTTTGCTGACCGTCCCCACACCTATATGGTGGGCTTAACAGCTGCTACCTAAACCTTGCAAGTAGAAATGGTCGAGAAAAATATATAGAAAAAATAGTTCACTACCACTTTGCCAATGTCCATTTCGTGATAGTTTTATAGAATATATATATATATAGAATATAGTCCAAAATGTACAGAAATTTTAATGACTATACAGTAACATAACATAACTTCACGCCTTTTTTACCCGAAGATAGATATGCAGCGGCTATTAATCCTCGGCTCACCGTTATGTTTACGTCCCAAATGGAATAGCTGGCGAACCTATTGCCATACCGGGCACAAAGTTTTCTGTCATCTATATTTATCAAACATAACTCCGGAAAAATGTCAAAAGACAAATGCCAGTAGTTTTTATTTTATTACCGGGAACCTATTTCCTCGAATCGAGGCAAACCAAGGGCATTTCGAGGTCGAATTCTGGATGGTGTTAATCTTTCTTTATAGGTCGATTGTATGGCCTACCCATTGTGAGTATCATACTAATTATTATAAGGACTTTTTTATCGGAAGCAACCCCCCACATCCCCATCACATGGTCACTAACCATTTTCAAGGTAAGAATAAAGGTGATAATGTCGTCGTCTAGGTCGTGATCATAACTTCAATACAATTAGTATTTATTCGTTAACAAATAATATCACTAACGTCATCAAATGGAATCTGAATTACATTCTCATATTAAAAATACAATATATGAAAGCTAAGGTAACGAGAAGAATGATAAACCTGAATGTGGAAAGAAATAAGAGAAGAGGAAGATCTAAGAAAATATGGATGGATTGAGGGAAAGACGACATGATTAAGAAAGGTACTAGTGTGGAAGAAGTGAATAATAGGAAGATTACGAAAAGAAAAACATGGCGACCCCAAATAATGGTAACAGGGCAGACAAACCAGTGAAAGAATCGACGCTCGTGGCGATTGCGTCCGTGTTTTCTTATTCTACGGAGACTTTCCTCAAGCACATGAAGCTATTTTGATTTTCAAGAGCTAGTTAGCGGTTTATGTCTCCTCCACTTATGTTTAAGCCCAGGTAGGAACCGAACACATAAAAATGGTAGACCCACACAGCTGTATGAATGAGCCGGATCGACCGGTGAAATACCACGATTGCTCGAAAGAATGTGGTAAAATAACTCATGCCACGTTTCGTTAGGTGAGAGAGGTATTCGGATTCCTGAATCGTGTCTGATATTTTGCAGAGGTATTGCTACCTATTCCATATACGAAAGTATTTATCAACTACAAGAAAAAAACACCACAATATAAGAAGCATCAATTTCTAGTATTAGGCACACAGGTTTCTTAAAGATTCGTTTCATTTAATCCCCGTTTATTCGGAACTTGGCAATGATGCGTCTTTTCTTTACTCGATTGCGCAACGATATTGACTTACAACTTAAAACTTGAACAAGAGAAAACAAGGAAAATACTAAACAAGGAATTTCCTTGTTTATTATCTCCGCAATTTCGTATTTTTTATCAAGCTTTGAATTGAGCGGAAAAATCAACTACTCTATCTGCTACTGTACTATATTTAATTTATATACTATTACATTTAAACCGCTATACATAAGTTCATAATAACGTAACTTCACGCCTTTACTCGAAGTTTTAGAAATAGATGGCCAACCTATCGCCATACACCGGGCACAATGTTGTCAGGCATCGATATTTATCGAACATAACATCCGAAAAGAATTTCGTAAAAACATTGGTGTGAGTCCGGATTCGATTAAACGACTCCTGAGTCGGAAGCGGTGAGCTCGACCACTGGACTACCGAGACTGTTTGCTTAATTGCTAATACTCTTTTCATCATGTCATGATGGAATTAGTTAAGTTGATCACAATAAATGTTTATTGTTTAGAAATCGTGGAAATTTATAATCCATTCGATAAATAAGATAATAAGTGACAAGATTATTTTGATAATTCATTAAAAAGTATTTCACCATAAGCTTGATTAAAGGCAGATGGAACGTCTTATTTTCCTGAAAATTATTTCATTTCATTTCAATCAAGAAGCGAGATAAGATATAAGAAATATAATAGAAGAAACACAAACAAGAAATACAATAACAATTAATGTAATTAGGTACAAGTGGTATTTACCGGTAAAGAAAGAGTAAGGGGTTTATACATACATACATACATAACTTCACGCCAAATCCCTTGCGGGGTAGGCAGAGAGAACAGAGCGCCATAGGGCACGATTCTTACACGCCTCACTCGCTTCGTTGACATTCATAACTCTTTTCATGCACGCGCGTCGGTTTTTGTGGCTCTTAACATCACCTTCCTCCAGAACACGTTCTATTTGGTCATGGAATGTGTGTCTTGGCCGTCCTCGACTCCTACATCCATCCGCTTTTGCATTGTATATCTGCTTAGTCAGTCTTGCATCAACCATTCTTTCTACATGTCCTAACCATCGGAGCATGCCCTTTCTTACTTTTACACCGACACTCTCTTTTAAACCAACTTCCTTCCTTACAACCTTGTTTTCTACGCGGTCAGCGAGAGTCACTCCGCAGATTTTGCGTAGTGCCCTCATTTCTACATAGGGTTTGTAGTAATTAATTTAAGCAAAAAAAGGAAAAACTTAACAAAAAAGAACAAATATGATCTATAATATGATACTACGACGACGAAGCTGGAAACCTGCTAGAAATATTTATTACTTAAACAAAATCACGTGCGAAATATATAACCAATAAACCTCCAGAACAATACAATCAGCAGCGCCGGCTTAGAATACCGCCACCCCATCTCTTCCCGTGGGTGTCGTAAAAGGCGACTAAGGGAAAAGCTAGAAGAATGGGCAGCAGCATTCTCTCTCATGAAAATACATGATTGAGCGGACCGGCAGTTATGGCGCTCTATGGGGGAGGCCTATGTCCAGCAGTGGACCTCAAAACGCTAATGATGAAATGATGATACAATCAGCATTCGCCAGTGATAAATCTGATAAGAACAAACTTTTAAAATATTTTACACTACTAAAAAATTGGTCCAATTTTTTAAGATTCTATAACTCCATAGTCTCGGTGGTCCAGCGGTCGAGGTCCCCGCTTATGATTCAGAAATCATGGGATCTATTCCGAGCTCACATTTTTCGGGATGCGTTTGGGAATTAATGTGATAAAAAGCAATAGGTTCTGCCACTCATTCTATTTGGGACGTAACTCGGTAACGATACGGCGATAGTCGAGGTTTTCTTGCTCGATTCTTCTCATGATGTCGATGTTGATTCCTCTCATGATCATCCGTATGTTCTTGTTCTACGGAGGCACTTATCTCGAGCGTACGTGTTTTACTTTTAATACGAAATTTAACAAAAATAAAAAAATAATATCTGCATTTATTGACTATCTTTAAGTGTCCGTAATGGCCTGTGAAAATAAAACTACTTTGATTTTGAAGCTTAAAATACACAGCCTACAATATCGAATAGAAAAAGGCTGTATTAGGTATAACATCAAAGTTTTGTTATAATTCAATACAGGTTGTATAATCGTATTATATATAGTACGCTTATAGTGTTTTAATGAAGTCGACACGTGCCTACTGCTGAGCGGAAGTGACGCGTCGGCTGTGACGTCACCGCTCCGCCCGCGCGACCTTTTCCAGGCGGATATTAATCATCCCGGTTCCGATGCCCAATTTGATGTACTCCGATGAGCGCTACTTTAAATTGAAAACCGTTATAGGTACCTCTTCGTGATTTAGATTTTCCGGGGTAGGCACAGAGAAAACTGCGCCATAAGGCACGATTCTTACACGCCTCACTCACTTCTTTGACTTTCACAACTATTTTCTTACACGGGCGTCGATTTTTAAGGCTCCTGACATCTCCTTCTTCCATAGCTCCTTCTATTTGGTCATGTAAAGTGTGTCGTGGCCGTCCTGGACTCCTACATCTATCCGCTTTTATATTGTATATCTGCTTAGTCAATTCGAATCCTTACAATATTGTTTTCGAAATTTTAATTACCGTCAAATGGATGATTTGATCCCTATCAAGGGATGAATAAAGATGAAATTTTCCATTCCAGTACAGTACAACTTATACTTTTGTGCTTAGACTGCAAACAGGTTGTCTATTTGCAGTCTAAATAAAAAAGTTATGCTTTTTAGCGTAAACTTAAATAGAAATGAGATGGCAAAGTTTTATCCCTATTCACCCTTTGATCCCAAGTCACCCCATTTGACGGTATTACTAGATATCCTAGAAGTATCTTGGCGAAGTAAATAATATCATCCTTTAAGATTGGTTTCTTTGATAATCAAAAATGATTAAAAAATTTAAACAACAGATTCTAATTTGTTCCAAACTTCTAACTTTTTATTTTACTAAAATATCGCTAAATATCCTTCATTAGGTCGTTCAACTTTAACACAAAAACCATCCAAATATATTGAACATTTTAGATGCTATGAAGACCACAGCTAAAATAAAATAGTAACCACTACTCAGGTCAACATAAAAAAAAACATAATTCAAATTCCCCACAATTAATTACGTCGTCATTCACGAACAATTAAAATATAAGTCCAATAAAAAAAAACTAGAGAAAAACAGCTATTTATTAAGCGTAAAATAATATGCGACATCCTATTTCAATTCAGTTATTAATAAGGTTGTTATTATTCGGAAAAATATAATACAACGCAATAGAAGAACACAGAGTACATATAAAGGTAGTTATTTATTTATCTACGTCGTTGAGAGTATGACTCAGCACCGTCATTCACTCACACACACGTGAATGAATTCAAGGTGAAGATCGAATGATATCCAACTAAAACAAACAACATTACATCCCACTAGTTCAATCGGTTGACATTTACGACAAAAAAAAAATTATAACCAGTAAATTGTTTACACAATGTATGGTCCTAACCACTAGACGATCACAGCCAAATCTTTCCGAATTCGCCGTCTAGCACTAGGACATGAAGAGAGGATCGAGCCGCAAAGAAAGCCTATCATGGACCTTCCAGACACAGTCCGGTGGGGCGTCCAAGATATCGCTGAAAGGAAGATATGGCCAAAGACCTGGAAGTGTCCATCAGTCAGATATGGCACAGAAATAAAGAAGAATAGCGCACTTAAATGTCGGAGGCCAACATCCAATTCGGGACGTTAAGCTAGCGAAGTAAATGAGTAAGTATATTAATAAAATGAAAGAAAAGAAAAAATACATTTCACCTTATTTCTTACCAACCAGATTCGATCATTTGTGAATGAACTAACGACCTTGTCGAATCACATCGAGTTAATCGAATGGATATAATAATGAATCGTTCAATTCAATAAATATTCATCATTCACTTAGGTATAGAATTTACGTAATTAATTTAGAAACGTCAATAACTATTATCAAGAGACAAGACGGTCTGAATGAGTTTAGGTAATGTAATTATAGACAGCATGCATAACTTCACGCTAAGTCCCTTGCGGAGTAGGCAGAGAGAACATAACACCATAAGGCGCAATTCTTACACGCCTCACTCTCTTCTTTGACTTTCATAACTCTATAACTCTTGTCATACACGCCCATCGATTTTTAACGCTGAATTAATTACAAGTATATACACCACAAGTCTATACACCTAAAAAACATAGTCATGCACGTGATGGAAGTCAGATAAAAATAACAATATTATTTTCTTCTATATTTCTGAACTAATATATTTTAATGCGCAGACGTATATTGAAAATTAAAACAACAAATTAATGAACAATAAATTCCTTTTTGTGTCGGTATAATCATGATAAATGGATTACTTGAATATTCAGAAACAGTATTATCTTCGTAAACACTATAGATGGTTGATAGCTATGACATTATATAATTTAGGAGTCGAGGACGGCCACGACACACCTATAACGAAATAGAACGAGTTCTGGAGGAAGGTGATGTTGGGAGACTTAAAAATCTACGCTCTTGTATAACAACAAGAGTTATGAGAGTTGTAGAAGCGAGTGAGGAGTGTAAGAATCTTGCCTTATGGCGGTCTGTTCTCTCTGCCTACCTCACAAGGGACTTAGTGTAAGTAAAGTTATATGTGTATACAACTTAGAAATATTATGTGATCAAATCGTGTGTTTAATGTTTGGTGTAAGCCATAAACGGTGTGAGTTAGTATTATTGTTACATAAAAAAAATGGAAGGTGGGCGTCTTGAGTCATGACCTTGCTCTTTGCGCGTCGATCGGCGAGCCCACATTGGCCTCCGTGCTATTCGAACAAGTATATTAGACTTATTATATATCGATTCAAACAATATCGATAGCAGAAATAAATTAAACATTAAAATGTCCTTTGAATGTTCTAAAATAAAATGCAATGATTCTAAAATGTAGTACGTAATATTAAGTGCAATAACATAACATAACTTCACGCCTTTTGCTACCCGAAGGTGTAGGCAGTGGTTCGCTGTTATGTTTACGTCACAAATGGAATAGGTGGCGAACCTATTGCCATTTGCCTATTGCCATTTAAATGTAATAAACTATAGATAAAGGACTTAATTTTAATTTACTTAAAAATAATACAAGAAAATCTGTAGCTTAACAGTGGTAAAGTCTTGCAGTTCGCTGCAAGGCTACAATGGCTCTACCGGTGAAATACCACCACCTCTCGGAATATCGGCGTGAAGTGGCTCGTGCCGCGTGTCGTTCGGTGATAGAGGTATCCGGAGGCCCGACGCCCTTTCCCCTTCCTTTTTCCTTCTACTCCCTTAAAGGACCGCAACGCACCACGGTGTTTATGGGCGGTAAGTAGTTACTTACCATCAGGTGACCCACTTGCTCGTTTGCCGTCCTATCCCATAAAAAAATGTTGATTTTCATCCAATACATTATACAAGGAATAGACTGACATTTTTATCAGTAACAGATATATTTCTTTAAGTAGGGAGAAAGATTTGTTATTCGCATTCTGGTCTCTATATGATCGACGGACCTCGTGGTGCAATGGCAAAACTATCGACTGTGGAATCGATTCCGGGTAATTCGATCCCCAACCGAGTACAAATATTTATGACAATCATTATGTTTGTATGACGTCTGGGTATTTTTCCATGTATTTAAGTATTTACAAAAGACAAGTAATATAAATACAAGTATTTATATCCGTTTTCTACTATACCTAACACAAGCGTTTAGTTGCTTAGCTTAGATCTAGCTTGTGTGTATTATGTCCAAATATATTATTATTATTATTTATGATGGAAATCCTTAAATACTTTTATGTCAAATAGGTATATTTTTAATTGAGGTTTATAAATACATTACATATATGTACCGTTCAAGCTCTTAAGTCGTATAGTCGTAGCGTAGTGTACCACATGGAGCCAATTAGTATTCTTCGTGACATTATTTGATCCTAAGATCATGCACAAAGTTATTATTATTCTAATTATGCGAATATAATCTTTTAATAATATTATATACAGTTATTGCCGAGTATTATATCATTAGTTCCTTTCACAGCGACATTAATAACACATAACATAACATAACATAACTTCACGCCTTTTGTTACCCGAAGGTGTAGGCAGCGGCTGTTAAGCCTCGTCTCGCCGTTATGTTTACGTCCCAAATGGAATAGGTGGCGAACCTATTGCCATACCGGGCACAAAGTTTGTCAGTCATCGGTATTTATCACACATAACTTCCGAAAACAATTTCGAAAAGTCATTGGTGTGAGCCAGTGTCTGGATTCGAACCCCGGACCTCTGGATCAGAGGCCGTGCGCTCGCCCACTGCGCCACCGGGACTGACCACAGCGACATTAATAGCTGTGTTTATATTGCTTATGCATTCAACCTTATCATCTTCGTTCGTATTTATGTTAATTATGAGTATTTACTTTGTACTCCTTACTTTACGACCTTATTTTACGACCATATAAAACCGTGGTATGATGTACTTCTGTCAACTGTTAAATTAAAATACTTATCTTCACGCCACGTCGCGTGCAGGGTGAGCAGAAATAACAGAGCGCCATAAGACACCGATTCTTACACACCTCACTCGCTTCTCTGACTTTCATAGCTCTTGTCATACACGCGCATCGGTTTTGACATTCCGCATGAAAACGTTAAGATCACGTGACACATACCGTCAAATGGGGTGACTTGGGATCTAAGGGTGAATAGAGATGAAAATTTACCACCATAATTCTATTTGAGTCTAAACTAAAATTAATAACTTTTGTGTTTAATCTGTGAATAGACAACCTATTTGGGTAGTACACAAGAAAGTTTTAGTTGTACTATACTGGTTACTAAGTAATTGAGGTGGAAAATTTCATCTCTATTCACCCTTAGATCCCAAGTCACCCCATTTGACGGTAGTTCATTAATTTCATGAAGTTTTTATTTAATTTTATTAATTTTAGAATCTGTTTTCTTCTTTCGAATAATCTTGATGACAATTGCACGGAGTTTATAGTTTTAATTTTAGGAAATAATACAGGCCACTTAGAAATAATAATAAAAACTATTTGCAATAATTTAAAAAAAAATGTGGAACGCGATAGCTCGGGCGCTATTCACCATCGGACGAAGAACATCACACGGAACAGGAAAAATCAATGCGACTTAGACATCTTGCCAATAAAAATGTTGATTTCTAATTGCATTAAAGTGCTAAGTTGCCATTTTATATTATTGTAATCAAGTTTGAGCGTAACAAATTGATAATAAACCATAGTACACATATACACATCGACCTTGTGAGGCATCACAGTGCATTCTGCATTTTATTGCATCGACATTGAATTTGAAAAGGACACTGTAGTGACTATTATAAAAAAGAAGGTCCTCACGAAAAACATTCGTTTTTTTTTTCCTTTTAACTCTAAATTGGACGAGAGCTGTGGTAATTTTGTTATTTTTACCGAGGTTTCACGATTTGTTTTGCTTATATTTTTCACGTATATTCGTAGAGCATTTCTTTGTTGTATATAAACGCTGTTTTTTTTTAATCGGAATATAGATTTATTTCTGTATGGCTCGAATGAAACTTTTACAATTTTATTCTGTTTCAGTAGAAAAAAGTTTCATTCGACTAGAAATAGAGAATATAACTATTATTACAGTCATTATGTCGTAGAAGAATAATTATTAATTATCATTGTTTTTGATATAGATAATGCTGATTCCCAGCACATAGCACACATGGTTAAAAAAATCGACATGCCATTGACAATAATAATCACCAACAACATAAATAAGGGTTAAAACTCTTTTAAGCATTTTGAATATAATAGTTTAGATCAATGAAGGAAATCAGATACACTTAGGCCCGTAAGATCAATCATAGTTAAAACTGTCGATTTTCTAAACTATAGTCAATTTTAATCTAGAGTTTAAACCTGCCTCGTAAGATCAACAGTGAAATGGACATAGATTACGTAAACTAAGTTTAGTTTTCGACAGATGGCAACATTTGGTTATTTAATGTCCATATTTCGCTCATCATTCACTCTTTTGTACATTGTCTGTGGCATATTTCGTGAAAAAACTCTTTTTCTCTTTCTTTTATGATGTTTTATAGTGTGACCATAGATTTAAGAAAAATAGATCGGCAATAGTCACCCAAACAACGTGACCAAAAATGGGTTTGTTAATGTGTGAGTGACTTACGGGGCTCGTGGCGCATTGGTAAAACAACCGGCTGCAGCACTGAGGTCGGGGGTTCGATTTTCAGCCGAGCACAAATATTTATGACAAACATTAATATTTGTGCAGCGTCTGGGTGTTTTTCTGTGTATTATAAGTATGTATTTACAAAAGAAAAGTATATATATAGATATATAAGTATATATATATATATAAGTATATATATATGTATTAGTATCCGTTATCTAGTATCCACAGCACAAGCATTTAGTTGCTTAGTTTGGAACTGGAGGGCCCTGTGTGATTTGTGTCCAAGATATTATTATTATTATCAATGTGTTCGTAAAAAGCGCTTCAAAACGTTAACTTTTACATCTTTAATGTTCATGTGTGGAAATGTAAATAAAATATACGCGGTTCCCAAAATCTAATATAAGTGGTTGCGCTGTCAGTGATTCGATGCTATTAGTAAATTTTTCCTGACATGTGCCATCTATTGTAGTCTATGCTAAATCTATGTATGAACCCACAACCGTTGTGTCAGATGTCAGCTGATAAACGACCGCCATTTTTAAACTAGGCGGACCACGGTTTAAACGGCAAAATCTCCTGGTGTAAGCTAAACTATAGTTTAAACTGTTATTGGAGTTTTATCTAGCATTGATCTTACGAAATAAACGACAGATAAGGTTTAAACTAGGTAAAATAGTTTAAACTGTGATTGATCTTACGGGCCTTAGTTATAAACGCAACGTGTATTCTCGAGAAGGTCCATCTATTGTTGCATCTAGGAAATCACCGCAAACAACCTTGTCTTGCTTTTAGAATGCTTTTAAGATTTTCGTAATAAATGCAATCAATATAATTGCGCTTGTACAAAACAATTGCATGATATGAATATGCATTTATTAAGTTCTTTTCGTTTTACGAAACATTTATGGTAACAATTTGCTGGTAGAATAAAAATCTTTTCGTATAGACAAATATATATATTAGTAGAGGTTTATGTCTCAAATCTTGAGAACAAAGTAGCTGACGGATAATCGCATTACGACATCTAATCGATTAATACCAATAAAGGAAAGAAGATTAGACAGATATGTCTATTATGCTGTTTTAATCATGATAATTGCCAAAAATAAAGAAGATGTAGTGACAAGGATAAAGAAAGGAATGCTTAAATAGTTTGGACATGTAGAAAGGATTGACCAAAGAAGACTGACTGAACGAATTTATGAGACAAGTGTGAAAGGGCAAACCGATAAAGGTCGACCTAGGCGACCTTTTGGCAATAGTGGCCTTAACCGATAAGCATGTATGAAAGCGATAATAAGAGTTGGAGGAAGCAAGAAATGTATGTCAGGATCGTAGCAAATGGAAAGAATTAGTCACTGTCAGGGGGAAAGCATTTTGTCAAAAGCCTTACTTCTATTGCATTTGATTTCTAAACAAAATATTTGAAATACACCATCACAAATTACTGTAATTATAGATAGAGTAATTTGAATATCAGAACCTTCCGAGTAAGGGTCTAGAGTCCACAAGTTTATCCAACGCTCCTTTGCTTCTAATAATTAACTAACTACGTTATCGACCGTTATAATTGCATTCGTCGCGGCTTCTTCCCTTTCGAATATCGTTCCACGACCTTCACTTCATTCGCAATCAATTAAGAGCCTCTCACCTGACAAACATCTTGCATCATTGTTCCAATAGCTTACTACAGTTCCGATATCGAAACTTTATAAAACACATCATCTTCAGCATTTTTAAGATTACTTTCTACATAAGTCAATTGCAATCAAACGTAAAAAAAATAAAAGTGAAATATTTCATTTGGTGTTTTTTTTTTAATTTTCTGTCCCTCTCTCCCCCGTTGGTGAGATGTCGTGAGATTTTGTTCAACCCCCTCCCCCATCCCCCAATCTCACGTGAGATTATTCAGAATGTGGGTTTCTTGCGTAAACGCGTTTGGTTGTTATTGTGGAAAGAAAATTGAGCTATTTGGTATAAAATACATATGGTGGTTTGACATTCAGTAGATGCTAACGTCGAAGTATGAATGAAATTATTTTCTTTCGAAAGAATTAGTGAATAATCGTAATCGTATTACGATGACGCTAAAATTAAATATTGAGCATGCACCTACATACAATTTGGATTGAATGGACCAAAATAGTATTTTTTTGTTTCAATCAGAACAAAAATTGCGTGTTATTTGTCGAAACCCTCCATCTCCCTAACGTGAGATTATATGAGATTTGACCCGACCCCCTTCCCCCCTAAATCATCTCACGTAATTTATGGACGCCCCCTTTCAAATATAAGCCAAAAGTATCTAGGCGTCCAAGTAAAGGTATCGTCAACAAATGAGACGAGCGGAGAAAGCTTATATTACTTTGAATTGAGGTGAGCATAAATGTACAGTAAAGAAGAGAAGGGAAGATAGACAACAATGAAGCACAGAAGATTTGTCCTCTCGATCTTCGACTGCAAAAATTCCCTGTTCTACACAAGTATACGTTGATTAATTGTTCTTACTTAGTTTAAGGCGATAATCTCTTTAAACTTTTCTCAGCAAACATCTGGCTCAAAAACATCATTAAGCTATGGTAGACCCACGCAGTTTGCTTCCATTCTATCCTACTCCTAATCGCTCTCCCTATTCCGTCTTAAAACCTTTAAGACGGAATAGCGGCAACGCAATTGTACGGCGTCCCTGTGTGGCGCTAGTCACCTACCACCCGGCAATCCGCTTGTTGTTTTCCCCACTAACTCATAATAAAAATATGCTTGTTTACTCGTTCACAGCACATTCCCGCTCCGCATATTTCCGCTTCAATAGACACACACTCCTCGTCTGTCCCGACACGGAGGACGCTTCAAGTTGACAAGCCGATGACGCAAACTCATCGATTTAATATCCATCGATAATACGACAACTGATCAGCGAATTTCACAAACAATATACAAAATTTAAACGAGAACGATCGAGTATCGAGAAGCGTTATTGAAGTTTGATAACTCGACAAGTCAAAACTTATTTTGTTTGACGCATTTCAAATAGAATTATTGACTACTACGCAAGAATTATTTTAGACAACAAATAAATGAGTTTCCTCTAACTGCTCTTACTGCATCATCCCCATCGTTGCGAATTACTTGCACTTTTTTATGGGATAGGAGGGCAAACGAGCAGGTGATAAGCAACCAACGCCGCCCATGGACAGCAGCAACACATATAGTGTTACTGTTGCGTTGCCGACCTTTCAGGGATAGGGGATAGGGAAGGAAATGGACCAATTCGCATGCAATCGACACATTTAACATCACTGCTCGTTCACTCACTCTGTAACGAACCCTACTCCCGTTGGACAAGAACCTCTCGTAATTACTGAATGTACTCAAATGAAATTCAAGGAATGGTATGATCCTTTTCTCGTCTATTTGATTTGTTAATATTTATTGTAAGTAATAATTCTTGTTAAATGTGGTGGTGTACAGCGAAATTTTCCGCTCAATTTATAAAAGGCTCCTTCAAAAAGATACTTAAATAACAACCATAAAGATTTATACTTAGCATTGAACAAACTTACAAAAAAAAATAGATATTATGACTGAACATTGGTTTATTATGAATTACTCGTACTTGTGGACCGCTTTCCCCATTTAACACAGGGTGGGTGGCAAGAACACGTGTCACCAAAATCAATAGAAATTAATTATGAAAATTTTTCTACATATTATATTAATATAACTTACGTTATGAACATGATAAACAATTGCTAATCTTATCAAATCATAGGGGAATTGAGGAGTAGGTAGAGAGCACACAGTGCCGCAAGGCACGACTGTTGCACACCCACTAACTACTTCGGTTTTCATAACTCTGCTCATCGATTTTTAAAGCTCATAACATTCCACAAACTATCTTCGGCAAGGACCCGTTCAATTTGGTCATAGAAAGCGTGTAGTGGCCGTCCTTTGCTCTGTATATCTGCTTAGTCAATTTTGCATCATCCATTCATTATACACGTCCAAACATCTACAATATCATATTTTACTGGATACTTTTACCAAAAAAAGTAATTCTATTAAAAGCCACTTTCAGATCGACATAACCAAACTGAATTCGATATGAGTACCCAAAAGCCTTTGGCACGAGTGTTCCGATAATATTCAATTGGAAGTTATCAAAATATTTTAACATTTTTTAAAACGTTCAATATACCAAAACATAACTTATGCATAAAAAATACATTGGATTAAACGAGTACATATAAATTGTTTCCGGCTTCATTTTCGCGGCATTTTCACGCAATAATCCGATAGCAGATTGCGTAATGAATGTAATAAATATTAAAATCAAACGTAATGCTTAAAACTTTAAATGCTTAAAAAAATTAAAGAAAATATTGAATTTATTTAAATTGCCATTTTAATAATATTATTGTGTTTTTTCAACAATACATATGGAAACTAAATTAATTTCTTAGTATAGTGATTTTATTTTGTATATCTATACGCTCTGATTGTCCGAAAATGCAGGCAGTTTTCCAAAAGAAATATTAAATTGTAAGGAAAATAAGATGTGCATATCGATTATCACACATTATTAAACTAGAAGCAAATTGCTAAGTTACTTACATACATACATACATAAGCTCACGCCTGTATCCCATGGGGGTAGGCAGAGACTTTGGCTTTCCACAAGCTACGATCCTGACACACATCTTTCGCCTCATCCACAGTCATACGTCTCGTCATGCATTTACGTCGGTTTCGGGTGCTACGCATTTTGCCTTTTTTAAACAGACCACTTATTTGGTCGTGGTAGCTCCGTCTTGGTCTCCCGATCCCGACCCTGCCACTCACATTCGCTTCGTATACTCTTTTAGTCATTCGGCTTTCATCCATTCTTGCAATATGACCAAACCATCTTAACATACTTCTCTCCACTTTGGTCACCACATCATCCTTCAACTTACATTTCTCCCTTATCACGCTATTTTTTAAGTTACTTAAATTAGAAAATGCTAAAACTAGGCTCAATGAAAAAATATATAAAATAGCAATATAGAGAAAACAAACAGAAATTCAAAACTGAAAAATATTCAAAGATTCAAGAAGACGAAGAAAATCATCAATCTTTCTTTCATTTTTTTTAAATTGAAAAGAATTCCGAGTCTCGACTCAGACTGGTCCTCAATCTAATTACCTGTCTGCTTGTTAAAGTAAAATGGCATTTACTCCGCGCAAAATTGTATCTTGTTACTTAGTTCAACTGCAAGGCTGCTTTTTAATAAGATCAATCAAACTTCCATATACTTTACGCCTTTAATTCCCGAAGCAGAAAGCAGCAGCGTAAAGCCTCGACACGAAAACTGACTTTTCTGGTCCCGTGAAGTACCCAGTAAATGCTTCTATTGCTATACTCGAACTCGGAACCAGTGTAGCAAAAGTCGGAGTGTGAAACTAACTATCTATATAATAAACAAACAAGTCTGAACATATATTTCAGTCGAAACATACACAGTTACACGGTCAACCCTGACCGCGCCGCACAAGGTAAGTTATTTTTGAATATGACAGATCGCCAATTTTCTAATTCCGTCACTGGTACTTCTCAGAATTGTTATTTATTTTTCTTAAAATCTAGCATTTGAAAAACGAACGTATTTAAGAAAAAAAAAATGTTTCGTTTTTAAGATAAACAATAGATGTGTTGTAAATAGGTTTGTTTACAAAAAATACGACCTTGTCAAACGTCGATACGAGGTAAATAGGCAATTTTTAGTGTTTACTCGACTGTTGTGTGCACTGAAATTATTATCAGTCAATGAAATATTAAGATTATAATTTATCTATCGACAGATAAGACATATTTCATAGCCTATAACATCTGCAGTGATAAATACTACATACATGTTATTACAGAATCATACACAAACTATGTTTTCCTAATAAAAAATGTAAACAAATTCACCGTAATAATTCAAAGTGATTTCGGGAAAGTCCCCGATATCGAATAGTGATGTGACACCAACAATTTTATGAAAATCTTTTGGCAAGTTATTGCCTATTAACTATTTGTTGTTGAATTCAAAATTTGTGCAAGATATATTAGTGATGGTACTGAACCTATACCATGGGACCAAATATTTCAGTTTGCTGCCACCTCATGCAGGTTCCCAGAATAAAAAACAAGTGTTACAAAAATAACTATTAAGGAAATCTCAGATACATTGTATACAAATAAATAATATCTCTTTTTTCTTATACTAAAAAGGAACATATCTGTTGGCAAATATTGCAGAAGAAAAAGATGATTCTCGTTTCCAACAATTGTGTATTTATAAAATAGGTCAAAGTGACAGTATTATCAGCCTACCTTAGACAGGCATTGCGGACAGGGAATACAATCGGCTCAGCTGTTATTATTGATCGCCAGTAACTTGGAACGTAAACCTATCGTTATTGGCGTCCAAACTGTTACCTGCTAATATCCACTCGCGTTTATCAACAAGCTATATACACTGGCATCCAACACCGCTGAGTGGTAACAACAACCGATTAATAATAGCCACTGATATTGCAATCACCACCTGTTTGAAGAACACTCATCTGATTGCGTAAACTCACACTGTCACCAAAACACACAAGAGTTCAAGAGAAAAATAAAACTGATTCAGTACATAAATATTTAATACGACAACACGAGGTGTGTATCCGGGAAACGGCGTAATATCGAGGCGCAATAATTTTTTAGCATACGTACGCTCGGGTCGGCGGTGCGAGCTCGACTGACGATTGAGTACTGACGTCAACTTCTATCTCGCTCGGTCGACCTACGCCGCTGCGTAGGGGCGGGCGGAGGCTACGAGAGGGCTACATCCGCCCACCGGGGCTACGAAGAAAATTAAACTGCGCGTTTCAGTATACACAGCGGGTCCCAGTGCTACTTGGAAAAGGTCAAATGACAAATGTTATTAGCAATTTTATTAATAATTGAACTATTCGATACGACAATTTCATGATAAGAGGTCTGATTTAATTAAAATAGTGAATAAATTTTATTTAAAAGGGGGGATATTATTAATTATTATTATATTAGTAATATAAAAGGAAATAAGAGAAGAGGAAGACCTAAGAAAATATGTATAGATTGTGTGAAAGATGACATGATTAAGAAAGGTGTTAGGGTGGAAAAGAAAAACATATGTGTCAACCCCAAATAATATGAATTGGGCAGGAATATGATGGGCGATTTTATTTTAAAATAATATCTCGTGTTTAGTTGACAAAAAGGTAGGTAGCCCAAAGCAATATATTATTAGGTATAATTAACATAACACAACATAACAATAATTAACATAACAGTAGCACATATAGTGTTACAGTTGCGTTGCCGACCTTTAATGGGAGTAGGATAGGATAGGATGGGCCTCCGGGTACCTCTCTCACCGAACGAAACGCGGCATGAGCCACTTTACGTCGATCTTCTGAGAGGTCGTGGTATTTCACCGGTCGAGCTGGCCCATTCATGCAGCGAACTGCTTCGCTGTACCACTAATAAATAAGACTCGATTGTGATTCCGATGTTATATTGGTGTTTATTAAAATCGATATAATATCGAGTCGTACCTATAAAACATATTGTTTATAGTGCGTGATCGTAATTGCAAATCCACGAAACTAAACTAAAATACGATTTAACATGGCACTCAACACTGAGAACAATATCTCCTTCCCAGAGAAAGAATAAAAATGTTAAATGTATCACCCAAAATTGATACGTTTAGTAAACGCTGTGATAAAATATAATCTATAAAACTTTATTGTTACAGACAAGAAGAAAATAAGTAGCAAATACTGAGAATTCTGCAAAAAAAGTGGTGTAATCTTTTTTGGAACTTCACGCCTTTTTCTACAGGTATGTATAAGCAGAGGCTATTATGCGTCGACTCAAGGGTCAACTGGTGGGTATGGGTGTGGATTGTCACGAAGGTAAAAATAAAATAATAAGTATGCTGACACAAATTTATTTCCAGAACTATTGAACTTTTCCATTTGCTAGCATCCGGACTAGTATCGGAACCTATTGCCATAAACTAGGCACTATGTTGTCAGTCATCGATATTTGACGTACTTATTTTTTTATTATAGAGTGACACGATATCACGAAGTAAAGATGTAAGAAGTAAAGAGACACAGAAGTCCGAACGTAATGTTGAACGAATGGTCTCTATTTAAGGTAAAAATTTTCGCCGGTAGATCGCGCCATCGTTCAAGAAGCACTCGGTCAAATCCTTACGCGAAATCTTTTGTCGCTGTTGTCAGCTCTGTTTAATACTAAAGGCACGTACGTAATCATCGGTGTGTCTGAAATTCTAGCGCAGACTATGGCAGAAAAGAGAACTAAGATCTCAGTTTATTATTGTATACATTAATACTATGCAAATCACTAGACTATTCGGACTCCTGTGGATCTATACTACGAGCCCGGCATACTTACAGTTGCTATCCAAAATGCGTCAAGCCGTT
This sequence comes from Euproctis similis, assembly GCA_905147225.2. Classification (NCBI taxonomy): domain Eukaryota; kingdom Metazoa; phylum Arthropoda; class Insecta; order Lepidoptera; family Erebidae; genus Euproctis; species Euproctis similis. Next base: position 11,317,326 of record LR990119.1, read on the forward strand.
TAGACTAGAGATATAACATAACACATGCGTATACATGCACTTATAAAAAACATAACCTCACTTTTCAGGGTAGACGGATAAAAAGTGACGTGCTTAATTTCTCTCATAAAAGTTTTACCGAATTGAAGTCGAAATTCACCGCCGTATTTTTCTTTAATTAGGAAAACTTTCCTAAACGGTTCGCTAGAGCGGAAACTGACGAATCTGCGCTTTATAACTTTTACGTCATTAATCACTTTGATAGTTTATTTAAATGTTAATTATATATAACATTTTCTTAAATATTACATAACAAACGACATAACATAACTTCATGCCTTTTTCTACGCGAAGGTGTAGGCATCGGCTATTAAGCCTCATGTCGCCGTTATGTTTACGTCCCAAATGGATCAGGTGGCGAACCTATTACCATCGAAATTCATCACACATAACTTTCGAAAAGTCATTGGTGTGAGCCAGGATTCGAACCAGAAGCGGGCTTCTCGATTCAGAAGCGGGCGAAATATTATATTTTTCAACTTTATGCTCGGTGTATGTCAGTCAATCAGTTACCTATTCCATTTGGGACGTAACGAATCCGAGAATCGAAGCTAAACAGCCTCTGCCTACACCTTCAAGACTGCCACCCATCCAATTTTAGGAAGAAGAAAAGAGCTGAACGCAAGACTATTTACTTGGTTGCAGCAGGTCGGAGTTGTCGGTTATAAATATGAGGGCGATGAGTATACACAATCTACAATATTCAACCACGGAAGTGGTAGAGCTACTCATTCAGCTGCATGAATGGGCCGGCTGAAATCGTATTTTATACCTCTAGGAATATCGATGTAAAGTGACACATTTTGCGTTTGGTTCAGTTAGAGAGCCATCTGGAGGACCCCCCCCTTCAATCCATTCCAATATTAATTAAATATTTATTTTTAAACCTTCCGCGGTACATAAGCAGCACTTACACGTTTCACGTTTTTACCCATCCTTTGTTAACTACTGGAAAATTCATAGCTGTCAATCAAACACGGGGACCTTTCAAACGCAGTTACTCCAAGTGACATCCAGGGTAAGTTATAGCACAGAGTAGCAAGCATATGGCGTAGTTCCAGATCACCTCACATGATCTTCACGACTTTCATAACCTCTATCAGGCACGCCCATCAGTTATTACTGCTTCTGACATCACCCAACAAGGTCGATTCGATCGTAATGGTGTAATAAAACATGTAAAATATGACGCATTATGATTAAAGAATATGTTTTATTTTTCTATGAAATATTATTAATAATATTACTCTTCTTGATATATTGGATAGTATATCTATAAAATTAGTCTCGGTAGTCTGGAGAACGAGTATCTCGCTTCTGGACCAAGAAATCGTGGGATCTAATCCGGGCTCACACCGATGACCTATCGGAATACTTTTCGGAAGCTATGTGTGATAAATATCGAGGCATGACAACACTGTGCCCGTTATAGCAATAGGTTCGCCACCTATTCCATTCGAGGCGTAACGAGTGGGCCTCTGGGTACCTCTCCCACCGAACGAAATGCGGCATGAGCCACTTTACGTCGGTCTTTTGAGAGGTCATGGTATTTCCCGGTCGAGCCGGCCCATTCATGCAGCGAACTGCTTGGCTCTACCACTGTTATAACTTAGTACATACTGAAAAGGGAATGAGTTAACTAACTAGGTATTCGCGTTTTACTTGTAAACTAAATATCGTCGGCATAATGGAAGAACTACATAACTCAAATTTTCTGGATAATTGCGATTTGCGTTTTTGACACTTTTTTCACATCATTATCAAACATTACCAAAAAAAAACAAGTTATCCTAATTTGCCACACTGTGATATTGCAATCATACCGTAGTTAGCTAACTCTTCATGGCAATTAATTAGTGTTCCCACACATTAGATGAGGGAATATATATAAATTTGGGTAAACTAAGTATTGAGTTTTGAATCTAATTTAGCTGGCTTCATTACAATATTTTCGTTCGCGGAACAAACAAATAACTCAATTTAGTTAATTCATTTTATAATCAAGTGATCTAAAGTAACAGCTGTTCATTTATTGGTATGGTTAGTTAGTTTTACTATTTATTTCTATAAAAAGGCATTATTTTTGTATTGGGTTATGATATAGGTCTGTTAGACCAAAAGCTTCGATTCATTTAGGGGGTCACGATAATAGTACATGCATACATAACATCACGCCAAATCCCTTGCGGGAAAGGCAGAGAGAACAGAACGCCATAAGGCACGATTCTGACACACCTCACTCGCTTCGTTGACTTTCATAACTTCTTTCATGCACGCGCGTCGATTTTTGAGGCTCCTAACATTTCCTTCCTCCAGAACACGTTCTATTTGGTCATGGAATGTGTGTCTTGGCCGTCCTTGACTCCTACATCCATCAGCTTTTGCATTGTATATCTGCTTAGTCAATCTTGTATCATCCATTCTTTCTACATGTCCGAGCCATCGGAGCATGCTTTTTCTTACTTTTACACCGACACTCTCATATATAAAAAAGTTAAAAGATAATAGTAAGATGTAAATTTAATTTTATCAAAATGTTAGTTACTTAGTTCTACCATTATAGCGACGATTTTTCCCTGTGCCTAATTGTAAAGTAACTATCGGAACTAGGTTAGGTTAGTATTTAGCTTTCCTTTAAAAATTAAAGTTAAAAAAAAGTAATTAGCGGAGTTTTATTCCACGAGAGGAAGAACATTTATCGCAATTAAAAAACTGAAACCATAATTGTTTCAAGAACATGTAGCGATATAGCACATGTTCATGGGCGGCGGCAGTCGCTTACCATCAGGCGAACCGCTTGAGCGCTTACCCCCTTTTCAAATCATTACAAAGTATAAAACAAAGTCGGCGATGGTGTCTCGATAAATAGCGTCAATATTTAATAAATTCGAAAATTTTACTCATATTGCTTCTGAGGCCAAACAGACTTCGCCGGGTCAACTAGTAAAATAAAAAAAGTAGAATATTCGTAAAAAATATCTAAAAATATTATGAAAACCTTTAAGTAGTCTATATTACGCTATATTTATAGTAAGCTTATATAGACGTCTAGACTCTTCTAGTCGTCTATATAAGCTCTCTATATAAGTCAAGACAGTAACAAAACACGAGAAATATCAGGCAAGCGTAAGCGGACGGAATGCAACTAGATGCGCCCATGTCAATCTGCAACTCCGAGCCAATATCCTAGCGTTACCGGCCTTCAAAGGGGGTGGACCTCCACGCATCCATCTCACAGAACGAAACACGACATAAACGCCACTTCACGACGATTTTCCGAGAAATTATTCTTATAGTATTTCACCGGTTAAGTCGGCCCATTCATGCAGAGATACGTATTACATACAAACGAACTATTTTCTAGCTATAACAAAAACACCAACATATTCGATATTATTACATGTATGTATAATGTATATTAGTACACATATAATTTAATATGCTTACGGAGCACGGCGAGCGTAATGAAATTAAATATTCTTGATAGGGACCAGGTACTCCGCTTAGGGATCGTCCATTAACTATGCTATCTTTTAACTTAGCTCCATACGTACTGATAATGCCTCGTGAGGTCAAAAACAAATTGAATTGATTCAAGTTTTTAATTTATACATAATACAAATATCTAACTGATTTATTTGATATGATTATATGTTAGGTACATACACAAAAATAACATTTTCTACAATTTATGTCTGCCTTTCCTGTCTGCCTTTATCTGTTTTTCCGGGTAAACTCTGAAATTTCTAGACCGATTTTGACGGAATTTTTATTAGCAGGTAGCTGGTATAATAAGGAGTAACTTTTTTTTAGAAAACCTTTTATTTATTAATTCCAAGGCGAAACAAAGTGCGCCAGGTCAGCTAGTTTAAATTAATTCTGTTGTTGGAAGGGCACATCGCTTTTATCTTTATTAATCGCAATATATAGGAAACCATGAATACACATGATATTAACTGCACCTTCTTTAATGCCAAGTGATATTTCGTCATTTTTTTACTAACCCCTTATCACCGTTTTGAGCCGACGTAATTATTGGACCACTCCTCACGTATGTATAAGCATACTATTCGCTGGGTGTCCCTTATCGAGTTAAATCATCTCATATATGTATTTTTCAAATACCTCCATGATATTTAATTTTTCAACACATAAACTAAAGACGTCCTGGTCCTGATCCATATTTTAATAAAAGAATAATAATTAAATTATAAATAATTATAATAAAAATCATTTATATAAACGTCAAATATTTTACTATCGAGTACTATGGACACATGGTCCAAATTCAGACGATTCCTCACAACAACTTAAAAAATAAAGTCAAACGCCAACATAAAGCTATGACAAAGAAGTTACTCACTTGGTGTAAGCCCATGGACTAATGGTGACTACCACAGTTTAGAACCACGAATCTAAGCACATCCCAAAATATACCCCCTTTTAGGCTATAAAACGTGTCAAACAAATAATAGGCTACAGTAGGCTTACAGTACAGGCTTAGAAAACATTACTCCATTATTGATGAATGTAATGATAGTCTTGTGTGTTATAGTTTTGAAAGTGGAACTTCTAATCTCTCTTGCAATCGTTTAACGCTTTAACGCCCGCATGCAAGCACAAATGGTAATATATAATAGTAGGATATAACCCGGTCAATATATTAACTTAGAAAATTTCCTATGCGTTTTTTTTTCAAAAACATATCGCTTGCTATGATATCGGAATTTGAACAAAGTATTTTTCTATTTTTTTAAAAAATAAACAACTATATTTTCATAAATTTGATATAATATGAATACAGGAATAAGAGTTCCGTAGCGGGAATACAGTTATACAATGTGGAACAGGAGATAGTTAAACGGGAACAGGGAATACCGGAGAGATATCTGGAAATGTGAAAAGAAAAATATGGAATTAATAAACTACAAGTTAATAGATATTACTAGCAGACCGCACGAACTTCGTACCGCTATATTGTATGTTGTTTCCGCCTCACGGTGTTACTCGCGTACAAACAAAATGTCGATGACGACGATGATTACACATAGCCTATGTTACTCAGTGATAATGTACCTTTCTAAAGAAAAAAGAATTATTAAAATCGGTCCAGTACTTTTTGAGTTTATTCCTTACATACAAAAATACAAATCTATCCTCTTTATAATATTAGTGTAGTTAAACCAATGTATACGCCATTGGCAAGCGGCACTATGCTTAAATATCAAAAAGCCCTAGTTCGCATCGACGATACTGTATTTTAGAAAGTTATGTGCGACTACTTTTTTGCCCGCACTATTAGTAATAAAAAATAAATAAAATCATAATTATTTATGAGGGCAATAGTATACAGAGTTTATTAGTATTTTAAACATAGACAGCAGACACGGGTGCATAATTGTGTTTTAGTAAAAACTCATACGGAATAGACGATCAGTTAACAAATCATATTTTTTTATTGATATATATTTTTTATGTGTAACATCTTTGCTCTCGGTGGCTAGGATTCTTATGGGACAAAAGTGACTCGCAGAAAAACGGAGAATCGTGCGTTATTTGATTGGAAAAACGAAAACGCGCGGTGGCGGCAAGATAGCCGTGACGTGATTGATGCCCACCTACTCTTTGCGTGAGGTTTAGCACCATGTCGAACAGTCAATCAATATGTAGGCAATAAACTATGATAAGTCAGATTATTTGGTCAAAGGTTTACCATTGAGTGTACGCCATCTAGTGTGCGGCGCTGACAACTCAGAAACTCGATGGAAGTAATGATTTGACATGCTTCCACGCCATCTGTTGCAGTAAACGGGAATTAATAAATAAATTGAGCGTACCTTGAGCATGGTAAGGATCTTCTGCGACAGTTCATAGTCGAAGTTGGTGTACTTGGAGTCTGTCATGTCGTATATAAAGACGAGACCAGCGCGCTGTGTGTCCACTGACTGCAGCGCCACATCCAGCTGATACACGACACCCTGGGATAGAAATATTATACAAATTAACACAAGCCAAACCGCTGGTTAAGACTAGTATTAAAACAAAGGAAAAATATATAATTATTTTTATATACATTCTCCGTATAAAAATAGGCATCGCAATAATAGCAATAATAAAAATATTATATTTATTATAAAAAATCGCTTATTTAATAATAATTCGCTCAAGCGATATACGATAGACTCGATAGACACATTACATGAATAATCATTACATAGTATAAAACAAAGTCAATTTCCGCTGTCCATGTCCCCTTATATGCGTATATCTTTAAAACTACGCAACAGATTTTGATGCGGTTTCATTTAATAGTTAGAGGGTGTCAACGGTGTGGTTTTGATTTGATAATTGATATATGATGTTGTAAAGAAAAAATGATGATTTTCGAGATTTAGCACTTTAATTGCAAACGCTGGCTGAACTCTAAGTGATAGATCAAAACAATGTCCTACATTAATAAACACCATCAGAAGGTCTGCAAAAACGTTCGCGATATGTCTATCTCTTAAGGATAATCTACAATGACCATTTTTATTCTTTTTACGAGAAATAATGGCTTATTTACGAAGCGATTTTAAACATTACAGCATTGATTTTCATCCAATTATGTGTCTTAAATTGACTGTGCTTTTAATATAGATCAATATGGTCCTTTACAGTGTGTAATTTAAACGAATATTTACGAAGATATTACAGTATTAACATAGCGGGACATGCAGTTGCGTCGCGCGCCAAAACGCGTGCCGATAAATAGCACAAATTGAACTTTTTAAGATCCAAATTTTACTCATGTATTACTTTTGATGCGGAACAAATTTCGCCGGGTCAGCTAGTTAAAAATAAAAATGAAACTGAACCCCTTTTGGTCATGCAGAAGTTGAATTTGTCATTCATACATACATACGATCTCGCCATTATCCCATAGGGGTAGGCCGAGAGTAATTCTTTCCATTTGCTACGATCCTGGCACACATTTCTTGCTCCTCCACTCTCATTGTCCCACTCTTGACATGGCCTCTCTCCAACACATCATTGATTTGATCGCGGTAAGTCCGCCTCGGTGGACCTTTACCGGTTCGCCGTTTCACACTTGTCCTACTAAATCGTTCAGTCAGTCTTCTTTTGTCTATCAATTCTACTTGTCCGAACCATCTAAGCATTCCTTTCTCTATTCTTGTCACTACATCATCTTTCTCACCACGTCCTCGAATTCCACTATTTCTCATTTTAACCACAAGGCTTACTTTGGTCATTCGGACGTTAAATTTGTCATTCGTACGTTACATTGTCATTCAGAGGTTGAATTTATAATTTGGAGTTTGAGTTGGTCAGTTTTATAGCAGAACATTGTCTACCGTGTCCGCTAATATTTTAGATACATAACGCTTTTGTGCGTTGTATGGAACAGCCTTCTTTCTTAGCGCCTGAACCGATTCTGATGATTTAGGTGTATATTCTAAAGTAACTCAATGTTTGCCAGCGTCATTAATTAATTGATAGTTCACGGAATTAATATGACTTACCTGTAGAGTGATTTGATGGGTGGTTTGTGAGGGAAAATGTTTGTTTGCAGTGAATACGGCAATAGCAGCTCCGGTGGCGTCTCGTGTCGGCTGTAAATGTGAAAAGATATATTAATGTCAAGTACCTATATAGTACTATATTTCGGGAGGATGGATAGCGAGATTATTTTTCATTTAAAGAGAAGCAGCTCGTGGTGGTATATCAGTGCTATGAACCGAAGGGCTATATGGGGATTTTTATCAATGATTCCTAAACTATAGAACATAACAACAACAATAAGTCATTAGAAAATACTAATGGAATGGTTTTATTTTTCGATAGAAATTTTTAATTAAATTACTGGCGTTCCTAAATGAAACGTCTCAGAGCGAGGCAACGCTGCATCGAGGTAACGCTGCATCGAGGTAACGCCGCATGAGTCATGTTTTTTCGTGCGTGCAGCCGGCTCCATCGAATTATAAGACGTGTGTCACCTCAAATATGTATTGTTTTCCAGATATTAGAAAGTGTACTTACCAATATAGTAAATTTTCCAGTCTCCAATTCAGATTTGAGTGGATCTTCGAACGGCTCGAATTTGTTAAGACCCTCCCTGCGGCGTGTGGCTTCGTGCTGCCGCCACAAGGCATGGGCACGAGCCACATCAAACTTGCGCGCGAGCAGGAACTTGATTGCAGTCGCACGCGACACACACGTCGCACCGGCCTCGCTCAACGTGTCCAAAAATTCTTTAGTTGCCTATAAATAAAAAAACATTACATTACGTTAGCAGAATGTTAAGCAAATTGTCGACGAACGAATTGTCCTAAATGTAGATAAAGTCGAGTGGCGATAGGAAATAGCGTAAACGGAGCGTTGGGCAGATTCCTGGGCGCAAAAAACATTAGCAGAAAAGCCCAGCTAGCAATCCACAATGCAGTCCTGATCCCAACGCTAACCTATGGAAGCGAGAGCTGGGTATGGCAGAGTGTGCATGAAAGTAGAATAAACGCGGTAGAAATGAGGGCACTGCGCAAACTCTGCGGAGTGACTCGCTTACCGCGTAGAAAACTAGGTTGTAAGGAAGGAAGTTGGTTTGAAAGAGAGTGTCGGTGTAAAAGTAAGAAAGGGCGTGCTTCGATGGTTCGGACATGTAGAAAGAATGGTTGATGCAAGACTGACTAAGCAGATATACAATGCGAAAGCGGATGGATGTAGGAGTCGAGGACGGCCAAGACACATTCCATGACCAAATAGAACGTGTTCTGGAGGAAGGTGATGTTAGGAGCCTCAAAAACCGACGCGCGTGCATGAAAAGAATTATGGAAGTCAACGAAGCGAGTAAGGCGTGTAAGAATCGTGCCTTATGGCGCTCTATTCTCTCTGCCTACCCCGCAAGGGATTTGGCGTGAAGTTATGTATGTATGTAGATAAAGTCTTAAAATTAAAATCAAGAATTTTGGCCACTGCATTATATGATTGAATATTGGCAGACCCCATTGCAAACATGAAAACTGTCAACCAAACGTGAAAGTTTAAGAGCACACAATAAGAGATAATCAATCTTTTCATGACATTCCTAGTTTAATCGAACGTCAACAAAAGCAATGAAGAAATAACAAATAACCAAGACTACTTGCAATTCATGAATCCAGATTTTCTGTCAGATAAGCTGGTTGTTATTTTTAATTCTACATGCAGAAAGAAGACAATCGTTATGTTGGTTTGATGGAAAATGATTATATATACAGAATATAAACAAGGGCAACTTAATCTTTTCCACTGGTTAAAAAAGATGCAGGAAAATACATATTAGTTTTACACATATGTGGATACAGACTTATGGATTACAAATATGTATATAGGTAACTCAATTTTAGAAATAGATGAAGAGCAGAATAAATGATTGAATTATTTTTATTTTTTTATATTTAGTCCTAATTTAAGAGCATAAGCACAGAAGTAAGTTTAGTAAGAAGCACAGAAGTAAGATATTAATCTTGTGGAAATGAGGAGACTGAGAAGTATAGCTAGATTAAGCTTGGTGGATAAAATGAGAAATAGTGTCCAACAGTGGTAAAGCCAAGCAGTTCGCTGCATGAATGGGCCGGCTCGACCGGTGAAATACCACGACCTCTCAGAAGACCGTCGTAAAGTGGCTCATGCCGCGTTTCGTTCGGTGAGAAAGGTACCCGGAGGCCCATTCCCCCCTTCCCCATCCTTTCCTCTCCCCTATTCCTTAAAGGTCGGCAACGCAACAGTAACACTATATGTGTTGCTGGTGTCCATGGGCGGCGTTGGTTGCTTACCATCAAGTGACACGCCTGCTCGTTTGCCCTCCTATACCATAAAAAAAAAGTGTAATTCGAGCACGTTAAAGAAGATATAGTGACAAGGATAGAGAAAGGAATGCTTAGATGGTTCGGACATGTAGAAAGGATGGACGAAAGAAGACTGACTAAACGAATTTATAAGACAATTTATACGTCTGAAAAGGCAAACCGGTAAAGGATCAGCCTAGGCGGACCTACCACCATAAAATCAATGATGTGTTGAATTAGAGGCTAGGTCAAGAGTTGCCATAACCGACGAGCATATATGAATGCGATAATGAGAGTGGAGGAAGTAAGAAATGTATGTCAGGATCATAGCAAATTGAAAGAATTTGTCTCTGCCTACCCCCATGAGAAAAAGGCGTGCTTGATGTATATAATCGATAATTGACACAAAACAACTACATACACTATACTAATTACAACATTATCTATATGTAGCTACCACGATCCTCGTGGCGCATTGGTGAAACTACCGGCTGGAGCAACGAGGTCGGGGGTTCGATTCCCACCCGAGCACAAATATTGGTGTGGCGTCTGGGTGTTTTTTCTATGTATTATAAGTATGTATTCACAAAAGAAAAGTATATAATATGTATTATTATCCGTTATCTAGTATCCATAACACAAGCATTTAGTTGCTTAGCTTGGAACTAGAGGGCGCTGTTTGATTTGTGTCCAAGATATTATTATTATTTAATCATTATCGTCCTCGCCATTTAGAATTATTATTAACGCTGATGTGACGCCCCTGGTGTTGCAGAGGTCCATGGGCGGCGGTAGTCGCTTTCCATCAGGTGAGACGCACGCTCGTTTGCCCCTTTTTACCATAAAAAAAAACAGACTAAAAAGTATTTAGTACTTCAACGGTTACTAAGTGAGCGATTACTAAAGTTGTAATGCATCAGCAAAACGTTGACAAGGAAACGGGAGACGACATCGCTGGGAGACAAATGATTACGTGTGATTTATAAAGACCGGATGCATCTCTTGAATCAACCTCTCCAAAACAATATTATAAGTGGTGTCACATCCGCACTAACATAATGTACCTAATATCGATTTTATACGATAATCATCCCCGTAAACACTGGAGGCATAAGAAACATACATATACATATATAACTTCGCGCTAAATCCCTTGCGGGGTAAGCGATTTTTGAGGCTCCTAACATCACCTTTCTCCTGAAAAGTCTCCAGTTATTTGTGTCTTTGTGACGAGCCAAGACACCAACTTACACTTAAACTTTAACACTTACTTAAACTTTAACAGTGGTAGAGCCAAGCAGTTCGCTGCATGAATGCGCCGGCTCGACCGGTGAAATACCACGACCTCTCAGAAGACCGACGTAAAGTGGCTCATGCCGCATTTCGTTCGGTGGGAGAGGTACCCGGAGGCCCACCCCCTTTCCCCATCCTTTCCTATCCCCTATCCCTTAAAGTTCGGCAACGCAACAGTAACACTATATGTGTTGCTGGTGTCCATGGGCGGCATTGGTTGCTTACCATCAGGTGACACGCCTGCTCGTTTGCCCTCCTATCCCAAAAAAAAAACTAAATTGTTGGTAAAAGAATTTTTGTGAGTTTCCCTAATAGATGAGTTATTTTGTCACTATTTTTGTCATAACTGGTGAAGATTATGGATTGCCTGCGACCCTGCTCGCTTGCAGTTTACATCCCTGCAACCCACTGTTTATTAAAATTTCCATATTACAGTTTGTTAAATATAAAGCGAATAAGTTTGCCACAATATAATGTATTATTTTTATATTACTTGGTTGGAAATTATTGATTCCCAATAAAAATTTTATCCCCTCGCTACACAACGATCTTTCAATAATAATATGTATCCAATTTCCTATCCAAGGACTCGAAGTCGGTACTTACTTATATTTGATCAGCAATTTAAGCGTGAAGAAGTAACAGGCAGAAGAGTAATTGTAAATACAATTTTAGTAATGAAATACCGACAACGGAGATATTTATGACCCAAACTAATTGTCTAATAAATCAGTTTCATTGGATTAAATATGGTTGAGTTGCATCAATATACCTGTTTCAGATATGACTAGTTCTTTCAACTCTATATCAAGTTTGGAAATATCTCAAATTCTGACTGACTGACTGAACCGCCACTCAAATCTGACAATCAATTAAGTGCTACTTACTGCTCAAATTTCACGTATTCTGTTTAATGTGACAGCTACTTAAACGCTTATGTAGCGCTTATATATTTGAGTGGCGGTTCAGTATTCGGGCGATAATGTCTCCAAGTTACCAGGAATAAAAATCAATCAATAAATTAAATAATATAATATGTTTTTATCAATTATCGTAATTGAAATTCATGCAAACAAAAGAGAATATAAAAAAGCAATACCCTTATGAATTTATTTAGGTTCCGTAGAAACATAACTCTCACTCTGGGTTCCATATCCTGTATGATAGCGTAGAAATCCATATCGAGGCAACTCATTTCACAAAGTGTCTGTCACACGTTTTAAATATTTAACATCACTGATATTGAATTACCACTTTTATAAAGCAACTATCACAATATAAAAACGTACCAAACAAAATTGTTATTTATCTATGTATATACTTTTTAATATCGATTAATGGACATACGAAACGAATGAGATGGAATATTATATTTAATTTAGCGGAATTATTATTAACTATTACTTATACTGGTATAAAAAATACCCTATTACCGTACTTGAGTAGTCACAACTCGGTGTGACAGTGATGAAGAGAGCATTTGAGGGTTGCGAGCGGATGAAAACGACCGAGGATGTAACCGTTGCATATGTATATCGATGCAAATAAGATAGGGAGGGGACGCACGACGCGGCGGGTTAATTCTTCCGGGATGTGTTTCCGGGCGAGGATGAACAGCGGCCCCCCCAAATATTAGTATGAACGAGCACGTATCGCCAGACTGCCGAGTGCCAAGTGCCAACTGTACACTACAATGTACTTTCCATTTCTTCACATGCAAAAGCTACACAAATGATATACATATATTTAATTTTCATCATAACTGTTTCTAGTTTTATAGTCAATTTAATGGTCTATAATTATATAGATAAAATGTATTAGTTACAGCAGAATAACGATAGCCATTCTATTATTGTTAAAAACTTCTTAGATTCATTTACCAACTGGCAGTCCGAGATTTTAAATGTAATAAGTAATTTTGAATAGGTAATGTTAACCTATTGGGTTAACATTACCTACCCAGCACGGTATTTAGTTTTGAAACGTAGATTGAAATATCACTTATATTTCTATAACATTTAATTATATAATTTAAGTTTCCTGGTCAGACACATTTAGAATAGACTAGGTAAAAAGATTGGAGTTAAAATGGCGAAGATGTACATACATATAACGTATTTGTTTCTAAGGTTTTCGCGAATCTCACTCATCAAAACAACTTTTTAGGATTGTATCGCGTTTATTTCCTATTTATTTATATTCATTTCCCGACGTTTCGAACTCTTTACAGAGATCATTCTCACGAGTGACGAACAAAAAGATGGTAGTTGTTCAAAAGCTATCCTCATTGATACAGAGAGCACCCACTTTTTGAAAATAAAAATCTAAAAGCTGATGTCAAAAATATGATTTTTACTATTGGTAACCCACATCAGACCATGAGAACAAAAGTTAAATACTTATTTATAAGATGCATTCATATATCCTGCTTCTAAAGATCCTTTGTTATATGATTTAATAATTAAAAGTTGTTGTTATTAAATTATTACAAATTAACTTATTTTCTTAGTTGGTTGAGATTTAGGTACAACTATTATTAAATATTCATTGATTTTAAATTAAAAAGTGTTTATTACAAATCCACCACTGGGTCACAAAACGCGGCCAGTCCTGAGAAAGACCCAGCAAGAAAACTCAGCGGCTGTTCTGCAAAACTGATTATTATTTCATTTTGAACGGGCTATTAATATTGCTATTATTTATAAAGTTTTTGAGAAAAAGAAAGGGACTTGGTTTCTAGGTTATCAAAAATTAAAATTAAACGTCGGGAAATGAATATAAATAAATAGGAAATAAACGCGATACAATCCTAAAAAGTTGTTTTGATACATATAACGTTTAAGTTTTTTTTCCGTAACTAATTCAACAGATTTCTTCATGAAAGATAACTGAAAAATTACCAAATAAGATTTTGAAAAATACCATTAAAAATTCGAATCAGTTTAGCAACACAATTTAAAAATACAACTATCATAGCCAACAGAGAAAACCCTAAACGCAGACACACAATTTTTATTTTTTTACTAAAATGTCACTGATTTTCACATTATCCAAAATAACGTTTTGTTATACCTATACAATATACGTATATTTGAATAATTAGTTAATTATAAACTTGCGATAAAAAGCAACATCGCACGCACGCACTAGATCACTTCGAAACTGTGTCACAAAGAAAATTTAAACGAGCCATTACAGGAAAAAGTTATTTATAATTATAATATATATTTATAACTTAATATCATTTTATTTATATTTCTATGGTTTAACAAACAAACTAGTAACATGAATCCTCTGTCCTATAATGTTAGTATTTAGTACAGATGTACTCTGTTCAATTTTGATTTGAAAGCTCTTTTTATGAGATAGGGGAGGAAACGAGCAAGCGTGTCACCTGATGGTAAGCAATTAACGCCGCCCATGGACACTTGCAAAACAGATAGTATTACAGTTGCGTTGCCGACCTTTAAAATAATTAAAATAGAATAGGTAAATAGGCACAAGTGGGATTGGGATGAGAGAAGGAAAATAGGCCTCCGGATACTTATCTCACCGAACGAATCGCGGCATGAGCCACTTTACGTCGATATTATGAGATGTCGTGGGATTTCACCGGTCGAGCCGGCCTATTCACGCAACTAACTGCGTGGTTCTACCACTGTTAAGTCGTAAGAGACTGACACTGTAAGTAGAAAACATAACCTGTCCTTTTAAGAATACCCATTTAGGTAACTGGTTAATTATTGATCCACATTACCAACTACGTTGTAGAGGTCGGTTGGTTCTATTCCCAACCGGGTATAAAAATGTACGATAAGCATGGATGTTTTCTGGCGTCAGGGTGTTAACATATTTTAGCAGGTATTTACAAAACCAAAGTTTAAGTACGTATATTGTATTATTCGTTATCTTTAACACAAACATTTAGTCGCTTAAGTTGGAACTAGAGGGCGCTGCGTGCACATTATATTATAGTTTGCAGTGGTAGAGCCAAGCAGTTCGCTACATGAATGGGCCGGCTCACCGGTAAAATACCACGACCTCTCAGAAGATCGACGTAAAGTGGCTCATGTCGCGTTTCGTTCGGTGAGATAGGTACCCCGACGCCCACCCACCTTACCCATCCTTCCCTATCCCTTAAAGGTCGGCAACGCTACAGTAACATTATATGTGTTGCTGGTGTCCATGGGCGGCGTTGGTTGCATTGGCAAACGAGCAGGCCTGATGGTAATCAGGTGACACGCCTGCTCGTTTGCCCTTCTAGCCCATAAAAAAAAAGTTACGTATACATATTCAAATAGTGAATCAACAACAATTTCCCGAGAATTTGAAGTACATAAACAGTCGTCGTTCATTACCAAGAAATAACGATTCCTAGAACACCTCTTTTCACACTCAAATTACAAAAGTGCGCGATAAATGTATTATACTATAATATGTAATTATTATACTGGTTGTGTAGCGTGTATGCTTCTTGCTTCTATTCAATGGTTCGAATCCTGGCACACTTTAGATAATGTACATACATACATAACTTCACGCCAAAGCCCTTGCGGGGTAGGCAGAGGGAACGGAACGCCATAACGCACGATTCTTACACACCTCACTCGCTTCGTTGACTTTCACGACACTTCATGCACGCGCGTCGATTTTTGAGGCTCCTAACATCACTTTCCTCCAGAATACGTTCTATTTGGTCATGGAATGTGTGTCTTAACCGATGGAAAGAATGGATGATGCAAGATTGACTAAGCAGATATACAATGCAAAAGCGGATGGATGTGAATATGATTATCAATTATTGATCAAGCTTGAAAGTTGCGCCAATAAATTAAGAAGAGGGAATCGCCTTGGTTGGTATGGGCATGTAATGAGGGCTTATAGACATGTTGCAAGAATAATGATAAACCTGGATGTGGAAGGACATAAGAGAAGACTAAAGGTGAATGGAGAATATGGATGGATTGTGTGAAAGATGACATGATTAAGAAAGGTGCTAGTGTGGAAGAAGTGAGTGATAGGGAAGTCTGGAAAACCTGTTGTGCCGACACCGAATAATGGGAACGGGGCGGGAAGATGATGATATTATTATGATCGTCAATTATCTGGGTGACTGTTGAGCACCCGCTTCTGAATCAAGAAGTTTTGGGTTCGTATTTTGCTTTACAGAATTCTTTTCGGAATCGTCAGGTCTGCTATAAATGTAGATGTGTGCCAGATGAATGACAATAGATCACTATGTATTGTCACTATAGCAATAGTCAACAGTCGTGGTAAAATTACTGTTGGCTACCCCAAGAATATATTTTTTTTCATGATGGTAAGTTACTAACGCTAAACCTAAACACCTGTAACGCAGATAGTTTCAGTTACTTTAGCAGGCTTTAAAAGAGTAGGACTGGAAGGCATCTGGATGTGGATACCTCTCCAATCGAACGAAACGCGGTTAGAGCTTTTTAACGCCGATATTCTAAGAGTCCGTAGTATTTCACCGGTCGAGCCGGACCATTCATGCAACAAACTGCGAACTCTACCACTGACATTATTCCATCATTATATTGTAAAATAATAATAAATTGCGTGCGATATAAATCAGTAATAGGTATTACAATTTTTCTTTTAGTAAGACATTGCGACTCTTTACACTTAGGGATAAAAAGCCTGTCTCTGTATCAGTTTCCTGTGTGTCAACGACACGGTACGAAAGGCTAAGAGTTCAAACAGTAAGTACCACCGCCATTCTCTGAACCGTAGTACAACAACTTAACGGACAGCGGACAATATTATTTATGGTTCCCTGAACACACTGTGACAATTTGCTAAACCATGCCGTGTTGTAACTGTACTCTCTCACGTTACTTGAGGAATGAAACTCTCTGACGCCTCTGGCGGGGGGAGATAAGTAGAAGATTATCATTTTTAACTTCACGCCGTTTTCTACCCGAAGATGTAGACAGCGACTGTTAAAAGTCTTCACTCGACGAACCTTTACGTTACTTCCCAAATGGAATAGGTGGCCATACATTACGCTCTGTTTTCTCTGCCTACCCCGCAAGGAATTTGGGTAGAAGTAATGTATATACTTTACATAATGTACTTGAAAAATATATGCAAGTCAAGTGTATTAAAACGGATGGAACTATTAGTAATGTCGATACGAAAATCAGATATGACACAAAGACTTGATTCTTTGGCTCTAAAAACCCAGGAAGAGGGTATAACAGCTGTATCATGTTATCGCATATGTGGAGGGGTCAGATAATTTAAAGAATTAGCGTTGTCGAAATTCGAACATAACATAACTTCACGCCCTTATCTATCCGAAAGTGACTGTGGCTGACCTCGACTCGCTGTTATGTTTACATCCCAAATGGAATGTGTATGGAACCTATTGACATACCAGGGACAAATTTTTCAGTCATCGATATTTATCACACATACCTAACTTCTGAAAAGTCATTGGTGTGAGCCCGGATTCGAACCCACGACTCGACCACTAGATCATCGAGACATTACAATATTTCGCAAGCATACAATGCAGTTACACAAGATTTCTCGATAATAATCGTATGTTACGCTGTGAGCTATTATTAACACCGTCTTAACCCCGTTTACCAAAAGTTTTGCATGTAAAATTTAACCTTGATCAAAGATCAACAGTTTAATGTTAAGTTTCGAGATATTTTTAACCAGAAACATGTTTGGTTCCAGTGTAATACAGGTTGGCAAGCGGTAACTACAGGAGATAGATAAAGTTAAACAGTTAATAAAAAATATTAGCCGATTAATGAAAGATATTGTTGCATCAGTTGTCGCTCTTTGCACATGAATCTTCTCACCATGAATATGCTCTGTAACTCTGATACTAATGAACTGCCATGGAAAATTTTCGTAGCACTCACTACCAAGATTTCCACAGAAACTGGTAGGCTTGGTTAATAGTGATGACTTACTAGATTATTGTCAATATATACGAATAGATTCTATAGAACTGTTATATAGGAGAGATGCTTATTTTCGTAAACACTAAAGAGTAGTTACGAAGGACATATCTATAGAGATATAAATAAAATTTGAGTATAATATTGAAATAACTGCTGTATAAAACGGATTTTAATGAAGTTTTTTTTAATAGTTAGAGAGTCAACCGGGTGGTTTTGATCTACAATTCATATATGATGTTGTAAAGAAAGAATAATAATTTTTGAGATTTAGCACTTTAATTGCAAACACTGGCTGAATCCTTAGTGATAGCTCAAAACAATGTTCTACATTATTAAACACCTTCAGAAGGTCTACAAAAAAGTCCGCAAGGGCATATGTCTATCTCTTAGGGATAACCCACAATGACCATTTGTATTATTTTTCTTTTTACAAAAAATTACGGTATATTTACGAAGCGATTTTAAATATTACAGCACTAATTGTCATTAAATTAATTGTCTTAAATAGATTGTGCAAGTAATATAGATGATCCTGGCCCTTTACAGCATGCAATTTAAACGAATATTTTCGAAGATATTGCAGTATTAACATAGAGGGACAGCAGTTAAAGCTGATAAATAATAAAGCACAAATTGAACCTCATGATTTCCAAAATTGACTCATTTATTACTCTTGATGTGGAGCAAAGTTTACAGCGTCAGGTAGTATAAAATATATTGAAAGACACAAATTTCCATTAGTATAGCTGAAACAGTACTATAATAATATAAAACCCTAAAGATTTTGTAACTTTTTTCCTGTTGAGAATGTAACAAATCGCTAATGAAATTAAGTTTATTAGTCAAAAGGTTGCCAGATCGCGTCAGCTCTTAATCTTATTCTGAATAATTCTCTAGAATACATACATACATACATAACTTCACCCCAGATTCCTTGTGGAATAAACAGAGAGAACATTAATTTTACTAATCACACTGGGCATGTTATTGAGATTTAGGTTACAGCTACTAATGAGTAGAGTAATCCAATTGGAAAAAATTCCACTGTCTAAAACAGATAAGACTGTCCTATACAGGGCAACAGTTTTACATTCACAATTTTATGACGAAGATAAAAACAAGTACAGAATTATTGTAATAATTGCAATTTATTTTCAGTGTGAAATGCAAATAAGGATGAGCTTTAATTAAAATAAACAGTAAGGTGTTTTAAAAATAAGTGAAAAATGAAAATGGACTATAATATTATTATTGCACTGTTCTATTTTCTTCATTGAAATATTAATGAACAGGTTTCAAGATTATAACGGAAATAGGAGGGGCTACAGCAACAAACAACACCCAAGATTAAATAACAATAATTTAAGCATAGTGAAAGAATTGTCTGCAGGAATAAATATAATAAATAGCCGGCATGTTGTCTATGTGGGTAGATACCATTTACGAAGTCATTAAGATATTAAATATATACGAAAACACGACACGAAGTAATCAAAACAAACACTGAATTGATGACATGGTAAACTAAAAACAAGCTGCAAATCAGATCCAGATCCATAAATATATGTAATAAGTGTCTGTTGCAAAGTGAAAAACACTATCTCAAAACGAATGTTAGTTGAACCATGACTAACAGAGGCGAAAATAAATGTTTGAAAAATAAAAACATTTTAAAACTTACCAACTCTTGATCGGGTGACAGCGCCACCGCCATTTTTACAACAAACTGACTGAGAATGAGAATGACATGACTTTGGTGACAACTGACAATTCAACCAAGTTTATCATAGAAGTTTACAAGAAGTTAAATTTAATTTTAACAATAAAAAATGAAAGCTAAATTTTAGTTCATGTGCTTAAGAGTAATAAACTGAGTTTCTGTCTTTAAATAGTAATGTTTATATGAAGCTGTGCTATAATCAGTTAAAGTCCAAATGTAATGTTGAATGGAAGGTCTCCATTTAGAGGACAGAGTTTTCACCGGTAGAGCGTGCCATATTTCAAGAAGTACTCGCTTAAAACCTTACGTAGAAACTTAAATTGCTGTTGACAACTCTAGAAAAGAATCTTCTGACAAACATGGAAATAAATTTAGTGCATTCTTAGAAACTTTTGGACTTGAAGTGCTTTAAGCCCGACAGTATAAAATTATAGCATCATACGTCATAAATACCGCGACGAAAAGACCGGACGAAAAGACCGCCACTGTGGTCAACACGCTGAGGAAAGTGTCTCAAAGGTTGTTCCCGAGATCGCAGAAAAAGGAGTCCAAATTCTCTGCTGAGACGCTCGAGCTGATGAGGCAAAGGCGAGAAACTCCATCCAATCAGCTGTCTTCGTCAGAATGGAAAAGCCTAAACCAGCGAATTAGAAAGCTGATGCGGCGCGACCTTCGTCGGTCGAATACTCGAGCGATCGAGAACGCGATCGACCGCAACAAAGGGTCGAAAGTGTTCGCTCAGCAGCTTGGAAGGCCCCATCTGACGAAGCTGAAAACTGCGGATGGACGTGTCGTCACCTCTAAGCCCGAGATTCTCGCAGAGATTGAATCTTTTTATGGGCTCCTTTATTCCACACGGATGACCAAGCCGACGGGACACAGCGATGATGACCACAGAGCCCCGCTAACGCGTCACTATAGTGAGGACATCCCCGAAATTGCAAAAAGCGAGATTAGGGCGGCTCTCGGGCAACTTCAGAACAACAAGGCACCCGGTGATGACGGAATTACTACAGAACTTCTAAAATCCGGCGGAACTCCGGTACTAAAGGAATTAGCAAGTCTTTTTAATTCCGTCATACACCAGGGCATAACACCACAGGCTTGGAGCAGGAGTGCGGTGGTGCTGTTCTTCAAAAAAGGTGATAAGACCTTACTGAAGAATTACAGACCCATTTCACTCCTGAGCCATATCTACAAGTTGTTCTCGAGGGTCGTCACGAATCGTCTCGCTGCAAGACTCGACGAATTCCAGCCTCCGGAGCAGGCCGGGTTTCGAAAAGGCTTTAGCACCGTGGACCACATCCATACTGTTCGACAGATTGTACAGAAAACCGAGGAGTACAATCAGCCGCTGTGTATGGCATTCGTGGACTACGAAAAAGCCTTCGACTCCATCGAAACTTGGGCAGATCTGGATGCATTGCAGCGATGTCGGATCGACTGGCGCTATATCGAGGTGTTGAGATGCTTGTATGACACCGCCACGATGGCTGTCCAGATCCAGGATCAAGTGACGAACTCCATCGAGCTGAATCGAGGTGTAAGACAGGGAGATGTCATCTCTCCCAAACTCTTCACCAATGCTCTGGAGGACGTCTTTAAGACCTTGGACTGGACTGGACAGGGTATCAACGTGAATGGTGAGTACATCTCGCATCTTCGGTTCGCCGACGACATCGTTGTAATGGCAGAGTCGCTGGAACAGTTAAGCGGAATGCTGCGCAGCCTAGACGAATCCTCTCGACGTGTCGGTCTGGGCATGAACTTGGACAAGACCAAGGTCATGTTCAACGAACATGTCGTGCCCGGACCGATAAATGTCGATGGGTCAATTCTCGAAGTCGTAAACAAATACGTCTACCTAGGCCAAACAATCCAGTTAGGTAGACGAAACTTCGAGAAGGAAGCCGACAGGAGGATTCAGCTGGGTTGGGCCGCATTCGGCAAACTGCGTCGAGTTTTCGGCTCGCCTATACCGCAATGCCTGAAGACCAAAATCTTTGACCAGTGCGTCCTACCAGTAATGACCTACGGTGCTGAAACGTGGACACTTACGGTGGGGCTAGTCCACAAATTTAAAGTCGCTCAGCGAGCTATGGAGCGAGCTATGCTCGGAGTATCTCTGAAAGATAGACTCAGGAATGAGTATATCCGACAGAGAACCGGAGTCACCGACATAGCTCGCAGAATAAGTTCGCTGAAGTGGCAATGGGCTGGTCACATCTGTCGAAGGACCGATGGTAGATGGAGCAAGAAGGTCATGGTGTGGAGACCGCGACTTGGTAAGCGTAGTGTAGGACGCCCACCAGCCCGATGGTCAGACGACCTCAGAAGGGCTGCTGGTAAAGACTGGATGCGGAAGGCAGAGAATCGGATGTTGTGGCGCACATTGGGAGAGGCCTATGTCCAGCAGTGGACTGCAACAGGCTAATGATGATGATGATGATGACGTCATAAATGCTAGCGCAGCCAGTGGGCAGAGAAGTGAACTAAGATCTGGGTGTGTTATTGTGTACAATAATACAATGGAAAAGCCGGACATTTCGGACTCCTTGCATACTTTTATCGGTACATATACGTCATGGTTACAAGGTTCAATGTTGAATTTTGCTGAACTATCAAATTCTGCCTATTAAAATGACTGTTTAAGCAAGTCAACGATATTATCGGTATGTTGGGTTAAGCTGTAGGCTTAGGCTAGGTTAGGTTAACAATAGTTTAGGTTAAGAATGAAGATGTTATTTATAACAAAAAGACTCGACTTAAAGGTCTTAGCAACCAGTTCATTAAATCTTAAAAAAAAAACACATGTCATGTCATAATAGGTTATTTTATTTTGCGTTTAGTTAAAGCAAAAACTCAACTTCTGTTAATTATAACGTTGTAAATAAAACTAGTATTTTAAATTATTTTTCTCGTCTGGTTCAATTTTAGTCATGTCTACTCGATGGTAAGCAAAACTTTAGAAACTAAATTATATGTTGAAACATATTGCGAATAAAGTGGGCAACTTTACATATGTGTTGTGTTGGTTACGAATTCAGCTAGTAGATTTGATAAACTATTAGTGGCCTAATGGATCAGCAGATATAATAAATAGATTTGTTGTTAAAATATATATTTAAATTTTGGATACATACATACATAACTTCACGCCAAATCCATTGCGGGGTAGGCAGAAAGAACA
Organism: Euproctis similis; assembly: GCA_905147225.2. Classification (NCBI taxonomy): domain Eukaryota; kingdom Metazoa; phylum Arthropoda; class Insecta; order Lepidoptera; family Erebidae; genus Euproctis; species Euproctis similis. The sequence goes on from LR990119.1 coordinate 11,340,336, forward strand.
GAGCGGGATAAGGCACGATTCTTACACGCCTCACTCGCTTTTTCTTCTTAAATTTTGGATAGCCAATGATTTTTCGCAAATTTGTATTAATAAGTCTCGGTGGTCCAGTTGTAGAGCACCCTGCTTCTAAATCCAGAGTGTCGCGGGTTAGAATCCTCACATTGGCTCACTCCAATGACTTAACAAAATTAATAAGTTTGTGTAAGTTATGTGTGATAAATATTGATGACTAAAAACTTTGTGCCCAATAAAATCAACTAATCATAAAAATTGTCGCTTTATGAAAAAAAAAATAGTGATTATGATATACTAAATTGAAATGATTCTGATGAAGTCTATATGATCAGATGTGACAGTATTCAACAGTCTATGTAAAGCTTTTAAATTTAAACCATTTTACTGATTTTGTCATAGCAGTACATTGTTTTTATGTTTCAGGTATCCTATTTACCAAAGAGGTAATCCACAGTTGAGAGTGTTTCTGCCAAATTTTTGGATGAAATTAGTGAGACCTCAAGGCAAACAACTACCTAATGTAGTAAATTTTCATTGTTCAATGGAAATGACGAAATTTGACATTAAAAATTATCTGGAGAATATATACAAAATACCAGTTGTTGATGTAAGAACAAAAATCATGCTAGGGAAGTTCCGGAGGGATAATGTTAAAGGCTATATTATAAAAGACGATGACATTAAAAATGCAATTATTACACTGGTAAGTATGGGTGAAAACTTATATTGATGTTATGATATTAATTATTGTTGTTTGGCTACTATTTGTGATTGAGACTTCAGGTCCATGAGTTTTAAATTGTCATTTTTGAAGTTAATGCATTTAAATATCAAGAACTATCAATTGTGGCAGATATATGGCAGTAAATTCCACCACCACATTTTATTTAGGTATACTTGCCACCACCTATATCTACAAGTGTTAAGGGTATATATATATATACAAACTACCCCGTTGAGACCCACTATCTATGCAAACAAACCACATCAAAATCCGTTGAGTAGTTTCTAAATCTAAGGGTAAGGAGACAGATAGTGGGAAGTGACTTTGTTTTATACTATGTAATGAAGAGATAATATATTTATTCAGTGTTTCTGCAGTTCACATCTTAATCAGTGGCCCAAGTTGAAAGTTAGGGACTCCATGATTAATACATACATACATAACTTCACGCCAAATCCCTTGCGGGGTAGGCAGAGAGAACAGAGCGCCATAGGGCACGATTCTTTCCATGATTAATTGGAAGTTATACTGTGAAATATTGATGACTAACATAATTACAATGCAATACAATATTCTTTATTGTACCTTGAAATAAAAGGATTACATTACAAAAAAATGTGTTCCATCACCTACGGGACTGATGAATTTGCAGAATTGCATACTTATTTGCACCTGTACTTTCATTATTAAAATTACCAAGTTAAAAGCATTACTTATTTATTTCTTAGATCTTCGCGAATCACATTCAACTTAAAACAACTTTTTATGGATCATATCGCGTTTATTTAGAACTTATTTTTATTTATTTCCCGACGTTTCAAACTCTTTACAGAGGTCATTTTCACGAGTGTAAAGTTTAAAATAAGAGAGTTAAAATGTATTTTGAAAATAAGTTCTAAATAAACGCGATATAATCCATAAAAAGTGTTTTAATGTTAAGCATATTACTTACTCGATCCTTGCTTGATTATTCCAGCCTAAGGATATGAAATTTGAATATCCCGATCTATTTGAAAAGGAGAAAGATATGGAGGAGGAATTGGATAAATCATTAGAGGAAACTAGGAAAAATTTCGAAAAATATATTGATCGCAACAAAAACAGACAGGATGTACCCAGTTGGTTCTCAATTTAATAGTTATAAAATGCAATATATTATGTAAATTTCTGTAATTTTACTGTACTAAGGTAGTCAATAAAATAGGTATTCACAAATTAAGTAGCCTTTTAATTATTATAAAGTCAGCTGATAAACATATATATTGATGAACAATTAATATCTGGGAGACACTTTAATTTTAGTCTAACTAAAAGTATTAAATTTATAAGCAGGTAAGTGCAAATAATAATAGCCCAATTACACTTTTAATTTGTGGTCTCACAATTTTCAAGTAAATACCAGAAATGGAATCTCAATATCCATAACTGCATGTTGAGTAGCAAAATTTGCAGTTACTATAAAATTGCATAAAAATACAATATAATATTTATAGTCAAGTTCATGATTGCATGGTTTTTTTTTATAGAGTTTAGTTTGTACAGCATTTGTGTTTACTTACAGTTGTATGAACTCGAAATGCAATTCTTAAGACTTTAAAAAATAATGTTTAATGTTAAATCTCTGCATACTTTCTTATGTTGACTAGTTATAGTGGTGGATAGTATCTTTTTTGTGAGGATTAGAGGTTTAATTGTTACTAAACAACAAAAAAACATATGCATATTATTCATACAGAATTTGTATGTTTTATGTAAATCAAAAATATATATCTACAATACTCTATATTTCTGTTTAAAATCTGTTTATATCTATTTTCAAATAGTTTCAAAATATTTTTTAATCATAAAAAAAATATATGAAGTTTGGAAAATTTACAAACATAATTACTAGAAATTTTTAATTAAAAACAAAAACAAGTTTTAATAAAATAATAACCACAGTTTTGCTTTCTTAAAATCTCTCTTTCGATTGACAATCATGCCATGAAAATAGTATCTTTGATACTGTACAATCAATATTTTAAGTATTAAAAATAAAACAATGTTTGCCATCGTATTAATAAGAGATATTTAAGAACTATAATAAATCTGATAAAAGTTAAAATATTTTTTATAATTTGTAATCAAATACAATTACAACATAAAAAACATTTTAAATTTTATCAAGATATAAATATTGAATTTAAGGTAATTGACATTTTAGATAATCTTAAAAATTTACTCATAGAATATTATCCACAATATTCATCCAAAAAAACAGCTGAATGGCATCTTGGACATTCTGTAATATCTAAAAGGAAAGTTACCTGTAAAGAAAAAAGTTGGTTCTCAACATATACTTCATTTTTTGTGGGAAAGGGGCATATTAGCATGCAGGTCACCTGGTGGTAAGGGACAAAACAACCCTTAAACTAAAAGAAAAATAAATAAACAGGTTGCATGAGATGTTAACCTGTTTAGCACATCAAAGGACAATGCTAAACATTAATATTCAAATAGTCTCAATTGTTATAATTATTAAGATTAAACTTATGTATTAATATAACTTCCTCTGTTACCTGAATAGGTAGTGCCTACCTGCATTTAAGTTTGCCACAGCATGATAATGTTTTAAGATGTGTGAAATTTTCTTATTTATATTGAAATAAAAAGTGTGTGTAAACAACACTAGTTAGAAGCCTTAATCAATGGGACGTAAGAATCGCGGTTTTATAGCTCGTTGGTAAAGCTTAACGATGTATCATTGCAAAGGCGCACTTTTAAAGACCGCCGCGTTATGAAAAACCAATTATTTGCGACTGTTTTGCTCGGTATTTCAAATCGCGGTCTTTCGCACGCGCCGATGAGAGCCTCAACGATGCAGGTGCACTATCTAACACTTTAAAAGAACATTGTAAAGATGTAATACGTACTCGGGGATGTACTGCACATTGAAGTCGGATACGACCATTACAATAATATCCACAAGCTCGACAGAAGACGATAGATTTAACTCTTCGACAAGAACACTTGTTCACATATGCATCCTGAACTCCCGGAACACCTCGACCCAACCGACTTGCTACCTTATAAACCTGGCCCGTAGCAGAGGCCACGGCCGGTGTTGATTGAGAATTAGTTCCATCCATTATTAACAATATTTTCTTTTCGGTACTTGTTTATTATAATCTCAATTCTCACCGTATTTTTGATGGGAACCCGTTGATCTGTTAGTAAAAAATATAAACTAAAGTATTGAGTAACTATGACACAATAACATCTACAATAGTTCTATTGTTTAAAATATTTTTAGCGGGTAGGCAAATTCGTTTTGAAACGATTATAAAAATCGATATAATCATATTGGAATCTACATATATATCATACATATATATATGTATATCTACATAATATGTATACATAATATGAACGTATTAAGTTCTTAATGTAACTATCTCTGTGGGTTGGTTGTATTTTAGCCGGATAATTCAATTCTACGCAACATTCAGCTTTTCGCATTATTCGGGTAGATTTTAAATTAATTCCCGAAAATTTCGGAAAGGACTCTTTAGGTCCGAGCATTCTAGCAAGTAAATAAAAAGAGTCAAAGTTGGTCCATTTGCACTTTTTTCACGAAGTACAAACGTTTTTCACGAAAATAAACCGCAGTACGAACGTAATGTTGAACGAACGGTCTTCAGTTAGGAAAAAGAAATGAAGTAATAATTTAATCTTTTTGGTTCTAAAATCTTTAATAGGTTCTAAACGTACCGAATGCATATATTAAACTGAATTGATACGTACTTTAAGAAATTTCCTTTGAAGTGAAATGGAAGTTCTTTAAATACCACGCTTTTAATTGTCACATTTTATATCACAATGTTATTTTGATTTGGTGTATTACTATATTTTTTTCTAGATAGATATATAAGAAATGCTTAAGATGGAGCTACATAAAGGAAACTTTTTTGTTTTTAAGGAATAGGAGGGCAAGCGAGCAAGCAGGTCACCTGATGGTAAGCGACTACTGCCGCCCATGGACATCTGCAATACAGATAGTCTTACAGTTGCTTTGTCGGTTTTTAAGGGAGTAAGATGGGAATGGAGGAAGAGGGTGTTGAGCCTCCAGATACCCTCTCACCGAACTAAACGCCGCATGAGCTACTTTACATAGATATTCTGAGAAGACGTGGTATTTTACCGGTCGAGCCGGATTCCAAGCTCGAGGGTTCGAATCCTCTCTCACCAATGACTTTTCGAAATTAATTTCGTAAGTTATGTGTGATAAATATCGATGACAGAAAACTTTGTGCCTGGTATGCCAATAGGTTCGCTACCTATTCCATTTGGGATGTAAACATAACGGCGAGACGAGGCTTAATAGCCGCAGCCTATACCTTTGGGTAGAAAAATGCGTGAAGAACAAAACTTCACGCATTTTTCTATCCAAAGGTACAGGCTGTTAAAGCAATATATTATTTAGATCAAGCATAATTCTAGTGCAAAAACAACTCCATACCTAATGTGCCAACTTAAGTTAACCTCATAAAATTATTCTCAGATAGAAGAAGATTATTATCTATAATAATCAGACACATAATAAAAGAAATAACAATTAATTTTATCGCTGTCAATTACAATCAATTTATTTTTTATCTGTCGAGTGTATCGCGCAGGATGTTGTTACAGTGCATTGTTTGTCATAGGCATCCGTTGCATGCGATCTGGGTTCATATAAAAATGTGCTGACATACGAATAATTAATCTATACGGCAGTTACCAGTTAAGATGAACGGTCTGTTTTATTTAATGGTATTTGCTGTTTGCCTCGCAGTGAACTATGGGGTACATTCTTACGTACCAGCTTCAGTTTCATCTGATTTTCAAAGTTTTGCAGTCCACCAAGACAAACGAGTAAGTATTAAATTATTACTCTTTTCATTTTGCCTTACAGTGGTAGTCTTGCAGTTCGCTGCATAAATGCATGCATGCTCGACCGGTGAAATACCACGAGCTCTCGGAATATCGATGTGAAGTGGCTCGTGCCGCGTTTCGTTCGTGAGAAAGGTATCAGGAGTCCGATCGCCTTTCTTTCCCCGCCTACTCCTTGAAAAGACAGCAACGCACCACGGTATACATGGGTGGTGAGAAGTTACTTACCATCAGGTGACCCACTTGCTCGTTTGCCCTCCTATCGCATAAAAAAAAACTTCACGCCAAAACCCTTCCGCAGTAGGCAGAATGAACAGAGCACCGTAAGGCACGATTCTTACACGCCTTATTTGACATTCATGCACGCGCGTCAATTTAAGCCTCCTAATATCACCCTCGTCCTCCTTTACTCGTTGTATTCGGTCATGAAATGTTTGTTGTGGCCATCCTCAGCTCACTCTTGCATAGTATATCTGCTTAGTCAATCTTGCATCATCCAATCTTTCTACATGTCCGAACCATCGGAGCATACCCTTTCTTACTTTAACACCGGCACTCCCTCTCAATCCAACTTCTTTTCCTACAACTTTGTTTTCGACGTGGTCAGCGAGTGTCACCAAAATCGCAAATTTTATGCAGTGCCTTCACTATAGCGTTTATCCTACTTTGGTGCACATTCTGCCATGCCATAATAAACTCCCGCTTCTTTGAGTTAGCGTTGAGGTATACCTTGGTTTGTATATAAGTATGTATTTGCAAACATCTTAGAATGAAATGAACCCCTTTGCAACAAGGTTAATATTTGCGCAAATCGTTCTCTAAATGAGAGAGTTAGCTGGCATTTTATCTAAAAAACTTAACAACTTGTTTAATTTTATTTCTCAAATTAATCTATTGCCTTAAAGGTTGTAAGACAAGCCGGACCACCGCCCCCACCGGATGGCTCTGACCCTCCCCCTGCGCCGCCAACGCAAGAAGATTTTGCTAGAAGAAAGAGAGAAGCCAAAGGTGGTGGCTCCATGCCAACCAGAAAAGGATGATACTACACTGACCATGGACTGCAAACAAACAATCTATAGACAATGGCACGGCTACCCGGTTAATAATTATTCATTAAAGAAAAATAAATGAGAAGAAAGCAATTGCTTTTTTATTTATATACTCTTTGTTTTTTTACCAATGCATTTTAGTACAAATAAATTATATATATGTACCCAAACGTAAGTGGGTATTACAAAAATGTAAAAGCCAAGTAGGTCTGTACTCTTGATTAATCACGGAATCTTGAAAACGTAACACCGACAAATTTTAAATTTGGCAAGTAGCCTCCTTAACGGTTGTAGATGGAGGCTGAGAATAAATTTTACGAAAGTCTACCCTTAGGAGTGTAACACTGTAGATGTACCTAATTTTTCAATTACAGCATTCTAGCGCACTAGTTAACCCGACAAACTTTGTTACGCATCAAAAGCATTAATTATGTAGGTGTTGGATGTATCACTTTTCTTTACTACATCATACATGAATTATAGATATAAACCACCCTGTTGAGACGTTCTATCTATTAAAAAAAGCCGCATCAAAATCCGTTGCGTAGTTTCAAAGATCTAAGCATATAAGGGGACAGACAGCCGAAAGCGACTTTGTTTTATACTATGTAATGATAATGATTATGCGACATAACGCTTAGTATAACGTTGATGTCCCAACACAGCATCGCTACGCACAAGCGGCACTCGCAAAAGTAGTGCTTTCGCATGATTTTCTTTTTTTTTTATGGGATAGGCGGGCAAACGAGCAGCCGTGTCACCTGATGGTAAGCATCCAACGCCGCCCATGGACACCAGCAACACATATAGTGTTACTGTTGCGTTGCCGACCTTTAAGGGATAGGGGAAAGGAAAGGATGGGGAAAGGGGGTGGGCCTCCGGGTACCTTTCTCACAGATCGAAACGCGGCATGAGCCACTTTACGTCGATCTTCTGAGAGGTCGTGGTATTTCACCGGTCGAGCCATTCATGCAGCGAATCTTTGTAAGTTTTAAGGTAAGTAGCAAGTAAGGCACTTGAAATTTAAAATGTAATCACTTTAAAAGTGAACCTTGTTCCATCTATATTCATTTTATAAGTGACGTAGACATTTATCCTGTTTTAATTATCATTCATAAAATAATACTAGCTGATACAAATTCCAATTTGAAACTGCTCAAAATTGTAGATAGAAATTTTACGTGTAAATAAACCGCCGCGCCAATTACGTCGACCAATGTTATGGCCGCCGATTGTTTCGATTTACGGCTTGGGAGTATTCACTTGTCGCGAAGTTATTAGCAAAATTATATCAGTGTTTTATCAGTATAATTAAAATTAATAACACACAAATACCAAACTCAACATGCGAATTCATAATCAAACCGTTAAAACATGTAAACATACATGAAAAAATATGTAAGATTTCCGTCGTTTTCGATTGGTATCATTTAGTTCGAGGACCTAACATGTCGTAAGTGCGAGGACCTGTCTGTATTTAGAAAAGGTGTTTTTCTTTATCCTCTACCTACATCATCATTACATAATATAAAACAAAGTCACTTTCCGCTGTCTGTCCCCGTTCTGTCTGTATCCGTTGGATAATTTTAAAGATATACGCATATAGCGTATATCTTTAAAATTATCCAACGGATTTTGATGCGGTTTTAATAGTTAGAGGGTGTCAACGGGCTGGTTTTGATCTTTAATTCATGTATAATGTGGTAAAAAAAAGTGTTAATTTTCAAGATTTAGAACTTTAATCGCAAACGCTGCCTGAACCCTTTGTGATAAATCAAAACAACGTACTACATTATTATACACCTTTAAAAGGTCTACAAAAAAGTCCACGAGGGCATATGTCTATCTCTTAGGAATAACCCACAATGACCATTTTTATTTTTTTACATTTTACGAGAAATAATGGCCTATTTACGAAGCGATTTTAAACATTACAGCATTAATTTTCACCCAATTAAGTGTCTTAAATAGATTCTGGATGTATAATATAGATGATCCTGGCGCTTTACAGCATGCAATTTAAACAAATATTTTCGAAGATATGTATTGCAGTATTAATATAGCGAGACAGCAGTTATTACTTTTGATGCGGAACAAAGTTCGCCGGATCAGCTAGTAGTTATAATAAAATCATACATTGAAATTATTATAGGTCAAACTATACATTGAATATTATTTTTATAATACTTGAGACATCATGGGACAACGAACCTAAAAATAAATTTTAATATGGTTTTTAGAACTTTGGTTTGTTGTTCAGTATGTTTGTTACCGATAAACTCTAAAAGCTTGCTAATATTATCACGCTATAACTAATTGACAGTAATTGAAGCTGAGCAAAGAACCCTTATAAAGGCAAAGGCATAGTATTTATGGCGTCCACGCAGACGAAGTCACGGGCAACAGCTAGTAATCTATATATGTATTCATATCCGTTGCTGACGTTAGTTGTTTAACACGCGCCACCTAGTTTTCAACTAGGTGGCGCTGATTGTTCAAAATTATTTCTTGGTTTGACTTAGGGATGATCGATATTAGGAAAACATCGATGTTGACATCGATTCTAACATCGGATCAAAAGTATCGATATACAATAAATATCGGTTGAAAGACATCGATATTTTTAAAACATCGCTGTTTTGGGAAACAAATAAAACTGTCAACAATATTTATGAAAAGTTTAAATTATTCGAGAAATGCTCTAGAAATAACAAAAATGTTAAAAAATTAACATTAATAAATAAATAATAATATCTTGGACACAATACACACAGCGCCCTCTAGTTCCAAGCTAAGCAACTAAATGCTTGTGTTATGGATACTAGATAACGGGTATTACTACACATATACTTTTCTTTTGTAAATACATACTTATAATACATAGAAAAACACCCAGATACCACACAAATATTCATGTTTGTCACAAATGTTTGTACTCGGGTGGGAATCGAACCCCCGACCTCAATGCTGCAGCCGGTAGTTTTACCATTGCGCCACGAGGCCCGTCAATTCCCGGTATTTTTTACGGATAATTATGCAATATTGCTACTTGAAGGTAGTACACCTACTGCACGCTAGACCGCGCCCAAAAGAATAATTGACGTTTCGATATTTTATGCAGGTAACATCGATGTTTCGATGATATCGAAGTCAACACATCGATGTTAAAACATCGATGTTCTATAGTTAAACATCGATGTTTATCCAACATCGATGAATATCGATCAACCCTAGTTTGACTCTTAAATGTATTTCCGTTTCGATAGTTCAGTGCTCAAACTACCCTAGCATACTGAAATAAATTGAAAGGTGTAATAGGCGTCCGTAAATATCGAAGTAGCTCAATTATCTTTTATCATAAACTAGCTGAACCGGCGAACTTTGTTCCGCCCCAAAAGTAAGTTTTAGAACATTTACAATTATAGTGCAAAATCTAGCCTAATTTCAAATATCTAAGCACATAAGCAAATTTGTTTTTTACTATTTAATGATATGAAACTTATGTCAAATTATAATAAATCTGGGGGTTTACTGAAATATTAAAAAAAAACTAAATAAAAGGGGCAAACGAGCAACCGGTTCACCAATGACTACCTGGAGATATTTATCAAGTATTGCCGACTTGCCTTCAAAAAATCGGGAAGGGGAGAGAGAAGGTTGGGACTCTGGATACCTCTCTCACCGCATCAAACATGGCATGAGCGACTTTACCGGCCGTCCTATACATGTAGCGAGCTCTATACCACTTTAATAGGTGTTTCAAATTCATAAGAAACTGCATCAACTATTAGTTACTCTCCAGATACAATTTGTGTAACATGTTTATTTATCTAGTTTCGGTGGTCTAGTGGTGAAGCACACGGTTTCTTATTCCAGAGGTCGCGGGTTTGAATCCAGGCACGCACCAATGACTTTTCGAAATTAATTAATTTCGAAAGTTATGTGTTATATGTATATCGATAGCAATAGGTTCGCCACCTATTCCATTTGGGACGTAAACATAACGGCGAGTCGAGGCTTAACAGCCATTGCCTACACCTTGGGGCAGAAAATTGGCGTGAAGATATGTTATTTTTAGTTGTGTTTTATCATAAATAACATATTAGGTCGGGGAAAAAGTCTTTTCGCATAACGTAGGTATAAACTTATTATAAAATTTCTTTGACTGTACTATTTGTGTCTGGCTGGTTTTGGTAACATTAAAAAGGTTACATTATAAAGAAAAGAAAAAAAAAAGTTGTTTCCCGCTATTTTTCATTTGTTTTTCTCTCCGTAAAAATGAGTGAATCTAATGAAGAAATTCGATACATTTTAAAATTTTATTATAAAAAAGGCAAAAATGCAACTCAAGCAGTGAAAAAAATTTGTGATGTTTATGGACCTGATGCAGTGTCAGTAAGAGTAGCACAAATTTGGTTCAAACGTTTTCAGTCCGGAAATTTTGATGTTAAAGATGCACCTCGCTCTGGTCGCCCTGTTACGAATAAAATGGACGCCATTTTTGAAAGAGTGGAGCAAGATCGGCATATTAGTAGTTACGATGTAGCTGAAGAACTGGGAATTGACCACAAAACAGTTTTGACCCATTTGAAGAAAGCTGGTTATACAAAAAAGCTCGATATTTGGGTGCCACACGAGCTCACTCAAAGAAACTTAATGAACCGTGTACTCATTTGCGATTCATTATTGAGACGTAATGAAACCGAGCCGTTTTTGAAGAGATTGATAACTGGCGATGAAAAGTGGATCACGTACGACAAGAACGTGCGAAAAAGGTCGTGGTCGAAAGTTGGCCAGGCTGCACAGACTGTGGCCAAACCTGGCCTAACACGAAATAAGGTGATGCTGTGTGTATGGTGGGATTGGAAGGGCATTGTTCATTATGAGCTTTTACCGTCCGGCAAAACCATCGATTCTGATCTTTACTGCCAGCAACTGATGAGATTAAAGGAAGCAGTCGAGAGAAAACGGCCGGAATTGATCAACAGCAAGGGTGTGGTCTTTCATCACGATAACGCTAGACCACACACATCTTTAGCCACTCAGCAAAAATTAAGAGAGTTCGACTGGGAGGTCCTAGTGCATCCACCATATAGCCCTGACCTTGCGCCTTCAGATTTTCACCTGTTTCGGTCTCTTCAGAATTCTTTAGGTTCTGTAAGGTTGACCTCAAGAGAGGACTGCCAAAACTATTTGTCCCGTTTTTTTGATCAGAAGTCCCAAAGTTTCTACAGTAACGGGATAATGTCTCTGCCCACAAAATGGCAGAAAGTTATTCAACAAAACGGTACATATATATTGTAAATAAATGTAAATAAACTTTGAAAAAAATGTCTTGACTTTTCATACAAAAATACTTTTTCCCCAACCTATTATTAGGTAATAGTTTATTATTGCTTATAATAATAATCTGGCCAAAGTAAACAAATAGATTGTTCATATTTTTATTAATATTCTCAACATTTGTGTCATCAATTCTATGAATATAAAAAAAATCAATTAAACAATATATAGTCTATGCCTTCAATGAGATTCAGCGATTCCAAATTTCTTTCAAATCCACCGTTTGTCAGATCTAATTTTACACATATTACAAAAGGTGGTGAAGCTTCTGTAAAATGTAAAACAGGCAGTGTAGCAATCACTTTTCGTTTAAATGGACAATAAAGCTCCACCAGTTTTCCTATTTTTTTTTTATCCACATCACAGAATGCATCCACTTTTTTTAAATTACCAAGACTTAGTGATCGCACAAATCTTCTGCCCCATTTGCCAGCATTCCACACAGTGAAACGATTCCAAAAAGGCAGAACATGTTGTTGCAATCGTTCTATCTGCATTTTCCAAATAGATTCCCGCTTAACAGAGAATGTTGCAGCATCTTTATGATAAGTGTAAATCAACAATTCCTCGTCTACCCTGTAAAGATCACCACCTAAATCCAGGTGTTTATAAAAAAATACCAAATCCTCTGGTGTACCACTACCCGACTCAACAAAACCACCAACTTTGTCATAAACAGATCTGTGACAAAACCATGTGGGCATAATAATAGTAGGCCCATTGGCAGTATAAATTTGTTGTTTCAATTGTTTGTTTGTTAATCTATTTATCCAATAAACAAGTCGAGGAGTTGAATTTTCAGGCACTCTAGTAATTCTGCTACCAATAATTGCGTTGAGATTCAATTTTGCCGCTTCCCATTGTAAAAGTAATCTGTCAGGGTGCATCACATCATCAATATCTTGAAAACACAAGAATTTACCAGTGCTCAAATGTATAGCTCGATTTTTCGCAGCACCAACTCCCTTACATGCCTCACCTGTTGACAAAATGAAGCTAACTCCCTGAGAAATAAAATATTCTTGCCATTTTTCTAATAATTGCTGAGTCCCATCATTGCTACCATCATTATATAAAGCTATTTCAATGTTTATACCACTGGCGTGGAGAGATTGTGCAGCTATAGACTTCATACAATTTTCAATCCATTTTTCACCATTAAAAATAGGTATAATTATAGAAATTTCAGCCATTCAGTCAGGGTTTAAATGTTTATTTTATTGTAGTATGTACCAGGATATACATGAAATAATATTTCAGTATACATATTATTTATGTGAAAATAAATGGAAAAGTTAAAGATACAATTAGTATGTGTTTGTTTATTATTAATTTATTTTTATTAATTATCCAGTACTAACCGCCAACCGGAAGTAGTCGAAACTTTAAATATACTTAGTATGATACTAGGACTAAAATGGTAGTAAGTACTAAGTAAGTGGTACTCAGAGCTGCCCTGTATCCACCTTATCCAACTAAAAAAACAACAGTTTTTTATATAATAAACACTATAAACAGTAGAAAACAGTTTGTGGGTAAAAAAGGCAGATTTCATACTTTCCTGGTATATTTTAATAAAAAAATTATCCAATAGGAATAGGAGGGCAAACGAGTAGCGTGTCACCTGATGGTAAGTAACTACCGCCGCCACTGATAATGTTACATACATTTGACAAATTCAAAGTTTCTAAGTTGTTATGACTCCAATAGACTTTCGACTTGTAGTTGTCACTAGCATACGGGCTTTTCCACTTGTAATAAAATATCTAGTGACATAGCGTTTTATTACTTAGCATTAACAAAGTATAATTATTGTATGATATATTAAGCTCTGTACCTAATTGAAAAAACAATAAAAAAAAATAAAAAAAAAACAAAAAACAGGGACTTCAATAGCTAAACAGTAAATCTACTGTTAAAACAATAGGGTTGGTTGGTAACACTGGTGGTACTGGCGGACCGGTACTACGTACGTACTTTACTAGCTATTTATTAGCACTACTCTATAATTAAAGTCACTAGATATTTAATTTAGTTAGTTAATTATATAAAGATAATATATTTAGATAACTAGTACCTACATAAATAATCTTCATGATTGTTGATGACGAAGTCTTTGAAACCAAATTTTAATATTGAAGTCTAATGGCCAAATGCTACAAGTCTGACGAAAGTGCTAGTTTCTAACGTTAGTAAAGTTGAGTAAACCTTTCGATTTGGAACATTTGTATCCAGTTATATTTTACGTTTCGATTTAATTATCTAATCAAATATATTAAAAGTATGGGTTTAAAAGAAATTGTTATTAATCTGGATAACCAGCACAACACGTACTATCCCGGACAAACTCTGTATGGAACAACAGAAATAACCGTAGATAGCCCCAAAAAAATTCGAGGTATGTACCTATGCAAAACAATTTTCTAAATGTTTTACATTTTCAGGAAATAAAACGTACAAAAATATGCAATTGTCATAACTCATAATTATTAATAACAATTTAAAAATAACGACGAACAAGCAGTCAGATCTGAGTTTATTGGGTCAGCCTGTTTCGTTAACAGATGTTTCAGTTGAAATGATATTTGGTGCAAATTGTAACATTTTTTATTTGGATTTTAATGCTTTATTTTAAAGGTATTTGTGTCAAAGTGAAGGGAGAAGGCCATACGGAATGGTGTGAATCCAAAGAGGAACAAACATCAGATGGCAAAACAGAATCAACTAATATCATGCATACCGGCCATGAAGAATATTTTCAAAGTACATTTTATATTGTAGGTAATAATTCCGGTGAGTTTTTCCATGTGTTGGGTACATAACACTTGAATATATTTATATAATAAGATAGCCAAGGCACACATTCCATGTGTGCCTTGTTAGGAGCCTCAAAAATCAATGCATGCATGAAAAGCATTGTAAAAATCAATGAAGCGAGTGAGGCAGGTAAGAATTGTGACTTATCACACTCTGTATTTGGGATTTGGTGTGAAGTTATTTATGTATGTATTAAGATGGCGAAAAGTAATTGATTTAAAACAATATGGGAGGTTGATTTAAAACAATATGAGATGTTAATAAATTACATAGATTTTAAAAGTAATGTTTTCTTTCTAATTTAATCTGCCTGTGATATAAATTTGGTATTTGAAGTTTTTTAAAATTTTTGGGAAATTGATTTTAATGATATTAATGAATGTTAACTTACAGATGGAACAATTTAAATATTTATCATGTAAAGGTTATATTTTTTTGTCTATCTTGTTGCGTCTTTTTATTTATGACCTAATTTAATCATTAATATTTTGATAATCCCAGGTAACAATGAGATAGAGCTACCAGCAGGCAAGCATGCTTACAACTTTACATGTGCCCTGCCGCCAGTATTGCCGTCATCGTTTGAAGGTCCATTTGGCTATGTCAGATATACACTAAAGATTATATTGGACAGGCCGTGGAAGTTTGATCAAGAAAAAAAACTGGTGTTTACTGTGATCAATGCATTTGATTTGAATCTCAACCCTTCTTATAAGGTAAGATACTTCACTATGTGTATAACATACAATACAAACTCTATATAAGAGCTTCTATTTACACTACCAGCTGAGAGCAGCTTTGAGCTGGCGAACTTTGTGTTCCAGATTAAAAGTATTTTTTACAGCATTTGTATCTATTTATTTCTAAGACTTTCTTCACTAAGACTTTGATCAATGAGCATTTGTATCATTACATTACATCATTTTTCTTTAGTACATTATACATGAATTATAGATATACCAACCTATTGATACCCTGTTGATAAAATAAATGGAACAAATTTGTTGTCTTGTTTTTAAGATCAAAGCATTTAATGGGACAAACAGCGGAAAGCAACTTAGTTTTATACTATGTAATGATTTTGATTTGTCCATTTTTGATATCCATGGTAATATTTAAAACCAAGTGTGGAGACTTGAAGTATTCATACCCTCTTGGAAATACTTGCCACAATTCATACAGACTTCACTCACTTATTTGAGTTTCATAATTATAATATTATTATTAATATAATTTTTGATTAAAACAACTTTTAGGATTGTATCGCGTTTATTTATTATCACGAGAGAGATCATTTTCACGAGTATGAACAAAAAGATCTTTTTGTTCATACTCGTGAAAATGATCTCTGTAAAGAGTTCGAAACGTCGGGAAATAAATATAAATAAATAATAAATAAACGCGATACAATCCTAAAAGTTGTTTTAATCAATGAGTGAGATTCGCGAAAATCTTAGAAACAAATATAATTTTTTTTCCTAAATTTAATAAACTTTTTCAAAATAAAATTGAAGAAGTATAGAAAAGGGGTTTATATAAAATAAACAATACAGGCAATTTAGTAAAATAAAAAAATATTCCAGCAACCTATACATATTCAAATGGAGAAGACTTTCTGCTGTTTGTGTTGTGCCTCAGCGCCGGTAACTGTTGATATACGGTCTCCGGTGTCCGGCTATGTGCCCGGTCAAGTGATACCCATACGAGTTGATTTGGAGAACAAGAGCAATGTACAAGTGCACCGCGTCAAAATATATTTAAGGCGGGTAAGATTATAGTATTTAATTACATATGAACAATTTGTTTAATTTTATAGTAGGTTTTACGGCAGCTTTGCTCGTGGTAATATCTTTAGGTATCAAAATTTGGATACAAAATGTATTTAAAACAATTTATTCTAACTTACAACTTTACAAAAGAATCTATGTAATCGATATTATGTTTCTTGTACCCAGCTGACAACATACAGAGCTATATCACCAGCAGATGCAATTAAGAAAACTGAAGACATGGTGGTAAGCACACAAGAGGGACCCGCGCCAGCTGGCACCACCAAGACGTGGGACCTGACTCTGCAGCTGCCGCCAACACCACCCTCAGATCTCGTCAATTGTAACATTATTGATCTGGATCATGATATATATGTATGTGCCAATATTTATTTTTCTCTTATATTCAATTTTCTTTCGTATTTTTTCTATCTGTACAATAAACTTCGATAGCGATTCGATCACAACGCCGCCACTGGCATATGTCATACATTTTATATGGACTCGCTCCACACGGTTGGCGCCGGTGGCAGCCACATGCTACAAACGTGTGGGGTGAGTCTATATAAAATGTATGAAAATCACAGGAGATATGCCAGTGGCGGAGTTTTGTGGTTGTGGCCAGTGGCCCCTGTGCCCGCCCTTAAGTGGAACGTAGCCATTATAAGTATTGAATTGATTAATAAAGTAATTATAGTAAGGCCAACGTGACGAGATAAAATGGTAAACAAACTCATACCGAGTTATCTTGCGACAGTTAGCGATTAACCGAATATTTCAGCCCTTGTTACTGCTATGCAGTACAGACGTCACATAAACTCTGTCTACGATAAGAATGGTTTTTTGACAGCTCATGCCCATGAAGTTGCGTATTGTGTCATATAAAATTTCATTAAATTACACACATAAAATAAGAGCACTGTTACACATGCTCATTATTAGCATGACAGTATGCTAGTATCGAGCATGCTCTCGATACTAGCATGTGTGTACAGAACTTGAGCATGCTAGTTTCGAGCATGCTCGAAAATCGACAGCCATGCTAATGTCGACCATATATATTCAGGAGCATGGTTGCAAATAGAATGCTTATTGACAGCAAATGATATGCATGCTCATAATGAGCAGGCCCTATATTAGCATGTGTAACAGGACCCTAATGTACTTCATGAAAGGGTACCGCACACTTAGTGATGAGCCAAAAATAACAATTTCTACAATTGTGCCACAGAAATATATAATTGGTATATAATCGATAGAATTAAATGCTTGTTTAACAATTTTATTTATATCTATAAATATAAATAAAATTTAAGTATCTGTTTATAATACTGAAATAACTGCTTTCTAAAACATACATTATTATCCTTGAGAAAAAATTGCTTAATCGTAAATTAAATAGGATTTAATAAATCGATTAAATAGTACGAATGATCTTACTTTGGGATCACCTTTTTGTCAGTTGGCGACCTGTCAAAATGGATGTTCCAATGACGGATTATCTGCAATACATCGATAAAAGTATTAATCGGTTATGGTTAGAAATGTGGAAAAAAGATTAAGATACAAAGGAAAAGTGGTACGAAAGTATCCAAGAGAACTTACCGACTGAACTTTTGTACTATCAATTAAAAGATGCCAGTCGAGATTTGATTGTTACCATTAATAGACTGCGCTTTGGACATCACTCCAGTACGCCACACCTTAAAAGACTTGGAATTGTTGCTAACGATATTATGCCCACACTGCGAATCAAATAAAAGAACTGTTGAACACATGATCTTCAACTGTCAAAAATTTCTCATCAAAAAAATTAGTGCTTGCTAGTGAACTAAGTGATTCCCATATATTAAGTGATTCTCCATATCGCCCTCCACTACTTCATCTGTTATTAAAAGACAAAAACTCATACAAACCGTTATTTAAATATATCAAGAATACGATTGGATTAGTTTAAAAATGTGTGAAATATTTAATGTGCAATATCATAAAAAAGACTTGACTTAAAGGTCTTAGTTACCAGGTCATTAAAACGCAAAAAAAACCTGTCAAAAAACCATTCTTACCGTGGACAGAGTATAGTCGAAAACAGCTATCGTTGCGTACTTCGGGGTACATCATATTAGCACCTGTTGATACAATGGTCGTCAACAGATGGTCCGCCATTTTGTTAACAAATTCATTCCTGTCCCTGTATGGAAAGCGTTCGAAGTGACTCGTGTTTTCGTTTCCCGTGTTTGTTTGTTTTTTACTTGTTATTAATCCGTTACTATTAAACTAGGTAATTAGTTTTTGATTTTAATCATGGAAAAATGATAAATGTTTTGAACCCCCTGAAACTTTGTTTACGTTTTTTATCTCGTTTCGTTGGCCTAACCATGTATGTAAAAACTTTTTTATATTTGAATATATTTTAATTACCACACTTTCCTATGCCCTGACTTATAAATAATAATTGTGATAAAATTTCAGGTCGAGTGTGACGTGTCGGGCTTCCATACTAATTTTAACGCCAACAAGTACATAGTTATCGGCACCGTGCCTCTACTCGGCTTGCCTGGACAGCCAGATCCTGGTCAACACCCAACCGGAACTCCTTCTGCAGTAAGTTTTCTCATATTAACATTTAGATATATTTAAACTAGCTGACTCAGTAAAGTTTATGTAATATTTTCAAACATAAAATAAAGTTTTTGTAACACAAATATAATGAACGGTAACTAAACGCAACACGTTTAGGTAAATAATTTTTACCTTGATTTGCTTGACCATTCGGCCAGGTTGCAATGGCCGTGGTCAAAAGCAGACATAAGCTATTGTAAGTTTTTTTTAAAAAATAAGAAAATGTTTCAAATCAGTCAAAATTAAAAAAATTGAGGAGGACCACCCTCAACATTTGTTGAGAAATTAGAAGGGCCCTTCTAATTTCTTTGAGTTTTTTAGAATCAAATTTATAATGCGAACGAATTTATAAGCGAACACGTCATGAGAGTTATGAAATTCAGAGAACCAAGGGATCGTCAATTAATCACGTGAGGCATGAAAGGCGTTGGAGGGGTTTGACAAATATCACGATATATCTCAAGGGGCGAAGGGGATGTAGAAAGATAAAAGATAGTTTTCAATATCACCATGCATCATCAAGGGGGGTTGGACATTTTTAAAAAAAGACCACGTGATTAATTGACGGCCACCAAGTGAGATATTTGCCATGAATTGTATCTGTATCTCTATAGTTCCGTTTTTTCTGCCCATCCTGTAAGGGTCTTGGCTTGATATTGACAATTTTCATAATGACATTTATTTTTATTTTAGCCCCCAAGTGATTCTAATGTGGGGTCAATTGAACCGCCTTACCAGCGACTATATCCTTCTCTTTGTAAGTATATATCCTCACCATCTTATTGCACCATACTTATTCTTCTTTATTTTATTTTTAAAGATACTATTTCAAATCGGATTAGTAGTTTCTGATATTACCGTTTACAAACTCACAAATTATCATCTTACTGTCTGTACCTGCAAGTGAATTGCCCGTCAAAATCAGTCTAACCATTTGTGAGAGCATATAGTAAAAAACTGTACTTTTTACTTTGTATACATTCCATATGCATTTAGTAAAAATACACTTAATATCAAAAACAGATACTCCACTATTCCAATATTTTGGCTTCGCTTAAAGGTCTCGGTGATCCAGTGGTCGAGCACCCTGCTATAAGTCGCAGGTTCGAATCCTAGCTCACACCGATGACTGAAGTTCTTTTCGGAAGTTATGTGTGATAAATATCGATGACTAGAAACTTTGTGCCCGGTATGGCAATAGGTTAGCCAACTGTTCCATTTGGGACATAAACATAATGTCGAGACGAGGCTTAACAGCCGCCGCCTAGTTGTATAGATAGATATAGGAGTTCTATTTCTCTTCGCTTATATCTTTATATGTTTACAGCTGAACCGGTGTACCAGAAGAGTCAGTACGAATCACGCAGTCTAAAAGAGAGGGGTGAGTCAGAGTATGTAATGATACAGGGACCTGAAAACTTTGCCCCGTTCTATCCCACTTATGCAGCTGTCCAACCACCACCGCTGCCAAAATAATTGGTATTGTTGACTGCATAATAATTTAGGGTATTATGCATTTGTAACGATATGAATTATGCAATGACGTTTGATTTGATTTAGACTATATATATGTTTTATTAGAAATTTACTACTACTCGTTTGCGCCGAGTTGGCTGTTGGTGATATGACATCACTGTAAAGGTAAAGTCAGCAAAAAAATATATATTTCAATTAATATTTTTTTTATAAAAAAATGTGTATTTGTCTAAAATTAGACACTTTAATTGCGTTTAATCACTGACGTTCATAGGTTCAACGCCAGACATTTTGCGGTTTCTCGGTTTGAACTAAGAAAACTAAGAAATGTGAAAAGAAAAAAATATATAATATGGGTGATTAAGGGGCACGGAGGCGGTCGGGGAAGAGGGGATGTGCATTCCCACAGACCGGCAAACTTAGAGCAAACGGGTAGTAATAATTACTAATTTGGCTAATTCTTCAAATCATTACGACATATAATTATGAACATAATTGCTGAAATTAATTGTTATGGCTTTTGTTTAATGTTAACACTTTTTCGATGCTACCGCTCGATCGAACGCAAGACTACTATTGTATTATATGTAATTTTTTAATTTTAAGGATTTATTCGATATATAGATATTAAAATTGTACTGGCGTCTTTTGACCCTACACTTAATATAAATTTGATGATTAATATACTAACATTTTGAGCTATTATTTTATACAATATTTTTATATACACAATGTTATTTTATATAGCTTTTAAGTTATCGTTACTTTATATTTATACTTTGCTATTAATTTAAAAAAAAAACAACTACTCAAAAAAAGAGACTATAGTTTTGAGCGAACTTTGTTATTATATTTATATAAAAGATTGAATATGTAATATCATCGAAATAATTTTATTTTGATTTAACCTTGAGATCTCTAACAAAAGCTGAATATATTTTGTATACTGTAAAATGTGGTGAACCTATAAATTTCTTCACTGATTTGTCAAAGAACAACAAACATTACAATATACACAATGTACATCGTTGCTGCACTTAGTTTTCACTACTTTTTTTCTATTTTAATATCGTTATCCAAATGTTTACCTTAATTTGTGGATTAATATTTATAGTTTATCCAGTTATAAGGTTCTTTAGAATGGGCTCCACACTCACTATGTCTACCAAAACCATGACTATGTGCTTTGATTGCTTCGACCAAGATAGTTATAGTTAAATACCTAGTCTAATTATAAAAAAAATCACAAAATAAGAATAAAAGTGAATTGACTTTGGTTTAGTTTTCATCAGAATCAGTTTCTTTGTCCATATAACATAGATTGCAAATGAATGTTGTATGACTTCTGCGAATATTTTTCATACATAATTTACACTGCGTTTTTGATTGCCTCCTCTTTTTTCCGGCAGGACGGACGTTTTACAGGTTCCTCTGCATGTGTTATTTTTCCTAAGTTCTCTATTGTTACCCTGTTTTGGTTTTGTGGTCTTTGCAAATGACCTTACGATGATAATTTGTCGTTTTTATATACTGAAGGAGTTGCCGTAACAATTTTGTGTTCTATCATTTCATCCTTTGTATTTCTCTCTTTTGTTATGTTGTCCACTTTTTCTTCAAGTATTTCTCAGTTCTTTTAGTTCTGGTTCCAATAACTTGTGTTTTATATTTCTTCGTTTATTCCTCCATCAGAGTTTTCATTTCTAAACGACACATACGAATCTCTTCTATAACAACTCTGTGGTATATGGTCTACTTTGGTATCGAATACCGCGCTCGATTTTCACACAATCCCTTGGTGTTAGCTTTTCAACCATGTTGGTTTATTGTCGAATAGGCGTTCCTGCTAAACATACCGATAAATTCGATGATTAAGATATCTAGATCAATCCAATCAATCCAAATAATAGGTTTTCTCAAGGGTCTCAAAATACGCGTTTGTTTCGGTAATGTAATTCTTCTTCATTAGACTCAAATCTCTTACCACCCAGCCACTTCTTTAGGTTTGGAAACAGATAATAGTCGCAGGGGGCTAAATATGGAGAATATGCTGGATGGGGTAGCAGTTCGTATCTCAATTCGTGGATTTTGGCCATCGTGACTAAACAAGTGCAACGTCGAATCTGTCCAAAAGCTTTTGAGTAATATTCGCCGGTGATTGTTTTACCTTTCTCGAGGTAATCAATGTGACTTACACCGCGTGCATCCCAAAAAACTGGCCATGACCTTGTTGGCTGACAGTTTGACCTTCTTTGGTCCACGTTTACCCCGAGCAACCCACTGTTTCGATTGTTCCTTGGTCTCTGGCGTGTTGTGATGGATCCATGTTTCGTCCACAGTAACAAAACGGCGCAAAATTTCGTCCGGATTACGGCTGAACATCACTAAACACTCTTTTGAAGTTGTCACACGATTGCGCTTATGGTCGAGTGTGAGCAATCGCGGCATCCATCTCGCGGAGAGTTTTCTCATGTCCAAATATTCGTGTAAAATATGATATACCCGTTCAGTTGAGATAACTACAGCATGAGTCAACTCACGCACTTTCATTCTCCGATCATCCCATATCATTTTATGGATTTTATCGACGATTTCCGGCGTGATCACTTCTTTTGGGCGACCTGAACGTTCGGCGTCACTAGTGCTGGTAGAACCACAACGGAACTCACATCACTTCTTTAATGAGTACATTATCATCCATAGAAACGAAATCCTGAAAAGTCACCTGCTGCTCATTTAAGTCATTCTTATATGTGGTAAATATTCTATCCCATTCTGGAAACGCTGCACTAATCTCTAGCGCTCTTGTAGGCTCTCAGGTTCAGATATTCAGTTCAGGCCACTTTGAATACGGCTCTTTGGAAGCAATTACTAATTGTGGTTTTGCTAACAGAAAACCAAGCTTTAAATGCAGGAATTATTTATTTTTTTTAGAAAAAAGGGATCGGATTCTTTCGAAACTGTAAAATGAGGGAAAAATATTACAAAAATCAAAATTAATATTTTTATAGTTTTTAATTAGATATGATTCATTTTTGGGACACAAATCGGTACAAAAAATTTAATGTTTGTGGAATAAATTAAAACAATCGTTTCCTTTCTTTGCACATAAGAATACATTGCATTTGGTACATTTTACAAAGCTTTGTAATTTGCAGCCATTTCTTATGCACCTCATGCGTTGGTCTGTTTTAATTTGGTGATGACCAAGATTATCGTAACGGACGTCGGAAGCTGGTAAAACTTGGCAACTTTTTTTCTTTTAGTCGCCGGTTCCACCGAAGTGATGGTGCTGTGACTTGGGCGCCCTCTTGTAGGCTGGTTTGTAGAGCCATAGGTACACAAAACGTCAGCAAGTTCTGTTCTAAACTCTGATAGAGTCTTGAGCTTTTTGGGATCCAACCCTTTTTTCGTTTCGACTGCTTTATACAGGACCAAGAGTTTATAATAGACAGGTCTAAAAGGTGGTAAAAAATTCTCATATACCACTTCCTTGTCTTCGTTTTGATTCTGTACCTGCCCAAAAAAGAATCCATGAGATCGACGCCGCCCATATGGGCGTTGTATTCTTTGACAATTTTTTGGCAGTCTGTCTTCGGGCTCTGCTCCCACATAGTTCGATAGCAGTATCTCTTGTTTGTTATCATTCCAGCTAACAGAGGAAATATCGACTCCATCAAAATGTGTAGTATATTCTACATACGACCCTCTAGGCACTTGTCTTTTCAAAACATCTTTCTTTGAGGGTAGTTTGCAATTCTTACCAAGGCGGTTCCTTTGAACAGTTCCTACACATTGTATCCCTTGCTTGGTGAAATAGTACATCAAGGGTAAAGAAGTATAGAAATTATCATAGTATATAATATGATTGATATGTCGGGGAACTATTCTTGCAAGTTTAATTACTGTCTGCGACACAACTCCTATGTCAGGTTCATTAGGCAAACGATAATCTTTTTCTTTACCAGTGTAAATAATAAAACGATATACAAAACCTGTCAGTGAACAAAGAACAAACTGCTTGAAACCCCATTTATGGGGTTTGTTGGGTCAATATTGTTTCATAAAATAACCCATCTTGGTGGCACACATTTGTTCATCAACGGATAGACGTTGACTTAGTGGAATGCTCGAAAATTTTTCATTTAGATGCTCAACGATTGGGCGAAGTTTGTGAAGGCGGTCATGCTGTGGATGATCTATTGGTAAATGGTTATCATTATCGTTGAAGTGGAGGATACGTCTTATTTTCTCCTCAAACTCATGTTTATTGGCCCAGTAACCACGTACACCGGGGTAGTGATAGATTCTCATATAAATTAAGATTCCTAAATACTTCCTCAATTCTCCTAATGTAATAATTTCAGGTCGTTCTGGTTTACATATTTTGAACAGCATATTTGTTTGTTTCATTAACTATGTGTCCTAAAAAATCTTCATTGAAAAAATATGACAAGAACTGAAATGGTGTCCGAAGATTCATTAAATATTCAGGAAAATCTTCAGAGCCAAGATATGTCTGTCGTCAGACTTTCATTCAATGTCATAGATTGGTTTTTCCAAATCAATCTCTGAATATCCAATGATGGTATCGGTGTATTATTGCTGCTTGAGGGAAGGGTATCTTCAATAACCAAAGGTGGATCGAAAATGGTTTCATGGTGGAATCCAAATCATCCTCGGAAATGGCGCCATTTTCTAGCTGTTGCAACCAAAATTTGATGTCACCGTCGCTACAATTATTCTGTGCCATTTCTACAACAAAATAAGCAAGCACATGCATACCGCACAAAGGCAGAGCCATCAAAACAAGATAAAATATAATTCCAGATAAAAAGTGTAATTTATACTATTAGTGCATGTAGTCCCATTTTTGCATCAAAACAAAAAAAGCTTTTTTTTCTCGAGATTGTTACGGAATATTGAAAATAGCTTATGTGATTTGATAAATAATATATAATCTTACCTTTAGAAAATATTTTTTGTTCCACGACATAACAAAAATAATTCCATATAGACGCCGCTAAAGTTGAGTCAAATCTTGCGGAATAACAAAATACTCGCCAAACGATCAAATGACGTGCGGTGAGAAATAATGACTTCTAACGTCACTTTTTTTGTATCAAATTGATAAGTGATGAGCAAAGGGAATTGATACCATACAGCCTAATCTGTCAACTCAAACTAACATTCCAATATCGTTTCTTAAAGCTACTGATTCATTTTTGGGACACTATGCAATTAAGGCTTAAGAACATACTGAACAACTTCCTTCCTGTAGTAAACCTTAAAGTTGTTGATAATACCTGATACATGGGCATTACTTGTGGTATTGGCCGGATCAACTACCCGTTTACTTTATTCTGATATCGACAGATTCCAATCAAGTCTGATGGCTAAGCCTGTGGATGATACTCATCAAGATCTTCTTAGGATCGGACTTCTGACACTGAGTTTCGAGAAATGTGACTGGTTTATTGCCCTCCCAAATAAGTGCTCTCATTTCAATGCCATCGACATTTGCTATGTTTTCTAGAAAGGACCCCCTGGGAACAGTTCTTTTCATAATCGTCTTTTTATCAAGTAGCTTAGAGTTTGGAAGGCTATTAGACTGAACAGTTCCAAGGCAATATACACCTTGCAACGGAATACAGCTATAGGTTCAGATGTATAGTAATTCTCGAAATATATTATGTGGTTAGAATAGTTATCGCCAAATGTAAAAACACTTTAACCAGTCGCGCCCAAGACCGGCTCATCATCTATTCGAAGATGATTCCGATTCCCAGAATTATTTTGAAATTTGTGTGGAAATAATGCGGAAATACAACACAAATGACAAATTATATTTTTTTACACAAGGTGCAGTCAAAACAAAACCAAAATACCCGCCAATTTGTATATTATTTTTATTTTATTTCACAAGTAGTTGTCAAGAACTTTTGAAAATATCTATGGAATTCATGTGTGTTCAGAAATTATCTTTTAAGACAGACATCTTTTAACAGTGGAAGAGCCAAGCAGTTTGCTGCTTGAAAGGGCCGGCTCGACCGGTGAAATACCACGACCTCTCAGAAGACCGACGTAAAGTGGCTCATGCCGCGATTCGTTCGGTGAGAGAGGTACCCGGAGGCCCACCCCACTTTCCCCATCCTTTCCTATCCCCTATCCCTTAAAGGTCGGCAACGCAACAGTAACACTATAATAATATGTATTGCTGGTGTCCATGGGCGGCGTTGGTTGCTTACCATCAGGTGACACGCCTGCTCGTTTGCCGTCCTATCCCATTAAAAAAAAAAACAAAAAATATAGAATAATTGGTATCTCGCAATTCTGCAACAGTACGAATTTAAAGGGTTAAAGCATATGTGGAGAACATGTATACAGTATGTTAGTTTAAACGAGGGACATATTCAAACCCACAATAGTGTATGCTTATATGAACCTAACAAACATATGAACGAAACAAATACACTGATAAATAACAGACAAAACAATAAACAAAAATTCGCAAAAGTCTCAAAAAGTATATGCACCCTAGCGCCAACGCAACGATTTAATATTATCGCAGATATTGATGTGCGCGGGGCGCGGGTCAACCGGGTGACGTTAGGTAGAATACATTTTTCCTTCATACTTTAAACCTGGCTTAGGACAGGCAAAAATGTCTAGGTAGGTACTAAACGAAACATAAAAAAATCTACAATGCAAATGTGAATTGTTTTCCGCAATAATGTTATTAGGCTTATGAAACGGAGATGAAATAATAAACTTATACACTTTTACGAATAATCACAGCAATTTATTAAAATAATATAGTTTTACACAATCAGGCAGAGTTTCGACCTATCTCGTGTACAACAGCCAAATATGTCACAAAATGAGCGGTTCGACTATTTATAATCTTCGGCCGTTGGGATGTGACGTCACTAACGGTCACTAGCCGGCTTGACTGACAGTCTTGACATTGGCGTGGCATTGGCTTGGCTTAGCTTGGCGTGGCTTGGCGTGGCGTGGCTGGACACGTGGCGTGGCATGGCGTTACAGTCGGCCATCCTGTAACAATTGCTCCCGCAATGGAGCGCATAGTTTGCATTAGCTTTAGCTCTCTAATAGGTCAATTAAGTCTTCAGTCTCTAACTGGTCATCAGAACTGCTGGCACTGTCAGATACAGGAGCTATGCTATGATATGGTCGCAGAGAGTCTGCTGAAACAAGCCCCGTAAAGTTTTTGTAACCTCTTAATCCCTTAATGCTTCTGATCCTGTATCTGTCATTGCCAAGCACTTTAGTTATTATATAGGGGCCTGAATACAAGTCGTCCAGCTTTGTGTTGACCCTAGCAGCACTACTAGTGGGCGCCTGCCTCCATAATACTAATTCTCCTTTCTTATATACATGACAATTTTTGCGACGTTTATCGAAGTTACGTTTCATCCTATCGCTAGCTTTATTGATACGTGCACTGGCCTTGCTACGTTTCGCTTGAGTCGATTCACATACTTGGTCTGGAATGGATACATCACACACTGGCCTACCACTACGTGCAAACATTAAATCATAAGGCTTAAGCCTGGTAGTATCATTTAAAGTATTATTTATCCCCCAAATTACATCTGGTAGACGATTTGACCAGCTATTAGCGGCTTCACTAGGGTCAGACGCACGTAGAGCATTTAATATCGTGCGATTGGTGCGCTCAACTTGCCCGTTGGCACGAGGGCACGCTATTGCATTTAACGTATGTTTAAACTGCTTATCACTAGCAAATTTCTTAAAATACCTACTAGTAAATGCCTTGCCATGGTCAGTTACTACTCTATCCGGATAGCCAAATAATGCGAATATTCTTTTAAGTATTCTAATTGTTTCAACTGAATTGACTGATCGACTACACTCTGCAATCACAAATTTTGAAAAAGCGTCAGTTATAACTAACATATATTGATAACCTTTCTTTGTCCTACAAAACGGGCCTAAATGGTCGACATGTATCATTCTAAACGGTTCATTTGGTTTAGGAATCGGATGCAACATGCCTTCCTTTCTACCATGATTTCCCTTTCCATAGGCACAACTTAAACAAGCAGTTACATATTTACGAATGAATCTTGTCATTTTAGCGAACCAAAAATTATTTTTAATTAAATCTGTGCATCGTTTTAATCCTACATGTCCGATTTCGTCATGATGCATTTGAAGTATTTTCCACCTAGCTGCCCCAGGCACTACAAGTCGATTTCCACCGAGCGTCTTTCTATATAATCTGTCATCTATTAACACATAATTGTTTATTATATTCCGTTCAGCCGATCCGGCTTTTATTTGGTCAATAATGTTTTTTAATTTGTCATCTTGATATTGAACTGTATAAAACCAATCAGTAACTTCCAAACGATTAATATTTACAGCATCAATTGGATTCCTACTTAACGCATCGACATGTTTCATTCGTTCACTCGGTCTATATTCTACGCTAATATCGTATTCCTGGATTAACAGCCACCATCGCGCAATACGCGGTATAATGTCGCGTTTAGTGAGGGTAGCTCGGACGGCAGTACAGTCGGTGACTACCTTTACGTGTTTACCTACTACGTACATCCGGAATTTACGCAACGATTCTACGACCGCTAATGTTTCGAGCTCGTAGCTATGATACATAGTTTCCTCCCTAGACGTCACTCGGCTAAAATACATAACAGGACGCAAAGTGTCGTCGGACTGCTTTTGTAATAAAATTTCTGCTATTCCTAATTTACATGCATCTGTATGAATTTCTATATCCAAAGTAGGGTCAAACAAAGCTAACACTGGTTTAGAACACAAACATGTTTTCAGTTCGTTAAAACTATCGACCTGTCTATCACTCCATACCCACGGTACATTTTTCTTAGTTAATTCCGTTAAAGGACGAGCTATAACCGCGAATTTATATATAAATTTTCGGAAGTAACTACAAAGGCCTATAAATTGACGTACTTCATGTACATTTCTTGGTACAGGAAACCGCGAAACTGCAATTAATTTTAGTTCTGCCGGTTGCACACCTTCATGGGAAATTTCATGTCCTAAATAAGTCACTTTCTGTTGTAAATAAGAGCACTTTTTCATATTTAGTTTTAAATTTTCTGATTCAAACTTTTGCAACACCGATTTTAACATTTTTATACCAGAACTAAAATCAACTGAGGGTAGTAATAAATCATCTAAAAATGCAAGAATTTCACTATTTGAACTGTCAGTTTGCGACGTCTGGGAACGAATGGAATCAACTATTTTACTGATCATTCGCATAAAAACTGAGGGTGCGTTGGCTAAACCAAACGGAACGCGCATGTACTCATAATGACCCTGAGGTGTTATAAACGCAGTTTTGTGAGTGTCCTCAGGTGAAATTCGTAATTGGTGATAACCTTGGGCCATATCGAGACTCGTGAAGTACTTCATACCGGCCAACTTTGAAACTTGATCGTCGATGTTTGGTAACGGATACCTATCTTTTATAGTGATTGAGTTCAGAGCACGATAATCAATACATAACCGACTATCACCGTTCTTTTTCCTCACTAAGATAACTGGAGAGGCATAATCTGACTCGGATTCTTTAATAATGCCGGCGTCTAATAAATCACGAACTTTAGAATTTACTATTTGTTGTTCAGTGTGTGATAACCTATAAGGTTGACGATAAATTGGTTGCTGAGTGGTAAGCTTTATTTTCATATGTAACAAATTAGTGCAACCGAGATCTTTTGTGTCATTTGCAAAGGTGTTTTTATATTGTAATAATAAATGTATTAAACTATCACGCTCGTCTTTATTTAAGCTCCCCACATTGATTTCGGATATCGGTACTCCGCCTATAGTATCATTAGTTGTTAAAATCGTAGCAGACGGGACTGTAAGGCGATACGAATTGTAAAAACTAGTGGCTAAACCGTTTGGCTTATTTGGCAAAACGCTTGGCAAGCAAGATAATATTGACTTGGCTGAACTCACCTGGCTTGGCTGGATCGCAGATTGGTCGCAGCTACCTGCTCGTGCGAGGACCTGGCCGGCTTCCCACTCGATGTCTTTGGTGCCGGTGTTGATAACCTTCATGAAACCCTCTCCGCCTCGAAGTAAAGTAGCTGGTAGCGAATAGGAAACTCCATGCAGTTCATAGTGGCGTGGCGTTGTGCAGACATCATCTTCCGCGGTATTGCCCAGCACCCGGACTTTGATGACGGAGGTACCGGGTGGCAAGGATTCTTTGTTTGATGTCACGACGTTAAATTTCTGAATATCTTCGACTACTTGAAGTTCAGCAAAAGGGTCAGGGTCCAATCTTAACGAAGCATTTCTATTGGTCACCACTAACGACACATGATCAGCGTTGATAACTGGCTGACCAACTAATAATTGAATGTCCTGCATGTCAGCTTCTGTTATATGCGCAGTACATCTAACATGAATGTCATCGATTTCTAGGTCAAATTCTACTTCTCCGCGGCTTGTAAGTAAACCACCAGAAAAGCCTTTTAGGATAGTGCTCGTAGGTATAACCTTGAGTGCCAAAATGCCAACAATATCTGCATTTATAACATTTACCTGGCTTCCAGTGTCAATGTAAGATTTCAAAAAAATTCCGTTCACCTTCACGACCTTCTTGTAAATATCATTATAATTTTGCACTAGCTTAACTTCCTTGATGTTGCTGTTCGATTCGGCCGACTTAAGCTGTGTAATTGAAGAGCCAGGGCAGCGGGTAGCAATATGACCCTGTACACCACACTTGAAACAAATGCGTCGGTCAGGTAATGAGCAATTTCGTAAAATGTGGCCAGTCTTCTTACAACGCGGGCAGGGATCAGTCTCACTGTTCACTTTCTTATCTGGGTTCGGCAGCTGTCTAGCATCTTTGTTCGGCTTGTCGCGTGCTTCAAATATCGGTGGGCGATAATCATCAAGGGCACAGAGGAAGGCTTCATATAGTTCATCCGGTCGCTGGCATTGGAAGGCCCTTGCATTTGGTTGTAAGGCAGGCGGTAACCCTCTGATTATACACGAAACGCTAGCAGTATCAGATAGGTTACAACGAAAGCACATGGCAATTTTATCCTGGTAATATTTTGTCATGGTTTCGTTCGGCACCTTCTTTCTGTTCATCATTTCTTCTAACAAAGCACTGAAGTCACGATGTTTGGGAAATGCTCTTATTAACATACACTTCCATTCCTCCCAGGAGTAATTATAATCATCGAGTCTATTGTACCACTTACGTGCTTGACCACGTAGTTTATCTTGAAGGTGAAAAGATTTCACTTTGTCGCTCCAGCCGTGTATGTCTCCCAACTGATCAATTTTCTTCAACCATACCGATACTGTGCAATCTTCTCCTTCAGGGTCGAATTCTGGGATAAGGGATGCCGCACGATGGCCTTTGAATTGGTTGAGCGGTAAGGTTTCGTCATTGAGTTCTTGTATCGCCCTACCCACTTCGTTTTCTAGCATACTTTTGAGAAGTTTTCTAGCAGGTGGCGGTGGGAATTCTTCATCTTCACTGATGTGGCCTTGCTCTTCTTCACTCCAGCCAGGCGGACGTACTCCACAGCCAACAGATGCAGTAGGGCGATTACGCTTCATGTCCCGCTTCTGAGTGAAACGGAGATGAAATAATAAACTTATACACTTTTACGAATAATCACAGCTATTTATTAAAATAATATAGTTTTACACAATCAGGCAGAGTTTCGACCTATCTCGTGTACAACAGCCAAATATGTCACAAAATGAGCGGTTCGACTATTTATAATCTTCGGCCGTTGGGATGTGACGTCACTAACGGTCACTAGCCGGCTTGACTGACAGTCTTGACATTGGCGTGGCATTGGCTTGGCTTGGCTTGGCTTAGCTTGGCGTGGCTTGGCGTGGCGTGGCTGGACACGTGGCGTGGCATGGCGTTACACTTACTTAGTATTATTGGCGTATTTAAAAAATGGAATCACACCTATTTACAATGATTAACTTGATTGATTATTTACAATAATTAATTTGATTATTTACACAATAATTTTAAACTAATCTTAAAAACTGTTCAAAATGCGCACCTCCTCGTGATATGCAGAGTTCAGCACGTTTTCGCATATTGTCTTTAACTTAAACAGTCTCGGTGGCGCAGTGGGCGAGCGCACGGCCTCTGATCCAGAGGTCCGGGGTTCGATTCAGACACTGGCTCACACCAATGACTTATCGAAATTGTTTTCGGAAGTTATGTGTGATAAATATCGATGACTGACAAACTTTGTGCCCGGTATGGCAATAGGTTCGCCACCTATTCCATTTGGGACGTAAACATAACGGCGAGACGAGGCTTAACAGCCGCTGCCTACACCTTCGGGTAACAAAAGGCGTGAAGTTATGTCATGTTATGTCTTTAACGCGATTAAGAATAAACGGATCACTTCTTACACTATTAAAAGCGTTCGTGATACGTACCTTTAACTCTTCCCGGTTTGAGTACTCCGTAGCGTACACAATTCTTTTCACTTCACCCCATAAATAAAAGTCTAATGGAGTGAGATCCGGGGAGCGAGCAGGCCATGGCACTGGCCCACCACGACCTATCCATCTGTCACCAAAATTATTGTGTAAAAACTCACGTACGCGCACCTGATAGTGCGCGGGCGCTCCGTCGTGTTGATAAAAAAGGTTTCGGTAAACACTAAGAGGCACATCGTCCAACATTTCATCCACCACACTATTTAAAATGGTATTTGAGGTATGAAACACTGTCAAGTCTTTCGTCAATAAAGTACGGGCCTATTAAGCAATTATTTAAAATACCCGCCCACACATTCACACTAAATCGGTGTTGATAAGCGTCCTGTCGCGTAACATAGGGATTTTGATCACTCCACCAATGTTCGTTGTGCACATTAAATATTCCCATACGTGTAAATGTGGCTTCATCGGTAAATAAAATGTTATTGTCTAAATTAGACGAAAACCAGCGGCAAAAGTTCACCCGTGGCTCGCGGTCGTTGACCCCAAGTTCTTGAACGGATCTAAAATGATATGGGTGCATCCCTTCTTCATGCATCAGTTTCCACACAGTCCAGTGTGATACACCGAATCGTCTTGCAGCGTTTCGAGTGCTTTCTTGTGGGTGATGCTCGAAGTATTCCAAGATTGCTTCTTGGAGGTGTACTGGGTATGGCTCCCTTCCTCGTCCTTGGGCATGTGTCGGTACGGTGAACTGACCAAACGTTCGCAACCGTTGGTTGACACCAAGCATAAGGTTGTACGACGGAATCTGGCGGTCGGGAAACATCTCTCGGTTCAAATTAATAGCGCCTCGTACACTATCGTGCGACAACGCGTAGGCACGAACCATATCCCAATATTCTTCATTGGAATATTAATAAGATATGAATGCAGATATATTTTTATAACTGAAAAAATATTTTTTTACAAGAACAAAACAACTTGTTCTAGGAGATTTAAAGCACATTTTTGATTATAATCATATCAAATACATTATTACTTGTTTCAAAATCACTACTAGGAACACAAAAATAGCACTTTTATGCAAGAGAGAGATAAAACATCTGTATTTGTACTTAGGACAAAAAAAATTTAGATGACTTTGCCCTTATTATTATTATAGTTTTTTTGTTGTTTGGTCGAAAGTGGGACATTTAATTTCATAGGTGGTATTTTTATTTATCCCTGGTGACGCATCATTGGATATTTCTTGGATATGAACAAAACACATGTACCGATTTTCAATCCTATTATTTTTCACCTACTTTTCTCATACAAGCTTCTAATTTTCTGCCCCTAACGATGGCTGACATTTCCGGAGTTGCAACCAAAGCGCCATCCATGGTTTTACAGCGCACCTCATAATATGTTGATGCTTCCATACTCAAGCTCATGCCATGAGCGACTGTTGTATTGAGACTGACTATCTTTTTGGACATTTTTCAAATGCATCGCATTAAAACAATTTAGAGACTTATTATAAAAATGTATCACAATTCTCATCATTAAATTGAGTTATCAAATTATAATGAAATGGTAACACTGTTCGACTTTCATTAAAATAAGTTTCATGTCTGAGAAATTGGTTTTTTTTTCTTCTTACATTCTTTCACAAATTTATTCATTAATCCACTGTCTTGACTTCAATATTTTAATGTATGTGCCCACTTTGGCAAGTTTTTCGTGTCTATAATAGTTTTGAGGGCGTTTTTCATTTAGAGCTCAGCTCAATCTCATCAATTGTGTTTGATAGAGGGCTCCAGTAATTGTTTCGTTCGGATTAAGCAATTCATAATACACTACACCTAGCTGATCCTACCAAATACAGAGCATAAGCTTTTCCGTGAATATTCGGTTTTGCTGTTGATGTAGACGCATGGCCAGGTAATCCCCATGATTTTCTTCTTTTTGGATTGTCATAATGTATCCACTTCTCATCACCAGTTACGATAAGGTGTAAAAAACCCTTTTTTATGTTTAGCTCGTAGAATAAGCTCGCTGAAGTGGCAATGGGCTGGTCACATCTGCCGAAGGACCGACGGTAGATGGAGCAAGAAGGTCATAGAGTGGAGACCGCGTCTTGGCAAACGCAGCGTAGGACGCCCACCAGCCCGATGGTCAGATGACCTCAGAAAGGCTGCTGGTAAAGACTGGATGCGGAAGGCAGAGAATCGGATGTTGTGGCGCACATTGGGAGAGGCCTATGTCCAGCAGTGGACTGCAATAGGCTGATGATGATGTTTAGCTAGCAGCATTTCACTTAATCATAATCAGCGTTCAATATCTCTCGGCTTTAATTCGAACGGAACCCAATTTGCCTATAATTATGTACACCATATTATTGTAACATATGTCTTAAATAATTGCAACACTAACACTGGTTATGCACATATAACAATACAGGACTACAGCCATAAAAGATACACTTTAACAACTATATACAGTTACCAAGGATTTGCCACTAAACATATCCTTAAAAATAAATTTAACAGACTCAGAAGTAATACTACTCACCTTGTAACCAATATTAAATTTTATATGTTGAAATTTGTCACAAACAAATTCTGTGCTCTGTACTGTTACATAGGTTTTGTTCAGCAGTTCTACCGCAATATAATTACCTATTTCCTAACTTGCTTAGCACTTCACAAACTGGTGCATTCTATACGTCAAACTCTTACTATTAAAGTTCGATCTGTGTAGTGATTTTTTACTATCAGAAGTTGATGAATCGGACAGAGTGCAGTGCCTGTCAATTAGTGACACCAACATGTTTCCACAGGCCATTGATCTTGGCAACCATCATGACCGATCGTTATCTGTTCTGACCCTAAACATTAGAAGTATACACCGCAACTTTGATAATTTTATAGTTTTTCTGCAGGACCTAAATATTACAATAGATATTTTGGTCCTCGTTGAATGCTGGACAAATCATAATAATCCCCCACCGGTTCTGAATAACTATGACATGTTTTGGACAAAAAATAGTATTAATCAAAATGACGGCATTGTGGTCTATACTCAGAAGGAAATTGGTGCCACTTCATATGAGCCGGATTGTATAGAGGGTAACTGTGTTGTTGTTAGAATTAATACAGATTTTACATTGGTTTGTTCTTATCGACCACCCTGTTTTAGGAATACCACCAACTACTTAAATTCTCTGGAACAGATTCTGTGCACTGTGCATACAAAAAATATTATTTTCACAGGGGATATTAACATTAACACACTTGATAATATGTCAAGCACAACAGCAGATTATCTTAATCTGATGGCAATGTATAGTCTTCAACAGGGTGTTACCCGCCCCACTAGGTATAACAATTGCCTAGATCATTTTATGGTAAAGTGTCATAGTGTCTGGAAAACAGCTGTTTTCAACTATGAGATTACTGATCATTCGCCCATCTTTTTGTACATCGAAAACACCAATATTAGTAAAAAAAATATAATTAATAAAAGAACTAGAGTAGATCATGAAAATATTAAACAAATGCTTAAACAGGAAACATGGTGTAATTTTTACAAAACAAGTAATGTGAATATAGCTGCTGAAATACTTTCTGACAAACTTCAATATATTGTAAGTAGTAATACCAATACAATCACATTGAAAAAGCGTCTTCAACCATTAAAACCTTGGATTACGCCAGGTATTGTAAAATCAATTAGGAAACGAGATAAACTGCACAAGAGCTCAAACAAAAGGCCCTATGATATAAAACTTAAACTAAAATATTTACAGTACAGAAACTTATGTAATAAAATAATTCGAAACTTAAAAATACACTACTATCAACAAAAACTATCTCAAAATAAAAAAGATTCTAAAAACACATGGAAAATAATTAAGGAATTGTGCAATATTAATAATAGCAAAGATCCACCCTTAGACTTACTTAAAATTTGTAGTGATCCCTGTCTGTCGTTGAATTCGGTCAACAGATATTTTACATCAATTGGAGATACATTAGCTAGGCAAACATTGCATAAAATGGGCACAAATGAGGATGAACTAGCAAAACAAGCCAAATCATCCAGTGCTCCAATGAGATCCATGTCTCTCATTCCAACAGATCCAACTGAGGTTGCAAAAATTGTTATGGAGCTAAAGTCGAGCACTGCACCAGGTTGGGATAAAATTAGCACTGAGGTTCTTAAGCAGAATATACAGTCACTCGCGCAACCTATCTCCCATTTATGTAACTTAAGTATTGATGCTGGAGTTTTTCCGTCGATTTTTAAAAGAGCGATAGTGTGTCCTATCTACAAAAATGGAGATAAAAATGAACCCAGTAACTATAGGCCTATCTCACTATTATCATCGTTAGCCAAAATACTAGAAAAACTAATCAATAAAAGGCTAGTATCATATCTTGAGCAGAAGGGAATTTTTAGTCGAAATCAATATGGGTTCCGCAAAAATACCTCAACTGAAGACGCAGCTCTTAAATTAATTAATAGTGTGATTGCACATGTGGATAGGGGGCATAAGTGTTTGGGTGTTTTTTTAGATTTACAAAAGGCTTTTGATACAGTATCTATAAAAATTTTACTAACAAGACTGCATAATATTGGAATTAGAGGGATTGTACACAATTGGTTTAAGGACTACCTCTCTGAGAGAATTCAAAATGTTAGGGTCAATGAATATGATAGTGACAGTGCTGCTTGCAATTTCGGTGTGCCGCAAGGTAGCACACTAGGACCAACTCTTTTCCTTATCTACATCAATGACCTAGCCAATATATTTGTGCCCGATATGGATGTCACTATGTTTGCGGATGATACTGTCCTCCTCTTCCATGGTGCCTCCTGGGATATGGTGCACGAAACTGCTCAATATGGCCTTTCTAAAGTTACAGTGTGGCTAGAGGACAGCCTCCTCTCCCTTAATGAGTCCAAAACCAAATATATATGTTTTTACAAATCACATCACAGCTACCCTCATAATTCTAGTCTTTTAATACATACCTTTCCTTGCAATAGGAGTAAAGATGCTACAAATTGTAGTTGTAATAAGTTGACTCGTGTTTCCTCTGTAAAGTACCTTGGTATACAAATTGATGACAAACTAAACTGGTCTGAGCAGATTTCTATTCTGGCGTCTAGGATTAGAAAACTTATATATATTTTTAAGCAGTTACGTGATGTGGCCGATTTCAGGACACTAATTGGGACCTACCAAGCTCTGTGCCAGTGTTTGATCAGATACTGTATCTTTGTGTGGGGGAGTGCTGCCAAATGTCACCTCATTCTTGTAGAGAGAGCGCAAAGAGCTATACTGAAGGTGCTTTTGAGATTGCCGTTTAAGCACCCCACTTTTGATTTGTACCAGCGAGCTGGTACCCTAACAATAAGACAGTGCTACATTTTTGAAATTCTTAAAAAATTTCATCGAAGTATAGTACCCTCCCTGCTGCCTAGTCAGAAACGCAATTTGCGATGTCCCATCCCAGGGGTGAGAACAGCATTTGCACAAAGACAGTGGTCGGTTTTGGCTCCATACATTTATAACAAATTGGACAGGGAGTGTAAAGTAAGGGATCTAAACAACAATGAATTTAAAAAAAATGTTTTTCAATGGCTGCACAACTTTGACTACAAAGTGACAGAGGATCTACTGCTTTTTAGGACATAACTATGGGGCAATGGCTATACGTATGCACTTTCTGTACACCATCTCTCACTTGCAGCGAACACTGTAACTTGTGCACACTTACTCTTTTGCACACTTGAATTCTTCATTTTTCTGCATATTAACCTCAATTAAACAACATAAGTCTGTACCTCCAAAATTGTTGCTGCTGCCTTCTTGGACTAGAATTGTTTTTCCTTAGACTAGTGTATAAATAGTATTATATAAGAGTATTATAAGTGTATTATATATTATATAAGGTATAGGTTTTAGATTAAATTTCATTGTACTGTGTCATCTGTGGAGAAGAAACTGTCAGCTGAAACACAGCCACGGCTAGCTCAGCTGACAGGGATTCTAACACTCTGTGTCTATTTTATTTTATAATCAAATAAATATTTTTCATTTTCATTTTCATTTTCCTTGTTTATGATTTTAAACGATGTGAGGACTGCTTGCTGAGTGACTTCTAATGTTAGAGCAAGTTCTTTTTGTGTTTGAGATGAATCTTTCTCCAATTCAGAATTCCTCCTAAATACTCGTAAATTTTTGGCCTTACACTGTGATCTTTGTCTTCTACGTCGAAATCACCGTTTTTAAACTTTTGAAACCACTCTCGACACGTTCTCTCACTCAAAGCACCCTCACCATATGCTTCTACGAGCAATTGATGCGCCTCAGCAGCAGATTTCTTTAAATTAAAGAAGTAAACTAATATTTCCGGCAAATGACGCTTACTTGGCTCAAATTTTGACATTTTCAACTTATAAAAATTATATTTTACCAATATAAAATCAATGATATTAATAGGTTATGTTATTCTTGAAGTTCCAAACTATTTTTTAAGCCGGTTATCATCTGCGAAAGCTAACCGAAACTCCGTGCCGCGCCATCTACAATAAAACGGCGGAAACTTATTTGTGCTCCTTTATAGATTTTTGTCCAAGCGAACAAAGTCTTGGACACTCATGTCAAATGCAATTCATTGACCACACATCAGCTTTTGTTTTGTCATCTTATCCCTTTTTTCGAAAGCAGCATCGCTTTCTTAGAATTCAAATACTTCCATTTCGTCACACATGTATTTATTGAATGCAAGTATTTACATGCAAACGTGCATGATAGTATAATAATTTTGTAAAATCTTTTTACCTCTAGTAATGTTGCGATGAACACGGGTCGCTTTATTTTTTATTTATTTCTCGATGTTTAGGAGAGCAGCATCTCTTTCCTTGAATTAAAATAGTTCCAAATGGTCATCCACGGTTGAAAATCACCAAAAAGTTATATTTAATGCGTAATAAGTTGAAAATCATTCTTATACTCTTATACTCCGGATAAGTTGTTCTGTTTGTTTACAATTTACATCATGGCGCTTAAAACAGGCAACAAACTCACTTTTGCGGGGCTACTGCCTATCAGCAGCCACTTGGTCACTAACTAGCTGGTCTAGTTGTTTGTATTACAGATTTGAAAACACTTCAGTTTACGGCTGGAATTTAAAGCTCACAATTCGTGGATTTTGACCAACGTGACTAAACAAGTGTGCACACGTGCATTGTCTTGAACAAACAGCACTTCTTCGCCAAATGCGGCCGTTTTTGCTTCAAGTCAACGTCGAATCAGTCCAAAAGATTTGAATAATATTCGCCGGTGATTGGTTTACCTTTCTCGAGGTAATCAGTGTGAATGACACCGGGTGCACCTAAAAAAACTGGCCATGACCTTGTTTACTGACAGATTCTGTTTGGCCTTCTTTGGTCCACGTTCACACCGAGCAACACACTGTTTCGATTGTTCTTTGGTCTCTGGCGTGGTGTGATTGATCCATATTCGTCTAAAGTAACAAAACGGCGCAAAAATTCGTCCGGATTACGGCTGAACATCGCTAAACACTCTTTTGAAGTTGTCACACGATTGCGCTTATGGCCGAGTGTGAGCAATCGCGGAGAGTTTTCTCATGTCCAAATATTCGTGTAAAATATGATGTATCCGTTCAGTTGAGATACCTATACCATAAGCCAACTCACGCGCTTTCATTCTCCGATCATTCAATATCATTTCATACATTTTATCGACGATTTCCGACGTGATCACTTCTTTTGGGCGACCTGAACGTTCGGCGTTACTAGTGCTGGTACGACCACAACGGAACTCTGTAAATCACTCAATCATTGAAATTGATGGTGCCGAGTCCCCGTAGTATTTATCAAGCTTTTCCTTAGTTTCAGTGATGGTTTTTTTTACGTTAAAAGTGAGGCTTAATCAGCACACGAAATTCACATATTTCCATTTTCGTAAAAATTTATGAGGTTGTCTGCTTTGAATGGCTATCAAACACCAACTGCATGACGTAGCTTGCTCAAAATTTGACAGTTGCCAACTAATAGATAACAGTTGACGGCAGCACTGTTGCATTTGGAATAACTGCGTGGGAAATTCAAAAAGTCACGGACTTAACAAACCGCCCTCGTATTTCATCAACACACAAAACTTTACTTTGTGCAATGCAATCTGAGCATTGTTTACTTCCCTTAGCACATCATTCCAAAAGAAAAAAAAGAAAAGTTGCATACAGCAGGCATAAGATTTTATGCAGTTTTTAAATTTACTTCTTAGTAACATAGTTCCTTAATTGCAGATATTATCCCATCAAAATTTTCAGCCAATACTTTACTGAACCATAATGAGCACTCCAGCGCGTTGTCGAAAGTCTTTTAACAAATGCTTTGCTGTGATTGAGGAGCACTTTCCAACGGCTTGTGGAAGTTGACAAAAAGTTAAACATTGTTTCCACTGCTCCGAAAAATTTAACACAAGTCACATATTGTGCGAACGAATGTTGGCCGCGTAAATTAATTGAATGATCTACGAGGGTGGTCCGAAAGGTACTTAGCCTACAAATGAAAAACGAAAATTTTGGAAAAGTGGTAATTTATTTTTCAACATAGTCTCCTTTTAGCTCGATACACTTGACCCAGCGATGCTCCAACTTCTTTAACCCGTCTGAAAAATACGTTCGAGGTCAGTGCCGGATTAAGCCAGCGCGGGGCCTGTAGCAAATTCTGTCAAGAGGCCCTTCGTTTGCTATAGTTTCTCAAGTTAAAGGGTATTAAATAAAACAAAACTATTACAAATAAACTTTTCTGCATTTAATATGGGCAAATTTAGAGATAACACTTTCACTATCGACTTCTTAAGCAAATTATACTATATATTCATCAAAGTAAGGTGATTAAGACGTTCTTGGCCCATCGTGTTTCTTAACTCGTTTTTAATACGTTTTAACGTTGAAAAAGAATGTTCGCCACTGCAGTTAGTGATCATGAGAGACAAGTAAATGCGCAAGGCAATTTCTACGTTTGGGAAACACGATTCTAAGGAATTATTTAATAAAAGTTTATAAAATTGCAGTTCCAGAGACTCTTGTTTCTTGCTATCAATAACAGTAGCCACATCTGTTTTCAGCAGTTCAGCGAACTGCACTAATTCGTCGCCTAGGCTACTTTCCAAATCATCTTCGTAAGCACTGACCATACGTGAGGCGTTTTCCAAAATCTCTTCTGTTGTAAGGGATTTTAGCTGTCGAAATATTCCAAAAACACCAGTAATTTCATGATATGCTTCCATACGTTTAGTTAAAGCAGACAGTACGTTATCAATAATGTCAATAAACACCTGAATTTCAAAACGTTGTCCAGGTGTTTGATTTTCAACAAAGTTGTCAAGTGTAGTAGAGCCGGTGAAATTGTCGTACTTTGTATTCCGCTTGCTTCGTCTTGAAGTCTGTTGCTGATACTCATCACAGTCGGTCAGATCTTTGGCTTTTGCCTCAACATCTGAAAATGTAGATCGCATTGCTTGTACGTAGGCATATACTGTTTCATAAAGGGCGTATCCTGTGTTAAGGTCTTGATCAGACGACTGCAGCGAAGCACTAGTCGCTTGCAAGCGTTCTAGGATTCGGTTCCACATAATTGTCATTATTCCCGTTTCTAACTTATTCATCGCTGAAACTAGTCCGTAAGCTTTATTACGGCACTCTGCTTTTTGATCTACATTATTGAAAATGTCTTCCAAAACTTGCTTAATAGTGATAAAACCACATAAAAGCGCCTTCGTAGCATCAGCTCTGGCTGACCACCTAGTGTCCGATAACCTTTTCAAAATCGGAATTTTTGAAGTAGAATCTTTCAATGCGTTCGTGAGACGACTCCATCGGTAGGTAGAAGCAGAAAAAAACGTGTAGAGGTTTTCAACGAAATCGAAGAAAAGTAATGCTTCTGTACAGCAGTCTGCAGCGCACTTAGCAACCAAATTTAAGGAATGTGCAAGACAGGGAATATATTCTGCGTATTTATTTATTTCCTTAATTCGTGCTTGTAAGCCGCAGTATTTCCCACTCATGTTGCTGGCATTATCGTAGCTTTGCCCACGACAATCTTTGATATCAATGTCACTCTCACTTAAGAAATCTAATAAACTTTGAGCGAGTTGTTCAGCAGTATGACCTTCCATGTCTAAGAACTTAACGAATCTTTCCACTGGTCCAGATGGTAGAACATAGCGCACTATCAGAGTCAGTTGGTCTACATGCGATATATCTGGAGTAGAATCCAATGAAACTGAGTAGTATTTGCATCTCTTAATTTCGCAAATTATTTGATCCAGTATGCTTGATGCAATTAGATGAATAAATAGCTCACAAGTTGTTTTTGATAAATATGACGTATGTCCTTTTCCTTTATTAGCATAACTTTGAATATGTTTAGCCATAAAAGCGTCAAATTGGGCTATTAATTCTAATAAGCCTAAATAATTGCCATTGTGGGGGGAACCAACAATTTCGTCACTACCCCGAAACGCAAGACCTCGTTCTGCTAAAAACTTTATTACTGCAATGATTCGTTTTAAGAGTAGCCTCCAATAATTTTGCTCAGTCTCAATTTGGCTCACAAGTTGAGAATCAACACGCGTATTCTTGTTTTTGAGATTTACCAGCGAAATTATGGCTTGTCTATGTGGAGTGCTTTCTTCATGTCTTGTCAACAAATTGTGCGCATTCTTCCAGTCATCTAATCCATCTTTCGTAAACCGTGGTGACGAAGTATCTGAATTCGTAACTTTGCAAACAAAACAGAAAAGTCGTCCTTTGGTTTCCGAATAACACAACCAGTCTCTGACATGAGTTTTATTCGTTAGTTTATGTTTATAGCTGAAAAAGGACTTTTGGCAGAATCGTGGCTTATTTTCTTTTTCGTAAATTTTCTTTGAAGACAAAAAATCGCTATCCATATGTTGCAGTTCGCTGCTTCCTTTTGCAATCCAATAATCTCTATCGAAGTTGCTCGGCCATTCACCAATATCGTTGGAGTATATTTTACTTTCGTTTTGTTTTAGACTTGAAATTGTAGTGAAATCATGAAATAATATACCATCGACTGCTTTTTGGCTTGAACATGACGGCTCTGGATCAAGAGTACTGGCAGTGCTTTTAACTTCTCTTTGGCTAGAGCATGATATAACTAAATTAGAAGGAATCGCTGTCTCTTCAGCTACAGCATCACTTGTAGAAAATGTAGTTTCATTAGAAACAGTAGTAGTACCACTTTTATATGTACAATGAGATGCAACTTCTGTATGTTTTGCTTTATTTTCAGTAGATTCAGCAACATCACTCTGAGCATTAAAAAAGTCGAACAGCTTACGTGTTTTTGATAAAACAGCTTCGTTCTTTTTTTCCTTTTCGTCTTTTGCTTTACGCTTAGCACTTCCAGAAGCATAGTGTCGACCGGTATCTCTAGATCTGCTGCTCATGTTACCTATGGTTAGACAAATATTTTTTTAATTAATTGTTTATCTCGCCGATATTCGGACCGGGGCCTCAGACGCCGCAGGCAGGCTCACTACCAACCATGCCATTCGTTTTATGTGAAGCAAATGGAGTCTATGTGAAAGGCTCGACTGTACATTTATTTATCCAACGTTATAAATAAAAAAAAATAACTTGACAAATGCTATTTATATGTATTAAATAACTTACAAAGGTTTTATAAAAGGAATCAAATT
Organism: Euproctis similis; assembly: GCA_905147225.2. Classification (NCBI taxonomy): domain Eukaryota; kingdom Metazoa; phylum Arthropoda; class Insecta; order Lepidoptera; family Erebidae; genus Euproctis; species Euproctis similis. The sequence goes on from LR990119.1 coordinate 11,385,300, forward strand.
TAATACGACATTAAAATAATCAAAAATGTTGCATAGAATAATAATTTTTTTTAAAGGACATGAAATGTAACTTTCTTTATACAACTTAAATGAACGAAAATTAATGAGATTGAGGTATTTGTTTTTATTTATATGCGTTTATAAAGTTTGACTCCGCAAATGTTAAGAGTTACTAAAAATAATTTGAAGTGAATATGCAAAACATAACTAGTAAAATATCTTACCTTAAGTGAAATTATTCTCGTTTATGCTTTACTTCATTTACTACGTACAAAAACTCTTATACTGTGTTTTAAAATAGATAATCGTATGAGTTGCTTTTGCTTACAGCGCAAAGTCAGGTTAGAAAACTAAAAACAGTACTTGAAGCAATGTCAAAACAACTTTTCTCGAGAATGGCTCACATCTAAAGTCCTTTTAAAAGTTTTTTTATGTTGTGCCAAACATAAATGTACAGCATTTTCTTATTGTTTGATAGTCGATAGAATCCTATTTTATTTGATCGGGTTGTTACGACTAGCTCGTTCGATGACAATATTAGGGGATTCCCCTGTTAGTTTTGCCGTGCTACCAACTTGCGTGTAGCGCAGTGCAAGCAGTACAACACAACTTTTGGTGTAGCCAGCGCTCAATTGTAGAAACGTGGTAAAATTTTAAATTATTGTTGTAGATTTTGATACCAACGTTTCTCGCGGTAGGTACGTGTATTTTTTTTACGGTACGTGTATTATAAATTGATATTTTTTTACGGTCAGACAGGTATTAGACCGCGGGGCCCCCCGAGTCGCGGGGCCCGTAGCATTTGCTACTCTTGCTACGTGGCTAATCCGGCACTGCATTACATTCTTTTTATACGGAATATCATTGCTTCTAAAAAAGTTAACAATGTGTTCAAATAAGGATACTGCATCAGCATCTTCCAATGGAATAAGAGCTAAAAAACAATCTTTGATGCGATGTTTTTTGGCATATTTCACGACTAGGCACAAGTGTTTGATTGTGCGAAGATCAGTGGACTCGTCAATAATAAGCGAAAACTTAGTTTGTCGCAGATATTCACATAAATTATCGAAATTTTCTTTACCTATAATATGATCTATTATGGCGTGAGTTTTCGTCGTAGAACATTTTATCTCTTCTGCTATTTTTGAATCAGGACAAATGGATTGTATCAGTTTCGGTAGGTGCTCCATAATAGTGAATGGTAGATTGTGTTCAGCAACAAACGAGGCCAATCTTATTTCACCTGAAAATAAAATAAAGAATTAAAATGACGTAGGTATGTCTAGTGGTCATTAGGGCATTCACTATGTCTAGCAGGGGACAGGCCAGGATCCTCGTGTCCTACAGCGGTACGGGTTGTTGTGATAAAGATGATGATGATGACATCTAGTATAATACACAACGATTAGTAGAAAACAAAATAATAATAATAACAATGTAGGTAAATAGATAGTAGGTTGTAAAAAATTACTAAATATGTTGTTTACCTTGTTTAACTAGTGTATCAGATTTTTGAGTTTTTTTCACAGTAAATGATGATATCTTCGGTTGTGATTTTATATTCTTTGATGATACCAAGTGTCCTTGTGAAGAACTATGTTTCTTTAGAGCATCTTTCCCTGATGTTATGTTAATATCCTTATTACAACTCTTACAATAGGCATAATTTACGCCTTTACTACTTTGTCGCAGCCATCCTGAAAATTCTTCCTCCCATTCTTTTCTATAAAGTTGTAGATATTTTTTTCTTTTTGCGCTTGTACTCGGTTCCTCGTCACACGACATTTTAACTTAATTATTTTAATTTTAATTTTTAATTTTCACGATTTTAAACACTTCGCAAACTTTCTTTTCGAAGTTAAGAATATTAATGAATAAATTAACCCCGAAATCCTGTATATACACCGTGAATTTATAGTCGTTTTGGAAACGAAACAGGTGAATTTGGAATAACTCATAGAACTATTAAGAATGGATAAATTAATTGTAATACTTAATATTAAAAAGTTTTAATTTTAATAAATATTTTCACTCGTTCGAGTTAGGAAATAGTAACGCATCGACATTTTATTCAAACACATTGTGAATGAAGCACGCCATAACAACGGACAACGCGCCGCAGCTCAGCTGATACCTACCTACCTACGGCGGCGCGACAGAACGAGCGAGCGAGTACTTACCTATCGTATTTAAAAGTTATTATTTAAAATAAAATACATAAAGTAGGTTCAAGTTTTAAGTAGAAATATTTAAATGTGATGTATGATAGAAATATTTCAAAAAGGAATTAATTCAATACACTAGTCCCTCAGCACAGAATAATCAACTTTTAAAATAGGAAAAAAAAACATAGCATCACGCCTATATTCCTGAAAGAGTAGGTAGAGGTGTATTACACACCCACGGTTTCAATCAACTTTTACATACCTCTAACAGTTGGTTTACACTTCTCTGTATCGAAGCAACTGCTCGAAATGGAGTCCGCCGCGTTCAATACACAAACGTGCACGTTTTACACTGTTGTCTTTTAGTTTTCTCAATGTATTTCTATTGCTTTTAACTTTATCAAATTCGTCCACTATCGCTCTGCGTAACTCATCACGGCTTTCGTGTTCACGTGTGTAAACGAGTCTCTTTATTTCCGACCACAAGAAAAAATCCAGGGGTGTTAAGTCCGGGCTTCTCGGTGGCCAAGTCACAGGCCCGCCCCGGCCTATCCACCGATCACTAAACTGATTATTTAAGTATGTACGCACTGCACTTGCGTAATGAGCCGGACAGCCGTCGTGTTGGTAGTACATACCTTTTGTGTACGCTAACGGCACATCCTCTAGTAACTCAGATATGACTGTTTGTAACATCTCTAAGTACGAGTTGCCGGTTAGATGAACTTCGATAAAAATAGGCCCTATTAATTGGTCGTTAATAATACCGGCCCAAACATTTACACTGAAACGAACCTGATGGTGGTCTTCTCGGATCAAAAGGGGGTTAATAAGAGCCCAGTAATGTTCATTGTGCACATTGTACAGTCCCACTCGAGTAAACAGTGATTCATCCGTCCACAATACGTTGGCGTTTGTATTATTTAAAAACCACTGACAAAAGGCGATTCTTGCTGGTGCATCACTGTTGTTAATTACGTGAGCCTTACGGAAATGGTACGGGTGTAGTCCGTGAGTATTTAATATTTTCCATACAAAATATTGGCTAACATCAAATTCTCGTGCCGCCATTCTCGTGCTTCGCCGCGGATCGCGCTCGAAGTACTCCAGAATATCTTCTTCAATCTCCGGCGAATAATTTAAACTTCCTCGGCCTTGCGCATGAGTCGGCGCACGGAATTGTCCATGGTCGAGAAGGCGCTGGGTTACAGCTAAGATGGTGGGCGTAGAGGGAACTTGAGGACTTTCAATTCCTCGCAGCCGTAGCGCATCCAAGTGCTCTGGCTGGGAATACAAACGCCGAGCCTCTTCTAGATTGTAGTTGGCAATAGCATACAGCTGTACCATTGCCAAGTACTCCACGTTTGAGTATTCGTACTGACGACTCATTTTCGCGCGGAACGTAAACAATACAAGCGTGTCAACACGGGATTGTCACAGTACTAAAGAGAAGGAAGAAAGGACGCCTGTTGTGCGGAAGTGCGGGGATGCGCAAGAGTGGTGGTAGCTGCGTGATTGGCTGGCGGCGCCGACATAGCGGTGTCGGTGTCTTTATTGGTGAATTTGATTTTGTGTGAAAAATTCTGAATGACATCGATAGTAAAATACATAGTAGTGATTTACGTGAGATTGAGTAGCGTTACTACCGTTTCTCACTTTTTCACTATAAGAGATATGAATCTCGATGTTGATAAAATAAAGTATTTTTATTTTATGAAATTAACGTCATATATAGCTTCTCTTATTGATATATAATTCAAATCTTTCGTTTCCGAAACGACCTTAAATTCACGGTGTATAGCCGAGCGAAAGTTTTTGGGTAATCTTGGGATTTTTCTAAGCTGTGCGCTTACTATTGCTATTGAGGGAAAATCGGTAAGTTCGTGGTCTTTGATCGGCTTACTTATCGGTTAACCTATTTCTATGTACTAATGATGCTTTAGAAAATAATCTCTCAGGTACTGAAGTTGCAGGCATTGAAAGAAAATCACGGGCCATCGTTGATAAAACCGGATACTCTGTCTCATGCGTCCTCCACCACTCTAAAATGTCTTCTGAGCTCGTGGCTCTGGGTTTACTCAGGTACTCCTCCAACTCTTCAAAAACTAGGCCTTGAACACAAGATCCAGATCCAGATGACGTCGAGGGACATGCATAAAGTTTACCAAAGTCTATTACGTCTTCATCTTCATTATATTCACATACTACCTTTTCATTTCTTGGTGATTCTTGAGATTTATTCACTAAGTGTGATTTTTATATTCTTTAAAAGTTCATTAAATTTGCGCAGGCTTTCTGTTTTAATTTGCTTGCCCCAAAATGTCATGTAAAAAGTTTGAGCTTTATGGCTTGGGTCTAAAATCAAAGACTTACGATAAATCCAGTTGCTTTTCTTATAATGTTTAAGCATTTTGTCTCTAGCTGCTTGGAAACCCATAATGAGCCTTTCATCCACTTCAGATCGATTTGGTTTTTCATCTAGTTGTTTTATCATGGATTCAATTATATCGAGCAAGAGATTGAATGATACAATAACTAGCGGTAATGTAATATTTTTCTTCGCCAAGTTTCGTTGATAGAAGTTTAAAGTTTATTAGAAAGTTATATATTTTTTCTAGTATTTGCCATTCACTATCTGTGATTTGAAAATCATTCAATTCGGTGACAGAAGTGCACAATATGTTTATGCCAGTTCTCACTGTTAAACCAAATCCAATCATATCATGTGTGGAATTCCATCTTGTTGGACAGTCTAATATGGGATTCAGATTTGATGGCACGCCAGCTGCTTCACAAGCAGACTGAAATTTCCTCTTCAATATTTCACTTCTTTTTATTATGCTGCAAATACTACGTAATTTTGTTAAAGCTGTACGTGAGTCAGCAATATTTGGCGTATATTCTTCATCTTCCTCAGTTTCGTCTTCATACTGCTCTTCTTGTGTGTTACTATCAGTTTCACGGTGTAATGCTAAGTTCTTTAATAAATCTTGTACACCAAGGTTCAAAATGTGAGCAAAGCACCGGAAATGTTGATTGTCTGAATCAAAATGTGGCAGCTGTTTGGCTAGTTCATACATAAATTTGGTATTAGCAGTTGCGTTGTCAACCGTAATGCCCTGTATTTTATCAATTATGTCATTCTGCAATAAACATTCATGGAAAATCGTTGCCATATCTTCCCCAGTATGTCGATCGCGTGATGGTATAAAATCAAGGACTACAGATCCATATTTCCATTCATTGTCTATACCAGGGGTGTCCAAACTAGATGGGACCCAGGGCCAATAAAAAATACTAAATACATTGGTGGGCCGCAAAATATTTGTAAAAATAAAAAACAGTTTATAATGATTTGTTATTTTATTTAGTAGGTAGATAACCTACTGTTTTGTTAATTTGTCTTTTACAATTCTGTCAATATCAACATTAATATTAGTAGTAGCTAGGCGCAGTGCATGCTTAAGTGAAGTATCTGTCAATGAAGACCTGTATTTAGACTTAATAAACTTCATTGTCGAATATGCACTTTCACAAAGGTAGGTACTGCCCATCATCGAGCCCATTTTTTGTCCGAAATTCGTCAGTTTCGGGAAACGTTCAGCGAGGAGTTTAAAAAAATCAATGCCTGTTTCTGTTCTGCCCTTGTAAAAGGGGTCTGATTGCAGATCACACAGTTCCAGTTGATAATCAATGTTTACAGTCTCAACTGCGATTGTTAATGGTTGAGTGAAGAGTGCTATATCACTCTCAATTTTTTCAAAATCTGCGAAACGCCGCTCAAATTCGACGATTATTTCGTCCATGTATTTGAGGTGGTCCAAGAAATTACATTCTTCAAAATTTTTCATCTCTAAATAATGTTCTTTACAACTTGGAAAAAAAGAAAAATCATCTTGTTGTAGAGACGTCTTGAACAATTTAAGTTTATTTCTGAATCCATTCACATTTCCATACAGGTTGGCTATATTGTGGTTTTTACCTTCAAAATCAAAATCAAAATCAAAAAATGCAATTTTAAATTTAACTCATTCAAATGTTGCGTCATATCAGTTAAAAACGCAAGATCAGCCAGAAACTGAGGATCTCGCATTTTATCTTGTAGTTCAGAAGTGTCAGACGATATCTCATTTTTTAGAAATAAAGGTATTTCTTTTCGTAAGGCAAAAAAGCGTTGCAAGCACTGGCCAGCACTTAGCCATCTGATTTCTGAATGCAATAGTAAATCTCCATAGTTTGCATCGATTTCACATAAGAAGTCTCTAAATTTTCTATGTGTCAATGATCTGTTTCCACCTCTAATCAAATTGGTTATCCTTATAACAACTTTCATAGCATTCATTTGACGCAACGATTTTCCACACAAGGCTTCTTGGTGTATGATACAATGGAACAACGGGCAATCAATGCCATTTTGTATTAGAAGTCCCGCAAATCCTGTCACTTTTCCGGTCATAGCTTTTGCCCCGTCGGTCACAATACAAGAACACTTACGAAATCCTCCATATTCTACAATAGTTTTGTTAACTGCTTCAAATATATCACTGCCTTTAGTTGTTCCATGAAATGGTATTAAATCCAGCATTTCTTCCGTGATTGTAAAATCTTTGGAAATGCAACGTATGAAGATTATTAATTGACTGACATCGGTCTGGTCGGTACTTTCATCCAAACATATTGAATAATATTCGCAATCTACAAAGTAATCACATAAACTTTTCGTAATATAATTACCCATGTCCTCTATTCGTCGCGCCACCGTTTGGTGAGATAATGCAACAGATTCAAACTTTTCCGCTAATTTCGGCTGCATAAAGCGTTTAGCCATTTCAACTGCGCATTTTTTTATTAAAGCTCCATCACTAAATGGTTTTTTAGCTCTGGCTAATTGTAATGAAACTTCATATGAAGCAGCCAAGCTTTGTTCATTTTCAGTACTTACTTTTGAAAACATAGTTGTTTGCTGTATTAGTTTTTTTTTGTACTCAGCCACCATAACTTTTCTTGCTTCACCGACATGTTTTTTATACTTTTCTTCATGTAAAGAAGTATAGTGTCGCTTAACATTATATTCTTTACTTACAGATAAAACTTGCATACAAATCAAACACTGAATTTTATTGTTATTGTTGGAAATAAAGTAGTCTAACTCCCATTTCTCATTGAATGAACGTTTTTCTTCACTTAACTTCCTCTTCTTTGTAGACATGATGAGGTTAAAAGTTTTTTTTACGCAAACACAAAGCGAACAAACTTTAAAATAATGTTAAAGTCTTTAACCTAAGAGTAACCTTGCGTAATCAAGACTTTCGTCGCGTTGAATGACAAGTGACAAACAAATGCCCAATGAACGATGCGCGGTAGTAGGTACACGTATCTTGCGTTCGGGGAATTCCCCGAATTCTCGAGTGAATAGTGATGTGAGCAGCGTAATCGAACATACCCAAAACATTCGATTTTGATGCGAGAAAAATAATTTGCTTGTTAATTTTGGAAACTTTTTTTGAAGTCAGTTAAAAAAGGTTCTACGGGCCGCAATCAAACAAGCCGCGGGCCGCATGCGGCCCGCGGGCCATGGTTTGGACAGCCCTGGTCTATACATATAATGAATAGTGATCCCGTAGTAACTCCTACCTGCAATTGACGTCCATCCATCAATGGTAAATGACATTTTAGATGAAAGTTGTTGTAGTCCTTTTTTAAGATTGAATTGAAGCTCTTCAAATCGCTCTTCGATCTTCCTTCTAAGTGTGGATCTTTTCGGAAATACCATAATTGGGCAAATCAATCGAAAATATACTTGTGTAGCTTCGTCATCGAAAAATGAGAAGGGAAGATATTTTTTCACCATCCAATCAACTGTAGCTATCATGATGTTATTACTGCTATTTTCAGACTGAATAAAACAATAAATCATAAATTATGTGTTAATATTTATTAATATAATTATTTTTTGACGAAACCAGGAACCGACTTCAATGACAGTTACAACCCATGCAGGTGTAAAGTCCTTATCAATACAAATTATTCAAACACAAACACGAGGTATCTACTGTGGAGCGTTAAGGAGTCCTGTTACTGTTCGTGGAATTCATCATCAGACCCATCATCACACAGTTACAACCCATGTAGGTTTAAAGTCCTTATCAATACCAAATTATCAAGCCCAAACACAAGGTAATTACTATTAATCGTTGAGGAGTTCTCTCGACTATATTTCAGCTCCATCATCAGATCGACTGCAGACCTTCATCAAATTGTTTTTACGAAAAGTATGCTTATGAGTGGTATACGAGGTGTGTTCAAAAAGTATCGCGAATTTTGTGTTTTTTCAAAAATTATTTATTTATTCATGAATATCTATTTTGTCCCCTTCAAAGTAATCCCCATGAGATATTATGCACTTGTGCCAACGGTTTTTCCAATCTTCGAAGCACTTCAAAAAATCATTTTTTTTTATCTTGTTCAGCTCCTCCTTCGATGCTGTCTTTATCTCGTCAAGCGTAGCGTAACGTCGTCCTTTCATGGGCCTCTTCAGTTTAGGAAACAAGAAAAAGTCACAGGGGGCCAGATCTGGGGAATACGGTGGCTGCGGCATCATTAGTGTGTTGTTTTTGGCCAAAAAGTCGCGCACAAGCAACGATGTGTGAGCAGGGGCGTTATCGTGGTGCAAAAGCCAATTTTTGTTCTTCCACAAATCCAGGCGTTTCTGGCGGATTGCTTCGCGCAAATTGCGCATAACTTGCAGGTAATATTCCTTATTGACCGTTCTTCCCTGTGGCAAGAACTCATGATGCACCACGCCCCTGCAATCGAAGAAAACTGTCAGCAAAACTTTCACATTCGACCGAACTTGGCGCGCTTTTTTCGGTCTTGGTTCGTGCGGCAGCTTCCATTGAGATGATTGAGCTTTGGTTTCCACGTCGTAACCATAAACCCACGATTCGTCACCAGTTATGACCCTCTGGAGCAAATTTGGGTCGTCGCGGACAGAGTTTAACATCTCATTAGCAATGTTCATGCGATGCTGTTTTTGGTCGCAATTGAGCAATTTTGGTACGAATTTCGCGGCGACCCGTCTCATGCCCAAATCATTGATGAAAATCGAATGGCACGAGCCAATCGATATGTTTAGGTCCTCAGCAACTTCTCTAACGGTGATTCGACGATTGGCCAATACCATTTTCTCCACTTCATTAATTTTTTCGTCTGTTGTTGAAGTGCTCGGGCGTCCGGCACGCTCTTCGTCGTTCACATCTTCTCGGCCTTCTGAGAACATTTTGTACCACCGATAAACGTTGCTTCGGTCCAAGGTAGCTTCTCCGTATGCCACAGTCAACATTCGGAATGCATCCACGCACTTAATTTCGTTTTTCACACAAAATTTGATACAGGTTCTTTGATCCATTTTTTTGAATAGGTAAAAATCGAAGACGATCCAAAACACGTGCAAGCAAAGCAGCTGTCAACAATTAAGTGAACATTCAAAATGGCCGAGCTTGTTGGCATAAGTGAGAGACATGAGTACCAACATAACGCCACAAAAAAAATCGAAATTCGATACGAGGTAACCCGCGAAATTCAAAATTCGCGATACTTTTTGAACACACCTCGTATTGATTCATTATTTATGATTTACAATAGTGTACTCGTAGCTATTCGTTTAAATTAAAAAAGTCACATGTTTAGAAGATAAATCAAGAAAATCTTATTCTTGAACTTATTCGAAGAACTTCCCGATTAGTAACGTATTTTGAAGGTAGATATTTTCGTGTTTTCGACTTTATGATTTAGTTCATTTTACATTGAAGTTATAATGATATGATAACACATAACAATTGCACAGATTTAATAAACTTTGTAGGTCAGAAAAGTAGAAATGCGAAGCAACGTCGTAAAATGACGATGTTCGTGGTTACGTGTGTTTTTTTTAATGAAAATGTAAATAATGTGCAATTGTTGCTGTTGTAATAGAATTATAGATTACTTACCCATGATTTTATGGTGTTAAAAGGCACCTGGAGTCTAATAACTAAAAGGAAGGATACCAAAAAACACACTCTGACGCGAGGACAATGACGCCACAGTTTAAATTAAGAATTATGTAAACAACTTGTACCATAGACTACGTCAAAGAGAATGTAACAGAGAGGTTTTTTTCTATCGAATAGGCTAAAGCTTACATTCCATACAGCATTTATTTGAGAATCGAATAAGAATCATAGAAAGCCGATTTATTCAAGATATTTACGACCATGTGTTGGGGATGCCATAATATCTTTTATTACGTATGCACTATCCACATTTCCTTTATCACGAAGCGCCATTTGACCTGCATAAATTAGTGTTTCTGCTTCATTTTTGTTTCGTAAATGTGATGTCTTTCGACGCTTACTGCAGTCTGTTAATTCCACGACATCTTTGCTTGCTTTTCGGTATTTCCAGAGTGCCTTGTAACCAGTCATGGTATTTTTTCAAAAACACACTTTCTGTTCGCTTAGCTGTGTGCCACTTAGACTTCATTTCAGACTTGAGACGAGAAAATCTATGAATAAACTTTGATTTTTGATCAGTTGGGAATGAAGAGTCATTAATTATTTCAAACTCCAATAAATCCAACTTTTTTCGAAAATCTGGTTCAGTAAATTCCCTCGCTTTTCGGAAAACATATTCTCGCGACACGACCTTAGTGCCGGAAGAACAGAAACTTAAAATTAACATAAGTGACCGCAAAATAAAGTTTGTTTTGGTAAAAACCATGTGCACTTAATTTTCAAAATGTTAACATTTTGGCACGTGTTGGCAGCTATTTTCTTTTTAAATGGCTAATATGCATATCTAAAAACCAGACGATAAAAGAATTTGACCCAGGAAAAGTCCGGAAATACAACAAAAAGTCTTTGAAATATTGAAAAAGGCTAAAATCGACTCGTCATTTTAATGTACCTCACAAAAGATGGCGTAAACAATTATTAAAGGTAGGTATTGCAAAAAAAAATAGTAAATTAAATTTTACACACCTTGTTCTGCACCGTCCATAACTCAAATATGATTTATTCCGAGTAATCTAATTGTTACACTTATTTTTAATAATTAAGTTGACTCACTTTCACTGCGTATTAAGTTCGTACGATCAAGCTTGCGTTAGAAAGACGACTGATTGTGAACGGAATGTTAGCATGAACAAAAGCGAGCCGAGCGGGTATTGTCCCCACGACCCCGTTTTGCCAGGTAGCAAAAACGATCATCATATTATTACTTTGTAATATTCTACTTTTGATCGACTTTTTTGGTGAAGTACTCCTATGTGCGACGGCCAGTCTTCAGCTCTAATGAAGTCCGAAACGTTCGCTTCCAACCAAGATTGCGTGGACTGAGCTTTATGACCCGGTGCCGAGTCTTGCTGGAAGGACCATACTTCGTTATTGAATATGGTGTTGTTAAGGGGCTTGACTACTTTTCTTGATACACTTGTGCCGATGTTTTGATACCTTTTTCACAAAAATATGGGTCAGTCACTCCTTCGTAGCCAACACCCCACCGAACAATGACTGAAGTCGGGTAATGCCCACGTTGGACTCTGTCAACTAATTGGGAAGCTGTGTCCTCCCTTTGCGTACCGCTTCAGTAGTTGTTTAGATTTTTACACCCTATTTTTTTTTAAATTATCAGTTAGTAAATGACCAGTGCGCCTCTTATAGGCTGCAAGTCCTAAGTCATCTTTTAAAATACGCGACATTGTTCTAGGTGCTATCTTCATCTCCCGAGATAAAATATTTTGCTTGCGGACAGGATTTCTTCGAATTCTTTCCCTTACTGCTTTGACCTTTTTCGTACGAACACTACGTGGACGGCCGTCGGCCAGGTCTTTTTCTGTCACAAACAGAGGAGGTCTCATTGTACCTATTAATAGCCCGGAACACAAACATTTGACTAATACCAAGTGTATGGAGAGTTTGAAAAATTGCATTTGGCTATACCTACTTTGTGTAATGCAATCACAGCGATTCGGTTCTCTTTATCACCCCGCTCCATTTTAATATCGCAAAATATTGTACAATGTATTGGCGCCAAAACGAGAAAACACGATGAACAATCGTATAAAAATGACAGATTCCAAATTCAAATGTAATATTTTTTTTAGTTGTAACAGTATTTATGGCCAGTCTAAGTATTTGTTCAAATCACTACTAATTCTAGTATTATTACTTTACGCACAAGCTCTGTTGTCGCATTGTCTTTTACGGAGTAAAATTAATTCATCGTCACCCGTTATGCACTCTTTTCTACTTCACTTCTTGTATGCTTGCCATTTCAAATTCCCCTTTCGGAAATTTGATGATCGCCTCTCGCTTTAGCATGGGAGTCGCGATTTTTCCATATGATGAAAGGCACATTTGTAGGCTTCGTAATCCACTCTTCCGAGATTGTTCTTAACGATACGGTGGGGCTGCCGGGCGGGACTCCGCCTGGGTGGGATTTTCCGGCTTCGCCGGTTCCCAACTGAGGAATTGTTTTTACTTGCCAGTATATTGTTACTTTGATTAACGAGAGTGAGCTTTATGGGCTAAAGAATATGGGCGAAAAAATATTTGATAATATCATGAGAGTCTATCTGTAAATGTCACTTATATCAGCCATTCCTTAAAGGTGATATCAGACGGTTCACTCGAGTGAATGCTTCATTTTTTTTTTATTCTATGTTCACACGGCTTAGACGAAATGATACAGAAATGAACATTCATTGTTCTTTCTTTTAAATATGTCATCGAATGAAGTCGTACGTCTTGGAATTAGTTTAATTTGTGATCATTTAATCAAAGAGTTGACAAAAAAGAAGCAAAGAAAACGTCGACGGTGGTGGGTGCGACCATGGATTGCAAGAAGAAATTTATTAGGAGCTTCCAATACATTGTTGAGAGAACTAGCCGTTGAAGATCCTGATTCATATTGTAATCATCTTCGAATTTTATTCACAATATATTTATGAAAATCTTATTTATGTTCATAAATATAAAAGTAAATTTAAGAAAAATTGTGATGTTCATAAACTAAATTTAAGAAATAAAAACAAACTCGCTGTGCCCACTACTAGGCTCCATAAAATCTCTAACTCGTTCCCAGGTCAATGTATACGCTTTTACAATAAACTTCCAAACGACGCGATTGAATTATCCATGGGGAAATTTAAAAATTATATTAAAAGTAGATTATATCAAAGGGCTTATTATTGTATCGCAGACTATATAAACGATAAAAAAGTTTGTAATAGAACTGCTCCTTTTGTGTTGTATTGATTGTACTTATCACTATTTGTTAAACTGGATATTTGAAAAGAGTCGGCCTTGAGTTTCTTGCCAGTTCTTCTCAAGAAGCCTTGACGCCGGAACTGGCACTTAGATTCGCTTTCACATTCAAGACTGTGTGATGAAAGGGAATCTAAGCTCCGTGAATGTTTTTTTATGTGACGATTCTAAGTACTTTGTAAAGTCTATGGAATAAAGATATTTTCAATTTTGAATTTTGAATGGATGAAAGTAAATTTGAAGAACTTCTACTTCTTGTTGCTCCGTTAATAACGAATAGAAAGAAAACACTTTAATGAGAGATAGCATACCTACCCGGATAAAACTTCAAATTGTACTAAGATATCTGGCTACAGGTGATAGTTTTGGAAGTTTAGAGTTTTTGTACAGAGTACCTCGAAATACAATATCCTACTTTTTTCAAGAAGCATGTGAAGCCATTTGGACAGCCCTTGGAAAGTTTATTAAGGTCAGTTATACCAATTTAATAAAATATTAAGTTATTTTCTTGAAACATTTTAATTTAGACAATCAACTTTTACATAATACTTTTTAGAGCTTTTGAGAGTATGTTTTCTTGCTCTTGGGTGGATGTTTGGACAATTGTGACTTGATTGGTCTCTTGTGGTGAACTCACGGGTACAGGCACTGGTTGTGGTTGCGTATAAACTTCTTCGGTGACAAGGTAGTTAAATTAAACTCCGGTGTTGTATTTTGGTATAGAGGCGATTGGTTGATAGTAAATGGGGATGGAGTGCTGGAGTCCGAGTAAATTATTATTTTTTTTATTCTAAATTACTTCAGGAAATGATTGTGACATCTGTGTTAACCGTTCCTGAGTCATCACAGATTGAAGTTTTTCCTGACATATCAAAGCCCTGTTGTTCAAGGGATTTTTTTTGAGTTGTACTGCCAAACTTTTGCAAAACTCATCTTCAGTTTGGACTTTGGCTTGCTCGCTTATAGTTTTTAATTCTTTAATTGCTCTATCAATCGGTATATCATTCTTCCTTTTCTTGTTTGTTGGCTTTCGAGAATATCAAGGAGTCATCAGTTCACTACTTCCATTCCTACTAATCTCAGAATTTGGCGTCTTCTGTTCCTCATTGCCAGCTTGAGTCATTCTGTCATTCTGTCTTGCTTCATTTTGAGTCTGTGGTGCATCCTGTAATTAAAATGTTGACACTTTAATTATTACATGTTCCTGGAAGTCAACAATAATGGACATAATGGAAGACTACTATAGATTATGGAACTTTCCAAACTGTTGTGGTGCAATGGATGGAAAATTGGTGAATATAAGATGCCCAGGAAGATCAGGCTCTGAATACTTCGACTTCAAAAAGAATTTTAGTATTCATCTTTGCAGTAGTAGATGCGAATTATAATTTTATTTATATAGATGTTGGGACAAACGGAAGGGCAAATGATGCATCCGTCTTTAATAAATCAACACTGATTGAAGCTTTGTTGTCGAATCTTCTAAATTTCCCAAAGGATCGTGGAGAAAATAATCGTCGCAGATGATGCCTTTCCTTTGCGGACGGATGTTTTGAAACCATATAATACTAGAGGAGAGTTTGGCGATAAACAAAAAATATTTAACTATCGGCTGTCAAGAGCTCGACGAGTGGTCGAAAACTCTTTTGGAATATTAGTATCAAAATTTCGAATCTATGAAAAGGCGATTCCATTGTCAGTGAAAAAAGTTGAACAACTTGTTAAAACGACGTGTGCATTACATAATTGGCTCAGAAAAACTACAGTGGACTACGTGCAACAACGATCACTGGAAAGTGAGGATTGGGTCACAGGGTCCATTGTACCTGGAGAATGGCGAGAAGTACCATCTTTAGCATTAAGCGATTTACCACCAACCAATGCAAGAAATCATAGTGAAAATGCCCGCCGCGTGCGTGACGTATATGCAGAAAAGTTCGTCACTTCATGCACTGTACCATGGTAATGGAACATGATAAGAATATGATGTAATAATACTGAATAAACCTATACAATTCATATACAGGTAAATTAGCTTGGAGAAATTTTTGCATACACTACTGGAAAAAATTAAGGGATCAAAAAAAATTCCAAATTTTTCGGTAGTTTTTAACAGGCCGTAACTTTGAGAGAAATGGTCGTACAGGAAATAAAAAAAAAGGAAATTGTAGCTCCAAGTGTCTAGTTTTTGGATTAGAACTTCAAAATTTTGTAGCCTCCGCGGTTTTTGAGTAATCGTAGAAAAACCAGCGGCATAAAAATTCTCAAAATTTTTTTAGTTTTTTTTTTGGTCTACGGGCGTGGAAAAAATTTTTTTAGCTTAACCACCATAAGGATCGGATACTTTGTTCAGTTAGCTTTAATTTCTTTTTTTAAACACCCTGATACGTCCACTCCTCGCTGAGATATCGGTCTTCAAATGGAAAAGGATCTTTTTGTCTTTGATTATCAATATCTCAGCAACCAATGATCGCACAGAAAGTTAGAGGTGGGTTTCAAGAACTTAAATGAATTTCCCTTAACAGCTGTCCATCTGAAACGATAATGTGGAAAAAGCTCGAAAAAAACAATTGTTTTTCTCATTTTTAAAAATTATGAGCTTTTCAGAGCAAAAAACGTGATCCTTTAATTTTTTCAAAAATTCGATCAACTGAAACAAAAAAACGGCTGGCTGGATTAATTTGATTCTTTGTAGGGTTTTTGTGGACATATTGAACTGTAAAAGGCACACTTAACATTAGCGGTTTCCTCAATATTTTCGATCGAGCGCTTGATTTTCCAAAAAACCACCAAAAGCCCTTTTTTTGTTGCATTTTCAAATTCATGTGACAGAACGAAAAAATTTTTTTTTCGAAAAAACAATGTACAGCTGTTAAGGGAAATTCATTTAAGTTCTTGAAACCCACCTCTAACTTTCTGTGCGATCATTGGTTGCTGAGATATCGATAATCAAAGACAAAAAGATCCTTTTCCATTTGAAGACCGATATCTCAGCGAGGAGTGGACGTATCAGGGTGTTTAAAAAAAGAAATTAAAGCTAACTGAACAAAGTATCCGATCCTTATGGTGGTTAAGCTAAAAAAAATTTTCCACGCCCGTAGACCAAAAAAAAAAACTAAAAAAATTTTGAGAATTTTTTTGCTGCTGGTTTTTCTACGATTACTCAGAAACCGCGGAGGCTACAAAATTTTGAAGTTCTAATCCAAAAACTAGACACTTGGAGCTACAATTTCCTTCTTTTTTATTTCCTGTACGACCATTTCTCTCAAAGTTACGGCCTGTTGAAAACTACCGAAAAATATGGAATTTTTTTTTGATCCCTTAATTTTTTCCAGTAGTATATGTAGTAGTGTATGGTCAGCAAATAAAAAAAGCAACATTTTATTTTTAGTTTTTAGTTTTTTAAAGGTAATATACGTTTGTGGCTGGAGCATACCAAATGCGTACACGTCTACGCATACGCACTGTATGAGGTAGACAAGCCAGTTCCAAACATTACAAGCAGTGAACGCCGGTTTTCACTTCAGTGAAGACGTGTATGAATTAGGTGTTCTCCGGCCATAAATGTTTTATTCTATTAATTCATCAACCCCAGGCATATCACAACCATCCCCATCCTCGCTTTCATCAGATGAATTATTTAAATTAATTATGATTCGTTCTGATATTGTGTCTAAAGCTGCGTCTCTACCCTGATATTTGTTTTCCTCATCAATAGCATGCAGACAAACTTTTCTCCATTCCTCTACAGTTATGGCGTTCATTTTTTCTTCAGCCAATGACATTATAACCTTCATATTCATTGCGACATTTTTTTTCGCGACATAATAATATGTTTTCACTATTCCCCATATACAACGTGTAACGGAATAAACGCAAGACCTCAGACACCCCAATTAGAAAATTAAATTATAGAACTAAAGAAACATCTGTAATTCGATTTACCTAAAGAACGCTATGTTTTTTTTATAAAATAGTTGTCCTAGCTGGACGCATAATGTTTGAGCATACTACTGTATCCCTACGCACACACTCATAGCGCATACTCGTGCGCGTGCCTACGTAACATGTAGGTAGGAGTAGAAAGCAATGCATGTAAGCTTAGGTATGTATCTTTACGTTTAATGGCCGAATATTACGTACCTAGCTGATATTAGTAAGTTGTGGTATTACCCTATTAATTATTGTTGCCAGCCTTTGCCCAGCTGTGGGACAGTATACGCTAAATAAAAAAAATAAAAAAATATTGTTAGTTGCCTAACTAGTAAAATAATGATGAACGGCGAACTACCCATTGCTCGCCGTCCGCACACTTACTACTACAGGCTTTGAACTTCGAATAATTCAGTTCAACTACGGATAGCTAAGAAAGTATTTTTAAATTGAGCAACCTTTCATCCCACTGCGATTTATCAATACGGCAATACCTAAAGTCAGACATGTCACGCGTCTTTTAACCGATTTCGCGATATTACCACCTACTCGTCAGTGTGTTTACATTTTTAGGGTTCCGTACCAAGAGGATAAAATTGTCCCTGTTGTTAAGACTTCGCTGTTGCCGCTATAAAAAGAAATACTAAAAACGGAATAAAATGAATATTTAAATGGGTTATTCATACAACAAACGTGAATTTTTGGCGGTTTTTTGTCGATAATGGTACGGAATCCTTCGTGCGCGAGTCCAACTCGCACTTGGCCGGTTTTATTATTACGTAGGTATAAAACATATTCAGTGTTTAAAAGATTTCAATCATTTATGTATTTACAGTAGTAAATAAGTATTACGAAGGTACATACCTGAGCTATTTACACTAAATACTTCTTCTTCGTCCTCTTTTTAAAAGATTTTCAAAATGTCCACCACCTTGCTCGGTACACATTATTGCACGTTTTCTTAAGTTAATTTTTAATTTGTTAAGCACTTCAGTTTCACTTTTCACTTTAACAAACGCGAGTTCAATTTTATGTTTGAGGTCATTTATACTGGTTGCTTCGTTTACATACACTAGCGATTTTATTCGACCCCACAAAAAAAAGTCCAACGGTGTTAGATCGGCAGATCTGGGAGGCCACGGTATAGGTCCTCCACGTCCAATCCAATGAGAGCCATACTACGCATCAAGATGCCGTCGAACGTTCCACGTGAAATGCGCGGGAGCTCCATCATGTTGGTAAAACACGGGTCGTCGTAACAACGAGAGAGGGACCTCCTCCAATAACTGGGGCAATATCTCTTGCAAGAAGTGTAGGTAGGTATCTCCAGTCAACCTCGGTAAAAACACAGGGCCGAGTATGTGTGTACCTACAACTCCCGCCCACACGTTCACGGAGAACCTGTGCTGAAATGAGTCTACACGACATGCATGTGGATTTTCGTGCCTCCACAAATGCATGTTATGTTGGTTGTAAATACCAACTCGTGTGAAGGTGCTCTCGTCCGTCCAGATGATGTTTCGTTGCCAGTTTTCCAACAACCATCTACAAAATTGCAGTCGTGGCAAGTAGTCAGTCGGCATTAGCTCCTGACAACGTCGTAGATGGAAGGGGTGTTCGCCATCAGCACGTAACGTTCTCCACACGTACATGTGGCTGCAGTCAAACAACGACGCTGCTTCCCTCGTGCTGCTCTCTGGATGTTCATCGAAATAATCGAGAATGTTTTCCTGCAAACGAGTAGAGCGCACATTCGTCCCTCTATCCAAGGCCGTGTTAGGACGAAACGTACCGAAGTCCCTCAGGCGCTGAGTTGCACCTAGCATTGTCCTGGCGCTCACTCTGGTACCATGTCGTTCATTGAAGACTCGACACGCTAACTCCACATTATCGTCGCAACGAGCCAGTGTCCTCACCATCTCAGTACACTGGATATTGCTGTACCGGAAAGCCATCGCGCGCGTAAACAACAACAACAAAATTGCGTAATTCACTTGTCGGTTGCCGGCGAATGACTAATTTGGCATTTGGCGGCACGTGCGCCGGCGGCATATCAAACAAAAGCGGGAACTCAAAGGGCTAAGTCAGTAAATTATTGCATCTCGCTCTTTCATATTGATTTAGCGTTTGCAAAAAACGTACCTATGATTTTGTCATTTCTCTACAAAATATTGTGAATGCGGAATTACAAATTCAGTAATGCATTTAAAAAAGCTTTATTGCTTTGAGATAAGTTTGAAATTTCCTAAAATGATGTTTTTATTTAACTAGCTTAAATGTAAAAACCTACGTGTGTGTGTAGGTAAGGATAGAAATGATATTGTTATTTTTACAAATTCGGTTGTGCAGTTAAGTAAGACGTATTGCTTGGAAATAAAGACTAATCTTTCCTAAATTAAATACTTTATTCTAAAATGTATTGATTTACGTGTGTGTATGGATGGATATTAAGCGATCTACAAATTCAGCCGTGCATTTTTATGGGCTTTTATTACTTTGAGCTAAGGCTTATAATTCCCTAAATAAAATATTTGATTACGTTGGTTTTACGCAGTGGTCCTAATTTAGATTAAATGAAGGATATTTCTGGAGAAAATTAACACATATAAATAATGATGGGAATCGATTCAGAAGCCGATTCTGAGCAAACTACTTTCAGGTCTTGCGTTTATTCTGTTACATGTTGTATTTTCTATAGGATTAAACTCCGAATGGTATGGTGGTAAACGCAGCACAGTATGACCGTGCTGTCGTAATATTTCGTCTATCTTGTACTCTACAAATCTCGCCTTGTTTTGCAGAATCAGTTCATATAATTGAGGCTTAAGCAACGTGGATGAATGCTCAATGTTTCGAAATGTCAGCCAGTCAATCATTTGCTGTTTTCTAGAATTACTATTCGGTGCAGGATTTTGTATTGAGTTATGATATGGTGCGTTGTCAATAACAACAACATCAGTATTCTACGTGATGTAGAACTTGTTCTATAAATAGCTACAAACGATGACCTGACTTAAAATACCGTGCCGTTCTATTGAACGCAATGTTCACTGCAATTACGAAATATAAAATGTTGATATTATTCTAAAATTTACGATAAAAATTATGTTAAAAGTCATTGTATTTAGTATTAATGATAAAAAAAATTAAAACATTTGCCATAAAAATATAAGATAAAATTTAAAAAGATGTCTATCTACTATGGTATATCTCGAAACACGGGAATATACATAGTGTAATATTGCACCTCTTACAATAAGTTACAGTCCTTTTAGGACAAACAGCACATTTTCTTTTCAATCTATCAGATTTCCCGGGCCTAATTAAATCATATTGCCCGGGCATATGCATTGCAGATACAGGTTCTATGTCGAGGTTAGTTCTAGGGCAATGTTTATTTAATAGTGATAAAATTAAATCCTTCCGGAATTGGCGGTGGCTGGTGTTATTATGGCCATACAAAATATATGAGTTCAGGACACTTACATTTAGTAACCTCCTGAACAATTTTTTGTACCAAATATGGGTGCGCTTTCGTTCCAATGGGTACATTGAAAGGAGTTGGTCCTTGCGATCGACCCCGCCCATACAAACATTATAGTCGATTGCAACAGTCGGCTTCAGCTTACCGTTGGACAGGGACTTTGCGATGCCGTGGTATGTTGAGATAAACACCACCAGGTTTTTATCCCTCCACGCCATGACATCCACATCGCCCGATGTGCAACCGACCACATAGCCCAAGAGCCCACGACGGCCAGACCTTCATTATTTTATAAAAGTTGAAATTTTCTCTGTACATGTCTCCTATACAGGTAAGAACGACCAGCGACTATAGAGTTTGGGTTGTGGTTACCTGGGCAGGTAACAGGTAGTAAAGGTGTATAAAATAGTACTTAAAATTTGTTAGAGCATAATGCTCAATTTTTTTATATTTTCTTCGGGATAACTATAGAAATCTCGTCATCCATTGCCGGACACTTATGACAGTTGCTACCCCTTGCCAGACACCCCTAAACTTTGATAAATTACAATTATACTTTCGTTATAGTATAAAAGCTCAATTTTATATATGTTACTTGGGGACCTATAAAAAGATGTTACCTTAATAGCCGGACAGTTTTTGTGGTTTTTACATCTTGCCAGACACATTGAAAGTCCACTGTAGGTGCGAGCGCGAATACTTAGTCGATTATTATTTTTTAAGATATCTAATAAAAAATAATTTTATTACGTTCATAGCCATGTTGTATAAAGTAAAAAATATTAGTTTAATATCATAAAAATATAATAAAAAGTGTGATTACAGGTAAAAAAAATATTTAAACTTGTTTATTAATTTAAGCGTTGTCGTCGATGTTTTCACTTTCTTCATCACTACTACTCCAGTCGATGTCATGATCGTCCTCAACATCACCTTCTTCGTCAGTTTCTGAAAGAAAAATAAGCTAGTTTATACAATTATGAATAATTAAAAAATTATGTATCATAATTTGTCATAATAATTATATGCCTGATTGAGTTTTGGGCGAATCACTAACATAACTCGGTAGTTGATCCCCTTCAAACCATTTGAACTGGTATTTGTCATCTTTTAATACCCAGCCGTTATTGTCTGGTTGACATGTGGTTGGATTTTTCAAATGAGCATTATTCCAAATGGTACATATATAGTTTGCTCGCAGAAATTGCTGCAGTAGCTCGCTTTTGCAAGGCGGTAGGTTGCTAGCGTCAAAATTTCGCAACTTCTTTCGGTCAAAAGCTTCGTTTACATCGGAGACTGTGTACGAGTCGATGAATATTTGAAGTCTAGCGGCATCAACATCAATTACATTAGGGACATTGTAGACATTACATATAAATCTCTGAATAATATTAAAGATGTTTTGTTGATGATTTAAATTTTCAATTAACTCGTTGCTGCCGAAGTTCTTGAAAGCTTCCTGGTACTCTGGATCTTTTTTTAATATCTTGTATGGTCTTAATTTTCCTTTTCTGAAGAGCGCAGGATTAAAATCACAACCTGTGATGGCATGAAATCCAGGTAAGCTCTGACAAATTAACAGTCCCAACTCTGCATGTATTTCGGTTAGGTCTACATACCTTTAATTATTGCCAGTGCCTGTAAGCATCCAAACAGCCGTATCACTTTTAAGGTGATGCATGTTACCAAGCATTATAGCCGCAATATCTGTATCAGCACTTCTTATTACTATTTTTGCTGGAAAGTTGATGTTACATGCATGATATACTATCTTCGTATCTGCTTCCTCGTGTGCTGGGCATGACAACTCTTCATCAATCCTTGAGACAACTTTATTGGAATTATAAACAGTGAAAGAATGACACTTTCTGAAATTGATGTATATTGTTTTGTTGCCAATAAATGGCACCACTTCATCAGTAGCCCAATGTGAAATAAAAAAATTAACTAAAGCTTCTTTGAAATTTAAATTTTTCAACTCTTTCGCGAAATCACTTGGTCGAATTTGTTCGGGCCCAGTTATAGAATATTCCAATTGCGCGGATTCTAACCGTTGGGAATGCTCATAATCTTTGATCGATGGGGTAAAGTATTGATCAAAGATCACATCAATTCTCGAAGCTTGAAATTGAGTAGCCATTTGCAACAATTTTTTTGAAATATTTCCAAATGTTTTTGGAACATTTTTCATTGTATGCAGTAGGAAGAAACCGTCAATTATTATAACATCTATATGATGTGGTTGCTCATGCTGGACCTCTTTCTCTAGACATTTCATCAGAGCAGATTCATCTGTCTTACAAATAGCGCCATCCAAATGGCACATGGACAATGGCACTGAGGTAATCGGGTAAGACAAAATCTTTGAAATGTCTACAATGCGTCCAAATAGATCTCTTTGAATTTTAATTTCCTGAATCTTACCACCTATTTGAACTTTCTTCTTCTTCTTATAATCCATAGAAAAATTGTCAATTGAATTTTTTTTTATAGCTTTTTCAAATCTGGTTATATCTGATAAACATTCGGAAACAAATGTTTTACGAAGATCATCTCCATTTTTTTCAATGTTTAAAAGGAATGTCTCTACCGATGGCGATGCAGATTTTCCAGATGAAATATTTATTAGTTGGTCTTTTGGCAATTCTGAACTGAAGGGATTAATAAATCGATCAAAGGTATCGATAAATTGTCTCAATTGTTTGGTATTTTTCCGGATATTATGAAGATTTAAGTCTGTTGAAACATCTTGATGAGACTGAAGTCCTAGTTCTTGATAAACTTGACTTATTATTGTTGACCTAATATCATGATTACGAGCCCACCGTTGACGTGCCGAAATTGAATTGGTAAAGTGTATAACACCTGTGAGCCTTCTAGCAGCGTCTGCATTTATAGTTTGCTCTAATACCAGGTCAATCGGTTGTCTAGAAAATAGTTTGGTGGTCCGTTTAATACCAAAGCAACCTTGTTTAAATCCTTCGTGTAAGTCAGGGTGAGTTTCTGCAGCTTTCAACAAATTATCATAATATTTTACGGTCCATCGTGCATAATTTTGTTGGTTGCATATAAAAAATAAATTTGTAATTTTAGGCAATGTTGATATAAAAAGCTCAAAATCCCCCGTACGAATGCTCCGTGACAAGTTCAAGTAATGATGTATGAGATTGATGTATATTAAGTAAAATTGTGAAGTTTTACCATGCTCACCATTGAGACATTGTTGCTTGAAAATATTGTAATTATTCATCAATTCTGTCAGTTCATTATTTTCAATGTTAAATGACGATATTTCACAGTTTTGTAGTCTTTTCACTTCCTCTATCATATCATCTGTTAATGTTATGTTGTCATGTTGTAAAAATGATTTAAAATTTAGAACTTCCAATCCCAATGCTACCAGAGGATGCAATCTTTTGCAGCGGTTGAAATGCTTTCCATCAAGAAATCCATTTACAGAACCGTTTGCCAGCAAACTACTCTCAACCATAACATTTGTTAACCCACAATCACTTATAAATTTACCGATTGCTTTAAAATAAGCCATCATAATGTGAAACGGTCCGAGATGTATGAATAAATTATCAAATTTGGGTTTTTCCGTAGATTGTATTTGCAATGCTATTTTTGCTATAGCAAGATCATAGGTTACCTGGATGTAATTTTGATGTAAATCTTCAGCAATTTTTTTACTCTGTTCCATAGTTTCTAGCACTATAGATGTACTAGTTGGTGATGCATTGATAGGGGTTAAATAAGAAATACGTTGTTGTAAGGTAGCATTGTTACAAATCCGGCTATTGAAACCAACCCACATAGGAACATCAGGTAATTGCAAAACATGACTGATCATCCATATATTGTCGATTTCGGTGTATAGCTGCGAGTTTGTAGAGTGTATAACTTCTGTATCATCAATTGTTGATTGCAGTTCACTTGTCATTTTCGGTTTCTTAGCATACGGAATCTCTTCTGTAGATATGGCTTCAAAAGTTCTTCTTCTTCTTTTTTTTTGCCGTTGTATGTGGTAAATTATTTTCATTATTTGTAATCGGCGCTTCAGACTCGTCAAGTTCTTTAGGCATCTCAGATTCCTCAGTTGTATTGGCTTCGATGTTCTGGTATATAATTCCAACGGTGTCATGTAGAGTATCTTTTCCGCTTGTAGTTTCCACAAAACGATCGAAATTATCATATGCCACACCAGTAAAAAGTTCAGGATTTCTTTTAATCGTCTCTGGATACAAACTGGATTTTTCGAAAGAAGTATAAGTTGTTTCAGTCTCTAGCTCCTCGATGCCCTGATAGCTAATATAATGGCCATATCGATTAACAATATCGATAATTTTTCTACTGCTTGTTAAGCTCTTTAAAGTTATACCTAACATGATGTGCTTTGGTGTTTTTACATGACCATTATGAACTGCGAAGATTACGTCTTGAGAATAAGAACGCACTTGACGAGCACATTTCAGGCTTTTCTTCCGTTTTTCATTACATCCACCTAGAAGAGTATAGTAAAAGTCCAGTAATTGTGGTGGTATCGAAACTTCTCCTGACATTAAATGTTCTGTTGTTAAGTTTTTTGTCGGTAACTTATTTTTTTCAATTGGCAGTATTAATTTTCTTAAAATTAATGCAGCTTTTTGCAAAATATTTTCAGTTTGTAAATTTTCAATTATAGTATCGTCTATTGCTTGCAAGTAATTGGGGGCTATTATTTTTTTATTGCGAATAGTAAAAAATTTGATATCTTTTGAAAATTTTTTCAAAATTTTTTCTTCTAGGTGGTGCGCAGTAAAAACGGAATTCATTTCAATAGAATTTTCTTTAAAGATCTTTTCCAATTCATCAGTGTACACTTCATGTAAATATACTAATAAATAACAGCGCCCTTTTTTAATTACGTCTTCCTCTATGATGCCACTTATTTCATTAAAAGCTAATTGGTGATATTCTCGATGAAAATGCCAATCACTTTTACTGGATGGTTTTTTAGAAGAGGATAAATTATTATTGAAACTGACTCTACATTCTGTATGGTATGATATTTTTGGACCAGAAATTTTTGTTAATTTATTTAATAATTCTGTAAACTCCTCTTGACCTTCGATGTTGGGTAGTACACTGGATTTAAATTGGTTAGTATTGGTTTTGTGGAGTGGAAGCATTTTTGAGTTTTTTTTTATTATTTTTCCTGTCACAAAATACACAAACATTTTCATAGTTGATATTATTAGCTTCCTTTTCAGTTAAAATATTTGCATCCTGAGTTGAATCATTATTTTCACTAACATCTGGTTCACAAATTTCAATATTTTCTTGAGGAGTTGTAGCTTGAGGTCCTATTGATTCAGAAGTTAAACTTGATTGCAATGTTATTGAAGATTCTATAGAGGAAGACTGTAAATGAGATGGTTCTGTGGTCAACTTAGGTATCAATGACGAGGTGGTTGAGCTACTGTTTGTAGGTGCACTGGCTGATTTTTGTTTTTCACTTTTTTTTGTCGGTTTTTCAGGTTCAGAAATCAAGTATTTTTTCATAAGTCCTGTGAATGCTTTATAACATTCCCGATGGTATCCATTTTCTGTATACTCATCAGGCAAAATAATGTCTTTATATTTAAGGTTATTTTTTTTCTGATTTTCAAAACAGTTTGACATTTTTTTAATGTTTCTTCCGAGAACAATATTATTTTACCATCACTTTTATTACAAACGAAACAAATTAATGTATCTCCCATGATAACACTTTTTACTAAAATTATGCTTTTATATCACAAAAAAATGCACAAATATCAATTATAAAACGTTGGTTGTATATACACATAACAATTCAATACATCACTAAATAACAGATGGTGCGCAGTAAAAGAACGCACTCGACTAAGTGCTCTATCTCACTCGCACCCGCTTGAACAGTTGTTACCTCGCGCTCGCACAAACTAATATTTTTTACTTTATACAACATGGCTATGAACGTAATAAAATTATTTTTTATTAGATATCTTAAAAAATAGTAATCGACTAAGTATTCGCGCTCGCACCTACAGTGGACTTTCAATGTGTCTGGCAAGATGTAAAAACCACAAAAACTGTCCGGCTATTGAGGTAACATCTTTTTATAGGTCCCCAAGTAACATATATAAAATTGAGCTTTTATACTATAACGAAAGTATAATTGTAATTTATCAAAGTTTAGGGGTGTCTGGCAAGGGGTAGCAACTGTCATAAGTGTCCGGCAATGGATGACGAGATTTTTATAGTTATCCCGAAGAAAATATAAAAAAATTGAGCATTATGCTCTAACAAATTTTAAGTACTATTTTATACACCTTTACTACCTGTTACCTGCCCAGGTAACCACAACCCAAACTCTATAGTCGCTGGTCGTTCTTACCTGTATAGGAGACATGTACAGAGAAAATTTCAACTTTTATAAAATAATGAAGGTCTGGCCGTCGTGGGCTCTTGCTCTAACATGACCGACTGGCATTTCTCGCTTTTTCAAATTCGCCAATTCAGATGGAATGAATTGGCGGTTTGTACGGAGCGTCCCCACACAGTCGAACCCACGGAACTTTAGCTCCCGCGCCAATACTGGTGAATTATAAAAATTGTCCATCCAGATTGTATGGCCCCTGTGTTCAAGACCTTCCACCAGTCTGAGCACAAGGGCCGTGATGGTTCCGGACAGAGGTCCTTCATGAAGTGTCCCAATCTCGTGGCCTGCATGAACCAGGAACCGCCATAAATATCCCGTTTGGGATTCGCAAATTTCGTAGGTTTTGATGCCTATTCCTGCAGCTTTATTTTTGATAAATTGGTTTATGTCCAGCCACCCTTTCCACATCGTCAAACTTTCATCAAGAGAAAGGTTACGGGACAAATTGTAGAAGCTGGAAAATTTACTATTCAAATGATCAATGATTGGTCTTAGCTTAAAAATTTTGGCCTGTTGTCGAGTCATTGAAGCAGGGTTGAAGTCATGGTTATTTGTGAAATGGAGGCATCTAGATATTATAAGAAATCGGTCTATTTTCATAAACTTTGAAATTTCTGGAGTACTGAAAATATCCTTCGCAGTACTCCAGTACTCGTCTACTCTTGAAAATACTAGTATGCCCATAGACATGATAATAGCTAAAAAGGTATACATCTCATCCACGGTGGTGTCTCGCCACCGTGTTAAGCGGCTCCTGGAGCCGAGCTCTGCGTTCTCTAATTTATCAGCAGTTAGCTGCTGAGCGTACATGTTGGTTTCATTAACTATATGTTCTATGATAGGGCGATCCCATATGGCAGTAAATGCCTTATACGGAGTCGCGTAATCAACCGTAGCACCTGCATTATTGTTGGAGAATATTTCTCGCCTCGAGATATCTGTATCTTGAGGCCCCAAAATATAATAGGTTGGGGAAAAAGTATTTTCGTATTTTTGTATGAAAAGTCAAGACATTTTTTTCAAAGTTTATTTACATTTATTTACAATATATACGAGTATGTACCGTTTTGTTGAATAACTTTCTGCCATTTTGTGGGCAGAGACATTATCCCGTTACTGTAGAAACTTTGGGACTTCTGATCAAAAAAACGGGACCACTATTATTATGGAATACTATTTATTATGGATGGAAGTCCCTCTGCTATCTTGTTTTTGAGATAATTCTCTGGTTGCCTTGGCATAACGAGTGGTAAAGATTGTGGATCTTTGATCAGCATGGTGGGGTCGGGTTTTTTCATCTTGGTTGTGGCCACACGAAGAATGTGCTCTCTGTGTCTGGGTGAATTCATAAGGGTTTTAACCACATGAAGGGCACAAGTCAATGGGTCCTGGACAGCTCGTGTGCAGATATTGGGGAAAAGGGTTATTGGCCACCCTCCGAGTGATCTTGGTACAGACAACAAACATACCATATACTCAACAGGGTATCTCCTCAGTCTGGGGAATCTGTCTTGTGCCATTATGGACGCCTCCAATATTGTACACCAGTATGCTGGTATAGGTAGATGGTCTTTCTGAGCAGCTCCCATCCCTGCAGAAAAAATTCCCGCCATGTCCCCATTATGGGAGGGTATTGTCTGATTGGCCTCACTTGCCATGCGAGATATTCGTTTCAAAGCAGAGCTTATTTGGGCACCCTTGAAGAAGAACTCTCTTCCATACTCCAATAAGGAAGATGAAACCCATGTCTCCTCTAATTTCAGAGTTATTCCAGCCTGAGTGCACAGATCTCTCAATGTTTCTTGGAACCATGATATATATTGCTTCCTGGTCATCCTAAGCCCTTCTAGGGTGGTACTATTAGGAAGCCTTAAGTATATGACTTGATTATCACCTTGTCCAGTAAGTGTTGCAATAGTGCCACACTTCCACGAGGCTATTAATATAAGTAGTAATGTTGCTAGGGTCCACCCCTTCTGTCTTAGGCCCTCCATCCATGCCTCTGGTCCATGAAAACATCTGGGTCCATTCTCTGGTAAGCCGTCATCCCCTTGTTTAGGAGGGCAGAATCTATCTTGGAATAGTAGAATGGATTCCAAAGGGAACCTTTGGGTATATGCCAGAACATTTTCCACACCCAGCAGCCTATCTATCTCCTCAAATAGAGGGGTTACCCCTTCATATCTGAAGCTTGTGCACCAACTTGAGAAATCCATCGACATGAAGACAGCTCCTCCATCCTCTGTGGAGGACGTCTCAGATATCTTCAGCAGATGCTTGAACAGGTCATCCTCTGACTTGGTCATGGTTTGATGGGGAATGAATTTGAATATGTGCTTAATATTGTTCTCGGTGGAGACCTGGAAGAGTCGCATCTCAAGGACAAGTTTTCCAAAGAATCGGGCTTTCCTCTTCTTCATCTCCCTCTCCTTTGCCACCCCTACTGTCACCTTCCAATCTTGGGGCACTTCACCCTTTGAAACAGTCTCTATAATTCCTCTAACCTCCACTTCCTCCCGGTTTATGTACTGCATTATTACATTGTTACTTTCTCTGGGAGGGACAGAGGGAAACCTTCCATGAATGGTCCTGTGTGCCTGTCTGTCATACTCGTATGGCCAATGTGACAACCCGGGAATTATGGCCTTGTCGGCTAGTAGGTCCGCTGTAAAGATCTGGTAATCAAACTCAAGTGTTTTCCCAAACACAACACCCCTAAACATTGCAGTTGTCCATGGTTCGTTTGCTTTTTCACCCCAGTAACCCCCTTCGTAGCACTGCCTTACATAGGGGTCGCAATCGTCCCTAAAGACTAAGTTGGGCCACTTTCTCTTTTGCTTGTAGAAGTTGCGAGAGAACTCAAGAACAAAAGCACGTCGTATGTCTTCTGCTACAGTGGTGAGACCCGACTTCAGAACAGTCCCTTTGTCTACCCACGCAGCCACGCTCTCTCCCATCACTACTTCCGGGTGCCCAAAACACTTTGTTAGGCCAGTTAGCTCCAATGCCACATGTACGTCAGTAGAGGTTGTTATCTTTCTTGTGGCCACCTTCAGAAGGAGTGAGTGGGGGAACTCTCTAATGGTTTCTCCCAATGATTCAATGAAGCTGGGATCGCCCTCCACATCGCGTAATATAGTGGCAATAACCAGGGGCTGCCAGCACTTAAGGATGTCGTAAACATCATCCTTATAGACACCTATATCATGTAAGGCGGCGTAGATGACATTAGCCACCTCATTATACAGATTATATAGAGGGTACTTCTTTCCATTGATAAGGCCATAGGATAAAGCCGAGAACCATGAATTGATACAGTCTCTAACTGCCAGGAAATGGCTATGTGTTACTAAATAGGCAAACTGGTCTGAAGACCATATTACATGCAGATTCCCGTAGCACGTGGCTTTACAGCCGAAAAAGGAGTAAGAGGCTGAGTAATTTTCGCTGAAGGTTATGTGACGTGTAATGGCCGATAACTGTTGCTTGATACAGTAGACTTGCTTGAGCAAGGGAGGAGGATGGAGAGATGGCCCTTCTACCCTTACCCCACAGTAGTCTTGGGTGCCTAGGTCCATAGCCTCATTCGCTATGCGAATGTGCCTGGACAGCTCTCTTCCTGCTGCGGAGAGCTTGGAGTGTTTGCTGACATGCAGGAGGGCCCAATGGATATATTGATCTGAGTTTAGGAAAAATATGTTTCTTGTATCCTTCTTGAGATGTAGATGTTCTTTCTTAAGGCCGGCAGGATTATTCCAATTTTCAAATAGGTAATTTATCTCTCCTCTATGGAGTGCTGATTGAAGATGTCTGTCTCGTCTGAACACTGGCTTACGCACCGATCCGGCATACACGGGAAATGGGTCCTCCTCTTCCATTGTAGAGATGGTTGGTGGACTGGTGGATGGTGATGGATGGGGGACCCCCCCACAGAGTTTGCGTCCACGTCGCGTTCCCCGGGCAACGATCCCTGGTGTGACCACCGTAACGGAGTGGCACATCAGGATCGGCTAAAGTACTCTGTGCGTCGCAGCGATTCTGCGTTTTAACTGCGACATCGATCTGATAGGATATGCCTAAAATACGAGGAGCCTCCGGGCGTTTTATAAAAGGCCCTTCTCAGGGCCAAACCCATACGGACGATGCAGAGTCGGCATCGGAGACCAGCCGCGCACCATCTGCGGCTGCGATCTGTAGCAGGGCGGACGAGACCTCGGACTCCGATAACGAGTCTGTTGTTGAGTCGGATGCCAGCTCAATGGCAAATAAAGCGGATCGCCAGAGGGCAATCAAGCGGGCCTTCCTTAAGAACGGATCGGGTTCCTCGGTCGAATCTACGAAGAGCAATCCTAAAAAGAAGGTTAAGGAAACCGTTAAAGCGGACACCCATAAAGTAGGTCTGGCGATGGCTCAGCGTGAGCTGAATCTCGCCCGTAAAGAGAGACTCCAGGAGGACCTGGAAGAGAGAGTTGCCGCCAAGGAGAAGCGGGCGCAGACAGTGCGTGGCAGGTCGGGGTATGGCGCATCTAACGTCATGTACTCCGATTTCTCTTTGGTGGATCTGGAGAAAATGGCTCACGAGGACGAGGAGGAGATTGTCGCGGTCGCCTCCAAATCCTCTAACCTTAAAGGAACTTTCCAGAAGTCCCTTAAATGCAGGGCCGCGAGTCTCCGCGGCATCGTCAAGGAGCTGGCGCAGCGGACAGCAAATGACGAGATTCGTCAGCTGCAGGCGAAAGTCGATCGCTTGCAATCAGAAGTCAAGCAACTACACAAGAAGCTGGCCGAAGAGACGGCACGGCCTGTTCAGGTCGATTCGAGACCGGTGGTCGAGGGCTTGCCTTTTGAGCCAAATTTTGAGGAGATCATCCGCAAAGTGGTGTTGGAGGAAAGATCCTTCACCAGGTCCTGCATTGCGGGAATCGAAGACCGGCTACTGCCGGAGAAACGCCTGCGACCCCCACTGGCTGCGGACAATAGGTCAAAGGCGGCTCCCCGAGGAGAAGTCGCCACTCCCTCGACATCCGCCACTCAGGATACCAGTTCGTGGACGGAGGTTGTAAAGAGAGGCGCCAAAAACAAGAAGGCGAAGACGGCCACCGCCGCTGCCGCCACCACCGTGTCCGTCCACGTCGACAAGGAGAAGGGCGGAAAGTCAGCCCCGCAGCCCCCAACCGCTGCTCCTATAGCGAAGAAAACCCCTCCCGCCGGAGCCTCGAAAAGAAAGCTGGTGCCACCTAAGACCGCAGCTGTGGTGGTCACCCTGACCGCCGAGGCTGCGAAGCAAGGCGAGACGTACCTGACAGTCCTCACCCGAGCTCGCGCTATGGTTGACCCTGCCCGGCTTGGGATCTCCTCGGTGTCGTGCCGCCGAACCCAAGCCGGGGCTCGAATTTTCGAGTTTCCAGGGGCCCAGGGCGGCGCCCACGCAGATCTCTTTGCCTCCAAGCTGCGGGAGGCCATCGCAGACGCGGCAAGCGTAGTGCGGCCAATAAAATTGGCGGCGATGGAGGTGACCAATCTTGACGATTCGGTCACCAAGGAGGAAGTGGAGGCGGCGATTGCGAACATAGGAGGCTGCGAAGTTGCGATGGTCAAGGGTCGCCCTATCCGACCCGCCCGTGGCGGCATGGGTGCAATGCGCCTCGAGTGCCCTGTCGCAGCAGCCCAGGCCGTCCTGTCGAAGGGACGGATCCTGGTCGGATTTAGCTCGGGAGTCATCCGAGCACTTGAAAGCCAGCCTCTCCGCTGCTTCAGGTGCTTCGGCGTCGGCCACACTAGAGCTCTCTGTCCGTCTAACACCGACAGGACGGATTGCTGCTACCGCTGCGGCAAGGAGGGACACAAGTCCGCCTCCTGCAAGGCCGCCACGCCGCACTGCCTGGTGTGCGCTGCCAGTGGCCGCCCCGCGGGCCACGTCATGAAGGGGAAGAACTGTCGTCCTCCCCCTAAGAAGGGCAAAGTGCAGGCTCTGACCCAGCCTGCCGTTACCACCGCCGCCGCCTCTAGGACGGAGGCCTCAGAAGGTGTGGAGGAAGGTGTGATGACCATCGATGGATAGGTCCCGCCATCGCATCCTCCAGGCGAACATTAACCACTGCAGCGATGCCCAGACCCTGCTGATGCAGGTCCTGGCTGAGTGGTTGGTGGACGTAGCGGCGGTCGCTGAGCCTTATTCTGTCTCTGGTCGCTGGCTAGGTTCTTCGGATGGCAAGGTGGCTTTGTTAGCGCGGCCCTCCTCGCAATCTCCTTCCCTCTCGCTTCTAGAGAGGGGACCGGGATTCGTGGCCGCCGCGTGGGGAGAGATAGCTTTCGTCGGGGTCTATTTCTCGCCGAACCGCGCTCTTCGGGACTTCGAAAACTTCCTCGAGGTCCTAAGTAATGTCCGCGGTGACGCCGTCGAGCTCTGGGCAGCCTCGACCGGAGTATCCCTCCTCAACAAGGGAACAGCCCAGACGTGCGTACGGCCACAGGGAGGGTCAGTGGTGGACGTTACGTTCGCCACCCCTGTGCTGGCTGCTCGCGTCGTGGATTGGCGGGTGGAGACGATGGAGAACCTGTCGGACCATCGTTACGTACGGTTCGACATTTCCACTGGAACCGCTCAGCGGACGGTTTCGTCGGGCCGTTCCTTTTTCCCTCGCTGGGCGCTCACCCGCCTGGATAAGGAGGCGGCTAGGGAAGCAGTTTTTCTGCAGGACTGGCTCGCACCCCATGCGGGAACGGACGTGGACGCTGCAGCTCTTCAGCTCCGTCGGTCCATGACTGAGGTTTGTAATTACAGCATGCCTCGGTCACGTCGTCCGGCGCATCGACACGCTGTCTACTGGTGGTCAGAGGAGCTAGCAGAGCTGCGTGCTACGTGCATGTCGGCTAGGAGAGCCTACGAGCGGAGCAGAAGGCGCGTTCTGCGCGATGTAGCTGGTGAGAGCCTCCTCTACACTGCGTACGGGGAGGCTAGGTGGGCCTTTAGGATGGCTATGCGAGCCGCCGAAAATTCCGCAAGAGCGGAAATGCTGGAAAGTCTTGACAGGGATCCGTACGGAAGACCCTACAAGGCGGCACGGGACAAATTGCAACACTTTGGTCCCCCCCTAACGGAGTCCCTTGAGCCGGCCGCTCTTGACGGGGTGGTCCGGTCCCTGTTCCCTGTCAGGACCAACTTCACTCCGCCAGCTATGGACCCTCCACCTTCGGCAAGTCCACCGCCCGAAGAGATCCAGACGCTTACAGAGGAAGAGTTTGCCGGGGCAGCTCTCCGTCTCCGCGCCAAGAGCACAGCTCCTGGCCCTGACGGTGTTCCCGCACGCGTTTTGGCTCTTGCCACCATCGAGATGGGGAGAAGGTTTCGGAGTCTCTTCAATTCGTGCCTTGTGGCTGGAAGGTTTCCGAAACCCTGGAAAGAGGGACGGTTGTGCCTCCTTCCCAAAGAACGACAGACGGCGGGTTCCGTCCCCGCGTGCCGACCCATCGTCCTTCTAGATGAGATCGGCAAACTGTTCGAGAGCATCGTCGCATGCCGTCTAAACGATCACCTTCGCCAGGTGGGACCGGATCTGTCGGACGCTCAATTTGGGTTTCGGACAGGGCGGTCAACCATTGACGCGCTGGCCCGCCTGAAGTGCCAGGCGCGGGAAGCCGCGGCTGCGGGAGACGGGATGTTGGCGGTGTCATTCGACATTGCCAATGCCTTCAACTCCATCCCCCACACAACAATCTTAGAGGCGCTCCGCTATCACGGGGTGCCTCTCCACCTGCGGCGGCTCCTGGCCGACTACTTGGAGGACCGTTCCATCCTTCTGGTGGACAAGATGGGCCAGCTACGGCGATATAGGGCGGAGTCCGGTGTTCCCCAGGGGTCTGTCTTGGGACCCCTCCTGTGGAACATCGGCTTCGATTGGCTGCTGCGGGGCACCCTCCTCCGTGGGACGAGTGTCATATGCTATGCAGATGATACGCTTCTCATCGCCCGGGGGAGGGACTACAGGGAGGCGGCGATCCTCGCTTCAGCAGGTGGAAGCCTCATGGCGGGACGAATCCGCCGTCTGGGCCTTAGTGTGGCGCTGCACAAGACCGAGGCAGTCTTCTTCCCCGGTCCTAGGCGACGTCCTCCCGCCGAAGCCCATATCACTGTGGAGGGAACCAGTATTGCGGTGAAGGCCCAGATGAAGTATCTGGGCCTCATTATCGACAACAGGTGGCATTTCGGCCCGCACTTTAGTGGGCTCTCTACCCGCTTGCTGAAGACGGCGGGTTCCCTGTCTTGGCTCCTGCCCAACTTGGGGGGACCAAAGGCGCGATGCCGGCAGCTCTATGCCGGCATCCTCAAGAGCATGGCTCTTTACGGGGCACCTATATGGGCGGACTCCCTCTCACGGAGGGAGAACGCCACCGCCTTGCGGAGGCCACAAAGGGCCATCGCTCAGCGGGTTGCGAGAACGTACCGCTCGGTAAGTTTCTCGGCGGCGTGTGCCCTGGCCGGTACTCCTCCTTGGGAGCTCGAGGCGTGGGTGTTGGCCAGGGTATATGAGGGGTTGGAGGAGCGAAAGGCGCTCGGAGAGCGACCTTCTACCGCGGAAAGGGAGACTGTTCGGCGTGAGGCACGGGCCGCAATCGTCAACCACTGGGCGGAGGATCTTGCCACCGCTACCTTCGGCCGCCGGACGC
The DNA here is from genome assembly GCA_905147225.2 of Euproctis similis. Classification (NCBI taxonomy): domain Eukaryota; kingdom Metazoa; phylum Arthropoda; class Insecta; order Lepidoptera; family Erebidae; genus Euproctis; species Euproctis similis. The sequence continues at coordinate 11,421,303 of LR990119.1, forward strand.
TGGATGCGGTTGGGCCAGTCTTGCGGGAGTGGCTGGAAAGGTCACACAGTTTCCTCTCCTTCCGAGTGGCGCAGGTGCTGTCTGGGCACGGTTGCTTTGGATCGTACCTGTGCCGAATCGGCAGAGAGGAGACCCCGTCGTGCCCACACTGTGGCGCGGCGGAGGATACGGCTGAGCACACCCTCCAGGTGTGCCCGTCGTGGGCTGGGCCGCGCCATAGCTTGGTCGCGGCGGTCGGGCCAGACCTGTCGCTTCCCAGCGTAGTGGCTGCCATGTTGGCCGAAGGTGAGGCATGGGTGGAGTTTGCCTCCTTCTGCGAGGAGGTGATCGCACAGAAGGAGGCGGCGGAGCGGGCCCGGGAGAACGATCCTCTCGCGGCACCGCTTCGCAGGAGAAGGGGGGGAAGGAGGCGACAATTCGATCGCCGACAACAACTCCTTCCCGGTGTCGGGCGGGTGACTGGCGCGGGGGCGCCTTCACCCGCATTGCACTTACCGACACCATCGCCGGACGGCGATGGCCGGCAATCTCCGGTCGTTCCCGAGCCCCTCACCATCGCGAGGGTCACGCGGAGTCTGCCGTAAGGGCGGGCAAATCGTCGGGGGAGGCTGGCTGAAAGGCTCGGCCGTGTCCCAGTCTCCCCTAACGTGACGAAGCGGGAACGGCGCTGGGTTGTTTTAGTGGGTACCCCGAAATACCACCTCTCGGAAGCCCCACATAACCCTCTCACCCCCCGGTGGGAGGCGTATGCACAATGCATTTTTTCCCAGCGAGAAAAAAAAAAAAAAAAAAGGTTTGGCCACAGTCTGTGAAGCCTGGCCAACTTTCGACCACGACCTTTTTCGCACGTTCTTGTCGTACGTGATCCACTTTTCATCGCCAGTTATCAATCTCTTCAAAAACGGCTCGGTTTCATTACGTCTCAATAATGAATCTCAAATGAGTACACGGTTCATTAAGTTTCTTTGAGTGAGCTCGTGTGGCACCCAAATATCGAGCTTTTCTGTATAACCAGCTTTCTTCAAATGGGTCAAAACTGTTTTGTGGTCAATTCCCAGTTCTTCAGCTACATCGTAACTACTAATATGCCGATCTTGCTCCACTCTTTCAAAAATGGCGTCCATTTTATTCGTAACAGGGCGACCAGAGCGAGGTGCATCTTTAACATCAAAATTTCCGGACTGAAAACGTTTGAACCAAATTTGTGCTACTGTTACTGACACTGCATCAGGTCCATAAACATCACAAATTTGTTTCACTGCTTGAGTTGCATTTTTGCCTTTTTTATAATAAAATTTTAAAATGTATCGAATTTCTTCATTAGATTCACTCATTTTTACGGAGAGAAAAACAAATGAAAAATAGCGGGAAACAACTTTTTTTTATTTTTTTCTTTTCTTTATAATGTAACCTTTTTAATGTTACCAAAACCAGCCAGACACAAATAGTACAGTCAAAGAAATTTTATAATAAGTTTATACCTACGTTATGCGAAAAGACTTTTTCCCCGACCTAATATTTATAAAATGAATACCTTTTAATTGATTTAAGACTTCTGTCTTAATTTCAACATCCTTCACCGCAGCCTGTAATTGTAAGTCATACAATTGCTTTTTAAAATCGATTTCATCCTGAAGCAGCTGTTTTTTTAAATCTTCAATATCCTCTTTTTTTTTGTTAACTGTTTTGAAACTGGCGCAAAGAGAAGACACTGCCTCTGTCCTTCATTTGTTGGGGGTAATTGTGGACGCCTCCTTGACCACAATGGTGTTTTCGAAATATGAAAATTCTGAAACAATAACAAAATTTAAGTTCTTTTGATTATTATTTCAGAAAAAAATCAGATCTCTATAGATCTGATTATTAATTTAGTTTTATTATTAATATTGTCTATCTCTTTATTAATTTACCTATGTAAATTAATAAAGAGATAGACACATACTTCATGTGACATTTCTTGGTTTGTAGTTTCATCTAATGAGCTGACATTAGTGTGATCTTTTTTTGGTTCTACACCACTCTTCTCCACTATTTCATTAGATTCGGTGCTTGCACAAAATTTTTTAGGAGGTATGTCTTCTACTTCTAACAATACAACAGTATCGCAGTCTTGCACACCCACTATGCCTGTGCAAGCTCGACCTTGAAGTGCACAGACTTGTTCCAGAATACAATCAATTTTCAAGTCTTGTGAAGGACCACCCCCAGTTCCAGTCACACTCCGCTTTGTCGACTGATAATATAATTTGCTCTCCGTTTTTAGTTTCTCCCACACTTTCATCAATGAATCTCTAGTCCTGAAATAAATTGTTACACTTAGGTATACACTCCAACAATGTATATGAACTATAAATATTAAAGTAAACACTGGAGGTTATTAGTATAGTTGATAAATTTGATGTATTTACCTGTAAACTGTCGCAGATGCATTAAACAAGTTGGTAACATCAATCCAAGCTTTATTTTTTGCTTCGTTTGTAGAGCCATCTCTTTTTTTATTTATTTATTTATTTATATACACTTTATTGTACACAAGAGATAATATATATACAGAAAAAAACCTTATAATTATGATAGCACAATGGGCGGCCTTATTGCTGTAAGCAATTTCTGCCAGGCAACCTTAGGATGGACATGATAAATTTAGAGTGGGCAGTAGATGTTGCGTACAATTTAAATAATGATTTTATAAAAAGTCTTTTAATATAATTTTATAAATAAAAAGAAAAATATATGATTATATCTAGGTATATATATGTATATATACCTAGATATAATCATATATTTTTCTTTGTATGTACAAAAACCTACTTAAACTTACATAGATTGAATTAATATTTACACATTTACATAAACGTACATACTTAAACACATACTTATACAGGGTGGCGCAATAGAACGTGCATTTTTAAAATAATTATTAAAAAATAAATACAAAAGGTATAGTTAAAATAAAACTAAGCAATTATTAAGTGATAACTGAAGTTTATTTTTTAAAAATAACATCATCTAAATGATGACCCTCTCTACGTTGGCACTCCTCTAACCGCAAACGGAAATTACCGAAAACTTTCTTAAGTAGTGCTGGTGTGATTGCTGCCATTTCACCACGAATATTCTCCTTGAGCTGACTGATGTTTCTCGGATTATTGGTGTAGACTTTGTGTTTGAGGTTTCCCCACAAAAAAAAGTCAGGAGGCGTCAAGTCTGGACTGCGCGGAGGCCATGGGATATCACCTCTTTTCGAAATCAGTTTGCCAGGGAACATCTGCTTCACAACCGCCATGGAGTCATTTGATGTGTGACTGGTAGCTCCGTCTTGTTGGAACCAAGTCCTAGAGTTCTTTATTCTTGAATTTTCAAGTTCTGGGGCCAAAAAACCTTCCAACATCGCAACATAGCGTTCGGTATTAACAGTGATGTTTTGCCCCCGTGCGTTTTCAAAAAAATAAGGACCAATTATTCCTTTGGCAGATATTGCGGCCCAAACTGTCACTTTAGGGCTATGTAACGGTTTTTGATGTTTGAGTCTGGGATTTTCACTATTCCAATAACGACAATTTTGGCGGTTTACGAACCCATTCATATGAAAATGTGCCTCATCAGAGAAAAGGATGTTTTCAAAATTTGAAAACCGATTGAGCATTTCATTAGCAAATGTGAGCCGTTCTATGAAGTCAGAGTCTTTCAATTCTTGAGTTAATTGCAGCTTGTATGGATGCAATTTAAGATCCAAGTTTAAAATTCGTTGCAAACTTCGTCGCGATATGTTTAGGACAGACGATCTCTTGCGAGTAGACATTTGTGGATCTTCTCGTACCGACTGCTTAACACTCTCAATATTGTCTTCGGTCCTAGATGTGCGTGGACGACCTTTTGCGTGTGGTTTAAACGTCGATCCAGTCTCTTCAAAACGCTTTATCCAGATTTTAATTAAATTAGCACTCGGAGCCTCCCTAATTTGCCGTACACCATACTCAGAACAAAATAGTCGCCTGACAACTACGTACGAACGAGAGTTTTCGTAAAATGCGCGCACGCAAAATGCGCGACGCTTCCCGTCGAAGTGACTCATAGTGACTAAAACTTTATGAACCGCGCTACCCAACGATATCGGTCTCCCCCCGCCCACGCCCCTTCTACCCCGCAAAAAAAGATGATGCAATATGCACGTTCTATTGCGCCACCCTGTACATAGGTACATAAAAATACATACATATAATAAGAATGACTAATAACTGAATGACTAATTATTGTGATGATTCCAGATAGTGTTCGTGTACCATTTTCTTGAATGCTCTCAGGGTCTTAGCACGCCGAATTTCCACCGGTAGTTCATTCCACAAGGCTACAGCTTTAGCGGTAAATGATTTGGCGTAAAAATTAGTGGAATGTTGTGGAACTTTTAATCTGAAATTGTGCGAAGACCTCAAATTCTGGCAATGAGTGTCATGTAAATACTGAAAACGTACTTTCAGATAGGAAGGAGTTGAAGGGTCGAACAGTATTTTATATAAAACTGAAAGGATACGAGCATTCCGGCGAAACCGTATGGATAACCACTTGAGTTGTTTACGGAACTGTGAAACGTGATCATATTTGCGTAAACCAAATATAAATCTTATGCAAAAATTTTGAAGACGCTCAAGTTTATCTAATTGGTATTCGGCGAGATCAGGATAGCTGACATCTGCATAATCAAGGATGGGCAGAAGAACAGAATTTGCAAGAGCAACTTTGGTGGCTATGGGTAGGAAATTCCGAATTCTTCTGAGAGACCCTCCAGAAGCAAACAATTTCCGGCTCACCTCTTGTAGCTGCGGACCCCAAGATAAATCAGGGTCAATAATAAGGCCCAGGTTCTTTACTTTATTACTTAAAGGAATTACTGTGTCACCAAAAACAATTTTTGGCAACTGCGCTTTGTCAATTTTTGAGGTGAGCCGACTGCTACCCACCATGATAACTTGCGTTTTTAATGGGTTGACCATCAGTCCATGTGATGAACTCCATGCACCTATCCGAGCTAAATCCTCATTAAGTATATGAAACGTATAAGATAACTGTGCTGGTTCAGCCTGTAGATAAATTTGAAGATCATCTGCATAGAGGTGGTAGGTAGAAACAAGGTTGTTAGAAATGGAATTTATGAAAATTGCGAAGAGTAAAGGAGATAGCACGCCACCTTGAGGAACACCGACGTTGGTACTGCACCAGGAGGAGCAGATATTTTCAATGTTAATACGCTGTCGGCGTCCACACAAGTAACTACGAAACCAATCTATCGCCGTTGGAGATATGTTAAGAGAGCGAAGGAGGCTTAAAAGAATGTCGAAATCAACAGTATTGAAGGCGTTACTGAAATCCAGAAGCGCCAGTACTGTGATCTTTCCCACGTCCACGTCATAATATAGTATCTTTATGTGAAGCTAATAATTTAACAAGTTTATCTTTTTCCTCGGCCGAAAAGTTTTGCCCACGTTTCATCTTTTCCGACATTTAGAAGTTGTAATAATATTATTTTATAGGAAAGGATATAAATGATTACTATTTTAATAAACACACAATTTCCCCAAAACAACTGATTAACGAACAAACTAAGAGTAGAATATAAGAAATAATAAGAATACAACTTTATACAACAAACCACGCGAACAAAATTGAATTCACAATTTTTTTTTTTATCATTGCGCAATGGCGATCTAGTCATACAGCCTACGCGTGTCGTTTGCATTGAAATTTTATTTTATAATAAGTATTTTATTTAAAAGTACATTGCAAAGGATGTAAAAATATTTTGTCTCGGTACAGATACTGGTGCTTTATTTATTAATTAAGTATTTTAAGGATAATCACTGATTAAGCACTTTATCGATAAAACATCGATATGTCAAACATTAAAACAAAAAAAACAAACTGTCACTTAACTAAGGGACCCCCCCCTTTGTAGATGACACCTAGCGTGGTGAAATGTAATTTAGATAAGTATTGGATTTAGGGGGTCCCTTATCTAAGGAGACACTTACTTAGGAGTACTTTAAGGGTTTGTTGGTGAAAACAGGCATAAATCAACTTCTCCTTGTGTGCTTGTATATTTAAAACCGTTTATTTTTCTTACCGTTCCAACTAGTGTCATGTTCTACGATTCCAAGGAATGGGCCAGTTGAAGAGACGTAATAAAATATCCGCAGTTACATTCAGTCTTGAATTTTTATACTTAGCCACGAGATCTAATACAGTGCATTCTCCAACATTTGTTTGACGATTGCCATCACTTGACTTTCCTGTATATAGTTAGGGGGTAGAAATTATTTTCATCACAAGCCCAAAATATTTTTTGCCATACTTTTCAGGTTTTGATGGCATGTATGAGTAAAGCGAGTACGCCCACGATATCCATATAGCTGTTCGTCTACGGTAATACATTCATGAGGCCTGTATATTTTATTTAGTGTTGCCCAAATGCAAGACCAAGACAAGACTTGGCCAGTCTAGGTCTTGGTCTTGCATCAATACATCTGGTCTTGGTCTTGCACTCCCAGTCTTGGTCTTGGTTTTGCTGCAAGAGTCTCGCAAGTCTTGCAATTACCCATTAGCCTATCGCTATTTATTAAACGTTACTTTAGATATACTTTAGAACAACGCAAAGTAGGTACATTTTAAGCTTGAATTAACATTGCCAAGGTACCTTAAGACCAACCAAATTAATAAATGTCTAAGCATTTCATGAGATATTCAGACAATCAACAGATCGCTTTGATTGGGATTTGAACCCACGACCTAAGCGATCAGTGCCGATACTCTAACAAACCAACTGAGCTATCAACCATGTCCCGTGGGAGTCAGTCTGTTTCATGATTTAAACATATAGAAAACAAATTGACGACATTAACTTGACTATATTTTAAAGAGCATTCTGTGTCTAGCAAGAGATTGAATCTAGAAAGAGACCTTATATGAAATGGAATAAAATAATTATACAATTTTCTGAATTTACCATTTATTCAAATAAAAATACAAATAAAGTTACAGAACAGTACACAATAGCTGACATTACTCCTTTATATTAATTCTTTTGACCAAGAATTAATACAAAGTAACCATCTGGCTTACTCATCGCTTAACCTATTTCTATGTTCTCAGATTACTAATGATGCTTTAGAAAATAATCTCTCAGCAGGCACTGAAGTTGCAGGTATTGAAAGAAAATCACGGGCCATCTTTGATAAAACCGGATACTCTGTCTCATGCGTCCTCCACCACTCTAAAATGTCTTCTGAGCTCGTGGCTCTGGGTTTACTTAGGTACTCCTCCAACTCTTCAATAACTAGGCCTTGAACACAAGATCCAGATCCAGATGACGTCGAGGGACATGCATAAAGTTTATCAAAGTCTATTACGTCTTCATCTTCATCATATTCACATACTACCTTTTCATTTCTTGGTGATTCTTGAGATTTATTCACTAAGTATCGACTTTTAAATTCTTTAAAAGTTCATTAAATTTGCGCAGGCTTTCTGTTTTAATTTGCTTGCCCCAAAATGTCATGTCAAAAGTTTGAGCTTTTATGCCTTCGGTCTAAAATCAAAGACGTACAATAAATCCAGTTGCTTTTCTTTAAGCATTTTGTCTCTAGCTGCTTGGAAACCCATAATGAGCCTTTCATCCACTTCAGATCGATTTGGTTTCTCATCTAATTGTTTTATCATGGATTCAATTTTATCGAGCAAGAGATTGAATGATACAATGACTAGCGGTAATGTAATATTTTTCTCCGACAAGTTTCGTTGATAGAAGTTTTAGGTTTATTAGAAAGTTATATATTTTTTCTAGTATTTGTTTCTTTAATAAATTTTGTACACCAAGGTTCAAAATGTGAACAAAGCACCGGAAATGTTGACTGTCTGAATCAAAATGTGGCAGCTGTTTGGCTAGTTCATACATAAATTTGGTATTTGCAGTTGCGTTGTCAACCGCGATGCCCTGTATTTTATCAATTATGTCATACTGCAATAAACATTCATGGAAAATCGTTGCAATATCTTCCCCAGTATGTCGATCGCGTGATGGTATAAAATCAAGGACTACAGATCCATATTTCCATTCATTGTCTATACATATAATGAATAGTGATTCCGTAGTAACTCCTACCAGCAATTGACGTCCATCCATCAATGGTAAATGACATTTTAGATGAAAGTTGTTGTAGTCCTTTTTTAAGATTGAATTGAAGCTCTTCAAATCGCTCTTTGACCTTCCTTCTAAGTGTGGACCTTTTTGGAAACACCATATTTGGGCAAATCAATCGAAAATATACTCGTGTAGCTTCGTCATCGAAAAATGAGAAGGGAATATATTTTTTCACCATCCAATCAACTGTAGCTGTCATGATGTTATTACTGCTATTTTTAGACTGAAATAAAATAACAAATCATAAATTATGTGTTAATATTTATTAATATAATTATTTTTTGACGAAACCAGAAACCGACTTCAATGACAGTTACAATCCATGCAGGTGTAAAGTCCTTATCAATACAAATTATTCAAACCCAAACACGAGGTATCTATGTTAAGGAGTTCTGTTACTGTTCGTGGTATTCATCATCAGACCCATCATCACACAGTTACAACCCATGTAGGTGTAAAGTCCTTATCAATACACAATAAATACAAGGTAATTACTATAAATCGTTGAGGAGTTCTCTCGACTATCTTTCAGCTCCATCATCAGATCGACTGCAGACCTTCATCAAATTGTTTTACTTTAAAATACTTAATGAAGATATAATATAAGACGCTGAACCACCAAAACAAATCGAACAAAAAGTAGGGTATCCCTAGAATTAAGATTTTACGAAAAGTATGCTTATGAGTGGTATATTGATTCATTATTTATGATTTACAATAGTGAAGCTATTCGTTTATATTAAAAAAGACACATGTTTAGAAGATAAATCAAGAAAATCTTATTCTTGAACTTATTGGAAGAACTTCCCGATTAGTAACGTATTTTGAAGGTAGATATTTTCGTGTTTTCGACTATCACTCTATCATTTAGTTCGTTTTACATTGAAGTTCAATATATTTATAATGATATGATAACACAACAATTGCACAGATTTAATAAACTTTCTAGGTCAGAAAAGTAGAAATGCGAAGCAACGTCGTAAAATGACGATGTTCGTGGTTACGTGTGTTTTTTTTTTAATGAAAATGTAAATACATAATGTGCAATTGTTGGTGTTGTAATAGAATTATAGATTACTTACCCATGATTTTATGGTGTTAAAAGGCACCTGGAGTCTAATAACTAAAAAGAAGGTTACCAAAAAACACACTCCGACGTGAGAACAATGACGCCACAGTTTAAATTAAGAATTATGTAAACAACTTGTACCATAGACTACGTCAAAGAGAATGTAACAGAGAGGTTTTTTTCTATCGAATAGGCTAAAGCTTACATTCCATACAGCATTTATTTGAGAATCGAATAAGAATCATAAATAGCCGATTTATTCGAGATATTTACGACCATGTGTTGGGGATGCCATAATATCTTTTATTACGTATGCACTATCCACATTTCCTTTATCACGAAGCGCCATTTGACCTGCATAAATTAGTGTTTCTGCTTCATTTTTGTTTCGTAAATGTGATGTCTTTCGACGCTTACTGCAGTCTGTTAATTCCACGACATCTTTGCTTGCTTTTCGGTATTTCAAGAGTGCCTTGTAACCAGTCATGGTATTTTTTCAAAAACACACTTTCTGTTCGCTTAGCTGTGTGCCACTTAGACTTCATTTCAGACTTGAGACAAGAAAATCTATGAATAAACTTTGATTTTTGATCAGTTGGGAATAGTCATTCATTATTTCAAACTCCAATAAATCCAACTTTTTTCGAAAATCTGGTTCAGTAAATTCCCTCGCTTTTCGGAAAACATATTCTCGCGACACGACCTTAGTGCCGGAAGAACAGAAACTTAAAATTAACATAAGTGACCGCAAAATAAAGTTTGTTTTGGTAAAAACCATGTGCACTTAATTTTCAAAATGTTAACATTTTGGCACGTGTTGGCAGCTATTTTCTTTTTAAATGGCTAATATGCATATCTAACAACAAGACGATAAAAGAATTTGACCCAGGAAAAGTCCGGAAATACAACAAAAGGACTTTGAAATATTGAAAAAGGCTAAAATCGACTCGTCATTTTAATGTACCTCACAAAAGATGGCGTAAATAATTATTAAAGGTAGGTATTACAAAAAAAAATAGTAAATTAAATTTTACACACCTTGTTCTGCACCGTCCATAACTCAAATATGATTTATTCCGAGTAATCTAATTGTTCCACTTATTTTTAATAATTAAGTGGACTCACTTTCACTGCGTATTAAGTTCGTATTATCAAGCTTGCGTTAGAAAGACGACTGATTGTGAACGGAATGTTAGCATGAAGGTGATATCAGACGGTTCATTCGAATGATTGTTCACTCGAGTGAATGCTTCATTTTTTTTCATTCTATGTTCACACGGCTTAGACGAAATGATACAGAAATGAACATTCATTGTTCTTTCTTTTAAATATGTCATCGAATGAAGTCGTACGTCTTGGAATTAGTTTAATTTGTTAAACCCTCTATTGCTAAGAAAAAATAATTGTATAAGAATTTTCGAGGTTTTTCATGGACAAATGCAGATCACTTTCTCATAACCAATTTTTTTATGAGAATTTATGAGACCTTTTCCACAGGGTATTTAGTTTATTGAAAATAGAAATACCTTCCATTGAATTGAACGTTAAACTTTCACATTCAACTTCAAATCCATGCTGTACTGCTAAATGTTGACGTAAAGTATCATAGAAGGGTAGTTCTTCATCACAAAATTTTTCAGGACAAATTAATCGCGTTTTTCTAGTTGCACCAACGCTTGCATAATCGTGTTCACAATCAAGTTTATGAATTGTACGGAAATGGCGAGTTAGTGATGATTGACACGAGAAAGTTTTATCACAAACATTGCAAGGAAAATTTTCAGTTGATTTTAGACCAAGCGGTTCTATGTTATGTTTATTCCGCAGATGTGCGTACAAATTTTTTCTCTGGGTAAATTCATTACCACAAACTGAACACTTATTCAAATTATCTGTCATACTTATAATTGTCCGTATTTATGCAAAATGGAACCACACAGCAAACACACACTTTTGAGATATCAAAGGGTTTACAAAAACATGTGTAGCACTGTTAAATGAAGTAAAATTACTATTTCTTTTATTTAAATATGTTGATAAATTACTAAATTTAGTATGTGTATATAATTTTTTGTTGATTACTGGTATACTTTCAAAATAATTAAGAAATCGTGCATGTGGTTCCTTTAAACATTAAGTAATTAATAGGTTTTCTCATATACAAAAAAGAACCACAATCTAGGGATTTGTTGATATAAGTGAAACAATGTGATTTATAATCGGGATAAAGCTTTAATTTATCAAAAATACACGTTTATTCGACGTTATGATCAAATTGGATTTCGAAATCTACCGTGTCTAGTCCATCTATGTCGTCTTCTATAGTATTATCACAGTCGAGACCATTATAAAAACTCTGTGCATCTTGTGGTATGAGATGTAATATGGATTGAATATCGGCTAGTTTCGCGGGTGATACTGGCTTCCCTGACGGCCACAAGGGAACTAAATGTTCCATTAAGATTAAAGCTGGTCTGCCACGAACAGGTGCTCTCCCTATGTTAACTTCTACAGCATTACCAAAGAAGTCTGTTTTAAAATAAATTGAGTTTGGTGAGTCTCTTTCTATGTATATTTCCCGAGTTTGTAGCCAATTAATACATTCTTTGTTAATACCACGTTTTCTATTAATAATCATTTTTTCAACCTTAGAAGTTCCCAGAAAATCTGATTTTGCCATTACTGTCACTTTAAGAGGGTTCTTTTTCTTGCAATCTTTCATAACTTGTACACATAATCATCAGGAGTGTATAATCTCGGATATTTTTTCATTGCAGATTCAATGTGGGAAAAATCTCTGTCAATGGGTAGGTAACTGTGTCCGGGAATCAAAAACTTTTGTGTTATTTTTTTCAAAGTGGGATGACAATGCAAAAATGCTTTTAACATCAAAACTATCTTTATGTTACGATTTTGTCCGCCACACGAATCGCTCCATAAAATTAGTTCCTCGACATCTTCAGAAATATGCTCGCCTAAGTATTTTAACCCTTAAATGCATGAATTATTTAATTTTTTTAGAAAAAAGGAATCGGATTCTTTCGAAACTGTAAAATGAGGGAAAAATATTACAAAAAATCAAAATTAATATTTTTATAGTTTTTAATTATATAATAATATTGATTCATTTTTGGGACAGTATGCAAAATCGGTACAAAAAATTTAATGTTTGTGGAATAAATTGAAACAATCGTTTCCTTTCTTTGCACATAAGAATACATTACATTTGGTACATTTTACAAAGCTTTGTAATTTGCAGCCATTTCTTATGCACCTCATGCGTTGGTCTGTTTTGATTTGGTGATGACCAAGATTATCGTAACGGACGTCGGAAGCTGGTAAAACTTGACAACTTTTTTTTCTTTTAGTCGCCGGTTCCACCGAAGTGATGGTGCTGTGACTAGGACGCCCTCTTGTGGGCTGGTTTGTAGAGCCATAGGTACACAAAACGTCAGCAAGTTCTGTTCTAAACTCTGATAGAGTCTTGAGCTTTTCGGGATCCAACCCTTTCTTCGTCTCGACTGCTTTATACAGGACCCAAGAGTTTATAATAGACAGGTCTAAAAGGTGGTAAACAATTCTCATATACCACTTCCTTGTCTTCATTTTGATTCTGTACCTGCCCAAAAAAGAATCCATGAGATCGACGCCGCCCATATGGGCGTTGTATTCTTTGACAATTTTTGGGCAGTCTATCGTAATTTTCTTTTTTTGCGTCTTATCGTACCTTTCAATGGCCTGGATTGGCTCTGTTCCCACATAGTTCGATAGCAGTATCACTTGTTTGTTATCTTTCCAGCTAACAGAGGAAATATCGACTCCATCAAAATGTGTAGTATATTCTACATACGACCCTCTAGGCACTTGTCTTTTCATAACATCTTGCTTTGAGGGTAGTTTGCAATTCTTACCAAGGCGGTTCCTTTGAACAGTTCCTACACATTGTATCCCTTGCTTGGCGAAATAGTACATCAAGGGTAAAGAAGTATAGAAATTATCATAGTATATAATATGATTGATATGTCGGGGAACTATTCTTGCAAGTTTAATTACTGTCTGCGACACAACTCCTATGTCAGGTTCATTAGGCAAACGATCGTCTTTTTCTTTACCAGTGTAAAAAATAAAACGATATGCAAAACCTGTCAGTGAACAAAGAACAAACAGCTTGAAACCCCATTTATGGGGCTTGTTGGGTAAATATTGTTTCATAAAATGACCCATCTTGGTGGCACACATTTGTTCATCAATGGATAGACGTTGACTTAGTGGAATGCTCGAAAATTTTTCATTTAGATGCTCAACGATTGGGCGAAGTTTGTGAAGGCGGTCATGCTGTGGATGATCTATTGGTAAATGGTTATCATTATCGTTGAAGTGGAGGATACGTCTTATTTTCTCAAATCTATTTACAGGCATTGCTTTTATTATAGCCTCAAACCCATGTTTATTGGCCCAGTAACCACGTACACTGGGGTAGTGATAGATGCTCATATAAATTAAAATTCCTAAATACTTCCTCAATTCTCCTAATGTAATAATTTCAGGTCGTTCTGGTTTATTTTGAACAGCATATTTGTTTGTTTCATGAACTATGTGTCCTAAAAAATCTTCATCGAAAAAATATGAAAAGAACTGAAATGGTGTCTGAAGATTCATTAAATATTCAGGAAAATCTTCAGTGCCAAGATATGTCGTAAGACCTTCATTGAATGTCATAGATTGGTTTTTCCAAATCAATCTCTGAATATCCAATGATGGTATCGGTGTATTATTGCTGCTTGAGGGAAGGGTATCTTCAATAACCAAAGGTGGATCGAAAATGGTTTCTTCGTTTCCGTTATTATTGGGGGCCGGATTCTCAACATCATTGTCACTATCATTTTCTATTATTTCTAACACATCTTTTTGAGTAGGATAAAAATCAAGATCATCACCATCTGAATCCAAATCATCCTCGGAAATGGCGCCATTTTCTAGCTGTTGCAACCAAAATTCGATGTCACCGTCGCTACAATTATTCTGTGCCATTTCTACAACAAAATAAGCAAGCACATGTATACCGCACCAAAGCAGAGCTATCAAAACAAGATAAAATATAATTCCAGATAAAAAGTGTAATTTATACCATTAGTGCATGCAGTCCCATTTTTGCATCAAAACAAAAAAAGCTTTTTTTTCTCAAGATTGTTACGGAATATTGAAAATAGCTTATGTGATTTGATAAATAATAATCTTACCTTTAGAAAATATTTTTTGTTCCACGAAATAACAAAAATAATTCGAGATAGACGCCGCTAAAGTTCAGTCAAATCTTGCGGAAAAACAAAATACGCGCCAAACGATCAAATGACGTGCGGTGAGAAATAATGACGTCTAACGTCACTTTTTTTGTATCAAATTGATAGGTGATGAGCAAAGGGAATTGATACCATACAGCCTAATCTGTCATCTGAAACTAATATTCCCATATCGTTTCTTAAAGTTACTGATTCATTTTTGGGACACTATGCATTTAAGGGTTAATAGACAAGAGCCGACTTCCTGAGCACCCTTCCCAGCCATTCCTTCTATCCAAACAAAACACCCACTTGAGTTGGTTTTTGCCGAATAAATACCCATATTATACAGCCAAAGCTGTCGTTTATAGTAAATAATTCCAGTAGGTATCTTAGGCATTGGAAGCGTTTTTTGTAGATCAAACGTGAGACATTCTATTTCCTTACATTGAGTAGCCAGAACAAAATCAGCCTTCATTTTATGCCGCGCCTGTTCCCATTTTCGGCAATGTTCTTCGCGTTCTGTATCTATGGCTGTTTTTTCCTCAGCAGTTTTGCAATGAGTTAATTTCGCTTGTAATGTGTCACACTTGTTACACGTGTCTTTTTTAAGAGGCGCTCGTTTAAGATTAAAATATGTGTAAAATAACTTTGTGTACATAGCCTTACTAACCTTTTCAGCTTCTCCTACATGTTCACGATATAAATCGTACATCTTGTCTAAAGTCATGTCTGGCATAAGATATTCGGTGTCGCGCTCACTTCTTCTATAGTGTGATTTATACTTAGGAAGAGAGTTTATATGACATCTTACTTGGGAAACTAATTCATCGCTGCATTTGTTCTTACCTCCACTTTTCGATCCTCTTCTATCTAAACAATCTTGTGACCTCATTTTAGTCAAAGCAGTATTAACTCTCTTTGTAGAAACACCAAGTGTTTTGACAAATAAATCCCGGCATACTTCGATTTTATCCAATAGATATTTACGAGAGATTTTTTTCTTCATATTGCTATTAGTCATCCTTCTTTTAACGTCGGCTTCTTTGACGCTTGCTGCGATGTACATATTCTGGGTATTGTAATTTTCTAGTTTGTAAAAAGTCTCAAATATTTTCTGTCGATTGTTTGAATCTATTTTTTCCCAGCACTTCGTTTTACAATTACATTTATAATCAATAAATACTTTCGGTTGGACTTCGATGTTTTTATAGTTGTGAAAAGGCTTATTAGAATGTCTGTTTCTCTTTCTTTCCATCCTAGATAGACCACCATACTTAAATTGTCGGCCTTTCTTTGGTCTTCCTTTCGTAGGTACTTCGTCATTAATACTCACTGTATCATCATCAGAACTTGGTATAAACGCTGGTGATTTTGCAGTCTTTTCGCCTTCAGAAGCAGACTCTTCGCCTTCAGAAGCAGACTCTTTTATGATAGTGCGTCTAGACTTACCATTAGGTAGCCTCATTTTCTTGCCACCAGCAACTATTATATCATCACCATGATCTGATGAATCTGATACATAGTCAGGACTTTTAAAAGGGGACAAGTTTGCAAGTAGGTCTAATATCGGCGAGGAATATTCTTCTAAGCGAAGAAGCGAAGCTTCTAATCTGGCGAAGTTAAGTTATTGCTTAGAGGTGAAGAAAGCTTCTCTAGAGGCTGTGACGTACTAGGTTCTTCACTACCTTGTGCTGTAATAAAAAAAACTTTTATATCTTTACAACAATAACGCGTGGTTTTATAAATATATGGCCACAGTGAAATTATTTAAGTTCTTATAAAGCCGTGTCACCGCTAGGCAGGATATGTCGAGTGATGTATGTCGCCGAAGACATCGAGCGACAACGTTGCCAGAAGGGTAATGAAACATAGGGCGACATAGGGCAAATGTCACCTAGTGTAAACGCGGCTTTACGGTTCTTCATAAAGTAGTAACACACACACGCACGCACGTACGCACGCACACACACACCCACTCTCTCATTACTTCACATCAACCCACCACATCACCAGAATCATACTCAAGTCTTTCATACCTCAGCACTCATCATTACGTAGAAATGTTAATTACATACATGCATACACACACACACACACATCGTTACAATCATAACATCATACATCAGCACACGATACAACGCCGCAGTTCATACGGTGCATTCGTGTGAGCTCGTAGGTAATTTGCTATGCGATTTTGCAGTTATATGAGAGTCCTTATACCTACTTGTCGAATAATCTTTATAAAATCACTTCACAAACGGAATTAATCAAATGTGGATAATGCGCAGGTACTAGCACTTCTCAGATTTTATTTAATGCATTTTAGTACATTAACCCTCGATAGATAACCATAATTTGATACACACTAAAGATAACTATACGTCGTTTCGACGTATGTGTTTTAATGGCCATTATTTTGAGATCGGCATAATTTATGCTTATGAATGTGATTGTTGGCTACGAAATACGATGCCCACGCTCCAGTTTAGGGCCGTTTGCAGGTCTAAGGGGTTTTAAGTTAGATTCAGCAAGCCGACGTCTTACTGTCCATGCACTTGGGTTACTTCCTCCGAGGCGTCGAAACTGATTGGTGAGTTCAGTTCCTGTGAGAAAGCGATTTCGAAGCATGGTGTTCACCAAGTATCGGTCTTCTCGTGCTGTGGTATACCTGGTTCTGCCCGTTCCTGGTCTGCGTAGGTTAGAACCAGTTTCTTCGTAACGTCGGAAAACTCTTTGTACTGTTGACAGCGACACACCAACAGTCCTGGCTGTATCGCGCTGACTCCGGCCGGTTTCCAGCATTGTAAGTATTCTGGTGCATTCTTCAGGCGTAAGCGACATAATTTCAGCTTGAATAATGAATATAGAGCACTATCAACATGGTTTATGTACCCACATAAATGACAGATTACAAACAAAAGCAAAACCAAATGCTGTAATTTCGTAGTTCCATCTTCGAAAGTGGCCCTTTTTCAAATTTGATTTTTTTATGATATAACTTTACAATAACTAAGAAGTTTTAATACCTTCATTTAAGGAGTATTACATTGTCTATTAAATACAATTTATTGCATTAACCTATTTTTAGTTTCCGAGATTTTTAGGATTCTTTAAGTGACCCGGATTCATTGCTCTCGAGTGTATTTATTTTTCAGCAAGTACATTTTTTTCGAGTTGAAAAAATTTTGTTTTGTTAACAACTGTTGTTGCAATTTTTGATTGTATTATGAAGAATATCAAATAAAAGATTTTAAACTTTTAATTCTGTCTTTTTATTATTTTCAAATTATCTATTTGTCACGTTGAGTGACAATGTAAATTTTTATCATAGTAGGTTTAGGCTTAAAAGACACGGTTTCCAGATTTGAATATGATCTGTATAAGTAAGTTTTTTTTTGAAAGAATGATGGATGAATGTGTATGGAGTTATTGTCCGGGGCATGTTATTTATTTAGACAAAACTATATTTGGCCTTATTTTAATACTAAATTTTTCTTTTTCTTTCCCGGATTTTTCTTCCTTCCGGAGGAAAAATCCTCCCATTGGAGGGGGGTACTGTCACGTTGAGTGACAATGTAAATTTTTATCATAGTAGGTTTAGGCTTAAAAGACACGGTTTCCAGGTCATAAATAAAAATACAACTGTAGGTAGTATACGAAAGTTAATAATAATTTGATATTAACTATTAAGTCGGTAGTTAATTATTTAATATGTGAGACTGGCCAGACATTTTAGAATTAGACAGGATATTCGGCCATTTCATTTGAAACTGTTATCAAGAAAGGAGCCAGAAAATTAATTAAACAAAACTTTAGATCTTATTGGTGAGTGTTTTAACCAATTCATTTCACCCTAATAGCTAAGATATTATTGCCTGCAGTGCCGTGAGCTTGATGTGCCTAATTTCTTAAAATTATTTCATCAAAGTTTTAAAGTTCAAGTTTCATCAAAATTATCAAAGTTATCATATCATATTACATGTTAAGACTCTGATAATAGCAGCATATTATTTTTGTATATATTACAGTAATTGCTTATATGAATTATTCTGTACAATCTAGATAATTTTACAAATCAAGTAGGTAGTAGTAACCTACCTACACTATTAATTATGTTGCATAATAGATTGCTACAACTCTTTTCCAAATTAATATTATTGTTTTTAAGGTAGGGTTATATGCTTGAACCACCCTGGGCATTTTCCAAATTACTGGCATGTGACACCACTGTCTACCCATTCTGAGAAATGGGGGTCAGTGGTGGCACTGATTGTCGATGCCAGTGAATGGGGATGCTCAGGGGCTGTTACTGATTGTCTTCCAGACTGGCTGCCCTCTATCTTCCCCTTCATCTCAACTCTACACCTCAATCTTCACCCACATCTCGACTTCTTCTCAACTTTTCCTGTCGGCCATCAGACAGTGCAAGGCAGCCCAACAACATCGGGGAGGAGACTTCTGTGGAGCACCAGGACACCCCTGCAGTGAGCCTTCGCGGGTCACTCGGCATCAGGTTGTACCTGCTCCCTTTCTAAGAATTTTGGTAACCACAAATTGAGGAGCAACTCGTTGTTAAAATAAAAACTATTAATAACCGAGTGAATTTTTATTTTGGAACCCCCGACCGCGTTACATATTATTTATGTACAGTCGAGGACCCCGAGGAGCCGTACAAATATAGGAGCTATGAGTCATAGTTAAAATCGGATTCCAAAAACTCTACACCTGATATTGAATCAGCTTCATTGCTTTCTTCGCTGCTACTGCTACTGTCCCCAACATGTATTATGAATGGTTCAAGTTCGTTTTCAGTAATATGGTCCCTTAATTTGTACTGATTTTCCACATTTAGTACATGATCAGTGTACTTCTTCCAGTCACCAGCAGTTATGGATAGAAAACATTCTTTTATTAAATTTTGCATTTCAGACCCTGGTATTCCTATATTTTTGCTTGCTACTTTTCTCTTCGCTTGACTCCATACAAGCTCAATAGCATTGAGGTCACAATGATACGGTGGCAACAACAAAATTTCGTGATTGTGGATATGACTGTGTTTTTTTAGAAGCACTTCTGCTTCGTAAACAACGGCAGGTTTATTATCTTTCACCAAACACATTAATTCAGCTTTGGTGTGATATTCTTCGAAATGAATATTATTTTCTTGAAGCCATATTCGGAGATTAGCTTTAGAATCAGACATAGTAGGGGGTTTGTTTACTTGTTTCACATGGTAACTTGCATTGTCAATCACGATTACACTAGGTTTAGTGAGATTAGGTATCAACATTTCCTCAAACCATTTCATAAAGTTGGTAGCATTCATATCATCATGGTAGTCAGCTGATTTGGATTTTGTGCTGAATACCAATAATGCACCTGGCACAAACCCTTCCCCCGATCCGGCATGCACAATAATATGTCTTTTTCCTGATGATATATTAGTAGTGACACCTCTTGTTGAAGGTCCTTGCCATGATTTTTTAACTTTATAGTTCTGATGTACATATGTCTCATCAAGGTAAATAATCTGTTTACCTTCTAGCCTCTTTTTATGTATTGTCCTCAGGAATCTATGTCTCCATGCCGCAATTTCATATTTTTCTGTAAGTAAAGCCCGTTCATTTTTATTGTTTTGAAACTCAAACCCGTTCTTGTGTGAAATTTTTCTAAGGGTTTCACGGCATCCCTTAAATTCAATTGCTTCCTTCAGCTCATTGTGCAGGCTTCTCAGTGTTGGGACTTGTTTTCTAACTCCATAAAATTCGTTTATTTTGTTTCTTATAGCTGAAATATCAAAATTATCCAAATTGGAAACTGTTGCTGAATGTGGACGATTTTTCCCCGGAGTATTCCACTGTCCTTGATTTTTGGACCCTTCAATTTTAATTCTTCTTAGAGTCTTCACACTGACATCTGAAGATAACAAATACAATAAATTATGTATGTAACAGTATATTATTAATTATTAGTCATTAAAGTCAAAAACCATAATAATATACAAAGACATTATTACAAAACCATAATGTTATATTATTTAATTTAGCCATCCATACATTGTCATAAATTTATATAACTCTTCGAAGTAACTGTTAAAATCTATAATTTCTAAAGTAATACCTCTCATAATCTAATTGAAGATATCTTTTCTAAATAATGTGTTTCAGAAGTCGCCATTTCGTTTTTTTCGAGAGTTTTCAATTTCTGTACTGCTTCCACAATTTTAAGTTTTGTCTCCTCGTTGTTAATACTTCCTGAAAAGTAGATACACCATGAAAAATATTGCGATTTGTCTTAAATAATCTAAAAGTATCAAAATGGTTCATTAGAAATTCAATAAACTAACCTGAAAGTGAAAGGATTGAATCCAGTCGTAGTATTTTCTCTGCAGATTTCTGATTTAAATCACTTTTTATGTCTTTATATTTGTCAATCATAGTAAATAGAAGCTTCCTCGTCGAACTTTTAATTGTTCTCGGCATTATTTTAAACAAAATCAATGAAAATATGATGCACATAAACCAACGTAAACAGAAGATGACTCAAGTACGAAACGTCAGTGTCAATTTTGACAGTCTTAAATTATTGCCATATCAAAACTTCTGAAAATAATACATGGACAGCTTTCGTTGGCCAGACTCTACTGTACTGCCTACAACTTCGCTCGCGCAAAAAGTAATAGATCGTCCAGATAGGCAACTTATCGTCATATTTTGCATAATATCCTTATAAATTATAGTCTAAATGTTATTCTTATGTGTAAGCTATATTAATGCAAAGTCTCATCAAAATCCATCTGGTAGTTTCTACGTGAAAGCGGAACAAACATATGTTCACACAACATCCATACATTTTTACAAACTTTCGCATTTACAACATTAGTAGGAAAGGAGGACTAGAAGGATACAAAAATTTAAAATAAATTCAAAGGCTTATTATATGTATAAAATAAATTAATCTAGTGTGCATGAGTTGCAGCAATGGTGACTCTATATAAAGTTGTTACAGAGTCAATCGGAATCGTCACTTTCACCTTCGTCATCAGAATATGTACTCAAAATTTGGCAATGTTGGCAATAGAATATTCATTGCTTCTTTAGAAAAAGGCTTCTTCCTTTTTAGTTTCAATCTATTACAGCTAATGAATGGGTCAGATTTCAGTAATAACCTATTTAAAATATCTTTATTGCAGTCTGCTCGAGAAAATATTCTTGCAAAGTCTACGCGATATTTGCGAATATGTTTGTTCCGTGCTTCAGCGGCCTCTTCTGATAATTGTCCGATAGGAAGTATAGCCTCTGATATGACTTCAGCGCCATGCATCAAAATTTTGTGAACTGTAGGTGACATGGGATGCCAGCAATCTAGTTCCACGTACAATCGAGCAGTAGATTGAGCAAAATTTTCAAATTTAATGGAATCTATATCATGCCCACTTGATATAATTTCAAGGATAACTTGAAACCTTTCCATTAATTCTTTATTTATGCCCGTGATTCGAGAAGAGCACTCTGTTTTCAAAAAATCTTCTCGATGTATTTCCATCGTTTTTTTTTTTTTTTTTTTTTTTTTTTTTTTATATTTCCGCCTTGTACCCTACCGGGCCGCGGGAACTACGTGAGTATGACCTCCGCGGCCCGGCGAGGGGGGGCCCCTTTGCGTCGGGGCCCGACGTGGAACGACCCACTCCCGTGGAGTGGGGAGGGGTCGTCCGCCGTTTCCACGGCGCGACGCGTCTTACGACGCGTCGCGCGTGGGGTTATGTCCCGGCCAGGGCCGCCATCAGACTCGACGGCGGCCCCGGGCCGGGGCCCGGCGGGGCGGGAGCGTGCCACCAGCACGCTCGCGCTCCCGCAGGGCTTCACGTTTGGCCGCCATCACCTCGCTAGCGAACGAGGCGACGGCGGCCCAACACTGGTCGCTGCCGGCCATGGCAGCGACGACGGCCGGCAGCGACAAATCCGTCCCGATTGCGCCAACGAGTCGGGCGCGTTGGGCGCCCCAGCCCGTGCACACGGCCAGAGTGTGTTCGGCCGTGTCCACGGCGCCGGACGCGCAGTGGTGGCACGCGGGCTCCGCGAGGATGCCCACCAGTTCCCACAGGTACTTGCCGAAACAGCCGTGACCTGTGAGAAGCTGAGTGAGCCAATACGCGGGAGCCCGGTGCCTCGCCTCGACCCATTGGCGCAATACGGGTCGGACAGCCTCGGCGAGCCGTCTGCTCGCCGAGGGGTCCTCCAGCCTTTGAGCCCATCGCTGGAAGAGATCCTCGCGACATTCGCTCCTCCAGCGAGCGATCTCCTCCGCGAGGGGCTCCGACGATGTCTGCCGCATCAGGGCCCTTCTTCGGTACACCTCCGCCAGGACCCCGGCCTCGAGGTCCCAGGGGAGGCTCCCGGCAATTAGGCACGCCGCCTCGTATGAGACGGTGTGGTACGCCCTGGAGGCCCTCTGTGCCATGACCCGCTGCGGACGACGCAGCAGGGCCACGTTCCCGGCACTGAGGGCCCCCGCCGCCCATATTGGCGCTCCATAGAGCGCCATGGAGCGAACCACACCGTCGTAAAGGCGGCGGCCGACACACCCCGCCCCCCCACAGTTGGGGAGTAGGCGTGCGAGCATTCCCGCGCACGACACCAGCTTGGGCGCCAGCGCGCGGAAATGCCCGCTGAACCCCCACCGACCGTCGAGGACGAGACCGAGATATTTCATGGTCCCCCCGACGGCGATGCGGGCTCCGCCCACCGTTATGAAGTACCCCGGGGGGGGCTTCGTCCGAGGCCCATGGAAGAAGAGGGCCTCGGACTTCTCAAGGGCCACCCGCAGCCCGAGGGCCCTGATGCGGCCGACGACATGGGCCGTGCCCGCCGTGGCGAGCACGCCCGCGTCCCTGAATGATTTGCCCCGCGCGGTCACCAGGGTGTCGTCGGCGTAACATATTACGCCGACTCCCCGAAGGTTGGCGCCGCGCAGGGCCCAATCGAATCCGATGTTCCACAGGAGTGGGCCTAGAACCGACCCCTGTGGAACACCGCACCCCATCGCCCTGCGGACCACTCGCCCCGGGACCGGGTATGTGATGGCCCGGTCGGCGAAGTAGTCCGCAAGGACGCGCCTGAGGTACCACGGGACGTTGTGGTACCTCAGGGCCTCCGCGATTGTCTCCCAGGGGATGGTGTTGAAGGCGTTGGCGATGTCGAGCGACACCGCCAACAACACCTCCCCCCGGGAGACAGCGCTCTCGACGCTGTCCCGCAGCCGAGAGATGGCGTCCAGCGTGGACCTCCCGCGGCGAAAGCCGTACTGTCCGTCGCTGAGATTGGGGCCCACCGCCTCCAGGTGCCCGACGAGGCGCGCAGCGAGCACGCGCTCGAAGAGCTTGCACGCCTCATCGAGCAGAACGATGGGGCGGTAGGCCGACGGCGAGTCGGGGGGTCGCCCGCGCTTCGGGATAAGCACGAGCTTCCCCGACTTCCACCGCCGCGGGATCGTGCCGGACGCCACTATCTCCGACATGAGGGACAGCGTCTCCTCCCCGAGGACCGGCATCACGCGGACGAGGATCCGCCCGGGAACCCCGTCCGGACCCGGGGCGCGGCTCTTCAGCTTGAGCGTCTGAACCGCAGCCCCGAGCTCGTCCTCGGACACGGGCGGAACGACCTCGCCCGCGGCCGGTCCTCCTTCGGGAGTCGGTGCCGCCATTCTGGGCGGCACCCATTCCTCTCCTCGGCTCGGGAATAGGGAGCTGACCACGCGCTCCAGCAGGGGGGGGTCGAGAGACATCGTCAGCGGGGGCGCCGCAGGTCGGAGCTTCTGCGTCACGACCTTGTACGGGCGCCCCCACGGATCCCCGTCGATGCTGTCGAGCCACCCCTGCCAGGCCTCCGCTTTGGCGGCCCTTATGGCGGAGGTCAGGGCCGCGCGAGCGGCCCGGCACGCGGCGAGCAACGCCTCCTCGCGTGCCGGGTCCCTGGCGCTTCTTCTTCGGCTTCTGGTGCACCGGCGGCGGGCCGAGACACACTCGGCCTGTAGCCCCGTGAGGTGGGGCCGCCACCAGTACACCTGCCTGCGCTTTTTAGAGGGACCCGCTCGTCGCATCGCCGCGTCGCAGACGCGAGACAGTGCTCCAGAGAGCCTCTCGCATCTCGCGTCCGCGTCCGGGCCGCTATCGGCGTTAGCGGCGGCCCATCGCTCCACGATGGCCGCCTCCGTGGCCAGCTCCGGGTCCAGGGTGGACAACCGCCACCGTGGACCCTCCTCCGACCGGGGACGGTCCACACCGCCCGCTCTGGCGTCCGAAGGGGATGGGACTAGGTCGAACCTTATGTATAGGTGGTCCGACAGCGTCTCCACCCCCTCCTCAACCCGCCACCCGATTGCGCGGCGGGCCAGGGCGGGACTCGCGAACGAGATGTCGACGATTGACCCGCCCTGTTGACGCACGCACGTGTGGACCGCCCCCCGGTTCAGGAGGACCATTCCCGTGGACACCGCCCACTCCTCCAGGGTCTCCCCCCTGGCGCTGGTCGCCGGAGATCCCCACGAACGGGATTTGGCGTTGAAGTCTCCGGCGACCACCACAGGGGTGGGGTGCACTTCTTGGACCAGGTCGCCGACCTCGACCAGCAGACGCTCGAAGTCGGCGAGGGTCCTGTTCGGGGAGAAGTACACCCCGATCACTGCAACGTCGCCCAGCAGCACGAGGACGCATCCGCGCCCCCTCCGCACCCTGCGGAAGGGGAGGCACAGCGAAGCGCCGCGCTGCCAGGCGACGATAGCCACCGAGCCGTCGTCGGCGCCCGCCCAGTCGTCACGGGCTTGGACGCGGTACGGCTCGGCGACTATGGCGACGTCGATTTGCCACTGCGCAGCCGTCTGGAGAAGCAGATCCTGTGCGGCCGCGCAGTGGTTCACGTTCGCCTGCAGGATGGAGACCCTGTGAGCCATTTAATTGGTGGCGGTGTCCATTGCCACCTCTGCGGCTCTTGGAGCCGTCGCGGACGCGGCGGGGGTGTCGCGATTACCCCCGCCCGTCCTCTTCTTCTTGGTGTTGGCCATCGCCGGGCACTTTTTGTGCCCGAGGCGATGGCCGGCGTCGCCGCCCTCGGTCGCGCAGATCGCGCACTTGGGGTCGGCGACGCAGGTGGCCGCCTTGTGGCCCGGCTGGCCGCACCGGAAGCACAGTGCGCTGCGGTCCGTCTCGCAGCTGCACTGCACCCCCAGGTGCCCCGGCACCAGGCAGCGGTAACACCGCTGGGGCCGCGCGTCGAGGAGCGCGGCCCTGGCCCTCGACCAGCCGATGGTGAGGTGGCCGTCCCCCGTAATCTTTTTGGCCGCCAGGACCGGGCATTTCACCCACACGGTCCCCGGGCGGCCAGGTGGGCGATTGATCACGCCCACCTTTATCGACTCAGGGGGGCACCCCCCCACCTCAGCCACTCGCGCGGCCACCAATTCGCTGGTGACCGCGTCGCTCAGACCGGAGATGCGCATCTCTGCGCAGCGCTCCGGCCTGGAGACGCGGGCCACCTCGCCGACGACCTCGCGCAGTTTGGCCGCGAGCTCGTCGGCCTTCCTCACCCTGTCGGCGCCGGATACTTCCAGCAGCCGACCCCCAGTGCGGGCCGTGCGGAAGCGCAGCCCGCTAATTTCCAGGGCCGCGAGGTCAATCCCCCGCTCGGCCCTGGAGAGCACGTCCGCGTAGCTCGACGCCGAGCCTTGCGGTAGCGTAATCGCTACCGCCGCCGACGCCGGAACCCGCAGACGACGGCTGCGCTTCCTCTTCTTCTTGGGGTGGGCTGCTGGAGCAGCCGGCGCCCGGGATGACGGAGCAGCCGGCCTCGGCGCCCGGGACGTCGGAGCAGCCGGCCTCGGCGCCCGAGACGCCGGAGAAGCCGGCCTCGGCGCCCGGCCCCCCCGCGCCACCACGTTCCACGCCTCCTTTAGAGGCGGCGGCGGTGGAGCAGGACGGGTGGCGGGACGAGTTGGGGCCGGAGGAGCGGCTCCGCGGGCCGCCTCAGCCTCGCGAGTCGCCAGGCTCCTCCTGGCACCCCTCTTTTGACCCTTCGCCCCCGCATTGGATGTTGCGGCGGGGGCGGAGGAGGTCGCGGCCGTCGGCGCAGGGCCGCCGCGCGCCGGGGAGGCCACCGCCGGCGGGGCGGCAGAAGCCCCGACCACCGTAGCCGGGGCACCGCGCTCCGGCGTCCCGCGCGCGAACGCCGTTATCGGCGGCCCGAGCCGCTTCTCCGGCAGGAGCCGGTCCTGGATCCCCGACATCCTAGCGTCGACCAGGAGGAAGATTTCCTCCCTGGTCATCGTCTCGGGTGCCGGGGCGGGGACGGAGGTCGCCACGCGCCTCTGGGCCTCCACCTCGGCCCTGAGGGCGAGGATTTCGGCCCGAAGCTGGGCGACCTCCTCCGTCTCCTTCCTGGCGGCGAGTCTGCGGACGGTCTCCGCCACCGTCGCCACCGCCTTTCTGATTTCGGCCACGTGCTGGCACTTCATGCGGGTTTGCTTGCGGGCAAGCGAGCCGATCAGCTCTAAGGCTGAGTCGACCACCCCCACAAGCTCTTCCGCGCCGCACGTGGCCGCCACCGCCCCCTCCTGGGCAGGGCCCTCCGACGACACCGCCTGGGATCGCTCCCGCAGGGCCGCCTTTTTCGCCGCGACCTCGGCCGCCAGCTCCTCCTCGGCGCGCAGCTCGAGCTCGCGCTCGCGCTGAGCGCACAGCTCGGCCTTCGCCTTCGCGAGGCCGACGTACTCGCCCGTGGTGGGCGGGCGTCCTCGACCTCGCTTGGGCCGCGCGCCGGTTCTGGCCAAGGCCACCTCCTCACCCTCCAGAGGCCGCTTCCGCCACAAGCGGCCCAACGTGGAGGGAGAGGTCGAGCGGGCGCTCCCCATCGACATGCTGCTGTCCGAATCCTCGGACAGCCGCAGCTCCTGCGGCAAATCTATGTGCGAGAGTGCCACGCGTGGCACCCTCACCTGCTCCACGAGGGCCGAGGCCCTCGTACTCACGGAGACCATGTCCTCGGAGTTCGCGCTCCCAGACCGGCTCCTTGTTTCCACCGAGGATTCCCTCCTCTCTTCGTCGTTTTTAAAAGTTTTGTTAATTTGTTCCATGTTTGTTCCCACGAGTATGGGGGAAAGGATTACCAAGACTAGCAGAGCCCCCTGTACTAGCTTGGGCGTATATACGCACGGAGGTCCGCCAGTTTCCGCGGGTTTTTACGACTTCGCTGTCGGGTGTTATTGACTTTTCCTTGTCTCGGGCCGGCCAATTAAGGCAAGCCCCCTGTCCCGGCGCCACGCCGCTAGACATGACAACGACACGCGACGCCGAAACAGGTTGCTCGACGTTGTCCCCGGGAAGGGGACATCCCCCTGGACACGAGTTAACGCATCCAGAAGGACCGCCGAGCCGCGGGGTACTCCCGCCCACAACCACGTCCAGAAGGACCGCTGTCCAAGAGGACCCTCACTGAGAGCATGCACTCTCGCGCCGGAGCGGCGCCCGATGTCGGTAGTGACCGCCCCGCATCACCAGTCAGCTCTGATGATCAGAGTAGTACCGGGAGCGGGGCAGTCGCCGACACTCGCGGTGGCGAAGCACCGCCGCGGACCTTGCAGGTCCGCCATACCACGACCCCTCCATGGGTCAACTGGTGGGATATCAGTCAACGGCCAGAAACCCTCCTCCCGTATAAATACGGGTCGGAACGAATCTGACCGCTGTCCAGGGAGCACCAGAACACCGCTTCCCTTACCCGGAGATCGCGAGCGATTTCCAGGGCACGAGAAACGGTGCACCAACGTGGAGGTTTCCCACCCAGCCCCCCATGTATTTCCATCGTTGCTATTACCATAGCCAGCTTTAGGTATGTCAACAAGGAGGCCCAACCTCTTCTCTAAAAATTTTTTGAATTTTCTCTTTATTTTCTTTAATTATTTTCTTATCTTCTGCCGTACGAGCTTGCCACTTCTTTAAGGGTAATTTATATGACACATGCAATAATAACTCAAAGAATCGAATCCTCGCATGTAGAATGGAAAGTCCGAATTT
This sequence comes from Euproctis similis, assembly GCA_905147225.2. Taxonomy (NCBI): domain Eukaryota; kingdom Metazoa; phylum Arthropoda; class Insecta; order Lepidoptera; family Erebidae; genus Euproctis; species Euproctis similis. The sequence continues at coordinate 11,449,907 of LR990119.1, forward strand.
CAGAGCTTCTTTAGAAGAATCAACTTTTCGAAACTTTTTGGCTCTAGTAGGCGTTGATGTCATTTCTTTCATAATTTTAGACGCGTGAACATTTCCCGAAGTGCCTTGACTCACGCTTGCAGCGTAAGTTAATTCGTCAACAGGTACTTGGGCGCGTAAATCTTTTGTTCTACGTCGCTTGCTCCGATCGCATAACTCCGAATTGCTTTTCTGGGCGTCCAGCTTCATGAGTCCATGCAGGTAGCTCCACAGACACTTTAAGCCTTAAATGCATGAAGTTTTATTTTAGTTAATAAAAAATGAATTCTATAGTAAAATTGGGAATAGAATACAGGAAAAATAAAAAAAAAATCAATCAATTATTTGTATTTATTTTTATAAAATCACCACTTGTGCCGTTAACAGCACTACATGCATTTGATTGTTACAAACGTTTGTGTAACTGATTAAAACAATTTTTTTTTTTGAACATAAATGAACTTTGCATTTTGCACACATGATTACTGTTTTTAAATTGCATGCAGGAAGCATACATCTCATCCTATTATCAGTTCTCACTTGTTCATGACCCACGCCATCGTGTATCACATCGACTGAGGGCAATGATTGGCAGGGTTTTCCTCGGCGCATTTTAGGAGGAGGCCCCATATCTGCAGTCGATGAAGAACGTGGATGACCCCTGGGTACGGGTGTTGAGTATTTGCAAAGTGTATCTGCTAAGTCGGATCGAAACTCTGCAAGGTTCATGATATCTTTAGCGACTTTACCTCGTTGAACCATGACTTGACGGTAAAGTATCCAGGAGTTTATTATACTCAGGTCTAAAAGGTGGTAAAATATTCGGATATACCACTTTCTACATTTTATTCGGATCCTATATCTTCCAAGGTGCGAGTCCATAAGGTCTACGCCCCCCATATGGGCATTATATTCTTTTACCAGCTTTGGGCAAGGAATTTGGACTCTTCGTTTTAGCTTCTTATCAAACCTTTCGATTGTTTCTACAGGTTCTGCACCTACACAAGTAGACGCCAGTACAACTTATTTGTTGTCCTTCCTAGAAACTGCAGTTATATCTACACTGTCAACATTGGTCACATATTCTTCATATGCTCCTCGAGGCACCGAGGTTCTCATGACGTCTTGTTTATTTGGCAATTTGCATGTTTTTCCTAAACGATTTCTCTGTATCGTTCCTAAGCAATGAATACCTTGTTTCGACAAATGATACATTAGGGGCAAAGAGGTATAAAAGTTGTCGAAGAAGACTATATGATTTCTCTGTCTAGGAACGGCTCTAAGGCCATTAGCACACGGCGTATTTTGAACGCGCAGACGACGCGCAGATTACGCGCGTATACGTGATTTAAACGAGATTTGATCGCAACCTTGTAACTTAAGCACACGGGGCGATTGTAAAACGCGCCTCTACGCGCTGTAGTCGCTCGTAGCTTTTGCGTTTTGATCAGACTCTTCTTCTTCAGTTGTACAATGGCGTCGGTTGAGTCAACACTGCTTACGTTGGCTTTAGTACTTCTTTTAAAAAGAAAAAAACGTAAAAAAAAAACGAATTTATTGGATAGACCCATTTACGAGTGAAAAAAGATTGAGTGGTCATTATCATACAACTTTTAAAAAATTGGTAATACATAGAAGATGGAAGAAATTTTATAAGTGTTATCGAATGTCATATTCGTCATTCCAAGAACTTCTTATGATTCTAAAACCGGAGTTAACTCGTCAAAATACAGTAATGAGATCATGTATATCGGCAGAAGAACGTTTGCTCATCACATTGAGGTAAGAAAACAACTAGTATTTATTTATTATGTATTTATTTATTTATTGACCTGTTACATTTTTAAATCAATCGTAAAATGTTATAAGTGCACTTAGATTATGAATAAGAGAAAAAGATTTAATCAATATCATCATACATGTCAGATATGATATCGGAGTCATTTGTAACCGATTCATTGCTATCCAAATTTTGGAGTGAACTGACAGATTCGTTTCCTTGCGCTGATTGATTACTTGGATATTGAGGCTGAAATTCAGACTGATATCCAGATCCAGACTGAAATCGAGACTGGTATCCATACTGATGTTCATACTGAAATGCACCTTGGTATCTATTTTCATTTAATGTTCTCGATGACTGTCCCATATTTTTATATTTACGAATTAAATTTATCATATCAGCTTTGGCCTCTAGTTTAAATTCCTCTTTGATGGCAGAAAAATCTTTAGCTAACGAAACTAAGAACAGTATGTCGGGATTTTCAGATAAAATTGTATTATTCGCTTCCTTAGACTGTTTGAGGTTTGCTGTCAGTGCTTCATACAATTTGTCTTGTGGGTCTTCATGTTTTGGAGTCTTTTTAGACTTCTTTGGTGAATGTGGTTTTTGAAAATCACAGTCTTGGTTATTCCCCAGTGCTGCATCATCATTTTGACTTGGAGATCTTATTTCGTAAAGCGGGTCTAAAAAAGATAGCAAATTGGAATATATGTAGGGTCTTCTAGGTTTAGCTCCAGATCCACTGGAATAGTTATTGTTCTTCGCTTTGTCTCTTTTATAAGCGTCCTTAATACTCTTCCATTTTCTTTGAAGTTCAATGACTGAAAACAATAATAATGTTAATAGTTTAGTTATTTATTAGGTTAATTTTAATTCATTTGAAATAAGTAGTTGTAGGTTAATTTTAATTAAATAAGTAAAATTTATACGATGACAAGAGAAGTTTTAATAATGTTATTCTTTTCAGGTATTTATTTAAATCTTCCCCGTCGGACTCTAATTCATCATCAGAAATATCACCACTTTCTAACATGCGAAGCATCTCTTCAATTTTTTTGTCATTCATAGCTGTAAAGCAACACAAAACCATGCTGTACCAATCACCCAAGTAGAGTAATATAATAAATAAAGCTGTAAGTATATGAGTGAACAGCTAACAACTTAGATAGAAAAAAAAGTGCTGTAAACGCATAATGGGTCGTTTTCGGGACAAAGATATTTTAGCACTTTTAGGCATAAATTTTTGATAAAGGATATAAAATAATAATAAGCACATAAATTTTATACACATATGCTAGCTATATATTTTTTCTTCAAACACTATGACAAATAAACCTGGTTTATTTGCGATTGAACTTATGATACTCTTTGAGCGCGAACTACTGTACACACTTTCCAATTGACAGATAAAAAAGTATATTGGTAGCATTGATCACTGACTGACAACTCTCGCATTTTTTCTTTATAGACCACAGATAATTATGAGAACGGCCGTCATTGTGACAATTTAATATTAGGCGGGATATTTGAATTCATAGTTGTTGTTCCGTTTTCGGTACAATATGCATTTAAGCGTGCGTTCAGACATGCGGGAATCGTGCGTCTACGAATCGCGCGGTTTGAAACCGCAAAATTGTGATGCTATTCAGACACGCGCGGTTAGTATGCGATTTCGTGCGGGTAGCGGTGTCAGTTTCAAAATGGAGGTCGATGAAGAAATTTGTTTACTGTGGTTGCTCCTTAAAAAAAGAAAAGAAAAAGGCGGTATTGGGTGCATCCAATATTACGTGACCGACTAGTACATGGTCAGTTCGTGACGTTATATCCCAAATTAAGAATGTATGATAACAAATTTTTTGACTATTTGAGAATGTCAATAAAATCTTTTGATGAACTAATTGAACTGATCAGGCAAGATATTTCATGCTCCGAAACGCATTTGAGGCCAAGCGTGTCACCGGAAGAGAAACTCGTAATAACTTTAAGGTAAGATTTATTTATTGTTCTTCAAAATCAGCATAAATATTTTCTATAACTGTAGAGGACTGAGAGCCAGAACTAAATTGCGATGGTGACGGTGAGGGTGCCGGAACAGGAGGAGATGATCGACATGTAGTAAAATATGCTTGCGGGCTTGTATACTGTTGTCCTTGCCAATGCGTAGGTGTGATCTGCTGAGTATTGTAGCGCATAGGGGGTGGTAAGCTTTGTCCTTTTTGTATCACTTGAAGTAATTCGATTTTCGTTGCTAAACGCCTATTTTCTGGTACTTTTTGGAGTTCTTTATATAACGACAAACAAAAGAGTTTGTCGTCATCTTGCTTGGTAATACTATTTTCTTGAAGTTCATTCTGAAAATGTTTTCGTGACTCGATACTTTTTTCTATTAAAACAGCTATTTTTTCTTCTGGCACTTGCGTTTTCTTACGTTTAGGGGGACGTATTTCAGTGGCTTCGGTTGCATTGGCGTTTAGTTGACTTGTCTCCTCACTTTGCCTTTCATTCTGTTCTTCAATATTAGTTGTAGTGTCTTTATTACTTACACTATTCTGCAGGAAAGATAATCTTGCAAAATACATATATCGGGCTCCTTTACGAGCTCCTGAACCAGAAGGAGTTGTTTTTTCCTTTTTGTATTCTTTATTGTAGCAATCTCGTATGTTTTTCCATTTTTTTTGGAGTTGTGTACCTAAAAATAATAACATTATTAATAATATTCTTGTTTCAGATATCTTGGTACGGGTTGTTCATTTGGAGAACTAAGCTACAATTATCGCCTAGGAAAATCGAAATTTATCGAATTAGCAGAAAATTTAATGCGCCCATATTCAGGCAAATGTTTACCATATGAAAAAAGGATTTTTAACTATAGGTTATCTAGAGCCCGACGTAATATTGAGTGCACTTTTGGTATTTTGGCGAACAAATGGCGCATCTTTCATAGGCCTATAAATGTAAACATAGATTTTGCCGAAGACATAATAAAAGCCTCTTGTGTTCTACATAACTATGTGCGGACTAGAGATGGTCTAAAATTTAAAGATACTTTATATAATGCACCCATGACTAATCTCAATACCTTGCATGCGGGAAGAGGGACACCGTCATCTTTGAATATCAGAGATAAATTCGCTCATTACTTTGTGAACGATGGGCGTGTTCCATGGCAAGACACAAAGATATAGCTGCAACTAACATACCGTACTTGTAATGTTTAGGTGAATAAACCTACTTATTTAAAATATTCTTTTTTTCCACCGTGTCTTCGCAATTTCCAAATATCTCCACCAACTCTTGCCAAGCTCGGTTCTTGATAATTTTATTTGAGTAATCATCACACTGAATGTCCCATATTGCAGGTCTCTTCTCCACCTCATCAATAAATAGTTCAGTGTCGAAACGATCCATGGCGAATTCACGAACGATGACGTGCATACCGCGCGGTATCCGCAACGCAACTGAACGCGAAGTAGAGACTCCATAGTAATAGAAACGCGCGGGAGCAGCGCGATTCTATTTTCTGGCGGTTGGGTTGCGGTAACCGCGCGGTTTGTTAACCGCGCGGTTATGTCTGAACGATTACTAACTAATTTCAGGTCAGCTTCAACGCCTTGTCTTTGTAGCCATGCCACTAAATCAGCCTTTTTGTTTGCTTGAGTAGGTGGTTTATCTATTTGAACTGAATGGTAATGTGCATTGTCCATAATGATTATACACTGTTCGGGGAGGTTTGTTAATAAGTCAGTAAACCTCTCTGTGAATGTATTTGCGTTCATTTCTTTGTGATATTCTTTTGTACTTTTAGACTCAAATGCGAGTAAGGCATCATTCACAAAACCTCCCCCGGCTGATCCGGCGTGGCAGATTATTAGGCGTCCACCTTTTCCTATTGGCACTTTTGAGCAAGATGCCTTGGTATCGTCTGTCCACGACTGCGGCACGGTATGATTCGAGTTTAGCCAAGTCTCATCGATAAATATGACATTGTTCCAATTTGTGGTATTGTTCATCTTCCTCAAGAATGATACTCTGTGCAAAATTAAATCATATCGTTGCATGATAATTTTCCTCTTGTCGGTTTTCTTGTATTTGAATCCAATTTGCTTCATAATTGTTATTAAAGACGTGGAACTGCCACTAAACAGGTCAGCTTCTCGTAGTGATATCAGTAATTTACTCACAGTTGGGTATTCATTTCTTGTGTAATAAGCATACAGGTGGTTTCGAATAGCGACTGCGTCAAATGTGTCAATATCTGTTACCGGCTTGCTTTTCTTCCTCTTTTTAGGCGTACGTAACACATTTTCTTCAGTACCGGAAGGCCCATACTTTTTCATGATGGTTCGAATAGTTTTTGCCGATCTCAAGTGCTTCTGAGACGCGATCTTCCACGTGCGTTACGGGCAATAAAGGTCCATCATTAACTGATTCGCGTTCAAAGTATTCGGTTAACTTCACAATCAATTCGCGTGACTGGCTGTTGTTGCCGATTGTACGTCCTCTTTTCGACATGTTGATATTTCAAGTTATTATTTATTAAGTTCGTACGATATAATCACAAACACCCAAATCGAGTCCAAATATGTCCAATGTCCAAAATAGAAGAGCCAAGGTCAACGTGATAGTGAACAGAAATAGTCTAAAAGCAAAGCCGAGTTGAGAAAAAAATATCAAACATAAACAAGCGCACAGTCAACTTCACAAGATGGTGAACGAAAGACTGCGCAGTGCGCGCGTGGACGCTAAATCACGTGCCGCTTGGTCATAGACAAGCCATTTAATAGAAATCAGTATTGCCAACTTTGGCAACATTCCTTTCCTTATTCCTTTCAGTAAAGATCACTACACAATATTTAATTACAATAAAAATCAAATGAAACTGGTGAAATTCAATAATTAATTGGTTACAACACTAGTATTTAACCCTGGAAAGATAATCATATTGTGACGTACGTTAAAGATAATCATGCGTAAAATTGACGCATGTGTTTTATCGGTCTGTATATCGAGGTTTATTTATTAATTTGAATAGATATTACGTTTTATTATATTTACACTTACATACAAATAATAAATTCAACAAACAATTTATTTATGTTTACTTATTTATTAAAAAAAAACAAAAATTAAAAATTTCTTCTATAAAGTAACAAAACTTTTAAACATTCTCTCTTTTACAAAAATAAACTTATTTTGTACTTTAAAAACAGTCATTTTGTATTATACAATAAGTAATTAGCATATCTTATACATAATAGAAACAAATTATACTTATTAGTCAGTCAGAAACAACTTTGGCACATATCAATATTATGCTCTCGACAAATAACTTTTTTGCATTTTTTGCACGATGCATTTGCCTTTCGCCTTATTTTAGAGGGGCAGTAAGTACAGTAAGTACGTTTTTTCGTTACTGGCTCTTCAGTACTGTCTTCTGATGTACCAGGCACTTCATTTGGCAAAATATTAGAGATATTATCGCGCAAATATCTCTTCAAAGTAGGAGCTTCTAAACGCTTACGCATAAACGATGACGTCAGGCTCATGCTAAGGTTTTTCATAAAAATTTTGCGACTTTGAACCTTTTCTCCCTTGCTACTAACATTATGGCTGTATATAATAAAAGAATTTATGCAGGCAATGTTTATCATTCCGTACAATAATGCCATAGGCCACCTATTCGTCTTCCTACTGCAGGTCATCACAGAACACATTTGGTCTAGCGTGTCCACTCCGCCTTTAGTTTGATTATAATACATAATCATTTGCGGTTTACCGGTACTTTCGTTGATAGAAGCATCCTCATCACAAGATGATAATAAGTATACCATCTTAGCTGGCTTCGGTTTATAAGAGACGAGAGTAAGGGGTCCGTCAAAACAAAACATCGATGTCCCCACTGGCCTGGAGCGACTGTTTTTCAGTACTTCCGGTATCTCGCGTTTGTTTGATCGCACGGTTCCCACAATGGTTAACTTATACGGTTCTTGTAGTAAGTTTTTTGCCAAAGGGATTGAGGTGAACCAATTGTCACACGTAATATTACGACAACTACCGTGCACAGGCTTTGATAACTCCTTCACGTAGTATTCACCGAGTGGTACTCCGTTGGTCTTTGTTCCTCTTCCCAAATAAGGCATTCCATTTATCATATACTTTGTACCACTGTCACACATCATGAGGATTTTTATTCCATACTTACTTGGCTTGTTTGGAATATACATCCTAAACGGACACCGTCCTCTAAAGCCAAGTAACTGTTCATCTATGGTCAAATGAGCCCCTGGAGTGTAATTTTGTATGCACTGATGGATAAAGAGATCCCATATTTTTCTAACAGGAGTAAATACATCGTTTCCTCGAAGTGTGGGCCGTATACTTTTGTCATCCATTCTAAGACATCGTATCAAAAAATCAAAACGATCACGACTCATTACAGAGACGTACACCATTGACAAAGATCGATCAAAGAGGTCATCTGTGGACATGTGGTTATCTTTTCTCACTGCTGTCATTACCAGAATACCAAAGAAAGCATGGATTTCATCTTCATTCGTGTCACGAAATGTAGCACCTGTCATAGATTCCCGACGTTTCAATGATATCTCAGCATTTGTCCATTTTACAATTTCCGAAATTATCTCATCAGTAAAAAATAGTTTGAAGCATAAAAGTGGGTCATATATATTGCGGCACATACGCGTCGGGCCTCTTTGAGATCTGACAATGTTCAGTGCAGAGACTCGGCTACGCCTCGTGGACTTTGAAGTTGACCAACAATGTTTATTCTTACCTCTAATAGTCCTCTGTGGCAAGGTCAAGATCCTGTTAGAAGCCAATGAAGAACCTGGTTGTTCAATAATATTTTGTTCGTCTAATATTTCACTACCGCTTGACGTTGGCTGCACTTCATGTACCTCATCTATAAACGCTTCTTCTGTATCGCTCTGGACGTCATCTTCACTTACGTGATCTGATATTTCACTGTCAGAATCCTCACCAACAAGCTCGTCATCGCTTTGCAGAAGAGCAGAGACGATATGCTCATCGTCTAAAGGACTACCCATTTTATTATATATTAGTCACGATAGCTATAACAAGAAAACATATATATAATAAGTTATCACGTAAGTAGAACATGAAATAACAATATAATTATCGTATGAGTTAAAATCTTAAAAGTCACGTAAAAGATAATCATGCGTCATTTTGACTCACGCGGTCGTTATAATTCAAAATCAGTGACACTTACCGCATTGACAAGCACGCCTCACGGGAGCTCCAAGCGGCGACTGAGATGTCCTAAACGCACAGCGACGGATTCGCGCTATTTAGAAAGAGAGAGCAATATTTCGAGAATGCATGCGTCAATTTTACGCAGACTATCTTTCCAGGGTTAAAAAAAACTGAGAACGTAACTGTTTATGAGACGTTTCGTAATAATTAGAAATTGCATGCAAAGTAATCGCGAAAAGAATACTCGCAAGGTGGTCTATCATATTATTTAAACGCCAAAAAAATATGTATCTTTTTAATAACACTTTATGTGATTAATTATTATTTTATTGTTTCTTTCAGTTTCGTTTCAAGTTACATTCCAGGGTCTTTCTCAAATGTCAAAACGGGCCTTTTATATTTTGACAACTTTAGATACGACTATGTGGCCGGATTAGGTTTGCCTCCAGCTTGCTTGCCAATTAATCCATCAGGGGAAGCTCCTATATATAAGGTTACTGTATATAAATATGCCACCCACAACGTTGATCTTTTGTTCCAGTTTTTCTTGCCGTCCACCACCACCTTGAGACGACAAAGCCGGCCTTACTGTTCCTTACGGAGACGCAGATATCTTCCCCGGCCGACACTACGGATCTCTCATACCCTGGGTACAAACTGGAGCATTCCTTTGTACCACGGGCTGGGGTTTGTGTGTATGTCCGGGAGGATATCTCTGCTCAGCGCCTCGGCAGTCTTGAAGGAAGGGACCTATCGGCCCTCTGGCTGCGTATAGACTGCGGTGACCACCCTCGCATCTACGCTTGCCTTTATAGGTCCCACAGCGGCAACACCGACACAGACCGACTCATGGACCACGTACAAATGGCTGCAGATTCTGTACTTCGACAGGTGCCATCTGCGGAGATCGTGATACTCGGCGATTTTAATGCACATCACGCCGAATGGCTTGGATCGTGCTCCACCGATCACGCTGGTAAATCTGTCCATGACTTTGCTTTAGCATTTGATCTGACACAACTGGTTACTGTGCCCACGCGCATCCCAGATGTGGACGATCATTTACCTTCCCTGTTGGACCTTCTGCTGACCTCCCATCCTGACGGATATGTGATCTCTGTAGACGCCCCTTTGGGCTCTTCGGATCACTGTCTGATAAAGAGTACGGTGCCACTCACGTGCCCACTTCGACCGCGTGTTGCGAGTCGCCGCCGTGTGTGGCATTACAGGTCGGCGGACTGGGATGGAATGCGGAATTTTTTCGCATCCTACCCATGGGGTCGGGTTTGCTTCTCACCGGAGGATCTTGACGTCATTGCCGATTCTGTCACTGATGTGGTGCTGCAGGGGATGGAGCTTTTTGTTCCATCCTCAGTGGTGCGGTTCGGTGGCAGATCCCAGCCCTGGTTTGATCGCTCATGCAAAACGGCATTACGCCTTAAGCATGACTGCTATCAGGCCTGGGCAAAAGCAGCGTCGTCTCGGGATCTAAATACCGGTAATCTTAAGAAGAGGTACAACCACGCCTCCAGGTCCTTCAAAAGAGTTATAGCCATAGCAAAGTCTAAGTACATAGGCGGGATTGGCGAGAAACTAGTTCGCCTTCCCTCGGGAACTCGTGCGTTCTGGTCACTCGCCAAGGCTGTCCTTGGGAATTTCTGCAAGCCATCTCTTCCACCTCTGCAAAGGGAGGACCAGTCATTGGCCCACGACGCTAAAGAAAAAGCCGAACTTCTTGGTACTCTTTTTGCGGCTAATTCGACTCTGGACGATAAGGGGAAAATTCCACCGACCATCCCACGTTGTGACCACGCCATGCCGGAGATCTGTTTCCGGCAAAGTACTGTACGGCGCATACTTTTCTCCCTAGACGTCCACAAGTCGAGTGGGCCTGACGGAATCCCAGCAATCGTGTTGAAGATGTGTGCTCCAGAGTTGGCACCGGTTCTAACGCGTCTCTTTCGGTACTCCTACTCTCTCGGCGCTGTACCAGCATCATGGAAGGTAGCTTTAGTCCACCCGATCCCTAAAAAAGGTGATCGCTCAGATCCGTCCCACTATAGACCCATCGCCATCACCTCCCTATTCTCCAAAACTATGGAAACACTGATCAACCGCCAGCTCCTTAGCTATCTAGAAGAGCACCAGTTGATTAGCGACCGTCAGTACGGATTCCGTCAAGGTCGCTCAGCTGGTGATCTTTTAGCCTACTTAACCCATCGGTGGGCGGAAGCGGTTGAGAGTAAAGGAGAGGCGCTGGCCGTTAGTTTGGACGTGGCGAAGGCCTTCGATCGGGTTTGGCACAAAGCACTTCTCTCGAAGCTTCCATGTTATGGGCTTCCCGAGAAATTATGCGATTGGGTCTCCAGTTTTCTCATGGATCGGAGCATTAAGGTCGTTGTCGACGGGTCATGCTCCGACTTAAAACCTGTGAATGCTGGAGTCCCCCAGGGCTGTGTGCTATCCCCTACGCTGTTTCTTCTGCATGTGAATGACATGCTGCAGTACAGCAGTCTTCATTGCTATGCGGATGACAGTACGGGGGATGCCCTATATACCGGCCACCCGCGGATTTCTCGGGAAAACGTCGATGAGTACCGGAACAAACTTGTGTCTGAAATCGAAACTCTGCTTAGTCAGGTTTCGGACTGGGGCCGACTAAACTTAGTCCAATTCAACCCTAAGAAGACACAGGTTTGCGCGTTTACCGCAAAAAAGACACCATTTGTCGTAGCTCCCTGCTTTGAGAGCACTCCCTTAGCCGTCTCAGCCAATATCGGAATTCTTGGTGTCGACTTGTCGAGTGACGTCCAATTTCGCGGTCATCTGGAGGGCAAGGCCAAATTGGCCTCCAAAAAGCTTGGTGTACTCAATAGAGCGGGACGGTATTTCACGTCAGGTCATCGCTTGCAACTGTATAAAGCGCAGGTCCGGCCTCACGTGGAATACTGTTCTCATCTTTGGGCGGGGGCACCCCACTACCAGCTTTCTCCATTTGACCGCATTCAACGACGCGCGGTTCGGCTTGTCGACAACCAAGCTCTTTCCGATCGGCTTGATCCGTTGGCATTGCGGAGAGATGTTGCATCTCTATGCATCATGTACCGCTTATACCACGGGGAGTGCTCTGAGGAATTGTTCGGACTTATACCGCCTGCTGACTTTCGCAATCGCCCGACTCGCCAGTGTCTCCATCCACATCGGCTGAATAGTTGGCGATCTACGACAGTGCGATTCAGCCGTCACTTCCTGCCACGCACTGCTCCTATATGGAACCAGCTGCCGGCAACGGTATTCCCGGACCGCTACGACCTTGGTACCTTCAAGAAACGAGCGTATTCCTATCTTAAAGGCCGGCAACGCTGATGCGACGCCCCTGGTGTTGCGGATGTCCATGGGCGGCGGTGATCGCTTTCCACCAGGTGACCCGCTCGCTCGTTTGCCCCTTTTTTCCCAAAAAAAAAAAAAAAAAAAAAAAAAAAAACATGGTTCTATTGCTGTGGTTTCCATAGACTTGCCCTATCCTATGGCTGCATTTACTATTTGTTTAAAACATACAAGGCTTTGTGCATATTTTTTGTTATTCTTTTTATCGGTAAATTTGCATATTTTTTAATTTGCTCACTGACTCTTGAAGCAAACACACTTTTAACTACAATTTAGTAGGTATAGAATGAAATCAAGTGTCAAAATAATCTAGTCGAAAGAACGGAAAAAGTGTGCGAAGAGGTTACGAGGAGTTTGAAAGATTATGGAAATCTTTATATTATATCTTTTTATTATATATTTAAAGCTGGCGAATTACAATTATCCATTCAGACGGTGTGACAGACTCTTGGATGGTCTTGAGCACAAGGGCCGGGATGATTCCCGGTACGGGACTCTCCTCGACTGCCTCGATCTCAGTGCCAGCGAGAACAACAAAACAGCACATGTATCCAGTCGAAGATTCGCAAACCTCTTAAGTTTATAGGCCCATTACCGCTGCTTTGCTTCTCATAAACTGATTTATGTTCAGCCATCCTTTCTACACAATAAGACTTTCGTCGAGTCCAATATTGCGAGACAAATTGTATAAAATATCAATTTTATTATTTATGTGGTCGATTATTGTGATTATTGTGGTCGGTGGTTTTATTTTGAAAATTTTTGTCTGTGATGATGTCAAAGTCTCAGTGTTACATTGGCTCTTGTCATTGAAATGTAGTCATCTTGTAAGTAAACAAAATTTATTAAATGACATATAACATCTGAACACTGGAGTAAGGAATATATCCTGGGCGGAACTCCAGTATTCGTCTAAGCGGCTACAATCCCCATAGCCAGAAGGATGGCAAGATACGTATATATTTCATTTGTATCCGTATCATGCCATCGCGTGATCCGGCTAGTGGGCTGCATAGTGCCGCTCTCCGTCATAGCGGCAGTTAATTGTTGTGCATATTTGTTGGTCTCCCGAACTATGTGCTCTGTAATTTATCGATCCCATATAGCTATAAAAGCATTATACGGAGTGGCGAAAGAGACCGTAGGTACATTAATATTTGAAAACACCTCTAGTCTCAAATTAGGATCAATTTGAAGCTCAGAGATGGGTCTCCATTGGAAATTAAATTTATTACTTGGTAAGGTGGGCAGTGGGGAGGGACACTGGCTCGCGTCAATGAACACATCATCACCATCTTCCATTTCTTCTTCGGTATTGGAGAACAGTCTGCCCTCATCTCTTGCAACCAATACCGGCTCATCGCAGTCGTCGTCCTCCTTAGTACCTGAAAATGACATAACAAATTATGGTCTCTGCTGGTAATGCGTATATTACGTAGGTTGACATACAATATTGATTTTACTCTTATGATATAAACGAAATCAGATGTAGTACTAGTCCATAGGAGTCTCTTAAAAATAACTTTTTAACTCCTGGGCGAATTTAAAAAAAATACAAATTTCAAACAAACTAAATCGCATTAAAATGCATCAAAACTAAATCACCCGTATAGAGAACGTACCTTGACCTCTGGCGGTGTGGCAACGTGTACGTGTGGCACGACTGTGTGACTTTACTTTTGACTATCAAATTTCGCTGTCACTAGTTGATAGTAATTTGTCATTTTACGAATAGGTACCTACGTCTATTGTTAACATGAATTAATGTTAACTACACTGAACTAACTAAATTCCGCTAAAGCGGATTATGTGCTAGGCACAAAATTAAATCTTCTAGTTTTCAAAATGTCTACCACGAGCAGCAATACATAGCGTACATCGTCTCATTATGTTTCTGCGAATTTTATTAAATAGATTCCGTGCGGGTTCAGAGGCCATCGCTTTTAATTTGTCAAAGGCGATGACTATACGGTTCCGCAATTCGACTTCATTATTGAAAACTTGGGAGTAAACTTCATTTTTAATGAACCCCCACAAAAAGAAATCAAGCGGAGTAAGGTCCGGTGATCGCGCAGGCCACCTTTGAGGGCCATAACGCCCAATCCATTGTCCCTCAAACATAGTAGTGAGTCGTTCCCGTGCGGCAACTACAGAATGTGGTGGAGCTCCATCTAGTTGGTACCAAGTACGGGAATAATCTGCCACAGGCAATGCGTCTAAATGTTCGGTAATGGGACCGTTAAGAAGTTTCAGGAACTTCTGAGCGTTCAGATTTCCATCAATAAAAACCGGGCCAACTATTTGATCTCCATGAATGCCCGCCCAAAGATTGATAGAGAAGCGGTATTGATGACCCGACTCCCTGAACACATGTGGATTGCTATGGCTCCCGTGACGCACGCATTGTCTATTCCACATGCCGTTTCAATCAATCAATCAATCATTTATTCATAAAATTTTGGGTTAGTAAGTCAAGGTAACAATTTACAATTCGTATCGCCAAAATCTGCCAAGAAGGGCATATGAATATTTTACAGAACATTTTTTTTTAAATAAGCTAAATCAATTAATAATAATATACAGATGTCAATTAATACAGATGTCAATAAACTTTAAAACATTGTGTTAGGATCATTACTAGGTACAAAATAACTAAATTTAATGTAGGTAGGTAGTTACATATTTTACAAGGTCAGTCGTTGTCAAAGAGTAAAATACAAATAAGATTCGTCATATCATGCACAAATGTTTGTATGTCAATATAGTTAACATGTCAGGAAATAAATTACATAATAACATAGGTAAAAGTGTTGATAACAGATATTCACACTTATAAGGGTAATTCATTAAAAATAAAAAATAAAAATAAATGTGAATAATAACAATATTTTCCTGACAATATATTTGAGCTACATATAAATATTTTATTATATATTTTTGTTAGTTACATAATGGTATTTTTATAATATTCTTATTATTCGTATATGTATATCTTATATCTTTAAACGAGCAATTCTTGTATATATATATATAATTGGAATCTCGGAATCGGCTCCAACGATTTTCATGAAATTTAGTATATAGGGGGTTTCGGGGGCGATAAATCGATCTAGCTAGAAATCATTTTTAGAAAATTTCATTTTATCGATAATCAACTTAAATGATATCATTTATACTGAATTATGGGTTTTTTTGTTACAGTTCCCGAGTTCAGAAGAAGAATGGCTAGCAATTGCTGAAGAGTTTGAGCGTACATGGCAATTTCCAAATTGTTTAGGAGCCGTCGATGGGAAACATGTAGCTATAGTCCCTCCTGCCGGAGCCGGCTCACATTTTTTTAATTATAAAGGGTATCACAGTATTGTACTTATGGGGATTGCAAATGCAAATTATGAATTTATTTATACAGGGTATTAGGGAGACGTTATCCAGAACAAATATAGTATGTGTAACTTACTTACTTACTTACTTCGCTGGCTCAGCGACCCAAAGTGGATCTTGGCCTCCGACATCAAAGTTCGCCATTCTTCCCTATTCTGTGCCATATCTGACCAGATAGACACTCCCAGCTCTTTAAGGTCTTTGGCGACTTCGTCCTTCCAGCGATATCTTGGACGCCCCACGGGGCGGTGCCCGGAAGGTTGGCCATGATAGGCTTTCTTTGTGGCTCGATCTTCTCCCATCCTTTCTATGTGTCCCAGCCAGCGAAGACGGGAGGATTTTATCTCTCCAATAATATTTGGTTCGGACACCAGCTCTTCTATCTCCCGGTTGTATCGTAGCCTCCATGTACCGTCCTCTCTTCTTGTTGGTCCCAGAATCTTACGTAATATCTTTCGTTCCGCCACTAAGAGTTTTCTCTCCTCCTTCAGAGTTAGCGTCCAAGTTTCAGACCCGTACATTAAAATCGGCCTAATGACTGTTTTATAGATCCGAATTTTTGTGTTTCTATTTAACAGCTTGGACACCAACACCTTGTGAAGGGCTGCTGTGCATCTTAAGGCGTTGACCACACGGATGTCGATTTCGTCTTCTCTCTGATTAGTATCAGTGATCGTACACCCGAGATATTTGAACCTGTCGACACCCTTGTAGGTTGTGTTATTCACATGGAGATCTTTTCTTCCGGCTCTGGTGTCTTTGTACCGTTTCATGTGAAGATATTCAGTCTTGTCACGGTTTATTCTGAGACCCACACGATTTCCTTCCTCCTCCAGTATCTCCGTCATTCTGACTACCTCCTGTTCGGATTGCCCAAGTATTGCGAGGTCATCTGCATATTCTACAATTTTGTGCTTTCCGTTCAACTCCACTCCCCCATCTATCAATAATACTTTTGCGGATGATGTGTTCGAGAGCTATATTGAACAAAATAGGTGAAAGGGCGTCCCCTTGCTTGAGTCCGGTCACCACTTCAAACTCATCCGTTTATTTCCAACTCTAACCCGCATTTTACTTGTTCCCGTAGCTATCTTGATCATTCTTACAAGCTTTTTCGGTACTTGGAAATATGTTATTATCCGGAAGAGTGTCTCTCGGTCAATACTATCGTATGCTTTGGTGAAATCCACAAAAAGGCAATGAACACTTTGGGCATACTCCCACCGTTTTTCCATAATTTGTTTCAGGAGGAATATTTGGTCCATTGTGCTACGGCCCCTGCGAAAGCCACATTGATAGTCTCCGAGTATTTGCTCTGCATATGGTGTGGTGGTATGGTGGTGTGTAACTAAGGGTTGTAAATCAAATGGCATATATTAAAAACACATAACGGAGACTTTTTTATAATAATTTTTTAATTATTTTTTCTAAACACGCAATGTAACGCAAAAAAAAAAAACATATGCCCGAATCGGTGTACATATGTCGCTCAAGGTGCGTGACGTCACGTCGCGCCACTGACACGCGTGGTGGGGGCGGGGTCGTAAAAGTTGTTATTTACTTAAATTTTTATCCGGGGATTCTGCCGACACCTGTGAAATAAATTGGGGTGGTAACATCTATGACCCAATCTTAATAGATACTTAATATAATAGCTGACGCTACACATATATGCACACATATGCATTCGTATGTAGTTGTAACCCCTACAATACATATAAATGAGAAAGTAACAGTTTTTCTATTCAAAAACCAAAAATGAAACCAAAATATGAAAAATCAGTTTTGTTTGTAATAATTTTATAATAGATAGAAAGATAATTAAAATGAAGTGAAAGGGAAAAATTCCAATGAAGATAATAATTTTATTGTTATATCCGTAACGTAACATCTTCTTCGACTCTCTCACAAGTTTCTTCTTCTATGTAATTTGTCTCATTTTCTCCGTTCTCTTCTAAAAGCTGTATTTCTTCTTCGTCTATGTTAAATAAAACATTCTTATAGTATTCCAAATAAGGTAACTCCTTCCAGTTTTCACCATAGTGATTTAGTAGTAACTTTCTGACATCTCTAAGCTTAAGTGGTTTTACATCTATGCCTTTTGAAATTGAAGACGGTTGTATCAGTTCTGCTTTTTTTCCTTTTCGGCAAATAGTCCTGGGAGCACCTGTGTCAGAATTACGCTTGCATTGCGATATCTTAAAATGAAGCTGGGCTGGTATTTTGACTATGTTCTGTATAGAGGTTTTCCAGTCAAGCACATCTATGTCATCAAGTTTTGGACTGTTGCGCATTCGTTAATAATATCTGTATATTCTGAAGGCTGTGTGATCACTTCAAGTTTGCGAATCCTTTTTTCTATATTCCCAAACGCGCGATCCGCTGGCATAAATGAGTGTCCGATAACGGGAAATACAACCGTGAGCACATAGATACCATCACAAGATTTTTATTTTATCCAGCGCACTCGTCTGCTACTAAACGTATGTGAGTAATATTTGTCAAATGACTTTTGTTTAATCTATCGTAAACAGCGGAGGCTATCTGATTTGCACCTTTTGCTTATTTATCTTCAGTCCACACATATGAAAATGTTGTTTTTATTTAATGGGTCTTTGGATCCTCCTTGAACAATTGTGAAATTGTACAAGTATAACTGTCTGCTGTAGTAACAGCTTTGATCAGGCACTTTTGGCAGGACCAGGTTTTTCTGACAGTCAAATGAAAAAGTTACCCTTTGGTCTTTTTTTCTCGTAGAAGTTTAAAAAATGCTTGTGATTTTAGTTTGTGCAACTCTTTGTTCAATTATAAGCTGATTTTTTTTCGATGCACCTTTTTCTGCTTTTATTTTTTCCTGGAAATCAATACATTTAGAACACACATCAGTCCTAGGACTACCAAAACCTAAATTAAAGTCTTCATTAAAAATTGCTCTGAAATACGATTGTTTGACTGGGCTGTTAGGGTTCTTTTCGACAAACATTTTGTACAACTTTCTTTTGTTAAGTTCACTGGGTAAGTATTTTCGTTGAGTCGTTGTCCCTCGGCAGTAATGCGCTCCAACACATTTCAGGGACTTTATAAAGGAATGCACTGCTTGTCTTTGTGTTGAATATTTCTTGTTTTTATGGTCACCGCCCCGTTTTTCGTTCGGAAGTCTACTATTCGCAAAGAAATTTCTCATTACATACTGGCCGCGATATTTTGTGATTCCAAGAGTATTTAAAAATACCTTTTGGCAAACTGGTATGATTTTTTTATTTTTTGTATACAATATGGATTTTACTCTTATGATATAAACGAAATCAGATGTAGTACTAGTCCATAGGAGTCTCTTAAAAATAACATTTTAACTCCTGGGCGAATTTAAAAAAAATACAAATTTCAAACAAACTAAATCGCATTAAAATGCATCAAAACTAAATCACCCGTATAGAGAACGTACCTTGACCTCTGGCGGTGTGGCAACGTGTACGTGTGGCACTGACTTTTCTTTTGACTATCAAATTTCACTGTCACTAGTTGATAGTAATTTGTCATTTTACGAATAGGTACCTACGTCTATTGTTAACATGAATTAATGTTAACTACACTGAACTAACTAAATTCCGTTAAAGCGGATTATGTAGGCACAAAATTAAATCTTCAAGTTTTCAAAATGTCCACCACGAGCAGCAATACATAGGGTACATCGTCTCATTATGTTTCTGCGAATTTTATTAAATAGATTCCGTGCGGGATCGGAGGCCATGGCTTTTAATTTGTCAAAGGCGATGACTATACGGTTCTGCAATTCGACTTCACTATTGAAAACTTGGGAGTAAACTTCATTTTTAATGAACCCCCACAAAAAGAAATCATTCCCACACTCACCATACATAAGTACCATGTCCGTATATTCACTAGCGGTATAAAAATGTCGTGGCATTTTATAAAAGTTGCACAAAAGTGTTTTACTATAAATAACACTATAACACACACAAAACTCAAATAACTAAGTGTTAATAAAAAAAAACAATAAAATAACTTAGACTAATAAATAATACAAATTCGAAAAGAGTAATTTGCAGGCGAAATGCGAATTTCAGCGATACGTCACACACAAAGCGGAACAGGCGGTCAACTAAAAGCAAAATTATTGGAAATAAAATATCTGTCGAAAATCATAGGTAAATAGGGTAAACGACCACATTTATGTCAATGCGCTTTAGAAAAATTATAATTACATTAGAATAATGGTTACGGTGGATACAACTTTTAAAAACGTAATAACACAAATATTATTACGTTTTTAAAAGTTGTATCATAAAAGAAATTATAATAAAGGGTTTTTTCACGATTTATCTTATTCTACTATGTAATAAACTAAGGTCCTACTAACTACCTACTGTCTAATTAGATTTGATTTGTCCAGGGGATATTTCCTTAAATAACATTGTCATAAATACAATTCTTTAAACTGTTCTCCTTTGTTCAGAAATGTCATAACAACAAATAAATGTAAGCTTTTAAAGTTTTGTACTTTAGTTACATATTTACTCAATTCTTTAAAATGATTACAGTTATAATATTTCTGAAAATAAAATCTCGTAACTAAAGCTATAAATTCCATTAATTATAAATTGAATGAAAATCCCAACACATAAAACTACTTCAGTATTTTTCGTTAATTGTTTCGTGCCTCTAATTTCAAGGTAAATAGAGTCCGTAAATACAGATATTTAACTTATTATTATATTTAAAGCGTAACATATTAAAACACGAGCGTTTGAGAAAATTCCGAGTGTAAGGTTGTCTTGAGAAAAAATGGGCAAAACACTCATGTAAATTAATCTACTAACTTTACTATATTATCTATTGCAATTTAATTATCTACTGATAGGGAGTCAATCCTCGCGACAAGCTTTTATTATTATATATATTGTACATACTGAGGCTCTAAGTTGATAATTCAAATTTTTAAGGAAATATTATTTTCTTATTTTTCGAGTAATTCTCAACAAGCCCTTTCATTTGATACCCATATTGTAGAAATGCAAATATGGTGGAATATCCGCTATATTCGATTTTGAATAACGTCATATTTTTTTTGAGTTAATTTTAACAACTCCTTTCATTTGATACCCATTGTTAATAGTCTCGGTGGTCTAGTAGTCGAACCTCGGTTTCTGTTTTTATAATAATGGTAGCGGTTCGAATCTTGACACTGGCTCACACCAATGACTTTTCGAAATTGTTTTCTAAAGTTATGTGTGATAAATATCGATGACTGACAAATTTTGTGCCCGGTATGGCAATAGGTTCGCCTCCCATTCCATTTGGGACGTAAACATAACGGCGAGACGAGGCTTGACAGCCGCTCCCGACACCCCTTCGGGTAAAAATGGCGTGAAGCTATGTATGTTGTGTTATTGTTGAAATGCAAATATTTTTCTCGCCATATTAGATTTGGAATGAAGTCATTTTTTTTCGAGTGAGAGTCCGAGTTCTTCATTCTGAGGTTAAGCTCCCGAAGGAACGAGTCCCCCGCCAGCGAGGTGGCACTGGTGGCCTTAGGAGCCGTGCTGATCGCCGAAACCGAGATCTTCTTCTTGGGGACCAAGGGAGATTTTTTCTTCTCTCCCTCTTTCAATTTCCTCTTCTTGACCTCCCCTGAAGGGAGGATCCCTGTATTGGGATGTGTCTGAAGAGTTATAGGACGAGATTTAAGCTTGTCTCAAATACCTACTCAAACATGCGTGCCAGCTCTTGGACTACATATTCACATATGCTTTTTAAACACAACAGAACAGAAAAACAAAAACAAGCCAAATCACCCTTTATATTTCAGTTTTTGCTTTTTAAATTATAATACCTATTCAGGGTAATAAAATTTAGTCATGACATGACACCTTAGCTTTGCTTAAATTTATAATTAGCTTCAAATATTAGTTAATTGGATTACATAAACCAAAGCACCCAAAACTTACTTTTTTTAAACTGCATATAAAAACTTTAAACATACGTACCTTGTTTTTTACTTTTTGAATTGAATTTTTCCACTCATTATTATTGCCATCAGAGTGCCATCACTGGTTTTACATCTACTGAACTCATCGGCTCTTAAAGCGGTCACTCTGCCATATCTTAATTCGTACCAAATCCTGCTTTTATGTTGCTCTCTTGTTTCTTGTTCGACATTTTTGATGTCATCATCAGACAATATCACTTTTCCTAAAAATGTATCACAAGGTCTTTCATTATATTTTAGCACCAAGTTGTCCAGCGAAAGACTTTTTAGTCTGTCCAAAAGATAATCATTTTGGCATTTCATAAGTTCACACTTTTTAAGCCTTCTTCTCTTCCCTTCCACTAAAAATTCTTCAAATACTTCAGTATTTGACGGTAAGCTAGGGCTGCCCTTTAGACATCTCCTTAGCAGTTATGTATTTAAGGGCACTTCCAACCCGGGAAAGCTTGGATTTTTTCCAGTAGCATGCTATGGATGTACAAGATGGTTCCTCGCTTCTGCGATGAACCCACATTAAGAATGTTGAAATGCAAATATTTTTCTCGCCATATTAGATTTGGAATGAAGTCATTTTTTTTCGAGTGAGAGTCCGAGTTCTTCATTCTGAGGTTAAGCTCCCGAAGGAACGAGTCCCCCGCCAGCGAGGTGGCACTGGTGGCCTTAGGAGCCGTGCTGATCGCCGAAACCGAGATCTTCTTCTTGGGGACCAAGGGAGATTTTTTCTTCTCTCCCTCCTCCAATTTCCTCTTCTTGACCTCCCCTGAAGGGAGGATCCCTGTATTGGGATGTGTCTGAAGAGTTATAGGACGAGTTTTAAGCTTGCCTCAAATACCTACTCAAACATGCGTGCCAGCTCTTGGACTACATATTCACATATGCTTTTTAAACACAACAGAACAGAAAAACAAAAACAAGCCAAATCACCCTTTATATTTCAGTTTTTGCTTTTTAAATTATATCACAAAAGCAAACTTTATACCGAAAAAAGGTATTTTCTTTTCGTTTTTGTGCATAACTAACTGGAAAATAATGTATAAATAAACTTTAGGACAAAGAACGAAAATTTTTTTGTAGAGTCGTGTATTAAAGAAATTTTTTGGTGATTCGTACCATGTTAAGTACATATTGCTAAATTACATGATTTGCAGTAGGTAATAGTACTTTTGGCGCAGACGGCGCATTTTCTTTTGAGTCTTATTTGATTTACCAGCGGTTATTATTTCATACTGCGCTGGAACGTGGAGAGTATTTGGTGTGTGGGTTATAATGGATTTTTTGTGTATACTGTGCAGAGAATTTATTAATGTTTTTCTAAAATTATATTGTGCTTTTAAATCATATAAAATACCGGCGTTCAGTACGCTGGCTTTTAGAAACAGCTGGAACAGCTTTTTATACCAGACGCGGGTCGGGTCCTCTTTCTCTCTATGAGAGAAATATATCTATGATATCTATCTCTCGCATAGAGAGAAGTTGATCGACCCCGCCCATACAAACATTATAATCGTAAACGACAGTAGGCTTCAGCGATTCGTCAGGCCCGTGCTTTGCGATACCGTGGAATGGCGAAATAAAAGGCACGCGGTTTTTATCCTTCCACACCATGATATCAACATCGCAACGAGGTGACACCAACCACTTCACACACTGCCATATCGGTTTTACGCATAATCGCCAATTCAGATGTTACGAATTACCTGTTTGTACTGAGCGTCCCCATACAATCGAACCCAGTGGCAGAAAAAGTATCAAAAGCCCTCATTGTCTAATTTGACGTGTTGGTGTGGTATGGTATATCCTTAGTATTTTACTTTGTTTAAGTACTTTTAACCTTATGTTGCTTTTATATGTTAAAAAATTGTGTTGCACATTTGTTGTATCTCATGGTGTTATCAAATCAAAACTCATTTATTCAGTTTAGGTCATATATTCAATTCCATTACCCTCGCGCTGAGAAGAATTGGCAAAAAATTCAGGGAGGAGAGAAAATCAGAGAGGAGTTATGGTCGCTAGCTGTAGAATATTTAAGAATTTGAAATACTGGGCCGCAACAGTATGCCAATGAAGGTCATTATAGATGGTGTACACCAGTTTTGCCTTTACGCAGTTTTTGCACGAAGGTTCCTGGTCTCGTGCACCCGGATTTGGCTCGTGCCGACATCAAAAAGAACGTACTTTTGTCAACACAGGAAAGTGGATTTGGTAGAAAGAATGGAAAAAGTGTTGAGTGTGGTTACAAGGAGTTTGAAAGATCTTTATATTGACAACAGTGCGGGATATAATTTATATGAAATGCATAAATGATAAACTTATTTTTATAGTCATCGCTCCTATAAAAGTACAGAAACATGCAACCCACGACGTTGTTATAAACCAATTTCTTTATCATCATGTCTTGGCAAAATTTTTGAAACTATGATTATATATCATGTTTAAATAAGATTTAATTAAGAAAATGTATAGGGCTTTGTGACTCTTTTCACAGTATGTAATAAATCTTTAAGAACACTGGGTACATTTTGTTTTTAGCTAGTTTACAGTGGTAGAGCCAAGCAGTTCACTGCATGAATGGGCCGGCTCGACCGGTGAAATACCACGACCTCTCAGAAGATCGACGTAAAGTGGCTCATTCCGCGTTTAACTATTCATTTTTACAACAATAAATACCTTTAATTTATCCATATCACTCCTGATGCAAATTTACATTTAGGAATGTCAGCTGCCGGACTTTATTCGACGAAAGTCTTGTTCGGCGGTCATTAATAATTAATCCTGTCTTACTGAAGATGCGTTCACAGGGTACGAAGGATGCCTTAATGTTCCTATATCTTCGTAGCAACTTTATCAAATTAGGATAAGTATACCTGTGCGTTCTCCACCAACCTAAGGGACAGTTAAATTTGCCGTTACTCGAAAATCCGGTAAAATGTCGTCATTTAAGTATGTGTCCAATTCTTTATGGCTTTGGACAGTGGAGTACCCACATTATATTGGTGTCCAACCACATCACTTAGAATGCTCCATGGTGAGAATTTATCACCTACTGAGGGTTCAGAAATGGTCAACGAATTTATATTTTCGGATGTACCGATCAGATCCGTCAGAAGATCTTGAATTTTTTTGCGGGCAGTTCTTGCGTAAATCTGGCCTTTAAATACTGCTAGTTTGTAGCGTGGGTCTAAAATGGTACACACAGCAAATTTCCTGCTCTTTTCAATATTTTCAAATCTTGTAATTAGCCCCGAGCGTAAACAATGTATGCAATCCCGTGCACGTTCCGAAAAATCTTCGGCTAACAATTAGTCGCAAGTCATTGTTAGACAATGAGTTATAGCAATAACAGATCCAGCAGTCATGAAATGTTCCCCACTCATAGACTGGGTCACGTCATTAAAAGGTTTTAGAACTTTACACAACTCGCCAAAGAGTTGCCATTCCGCTTCCGATATAGCCGGAAAATCTCTTATTAGCACCGCAATTGTCGATTTTAGATGCTGCTCTAATTCCACGAAACGTGCTAGCATGTGGAATGTAGAGTTCCAGCGTGTGGGTACATCTTGTATTAAGTGCTTTGGCAAACTATTTGGATTCTCATTAGATTGAGACTTTAATAACTTCTCTAACGCTGTAGAGCTAGTTTTGAAGAAACGAACATTTTTTTTACTTTTTCAAAGGTTGTTTCAAATTGGCACAACGAGTCTTCATCATCATCATCAGCCTATTGCAGTCCACTGCTGGACATAGGCCTCTCCCAATGTGCGCCACAACATCCGATTCTCTGCCTTCCGCATCCAGTCTTTACCAGCAGCCTTTCTGAGGTCATCTGACCATCGGGCTGGTGGGCGTCCTACGCTGCGTTTGCCAAGACGCGGTCTCCACTCTATGACCTTCTTGCTCCATCTACCGTCGGTCCTTCGGCAGATGTGACCAGCCCATTGCCACTTCAGCGAGCTTATTCTACGAGCTATGTCGGTTACTCCAGTTCTCTGGTGGATATACTCATTCCTGAGTTTATCCTTCAGAGATACCCCGAGCATAGCCCGCTCCATAGCTCGCTGAGCGACTTTGAATTTGTGGACTAGCCCCACCGTGAGTGTCCACGTCTCGGCACCGTAGGTCATTACCGGTAAGACGCACTGGTCAAAGACTTTGGTCTTCAGACATTGCGGTATAGGCGAGCTGAAGACTCGACGCAGTTTGCCGAATGCAGCCCAACCAAGCTGAATCCTCCTTTCGGCCTCCTTCTCGAAGTTTCGTCTACCTAACTGGATGATTTGGCCTAGGTAGACGTATTTGTTTACGACTTCGAGAATTGACCCTTCGACGCTTATCGGTCCGGGCACGACATGTTCATTGAACATGACCTTGGTCTTGTCCAAGTTCATGCCCAAACCGACGCGCCGGGAGGACTCGTCCAGGCTGCGCAGCATTCCGCTTAACTGTTCCAGCGACTCTGCCATTACAACAATGTCGTCGGCAAACCGAAGATGCGAGATGTACTCACCGTTCACGTTGATACCCTGTCCAGTCCAATCCAGTGTCTTAAAAACGTCCTCCAGAGCATTGGTGAAGAGTTTGGGAGATATAACATCTCCCTGTCGTACACCTCTATTCAGCTCAATGGCGGTCGTCGCCTGGTCCTGTATCTGGACAGTCATCGTGGCGGTGTCATACAAGCATCTCAACACCTCGATATAACGCCAGTCAATCCGACATCGCTGCAGTGCATCCAGAACTGCCCAAGTTTCGATGGAGTCGAAGGCTTTTTCGTAGTCCACGAATGCCATACACAGCGGCTGATTGTACTCTTCGGTCTTCTGTACAATCTGCCGAACAGTATGGATGTGGTCCACGGTACTAAAGCCTTTTCGAAACCCGGCCTGCTCCGGAGG
This sequence comes from Euproctis similis, assembly GCA_905147225.2. Lineage (NCBI taxonomy): Eukaryota > Metazoa > Arthropoda > Insecta > Lepidoptera > Erebidae > Euproctis > Euproctis similis. Next base: position 11,476,614 of record LR990119.1, read on the forward strand.
CTGGAATTCGTCGAGTCTTGCAGCGAGACGATTCGTGACGACCCTCGAGAACAACTTGTAGATATGGCTCAGGAGTGAGATGGGTCTGTAATTCTTCAGTAAGGTTTTATCACCTTTTTTGAAGAACAGCACCACCGCACTCCTGCCCCAAGCCGGTGGTGTTATGCCCTGGTGTATGACGGAATTAAAAAGACTTGCTAATTCCTTTAGGATAGGAGTCCCGCCGGCTTTTAGAAGCTCTGTAGTAATTCCGTCATCACCGGGTGCCTTGTTGTTCTGAAGTTGCCCGAGAGCCGCACTAATCTCGCTTTCAGTGACTTCGGGAATGTCCTCACTAAAGTGACGCGTTAGCGGGGCTCTGTGGTCATCATCGCTGTGTCTCGTCGGCTTGGTCATCCGTGTGGAATAAAGGAGCCCATAAAAAGATTCTATCTCTGCGAGAATCTCAGGCTTAGAGGTGACGACACGTCCATCCGCAGTTTTCAGCTTCGTCAGATGGGGCCTTCCAAGCTGCTGAGCGAACACTTTCGACCCTTTGTTGCGGTCGATCGCGTCCTCGATTGCTCGAGTATTCGATCGACGAAGGTCACGCCGCATCAGCTTTCTAATACGCTGGTTTAGGCTTTTCCATTCTGACGAAGACAGCTGGTCGGATGGAGTTTCTCGTCTTTGCCTCATCAGCTCGAGTGTCTCAGCAGAGAGCTTGGACTCCTTTTTCTGCGATATCGGGAACAGCCTTTGAGACACTTTCCTCAGCGTGTTGACCACAGTGTCGACTTTTTCGTCCACGTTGCCTATGGTTTCCAGCAGATCGAATCGATTTTTAAGTTCCGTTTGGAACTTTTCGGTTTCGGCTATTTGGAGTGGCGTAGGTCGGAGAATAGACCTTATCTTCCGGGTCCTTTCAGCTTTGAAGTTAATGTTTAGAGAGCCTCGAAGAAGTCGGTGATCACTTCCAGTATTGAACCTGTTGATCACAGAGACATCTCTAAATATATGCTTACTATCCGTAATGATAAAATCTATCTCGTTCCTTGTCACAGAATCGGGGCTTCGCCAAGTCCACCTCCTGTGGAGACTCTTCTTGAAGAATGAATTCATCAAGAAAAGCCCTTCAGACTCCAGGAAGTTGACCAGCATCTGGCCCCTGTGATTCCGGCACCCCAAGCCATATGGACCGATTTTCGATTCGCCGCGTTCTTGTACTCCCACTTTGGCATTGAAGTCCCCCATAACAACGCTGTAGTGAGCCTTGGCGGTACAATGTATTGCTTTCGCAATATCCTCGTACATAGCCTCGGCTATCTCGTCAGAGTATGTCGAGGTCGGCGCATATACCTGTATAACCTTCAGGGTGTACCTGTTGGTGAGTTTCAGTACAAGGTACGCTACCCTGGTCGACACAGTACTGATCTCCACAACGCTGCTAACGAGGTCTTTGTGAACGAGGAAACCGACACCCCCCTGGGAGAGCTGATCACCTTCCCGAAAGTAGAGTAAGTTGCCTGACTGTAGGGTTATCGTGTCCTCCCCCTCTCGCCGGACTTCAGATAGCCCTAGAATATGCCAGTTCAAGCAACTCAGCTCTACCTCGAGTTCGGTGAGGTGTTGGTCCAGCCGAAGACTGCGTCCATTATAAGTGGCCACGAGTAGTTGTTTTTGGCAGCCTGCCGTAACCCGGAGATTCTTCGCACCCCCTGTCCCACCGTTACCACAACCGCTGCCTTGGCCGGGAATAGCGGGACCACCGGGAACTGGGGGCCGTTGTTTTGGTGCTTTTTCCATAGGGAGGTTTATGCCCATAGTCCCCACGCTGGGCAAACGGGTTGGAGACCGCAGGGGTAAACCTCTTGTAGATAGGGACGCTGCTGCCCGCCCCCATCAAGAACATTTAGGTTGACCCAAATTTTTGAATGGTTATCCCGCCATTTTTCGGTGTTGTGCTGTGTAAGCTTGTCAGCCATATGTTTTTATTTCGCTCCCGGCTGACTGAGAGACACAAAAACAAGATCCTTTTCAATTAAGCCTTAAATTTGACAAATCTAAATATCTTATATAGAAGAACAGTCAATCAGCCTCCTTCAGAGCCTCTTTATACAATTTGACAATTCCTAAGAGTGTTAAATGGAAATGCATAGATACAGGATTGTCAAGCAAGCACTCGTTTGTTTTCTCACAGAATTTCTCGACGTCAAAGCTGGCACAAGATTTTCCAACTCGCCATGTGAATAAAACCATAAACAACTTACGCAAATGGGCAAAATACCCTTCATCCCTAGAGTTGCCTAGCAAAGCAAAACACAATCCTTCAATGTATCTTTCTAAGAACCATTTTCCTCCTCTTCCTGTAATATTTTTTATATAAGACACCATGTCCTCATATTGGGAAATATTTGGATTTTCCAATGTCATCCCTCCCATCATGTTTATGGGCACAAACATTGCGTTTGAAACAAAGGTATTGTACGAACTATCTTCTTTCATTACTGAGTTTTGTCTCATCATAATCAGCAATCCTTCACATTCGAACACTACAGCACCCTTTATTTCTTGGCAAAACATCCTTGTTGTTGGGTTATCATGTAACATTTCTACTGTTATTATCCCTATTCTATCTGTTGGTTTCCTAGCATGAGAAGGAGCCCTCAAAATCAACCCAGAGCATATTCTCAACCTATCTTCTCTTGATTCGCCGTGCCTGTCTGAGAGTTGTGCAACTATTGGAAACACCGCTATGTTTCTCCTATCTTTATTTGTTTCCACTATTTTACTTGAATAAGCCCCTCCAAGCCTAGAATACATATTTGTCAATTTAGATGTCATGATCGCTGCTTTTGATTTTAATATCACCCCTACTACTTCTGTAACTGAATTCTCCACTATCTCAGCAATTGGGTGTGAGTCCGTAGGTGGAGTGTATGTCAAGTCGCTTAATGGTATATGTGTAAGACACATATCGTGATCTTCTTCCAGGCCACACAAGATCTCTTCATACCATTCAGGGTATATACATTTTTTTATTGGGTCTGGCTCCGCTTGTTTCATGTCACTCTTATACTCACTATATGTCTTTTTCTTTTCTTTTACTCCAAGTGCACTCTCTATCATGACGTGTGAGGGACAGTTTAACTTGTCCATGAAGGCAAAAGTGAATTTTGAGGAATTATCCCAGGATTTTATGAGACTGTCGAGAATTTCAGGGTTCAGGTTACTTTTCTCACTCATATTCATTTTCTTGATGTCTTTACAAGAAGACAACTCATCTCTTAAACATGAGATTACCCTATCAACACACATTGAGTCCTCCTTCTCCTCAACTATTATATTCTTGACCATATGCTCTGGCATTATCTTCCCTTTGTAGAATAATTTTTGGCATCTTTCCTCGTCTTCAGAAAGGTCATCCAACGAGTCTTGAACAATTAAATTTAACGTGTGGCCATAACACCCGTAGTGTTTCCAGCCAATATCAGTTACAGCTTTAGTAATGTTTGCTGCATTATCAGTAGTCATGAAATTTATCTTTTCCTTAACGCCTGTTGTTCTGAAGTTGCCCGAGAGCCGCACTAATCTCGCTTTCAGTGACTTCGGGAATGTCCTCACTAAAGTGACGCGTTAGCGGGGCTCTGTGGTCATCATCGCTGTGTCTCGTCGGCTTGGTCATCCGTGTGGAATAAAGGAGCCCATAAAAAGATTCTATCTCTGCGAGAATCTCAGGCTTAGAGGTGACGACACGTCCATCCGCAGTTTTCAGCTTCGTCAGATGGGGCCTTCCAAGCTGCTGAGCGAACACTTTCGACCCTTTGTTGCGGTCGATCGCGTCCTCGATTGCTCGAGTATTCGATCGACGAAGGTCACGCCGCATCAGCTTTCTAATACGCTGGTTTAGGCTTTTCCATTCTGACGAAGACAGCTGGTCGGATGGAGTTTCTCGTCTTTGCCTCATCAGCTCGAGTGTCTCAGCAGAGAGCTTGGACTCCTTTTTCTGCGATATCGGGAACAGCCTTTGAGACACTTTCCTCAGCGTGTTGACCACAGTGTCGACTTTTTCGTCCACGTTGCCTATGGTTTCCAGCAGATCGAATCGATTTTTAAGTTCCGTTTGGAACTTTTCGGTTTCGGCTATTTGGAGTGGCGTAGGTCGGAGAATAGACCTTATCTTCCGGGTCCTTTCAGCTTTGAAGTTAATGTTTAGAGAGCCTCGAAGAAGTCGGTGATCACTTCCAGTATTGAACCTGTTGATCACAGAGACATCTCTAAATATATGCTTACTATCCGTAATGATAAAATCTATCTCGTTCCTTGTCACAGAATCGGGGCTTCGCCAAGTCCACCTCCTGTGGAGACTCTTCTTGAAGAATGAATTCATCAAGAAAAGCCCTTCAGACTCCAGGAAGTTGACCAGCATCTGGCCCCTGTGATTCCGGCACCCCAAGCCATATGGACCGATTTTCGATTCGCCGCGTTCTTGTACTCCCACTTTGGCATTGAAGTCCCCCATAACAACGCTGTAGTGAGCCTTGGCGGTACAATGTATTGCTTTCGCAATATCCTCGTACATAGCCTCGGCTATCTCGTCAGAGTATGTCGAGGTCGGCGCATATACCTGTATAACCTTCAGGGTGTACCTGTTGGTGAGTTTCAGTACAAGGTACGCTACCCTGGTCGACACAGTACTGATCTCCACAACGCTGCTAACGAGGTCTTTGTGAACGAGGAAACCGACACCCCCCTGGGAGAGCTGATCACCTTCCCGAAAGTAGAGTAAGTTGCCTGACTGTAGGGTTATCGTGTCCTCCCCCTCTCGCCGGACTTCAGATAGCCCTAGAATATGCCAGTTCAAGCAACTCAGCTCTACCTCGAGTTCGGTGAGGTGTTGGTCCAGCCGAAGACTGCGTCCATTATAAGTGGCCACGAGTAGTTGTTTTTGGCAGCCTGCCGTAACCCGGAGATTCTTCGCACCCCCTGTCCCACCGTTACCACAACCGCTGCCTTGGCCGGGAATAGCGGGACCACCGGGAACTGGGGGCCGTTGTTTTGGTGCTTTTTCCATAGGGAGGTTTATGCCCATAGTCCCCACGCTGGGCAAACGGGTTGGAGACCGCAGGGGTAAACCTCTTGTAGATAGGGACGCTGCTGCCCGCCCCCATCAAGAACATTTAGGTTGACCCAAATTTTTGAATGGTTATCCCGCCATTTTTCGGTGTTGTGCTGTGTAAGCTTGTCAGCCATATGTTTTTATTTCGCTCCCGGCTGACTGAGAGACACAAAAACAAGATCCTTTTCAATTAAGCCTTAAATTTGACAAATCTAAATATCTTATATAGAAGAACAGTCAATCAGCCTCCTTCAGAGCCTCTTTATACAATTTGACAATTCCTAAGAGTGTTAAATGGAAATGCATAGATACAGGATTGTCAAGCAAGCACTCGTTTGTTTTCTCACAGAATTTCTCGACGTCAAAGCTGGCACAAGATTTTCCAACTCGCCATGTGAATAAAACCATAAACAACTTACGCAAATGGGCAAAATACCCTTCATCCCTAGAGTTGCCTAGCAAAGCAAAACACAATCCTTCAATGTATCTTTCTAAGAACCATTTTCCTCCTCTTCCTGTAATATTTTTTATATAAGACACCATGTCCTCATATTGGGAAATATTTGGATTTTCCAATGTCATCCCTCCCATCATGTTTATGGGCACAAACATTGCGTTTGAAACAAAGGTATTGTACGAACTATCTTCTTTCATTACTGAGTTTTGTCTCATCATAATCAGCAATCCTTCACATTCGAACACTACAGCACCCTTTATTTCTTGGCAAAACATCCTTGTTGTTGGGTTATCATGTAACATTTCTACTGTTATTATCCCTATTCTATCTGTTGGTTTCCTAGCATGAGAAGGAGCCCTCAAAATCAACCCAGAGCATATTCTCAACCTATCTTCTCTTGATTCGCCGTGCCTGTCTGAGAGTTGTGCAACTATTGGAAACACCGCTATGTTTCTCCTATCTTTATTTGTTTCCACTATTTTACTTGAATAAGCCCCTCCAAGCCTAGAATACATATTTGTCAATTTAGATGTCATGATCGCTGCTTTTGATTTTAATATCACCCCTACTACTTCTGTAACTGAATTCTCCACTATCTCAGCAATTGGGTGTGAGTCCGTAGGTGGAGTGTATGTCAAGTCGCTTAATGGTATATGTGTAAGACACATATCGTGATCTTCTTCCAGGCCACACAAGATCTCTTCATACCATTCAGGGTATATACATTTTTTTATTGGGTCTGGCTCCGCTTGTTTCATGTCACTCTTATACTCACTATATGTCTTTTTCTTTTCTTTTACTCCAAGTGCACTCTCTATCATGACGTGTGAGGGACAGTTTAACTTGTCCATGAAGGCAAAAGTGAATTTTGAGGAATTATCCCAGGATTTTATGAGACTGTCGAGAATTTCAGGGTTCAGGTTACTTTTCTCACTCATATTCATTTTCTTGATGTCTTTACAAGAAGACAACTCATCTCTTAAACATGAGATTACCCTATCAACACACATTGAGTCCTCCTTCTCCTCAACTATTATATTCTTGACCATATGCTCTGGCATTATCTTCCCTTTGTAGAATAATTTTTGGCATCTTTCCTCGTCTTCAGAAAGGTCATCCAACGAGTCTTGAACAATTAAATTTAACGTGTGGCCATAACACCCGTAGTGTTTCCAGCCAATATCAGTTACAGCTTTAGTAATGTTTGCTGCATTATCAGTAGTCATGAAATTTATCTTTTCCTTAACGCCTGTTGTTCTGAAGTTGCCCGAGAGCCGCACTAATCTCGCTTTCAGTGACTTCGGGAATGTCCTCACTAAAGTGACGCGTTAGCGGGGCTCTGTGGTCATCATCGCTGTGTCTCGTCGGCTTGGTCATCCGTGTGGAATAAAGGAGCCCATAAAAAGATTCTATCTCTGCGAGAATCTCAGGCTTAGAGGTGACGACACGTCCATCCGCAGTTTTCAGCTTCGTCAGATGGGGCCTTCCAAGCTGCTGAGCGAACACTTTCGACCCTTTGTTGCGGTCGATCGCGTCCTCGATTGCTCGAGTATTCGATCGACGAAGGTCACGCCGCATCAGCTTTCTAATACGCTGGTTTAGGCTTTTCCATTCTGACGAAGACAGCTGGTCGGATGGAGTTTCTCGTCTTTGCCTCATCAGCTCGAGTGTCTCAGCAGAGAGCTTGGACTCCTTTTTCTGCGATATCGGGAACAGCCTTTGAGACACTTTCCTCAGCGTGTTGACCACAGTGTCGACTTTTTCGTCCACGTTGCCTATGGTTTCCAGCAGATCGAATCGATTTTTAAGTTCCGTTTGGAACTTTTCGGTTTCGGCTATTTGGAGTGGCGTAGGTCGGAGAATAGACCTTATCTTCCGGGTCCTTTCAGCTTTGAAGTTAATGTTTAGAGAGCCTCGAAGAAGTCGGTGATCACTTCCAGTATTGAACCTGTTGATCACAGAGACATCTCTAAATATATGCTTACTATCCGTAATGATAAAATCTATCTCGTTCCTTGTCACAGAATCGGGGCTTCGCCAAGTCCACCTCCTGTGGAGACTCTTCTTGAAGAATGAATTCATCAAGAAAAGCCCTTCAGACTCCAGGAAGTTGACCAGCATCTGGCCCCTGTGATTCCGGCACCCCAAGCCATATGGACCGATTTTCGATTCGCCGCGTTCTTGTACTCCCACTTTGGCATTGAAGTCCCCCATAACAACGCTGTAGTGAGCCTTGGCGGTACAATGTATTGCTTTCGCAATATCCTCGTACATAGCCTCGGCTATCTCGTCAGAGTATGTCGAGGTCGGCGCATATACCTGTATAACCTTCAGGGTGTACCTGTTGGTGAGTTTCAGTACAAGGTACGCTACCCTGGTCGACACAGTACTGATCTCCACAACGCTGCTAACGAGGTCTTTGTGAACGAGGAAACCGACACCCCCCTGGGAGAGCTGATCACCTTCCCGAAAGTAGAGTAAGTTGCCTGACTGTAGGGTTATCGTGTCCTCCCCCTCTCGCCGGACTTCAGATAGCCCTAGAATATGCCAGTTCAAGCAACTCAGCTCTACCTCGAGTTCGGTGAGGTGTTGGTCCAGCCGAAGACTGCGTCCATTATAAGTGGCCACGAGTAGTTGTTTTTGGCAGCCTGCCGTAACCCGGAGATTCTTCGCACCCCCTGTCCCACCGTTACCACAACCGCTGCCTTGGCCGGGAATAGCGGGACCACCGGGAACTGGGGGCCGTTGTTTTGGTGCTTTTTCCATAGGGAGGTTTATGCCCATAGTCCCCACGCTGGGCAAACGGGTTGGAGACCGCAGGGGTAAACCTCTTGTAGATAGGGACGCTGCTGCCCGCCCCCATCAAGAACATTTAGGTTGACCCAAATTTTTGAATGGTTATCCCGCCATTTTTCGGTGTTGTGCTGTGTAAGCTTGTCAGCCATATGTTTTTATTTCGCTCCCGGCTGACTGAGAGACACAAAAACAAGATCCTTTTCAATTAAGCCTTAAATTTGACAAATCTAAATATCTTATATAGAAGAACAGTCAATCAGCCTCCTTCAGAGCCTCTTTATACAATTTGACAATTCCTAAGAGTGTTAAATGGAAATGCATAGATACAGGATTGTCAAGCAAGCACTCGTTTGTTTTCTCACAGAATTTCTCGACGTCAAAGCTGGCACAAGATTTTCCAACTCGCCATGTGAATAAAACCATAAACAACTTACGCAAATGGGCAAAATACCCTTCATCCCTAGAGTTGCCTAGCAAAGCAAAACACAATCCTTCAATGTATCTTTCTAAGAACCATTTTCCTCCTCTTCCTGTAATATTTTTTATATAAGACACCATGTCCTCATATTGGGAAATATTTGGATTTTCCAATGTCATCCCTCCCATCATGTTTATGGGCACAAACATTGCGTTTGAAACAAAGGTATTGTACGAACTATCTTCTTTCATTACTGAGTTTTGTCTCATCATAATCAGCAATCCTTCACATTCGAACACTACAGCACCCTTTATTTCTTGGCAAAACATCCTTGTTGTTGGGTTATCATGTAACATTTCTACTGTTATTATCCCTATTCTATCTGTTGGTTTCCTAGCATGAGAAGGAGCCCTCAAAATCAACCCAGAGCATATTCTCAACCTATCTTCTCTTGATTCGCCGTGCCTGTCTGAGAGTTGTGCAACTATTGGAAACACCGCTATGTTTCTCCTATCTTTATTTGTTTCCACTATTTTACTTGAATAAGCCCCTCCAAGCCTAGAATACATATTTGTCAATTTAGATGTCATGATCGCTGCTTTTGATTTTAATATCACCCCTACTACTTCTGTAACTGAATTCTCCACTATCTCAGCAATTGGGTGTGAGTCCGTAGGTGGAGTGTATGTCAAGTCGCTTAATGGTATATGTGTAAGACACATATCGTGATCTTCTTCCAGGCCACACAAGATCTCTTCATACCATTCAGGGTATATACATTTTTTTATTGGGTCTGGCTCCGCTTGTTTCATGTCACTCTTATACTCACTATATGTCTTTTTCTTTTCTTTTACTCCAAGTGCACTCTCTATCATGACGTGTGAGGGACAGTTTAACTTGTCCATGAAGGCAAAAGTGAATTTTGAGGAATTATCCCAGGATTTTATGAGACTGTCGAGAATTTCAGGGTTCAGGTTACTTTTCTCACTCATATTCATTTTCTTGATGTCTTTACAAGAAGACAACTCATCTCTTAAACATGAGATTACCCTATCAACACACATTGAGTCCTCCTTCTCCTCAACTATTATATTCTTGACCATATGCTCTGGCATTATCTTCCCTTTGTAGAATAATTTTTGGCATCTTTCCTCGTCTTCAGAAAGGTCATCCAACGAGTCTTGAACAATTAAATTTAACGTGTGGCCATAACACCCGTAGTGTTTCCAGCCAATATCAGTTACAGCTTTAGTAATGTTTGCTGCATTATCAGTAGTCATGAAATTTATCTTTTCCTTAACGCCTGTTGTTCTGAAGTTGCCCGAGAGCCGCACTAATCTCGCTTTCAGTGACTTCGGGAATGTCCTCACTAAAGTGACGCGTTAGCGGGGCTCTGTGGTCATCATCGCTGTGTCTCGTCGGCTTGGTCATCCGTGTGGAATAAAGGAGCCCATAAAAAGATTCTATCTCTGCGAGAATCTCAGGCTTAGAGGTGACGACACGTCCATCCGCAGTTTTCAGCTTCGTCAGATGGGGCCTTCCAAGCTGCTGAGCGAACACTTTCGACCCTTTGTTGCGGTCGATCGCGTCCTCGATTGCTCGAGTATTCGATCGACGAAGGTCACGCCGCATCAGCTTTCTAATACGCTGGTTTAGGCTTTTCCATTCTGACGAAGACAGCTGGTCGGATGGAGTTTCTCGTCTTTGCCTCATCAGCTCGAGTGTCTCAGCAGAGAGCTTGGACTCCTTTTTCTGCGATATCGGGAACAGCCTTTGAGACACTTTCCTCAGCGTGTTGACCACAGTGTCGACTTTTTCGTCCACGTTGCCTATGGTTTCCAGCAGATCGAATCGATTTTTAAGTTCCGTTTGGAACTTTTCGGTTTCGGCTATTTGGAGTGGCGTAGGTCGGAGAATAGACCTTATCTTCCGGGTCCTTTCAGCTTTGAAGTTAATGTTTAGAGAGCCTCGAAGAAGTCGGTGATCACTTCCAGTATTGAACCTGTTGATCACAGAGACATCTCTAAATATATGCTTACTATCCGTAATGATAAAATCTATCTCGTTCCTTGTCACAGAATCGGGGCTTCGCCAAGTCCACCTCCTGTGGAGACTCTTCTTGAAGAATGAATTCATCAAGAAAAGCCCTTCAGACTCCAGGAAGTTGACCAGCATCTGGCCCCTGTGATTCCGGCACCCCAAGCCATATGGACCGATTTTCGATTCGCCGCGTTCTTGTACTCCCACTTTGGCATTGAAGTCCCCCATAACAACGCTGTAGTGAGCCTTGGCGGTACAATGTATTGCTTTCGCAATATCCTCGTACATAGCCTCGGCTATCTCGTCAGAGTATGTCGAGGTCGGCGCATATACCTGTATAACCTTCAGGGTGTACCTGTTGGTGAGTTTCAGTACAAGGTACGCTACCCTGGTCGACACAGTACTGATCTCCACAACGCTGCTAACGAGGTCTTTGTGAACGAGGAAACCGACACCCCCCTGGGAGAGCTGATCACCTTCCCGAAAGTAGAGTAAGTTGCCTGACTGTAGGGTTATCGTGTCCTCCCCCTCTCGCCGGACTTCAGATAGCCCTAGAATATGCCAGTTCAAGCAACTCAGCTCTACCTCGAGTTCGGTGAGGTGTTGGTCCAGCCGAAGACTGCGTCCATTATAAGTGGCCACGAGTAGTTGTTTTTGGCAGCCTGCCGTAACCCGGAGATTCTTCGCACCCCCTGTCCCACCGTTACCACAACCGCTGCCTTGGCCGGGAATAGCGGGACCACCGGGAACTGGGGGCCGTTGTTTTGGTGCTTTTTCCATAGGGAGGTTTATGCCCATAGTCCCCACGCTGGGCAAACGGGTTGGAGACCGCAGGGGTAAACCTCTTGTAGATAGGGACGCTGCTGCCCGCCCCCATCAAGAACATTTAGGTTGACCCAAATTTTTGAATGGTTATCCCGCCATTTTTCGGTGTTGTGCTGTGTAAGCTTGTCAGCCATATGTTTTTATTTCGCTCCCGGCTGACTGAGAGACACAAAAACAAGATCCTTTTCAATTAAGCCTTAAATTTGACAAATCTAAATATCTTATATAGAAGAACAGTCAATCAGCCTCCTTCAGAGCCTCTTTATACAATTTGACAATTCCTAAGAGTGTTAAATGGAAATGCATAGATACAGGATTGTCAAGCAAGCACTCGTTTGTTTTCTCACAGAATTTCTCGACGTCAAAGCTGGCACAAGATTTTCCAACTCGCCATGTGAATAAAACCATAAACAACTTACGCAAATGGGCAAAATACCCTTCATCCCTAGAGTTGCCTAGCAAAGCAAAACACAATCCTTCAATGTATCTTTCTAAGAACCATTTTCCTCCTCTTCCTGTAATATTTTTTATATAAGACACCATGTCCTCATATTGGGAAATATTTGGATTTTCCAATGTCATCCCTCCCATCATGTTTATGGGCACAAACATTGCGTTTGAAACAAAGGTATTGTACGAACTATCTTCTTTCATTACTGAGTTTTGTCTCATCATAATCAGCAATCCTTCACATTCGAACACTACAGCACCCTTTATTTCTTGGCAAAACATCCTTGTTGTTGGGTTATCATGTAACATTTCTACTGTTATTATCCCTATTCTATCTGTTGGTTTCCTAGCATGAGAAGGAGCCCTCAAAATCAACCCAGAGCATATTCTCAACCTATCTTCTCTTGATTCGCCGTGCCTGTCTGAGAGTTGTGCAACTATTGGAAACACCGCTATGTTTCTCCTATCTTTATTTGTTTCCACTATTTTACTTGAATAAGCCCCTCCAAGCCTAGAATACATATTTGTCAATTTAGATGTCATGATCGCTGCTTTTGATTTTAATATCACCCCTACTACTTCTGTAACTGAATTCTCCACTATCTCAGCAATTGGGTGTGAGTCCGTAGGTGGAGTGTGTGTCAAGTCGCTTAATGGTATATGTGTAAGACACATATCGTGATCTTCTTCCAGGCCACACAAGATCTCTTCATACCATTCAGGGTATATACATTTTTTTATTGGGTCTGGCTCCGCTTGTTTCATGTCACTCTTATACTCACTATATGTCTTTTTCTTTTCTTTTACTCCAAGTGCACTCTCTATCATGACGTGTGAGGGACAGTTTAACTTGTCCATGAAGGCAAAAGTGAATTTTGAGGAATTATCCCAGGATTTTATGAGACTGTCGAGAATTTCAGGGTTCAGGTTACTTTTCTCACTCATATTCATTTTCTTGATGTCTTTACAAGAAGACAACTCATCTCTTAAACATGAGATTACCCTATCAACACACATTGAGTCCTCCTTCTCCTCAACTATTATATTCTTGACCATATGCTCTGGCATTATCTTCCCTTTGTAGAATAATTTTTGGCATCTTTCCTCGTCTTCAGAAAGGTCATCCAACGAGTCTTGAACAATTAAATTTAACGTGTGGCCATAACACCCGTAGTGTTTCCAGCCAATATCAGTTACAGCTTTAGTAATGTTTGCTGCATTATCAGTAGTCATGAAATTTATCTTTTCCTTAACGCACCACTCATCGGTTATGGCTACTAATTCTCGTTGGATGTTTTCTGAAGTGTGAGTGTTTTCATAATGCCGACAGTCGAGCAAAAATGTTTTTAATAGTAAATCTTCCGTTATGTAATGTCCCGTCACTGCTATAAATGACTCGTTTATTTTGGACGTCCACAAATCGGCTGTTAAGCAAATTTTGTCTATATTTGAGGACATGACTTCCTTTCTTAGATTTTCTCTCGTGGCGTTATATAGATTGGGAATCATGCTATGAGATATGATTTTTCGGCTTGGTAGCTGATAGCCCGGAATCCAGCTTGCAAATTTTTTAAAAGCTGGCTCCTCAACGAGAGAAAATGGTTGGCAGCTCGTAATAAACAAATCTAGAAGGTCACCATCAATTTTTCGCTTTAGATTATTTGATATTGTTTTAGTCGTGCCAAATCTCTCTAACGTGGTTTGTGTTCTATAGGTGGCGCGTGACTACGACGTGGCCACGATCCCCGTGGAGGTAGATGGAAGTTCTGCAGTATTGGTTATTGAATCTGTAGGGTCATTAGGGACAAAAGTTGCAGTAACTGGAATAGTTACCTCCGCCGAGGAACTTTGTTGCGGCTGCGACCTTGCTTGCTGCTGTACTGTTCTTACTGCAAATGTGCTTTTAAATTCCCGGTTGATCCCTTGTAGCTGTAAGGATCACCACAAATACGACACCTTGCGTTTTTATCAAGGCAGATAATTTTTTCGAAGTGGTCCCAAATAGCACTAGTATTTGCGCGTGACATCTTTAGTGACTTTAGTGTCCCTTAAATCGACCCAATGTGTGTCTGGCGGTGTTTTTTACAAAGAAAGGTCATTATATTAGGAAAATGGCTTACAAAAGAAAAATATTCATGAAAATTTCAAAAAAATATTTATTTTCATTGGTTTTTCAAAGAATGGAAAAAGTGTTGAGTGTGGTTACAAGGAGTTTGAAAGATCTTTATATTGACAACAGTGCGGGATATAATTTATATGAAATGCATAAATGATAAACTTATTTTTATAGTCATCGCTCCTATAAAAGTACAGAAACATGCAACCCACGACGTTGTTATAAACCAATTTCTTTATCATCATGTCTTGGCAAAATTTTTGAAACTATGATTATATATCATGTTTAAATAAGATTTAAATAAGAAAATGTATAGGGCTTTGTGACTCTTTTCACAGTATGTAATAAATCTTTAAGAACACTGGGTACATTTCGTTTTTAGCTAGTTTACAGTGGTAGAGCCAAGCAGTTCACTGCATGAATGGGCCGGCTCGACCGGTGAAATACCACGACCTCTCAGAAGATCGACGTAAAGTGGCTCATTCCGCGTTTAACTATTCATTTTTACAACAATAAATACCTTTAATTTATCCATATCACTCCTGATGCAAATTTACATTTAGGAATGTCAGCTGCCGGACTTTATTCGACGAAAGTCTTGTTCGGCGGTCATTAATAATTAATCCTGTCTTACTGAAGATGCGTTCACAGGGTACGAAGGATGCCTTAATGTTCCTATATCTTCGTAGCAACTTTATCAAATTAGGATAAGTATACCTGTGCGTTCTCCACCAACCTAAGGGACAGTTAAATTTGCCGTTACTCGAAAATCCGGTAAAATGTCGTCATTTAAGTATGTGTCCAATTCTTTATGGCTTTGGACAGTGGAGTACCCACATTATATTGGTGTCCAACCACATCACTTAGAATGCTCCATGGTGAGAATTTATCACCTACTGAGGGTTCAGAAACGGTCAACGAATTTATATTTTCGGATGTACCGATCAGATCCGTCAGAAGATCTTGAATTTTTTTGCGGGCAGTTCTTGCGTAAATCTGGCCTTTAAATACTGCTAGTTTGTAGCGTGGGTCTAAAATGGTACACACAGCAAATTTCCTGCTCTTTTCAATATTTTCAAATCTTGTAATTAGCCCCGAGCGTAAACAATGTATGCAATCCCGTGCACGTTCCGAAAAATCTTCGGCTAACAATTAGTCGCAAGTCATTGTTAGACAATGAGTTATAGCAATAACAGATCCAGCAGTCATGAAATGTTCCCCACTCATAGACTGGGTCACGTCATTAAAAGGTTTTAGAACTTTACACAACTCGCCAAAGAGTTGCCAGTCCGCTTCCGATATAGCCGGAAAATCCCTTATTAGCACCGCAATTGTCGATTTTAGATGCTGCTCTAATTCCACGAAACGTGCTAGCATGTGGAATGTAGAGTTCCAGCGTGTGGGTACATCTTGTATTAAGTGCTTTGGCAAACTATTTGGATTCTCATTAGATTGAGACTTTAATAACTTCTCTAACGCTGTAGAGCTAGTTTTGAAGAAACGAACATTTTTTTTACTTTTTCAAAGGTTGTTTCAAATTGGCACAACGAGTCTTGAACAATTAAATTTAACGTGTGGCCATAACACCCGTAGTGTTTCCAGCCAATATCAGTTACAGCTTTAGTAATGTTTGCTGCATTATCAGTAGTCATGAAATTTATCTTTTCCTTAACGCACCACTCATCGGTTATGGCTACTAATTCTCGTTGGATGTTTTCTGAAGTGTGAGTGTTTTCATAATGCCGACAGTCGAGCAAAAATGTTTTTAATAGTAAATCTTCCGTTATGTAATGTCCCGTCACTGCTATATATGACTCGTTTATTTTGGACGTCCACAAATCGGCTGTTAAGCAAATTTTGTCTATATTTGAGGACATGGCTTCCTTTCTTAGATTTTCTCTCGTGGCGTTATATAGATTGGGAATCATGCTATGAGATATGATTTTTCGGCTTGGTAGCTGATAGCCCGGAATCCAGCTTGCAAATTTTTTAAAAGCTGGCTCCTCAACGTGAGAAAATGGTTGGCAGCTCGTAATAAACAAATCTAGAAGGTCACCATCAATTTTTCGCTTTAGATTATTTGATATTGTTTTAGTCGTGCCAAATCTCTCTAACGTGGTTTGTGTTCTATAGGTGGCGCGTGACTACGACGTGGCCACGATCCCCGTGGAGGTAGATGGAAGTTCTGCAGTATTGGTTATTGAATCTGTAGGGTCATTAGGGACAAAAGTTGCAGTAACTGGAATAGTTACCTCCGCCGAGGAACTTTGTTGCGGCTGCGACCTTGCTTGCTGCTGTACTGTTCTTACTGCAAATGTGCTTTTAAATTCCCGGTTGATCCCTTGTAGCTGTAAGGATCACCACAAATACGACACCTTGCGTTTTTATCAAGGCAGATAATTTTTTCGAAGTGGTCCCAAATAGCACTAGTATTTGCGCGTGACATCTTTAGTGACTTTAGTGTCCCTTAAATCGACCCAATGTGTGTCTGGCGGTGTTTTTTTTTACAAAGAAAGGTCATTATATTAGGAAAATGGCTTACAAAAGAAAAATATTCATGAAAATTTCAAAAAAATATTTATTTTCATTGGTTTTCAGTATGTCATTTATAAATGACATTGCCAATTTAAGTATGTACTATGCGTACTCTAAACCTGTCATACAGGACGGACGTTGTCAACTTAAACTATTAAAATATTCTTCTTATATTCTTAGGACACAAACGAATAAAATAACAAAAATGTACGTAATCACACACACCTTTTGAGATCATAGTTATCACATATGAAATAGTTACCTTACACACACTTATAAATGCAAATTACTGGAATTACACATAACAAAATTACACATAATAATAAAAAATAGTCTTTAGCTCTACTTTCTGAGCAGAATAAAAAACTTATTTAAAACTTGTAAATTAAAATTAATAATCATTTTCTATATAAAATAAAAAAAGAAACCTATTTTTCCTTGTGGAATAAAAGAAAGCAATTTTTTTTTGGTGTACAGCATAGCCTCTGGTTACATTTAGGACACAAAACTGTGGTCTTACCGCTCTTACACAGACGACACCGACCCTGTGTAGTAAAGGTGACGAAATGGTCATAGCAGTCCAGACGTACTTCAGTTACAGGTCGCGGTAAGAATGGCTTTGTAATTACATCAGGTACGTGATCTAATGTAATTCTTTTCAGTTGAGACTTGGTATTAGCTTTGATTAGCCCGAGAGCAATGTGTATACGAAACTTTTTCAGCGGCATTTTTTTCTCTGTAAGTTGCAAACAGTCGCGACGGTGCAGTAACCAACTATTATTCAGGGCAATATCTAATACCTGGGCAAATATTGACATATACCAACGCCTAGTTTTCATGTGGATTCGGTATAACGCAGTCAACATATCCGCTATGTCTACTCCTCCCATATGACGGTTGTAAATTTTTATTACGTTGGGGCAAGGAACGGAAACTCTTCTCTTCTCTTTTTTATCAAATCTATCGGCTGTAGTAACCGGATCTTGCGCACAGAAGGAGCTGGCGATATGAATGCATTGATTGTCGACCCATTTAGTAACTGCAATTTTTTTTTCGTTGTCACATACCACTTCATATGCTCCTCTACCCTTTTTCTTCATATCTTTATCACTACTTAAACTGCAATTTCGTAATCTGTCCTTTCTTATTGTGCCTAATGATAGTATACCCCATTCGTTTCGTAAATAGTACAGCAACTCTAGTGACGTAAACCAGTTATCAAAATATACAGTGCACAGGGTGGGATTAGATATAGATTTGCATAATCTCACCACCGTCTTTCCTCCAACACCTAGATAATTCTCTTCCCACTCTGTGAAATGTACATTTTGGAATGTATTTGATCCATCGTAAGCAAAAAAATCGTAAACCATCCCCGAAGACCCAGCTCTAACCAGAAACTTAAAGCCCCACTTGTGAGGTTTTTTAGGGTTGTATTGTTTTCGGTTTGAACATTTGAAATTGAATGGATGAATTTTTAATTTTAAAGAATCAATTTGAAAATCAAAACACTTATTCAGATCGAAGGTTCAAATTTTTGCTAAATAAATTTGAAATTAATTAAAATTTGTAATTGTAAATGATGAAGTTGAAAATTAAAACATTTACTTAAATTAGATGTTAAAATTCTTGCTCAACACAGTTTAAATCAAGTTTTCTTATATCTGCCACTTTTTCTTAATATTTGTAATTTTAAAGAATCAATTCGAAAATCAAAACATTTATTCAGATCGAAGGTTCAAATTTTTGCTAAATAAATTTGAAATTAATGAAAATTTGTAAAATAATAATTAATTAATTAATTAATTTTAAACTAATAATTTACTTAACACTATCAACATTTATCAATAGTATGACATAACCTATAAACTCAGTTTCTCAACTTTTGTGTCAATCTAACAATTAATCAATCAATCATAGTTTACGATAATGAAATATCAGTGTACAATTATTTACCTTTATTGTTGTAGTTGTTGTAAATGACGAATCTAAGCACTCCACATTTTCACTACAGACACAGCTGACGATACTTTAACCACACGTGTGAACTTGTATTATGACGCTTTCTTGTTTTTCCAACGCCAAGAACGTTCGAGAAAGACAAAGACAGAGACACAAGCATGCGCCGATTCAATGCGCCTAATTCTCTAGTGCTGCGCGCGCGGCAGACCGATCATAGTTGAGTGGGAGAGAGACGCAAGGCATTCGGCGGGCCTCTCTCTCGTTCGGTGACTCATCGTAACGTTACCGAGCGTTACACTTTTTCATAAGTGACTCCCAGCCGCAACCTAATTTAAGACGTTGTCACGTCAAAATACCTTAAAAATTTACGCTATGTAACTACAAGCAATAATTAATGAAAAAGTTCAGTTAAAATTATCCAAACACACAAACTTAATATTTAAAATTTTAACACACGTGGAGACTGAACTAACTGAAACTTCATTTGCAAAGTGCATACACCTATGAATCTTATGATTTCATATATTGCGTAGGATTATTTAAAAAAAATAAAGACCCTTATAAATATGTTTAAAAAAATCATGGCGGTTACCACAATGGTTATATATTAAAAGAACTTAAATTCTCATGACGTGAGGTTCAAATTTCAAATCTACGGTTGATATTGTATGAATATTATATTACATGTATATATATGTAATATATATGATACAGTCATAGTGGTGAAATAGCTATTATACATAATGACTGGTCGTTATGAATAATAACCAATTTGACTAGACAATAAATTAATCACTTTATCCGGATATTATTCATAATAGCGGGTCAAAGTTAGCCAAAGTAATAAATACGATCTAACTGACTTGTTACCCCTCCTATTACTATGTAAGTTGGGCACTAAGCATGGTATTCTAAATCAACTTTACGCAAGGAATCAGTTCACTGTCGGCAAAGAAACGTTTTTTTCAATTGATATTGTTCCCCAACATGAAGTTACCTTCAGAGAATGTGCAAAAAAAGAGTCGCATCTTGGCGCGGCCAAGGATTTTAGCATAGCAACTGTACTGGAGAGTGCGTTTCTTAATCACTGGTTGTACCACAATGTTGGACAATAGCTCAGTGAAATAGGAAATCATTTAAATAGGAAAAAATTTAAATATACTGTAAATGTAATTTAAAAAAAGTTCGGTTAGTTTTTTTACTTTTTGACGCCCTTTCAGCGATAAATAAAAATGTAGTAATAGTGTAATATTGCTACATTGATTATTTATGTAGGTATGCTTATGACAAATTGAAATATAATTTTGTAATCCTAACATACTTATTTTATTACATTATCCAAGTCTTCGAAGTTATTATATAAAATTGCTAGTTAATGTGATGAATTCTGCGTCTATTAGGACTTTATCTAAATTGAGTAGACATTATAAACAATGGCTAGTAAATATCCAGGTTTATTACTTTGTCTGTAACATATATATATATTTGGCGCTCTCACTCTCGAAATGGATATGAGGTATGGTATGGTTGGTAGGTACCTATAATATAGTGGATAAATAAAGGAAAAAAATAAAAATATCATTGACTGAAGTAAATTTAACTTTATTTGCTTAATTCTAATAACCTAAGATTTCCATTATTACGTAGAATTGATTATAATGATTATCAATAATCTGTTAGTATCCAGGGCCGAGCCGCGCCTGTGTGTGAAGTGTGCGGCGCACACAGGCGCCAGGCCAGTAGGGGCGCCGGAGCGGAATAGTAATCAATATCGAATAGTAATCAAATAAAAAAGAAATTATCTGGTTACCAGAATTTAATAACGAAAAGAAAACAAAAGACAGTGGTAGAGCCAAGCAGTTCGCTGCATGAATGGGCCGGCTCGACCGGTGAAATACCACGACCTCTCAGAAGACCGACGTAAAGTGGCTCATGCCGCGTTTCGTTCGGTGAGAGAGGAAAAATCATTAGAGAAACCATGTCATTTCAGCCATGAAGGTGTTGTAATAAATTCAAAAAGCGCTTTGTGTAGTGGTGAGTAATTTCTATATCATTCCATAGTATAAATTAAAGTTGCTTTCCGTTGTCTGTCCCCTTATATGCTTAGATCTTTAAAATTAAGTAACAGATTTTGATGTGGTTTTAATAATAGATAGAAAGTGTCAACGGGGTGGTTTTTATATCTAATTTAGTATAGAAAATGAGATTATTTTCGAGATTTAGGACTTTAATTGTAAACGTAAAAAATTTTTCGCCGGGTCAGATAGTAAATATAACTCTTAAACACACTTGCGGCGCGGCCCTGCGTAGATTCAATTCCGATTCTGGATAATATAGCTATTATGAATTTATATATTTTATATTACCATGGGTAGACCCAATAACACAGCAGCCCGAATAAAGGCTAATCGTAGCCTGGAAAGTATTGTAGATATTTTTTCAGTATTATGTCTTAACTCCTAACCGTTTAAGAGTTCTGTTCTGTAGCTTTTTAATCAGCACAACAACATCGATGTAGATTCTAGCATACTTAACAAGCAACACGCTAGCCCTACATACTACTAAGTAGATAAGTTTGGTCAATTGTAGTACTTTCTTCTAATTCCTAACCGTTTAAGAGTTGTGTGGCTTCTTCATCAGCACAGCAAAATCAGGTGTTCACACCCTAAAGCATATCCCTAAGAAATCACTAACTAAAACACTATCATCATAATTCATCATTAGCCTATTGCAGTCTACTGCTGGACATAGGCCTCTCCCAATGTGCGCCACAACACCCGATTCTCTGCCTTTCGCATCCAGTCTTTTCCAGCAGCCTTTCTGAGGTCGTCTGGCCATCGGGCTGGTGGGCGTCCTACGCCACGTTTACCAAGACGCGGTCTCCACTCAATGACCTTCTTACTCCATCTACCGTCTGTCCTTTGGCAGATATGACCAGCCCATTGCCACTTCAGCGAGCTTATTCTGCGAGCTATGTCCGGTTACCCCAGCTCTCTGGCGGATATACTCATTCCTGAGTTTATCCTTCAGAGATACCCCGAGCATAGCCCGCTCCATAGCTCGCTGAGCGACCTTAAATTTGTGGACGAGCCCCGCCGTGAGTGTCCACGTTTCGGCACCGTAGGTCATTACCGGTAGGACGACTTTGGTCTTCAGACATTGCGGTATAGGCGAGCTGAAGACCCGACGCAGTGATGACGGAATTACTACAGAGCTTCTAAAATCCGGCGGGACTCCTATCCTAAAGGAATTAGCAACTCTTTTTAATTCCGTCATACACCAGGGCATAACACCACAGGCTTGGGGCAGGAGTGCGGTGGTGCTGTTCTTCAAAAAAGGTGATAAAACCTTACTGAAGAATTACAGACCCATCTCACTCCTGAGCCATATCTACAAGTTGTTCTCGAGGGTCGTCACGAATCGTCTCGCTGTAAGACTCGACGAATTCCAGCCTCCGGAGCAGGCCGGGTTTCGAAAAGGCTTTAGTACGGTGGAGTACAAACCGAGGAGTACAATCAGCCGCTGTGTATGGCATTCGTGGATTATGAAAAAGCTTTCGACTCCATCGAAACTTGGGCAGTTCTGGGTGCATTGCAGCGATGTCGGATTGACTGGCGTTATATCGAGGTGTTGAGATGCTTGTATGACACCGCCACGATGGCTGTCCAGATACAGGACCAGGTGACGAACTCTATCAAGCTGAATCGAGGTGTAAGACAGGGAGATGTCATATCTCCCAAACTCTTCACCAACGCTCTGGAGGACGTCTTCAAGACCCTGGATTGGACTGGACAGGGTGTCAACGTGAATGGTGAGTACATCTCACATCTTCGGTTCGCCGACGACATCGTTGTAATGGCAGAGTCGCTGGAACAGTTAAGCGGAATGCTGCGCAGCCTAGACGAGTCCTCCCGGCGTGTCGGTTTGAGCATGAACTTGGACAAAACACTATACTAGTATACAGTTTTTGGTAGTTGCATCGATTTATCCTGGTTTCCATCATCAGATCCTGACCTGGTAAAAATGTGACCATCTCAGAGGTGAACACTATACAACAAAAATTTTCGAAAATATCGGTGAACAGATATAAAAAAAAATTAGTGTCCGACCGAAGCTTCGGCTTCGGCTTCGGCCACCTTCGGCCAAAAATCTATCTTCGGCTTCGGCCAGATTCTGGGCCGAAGTCGAAGGTCCAAGAACAGTCGGAATTAAAGGAACTGTTACGAAAGAGTGAGTGACTAAGGTACCGGAATGCACTTAGATCAGTGTCTGGATCCAATCCTCAATCACCGAGAGAAAAGCGCCATAAGCCATTTTACGCCGATATTCTTCTTTAGCTGTAGATAATATTGAATAGAATTATGAAATTACTAATAGTGTATAAACCTTCGGCTTCGGCTTCGGCCGAAGGTTGGGGAAATGGCCGATTAATCGGCTTCGCCTTCGGCTTCGGCCAAAAATAGACCTTCTTTCAGACACTAAAAAATATACATAAAGACGAATTGAGAACCTCCCCCTGTTTTCGAAGTGGGTTAATAAGTTAAAACATTCAGATTCCTAAAAAAAGAAGCGCTTCATAGATTTCGCACACAGGCGCCATGGGCGGTCGGCGCGGCCCTGTTAGTATCATTTCGGTTATAGGTGCCGGCAAACAACTTGAGCATCGCGTGAGGTGTTTGCGCATGTACACTTATGTACAAAACCACTATCATTGAAAAACGGCATTTTTTTTATTATTGGCATTTAATTTTGTTATGTTTCATAGTTCATATTATCGTGATAATCCCCAGACTTCGTGCCGGCTTTAAATAAAAGTAGTGCGTTGGGCACGAAGCCGTTCTCAGACCCTGCGTGGACAATAACAAGGCGATACCCTTTCGATAAAGGTTTTTTTAATCCTTGGGTTGATCCATCTGACCAAGCCTTAGTGCTAGCATGAGATGAGTCCACATAAGACTCATCGGTGTATACGATGGGTCTACCTTCCTCCCTAAACCCTTTAATTCTTTTTAGGAATTCACCCCTTAGGAACCGAATATTTGTTTTTTCGATTAGCAGCTTTCGATTATTCTCCGTCTTCTTCCAACGAAAGCCCAACTCTTCGATCCGGTAAAATTAATATCATTTTTCAATTTTTCTCTTAGCTTTTCTACGGTCGGGAGCTCTTTATTTATGAGATGGTAATTATGAACGCATCTCCTTATTACCGATTGGTCAAAACTGTCAATATTAGTAATTTTTTTCTTAACCGATCTTTTTTTTCCGGGAGTCCGGAATACGGTTAATAAGCCAGACTTTTTTCCTTCGTCCACAATTCGCCGCACTGTGCTAACAGAAGTTTTCGTGGCTTCTGAAGTCCGCTCCTACGCTTCTTTATCACTCTTTGCATCTTTACTCAAAAAACAATAAACATCGTACACCATTTTTCTCGCTTGTCTTTTCAAAACAATGTTTGTTTTTCGTGGCATTGTATAATATAATATTATAACAAAAACACGCAAGTAAACACAAGGGACAGTAGGACTTCAACACGGTGCGGAAGGCAAGGGTCAACTGAGTTATATTTATTGTAAAATGTAAAATATTTCTTTAAAATATTATTCTTTTGCCTTTGTCGGCACATCAAACTCATCAAACATCAAATTTGAGATGATTTACAACTCAACAAAAAAAAATGCTCGCGTGTTATTTTAGAAAATATATTTTATACATATTATATTTACGTAGCGGCAAAATTTATCGTCTTATCAACAGTAAGGTCTATGGAAATAATAAAATTAATTAGACTTATGATATAAATGTTGTGTTGTAAATCATTTTGTCATATTATGACAAAATCTCAACGAAATGTGTATGTAATCATTGTGTGCACAAGCATACACTGCACTACACTGCAGCACGGTCAACTGACCAACGGGAGACAAGGTTCAACTGACCAACCAATCCTGTGCGTAATTAACGCACAGGATTGGTTGGTCAGTGTGACCCGCGCCCTCAACCCGCACCGCACCTCCAAAGAGACCTATTTTTTCGTTTCTGCGCATTCAAGGTCGATGTTCAAGTTGTTTGCCGGCTACTATACCATAGTGGACATTAAACAGCTTTATTCCAACACCGAAATGGTTACCTAGAATAGAGTGGATAAATAAAGAAAAAAACATAACGTTGACTGAACTAAATGAATCTTTATTTGCATACTTCTATTTTCATCTATTAGGTAGAATTGGTTAACAATTTAATAATCTGTTAGTATCATGTCGGTTACCAGACTGGATTTTTTGATAAACACCTTTATTGCTTACGGCTTACGATCGTATGCCCAGGAATGAATTATGGTCAACACTGTCGAATACATATGGGGTTGACGAGCGCCTAGTGCGGGCTTTAAGTTCCCTATATGAGAATCTAGAGCCTGTATCAGGGTAAATGGGGCTCACTCAGGCTGGTTTAATATCTATAAAGGTGTTCGGCAAGAATGTGTTGCGACACCATAACTTTTAAATTTTTACTGTCTCTACTGTCAACTGCCCATAGTTATTTAGCAAATCTGAAAGAGACTGAATGTGGTTTAAGCATGGATGAGTGGCGTGTCAAGTGTTGAACAGTGAACAGTCGCGGTGGTCCAGTGGTCGAGCACACGGCTTCTGATCCAACGGTCCGAGTTCGAATCCAGACGCTGGCTCACACCAAAGACTTTTCGAAAATGTTTTCGGAAGTTATGTGTGATAAATATCGATGACTGAAAACTTTGTGCCCAGTATGGCAATAGATTCGCCACTTATTCCATTGGGGACGTAAACATAACGGCGAGACTGCCTACACCATCGGGTAACAATGGCGTGAAGTTATGTTAACTATGTTTTTTGACTTAAAACTAAAAAAAAGCCTTAAATTATTAGCAATAAGATTGAAAACGGTTTAATATATCATGAACCTCCCCACCGCACCTACCCCGCTCCCCCCACGCCCCGTTCGCCTGGCACCGCTGCCGGTATTTATCACCGAAACGGTATTTATCGCCGAAATTGCTATGACTCTGCATTTTAAATCTGTGATATCTTCGAAAATATTTATTTAATTTACATGCTGTAAAAAGCCATATTGATCTTTATTAAATGCACAATGTATTTAAGATACTTAATTGGATAAGGATTAATACTGTATTGCTTAAAATCGCTTCGTAAATAAGCCATTATTTCTCGTACAAAGTAAAGGATAAAAAATGGTTATTGTGGGTTATTCCTAAGAGATAAACATATACCATCACGGACTTTTTTGTAGACCTTTTTAAGTTGTACAATACTGTAGTAAATTGTTTTGATCTATCTTGTAGGATTCAGTCAGCGTTTGCAATGTAAGCGCAAAAAATGTGTTTTTTTACGACCTCACATTAGAAACCTCAAAAATTGTAGCCTATGTGTTATTCTGATGTATAAGCTATATTGTGGTAAAGTTTCATTCAAATCCATTCAGTAGTTTTTACGTGAAAGAGTAACAAACATCCATACATCCATACTTACAAACTTTCGCCTTTATAATATTAATAGGATGGTATCACGATACGGTACAAAACTATATATTAAAAGTAACAGATACTTGTAATATATAGATTTCGTGAGAGACAGTATCTGATTTTTAAATATTGGCACGATATCAGATTTTGTATCTATATACGATTCATATCACCCACATCTAGGAGGCTGAGCATCCGGGTTTCGGATCAGGTGAGATGTCACGATATATTTAGTCGAATATTTACTTCAGTTTCCGGCAGCACTGCGTCACCTCTCTGAGTAGCTATATCTGACCCAAAAGCGGAGACAATTCGCGAACATCCAGGTTCTGGTTCAGGTGTGCACCCGTCGCTACGAATCTTTTCAGGCGTGTTAACAATGAGCGCAACATTGTCTTGAAACTCACAAGAGGGAGTTCTGTTTCGAGATGGAAATATTTCTGATCAAGGATCTACTGAATTTGATGGAATCAGTTCTTGAAGAAGGGAAGGCGATGGAGTTGAATAAGTGTCTGCAAAAGGTCTGGGAATATCGATCGTTTCTATTGAGTTTGTACTTTCTGTGCCAATATTCATATTAGACGTGCCTGCAATCACAGCGGCTGGTTCGTAATCTTCGTAACCAAAAGCATATTTATTCACTGGCCTAATACCAGGTCTTTCAAATCCATGAACTGCATTTTCAGCTACTGCACTTTTTAGAAAAGCTGGTGATAACAGTCTGGCTACATCGCATTGATTTATAATACGCCCTGGGTGCGATTTTTGGAAGAAATTTACCTACCTTTCAAAGTAAGTTTTCAATGGGCCGTAGACCGCTACATCCATGGGCTGCATTTTATGAGTTGTGTGTGGGGCCAAGGATACAATTACGACATTGTTCTTGCTGGCGTAATCTAAAGCTGGGTAATACTTGTGGCTCTCGTGGTTATCCAATAATAGAAGTATTTTTTTCTTAGGGGTAGGTCGAACATGTTCCACAAAAAAATGCATCCAATCAAAGAACCCCCCTATCTGAAGTCCAGCCATTTGGAGTACAGGTTCCTTGAGTACCGGGAGGCGCACCATCAAGTAGTCTAGGTTGCATCTTTTTTCTGGCGAAAATTAAGAATAGTGGGAGAAATGAACCAGCGGCATTACAACAACCTCTGACTGTCGTTAGTTGACCACGTTCTGCACTGGCGATTATGCCCACTTGTTTTTTTACTTTCGTTGATAGCACTTTAGGCGGCTTATTTGTGGTTGTAGATATACCATTTTCATCCATGTATATAATCTGGATGCATCACTATCATGTTTTACTGTTAAAGCTTCAAGGTTTTCATAAAAACGTCCAACTTCACGTCTGTTAAATCCTTTTGCCCTTGCAACCGATGTTGCCTCTGGAGTGCTAAGGGATATTTGATCGTGACGAGACAAAAATGACGATAACCAATCATCTCCAGCTTTTTCGTACTTGTCCCAGTTGTTCGGGTAGTTCAAATTATTTTTCTTGGCCTAGTTGAACGCTAAATGTTTAAATTCATCTCGAGTCAAGCCAAAAATACAGAATCCATATCTTTGAGATATGTCACCAACTCTATTTCCTGATCTTCAGTGAAAACAGGACGGAATCTACCAAGTTTTGAAGCAGCGATGCCGGTTTTTACATGCCTATACAAGGTTGCATAAGCCAAACCATACTTTTTAGCTGTGCTTTTTATTGATTCTCCTGCTTTGCACAAATTAATAGCTGTTTGCATAGCATTTTCCTCTCACGTTCCTTGCTTAGTTTTTTTTATATTTATTTACCATCTGAAAAAAATAAAAGACATTTTTAGATAATAAGTCAGCAATGAGAAATAGCGGGCAAAGAGGACACCATATCCACTTTGCCTGACTAGGTAAGTTTTGAGGTTAACACATTTCAAACAAAAACTAATAATTCTGACTCTCTGTTAAATATACCATAAAAACCTACTTTGATATGCTACTGAATTAAAACATTCCCAAAAATCAAGAACTAGTAATACAGGAGAAATGATCACTGTACTTACCGCGTAAAATCAATCTTTTATTTACGAAAACACAAATCTTCGTTCCGCGGACGGGACGCGACGCGGCCCCTCGCTTCGATGTTTGCCGCGTACTCAATCAAGATGGCCGAACATAACAGTAGTGGCGTGTTGAATGACAAACTAATAATATGAGTAGTGGGGAGTATTCACTTTGCCCGGGGTATTCACTTTGCCCGGCCTTCCCCTACGTCTTTCCACCTTTTCATCCTGCTAAACTGAGCTGTACGTATCTACTTCAATAAAGGAGCATAATTATTGATATGAGTTACAGGGGTACAAAATATTCATATATTTTTGTCAACGAAACCTGTCCATCATCAAGTATTGCGTCCATGTTTTGTACCCCTTGACTGCCTGTGAAGGTTTCCCTTCCTATCGGCAAAACACGAGATTTCCATTCTGATTCAGGCTCAGGTTCATATGACACATATTAACAGTGGTAGAGCCAAGCAGTTCGCTGCATGAATGGGCCGGCTCGACCGGTGAAATACCACGACCTCTCAGAAAATCGACGTAAAGTGGCTCATGCCGCGTTTCGTTCGGTGAGAGAGGTACCCGGAGGCCCACCCCCTTTCCCCATCCTTTCGTTTCCCCTATCCCCTAAAGGTCGGCAACGCAACCGTAACACTATATGTGTTGCTGGTGTCCATGGGCGGCGTTGGTTGCTTACCATCAGGTGACACGCCTGCTCGTTTGTCCTCCTATCCCATAAAAAAAAAAAAAAAAAAAAAAAAAAATGACGATCCTGGAGTTGGCGGTTGTGGTGATACTGCACTTGAAATACTCGCTATGAAATTCGCAATTACCTCTCTGTATCCTCACTGTCTACATCGGCTTCGTCGGGCTGGTATTCCTGATCGCTGCCTCCACTGAATGGGTCTTCGTCGTTATCAGAATTTTCTAAGTAATGCACTAATTCTTTCGCAGTGTAATTTTTTCGAGCCATTTTAATAAATATCCAATGAAAACAAAATTACGAGTATAACCTCAAACAGCAATGCACTTTTTCTAGAGCAGTGACAGTTCGTAATTTGTCAATTTATTGTCAATAGTTGGTGTGTGCGCATATATGACTCATAGAACGTGTGAAACGGGAATATTTTATCCCACGTCCATGAGTCATATATGAGGCAAATAAATAAAATCAATTAAATAAAAAGCACCAATTATTTTTATGAATTATATTTACATACGAGAATGTGAACGTTATTAACCTATCAAAAAAGAAAAGACGTGGACTTGGGGTAGTTGTAAATTGTATTGTGTAGGGACAGTTAAGTTGTTAAGATTGTTGTTTTTATTAAATTCACTAGAGGACCCGACAGACTTCGTCCTGTCAAAAAGATTTGTAAGGTGGCAGTTTTTTGTTCCTACGTATTTTATAGTCGGGGCAAAAAATTCTTCTGAACAGAACCGTCACCCTGGTGATAGGGCGTTGTGAATAAAAAATAATTAAATAAAACATATTATATAAGGATTTAAAAGTAATCGCTTTATTGTTAATCATGTGAATCATAATTATTCACAAAAAATTGTTTTATTATCATTGTAGTGCTTTATGATATACGATGTTTTTTGTTTGATCACCTGGGGCATAGACAAACAAAACTGATGGGTTTTCCAACTTTGGAACAGGCAACATACAATTGACCGTGTGAGAAACATGGGTTTTCCAGATTAATACCACAAACACTTAATGATTGCCCCTGTGACTTATTTATGGTCATAGCAAAAGCAAGCCGCACTGGAAACTGTAGTCGTTTAAACTGAAATGGCACATCAGTCGGAATTATTGGGATGCGCAGTATGAGAACATTTTCTCCTTTATACTTTCCTTTGGTTATAGTTGTTTCTATCACGTTGTTTAATTTTCTTATCGCTAACCGTGTTCCGTTGCAAAGACGCGGTTGGTTGATATTTCGCAACATAATAACAACCGATCCAATCTTTAATTAAAGATTGTGAGGTGGCAATACTAGTCCAGCGAGTTTAAAAATTCCGGTGAATAGTTGACTACATTATCTTGGTTAGTATCAATCAACTGATTTATATATCCTCAATTCGACTGTAATTTGTTCTTGAATTTCGAAATATAATTCATTTACATCAATGTTTTTTGCAGCCGAATATAGCTAATGTAGCTCGTTCACTCAACCAATTCTGGTTTCTGTAGTTTTCAGAAACATCGGGAAGAACCTTCTGAATGAGTTCATCTTATGATCGAGTTAACTGACAAAAACTTTGAGGAAAGTTAATGCAGTCAGTCAACTTGTCTATAGGGAATTTGCCATTACCAATGTCAATGAGTTGTTTAGAGAATATGTTTCCAGATTAGTCATTTTGCAACTCGACACGCATATTCTTGCTTAAATGAAGTACTTTGACATGTTTCCACAAATTGGAGGACTTTAGACATGCATTGAGTTCATCTGGTGGCGTTGATCGTAAAATCACTGGCAATGTTTGACCAAAATCTCCTGCTAATAAAATCAATGCACCACCAAATCGGTTATAATTGCTCCGTAGATCTTTTAAGGTTCTGTCTAAAGCCTCCAAAGATTTTTGATCCCAAACAATAATTTTACATTGCTGCAAAACCTTTGCCATTGCAGAGTTCTTCGAAATGTTGCAGGTTGGAGTTTCATTGCTTTGCATATTTAATGGTAATTTTAGTGCTAAATGGGCTGTTCGACCACCTTCAAGCAAAGTTGCAGCAATTCCCAACGAAGCGAGTGCAAGTGCAATTTTATTTTGTGAGCGATATGTTGCTAATATTATACGTATGCATCTAAGATGTAAATCCCGCCAGATTCATCATTTGTTACCTTCATAAGAGTATCAAATACATACTTCTAAATTCAGACATTCAACAGTGGAAAATTTGTTTGAAATTAACTCTTTCAAAGTGTTGAGGTCATACAGTTTTTCTCGATGCAACTCTTGGTTAAAAGCGTCATGCATTGGACGATTAGGCGCGGCCAGACCTGATTAATATTTTTTATCTTTTTATTATGAATTAACAGTATGTTTGATATGTTGATGATATCAAACATACTGCACATGTCCTCAATTGAAATCAATGCTTCATTGTAAATTTCTTCACTGATTTGTATATTTGGATTTCTCATTCTATTCCGTATTTGATACAAAATATCATCACACATATAATCCTTGTACTTGATCCACAAATCAATTGAGTTTGATTGGAAGCATGTAGATTTGATTATTGTAAACAATGTTCGTATTTGATGAGCGTGTGATGATATTACAGCATCATTGAGAGTTTGATCCCAATGAGCGTCATTTTCTAGCATTTGCAAACGTTGACAGGCTTCTCTGTAGGATCCCCACAATTTACCATTAATAGTTCGTTAATTTAGGAATGATGTTGGGCCACGTACATTGATAATATCATCATTTTGGCATGTTTCAAAAAAACTGGTTAACGTCGTAGATGGTGGCTGAGCAGCTCTTTGTACTGCATTCTGTGCTGTAAAATACACTCTTTGTCCATTTTCTAAATGCACAGCTAAGTGAACAACAACAGAGTGTCTCTCATAAATAGGAAAAGAAAATATTCGCCAAACTGTTTCATTACTACTTACATAGCGGCCCATTTGGTATTGGGGAACTTCATCATTGGAATTCTTTGCCCCAATTCCAATCACAGCCATATCACTCCCTTTGGTCACATATTTGCGAATGTATTTAATAGATTTCACTGAATGGCAAGATTCAACGTTGATGTGTGCTGTGAATGGCTATGATAAAATGAGTGAGTATGGAACAATCCAACGATTAATTATCTATTTCAATATCTTGTTGATTTAATTTGACAATTGTAATTTTCCATTGTCTGCTGTCGATCGGCGACGATACAATGGATAACCGTCATTACCAGTAATTGTTTCCGATATTAATGTCCGTGGATATCGTTTTGAACATTTACCATCCATCATACACTGTGAATTTTAATTAAGAGCTCTACAGGAACCATATATCATGTTTTTGATAATTATCCTATCACCATCAAAGAATAATAATAATTACTAACATGTTTTGCTTACAGATTTCCGCTGCTTTCAAGTTATCCATTAATATTAAATGAGTTATTATAATTAATGATGCCATTTTCAGACATATTAAAAGTAATTTGGAATTGATTGTTTTTTTTAAATATTTCCATGTACAGTATTGGTTACAATGGATGGTATTCTTTCAAGACCACTAGATTTGGCCACCAACATTGTCATCTTCTGCTGGAAACAAGCTTTCCTTCTTATCAATGGAAATGTTATCAACCTATAAAAATAAATTCACTAGTTATTGTAAGAATATATAGTCTTGGTGGTCCAGTGGTCGAGCACATGGTTTCTGAATACAGAGGGCGCGGGTTCGAATCCTGGGTCACACCAATGATTTTTCGAAATTGATTAATTTCGAATGTTATGCGTGATAAATATCGATGACTTAAAACTTTGTGCTCGATATGGCAATTGGTTTGCCACCTATTCAATTTGGGACGTAAACATAACGGCGAGATGAGGCTTAACAGCCACAGCCTACACCTTTGGGTAGAAAAAGAGGTGAAGTTATGCTATGTATGTTTATAAAGGAATACAATCGTAAACTATTAGGTTAAATACACTATTACTTACTGCCCAACTTCGCAATGCACATGCTACCTGGATTTCGGGGGCAATAATGTCTCCACGAGAATCATTGGATAAATCCTCTTATTAATTTAATAATCTGTTTACCAAAGTCTTCTATATTGATTGCGAAAATTGTCATCACTTTACTCGTGTAAACGATTTACGTATTCATATGAAACTGTTGTTTTAGAGGTCGGCGGATAGTTTAGATTAATTTTAAATCTTTAAAATCAATTTAATCAGTCCTTTTGTCTTCCATTTTAAAAAAAGATTTCCATAATGATGAGCAATACAACAACTTAAGCTAAAGTAAACATTTTTGACGTTTATGCAGTTGGTACCATCGTTAAACTAGGGGTCTGGTGAGACTAACTTTTTTTCTAAACATAGTCCACCTATTTGCGTTAGTCTTAATTACTTTTACTACATTAACTTAGCAAATTTTCTTGTGTTTCATTTGCCGGTACGGTACTTAGCATTAAAAAAATTTAAACTTTTGAAGTACTCCCAAGTGCTTATATAATTTTCATCTGTGCCTTGTCCAGTTCGTTATTAAACTACGTTCGTAAATTGTGCGATTTTCTATTTATTTCCGATGCAGAAGTATTAAATTGTTCGGCCAAACGTTCTACCGCTGCAGATTTCTTTACTCAACTTTTATAATCAGGGTTCGATGTTAGCCACAGTTCTGGCAGCGCTTCATAAAATATAATCAAAGATTTGATTTCCTCTGAAGACCACGCGCGTGACGTCATTAGTGTAGGTAAAATTTCGCGCACGTTCGAAATTAGCGACACTTGTGTCGGAAAGAGAGCACGTCCTGCCTCTACGACGGCGACACAGACACTAGAGCGGCACACTAAGTAGGACTGTTGATAAAATATCGATATATCGAAATATCGATATTTTTCCTTAAAAATATCGTTATTTTTCGCCGATATTTTTTTTCACGATATATCGGTAGTTCGATATTGAAATGTACATATCGACTTTCGATATTTTTATGAAAATATTTTTTTTTGGACACAATAACTTAAATTATATCGTCATCGCAAACTTAAGGTTGTCTGGAAGAGATCGCCACATGCGATAAGACCGCCTTTTGTACTTGATCGACATTTACTATGTACTAATTACTTCAATGTAATGTATAAAAATTGCGTACAATAAAGCGTATTCTAGTCTAATCTTAATATACTGTATTTGAAAAACTAATAAACAATCGTCAAGTCATCCCATAAGCAATGACAAACAGCGCTCCCCTTTACGAGTTCAAGCTAATTCTTGGCAATGAAAAAATTTTGCATCAAATTATAACTGATTAGTGTTTATAGGTATCGCGTATTGTTTTTTTTTTGCTTAAAAACACTTTCACAAGGGCCCGCAGGGCTTAAGGAAAACTCTTTGAACAACACCCTCTTTCTATTAATAGACGTAACATATGAATTTTCTGTACATGCATTTTTAGGAGTATGTATTTTTATATGTACCTACATAATTGATTAGTATCTATAATTTTAATTTCCCTAAATCATCTTATGTTATGTCATTAATACATAGTGAAACAATTGTCAATGAATGTGTTAAGCCACTGTTAACTATCACAACGATATAATTTACGTTAATATTTACGTTTATATGTTTTCTGGACGCAGCTGCGGCAAAAAAAAATTCTATTATATGCATGTATTTTAAGAAATTATATTCAAGTAGTGTTTTTTGCACTTTGTCGTGAAAAGTTATCAAAGATGTGGAAATGCAACAAATTTAGCAACACATTTGAAAAAGAAATCCATCATTCATTTGCAAAACTATCCATCAGAGTAAGTATAAATACTAAGAAAATAATCACGAAAAATGCAGAAGGAAATTATCATAATGAGTCAGTCGTATAGTTACTACCACCAAAATCAAATATTGACCTTACTGACAACGGTACCGAAAACTAAATACATGGTATATGAAAGAGAAGATATCTTAATAAATAGTTTTTTAAGATCTTAATTTACTACCTTTCGTCCATAGATGTCACTA
This sequence comes from Euproctis similis, assembly GCA_905147225.2. NCBI lineage: Eukaryota > Metazoa > Arthropoda > Insecta > Lepidoptera > Erebidae > Euproctis > Euproctis similis. The sequence continues at coordinate 11,511,570 of LR990119.1, forward strand.
CATCTGAAATGAAATCAATTCTCCATCGGTAATCTTTAGAGTAGTTTTAGCTTATGGACATAGATGGCGATACGTTAGAATAAATGGTTAATATATTGACTGGTTAATTTACCGCCTTTATAACCAACCACCCATAGTATATTGGACTCGCTGGTCTTCACCGATCACAAAGTTAAGCTACGTTGGGCGTGGTAAACACTTGGATGAGTAACCGTTTTTATTTCGATAAAATTGTTCAATATTTTATTTACAACAATTTTTATTCACAATATTTTAAAGCATTGTAGTAAATACGATTAATTTAAAACGGCAGCAAACGGGGCGTTTAACGTTTGCATGTCGTTTAAGAAGTTTCACTTCAAAATATCGATATATCGAAATATCGATATTTTTTTTCGATATATCATACCCCGATATTGATATTTTTTAAAATATCGATATATCGAAAATCCGATATTTTTAAAAATATCAACAGTCCTAACACTAAGTGTCGCGGCAGTGTACACACAGAGACATTCCATGTATACACTGAGTGTTTAGTTTCTGGTGTCGTTGTGTATGCGCGCCATAACGGCGGTCGTGCTGCTCACGTCGGAACGGCAGCGTATGTATATCTGACGGCGTGCTTCGTGTTGTGAGTACATTTGCATATCGTCGGGGATAGTGCAAATCCGCTGAACTAGCATTGGATAATTCCGCGTATGTGACAATTGTAGCCAATTAAAGTTTAGGCGGGCAAATCTCGCAAAATCTTGATAGGCTGCCACCCCCTTGACACCAATTTCGACCAATCTGAAGCCAATCAAAATGAGCTTGATCATTGAACTAATAAAGTTATTAAGTTATAACTTTTTTCTGTAAAACTGGACGATTGCAGATACGCTGTCTTTACGTATGGTAGATTCACGAATCTGCACTATCCCCGCAGATATACTGAGATAGATTGATAGCTCCCCTACTGCAAGGCGTCGTACGTACGTATAAACATATACATGTTTCCCTACCTAAATAAAAATTCATTGAGATTATTTCAAATATGACTAAAATAAAACGAAAAATATATGTAAAAATATTTTATATTGATAATTGTTGTATTTTATTAACAATATTATAATCAATTCTCCAGCGACACCAAATCATAAGACTGTATCTATTACCTTGTCCTTGCCCCAATCGTAAGAAAATCATGCTATTGTTGTTCTTTTGTATTGACAAGGTACATTAGGTACATATTGTAATTTTAAAAACATTTTATTTTCACAGATAGGTACACAACACATAATCATGTTTTTCACAAATATTCGCGTATTCGTCATAAGCCAAATGAACAGAAAATCGTATACAATAACTTTCCAGGTCAAAAGATTTATTTTAAAAATCTAGTATTACTGAAAATCTCTTTGAAATCTAAAATAAAGTTCCCAAAATAACAAAAAAAAATCATAACTGTCAAGAAGTCCAAAGTCAAATACGCACTTATGACGTTTCATTTTATGTACCGTAGATAGATACAACAAAATAAATTAGACATTACATATTTGAAGAAGTTTTTCGACTTCGACTTTCGTTAATTTTATTCATTTCATGATATAACAGAACAATAAACAAAGATCAATTTATTTGTAATTGGTTATTAAATTAATTAATAAACACGATAAATTACTCATCATGTTCTATTACATTAAAACAATGATAATCCGTGTAATGGAATATCAAACTGAAATAAACGCCTAACGGCGACGAGAAATGCGGCCGGCGCTCCTGGCGCATGAGAGGCCATGATGTCCCTTGCTGTCGACAACCTCTCCGCAGCGACATAAATGCGAAGAAACACAGGGAGCACCTAAACGAAGACAAGTTGCGATACGGAAAGTCGTATTAAATATTAGTTTAGTACTATAAAGTTTAATTGTAAATATTATCATCTCAACTTAGTCGTCAGTACGCCCTGCCAAAATGTTCTAAGCTTTACCAGGCTGATGCCCATTGAACGCGGACCAAGTTGTTGATGTGTCGCAAACGCCCTTTGATCTGCGTCAAAAAACCAACACTCGGCTGGATCGGAAAGAAGACTCCACGTCCTGTTTTATTAGTGGATTTTGTCTGGGGTCTGGATAAAGCTTCTAGAGATGATCTCTCACTTAAAATTACATCGTCTATTCGATATCCATCACGTTTCCTCACGATGTTATGTAAAATAACACAAGCCTTTACACTGGTTTTGGCAAATTTTGGGGAACAATCGATGGGTCGATGGAATATTCTCCATTTATTACTCATAATTCCAAATGCGCACTCAACATAGCGACGTGCTCTGCAAAGTCTGTAGTTAAATATGCGTTGTTTTTATTTAAATTATGGCCGGAATAGCTTCGTAACTTATGTTCATTCATTGGGAATGCATCATCAGCAACAAATACAAGGAACTGTAAGTCTTCCTTCAGTTATGGGTTTTGGCTGTGGAATGTGTAAATTTTGCTGCATCAACAATTTCCAAAAATGTGTGTTTTGTAGTATAGAGGAATCACAATCTTTGCCATATGCACCTATATCAACAAAAATGAACGAATAATTTGAATCTACAACTACCAAATGGATAATTGAATAGAATTTCTTGTAATTCATATACGAGTACATTGAACCACCATCTGGAAAATTTTGAATGCGAATGTGCTTTCCGTCTATAGCACCAAGGCAAATGGGAAAAGACGCTCCTTTTTTAAAACCCTCTGCTACTGTTTTCCACTTTTGTTCATACATATTTTTTAAATATTCACTACGGAAGTTTTCCCATATTTTTGGCAAACAAAATTTATAATTTCACTTAATGTACTGATTTCTAGCCTGTAATTGTAGTGCAGATCGGTCAGAGAGCAGTTAATAAACCAACTCCATTGTGTTCATTTTCTGAATTTTTATAAATAAAGTTATAATAAGACATAAATCTGGGTATTTTACTGCTGCTTTTAAGCCATGTTTCATTCAATAAGCATATATCAACATTTTGTTCACACAGAAATGTGTAAAGTAAGGCTTTTTTACTCTGTAAGCTTTGTATGTTGAACTGTGCTACGCGTAAAAATGTGTCCATAAATTTAAATTAGGTTTGATAGTAATATTTCTCTAACTATTTTATTAGTAATTGGCGTGCTTTCTTCATTATTCCCTAGTTCTATTATAGACTTAACTATTGCATTAATAATAATCTCATTATCAAGGATTTTTTTATCAGTATTAAGTGTCTCATTTGTGCTTTTTACTATCTTGTCTGGCTGAGATTGTGACTGTAAAGATCTGAGAATAGGAAAGCCCCCATGAAAAGTTTTTTCATGTGCGTCAGCTACTATGAGCTTTGTTAATACTGACTCATGAGGAATAATCACCGGGTGCTTTGCGTTGTCAGTCAATTGACTATGTTTAATTCTCCCACCAACACGTACCAATCCATTGTTATCAATAAAAGTTGTCAGCTTGTACAACGAGCTCTTTTTGGCAAGATGTTGTTTTGCACTTAACAACCGAATTTCCTCGCTGAGGCATTGCTGCTGGCACCTTCGGATGCAACAATCTAAAGCATCCCTTATTTCTAGTGCTGACAGAAAACTGGATTTTGTTTTTGTAGCGTTTCGAGACCTACACAATAATAAAAATCTTCGACAGAATGCAACTACTCTTATGAGTTTTCGCAGCGAAGTAAATTTTGAAAAAAGATCACCAGTATCTTCTATGATTGTTGCTGATTGTACCTTTACAGTTTTCTTTTCAAGCTTTGTACAAATTCCTTTAGGTCTAGAATATTCTATAACTTCACATTGTAGCCAGCTGGGATTAACATCTCCATAGATTGCTATTAAGTAAAACAGATGAAGTCACACCTCGCGAAGCAATATCAGTGGAATTATACTTCGACTGGACATGAGCCTATAAGATGTATAATGAATGTGGCCCTACTTTTAGACCTGCCTACAACTATTTATGCAAAGCTTGAAGTTGATAGCGAGGTGAATAAATGATAGGTTGAAAGACGACGAAAGAATGAAGAATATTATTATGAACTATGAAGATGAATTTAATATTTTTAGCAAATACAAGCGGTTTAACATGTACAATCGAATATATACTGTATATATACTCGTTGTACTCGTCGTACTGTATATATACTCGAATATATACTGTATATATATATATACTGTACAATATAATAATACATTAAGCTACGAGTACAGTAAGTAAATGTATGGTTAGCCGAGTGACACGGGCTTCGCCGATCTCGATGGTGAGCCGACTGACTCGCTGTCGCCTCGCCGCGTTGCCGGCCGGCTGACCGATCACGACGTACATGCATGCACCTTACGCGCCACTGTGTGTGGTAGGCAGAATATTCGCCACAAGTACTCCCCTCGCAGACCGATGCTACGGTCGATAAAAATCTGGTAGGCGGATTCTTCTGCCGCTGGAAGTCCTCTTGACGTCGTCTGGTGGAGTGGCGGAGGTAGTTGGGGTCGTTGTCATTTCTTCTTTTGCCATGTACGCTGGTTTCAATCTGTCAATTGAGACGTTCACAGGCTTCGTCTTGATGTACAAGGTAAAGTATTTGGCCTGACGATTGAGTACCTTGAACGGACCAGCGTAAGGTGATTCTAAGGCCTGTCTGACGCGGTCTTGGCGTACAAGGACATGCGATGTGGAGTGTAGATCACGTGGCACGTAGAAGGTAGAAGTAGTATTGTGCCAGGTGGTTGGACGGGGGCAGAGCCTCGCCATGTACGCGCGCAGTCGTGTCTCGTACTGGGTGGCGTCGGCTGTGGTGTGGTCATCGCTGGGGCACAGGAACTGACCAGGTAGACGAAGTGGTTCGCCATACACCGTTACGGGGTCTGGGGTATATAAAAAAAAAGATTCGCTCGACAATTAAAATATTGACAATAAATATTTTATTTAATGTCGAGTTGCTCCTCAATTTGCGGCTACTAAATCCTAAGAAGGGAGCAGGTACGACCTGATGCCGAGTGACCTACGAAGGCTCACTGCGGGGGTGTTCCTGTGCTCCACCGAAGTCTCCTCCCAGATGTTGACAGGCTGCCTTTACACTGTCAGTTGGTCGACAGGAAACGTGGAAGAAAGCGCAGCCCAGTGAAGATGGAGGTGCAGAGTAGAAGTGAAAATAAGGATGATAGTAGAGGTGAAAGTTGAGATGAAGGTTGAGGGCAGCCGATCTGGAAAACAGCCAGTAACAGCCCCTGAGCATCCCCATTCACTGGCATCGACCATCAGTGCCACCACCGACCCCCATTTCTCAGACGGGTAGACATGCCAGTAATTTGGAAAATGCCCAGGGTGGATCAAGCATATAACCCTACAATATATAAACATGAATATAAATTTGGAAAAGAGTTAGATTAACAAACTATTAAGCAACATAATTAATAATGTAGGTAGGTTACCACTACCTACTTGATTTGTAAAATTATCTTAATTGTACAGAATAATTTATATAGGAAATTACTGTAATATATATAAAAATAATATGCTGCTATTAGGAGAATCTGAACATGAAATTATAAACTTTAAGATGAGATATGTGATTATACTCTTTTCCATGATAAAATAAACTACATGAAATAATTTTAATAAATTAGGCACATCAAGTTCACGGCACTGCAGGCAATAATATCTTAGCTATTAGGGTGAAATAAATTGGTTAAACCACTCACCAATAAAATCAAAAGTTTAGTTGAAGGTTTAGGTTATTCTGGCTCCTTACTCGGTAATAGTTTCAAATGAAAATGGCCGAATATCCTTCTTCTTCTTTGGTTTTTGGACAAGGTGTCAAAAAACACCACTTAGCCAATGACGGTGATATGCGATTCTTGCACGTATGACTGGCTTCATAAACTCTGCTCTTATCCGTAACGTTGAGGTCTTAAACTAAGCGAGTGAGCAAGGTGGACATAAACTTGTCTCTTTTTTAACAGATTAAAACCAGTATTTTACTAAACGAATGATTAATCCACCACCAAGGACAAGACAATACATACGGTAGTAAATAGTTAGAGCGATGGATAGACACACACAAAAAATATATATATAAAGTTAGTATCTAGTAGTAATGGGGGATAACAATAAATTTACAATTTAATACCGTTTCTATTTACAAATTTACAAAGAAGGGAGTTTATGTTAAGAGAATAAATGTGGTATAGGAGGCATTTAACGGAAGTGGGGCGAGGGATTTCTGGCAGGAGACAGTCGTAGAGGGAGTAGCGTAATTTAGGGCAGGAGAAGAAAATGTGGTTTACGTCGCCTTCGTCAAGGCCGCACTCACACAAAGAGGTGTTCCTTATCCTGAGCTTGGCGAGGAAAACGGGAGTACAAGAGTGACCCAGTCTCAATCGACAAATGACAGATACCGTTTTTTTATCCACTTTGCGAAACTTAACAAACCATGGGGAAGGGGGAATATTGGGTTGTAAGTCTGCATAGTGCTTACCCTTAGAAAGTTTTGAGGATTCCCAAACAGCATTCCATGATTTTTTTTGTAATCGACTGGCGATGAGACATAGGTCTTGGGAGTAGGATTGGAAGTGTTCTAGAGTACCAATGTGGGCAGCTGATTTAGCGCAAGAGTCAGCATTCTCATTACCTGGTATTCCAGAATGCCCTGGAATCCAAGCTAGTACCACATTTATGTTAGTTTTGTGGCACTCCAGAAGGAGTTCTTTAATTTTTAGGATAACTGGAAAACAGGGGTGTCGGAAAGGATTGGATAGGATAGCTTGAAGGCAGCTTAGGGAGTCTGAAAAAATAATGGAATTATTGAGGAAATGGGATTTAATAAATAGGATGGCTTCTAACACTGCAAGCGATTCACCAGTGAAGACCGATGTAGTGGAGGGACATTTGAAGCTAAGGGATATTCTGGAGGAGGGGATCCACACCGTAGGATTGGAATGAAACTACAGGTAAAGTCTCTCAATTCTTTCTTTATTCAAATTATCAAATCATTTAGATTCCGGAATATCGGATTCAAAAGATGTTTCGGAATCATCCCGACTTCTTCTGGTGGAGGAGCCATCCTCAGCGACCGCGTCGAATTTTCTGCGAAATCCCGGATCCTTCATCCGGTCGGAGAGCCTTCGAAGAAGGCTTGATGTTTCCCAGGAAGGGAAACGCTCTCTCCAGCTCTTTCAACTCCCTTCTCTTCTTGGCCGTTTTTTCCTCCGACTGGTGTATCTCCCGTCGGATGGAAGCCCATCTCTCCACAGCTTTTACTTTAACTTGAAATATCTTTAGCGGTGATAATGCAAGGGGCTATCCCACCTAACGGGTCATAAAGACTTGATATTTCTGATATTACCTTTCTTTTAGTTTCAGGTGTTGTTGATGAGGACAATTTTACTGAAAAGTAAAAATTATCGTTGACTCTGTCCCATTCCTATCACTTTCGTTACATTCTCTTTTTTTATTTCTAACTCGTTTCTTGAATTTTCTTTAAACACTTCTAACAATTGATTTCGATTACGTGACCACTTCTGTAATTCAAAACCTGCTTTCAGAAATAATTCATACAACTGCTTGTATATTTCTACAGCCTGTTTTTCAGTTTGGCAGCCTGTCAATAAATCATCCATATAAAAATCAGACATAACTTTCTCAGCCACTAGTGGATACGCTATTCCCTCATCAACAGCAACTTGTAGTGATTTAACGGCCAGGTATGGAGCACATGAAGTGCCAAATGTCAACCGTAATAGTCTGAAGTCTTCTATCTCCTTTGAAGGATCCTCTCTCCAGAGAATTCTTTGGAAATCAACATGATCTTTAGACACCTTGACTTGACGATACATCTTAACGATATCTGCAGTTAAACACACTCGATGTTGTCGCCATCTGATGACAATGTGACGCAGATCTGCCTGTAGAGTGGGTCCGACCAATAAGGTGTCGTTAAAGGAAACTCCATTAGTCCCCTTGCTCGATGCGTCATAAAACCACTCTGAGTTTGGTTGTCTGTCTGTCTTCTTTGACCACGGCATGATGTGGTAGATAAACAGCGTCACTCCGGTTTGTTTCAGATTCATCCATCATTCATGTTTCATCACATCAGTATACTGGTGTTTTAATTTAATATCCTTTGACATTTTCCTCTCCAAACATAGAAACCTTCTTCTCGCAAACAATATTGAATTTCCATCTTCACAGCGAAACGGAAGTTTAACAACATATCTTACAGTCTCATCTCTCTGTGTAGTCGCTGAAAAATAATCTTCACACGCTTTCTCTTCTGGTTTTAAGATTTTCTTATTTAAGGAAGGTTCAGTGTCGAGTTCCCACAACCGTTTCAACATATCGTTTTGGTCGACATGAACATGCATTGTCCTAATGACGTTATGCTGATTGTGAGGATCTCCCTTCCCACCTACAAAACCAGACACAATCCACCCTAAATAGGTTTCCTGTGCAACTGGAGAACCCAATGGGTTCTTGATCAAACCTTCCTTTAGTATGTGACAGTACACATCTGCTCCTAATAGAACGTCTACCCTATTAGGTGTTTCAAACTGAGGATCAGCTAAGGGAACTTCTCGAATTTCCGGCCAACCCTGAATCTTAATTTTTTTATCTGGCAAAACTGAAGTCAGCGAATTTAATACATACGCAGTAACTTTAGTGGTAAAATAAGGGTCGTGCAATGATTTTATATTCATACTTACCACATGCTTAGAGCCTACACCTGTCCCTCCATGAAGACCCCCTATACCTGCTATCTTAGTCGTTGTGGCTACCTTTTTCAAACAAAGTAACTGCGCTGCTGCTTCAGTAACAAAGGATGCTTGTGATCTTTAGTCCAATAATGCTCTTGAAACATAAAAGGACCCTGTAAGTGGTGGTACCCAAACATATATAATGTAATGCACTGAGTACTCAACGGGAATGAACCCAGAACAAAATGCAAGCTGCCCGATCCAAACCGTGTTTAATTGAATACTAACTAATTAAATATATAAAGTGCATCAGCTTTACTCCGTATGCATATCGAAAGTAGGCCGCATAAAGTGCAACTATGCTAATATTAATATAGTGAAAATATACATATAAAAATAATAAATGCAAATCTGTACGTGCACCGTACATATTGCCGCCACAAAAGATAAAAGGCCACATAAAAAGTGTAAAAAACAGTACAATCAAAAGAATATTAAATAATTCATAACCCCGAAATAGATGTAAAAATGTAAATATGTATAAAATGAACTATGGTCCTTAAAATGTCACACTGGCGATAAACACACGTCATCTTGTCTCTCCGTGGTAAATTTAACTCCACTCGTAGAGGGAACAACACTTGTCACTTCACACTGCACTTTTGTGTCCCGTTTGGTGATTTTGCTGTATCCCGTCCTCTGTATCTTGTTCTGACCAGGTTCGTGCATCTCGCGTCTGTATTTTGGCTGATATTTTTCTCCAATAACAAATGGAAATTGTATATAATGAACTATTTATAGCAATAACCACATAGATAATTATGTAGAGATGGTAATCATGGGACGATACGGTTTCTAATTTCGATTTTTCTTTAATTGTCTGTAATTACGTATCTATCCTTTTAAACGTTTCTTCATGAGTCACAATGTGTAAGGATGAATTGCGTAGAGAGGTGTTAATTATTTTATTCAGTGGAGATATGGTGGGCATAATCAGGTCATTGGGGGATTAAGATATTGCTGGTATGCTCCACATTCGCGTACAATGTAAATTCATTGCCTTGTAATTGACACCCGTGTCTCAGTGTTATGAGACCCGTGTGAGGTAACGTCTCCGATGATACTTCGGATCCACATATTATTTGTACATCGCACGTGCCACAACAATAATAAAACCAGGTGTTTTGTTTATGTAACTTGACGCACCTGTCAGCGCATTCTTTAATTTCCATATGGCAATATAAATTATGTTGTTCATTATTTCGAATCAGCTGTACATCACATATCGACTTACGGCGATCTGTTGCCTTGTATATAGGATGATTTAATTTGCACATTAAAGTAGTATCCTGATATATTTGACAGTCTTGGATATCTGATTGTTCTAATGGTATGAATGAATAATCATTCGTGTTAAAAGCAATTAAATTGGAATTTGGAGTGACATATATCACTCGATTCGTGTCAATATGTTGCGGTATGCTGATTAGTTTATTTAATTCATACAGGGCATCATGAAGTATTGGTATTTTTATTTCCATCAATAGATATTGTTGTGTAATGCGTGCATGTATTCTGATCAAACTGTAGATGTCTCTAACATCGTTGTGCACTACAGGTAGCATAGAATCGCGAGGCAATTGTCGGGAAATTTTATCTAATTCCCCTTTAATTTGGCTTGGTGATAATAAATGTACATCCATATGTCCCCTGTACATATTTGTCAATGTATTAATAATATTTTGCTGTATGGTCCTTAGATTTTGAACTACTGTTTCTGCAGCCATCGTGGAAGTGAGTATGTAGAAAGCCTTTTCCGAGTCAATTTTTTCCTTTTGGACAGTGTTAGATAAGGTGCCAATTCCACTGATATTCGCGCTCAACCTCTCCCGTTGTATACCAAGTCTCTGAGCTGCATTTTCTGTTATTAATGTTATTTGTGAGCCTTGATCCACTAGAGCCCGTAGTGTTATATATTCTCCAGTAGATGACGCCACTTGAATTAAGGCAGTCGCCAATAATATTTCATCATCATTATTCGAAACAAAGTTATTCTGCATATTATTTGTTGACCTACTTGATGATGTAGGTACTGTAACTGTTGCCGTGCGCATTTGCCCTGATTTGAGCAAATCATTGTGCAATAAAGTATTATGCTCTTCTTTGCATTCTCTGCATCTTTTCTGTGATAAACAAAAACCTTTATTATGCATAAATAAACAATTCTTGCAAATTTTATTTTGTGCAATAAATTTCATTTTTTCCGAACTTGTCATGTTATTAAATTTGAAACACTGAAATAATGCGTGATTGGTATTGCACAATGGACATAAAATCTTATTGTATTTGCCAACATTGTATGCATTATAGTTATTGTAATTATTTGCCCTAGTTTTTGTAAATTGAGTAGTTGGCGATTTTGGAATATTTTTGTTCGACGTGTATGGTGTATGATTAAATTGAGATTTGGGTATAAATTTACTATTATTCTCTGTTTTCTTTCTATGTAAAGGTTCTACTGCCATAAATTTATTTTCAATAAAATCCAGAAAATTATCAAATGTAGGTATCTCTCGCGGACATGATCTTGACTCCATATATTCTGAATAAGTTTCCGAATCAAGTTTTTCACTCAAAATGTACACTAGAATAGGACCCCATGTGCTTGTGTCAACACCCAAATTATGAATTGCCATAATAGTTTCATTTTTTAATTTCAAATGCAGATTGTTTTTGTATGTTAGGTTGACGCATGAATGTTTGAAAGCTCTTGGTAAATAATAGAAATTTATTATTATACCTATGGTTCAATATTTCCCAGCACGTATCATAATTATCGGGTGAAATATGTAAATGTTGTACAAGCTTTTCTGCCTCGCCGCGTAAACGTCCCTTTAAATGTTGCATCTTTTGAGTTTTAGGGATCGCTGAATTGTTATGAATTGCCTCTACGTATATATCCATGAAAGTAGGCCCTAAAGTGTAGTTTCCATTAAAAATGGGTATTTCAATTTTTGGTATTGTGTGTTGTTGGTGTACAGAGGCGTTCAATTTTGTATTTATAGCTCGTTTAAGTTTTGCAAACACATTCTCATGAAATTCAAATTCTTTATAATATTCATTAGATTTGCCTTCTAGTATGCCATCAATGTGTAAATGTAATTTCTCGATTGTATGCCACCTTTGTTCTAAACATTTTATTGCATCTTCAATCTCCCATTTTTCCTCCATTTTATCTATACAGTAGTTAGTCTCAAACCTCTCAAACTCACGAAAGTTTGCCCGTTGCAATTTTTGTAACTCCAACAAGCTGTCCTCTCCGCCCGAGACCTTCTCGAAAAGGGTGGTGTGGACTAGGGTTGCTAGGTCCAGCCTGTATCTTCACCTTGTACGCTGCAATTTCTTGAAGTGTACATGTGTACCAGTTCCTGATAACCTCATAAATGTTTTCTTTGAAATATTGATGGGACTTGTCTTCTAGCATATTCAGTTCTTGATGTGTCTTATCACATTCTGCCCATAGTTGATCCAGGCGCTGAAATCTTTGATGTATATACTCCGACTTCTTCCTGCTTGCAGAATCTTTCTTGAAATTTGTGTGAATCTTCTTTAGGTCACCGAGGATTTCTGCCTGACGTGCAATTAAACATTCCATTTTTGTAAAAATAAATAAAGAATAAAGGAACGTTCGTAGTAGGTATGGGGTAGTTTTGAATGGCTTTAATTTTATCGGGGTTAGGTTTAATACCTTCTCTACTAATTATATGGCCTAAATAAGAGGTTTCTAAGTTGAGGAATTCGGATTTGTCTAACTGGATTTTAAAATTCGATTCACGTAGTTTTTTGAATACCTTCTCAAGGTTAACTATGTGTTCCTGTAAGGATGTGCTGAAAACTACGATATCATCCAAATAAACGAGACAGACAGTATTCTGAAGGTCTTTCAAGACATTGTCCGTAACACGCTGGAAAGTGGATGGTGAATTTTTTAATCCCATCGGCATACGTAAAAATTCATAATTCATTAAATGCGGTTTTCGGAATATCTATTGGATCCATTTCTACCTGGTAGAATCCACTGGCACGGTTAAGAGTTGTAAAATACTGACAGTTACCTAACTTATTTATAATTATTTATTATTTATAATCAAATAAACATTTTTCATTTTCATTTTTTCATTTTTTATCCAAAACATCATTAATATTTGGGATAGGATATTTGTCATCCAACGTTTTTTCGTTTACTTTTCTAAAATCTACAACTAAACGCCATTTGGTCTTTCCCGAGGCATCTGCCTTCTTAGGTACGACCCAAATAGGTGAACTCCAAGCGGAGTCTGATGGTCTGATAATACCCTGGTCTAACATCTTTCCAATTTGATCTTTAACTTCCTCCCTATGGATGTATGGATAACGATAGCTTTTGGTGTGGACCGGAACTTCGTCTGTGGTTCTAATTCGGTGTTTTATTTTATTTGTGAAAGTTAAAGCTTCCCCTTCTATATAATTACATTACAAAAATTCATAAGATATCTGTTCATTGCATTGAATATTAAAATATTGAGCTTGCACAGCGCTATTCATTGAAATATGACGTCATTAGGGGTTGGATTAAATACTTCTAAAACTCCACGACTTTTAACCGTAGTTAAACAATTTTGGATTAAACAATGTGATATATGCTGCTCATAAATAATCGCGTCACCATCATGTAGATTAATTGGTACTCTAACTAATTTCGAGGAATTTGCCGGTATCACGTCTTCATAAAGGTTTGAGTTTTGCGAATTGTACATGCTAATACGGTTACTGGAATTCCGTGTTATTAATAGTTTTTCTTTTAAATCGATTTTAGCCTCCCATTTTTCAAGTAAATCTAAACCTATTAGTCCATCAAAATAGTTATGAAACTTATATATAAATAATTTAGTACTATCCGACACTTGAAATACATGAAAAGTTGGTATAGTTATTGAAAAATTATTACGCGATGTGGCGTGAACATTTGTGACTTCAAACGGATCTATGTTTAATGGAAAATTTGAGAAAAATGTGTCTACTGCTTCAGGGCTAATGAAAGATTGATTAGCGCCTGTATCGATTAAAAATTTTAAAGGTGGCTCAGTGATTTGAATGTACGGCAGCTGTCTTTGAGACTGTAGGTTTGTCACGTTGAGTGACAATGTCAATTTACATCATAATAAATTTAGGCTTCAAAAAAAGTAGGTAGGTAATTATTTGATATGACAGACTGACCAGACATTTTGAAATTGGACGGGATATTCGGCCATTTCATTTGAGACTATTACCAAGAAAGGAGCCAGAATAACCTAAACCTTCAACTAAACTTTTGATTTTATCGGTGAGTGGTTTACCCAATTTATTTCACCCTATTAGCTAAGGTATTATTGCCTGCAGTGCCGTGAACTTGATGTGCCCAATTTATTAAAATTATTTCATGTAGTTTACTTTATCATGGAAAAGAGTATAATCACATATCTCATCTTAAAGTTTATCATGTTCAGATTCTCCTAATAGCAGCATATTGGTTTTATATATTTATATTACAGTAATTTACAAATCAAGTAGGTACTGGTAACCTACCTACATTATTAATTATGTTGCTTAATAGTTTGTTAATCTAACTCTTTTCCATATTTATATTCATGTTTACATATTGTAGGGTTATATGCTTGATCCACCCTGGGCATTTTCCAAATTACTGGCATGTAACACCACTGTCTACCCATTCTGAGAAATGGGGGTCGGTGGTGGCACTGATTGTCGATGCCAGTGAATGGGGATGCTCAGGGGCTGTTACTGGCTGTTTTCCAGAATGGCTGCCCTCTACTTTCACCTCTACTTTCATCTCAACCTTCATCTCAACTTTCACATCTACTTTCTTCCACTTTTCCTGTCGACAGTGTAAAGGCAGCCTGCCAACATCTGGGAGGTGACTTCGGTGGAGCACCGGGACACCCCTGCAGTGAGCCTTCGCGGGTCACTCGGCATCAGGTCGTACCTGCTCCCCTCTTAAGATTTGGTAGCCACAAATTGAGGAGCAACTCGACGTTAAAATAAATAAAAATTCTAATTGTCGAGCGATTTTTTTTCTTATGAACCCCCAACCGCGTTGCATTAAATTTACTAGATTTAGGATTGCCCATGCCACAATCATAATTTATAGGTACGTTTTTTGGAAAAGAACTATTATTTCTAACTTTAGTGGTCTTGTGCCCACAATTAGGGCAGTCTGGACGTTTAACGCCCTTCCTACCACAACCAAAACAATAAATCCCCTTATCAACTGGGTAATTTTTATTCTTACATTTTGAATAGTAATTGTGATTTGTAAACGTACTGGGTTTATCACCTGAAAATTTATTGCCACTTTGCAAAGTACTAACAGGTTTGTGATGAAGAGACTTAGTATCAGTATTTGGAATACCAGTATGGTTGTATGCGTACTGGGGAGCGACTGTATTCTTATTTGCTTTAGGAGGTTCCTTAAAGTTAGAAAGCCGTGACTGTATGTGTTTATAAGCCCCACATACTTCCCGCAGAGCTCCAACTGAAGTGATGGTTCCAATACTTGTTGTTAAAACTGTATTGTATTTAGGCCTAATATTAGGTAATAATATATCAAGTTGCTCTTCTTCCGAAAGTTTTTTACTTAAATTTTAAAACATACCTTGCATTATTGCTAAATAAATAGTTATGATTTCATTTTCGCCCTGTGAGCGTGACTTAATTTCATCTAACAATTTCTTTTCACAATCAAAAGGACTAAAATCTCTAATTAAAAGTTGCTTAAGTTCCACCCATGAATTAACAGAGTCCCTAATACTACGGAACCAATGAACTGCACTATCTGTGAAAATTTCTGTTCCAAAAGCTAGCAAACGAGCATCCTTAATGTTCCTAGCTAAAATAAATTCATCTACCTTTTGTATGAATGTATGTACACAAGTCCTACCATCATAGCGTAACTTGCCTAAGTCTGTGGACATACCTCTGTCACAAGTGACAGCTATTGACATGGTATCTTGTACCGGCTTATCAGGCTGTTCCCTATCCTGTGAAGTTTTTAATGTGGATACAGATGGAGGTGTCAAAGTACTAAGTTCTGAATTAAGTTCATTAAGATTTTCTTTAATAAATGCAGACATTTTCTATCTAACTCAGTGGAGGGTTGTATACGCTCAAGTCTAGCCTTTAAATGTAGTGAATAATTTTCTAAACGTTGTAATGCATTTAGACTAAAATCTTCCTTGAGGACATTTAATTCTGCCATACATTGATTAACGGTCTTATTTGCTTCACTTAAATCTATGCTTGGTTCTAACTGTGATTCCAAAATATTTTCAGAAGCATAGACACCATCGAACCTCAATGTGGACAACTGCTTTCTAAGTCCTTGGCAGGTTGAGTTCTATTTTAATTTTCCTAAATTCTGATTTATCTGAAAATCCTGATCCTTGTTCAAGTTATTTTCGGTTTGAGGTACCTCGCTAGGGTGCTGGGATTGGTAATCGTTGAAATTATCAAAATTTGGTTCCTCCACCATATAAGGTATCGGTTCACTGTTAAAATATTCCGAATTATCTAAATGGGGGTTATAATAAGGTTCGTCATAGCTTTCTGGATAGTAATATACCATATTACTATCCAGAGTAATATGGTATATTACTATCCAGAAAGCTATGACGAACCATAATCTGAAAATTCGTTAACATTCATCTCTCGGGTTTTGAAGTAATTCGACGGAGGTGGGTTACCATTCCTGCGCCAATCATGCCCATTTATCGGAGTATTTAAAGGTTTCTCTCTAGGTGCGAAATGACTTATTCCGCTCATAGGCTTTGGACCTGTATTAAATTGAGTTAAAGGTCTCGGTGCCATTCGGAAATTATTATTAAACTGATTATAATTAGGTGGTGATGCGCGGAATATTTGTTGAGTACGCGTCGGCATGCCTAGACTAGGTCTATACGGGTTCATAGGGTTATTCTGAAAATTAGCCGGCTTCCACGTCGGTTGACGTGGTCGCGGTCCTATATACTGAACAGATAGCATGGGAACATTATATGGTTTATGCGTTGGCGTTATAAAATTATTCGTAGGGGTAGTTATGGGTTTAATTAAATTACTATTTAATTTTCTATCTGTACTAGGTTCATTTCGATTTTGTAAGTATAATACATTTAATTCCTCTTGTACAAATTCTAAAGCTTTTTCTATAGTATCAGGACGCATACATCTGATACGGGACCCTAAAGGTTCTTTTAATCCGCGTACAAATACCTGCATACTTAATTTTTTATATAAAGTTCGTTTTGTTTTAACGGTGGTATCAATTGTCTCATGTAAAGTTACATAAGTCATGATGGTGCAAAATAGACTAACGCAACGATCGTAAAATTCTTGCGGCGTGCTACTGCCTCGTGAAGCTAACATAAGGTATTGTATAGCGTGGTCTCATCTCTCTGATCGGAGAAATTATTAACTAAAGATCTTTTAATGCTAGCCCAATCTTCAGGTATGCCGTTGGCATTAATTATCCGTGCGGCTTGCCCGGTAATTTTATTTAAAATGCCATTTAAAAGACATAACTGTGCTAAACTATTATTAGGATTTGAATCAATATATTCTGATACTATTTGATCACATAACTGTATGAATCTCGGCAACACATGTGGGTTCCCATCGAAGTCTGGTACTAAACGGAGAGTTTTAAAAATCATATCGGCATCGGCCATGTTAAAAGAAAAAGTTAAATTGCGTTGTTCACGTAAATGAGGCGAGGGCTGAAGGCTCTCTAAACTACTAACACTATTATCTAATTCTAAATTAATATCTCTATTCAAATCTATATTTAATAAACGTGCCTGTCTAGAGCGATGCGAGTCTCTAGAAGCAGTTTGAAAAATGATTACGAATTAATAAACCAAAAAAAAAAATTACTACTAACAATTGACTTATAGGACTAAGGAAAGTTAAGGGAAGCAACACACAGAAACGATTTAAGGTGTACTCACATTAACAGCATTTTGGTATTCTCGAGATCGATGTCTGGATTTCAACCTCTCGGCAGGAACTCAGGTTCTTGTTCAGGATATTCGGCGAACTCGGTCGATCGCAGCGGCGTATTGAGTTGTCACGACGTTAGGACGATTTTAATGTGAGAAAAGACCCTAATTATCTAACTCTATGTGCCTCGAATATCCTACCGACTGCGCCAGTTATGTAAGTACCAGCCGGAGGCCTCAAAAAAAACCAAAATGAACTTATATTTAATTTATTGAAATAAAGTTACAATTCTAATTAGCCTAACGATTCCAATCGATATTAGATGTAGAATGATTTTATATAAAATTATTATTGGTTACGAAACATCGGAATTTGGTGGTACGCCACACGTACAGCTATCCATTTCTTCGTGTCAGCATCGCCGCGCCCTAGTTCCAATATTGGTAACACAATGTACTTATTGCATACTTGCGAATATGCTGTAGCTAATTATCATAACACGCTTCAAAATACAATTTGACATGAACAACTTATATGTACTTATTATTATAAAGACTTTCTAACAATTTCCAACTTTGAGTATAATTGCTTTGAGTTATTGGTACATGTCTAATAAGTTGCTCTGCTTCACTTGACAACTGAGTTTTTAAATAAATGTTGTTTTTGTACATCTTCTAATGTGCTATTGTTGTGGATTAGCGAAGTAAAAGGGTCACGAAAGGATGGCCATTCAAAATAGTTTCCGCTAAAAACAGGAATTTTAATTTTAGGTAATTTCACTAAAACCTCCTTTTTTGATGTGTCAGATAAAACCTCACCACTTGTATTTGTTGCACTATTTTTAAATGAAGACATTGCTTTTTTAAGTTCGGCTTTGTATGTTAAATACGTATCTGATACAATTTCGAAAATATCAGCCTGAAAGTAGGACGAAATCTTGTCACTTCCATGGTCCCCAATCAGTGCTTCATATTTTTGTGAAAAGTTCTTGAATATGTTTTCTAGCATTTCTTGTCTGGATTCTATGTAATGAAAATTGATCCTGTCTTTTGGAGATTTTTTGAAGTTGATAAATGCTTTTTCTATTTGGATTCTGATGACTTCTAAAATTCTGAATTCTTTGTCCATTTTTGTTTTATTTTAATTAGGTATAGGTATGCAGTTGATTTTTTTTTTGAAGTCCAATGCTTGTTCGTTTGCCTATAATTTTTACAAGTGCCAGCAACGCAATCTTGGTAAATTTTCTAAGTGCTTACTGTTATGGGGCTAATTTTTTTTAAGTGTTTTAGACATAGTTAATTAACACAGAAATTGGTCATAGATTTCACCGACTTCACGTCTGTTCAAATTCTGGCCAATTATTACAAGTCCTTGAACTACCAATATTTATCCAACTTCTATCTAGTAATGATACTTTCGTTTAGACTTGTATTGTACTTACATTTGGTCTCCACACCCGCACAACATTTGCACTTCCCTAATTATAGGTTTTTATAACTAGTTTAAATTATACACTTTTTTCAGGTTGAGACAATTTGTTCAAAATAATCCTAGAGTAATACTAAATCGTGGGTAACCAAACCATAGCGTGATTCAGTCAACAGCATAGTGACATCTAGTGTATTAAACCAAAATTAGAAAATATATAGCAAACACAAATAATATTGAAACGTAAGGCTAAATCCTCAACAAATATTTATTCAAATAATTTAGATCTTAAGATCTTAAGATTACTAGAGAAACCATCAGTTACTATTAAATTTTTAGTGTGATATATATTCATGTAATTAAAATACGCGAGCTACGGCAGCCGCTACTTGAGCGTCCATTACATGCGTGCGCAGGCGATGGGCACCATAAGCGATTGAGAACTACCCGAAGTTGTACGAGAATGTGGGCACCCACTTCGAACTTTATCAAAGTTGGGGGAGCAGCCTCGCCGAGCACTCCGCTATAATTTGGACGCTCCAAAAAAGTATTTACCAAACCTTGTGCTAACAAGTCTTTGAATAGTGTGGGATTTGTTGAGTGACTGACGTCGTGTTCCGGTACATCGTTTAGTAATAAGGAGTGTGTTATTCCTATACTTAAGCCAGATAAACTTCCAGAGCTAGTCAGGTGTTATAAACCAATGTTTTTATCATCATGTCTTGGCAAAATTTCTGAAAATTTAACCCCGTTAAGTCTTACCCCGTCTTGATTGATGTGTAGAATCAAATGGCATTATCCCACATATAGGTGCTGTGTGGCTTTTCTGAAGGACGAAACTGTGTATATAGCATAATATCTTCAATTTATGACTTTCGTCAAACTTTCGTCTAAAGATATACTCTGGGACAAATTATATAAAGAGGAAAATTTTATATTTAGATGGTCAATGAGGGGTTGTAATTTAAAAAAATTGGCTCGGGTCATTAAACCGGGGTTGTAGTCACGGTTGTCATTGAAATAAAGAGATCTTGATACTGTATACATTTTTAGATGTGAGGCCATAAACATTATATTGTAAATAAAACATGGAATTTTTAAACTAACAAATAATTTAATATACAACGACATTTACAGTATAAAATATAACATTTTATGATATTCTGTAAAACAATGATGTTGTGAAGTATAACATAAGCGTACATTACATGTGCTGCAAGTATTATTTGTTCGGTTTTCAATGCAACGTTTTGCGCGTTGTACGCATATTTTTCTGTTGCCCACTTTTATCATGAAGTGGGGAGGAGCTCTGCATCTTTGAACGAGAGTGACTCGCTTCTTTGTCATCAAGCCCAAAGCTTTTTCCTATGAATGAACGTGCCACTACCTGACGAAATCTAGGCTAGACTGTAAAATTCCTGCAACTCGTTTTGCTTTATATAACTTGTATCTAGCAAATCGAAAAAAAGTCTTAGTTAGCATTTATTTTTGCCTTTCGATTAACTTCGTAGAACACTTTTTTAATTTTTATCTATTAGATCCACTCCTTCTATATATTTGTTGTACTTTACAACAATTTCCGGGCTGGAGACATTTATATAAAATAAGTCTTATACGCGTCTTTTGACTATCGTCGTTGATAGACATTAAGTTAAGGTTAAGACAAAAGAAACACACCTTTGTTATCACAATCCATTTGATATAATTATATGGTAAAGATTATCATATCATCCCGCAAACTATGGTTCATCAGATAAACCATATAGCGCGGGACGGGCGTATATAAAAAAAAGCTGACGTCCTCTTTGGTCGCTGGCTACCTGTAAAGTAATTGACAAAGGCCACGGGGGTTTATTAAATAAAAATAAATCTTCCTGTGTAAATGCACTTGAGAGACTCCGGCTTGGCTCGCAGTTATTGCTGCAGTGTTGTTGAGTTTCCGTTGACTATTCTGCCTGCCAGATGGTTCCATTGTTTGGCGACCCGACGAAGACCCATGTAGGCAGGCCCGCCGCTAGGGGTTCGAACGCCCGTGTGCAATTCCCATTTTGCCGCCCCCGTTTAACTATGTCTACCTTACACGATCTAGGTAAAAAAAAAACTAGGTTAAGGATGTGAAAAAATAAGAAATACTTTACAACGAAAAACTATTTATTTACTTAATTTACAGTAATTGTACCTTTCTTGCCTTAATGTTGGCGAAATCTGTTATCAATTTTTTTGTGTCTAAGCTATCTAATATCTCATGTTCAATTGAAACTATGGCTAAATTACTTAGTCTTTGCTGGTGCATTGTTGATCTCAAATAGTTTTTTATAATTTTTAACTTTGAAAAGGACCTTTCACCAGATGCAACTGAAACCGGCAGCGTAAGTAATATTCTTAGTGCTATTGCTATATTCGGAAATGTTGACATTAAATCATTTGCAAAAATATATTGCAATAAGGTTTGTGGATCATTGGACTGGTGTTCAGTAAAATGCAACTTTAAAGCATTGATTTCATTAAACAAATCTATACCATCAATATCTGTGTCACTATTGGAACTGTCTTTTAGCTTCAAATTCAAATCTTTGCAATGTTTCATTAAATCATCTTTGGAGTAACTAAATAAGTTATTATTGGTGAAAAAGCCAAATACGTCGGTAAAAGTTTCCAACTCCTCGAATCTATCCTTTAAAGAAGTCAACGTTTGATCTAGGATTCTAAAAAATACCTCTACTTTGTATTTGGTTTTGGGGTCAAGTAAAACTTCGTCACTCTGTTCATATTGAAATTGAGTTGGTTTCCTTCGTGGACGAACTGTGTCTATAGGCGGAAAATCTGTTTCAACATTAAGGTCCCGAGCCACATTGGTAGCTTCTTCTAACACCCTTTCGAAGTGCTCATCCGTGCGATATTCGGTGAATTGATCAATCAATTTGTTTAACAAATTTATGCAGATTTGAGTATTTATTGTGGGGTTTTGCATCATTTTGCTGAGAGCATTAATTTCATTTAAAATATCGAACCAAATTACAACCGAACAAATAAATCTATAATTTTGAATGTTTAAAGCAAGCGAATGAGCTTTATGAGATGTTGTACAATCCCATTCCGACGAATTGTTATCTGATATTTCTAGCAAAGCGTCAAATATTTTTTCGAGATGATACCGTAAAGGTTTGACTGCATCGATTCTGCTAGACCATCGCGTGGCACTTAATGCTTTTAATTTTAAATCTGGTAAATATTTGCAAATTATCGACCACCTTTTTGTAGATGACGAAAAGAAAACGTAAATTTCTTGAATTATATTAAAAAAATTTACGGTGTCGTGCGTAATATTTGCCGCATCGTTAACGACCAAATTGAGACTATGCGCCGAACATGGAACGTAAAATGCGCGATTATTAATTTCCAATATTTTTTTTTGCAATCCGTTGTGTTTTCCACGCATATTAGAACCATTGTCATAACCTTGACCACGTAAGTTCTTAATATCCAGGTCTAATTGCGAAAATAAATCTAAAACGAAATTTAATAGTCCTTCACCTGTGGAGCTGGTGATCGGACAGAAACCAATAAAACTTTCGCATGTCGTAACATTTTTAGTTTCACTGTTTAAAATGACATACCTGAGTATAACTGTAATTTGTTCTGTGTGACTTACATCTGGTGTGCAATCTAATATAATGGAGAAATATTTTGATTCTCTGACTTTGTTCAAGATATAATTTTTTATGGTCGTGCCGAGTAAATCAATGATTTCGTTCTGAATTTGATCTCCTAAATAGTGAGTCATGCGAGTTGAATCCAATTTCGAGGCTTGAATTCTGTGAATATGTTCTCGCATAACTGAATCAAAGGTTGCTATCATTTCTATTGCTTTGAGAAAATTACCGTTATCATGCTCATATAATGTTTTTGACGAGCCCCTAAACGCTAGACATTGATGGGATAAAAATTTTATAACAGCTATGATCCTTTCCAATACATCACACCATTGTTTTTTTTCAGATTCCAATAGTCTCAGTTGCATTTGATTTACAGTAGTTTTGTTTTTTAACATATTATTTAGTTGTACCCAACATTTTAAATTTTCACTGTGAGAAACGCTTGTTTCGTGTCGTTTTAAGGTGGATGACAAATGTTGCCAGTCGGAAAAACCGCTTGGAGCCGACAAACTACTTACAGTGTTACTGAATATTTTACAACAGAAACAATAGACTGAATCTTTTGACGTAGAGTAAACAAGCCATTCTCTGTTAATTTTTTCTCCATTGGGAAGATTTCTAGAATAATAACTGTTTGCAAATTTTCTTCCGTCATCATTAGCAGGAAAATTGTAGTTAAACAGCTGTACGGGACCACGACTTACCAAAATATTAACAAGATTATTAGTCATACTGGCAGGCCATAAACCGGGATCATCACCACAATCTAAACAGCTACTTATTGACGACGATAAATTGCTTACAGGTTCTTGAGCAGTACTTTCTCTTGTTTTAGTTTTACTGAAGTCTGCCTCTAAAGGACTAATATTTCTCTCTTCAGATACCTCCATAACTTCTAAATTTAAGGCTGCGCTTGTTGAAGCTACGCCAACATTTTCTTGACATTCCATTTCCCTATTTTCTGGTTTGCTTAAAAATTTCTCTAGAGAGCCCTCTAATTTTTTTTTCTGTGCATCTTTTTCTCGTTTTTGCTGTCGAAATTGCGCTCCTGAAAGCTTTTTCCTTTTTTGCGGTTCCTGGAATGTATCGGAAGATTACTTAACTTTATTTCCCATACCCCATAGTAAAACTTTCATATAATTGCAATAATCGACCCACAGGCTTATATACGGAGTTACTTACCATAATACGATTTTTGGCGCCGACGGATGAAATAGATAATTCTCTGAATAATAATCACACTAACCAAGTCAGAATATCATTAATTTTACGTATTTCCACTCCTTACGGAACTTATTAAGAACTAAACGAAATAATTGAAGCGTGTTGTTCACTAATCTGTTCGACTTCGCATCGCTTTTGCATGTTTATAAAAAGA
Organism: Euproctis similis; assembly: GCA_905147225.2. Taxonomy (NCBI): domain Eukaryota; kingdom Metazoa; phylum Arthropoda; class Insecta; order Lepidoptera; family Erebidae; genus Euproctis; species Euproctis similis. The sequence continues at coordinate 11,535,767 of LR990119.1, forward strand.
GGAATGAGAATTAAACTCTGAGGGGATTCCCGTATTTCGTCGTCGTCGTTTCATAGCATAGAGCCTAGCACGACCATAAACAATATGTCGACTTTCTTGCGGCAGCCGTCCTCCGGCCCGAGCCCACCTTACCAACAAGTGCTACGTGTTGCATCTTTGTTCTCTTGAATTTCAATAGATGGCATTGTTTAATACAAAAGAAAATAATTGCGCGCCGCTTCATATTTCTTTTGGTTGGATATTTTTTTAGTATTATGATGTGACAATTTCTGAATTTTGGTCGTTGATTGCTTGATTTGCCGCCCCCCTGGATACGCCGCCCGCGTGCATTGCACGCCTTGCACGCCCGCTTACGGCGGGCCTGCATGTAGGGACTACAGATAGGAGCGTCGACAGAGAGAATTTTGTTGTGAAATATTTAAGTTCAATACCTGTCATTGCCAGATGGAAACAATAATTGAACTGTACTCAGAAACTTGTTGAAAATTACCAAACTTTACATTCAACACAATATCTCGGGGACCTCTGTCTTTGTCTATCAAAAGTACAACAGTAACTTCGTCTAATATTGGTCATTATACCTTCATCGATTGTCGTTAACAGGATTTAAATCAGCATAAGTTATGAGTTTTCACTCACTGGAATTAAACTTCATCCGAACATAAGTTAGTCATTAAATGATAAACTTGGCCTTGTACTTTAAATGTTGCCTCTCATTTTAAGGTTCCCCTGTCGAATTTAGTGGTTTATATTGCCGGGAATGATTTGAGTAACGTTTTGATGAAGAGTGTAATTCTGATATCAGTTCTTGTAAAACTGATTTTTCGAGGAATTTAGGTATATTTATTTTCCATTAGCACAGCGCAGACTCCGCAGACCTTCAACACAGAGCTTCAATCTTCCATTTCTTTGATTTGTACAGCTCTTAGAATTCAATGAAATATGTTTTCTGCTAGTTCTATTTATCTCATGTTCATATGCTCATCTTGCAATTTGTTGATCGAGAATTCTGTTAGGTCCAATGTTGCGAACGTTCATCGCTTGTTCTACGTTCACGGTTTGCTATTGATTGGAAATCTTTCAGTAATAGGACGCCATTTTTTCCACCACCAACACCTTTTGCACTGCGAAACACCAATCTTCATAATTCTCGCGTACTTTTAATTTTGTTATTTCACAATTCGTCTTATTTTTATTGCGAAATAAACAGTAGGTACTAAACTTTAGCATCTTTTAAAATTATTGTCAACAATGAACGACCTTAACTTAATATAGTAATGCACAATGTATTTTTAATAGCCTGTATTTAATTGTGAAAGTTAACACATTAACATTATAATTTTTCAATAGTTCTTAACAAACAGCACATCGCTAGGGGAACCTGGGGTCAATTGGAACGAAAATTTCTTATTAATATTGGTTGGCTAAAAATTCTGATGATAACAAGATTATCTTGTTTTAAAATTATTATGTTGATTCGTGTCCATAGGTATCAGAAACGGAATGGCATGCATTTTAGAAATTTTGAAAATTTCTAATTAATGGGGTCTATTGAAACAATATTATTAATAAAATATTTATTGGTTGTTGTAATAATTTATATTAGTTTTTGTGTACAAAATTTAATCACATAATCTCAGTCTTTGATTTAAACTCTGTAAGCCATAGTTCCTAACATTACATACATACATAACTTCACGCCAAATCCCTTGCGGGGTAGGCAGAGAGAACAGAGCGCCATAGGGCACGATTCTTACACGCCTCACTCGCTTCGTTGACATTCATGACTCTTTTCATGCACGCGCGTCGGTTTTTGAGGCTCTTAACATCACCTTCCTCGAGAACACGTTCTATTTGGGCATGGAATGTGTGTCTTGGCCGTCCTCGACTCCTACATCCATCCGCTTTTGCATTGTATATCTGCTTAGTCAGTCTTGCATCAACCATTCTTTCTACATCGGAACCATCAAGAACCATCTGAGCATGCCCTTTCTTACTTTTACATCGACACTCTCTTTCAAACCAACTTCCTTCCGTACAACCTTGTTTTCTACGCAGTCAGCGAGAGTCACTCCGCAGATTTTGCGTAGTGCCCTCATTTCCACCGCGTTTATTCTACTTTCATGCACACTCTGCCATACCCAGCTCTCGTTTCCATAAGTTAGCGTTGGGATCGGGACTGCATTTTGGATTGCTAGCTGGGCTTTTCTGCTAATGTTTTTTGCGCTCAGGAATCTGCCCAATGCTCCATTTACTCTATTTCCTATCGCCACTCGTCTTTCTACATCCGCGGTGTACCTTCCATCTCTGCTAAAAGCGCATCCAAGATATTCAATTTCATTCACCTGTTCCAGCACTACATCATCAACCATTATCCTTGCATCAGTTCTGTATTCCTCTCTTTCAAACACCATAACTTTTGTTTTCTTTGCATTCAACTGCAAGCCTTTAATCATGCAATCATCTTTCATAATAGTGACTAGTGTTTGCAGGTCCGACGGCGATTCGGCTAGAAGCACGGCGTCATCTGCGTAAAGCAGGCAGCTTACAACTAGGTCACCCATTCGCATCCCTACATCCATCGATCTCACTCTCTGGAGACAACTATCCAGGTACAGGATGAACAGTCGAGCGAACAGCACGCAACCCTGTCTGACGCCGATATTGACGTCAAACCAGGGGGACAAGCCGCCGTCAACACGCACACACGCTGTGCAGCCCTCATAAGCACAGCGCGCAGCAGTGCCCCGCTCAACCCGTAGCCTGGGAGTATGCCCCACAGATCCTTTTATAACACTCTGTCAAACGCTTTTTCCAGATCCACAAAACCGCAGAAAACCTTCCGGTTAACAGCCAGTTGTTTCTCCACGATGATGCGGAGAGAAAAAATCTGATCCATGCACCCTTGTCCGCTTCTAAAACCACCCAGAGCCTCCCACAACACTCCATCAGATCTCACCCTTATTCTCCTTTCAATAATTTTCCCATACACTTTTGCTGCTAAACTGATCAAACTGATGGCCCTGTAACTGACGCACTCCAAACGTGATCCCATACCTTTATACAAGGGCACTATGACAGTGCGCCTCCAGTCCATGGGAACCCTACCCGACCTCCAGCACAGATTGCTCAAGGTCAGGAAAGCGTCCCGGACACAAGTTCCGCCGTGTTTGAACATTTCAGCAGACATCATATCAATTCCACCTGCCTTACCATTTTTCATACTTCGTATCGACCATTCAATCTCTTCCATAGTAATGTCATCGCCAGATGCTGGCGCAGCGGTGTCAGCCGTAGGCTCACTCGCGGCGCCCACATCCGGAACATACTCGTACATTTCCCCAAAATACTCACTCCACCTGCCCAATACATCGCTTGGGTTTGCAAGAATGTCACCAGTCTTAGACATAATTTTGTCCATTCTGGATGTGACGAAGAACCTTGAGACTTTCTAACTTCCCTCCAGAAGAGTTTCTTATCCGCCTCGAAGTTCTCCGTCAACCTCACTTCCTCATTCGCAACTAGTCTTTCACGCTTCTCTTTCACTAAGGCTTTGGTAACATTCCTGCAGCGGCGGTAGCTCTCATACTTTTTCTCTGTCATACTATCATTCTGATTCAAACTTGAGACATAATCCAACATTCCTAACATTAATTACGAAAAAACCTAACATTCGCTATTATCTAACTAAAATTTTCTAAAGCCTAAATATTTATTATTAATGAAATCTGCTATTCCACTATAAAGGTAATCAACAGAAAGCAACGATTATTATACATCTTAACTCTTTATAAAATTAGTCATATCGCACTTATCATTAATTTAACGAAAAAAATATAGCACTTATTTCTTTTGGTAAAATCAGGCAGGGGCACAATTGTGACACCAGTAATTAAGGTCTCCAGGAGTGCAAACCTCATGTGCCTATAGCTTACACTCCGAACATTGCACCCAATTTTCTCCTGATCTGCTGTTCTCAAAACTTTCGGTACAAACAAGGCAAAAGCAGTTATCTAATTGATCTTCAGAAGTCAAATCTTCATTTTGTTTGGATTTTTTAGTTTTATTTTTCTTACCGAAGTTCTTTTTCACTCTCTTTACCTGTGTTTTCTGTTTTCTCTTTTCTGATTCTTTCCTAATTTCTTCTTTTTCGGGAGTGTCCGTGTAAATTGTTGACTTCCTCTTTTTCATACCACCAACAGGCATTTTTCTTGGTTGAGCAGTGGGAAAAGGTCTCGTTGACTCTGGTGAGAATAATACTGGTTGGCTTGTAAGCTGACATGAATCAATGACAGGATGAAGGGACATTGGTGGCGTATTAGATTGATACGTTGTAACTGCAGCACCTGACTTTTTAGGCGTACTAAATTGGTCCTTCATAATATAAAACTTTACGTTACATATTATTAAAACATATTCAATGAATATTGAATAATGAATATATAATAAAAAACATCAAAAATACTTACTTTTTGTCCTAAAAAGTAATACACTCGTGTAATAACGTCCGGCAATCACAGAGCCGCGGCTAGCACTGCTCGGCAGTGTTACCAACTCGAATTTAACCGATGCAATTTCAAAAGTTGGTAGTTTCCAACCATCTTCAATTCGAAAAGTAGGCAGTTCTACCAACTATAATTTCGAGTTTTATATAAAATCCTACCCTAAGATGTGATACCTTTAATTCATTTTTTTCCGTAAAAAAGTAATCACTTTATCTATATTAGTAAAAAATTGAATATTAATTAAAAAATGGACAATATTCATAAAAAAATCAAAGCATATTATGGATTAAAGAGATCAATGTTACATAATGTACTTCACAATGAGGGCCGGAAACTGAAATGAACTTTTCTGTTAAAATTTTTAAACAGTAAAATATTTTTATCTTATGTTTAAACATAAATTATAAGTTTATAATACTCTATTCTTTAAAAGAATACATATTTTGATTAAATAATCTATAATGATCTTGATTGATCTCAGAGCTTTCATTGATGAATCGTTTCGTATGTAAAAGTCCCTGAAGAGTGCCCGTTGATAGTTTATTTCGGCTAGAGGTTTTCAATAAATTGACTACAGAAAAAAACCTTGCGACATTAGCACTACTATGCGGAAGTACAAGAAGTTTTCTGACGAATAGACTCAACAAAGGGAACATTTGTGTGCGATCGCCATTTCTAATTTCCGAAACATGATCTTCAACTCTGACATTTTCTTCAGAAGTAAAAGGAAAAGTGAAATTTCTTAACAATCTCCACTCTCGATCCAATACAGTTAAATTCGAAGGGCATAAATCTAAAAAAATAATGACTGTTGCAATCAATTATGTTTTTATATTTTATAACAATAATATTTACCTGGGAACAATGTTTTTAAATGAGCAATCGTAGGTCTAACTTGACAAAATATTTTGTATTTTAAAGGTGGTTAAATAAAACCACATAAATATATTCTTTGATTTTTCTTTTGTTAATCAGTAGAATAAGAATCACGAGAAATTCACAATTCAGAATTCTCTGTCAATGTCAAGATAATTTTAGAATTACAATTAAAAAAAAAATTTAAACTATCAAATCCGTCCTCTTTATTATGTTTACGAATATATAGAATAATAATAAATTTTGTCTTTGAGAGAACATTACTTATTAAATATATCCTAAGAAAATTACAAGTTAGCTCAAATGTTTTTAATCTTGTGATTGAGAAATATAATACTTACATACTATTAAATGAAGCAGCTTGATATAAAATGATGTGCTTATTTATTATCCTGTACTCTCAAGACTTCAACTAATTTGTTGCAACATTAAAACAACTTTATTCAACAACGTTTCGAACTGTTTACAGAGATCAATTTCACGTCGGGAAATAAATAAAAATAAGTAATGTGATTCCCGAAAATCTGAGAAATAAATAACTAACTTGTTGTTTTTTTATGCGATAGGAGAGCAAACGAGCAGGTGTATAACCTGATGGTAAATAACTAACGCCGCCTAAGTAACTAACGCCGCCGCCTGCAACACAAATAGTGTTTCAATTGCGTTGCTGGCCTTTAAAGTGACATAGTGAAGGGATCGTAAGTGAGATGGGAAGGGTAGAGGTTGAGGGATATGAAGGTGTGCGCCTCTGGATACCTTTCTCACCAAAAGAAACGCGGCATGCGCTACTTCACGTCTATATTCTGAGAGGTGGTGGTATTTCACCGCTCGAGCCAGCTCAGTATGCAGCGAATTGCGTGTCTCTAGATCGGTTAAGATAATGTTAAATACATTGTGTTAACAATGACTTAGTTTAACAAATCAAGTAGGTAATGGTACCTACTTGAAAGAAAAACTACTGTTATACAAATTATTTTATAACAACTCACAGTTAACAGTGGAGGGCCGTTAGATTTTCATCTCGGAATCCAGGGCCAGTTAATGAATCTTCATACAAATTTTTGAAACGTATCTCCAACAGCGTATGGAAAAAAAAATTGGCCGATCTCAATTATATAAAAAAAAAATACTATTTTAGGAATTTCTCTATATGCTACTCTAACATATCACAAAACAAATAATGCAGATTAATTGGTTGGCGATTGCTCGGTTTATTGCAGTTTTTACATCCAATGGCACTCCACAATAAAAACGAAGACTCTAGAGTATTTCATGGCTTGTAAGTATATTTAAAGTACAACTCATTTTTTTTAAATCTTAGATCTATGGATATAGGACAACAAACGAACTTGAAGCTTGCGAATCAGGATCGGGTGTTTACCAGTGTTGCCAACAGCGGTTGGCCTAATGTCGCCGTTTCTCATGCATAAAGTAGCCTAATGTAGCCGAATTTCAGTTGCAGTAGCCTAAAGTAGCCCAAACGCCAAAATATTAATATGAATAAAATAAAATGTAATTTTTATCAATTTATTTATAACATATTTATAACGTATTGATAAATAGGCATAAGCCTACTGTAAAATACCTTAATGTATCTTAAAAGAAAGTAATAAGCATTTTAAAAACAAAATTAAAAAATAAATAAACAAAAATTAAGTTTCCGATTCGTCTTCTGCTAGCAATAATAAGGCATCATCAAGACTTTCGCCGTCGTCAGTAGCATTAGATGTAGTTGCTGTGCTAGTACTGGCGCAAGATTCGCCGGAGACATACATTTTTCTACCAGCGTGTAAACTAACCATGTGATTGCTTGGTGGAAAGTTGTTGCAACACATACCTCTTACATTCATATGGGTACGAAGTCTAAGAATGGCGATCAGCATGGGTAGTTGCATGCGATTCCTTAATTTTGTTTTGATCGTCCCCATTACGCTGAAAATTCTTTCAACGACAGCATTACTCAAAGGTAATGATAGGCATCGTATTGAAAACTCTGCTAGATCTTTAAACATCGGGTTTCCAGCACTCTTCATTTTTAGCACTTGTACCCAGAAATGTACAATGTCATTAGGGCCCGTAAGATCAATCACAGTTGAATCTATTTTACCTAGTTTAAACCTCATCTGTAGTTTATTTTGTAAGATCAATGCTAGATAAACCTCCAATAACAGTTTAATCTATAGTTTGGCTTACACCAGGAGATTTTGCCAGTTAAACCGTGATCCTGCCTAGTTTAAAAATGGCGGTCGTTTATCAGCTCACATCTGACACGACGATTGTGGGTTCATACATAGATTTAGCATAGATGGCACATGTCAGGAAAAATTTACTAATAGCATCGAATCACTGACAGCGCAACCCCGTATATTAGATTTTGGGGATATTTACATTTCCACACATGAACATTAACTATGTAAAAGTTAACGCTTTGAAGCGCTTTTTACGAACACATTGATAGTAATAATATCTTGGACACAAATCACACTGCGTCAGTTACAAACTAAGCAACTAAATGCTTGTGCAATGGATACCTACTAGATAACGGATACTAATACATATATACTTTTCTTTTGTAAATACATACTTATAATACATAGAAAAAAACCCAGACGCTGCATAAATATTAATGTTTGTCATAAATATTTGTGCTCGGGTGAGAATCGAACCCCCGACCTCAGTGCTGCAGCCGGTTTTTACCAATGCGCCACGAGGCCCGTAAGTCACTTACACATTAACAACCCATTTTTGGTCACGTTGTTTGGGTAAGTATTGCCGATCTATTATTCTTATATCTATGATCACACTATAAAACCTCTTTTATGTAGAAAGAAAAAGTTTTTTTTTCACGAAATATGCCACAGACAATGTACAAAAGAGTGAATGCTGAGCGAAATATAGACATTGAATAACCAAATGTTGCCATCTGTCGAAAACTAAACCTAGGTTACGTAATCTATGTCCATTTCGCTGTTGATCTTACGTGGCAGGTTTAAACTGTAGATTAAAATTGACTATAGTTTAGAAAATCTACAGTTTTAACTATGATTGATCTTACGGGCCTAGGAGAAGCAGCTGTTCCGATTATCTCCTCAATGCGCATCGTAGTTAATACGCGCCATTGATTCATAATAGCTTCTCGATCAATATTGGGTTCACCTAACTGCCAGGGAAAATCTTCAATTTTGGGTTTGCTGGTTGAGAGGCATACGTGGCTTGGTGCCAAGAGTTGAATTTTTTCCACCACTGACACATTAAGTGGCAACCTGTTAATTAATTCTCTTACCAAGCGTACGAGGAAAGCAGAGCATCGTTGTTTAACTTCTTTGGCTTTGTAGCTCGCTTAACAGCTGAAATATCTGCTTCATGGAGCATTGTTAGTGAGACATCTTCAGACTGAGTTTGACTTCTCAAAAATATAGGTTTGAAAACACGTCTAGCAGTGGAAACTAGGAGAATTCGGAGGTCGCTGTATATTTTTGTGATATTTGCATCACTTGCTTGAAATATAACATTCACATCTGTTACTTCTTTTAATATCGGAGACAGAAACAACAAATATAATAAATTCGTGTCATCATTATACACGGCAGCAAGCTCCCTTGCTGTATAACATCTTTCTGATGATTTCACCATATTAAAGTGAGTTTTTAGCTCAAGCCACTGGTTAATGTTTGTTCTAACAGCTGAATAAAATGCTAACCATGTAGTTGCGGATAGTTGAGTTAGTTTCAAGGGTTTTTTACCATCATTAATAGTTTCAAATAAGGTCTGATACATTTTCATTCGCAGTGGACTGTGGGCAAACCAATTTCTGGTTCCAATCCTCTAAGTAAATATTCCAGACAAGACGGCAACTCAGTGCACGCTTTAGATGCACATAAACTAAGGGAGTGACACACACACTTCAATAGCTGTAAATGGGGTATATCTGCTTGTAAAAGAGTGAAAAGTGAGTGATGTTTGCCACAAAGATTACTTGCTCCATCAGTTCCTATTGCAATTAGATTTTGAAGATTCAAACCCATTTTAGAAATAAAACTTTTGAAAGTTGTATAAAGGGCGCCAGCTGTTGCTTCGAATACTTCCTGAAATCCTAAAAATCTACAACTATTTTGTCCAGTTTTGAATTGTAGTAGCGGATGCAATATGCCATGTACTTTTCTGTAGCTACGTCGGTGGATTCATCCAGTATAATAGAGTAACTCTGGTTACCAACTTCTTCTAAAAGTTCCTGAAGCATGGCTGGTTCTAGAACATTCTTTATAATGGCAGAACACTTTGATCTATGTAGCTGTATGTTTTCAAGAAGACTTTCTGTTCCACAGGTTTTTAACACTTCTGTAAGATGATCAATGCTACGGATGGAACTGTGAGCAGCGACATAAAGCAGAAATTTGTATGTCTATTCTTTTTTCTTTTGATGAACTGTCACTAATTGAGGAGTAGCCAAATGATGCAATCTTGGGTTGCTTTTTTGAAAATCGTAATTCTTTGTCTTTATGGGTTTTAGTTTTCATGTGCTTTACCAAATCTGTTTTGTGCGCACGGAGTGGTGTGACACATAATTTACAAAATGCCTCACCTTTACCACTATCGGTCAGATGAACAGGTGCTCGACTAAGCCAGTCTGTAAAAGAAATTAAATTCAATAATACGCTAGGCAGTATATGTATACTACCAGGTATGGTACTAGTGGTTGGTGAACATCAGAGAAGGAATAGGTAGGTAGAGTATATTTACTTAATGTTCGAGAAAGGAAGTAACATAAAGTGGCTAATATTTCCTCTGAATCCTCTCCTCGATCTCCAGGATTAACAAAACATGAATAGAGAATATGCATGCATTTTTTTTTTAATTTTCTATTCACTCGTTACATTATTCTAATCCACCAAAAAACATAAATACTCATGTGAATATATAAAATATGTTTGTCAACCTTTGTGATTCAGGTTATACAAATTATATTGCTCTTTGTATCTTCAGCAGTCTTCGCCTTAAATTCGAACTTTAATTTCTCCATTGTCATAGTTGTTCAAATGTTGTTTTATAATGAGTAATAACACTACCGATGATTGAATAAGAAACTTAATTGCGTTTCTCTGTGAAAGAAACAACATTTAAAGCTATTTATTTCTACTTTTATTAATTGGTTTATTTTTAATGCGACACAATCATAACACCGTGTGTCCTTAGAAAAAAAATTATACTTAGTATTGACAGCAATAACACTAATGAAAGAAAGAAAGAGAAAGAAGAAAGAAAGAAAGAAAAAGTTTTTATTATCGTTTGAAATAGTATTGACATTTTATAACATTACAACATATTCAGATATATCTTATACATTCATTAAACATTTATCAATCCCAATTCAGGCGACAACCGGGTCTACATTCAGCTTTATTTGCTGCAGTTGACTTTATGTCACACTGCAGCGCTGGTTTTCAATGCAGACCGTGGTGACGATCGGATGCGCAAACATGACATGTAGGTATCAACAATGTAGAAAACACGAGACAACACAAATAATGAACAATCAGAGTCACAGAACACGACATGCCTTACAACAAATTTGTATAGGACAAACGGTAGTACCGCGGAGATCTTAGAGTTTAACCTTTGATATTCAACATATTATTAAGATTTGTTGTTTTGTAATAATAAAACGTTTGAGAGCTGTCTTGAATGATGTTTTGCTTGTACTTGAGCGACATGGTGGTGGAATGTCGTTCCAGCACTTGGTAGCAGCATATTTGAAACATCCCTTGAATGCTGTGGTTTTAAATTGCGGTACGGATAGTGGATTGGTTACTCCCCGAGGATCGCATTTAGAATGGCCCTGGCGCCAGCGTAATTTATGGTACAGATATTGTGGCTGTCTGTTTACAATAACGCCGAACAGCATGGTGGCTAAATGAAGTAGGCGTCTGTCTTTCATTTTCAGAATATTGGCTTTTATTAGGTAGGGTGTAACATGGCTACGTCGTGGTATTTGGAAACAAAACCTGGCACAAGCGTTTTGCACGCGCTGTATGAGCTTTTCAGTCCGTGCTAGTAGACACGGGCCATAAACCGTGTCGCAGTAGTTGAAATTACTCAGTATAAGGCTGTCAACAAGTCTTTTTCTCATCTCTACGCTAAGATACCGCCTATAGTTGTATTCTTATACAACTATAGGCGGTATCTTAGCGTTATAGTAAAAAACTGTTTTTATAGGCTTAAGTTCTTGCTTAAGCCTATAAAAACAGTTTTTTACTATAGAACTAATATGTTTCTCAAAACGTAATTCAGGGTCAATACATAATCCGAGTCTTGTAGCAGTTTTCACGCGAGCCACAGACTTATGGAGCAAATTGACACTGGGATTTGCCGATAGTATAGAACTTATTTGTTTCTTACTACCCAGAACCAGATATTTAGATTTGTCGGGATAACAAAATTTATAACGCAGCTGCATTTCCGTCGATTCGTGAATTCCGGAATTGTGGACGGACCAGCATCGCGTATGGTTTACAAGGGCAGAAGAAGTCAGACGAAGTCAAAAGTACTCACTCCACAAAAGAACAGCGACGAGAGACCAAGTTCTAAGGAAAAGAGCCGATACGATACAATAAGTATGAAACTTTGAATATGCGAGACGAGACGAGGAATCACAGAGGCGCTAAATACAGATGAATTATTAAGGAAGCCGAGTTCCCGTAACGAAGACACGGAACGAGCGCATCGCGGCCGGTCGCAACAGAAGGTTTGGCCACCGCCGTTCACGTTCCAACTCTCAGCCACACGCGTAGACTCCAGAACTCCAGAAGCCAAGATTAGGTATGTCAGTATCATGTAAGCAACATGCTTATAGATGTGTGCCACCCTGGGCCGAGAAAAATTTATAATAAAATCACGCTTTTGTTAATTAAACATTATATTAACGTATTATTCTTGTATATTAACATGAACATGAAAACATATTGTGTACTGTACTGTATAACTATAGGATTTTTTTTTACTTTTGTGATTAGTTTTAAAGATTTTTTTTTTCAACTAAGGGGGGAATGATGTAAGGGATACTACACCTTATGGCACGTACATGTACGTGCCATCAATAGTATATAACCACTGTACGTACAGTATGCGGCAGTGGTCGGTGTGCAGCGACACACAGTTGTCGCTGACACGAATAAAAATGACAAGTGCGTAATTACGTCTTTCATTAATCGGCCCCTCACCAAACCATCTGGAAGAATCAACACTCACGATATACCATCATCCAGCAACATACTCACCTGTAACAGCCACCGTTACACAAATATAATATCTATTTAATAAGGGTATAGGCATCCTACATGCCTACTTCAGGTGCACAAATACAGCTCTCTTTTCCCCTCTTAGGTATTATTACCTAGGTACTTAGGTACCTCATATGTAAAAAACTTACCTATTACTTTTATATGCCAACTTTCTTTCAATTAAATCAAGCAATTCTAAAGCACTATGTTTATATAAACGAAATCGTGTACCAAATTCTTTCTCGTGAAGTTCTTCGAAGTAATTTCGCCTTATTTGGAATAAACGGGGTGCGCGTATAATACGTTCACACACAACTTCACGCCAAATCCCTTGCGGGGTAGGCAGAGAGAACAGAGCGCCATAGGGCACGATTCTTACACACCTCACTCGCTTCGTTGACTTTCATAACTCTTTTCATGCACGCGCGTCGGTTTTTGAGGCTCTTAACATCACCTTCCTCCAGAACACGTTCTATTTGGTCTTGGAATGTGTGTCTTGGCCGTCCTCGACTCCTACATCCGTCCGCTTTTGCATTGTATATCTGCTTAGTCAGTCTTGCGTCAACCATTCTTTCTACATGTCCGAACCATCGGAGCATGCCCTTTCTTACTTTTACACCGACACTCTCTTTCAAACCAACTTCCTTCCTTACAACCTTGTTTTCTACGCGGTCAGCGAGAGTCACTCCGCAGATTTTGCGTAGAGCCCTCATTTCTACCGCGTTTATTCTACTTTCATGCACACTCTGCCATACCCAGCTCTCGCTTCCATAAGTTAGTGTTGGGATCAGGACTGCATTGTGGATTGCTAACTGGGCCTTTCTGCTAATATTTTTTGCGCCCAGGAATCTGCCCAACACTCCGTTTACGCTATTTCCTATCGCCACTCGTCTTTCTACATCCGCGGTGTACCTTCCATCTCTGCTAAAAGCGCATCCAAGATATACAATTTCATTCACCTGTTCCAGCACTACATCATCAACCATTATCCTTGCATCTGTTCTGGATTCCTCCCTTTCAAACACCATGACTTTCGTTTTCTTCGCATTCAACTGCAAGCCTTTAATCATGCAATCATCTTTCATAGTAGTGACTAGTGTTTGCAGGTCCGACGGCGATTCGGCTAGAAGCACAGCGTCATCTGCGTAAAGCAGGCAGCTCACAACTAGGTCACCCATTCGCAACCCTACATCCATCGATCTCATTCTCTGGAGACAACTGTCCAGGTACAGGATGAACAGTCGAGCGGACAGCACGCAACCCTGTCTGACGCCGATATTGACGTCAAACCAGGGGGACAAGCCGCCGTCAACACGCACACACGCTGTGCAGCCCTCATAAGTGGACTGCACAGCGCGCAGCAGTGCTCCGCTCACGCCGTAGCCCGGGAGTATATCCCACAGATCCTTTCGTAACACTCTGTCAAACGCTTTTTCCAGATCCACAAAACCGCAGAAAACCTTCCGGTTAACAGCCAGTTGTTTCTCCACGATGTTGCGGAGAGAAAAAATCTGATCCATGCACCCTCGTCCGCTTCTGAAACCACCCTGAGCCTCCCACAACACTCCATCAGATATCACCCTCATAATACGTTCAACATCTTCAAAATCGTCTAATATCGTCTATTTTCTTCTAAAATATAATTTATAGCGTCTTTTATTTCAGCATTTTATTTTATTTACTTTATTTATGAAATGTCACATTTGTTGACATTACCGTCGGTTAAACGAGGCTATTGAGGTGGATTAACATAATCGGTCCATTACAGCACTTGACCAATGTTAAGTGCTTGGTGAACAGCAAAATATTGTTAAAGACCCGTTTACGGCGTAATCAACTATTTAAGATTTAATCATCTCTTGGCGAACACGGGGCTTAATCATTTCTTTGTCAGTTTTAGGGCTACGAACCAATTCAGAATTGTAGTCTCGGTTAGGAGACTAAGGTTGGAGTTCATCAACTACGGACATAACGGTGTGTTACCTAAATCGAGCTCTAAATGTAATTGGGCCTATAAAGTTAACGCTGTTCACCAAATATAAAATGCGAACTGCTACCTAATCAGTTGTAATTAGAACGAATGAATAGTAAAAGAATGAGTAGTATAATGCTATTTAGTAAAATGGCAGTGTTTGTGTGCAATTTGTATACATTCGCTTACATCCGAGCAACATCCAAAAATGTTAGGATAATAATTTATACTGCAAAATGTGAACCGTGTTATGGCAATGCGATTCAGTTACGATAAACGCCTTTGTTATTTATTAGCATTATGTTTTATTCTGTTGATCTCTGTTGTCGTGGCATCTCAGACGTAGCCATGACAACATGTTGAACGCGTTTTATTATTTTGCTTTCTCGTTATATTTTCGAAATAATTTCGTCATATTTTGAATAAGCGGGGTGCCCGTATAATTCGCTTACGGGTATTTAAAAAAGTCTAAAACATTATTTTCATCTAAGATGTAATTTATAGCTACTTCCATTATATTTTGTTTAGGGTAGAGGTTTCAACGATGGACTATAAACCAGCGATGGATATTTTTTTTATTTATTCAAAGAAAACATAGTTTTTCGATGGTTTTAAAGTTATAAACTGAATAAGGAATGGTTATATTGTTAAACTAGTCAAGTTTTAAATAAATTTAATTTATTTATTTAAACGGGATTTCATTTATTCGTCTCCTAAATACTTTTTAAATTTGCCATAATTATGTATATGACACGACAAAAAACAATGTCAACGACATTCTCGAAATACCACGGCTTCTCAGAATATCGAAGTAATGTGACTCATGCCGCATTTCGGTGGTAAGAGAGGTATACCCACACCCTTTCCCTCTCCCATACCATTCCACTCACTATCCTAACTGGAAGGCTTGTAACACGACTATAATACTATCTATGTGTATATGGGCCGCGTTTGTCACTTACCAGCAGGTTACCCTCTTGCGAGTTTACCCCCTTCAATATACAATTAATTTCCCAGAAAATTATTCAGGTATTCTAAACAATATATAAATAATTACATACATAACTTCAAGTATCTGAAATAAATTCTACTACGCATTCTTGAGAATATTGATATGATATTTTACTAATGACTCTTGGTCTGTGTTCTGTACTAATTGCTTGTATTGCTTTTATATTTGATGAACACTATAGCACAAGTGTCCATTATTAGATCCTTCACCTTACTTCATTTATGAAATGTCACATATGTTTACAATAACCGCGGGTTAAACGAGGTCTTTGAGGTACATTAAGATAATCGGTCGATTACAGCACTTAATCAATGTTAAGTGCTTGGTGAACTGCAACATAACACACACATAACATAACTTCACGCCTTTGTTACCCGAAGGTGTAGGCAGCGGCTGTTAAACCTCGTCTCGCCGTTATGTTTACGTCCCAAATGGAATAGGTGGCGAACCTATTGCCATGCCGGGCACAAAGTTTTTCAGTCATCGATATTTATCACACTTAACTTCCGAAAACAATTTCGAAAAGTCATTGGTGTGACCCAGTGTCAGGATTCGAACCCGGACCTCCGGATCAGAAGACGTCTGCTTGACCACTGCGCCACCGAGACTGTTACAGCAAATTATTGTTAAAGACCCGTTTACGGCGTAATCGGCTGAATAATAATAATAACTTGGACACAATATACACAGCGCTCTCTAATTCCAAGCTATGCAATTAGCTTGTGTTATGGATACTAGATAACGGATATAAATACATATATACATTTTTAAACAAGAACAAGAAGATGAAAGAAAAACAACAAGAAGATAAAACCCCCAGACATCACA
This sequence comes from Euproctis similis, assembly GCA_905147225.2. Classification (NCBI taxonomy): domain Eukaryota; kingdom Metazoa; phylum Arthropoda; class Insecta; order Lepidoptera; family Erebidae; genus Euproctis; species Euproctis similis. The sequence continues at coordinate 11,552,237 of LR990119.1, forward strand.
CATGAAATATTTGTGCTCGGGTGGGAATCGAACCCCCGATCTCATTGCTTCAGACGGTAGATTTACCAATGCGCCACGAGGCCCGTCGTATTTCGTTGAATAAGATTTAATCATATCTTCGCGAACACGGCCCTTAGAACTATATATAGGTTATTGAAAAAATATATATTTTTTTTAACTCGAATCAACTTTCTTTAACTGTTAAATATATAAAAATGTAAGTAATTGAACTTTTGTAAGTATCTTTTTAAGTCTTATTTAATTATTAAACTTTGAACATTAACATCATAAGTTATTTTAACACAATCTCCTCCCCGCGCCACCTCACACAATGCGAACACGGTATGTTTGTTATAACTTAATCTAAAAGAGCAGATTAAAATTACTGTATGTACACGGGATAGCAAGCAAAATTCCGGGACAATCCCGGCCATCTGGCAACTCTAGTCATGCCATAAGCTGGTGAATGCATGAGGAAAATTGTGAACGAAAGCACAAGTATTTATTTTTTGAAGCCAATGTCATTGGACATCACTCTTTGTCTACATGTTTGCGAGAATATATCTACCTACCCACTCCTTGCCTAGTAGAAAAAGTAAATACCTAACTACCTACGCAATACTGCAAGTCAATGGAGTGTTGAGTTATTTTTTTTATTTACGCGCTCATTATTCACAAAGTATTTTAACTTATATATTGTGCGAAGTGTGTTTGGTGACATTTCTACATACATACATAGACAGAGATACCTGTAAAAAAGAGAAATGGGTTTGAGAGAATTCATTATAGTCTTAAATGCTTACAATACATATTACCCGGGTCAAACAATACAAGGTACAACTGAAATAGCTCTGGACACACCTAAAAAGATCAAGGGTATGTATCCCTATTCTATATTACTGAAGTATTTCTTTGATATTTAAAAAATATTATACCTTGCTGCGCACATAAAGCCGGGTAATTCGTTATTCCTAGTAGGAGTTTCGGTAAATGTCAACTTTTACACGGTGTATGGCAATAGGTTCGCCATCCATTCCATTTGGGACGTAACATAACGAGTCGAGGCTTTAACCAGTCGCCTACACCTTCCGGTAGAAAAAGGCGTGAAGTTACGTTTGTTTTAATCTCGAGATTACAAACAATCTATTGAAAAAACCTCAAGTTATAATTCATCGAGCCATTTAAGCTACACACATAACATAACTTCACGCCTTTTGTTACCCGAAGGTGTAGGGAGTGGCTGTTAAGTCTCGTCTCGCCGTTATGTTTACGTCCCAAATGGGATAGTTGGCGAACCTATTGCCATACCGGGCTCAAAGTTTTCAGTCATTGATAGCTACACAGCTTTATATATTTATACATTGACTCGAAAAACATAGCCCTCCTATTGGCATAGTCGGTTAAACCTAAGCTTGGCTACTATGATTGTTTCATGATCAGAGGTTTTAAAGTAAAAGCCTGTCTTGATGTGTGTTGTACACAGTTAATAATTTGCGATATAAGAGATCATATTAGGCATAAACTCTTTTATGGTGATTGTGAACTCCTGGCCATGTACTAAATATAATAAAATAGAACATAATTTCAGTCCTTTTTCTACCCAGTACCTTTGTCACATCATCAAATTGTAACAACATCGAAAAGTACCGATGGTATAGGCAGCGGCTGTTCAGCCTCGACAAACCGAATCGGTATGTTACGTCCCAAATGGTTTAGGTGGCGAACCTATTACCGTAATTATTTAATATATAATTAATTAGCTAAAATGATTATTTAATATGTCAGATAGCGTAATCAAATTTCCTAAAGTATATTTATAAAGTACTCCCGTCTATTATTTTTTTAGGTATTTGTATCCAGATCAAAGGTGTGGGTCATACAGAATGGTCTAAATCTGGAAAACCTGTGACAACGTTGGATGCGTCCAGCAAAATATACATGGGTCACGAAGAATACTTTCGGAGCAATATCTATGTCGCTGGCAGCAGTTCTGGTAATATCTAATATAACTTCCCTGCCCAAATTAATAGATGCAATCCAAAATGGAACTCTCATTGGCAGATAGATTATATTCTATTCTATTTGTACTCATTTTCAATAAGTTTCACAGTAAGGCATTGGGTGAGGAATCACTAGGATTCGAGCACGAGACAGCTAATTAGACATCCCATGCTACACCTACAGGCGATCAACAAGACTTATTATAATACATATAACTGTTTAATTTATGACGTTAAATATATCTACTAGATGATCTGGCGAACTTTATTTTACCTCGCAAAAGCAATAATTAAGAGATATTTTCTAAGAAAAAAAGTAGCCTAAGCTCCTCCTTATTACACCTGCTACCTGCCAATAAAAGTCACGTCAATGTCGGTCCAGCCATTTCAGAGATACCCGGAACAAACAGACAGACAGACTTTCTTTAAATGCTATTTCGGTTTGTGTACCTTAAATATATATTTACCAGATGGCCCGGCTAATTTTGTTTCAACTCCGACGCAATAAATAATTTATTTTTTCAGTTTGTTCTGTTTCAGCCAGTAAAAGTCCCGACAAATCTTTCCGGCAACGGAACAAAGAGACAGACAGACAGACAGACAAAAATGGTCAATAAAACATATGAATACATTTGAAAGTAGTTATTTCAATATTACAAACAGACACTTCAATTTAATTTATACGAATAGATTAAATTAATTTTTCTATAAACAATTTATCAGTCAGTAATGTTTCATTTTATCCTTAGCCGCTGGAGCTATTAAAATGATTTTTTTCTCTGGGTGTTCAAGAGGATTTGCCCGGAGCCAAATAAGCCCGGAAGTTTAATTGTAGTATAAATAAATAACCTGGATACTGACTGTCGCACCATTGCCACGTTTATTTGTGAATCTAAACCATCTTCGAACCCCCTTGAACTCACGCAAAAAATTTCATAAAAATCGGTTCAGCCGTCTAGGAGGAGTTCAGTGACACACACGCACACAAGAAATATATATATATATAAAGATATGAATGCCTACTAAATTCATCAAAGCAGTTTTTAATTTTAAATACATGTTTTTGGCAATCGCAGGACATGGTCAGATAGAGCTGACTCCTGGGAAACATGTCTACAAGTTCGATTGTCCCTTGCCCCCTGTGCTGCCCTCGTCATTCGAAGGTCCATTTGGCTACGTCAGGTACACAGTCAAGGTCACACTGGAGAGGCCGTGGAAGTTTGATCACGAGAAAAAAATGGCTTTTACAATAGTCAACATATTGGATTTGAATCGCAATCCTTTGTACAAGGTAAACAAAAAAATTGTAAATTGTATAAAAATTATTTTGGGAAGATCTAGGTGATAAATGTCGATGACCACTTTGATGAAACTATTGCCATACACTGGGTACCGGTGTATGACAATAGGTTCGCCACCTATTTGCCGCTGCCCATTTGGGACGTAACATAACGTTTCGACGAGTCGAAGCTAACAGCCGTTGTCTACTCCTTCGGGTAGAAAAAGATGTGAAGTTATATTTTATTTCAACACGATATAAAATTGCCATATGGTTCTTCGCACTTCTCTTCACCGGTCGAGCCGGCCCATTCATGCAGCGAACTGCGTGCCTCCACCACTGATATATTTTGCAGGAACCAATACAAATTCAAATGGAGAAAAAGTTCAGCTGTTTGTGCTGTACATCAGCACCGGTTTCAGTTGATATCCGGTCTCCAATATCCGGTTACGCTCCAGGACAGTTCGTGCCTATAAGAATCTACGTGGAGAACCCGAGCGACACAACCATTGATCTTGTTAAAATTTATCTAAAACGGGTAAGATTAATTATTTTCTAGACCTCATCCCACTTTTAACGAGTCGGCACATTGTCATTCTTTTTTGTATGGGATAGGGGGGCAAACGAGCAAGGGTGTCACCTAATGACAATAAACAAACGCCGCTCATGGACACCTGAATACAGATAGTGTGTGTGGGATGGTAAGGAGAGATGGCAAAAGGTTGGGCATACCTTTCTCACCGAGCAAAACGAGGCATGGGCTACTTTACGTCGATTTTCTGAGAAGTCGTGGTACTTCACCGGCCGAGCCGGCTTATTGATGCATGCTTGCCATCCGGTGACACGCCTACTCGTTTGCCACCCTATCTCATAAGAAAAAAAATTCATTCATATACACAATTATGTATACGAACAAAATACTCCAAGAAGTGTGAAGGACCTGAATTCCATGTAGTACCTAATTTCACTTAACCACAAAATATTTGTTTTATATAGTTGACGATATACAGAGCCACCTCATCACCAGACGCAGTGAAGAAGACCGAAGACGTGATATTTACCGTTGAGGATGGTCCCCTCCAGGGTAAGACCCTCAGGGTGGACGATCAGTATAGACAGTTGCCACCGACGCCACCCTCAAACCTGGCCTATTGCAATATTATTAATCTGACTTATCATATCTATGTAAGTAGCGTTGTTTATTACTAAATACATTAGATTTTTAACATTGTACTCTTAAGACAGACATACACCATAGCTGATTTTCTTGTAGACATTTTGTATGACATTGTAGTGCATTGTTTTGATCTATCACTTAGGGTTCAGCCAGCGTTTGCAATTAAAGCTCCAAACCTCAATAGTTATCACTTTTTTTCTATGAATTTATACCTGATTTATATATCCTGTTAAAACCTTACATCTATTAAAAAAAAAATACATTGAAATCCGTTACGTAGTTTCAAAGATCTTAGCATATAAGGGGACAGATAGCGGAAACCGACTTTGTTTTATACTATGTAATGATAATGATGCCTGTCGATCCATATACTCTGTAGATTCGAATATATTTATGAAAAATTCAAGGCGGCCAGTTAATGTTTTTAACAAGAACTAATTAATAATGATTATATCTTGGACACAATACACACACCCCCCCTTAGTTCCTAACTAAGCAACTGAACGCCTGTGTTATGGATACTAGATAACGGATATTAATACATATATACTTTTTTTGTAAATACATACTTATAACACATAGAAAACATCCAGACGCCATACAAATATTCATGCTTGTCATAAATATTTGCAATCGGGTGGGAATCGAACCCGCCAACTTAGATTCTCCCGTCGGTAGTTTTACCAATGCACCATGAGGCTCGTCAAATTGTTACAGCAATTGCTTAAATTCCAGGTTGAGTGTCAGGTGAGCGGTTGCCATACCAATTTCAGTGCCAAGCAGTGCATGACGGTCGGTACTGTACCAATACTGGGCATGCCCGCACAGACTATCCCGCCTGGTCTGGACCCGAGAGTTGTCCCTACCGATCCAGAAGGAATACCTATTGTTGTAAGTTAATCATCAATTCATTACCTACTGACAAGAAGGAGAAGGTTCGAATCCTGGCACACACCAATGACTTTTCGAAATTAATTAATACGAAGGTTATGATTGATAAATATCGATGACTGAAAACTTTGTGCCTGGTATGGCAATAGGTTCGCTACCGGTTCCATTTGGGGACGTGCAGGCCAATCTTGTAGATAGTCTCTTGAGATTTTTTGAAATATTTACGTAATTATGGGTGGAGGGGGTAAGGGCCTTGCTTACTTCTGCTGTCAAGGGGGGTATTAGGGTTTAGGCAGTTTAATGAGGGATTGTTCGTATTATACGGGGGATTGAAATCGTATTATAATTACCACGATCATACGGAATTGATGTACCCATACGATTTAGCCAACATTTATATTGATATTTATTTTTATTTCAGTATCCACCATACCAGATTTTGTACGAGACTCTTAGTAAGTATTTTCTTTTATCATGAGTTTCTTGCCCGATTCTTCTCATGATAGCCCCTATATTCGGAATCGGGCCGCTAATATCACTACTTTCGACATTTATATATATATATATAGCCATATACCGATACGGTTTTTAATATTATATACTAACTGACCCGGCGAACTGTCCTCGGAAGCAATAAATTTAAAAATTACTGAAAAAAGTAACCTACTCGTAAGTTACTCCTTATTACACAAGCTATATGCCAATAATAGTTCCGTCAAAATCGGTCCAACCATTTCAGAGCTTACCCGGAGTCAACAGACAGACAAACAAAAAATGTAAAAGAAGTTATTTTGGTGTATGTATCGTATAAATAAATATTCATATGAATGTAGTTGGAAGCAGTTATATTAATAATACAAACATACACTCAAATTTATATGTATTTTTTTTTAATGGGAAAGGAGGGCAAACGAGCAGGCGTGTCACCTGATGGTAAGCAACCAACGCCGCCCATGAACACACACATATAGTGTTACTGTTGCGTTGCCGACCTTTAAGGGATAGGGGATAGAAAAGGATGGGGAAGGGGGGTGGGCCTCCTCTCGGGCCTCCTCTCGAGAGGTACCCCTCTCTCACCGAACGAAACGCGGCATGAGCCACTTTACGTCGGTCTTCTGAGAGGTCGTGGTATTTCACCGGTCGAGCCAGCCCATTCATGCAGCGAACTGCTTGGCTCTACCACTGTTGGATGTGTATGGATGTATGGATTTATCTACAGTTTATTTTAAAGAATTTTTATCTGATGACATATTTTTTTTATGTTTAAAGCCGATCCAGTATACGAGAGATGTCGATACAAGTCTCGTGATTTGAAAGAGAGGGATGAGTCGGAGTACGTAATGATACAGGGACCTGAAAACTTTGCACCATACTGCCCCACTTATGCAGCCATAGAAGCACCACCATTTCTTTAACAATTTTGCCGACTTCAAATTCTTTTAAAATGTAATTAATTTCCATTGTCACGTAAAATAACCAATATTCCTATAGTTTGATGTTTTGACATTTCAAATTATAAATTAAAAAAAAAAGTTTCGTTTTAAAACCGTCTGGAACGTGTAGTAATAATACCTAATTGTCTCTTCATAAGAGACAATTCAGGTTTAAATCGTTAATTTCAAACAAATAAAAGTTACTCACACATTTATGTAGATTAAAATATGTATAAATATAAAAATAAATATTGATGATGAATACTATTCATAACATAACTTCACGGCTTTTTCTACTCGAAGGTGTAGGCAGTGGCTGTTAAGCTTCGACTCGCCGTTATGTTTACGTCCCAAATGGAATAGGTGGCGAACCTATTGCCATACCGGGCACAATATATACTAATCATTTGTACTTAAATTTCATTCTAGGGCATAAATATTGTTATAATAACTTAAATATTGTTTGTTAGAAAATAATATTTTGGGTTTAAGTCTTGATGGTCCAGTGGCCGATTCAGAAGTTCTGCCGGTTCCTGGCTTACACCAATGATTTCTCGGATTTTTTTCGGAAGCTTTGTGTAATAAATATCGACGACTGGCAACTATGTGTCCGGTATGGCAATAGGTTCGCCACCCATTCCATTTGGGACGTAAACGTAACGACGAATCGAGGCTTAACAGCCGCTGCCTACACCTTCGGTTATGTTAGTGATTAATATATTAATTAGTGTATAAAAAATTAAAATTAATTATTATATTATGATTAATTTGAATTTGTACTGTCCGTTTGCCTTTGGCTTTAAATTTAAATTTTAAAAAATAAGTTTTATTATTGTGTATTTTATTATAATAACTAAATTTAATGTGAAAATTATGATTTTAGACAATAAGTATTTATGTTATTTTAGTGATAAATATACTGTTTATGGCAATGTGATAAAAGTAATTAATTAAATATGAAAATTTTAAGTTCTATATTAAATGTTATCATCGATAAATAAGACTGCACGATATAACGTTTTTCCTTAATTTCCTTCACTATATTTTTTTATTGCTACAAAAAATATTAAATTTGAATTTAGATATACTACTCTGTGTAAAAAGTATCGGGATATGTCAATAAAGAGACCCGCGTAAAAGAGGTCGTTCTAATTTTTTTACTGCATGTTGGTAGCACTGTACTGATTTAGCGCGCAAAATTTGAACGGGATCTGTCATTTAATTTGTTTTAAACTAAACTTTTTTTAAAAAAAGCGCGGGAAACTTAAATTTGGCAGGACGTGTTTTTCACATTTTATTTTAATAAATATTGAAATTACTATTTATCTTGTATAAATTGATCAGTGAGGAGTTTAAATATTGCTAGAATAGTTTGTATTTATGTAAATTTTCTTTCTTTTAGTTTAGTAGTGTATATATTTTGAAGCTGCTATAGGGTAAGTTTTTTTTTATATATTAGTAGTAAGTAGACTGAAATGAAAATCCCCCAGGGGATCCTGGGGGGACCATGCCCGATGTGGGCCATACTATTGTTATTCAAGACTCCAGTATGGACACTGATGCCTCTTGTAACAATAAGGATGGTACTTTTAGACGTAAACGTTCAGCCATACGTACTTGCAGACATTGCAACAAAAAACGGTCAAAACGGCGTTACGGAGAAGACAAAAAGTTACGCGATGATGACTGTCATTGTCCGTCCGATAATAACTCAAATGACAAATCACTGCTTTCTTCCACGTCCCATTCGCATAATGATAAACCGCATTCACAGCTGCCTTTGAATAATCCATTACCTGCTTCAACTCAGCCAATTGCTAGATTATTATATCAGAAGTCTGATGCTTATCCATATCTAGTACACGTCCAGCGCAACCAAGTGTCTCCAAATGACGGCACCACTCTACATCCTATCACTTTAGGAAAATTTCTAAAAAATAATGATTTCTCGAATATAATTAACGGTAGCCTTAAACGTATTGGAAGAAATAGGTTAGCCATTTCTTTTTCTGAATATAAGTCGGCAAATGATTTTATCGAGAGTCAACTATTAGTAGCAGCCAACTACAAGGCATTTGTTCCTTCATATAATGTAACGCGTGTTGGTATTGTGAGAGGAGTGCCATCAGAATGGACAGACGATGAGATTATGGAAAATGTAACTGTTCCTGTAGAATGGGTCTACTTCTTTTAAATGCACTGAATCGGTCGTACTGACCTTCGACGGACAGGTACTTCCCAAAAGGGTTTTTGCATGTTATACGGCCCTTTCTGTTGATTTATATATTTTTCCAACAATATTATGTCATAAATGTTGCCGTTTCGGGCACATTCAATCACAGTGTCGCTCGACTCCCAGATGTTTTAGGTGTGGTGAAGGACATTCGGGAGAAAGTTGTACTATAAATGAAGATAGTATTAACTGGTGTAATTGTAAAGGTCATCATCTTGCAACAAGTAAAACATGTTTGGAATTTGAAAGACAATGTGCTATTAAAAAGACTATGGCTAATAATTGTATATCCTACTTTGAGGCATTTAAGTTACACCCTCCAATCTCCAAAGTATCATATTCTGACGCTCTCCTTACAAATCCTAATCCATCTGCAGTATGTTATGAACCAACTCATAGTATAGCACAAAATCCGCAGTTTCAATCACAAGAATCTCGATCTTATAAAAAAACTATAGTCTCCAAACGTAACACTAGTAATGTACCTCAATCTAAAGGATATGATATAACAGCTCATAAATTGCTATCTAAAGACTATGATATGATGACTACAAACAATAATGGGTGTGCTCTTAACATTAATAAAGAAACTACAGGTATAACTGATATTATATTAATGCTCATCAACTTATTATCACAATCTAATACACTCACACCGTCCAACGCTGAATCAATAATTACATTTCTATCTAAATTTTCAAATCAAACCAATAATGGACAATCCATCAAAAATCCTACAGTGGAATTGTAGAAGTATAGTTTCCGAAAAATCTGATCTCATTCATTTAATTAATAAATATGATCCACATATTATTTCATTACAAGAAACTTGGTTAAAACCTTCATCCAATTTTAGGATGACTGGTTTTGCATGTATTAGGGAGGATCGGTGTGATGGGTATGGACTAGTATGGAGGTGTGGCTCTACTCATCAAACGTGGTTTTCCATATTCCCATATTCCTATTTCATCTCACAGTAATGATTTTTCAATCATTGCAGCAACTGTAAATAACATTTGCTTCATCTCATTATATATTCTACATCCTTCTGCCAGCATTTTTCAACCATTAAACAGAATCATTTCAAACATTCCTAAACCATTTATTTTATTAGGTGATCTAAATGCTCAGCACAGTTCTTGGGGAAGCTCAGTTACAAATTCTTTTGGTAATTTTGTGATTGATTTACTAGACTCAGTTAACTTATGTATTTTAAATAATGGCTGCCCCACCCGTGCGTCGGTGCGACTGCATGCGCGTGCGGCGAAGGGGGCCGTCACCCTTTAATCAGCGCCAAACCAGGTGGGACGAAGAGAGCGGAGTGCCGTATAGGCACGATGAATGTTAGACAAGAAAGATGAATGAGATGATGGATGTAATAAATGAGAGATTCCTGAATGCCTTATGTTTGTCGGAAACAAAGCAGAAGGGATGTGAGGCCGAGGAATTCCCAGGTGGCATGGTAGCTAGGGTCCGGAGTGGACCTGGAAGCTCCTGCCAGTGGGGGTGTGGGAGTCGTACTCTCCTCCCGCTTTGCTTCCGGAGTGAAAGACTATGAGTTTGTAGGCCCAGGACATCTCTGGGTTCGTATAAAACTGGGGATCACACGAGTCTTCCTGCTCGCAGCTTATGCTCCCGTCAGCTCCGCTGATCCCCATGAACTCGAGGAGTTTTGGGAAACTGTTAGGGGGATATTCTGGATTTGGTTAAAGGAAATGAAAAGATAATTCTGTGTGGTTATCTAAATGGATGGGTCGGAACCAAGAGATGGCCTGGAGGCTGTCCTTGGTCAGAGAGAGTGAATGATGCTTGTAACCCGATCTTGAACGTATGCCTGGAACGGAGCCTCCTTGTGTCTAACACATTATTCCGTCATAAAGATATTCACACGTATGCGTGGAGACGGAATGAACAAAAGAGTATAATTGATTTGATTCTGGTAGATAGTCGTCTCCGATACACTGTCTTAAGTTTGACTCAGAATGATAGTATGACAGAGCAAAAGTATGAGAGCTACCGCCGCTGCAGGAATGTCATCAAAGCCTTAGTGAAAGAGAAGCGTGAAAGATTCGTTGCGAACGAGGAAGTGAGGTTGACGGAAAACTTCGAGGCCAAAAACAAACTCTTCTGGAAGGAAGTTAGAAAGTCTCGGGGTTCCTCGTCAACATCCAGAATGGACAAGATTATGTCTAAGGCTGGTGACATTCTTGCAAACCCAAACGATGTATTGGGTCGGCGGAGTGAGTACTTTAGGGAAATGTACGAGTATGTTCCGGATGAGGGCGCCGCGAGTGACTCTACGACTGACGCCACTGCGCCAACATCTGACGAGGACATCACTATGGAAGAGATCGAATGGTCGATACGAAGTATGAAAAATGGTAAGGCAGCTGGAATTGATATGATGTCTGCTGAAATGATCAAATACGGTGGAACCTGTGTCAGGGACGCTTTCCTGTCCTTGAGCAAACAATGCTGGAGGTCGGGAAAGGTTCCCATGGACTGGAGGCGAGCTATCATCGTGCTCTTATATAAAGGTAAGGGATCACGTATGCAGTGAGCGAGTTATAGGGCCATCAGTTTGATCAGCTTAGCAGCGAAAGTGTATGGAAGGATGATTTAAAGGAGAATGAGGGTCAAATTTGACGGAGTGTTGTGGGAGGCTCAGGTCTCAAGTGGTTGCTAACTGGAAGGTTTTCTGCTGTTTTGTGGATCTGGCAAAAGCGTTTGACAAGGTGTTTCTCTCTGTCGAGCGGACAGCTCTCAACCTTTTCATTCTGTACTTGGATAGTTGTCTCCAGAGAGCGAGATCGACGAATAACCTAGTTGTGAGCTGCCTGCTTTACGCAGACGACGCCGTGCTCTTAGCCGAATTAGGCCGTCTAACCTGCAAACACTAGTCACTATTATTGATTGATTGTTTGATGAAAGGCTTATAATTGAATGTGATGAAAACGAAAGTAATTGTGTTTGAAAGAGAGGAATCCACAACGGATGCAAGGATAATGGTTGACGATGTAGTGCTGGAACAGATTAATGAAATTGTATATCTTGGATGCACTTTTAGCAGGGATGGAAGGTACACTGCGGATGTAGAAAGAAAAGTGGCGTTAGGAAATAGCGTAAATGAAGCGTTGGGCAGATTCCTGGGCCCAAAAAATATTAGCAGAAAAGCCCAGCTAGCAATCCACAATGCAATACTGATCCCAACGCTAAACTTATACTGACCGCGTCGAAAACAAGTTATAAGGAAGGAAGTCGGATTGAAAGAAAGTGTTGATGTAAAAGTAAGAAAGGGCATGCTTCGATGGTTCGGACATGTAAAAAGGATGGATGATGCAAGATTGACTAAACAGATATACAATGCAAAAGTTTCCTAGATTCCTCCAGGACTCGTTATTTTTGGTTATTGAAAGTTATTCATGTTACACACAGTAGTGATATACTACTGTTACACATCTCTACTGTTACACATACCTTGCTAGCAATGAGCATGCTAATTTCGAGCATGCACGAAAATCGACAGCCGTGCGATTAATAAGCATGCTTTCTGCGGCGCGCTTGGAAGGGGGGTGCTTTTAGCGTATGTGAACAGGTTTGCCTAATGAGTGTGTTAGTAATATGTTTGAAACAAGCAAGTTTGGTAGAAAGTGTAAACAGCTCATGAGCATGCTTTTTTTGGCATGCTCTCTAATAACATATGTACAGCTCGACCAACTTATCTGTGAACTGAGTGGCGGCGACACCGTCGACATAGTGTTGCAAGTTATTATAGATTTCCCAGAATTTGGCATGTTTGCCTAGTACATAGCGTAGTAATAAATTAGATACGTTATTAAGGTAATCTATATAATTAGTACTTATTATATTATTTATGTCTATACATTAATTCATTCATTAAGTGTGTAAAAAATATTCGAAAACCCTTGGCAAAGATGAATTGATTAGGGGTAGATAACCTGTAACTGTAACCTAAAATTCATGTTAGCTGCTGTTGGACAGTCCCTTTTTAGAGTAAGGTTTTAGGCTATATAACATCACGCTGCGACCAATAAGAGCGACGGGACAGGGCAGAGTTGTCAGTAGACTAGGTCACTGGCGGTCGGCTAGTTTCATATCTACAGGATAGATACAAGAGCTGACCTAGCAATTGGATATAATAAAACATGAGTTTTAGAATAATTCATTTATTGAAACCAGGTTTACAATAATTATGGTCTTTGGAACAACCTGCACGCCCAACTTCAGTCAGGCTGTGAGGAAATATACCTCCTATTTCCATGCAACCATCATCATCATCACTATCACTTTCTGTTTCTGTGTCACTTCTTACTTCTATTATAAAAGGCTTATCCAAATACGAATCTTGTTTCAAATATTCTTCTTCTAACTTGTGAACATGTTTGCAATGCTGTGCCCACTCATTAACCGTAATGGTTTCAAAGGCTTCTTGAACCAGGCGGGGAATCTCAGCATTTTTATGGTCAATATTTACTTCAGCTACTTTTCTTTTCATTGTGCTCCAAATGAATTCAATGGGGTTAAGATCACAGTGATAGGGAGGTAAGTACAAGCATTTGTGCCCATTTTGTTCTAATATTTTATCAATTTCATATTCAGGTTCAGGCTTGTTTCTTTTTATTAGTTCTAACAGCTGAGGTTTTGTGAACTCTTCTCCAAAGTCAACATTATTTTGTGTCAACCATAGTTGCATATCTCTTTTTAAAGAATTCGTATTTGGAACCTTATTTATGCAAACACGGTGATAGGGAGCATTGTCCATTACAATTATTGATGGCTGCTGTAAGTTAGGCACCAGTTTTTCAATAACCCACTTTTTAAAGTTAGTACTGTTCATATCATCATGATAATCACCACTTTTAGTATTAGACTTGAAAACGAGAAGTGCATTATTAACAAATCCAGTGTCCCCTCCTGCGTGTATAATAATATACCTTTGTCCTTTTGATACAGGCTCTAATACTCCGTCTACACCCTCGCCTTGCCAACATTTACCTGATGTATGCGATGAGTGAATATATGTCTCGTCTAAATAAATTAGCGGCTGAGGTTGTGGACTTATTTTATTTTTTTCTACTGCATGCAAGTACTTTGCTCTCCAAGCTGATACTTCATTACGCTCCATTAGTACCTTACGGTTACTCTGAGTCTTTTTAAAACGAAAACCCATCTTGTGAAGCAGTTTTCGAAGATTTTCTCGTTGTCCTGTGTAATTAATTTCTGTCTTTAAGACCTCTAGTAGCTTCTTGATAGTTGGTAGCTCCTTTTTAATGGAATAAAACTCATGTACTTTTCTTCGAATAACTCCCATGTCAAAATCATCAACATGTATAAATCCCGTTTTACGCTGCCTCTCCTTGCCTGGGGTCCGAATTTTTGTACCAGTCTCTTCTGCCACATGCCCTTCTTTTACTATTTTAGATATGAGTCCTTGACTCACACCTGAAATAAATAACACATTATCATCATCAACCCCTTAACGTCACACACACAATGTTTGCTATATGTAAGTACGAATGAATAGTGGCAATATCAAAAGTAAATATCAGTAGATATGTACCTATTTCTTGTTGCGGGTTAGTTGACTCTTACATCCAACAAATTCATAAATATTGGGAAATTTAAAAAAAGAAAGTGGGAACACTAACCTGTAGCTGCCGAAATTCGTTTGTATATTTGATTAAATGGTATAATCGGAGCCTCCGCCCGAGCTTCTTCTTCAAAAAAGGATTTAACCTTTAGAATAATGCTTCGAGCATCACTTTTAATCGCTTTCATAATAGTTAACGTTGTAAATATAGCAATTTAGCAACAGAAATCACAGAGTACCCGAATGTAGTAGATACTGACAATCGAATGACATTTCAACATGGCGGCCGTAGTTCCTATTTTTTCCATTTCACAGTTATGTTGGTGGGACTGTAGTTACCCCATTTGACCAAAGAGAATATAAATATAATAATACCAGCTGACCCGGCAATCGTAGTCTTGCCAAAAAATAAAATTTAAAAAAAGAGGTTGATCGTAGGGGGTTGAAAATTTAGGGTTGTATATATTTTTTTTGTATTTATGTATTTTATTTATTTTTGTATACCATTTTATAAAAAATAGAAATATACTTAAAATTTAAAAAAAATTTAGGGGTGGGCTACCCTTTACATTTAGGGGGATGAAAAATAGATGTTAGCCGATTCTCAGACCTACTCAATATGCTCACAAAATTTCATGAGAATCGGTCAAGCCGTTTCGGAGGAGTATGGGAACGAAAACTGTGACACGAGAATTTTATATTTATGATAGGTATGCCATTTGACGGTACTTCGAGTTCTCAGTTTAGTAGATTGTCTATGGCGGGGGATATACTATAAATACCTACCCACATGCATTGAGTTATATTACTAAAGTATAGAGGAGACATTGTGAACAAAATTTGTGCGCCGTGCACTGTGGTGAATGCACCACAGTGAGCTCAGTCGGTGATTGGGATACGCAGCGAGTGCACGCGTTTTGCAGATTTTTAAACTTATTATAATTCCGAATTGTATCATTAAAACGTGTAGAAATTAATGAAGAACAAACAAAAAAAGATAGTGGTATAACATTCCATCGGTAAGTAGCCAAAATTTCTCTTAATTTAATAAATACTTAATAAATTTGAAATGTTAAATTAGCTAGTTACAGCCGCCAATTTATGAGTAAATCATAGACTAACAAAAATGTAACCACAGAATGGACATTGAATCCGTGCTAAACTAATGTTGACGACTTCGTATTAACAGATTATTTCATATACTTTAAATAATATATTTAAGTATTTATTTATATTGTATATTTGTTTTAAATTAATATGTTACCATTCATAAGTTTAAAAGACTAATTATTTATAAACTAATTATTATTTTTACAGGTTTCTTCGACCGGAACAACCGAAATTGGAAACATAGATCATTTGTTCAAAAATATCTTAAGAAGAATCATCGGGTTCATTTAATTCGAAGCATTATTAATAAATACGCAATAATACGTCTCAAACACGAATGTAAAGTTACCAACGAATATATGTGCTTCCATGCGCCAGAAACTGAATAAACTTGTTTTGTTTAAAGGAGAATACCTAAAACAATAATGCAAAACTAAATTGACTTTTCTTTCTATCTATTCAAGTAATAATACCCACATATAGTTCAATAAGTCGTAGAATTTGTCTACACCTTGTAATATAGAATCTCAATAGTCCGAGGTATTATTATTTTGAGACTAACTCTAGCTATTTTAGCCACTTATTAATGTCTAAAAAACTGCCGGTAAGGTATTGCCGAGAGAAAATAACTATCAATATTCACATCTCATGTCCGATAGGCAGAAACAAAAATATTGTACCGTAGTGTTCCGTCTGTGGAGTTACGTCTCATCTGTGACTCATTAAGCTACCCCCCGCGCATCCCGTACCCCTGGTTCGTTACAAAGTTTTTGTTCACAATGTCTCCTCTATACTTTAGTAATATAACTCAATGGTTACAGCCGCCAATTTATGAGTAAATCATAGACTAACAAAAATGTAACCACAGAATGGACATTGAATCCGTGCTAAACTAATGTTGACGACTTCGTATTAACAGATTATTTCATATACTTTAAATAATATATTTAAGTATTTATTTATATTGTATATTTGTTTTAAATTAATATGTTACCATTCATAAGTTTAAAAGACTAATTATTTATAAACTAATTATTATTTTTACAGGTTTCTTCGACCGGAACAACCGAAATTGGAAACATAGATCATTTGTTCAAAAATATCTTAAGAAGAATCATCGGGTTCATTTAATTCGAAGCATTATTAATAAATACGCAATAATACGTCTCAAACACGAATGTAAAGTTACCAACGAATATATGTGCTTCCATGCGCCAGAAACTGAATAAACTTGTTTTGTTTAAAGGAGAATACCTAAAACAATAATGCAAAACTAAATTGACTTTTCTTTCTATCTATTCAAGTAATAATACCCACATATAGTTCAATAAGTCGTAGAATTTGTCTACACCTTGTAATATAGAATCTCAATAGTCCGAGGTATTATTATTTTGAGACTAACTCTAGCTATTTTAGCCACTTATTAATGTCTAAAAAACTGCCGGTAAGGTATTGCCGAGAGAAAATAACTATCAATATTCACATCTCATGTCCGATAGGCAGAAACAAAAATATTGTACCGTAGTGTTCCGTCTGTGGAGTTACGTCTCATCTGTGACTCATTAAGCTACCCCCCGCGCATCCCGTACCCCTGGTTCGTTACAAAGTTTTTGTTCACAATGTCTCCTCTATACTTTAGTAATATAACTCAATGACCCACATGTTGATATTTTTTTGCAAATAAAGTACCTACAGACAAACATATCTACCTACTAACTACTTAATTATTCTTGGAACACAGTTGCGAAGAGTGTATTCATTCATTTTCTACATTCATCTAAATAATTAGGTACTGTAGATAATAAACAGTTACTTAAAATTCATATCGTTGTTAAGTTTTGTATTCAATATACACAGAAAGTGCTGTAAAAACTAAATGTAAAATGGGTTTAAAAGAAATACTTATACTCTTAAATAACGACTGTGATACATATTACTCTGGCCAAACTATGCATGGAGCAGTGGAGATAACCCTAGATTCACCTAAAAAAGTTCGAGGTATGTAAATACAGCCTTAGTAGAATATTTAAAAAATATACGTTTTTAGGGGATAGAAAGGGAAGATGGGTACCTCTATCCGGGTACCTCTCACCGAATAAAACGCAGCATGAACCATTATGTCATGGTATTTCACCGGTCGAGCAGGCCCATTCATGCAGGGAACTGCGTGGCGCTATGCCTTTAATACTTTTGGGGCTAAATTTTACCCACCTATGTGTACAATATAACAATACTACCCTACTATCTAATAATAATCCTAAATTTAATAGTTTTTTTTTTTTCAGTTATTCCTGTCCATATTAAATTGCGTTGTGTCTAAAATATTGTCTAACATTGTTTTTAAATTTTTCTTCATCATCATCATCATCAGCCTTTTTGAGGTCCACTGCTGGACATAGGCGTCCCCCATAGAGCGTCACAACTGCCGGTCTGCTCGATCATGGCGGGTTTTGTAAATTTTTCTTGATTTTAGTATTGCTATTGTTGATTACAATAATTTTTAACTATTTCATGTAAATGTTTAAAGCAATTTAGCTACTAATACAATAACTTGATTTTGAAGAGTTAATTTTCCATGACCAATTTGGATGAGTCCTTGAAGACTTTAAAACCTGTTAGGTGTTAATGAACTGTGCCTAATGGTGTTCTATTCTCTCTGCCTACCCTGCAAGGTTAAAAGTTATGTATGATTAGTAATATTAGTGTTTTCCTTGTGGTGGTATAATCAGATACTTAGCTTAATTTACTGTTTCACAGTAATAGCATAGCATTTGCAGTATTTATATATAATGCTTGAACTTTTTGTCTTCAATTTTTAGGTATTTATATCCAGGTCAAAGGAGTATGTCATACTGAATGGTCTAAATCTGGAAAACCTGCAACACCAACAGACTCACCCAGCACTTTGCATGTGGGTCATGAGGAATATTTCAATAGTAAACATTATATTTTGGGCAGTAATACTGGTAAATATATTAATGAGCACTAAATAGGGAATTATTAATTAAATTGTGTATTAAATTATTAGTTAAGCTATTAATTTTGGAGGTTTATTTAAATAATTAAATTAAAAGGACAACTTTCAAGGTAATTCTACAAAATTGTTATAGTTTTGCCAACAACTGCCACTTTCAAATAATACCCACAAAACCAATATAATTAGGCATCACATTTTTACTAGTGCTGGCTTAATTTTAGGTCCAGGTCTAATATCTTGTGATAAATTTATCTGTTGGTACATTTATATAAAATTAATTGTCTGTTTTTAATATCGAAATAGATACTTTATATTATGTGGTACACCAAAAATACATTTTTTATTTACTTTTTTTACACTTTTTGTCTGTTTATTTTGGCTAATCTCTGGAAAGACTGGACCAATTTTGACGGGAGTTTTATTATCAGGTTGCTGATTTAACTAGGAGCAACTTAGGTTACATTTATTTCGGAAAATATTTTTTATTAATTCTTTTACTGCTTCCAAGCAAGTTTGCCTGGTCAGCTAGTGCTAAATAAAAATATTCACAGAGTACTTATATGGCTTACAAATATCGTATCAATAATTTTATTTAAGTATAATTACAATGGTAGTTTGTATTATGCTTGTATATCTGTATGGTAGTTTGTATTTCGAAATTATTTTCGTAAATTATGTATGATAAATATTGATGACTGAAAACTTTGCGCCCAGTATGTGACTATAGATTTGCCACCTTTTTTATGGGATTGGTGGGCAAACAAGCAGACGTGTCACCTGATGGTTAGTGACTAGCGCCGCCCATGGTCGCCTGCAATACAATCATATAGTGTCATAGTAGCGTTGCCGACCTTTAAGGGAGTAAGATAGGAAAGGATCGGCAAGGGGGGTGGGCCTCCGGGTATCTCTCGCACCGAACGAAACGCGGCATGAGCCACTTTACGTCGGTCTTCTGAGATGTCGTGGTATTTTACCGGTCTAACCGGACAATTCATGCAGCGAACTGCTAGGCTCTACCACTGTTGGGACGTCAAACGGCGAGTCGAGGATTAACAGCCGCTGCCTAGACCTTTGGATAGAAAAAAGGGGAAATGTTATGTTTATTTATAACATAAATTCACGCCTTTTTGTTACCCGAAGGTGTAGGCAGCGGCTGTTAAGCCTCGTCTCGTCGTTATGTTTACGTTCCAAATGGAATAGGTGGCGAACCTATTGCCATACTGGGCACAAAGTTTGTCAGTATATTTATCACACATAACTTCCGAATACAATTTCGAAAAATCATTCGTGTGAGTCAGTGTCAGGAATCGAACCCGGACCTCTGGATCAGAATCCGTGTGCTAGGCCACTGGGTCATCGAGACTCAACTGTTTATTTATGTTTTGTTATTAAGTTAAACTTATTAGTTTTTGACAAATAAATATACAAAAACATATTGAATTTGTGACCACTTAACAAATTCTTTGTATAATTCGTACTCAACTTGTGAATGCATCTTATGCGATCTTATCCAGGTTCCAGAGACACTGAACAATCGAAGTGGAACCTGTTTTCATGGGATACGAGTGCAAACGAGCGGGCGAACCCTGATGGTTAGTACCTGATACCGCTACTGCAACACATACTATAAAAAATATAGTTGCATTGCCATCCAAAGATCTCATAATAGGCTCTCAATGGGAAAGGAAAGAAAAGGCGTGGATTTTCGACTACCGTCTACCGAACGCAACACGACATGATTAACTTAACGTCGATATTCTGATAGGCAATCGTATTTCACCGTTGGAGCCGACCCATTTATGCAACGAACTGATTAATTCTACCACAGAATAAAACTTTCACGCATAAGAAATTTTCTTAGTTGGTTAATATATTGCCTAATGGGGGGCGTTAAAAGCGTTAAACTATTGCAAGAGAGATTAGAGAAGTTTCACTTCAATAATGTTTTTTTTATGGGATAGGAGGGCAAACGAGTAGGCGTGTCACCTGATGGTAAGCAACCAACGCCGCCCATGGACACCAGCAACACATATAGTGTTACTGTTGCGTTGCCGACCTTTAAGGGATAGGGGATAGGAAAGGATGGGGAACGGGGGTGGGCCTCCGGGTACCTATCTCACCGAAAAAAAAAACGCGGCATGAGCCACTTTACGTCGGTCTTCTGGAGGGCGTGGTATTTCACCGATCGACCCAGCCCATTCATGCAGCAGACTGCTTGGCTCTACGTTAAAAAAAATATTCAAAATTGTAGGTAACTATGAAATAGAGCTGCCTGCTGGCAAGCATGTGTACAAGTTCGATTGTGCCCTACCTCCCACGCTGCCCTCATCATTCGAAGGTCCATTTGGATACGTCAGATACACAGTCAAGGTCACATTAGAGAGGCCGTGGAAGTTTGATCATGAGAAAAAAATGCCATTTACTGTCATCTGTGCGCTGGATTTGAATGTGGACCCTTCTTTCACGGTAAACCATATTAATTTGTAGATAGCCCGTTTACGCAACTTGCAGAAACCTTTAATATTTCATTGATTTTTGGAACTATCAGAAATCTGGTTGTTACATGATTGATTAAAAATACGTTGACTACCGATTGCCATCCGAATATTTTTATGGAATAAGAGGGCAAACGAGTAAGCAACTACAGCTGCACCATGGCCAACTGCCCATGGTCACCTGCAACGATTATAGAGGTGTGTGCAACGAAAGAAGAAATAGGGGTACTATACCTCTCTCACGATCGGAACGCGACATGATCTACTTTACGTCGATATTCTGAAAGGCCCGATGAATATGGATGTTTACACAGTATATATAAAGAAGTGTCCTTTTGTAATATTGAAATAACTGGTTTTTCTATATTCATATGAACACCAAGATAACATTTTTTTGTGTCTATCTGTTGGTTTCGGGTAATCTCTGAAACGGCTGGACCGATCTTGACTTTTACTGGCATTGGTGTAATAAGGAGTAATTTAGGCTACTTTTTTATTTATTTATTGCTTCCGAGCCGAAACAAAGTTCGCGGGGTCAGCTGATATGTAATAAAATTATATATTTGTTCAGGTACCATTGCATATTCAAATGGAGAAGACTTACTGCTGTATGTGCTGCACTTCATCGCCAGTGACGGTTGATGTTCAGTCGCCAGTTTGTAGTTACGCCCCTGGCCAGATTATGCCTATAAGAATTCACGTGGAGAATTTGAGCGATGTGCACATTGAGCTTATCAAAATCTACATAAAACAAGTAAGATTACTATTTAACATAACTTCACGCTTTTTTCTATCTGAAGGTGTACGCAGCGGCTGCTAAGTCTCGTCTCGCCGAATCGTTACGTACCAAATGGAATAGGTCGCAAACCTATCGCCAACGGTGTGTGCACCGTGCACAAAGTTGTCAGGCATCGATATTTATCACGACCTTTAACGGAGTAGGATAGGAAAGGATGGGGAAGGGCGTGGGCCTCCGGGTACATCTCTCACCGAACGAAACGCGACATGAGCCACTTTACGTCGATATTCTGAGAGGTCGTGGTATTTCACCGGTCGAGCCGACCCAGTCATGCAGCGAACTGCTTGCGGTAGTGTGGTAAAAGTGAATGATAGGGAAGTGTGGAAAAGATAAATCTGTTCTGACGACACCAAACAGGAGGAACAGGACAGGTAGATATTTCTTTATAAGAAGTTGCTTTGCACCAAATAGAGTAACTGGTTTATTATGTATTCTTCTAGTTGACAATATACAAGGCCACATCATCACCAGGTGCTAAGAAGAAGACTGAAGACATATTGGTGTATATGGAAGAGCCATTGAGCAGAGTGCAAAGAGGAGTCACTACCGTGATCCAATTAAATAAACAAATACCTCCGGCGCCACCTTCATTCTTCCCAAATTGTCACCTCATCGATTTAAGTTACGATTTCTGTGTAAGTATAAGAATCTGCTTATTTTGGATGTGTTGTTTTTTGAAGATATACTTCTTACCGACATCCTGAAGTTAGGCTATAGACAGTTAGTCAGTGAAGTTAGCTATAGTTTTGTGGTATTTGAATAAACTTTAATTATTTATTTCTTAGATTTTCGCGAATCACATTCATAACATTGAAACAACTTTTACGGATTATATCGCGTTTATTTAGAACTTACTTTCTATTTATTTCCCGAAGTTTCGAACTCTTTACTCGTGAAAATGATCTCTGTTAAGAGTTCGAAACGTCGGGAAATAAATAGAAAATAAGTTCTAAATAAACGCGATATAATCCATAAAAGTTGTTTCAATGTTATAAACTTTAATTATCTAGATATTACGAGTGAATAAAAGATTTGTTCTAAAATAAAAGCAGCCTTATGCATAACATTCCTTATCATATTAGCTACATGCCAAAACTCGTCCCGTCGAAATCGGTCCACGCATTTCAAAGATAAGCCGGAACAAACAGATAGACAAACAGTTTCATACGCAATGTATTTAAAAGCTGATTCAACATAAAAAACAAACACTTCAATATTATTTATATATGTGTGAGAATATATATATTATTTATATATGTTGCTGAAATTCCAGTACAATTTCAGGTTGAATGTGTTGTGTCCGGTTGCCATGCCAATATAAAAGATAATAGGTTCTTTATGATCGGTTCCGTACCAGTAGTGGAGATGCCTGGACAACCAGTCTCTTCTGGTATCATTCCAGACAAGTTGCCCAACGATCGATTCGGGGTTCCTGCTGAGGTAAGTCGATAATCAAATTAATAAAGAATATCTTATGCAACGTACCCATATATTGTTAGCTGACGCGCGAACTTTGTTTCGTCTCAGAAGCAATAAATAAAAGAACTTTTCTAAATAAAAGTAGCCTAAATTACACTAACTACCTGCCAATAAAAGTCCCGTCAAAATCGGTCCAGCTATTTCAGAGATAAGATAAGATAATTCTTTATTTGTACTCCATAACAAAACAAAAGAACATACATTAATCATAAATTAATACACAAGTGCAAATGGCGGCCTTATCGCTAAAAGCAATTTCTTCCAGGCAACCTTTGGATGGACAGAATTGCATGAATTTTACGGGTAATCATAGGTGTTGGAATATACAAAGACATAATTGAAATAATACTATTATATAATAATACAAAATATAATACATAAAATAATAATAATAATACAAATACACAAAGTACACAGATATATGTAAATACTAATATATAATCATACATAGCAAAAGTAATATGTAGCATGGACTACTGAAGTGTTTCGTAGTGAAGCGTTAGCAGAGTTTTAAAACTTGTGATGGATTTCGCTTTTCTGATTTCCACGGGTAATGCATTCCTCAGCAACACTGCCTGGACGGAAAAAGATTGCCCATAAAAGTATGTAGAATGCATTGGGACTGCCAATCTCAAATTCTCTGACGACCTCAGATATTTCAAATGTGTGTCATGTAAGAACTGGAAACGTTCTTTGAGGTATTTAGGAGAGTCGGGATTAAATAAAACGTTATATAATAACGAGGGAACGTGAATATTCCGGCGAAAACGAATAGGAAGCCACTTGAGCTTTTTACGAAACTCTGAGACGTGATCATATTTGCGGAGACCAAATATAAATCTGATGCAGACACAGACAGACAAATTAAAAAACGAAATATTATTTTGGTGTATGTACCGTCTATACAATCATAGGGATGTAATGTGGTAGATAGCAGTCAAATCAAGATTACAAACAGACACTTTATTATATTTCCATATAGATAAATACTAGTGAATGATTATTAATCTTTAAATTTGTTGTTTTTACAGTACCCGCCGTTCCAGAGTCTGTACTCGACTCTTAGTAAGTATTTACGATCATTATCTGCTCTCCCGTGTTTCTTAATGAGAATTTGGTGGATAGGAGGGCAAACGAGCAATGTCACCTGATGGTAAGCAACCTGCGCCGCCCATCGACACCAGCAACACATACGCGTTTCGTTCGGTGAGAGAGCCAGAGGTCCTCCACCTCCTACTCCCTTAAAGGTTGGCAACGCAACTGTAACACTAGCTGGGTTGCAGGTGTCCATAGGCAGTGGATTACCAAGAGATGATCCACTTCCTCGTTTGCCTCCTATTCCATAAAAAAGTTATGCAGACAGACCTTTGCCTCTGGTGGTGTGGGCCCGGCCTTGAGTCGCAAAGAACCGTAACAATTTTGCACACCTTAGCGTGACCCTTATTGGTGACTAATGGCAGGAAATAGGAAGACAAAACGGAACCGTATACCATAAATTAATCTGTCCTGGGCAAACACGGTATACCTATATTTTAAAATGGAACTTCTTATCTCACTTGCAATCATTTAACGCTTTTAACGCCTCGGCCACAAAAAGTAATATAAACTTGTCAATATATTAATCAACTTGAATAAATTCTTACGCGTATTTTAAAAACTGTTTTGAACTGTACATAGGAGCCGGTGTGGGTACTAGATGGTATGAGTAGTAACTCTTAATTGATATTTTTCTATACTTACAGTGGAACCAGTGTACGTAAGAGGTCTGTTCGAATCACGCAGTCTAAGAGAGAAGGATGAGTCGGAGTACGTAATGATACAGGGACCTGAAAACTTTGCACCATTCTATCCCACTTATGAAGCCATCCAACCACCAGCATTTCTTGAACAGTTGGATTAAGGTAATTGTTATGAAGAGAAAGCCCAAAATAGCCGGGAATTGAAGAATAATCGAATTAACTTAAGACTTGAATTTTGTACTAAGATATTGTCTAGCGAGAGGTACTAGCTGCTGCATGGACATAGGCAGTGTTCCTTAGTCTTGAGGTATCATGTATAAAAAGTGTAAATTTAAGTTTAAGTAAAATTAAAATTTATAGAAGAATCTTACTTACATTTAAATTAAATAATATTGGTACCTGTTAGTAAATAATAATTAATTCGCAAACTTTATTTTATGTCAAAGTAAATCATATTTGGAATGAACAATTGGATAGGTATGTCATGCTAGTAATAAAGCAAAGTAACTTGACTAACGCCCGAATACTGAACGGCCACTCAAATATATAAGTGCTAGTTAAGCGTTTAAGTAGTTGTCATATTAGACAGAATACGTCAAGTTTGAGCAGTAAGTAGCACTTTATTGATTGTCAGATTTGAGTGACGGTTCAGTATTCGGGTGTAAGATACATATTAGTTTGCTACTTCTGGTTGCACTTGATATTTGTAATAATGGTCTAGAGTTATGAATGAAAGAAGCCTCTGCAACTAGTATTACCTATATTTTGAAATTTATCTATTATTAAAATTATATGTATTTGTTTCTAAGATTTTCGCGAATCTCACTCATTGATCAAAACAACTTTTAGGATTGTATCGCGTTTATTCATTATTTATTTATATTTATTTCCCGACGTTTCGAACTCTTTAAAGAGATCTTTCACTCGTGAAAATGATCTCTGTAAAGAGTTCGAAACGTCGGGAAATAAATATAAATAAATAATGAATAAACGCGATACAATCGTATAAGTTGTTTTGATCAAAATTATAAAATATTGTTAAAAGACAAAAATATATAGTAATGGACTGTGTTATTAGGTTGTAAAAAGTTTTGAAGCTATTTCAGTCGTAAGTAAATAATATATGCTATTTTTATAACTTTTTAGAAATGAATAAATAATGCTGCACGATTTAAAACGTATTTCTTTATTGATTTTCCTTCACAAGTCAAAAGACTAAAACTATATAGACATTTTTTTTCTATTTTTGTTAAAATACAAACATAAAATAACGGTTTAACAAAAATTATATTAAACTTACAAGAAAACCTTACATTGACATTCAACTTACAAGAAAATTTTGATACAATCAAATAACATTGGAACAATAATTCAGGAAGCCAATGTTTCTAGATGACTATGTAAGTTAAAAAAAAAGTCGTATTCGTAGTTTATAATTTGGCCGTAATTTTTATTTTTTTTTAAACAAAAAAGTATCATCTATATTTACTCTCGAATTTTTAACTGTTTATGAACTTAGTTTTGACCCATAGTTAGTATGTAGGGAGAGCCTCGAAACTCCACTTGGAAAGAAAACTTAATAGATCATGAACTAAAACTCCAGCACATCTCTTATGATAGGTATTATCTGCTAGTTATATTAAACTAGCTGTCTTCGGTGGTTGCCCCCTTTAGTATTACTTTGAATCCGTTCATAATTTAATCCAAGTTATCAATTGTGAAACTTATAATTTCATCCACAATTTTTTTTTCGATCCGCAACACTAGAATAGACTATACATATGGCCCTAGCTTTAAAACATTTTCTTTTCATCTGGTATTATCAATTAACTTTAGTTATAACGGATTTCACATGTGAAGCTCAGAACGAAAATTTTGTGATTTAATTTCATAGTATTATTGTATAGGTTTTATTAGTTTTTTTATATGGTATGGTAGGTTTTTATTTTAAGCCACTATGGCCCCTAATCCATTAAGGCTATCACAGTCACGTCAACGACATCTTGATCTAGGACACTAATAAACTCGTGACGGTGTAAGTGACAGCCTCGGGAAGAGTTGCGTCTGTTCGCAAAATTTAAAGTAAAAATAAATATTCACGAAAATATTTTACAAACTAAAATTTAATATCACGATAATATTATGAATTACTTCATACGTTTCGAGAAGCGCCATCAACACAAGCTATTCTTTTGTTGGTGTACATTTTGTGTGGTTATACGAGTCCCTTGGACTTCAGCCTACTTTGTTTTACTTCACACTACAAACAAGGTTATTACGTAACGTATATATGGTGTGAGAAGGAAAAGCAATAATAGAGTTTAGTTTCTTTTTCTTTTTTTTTTTACTAAAATGTACGTTTTACTGTTCCATGTTGTCAATAGTACTAATAAAGATTAATGTGTAACATAAATATTAATGAATCTCCCCCCATTTCCCCACCCCGTATGACCACCATTGGTACAGCTAGATTCTGTAGCCTAGTAGGACGATTTAACGGCCTGGAAAAATTTATGAATTTAACCATTCTAATTTACGAAAATAAAATAAGTATTTATTTTTCCAAGGGAATCTGATTCCTACTGTACTGAAATTTGCTTTGAGTTTTGTGCTTTAACACGTTCACTGCCCGGTTGTTTTTCCCAAAAATGATTTGAGAGTTCGAATTGGTTCAAGTTGGAATTAAAGATCTGCAGCTCAAAGAGATCAAATACTAAATAAGCTACTTTTTGAGTTCTGTTTTCTAACATCAACATTTTAGATCAGATAACAAAGCTTGTTAAAACTACTCTCTAGATTGAAAGAAAAAATATTTTTCATTGTCAAGATATTATAATACAATGACTCCAGTACTTATTTTATCTCAAATCTGCGTTCACTTTTATCCAGACAATGACAGTTATTATGTTAAAGCATTAAATTTGGTATTTTTTTTTTTTTAGTGACTGATTATAGGTGTTATGAATAGGTCAGTCAGTGTTTATTTTGACAGTTTGCTTGCTATGATGCGTTATACCGAGCCGGTGCTTACAATATCTACGGATGTACGATAAAACATTAACGATCAATTTTGTCACAGTGTGTACAGATGATCCACTATATGATGTTCTCGTGTTAGAACTTGACAATTTAATCGTTTCAACGCTTATGAAAGATCTATATCCCTGTAATGGAACGGTTACGTTTGACAATACGCGACGTACGGGTAAGTGTCGGTTCGCGCAGCTCGCGTCAAGTGTGAGTCGGAGGTGGCCTCTTGCCCTCCCGCCCGCTCGGGGCGGCCACTGTCGTCAGCACCCAGCCCAGAGGACTCGGTCGGCCCTCAGTACTGGCTGCAGCGCGCCCGGAACCCGCCCTGGTATGTAGAGTCTTGGGACAGGAGCCCGTCGGGCTGCGACGGGCAGTCGGGCGCAGCAGACTCCTGGCTGAAGTCCGGCTGCGAGGCGCCCTGCGACAGGGAGAGCGGCTGCGGCTGTTGAGACAGGGGCTCCTGTGAAAGGCGCGGGGGGCGGCGACGTGGGGCGCGCTGCGAGCCGGTGGGAAGGGGGCGGCCTAGGGGGCGCTGCGCGCAGAAGGCGGCGGGGGGCACGGGGGCGTGCAGCAGCGCCCCCCGCTCGGGCCCCACATAGGCCAGGGGGTCGCGCGGGGGCCGGGCGCGGTCGTACACGGAGCCTGGCACCATGGCCTCCCGCGCCGAGAACATCGATGTGGACATGAAGTGTGAGCCCGGGTTCTGTGCGTTCACCAGCTTTTTCGGTTTCGCGAACTGAATGGCGGACTCTTTCAAGTTAGAGAGCGGCCCCTCGGTGAGGACGCGCCGCTCCTTGTAGAAAGCTAACAGGTGATTCCACAGCGGTTGTTTGCTGAGCACTTTTGGATTTCCGACTACGATGAGACCGTACTTCGCCCGCGTCAGGGCGACGTTCAATCGACGAGGGTCACTAAGGAATCCTATTCCCTGGTGTTCGTTGGATCTGACGCAGGACATGATGATTATATCTTTTTCTCTTCCCTGGAAAGCGTCGACGCTGGCGACCTCTATCTCTTGATACAACTTCGCGTGAAGACTGCCCTGGTATTGCATGTGTTGGACGAGGTAGGATCTCTGGCCCTCGTAGGGCGTAATGATACCGATCTGTTCGGGACGCACGCCAGCTTTTAGGAAGCGAGTGGTCAATTTCTCCACGTTAGCCGCTTCGGTTCTGTTCAAATAGGACGTTCCGGATCCGGCGATTTCCTCTTGACCCTGGGTCACGTAAAAGAACATCGGACGATCCGTTCTCGGCCACGGAAAATCGATTTTATGCAAGCGACGCTCCTCTGCGCTGACTCCGTTCTGGAGCGATCCCTCATAGAAAAAGTCAGAAGGAAAACGTGACAGCTCAGGGTGCATACGGTACTGAACTTCCAAACGGAACGGGCGTATGCCGAGGACGACGAGGCGTTCGAACAAACTCTGGCTCAGGCCGGCTTTGGCCGCTTTTTTGCACATGACGACAGGTCCCAGCTGGCAATGGTCTCCGACGAGGATGAGCTGTCTGGCGCCGAGCACGACGGGCACCATACATTCCGGCTCAGTGGACTGCATGCCCTCGTCGATCAGGATGGACTGGAAGCGCATGCGCGCCACCCGGGGGTCCCCCGCGCCCACGCACGTGGTGCAGACCACGTCGGCGGCGTCCAGCAGGCGGCGCTCGGCCCCGCGGCGCAGCGCGCGGTAGCGGCGCTCGTCGGCGGCCGACAGCTCGCCCGCCTCCTCCTTGAGCCTGGTCAGCTTCCGCAGCTCGCTGTCAGCTGAACCCAGGGCACGTGCTTGTTCGTGTAGCGCTAAAAACGATACAGACGACTCCATCGCTTCGCGAGACTTGGCGCACAGCCTCACAACTTTTAAACCGGTTCTATGGATTTTTTCCGTAAGCTGGTCTACGGCTGTATTCGAGGGCGCGCAGACGAGAACCGGTCCGCTGTTCTGTCTGACCAGTTGATAAACGATTGTAGCTGACGTCACCGTTTTTCCTGTACCCGGTGGCCCTTGGATTAATGAAAGGGGACGTTGTAGGGCGTGCTTCACTGCATACACCTGAAATGATATTCAAAAAATGAGAATATCAATTCTGTTAACATGTTAGCTATGCATCTTTGAAAACCAGATTTGAAGAGCATGCAGTAGTTTTAAGTGATACAATAACAAATATAGAGGACAGTTATAATTTGTTTGAGCTTGAAAGTTTTTTTCTTTCTATTACAATTCCATTATATTTTATTTAATTACTGTAAATTGATACATATTATCACAGGTCATATAAATATTATAGACATTCCTCATACCTGAGAACGATTTAAATCAGGTAAGTTTGGTGCACTGAAGTGTTTGGGCAAATGTACTCGAAACAAAACTTCCGTCACTTCGTGTCCGAGCAACCGGCGATAGATGTAGCCCGACACGGAAGTATCGTCCAGGGCAAACTTGCGTAGAGCTAGTTGCATCCTGTAACAACAATGGAGGTATTAAATTCACATACCTTAACTAAAAATATTTTTACAATATAACTAGCTGACCCAGCAAATATTTAACAAATAAAGTTTATGATCATAGTATAAAACAAAGTCACTGTCCGCTGTCGGATTTTGATGCGGTTTATTTTAATAGACAGAGAGTATTAACAGGGTGGTTTGTATGTATAATTTGTTTTAAAAAGTGATAATTTTCGAGATTTTTATTTGCAAATGCTGGCTAAACCTTCATTGATATATCAAAACAATGTACTACATTATTATACACATGCTTTTCTAACCCGTTTAAAAAATAAATAGGGACTACTCATAACATTTAGGGGGACAAAAATAGATGTTTTTCGACTCTCAGACCCACCTGCTAGACCTACCAAATGAAATCAGAATCGGTAAAGCTGTTTCGGAAGAGTTCAACAAAGCACATTGTGACAAAAGTTTTATAGATTAGATTTTAATATGCAATAAGTGATATGAAAAGCTATATAACATAACTTCACGCCTTTTGTTATCCGAAGGTGTAGGCAGCAGCTGTTAAGCCTCGACTCGCCGTTAAGTTTACGTCCCAAATGGAATAGGTGGCGAACCTATTGCCATACCGGCCACAAAGTTTTTAGTCATCAAAAGTCATTGGTGTGTGCCAGGATTCGAAGTGTAAAAACTATTTAATGTTTTATTTACCTATCGAAAGAGGTACTTTTCCAGATGAAATCCACAACAAAGTTAGAGGTGCAGTCAAGTGGAGCCCCAGAGCCACTCTTCAGCTCGAGGCCCACGTCGTCGCCGTAGTTGTCGGGCACTTTGATCACGTGCCCGACGCCCGACCACGCCTTGTGTAACTCGCCCACATATCTACCAAATATACAAATATATACTTACTGAGTTTGAGGATGATTTAAATTTTTATACTATAAAATGTATGAATGACTAAAAATAAAATCCTATATGTGGGCAAAAAACGGCAAACGAGCAAGTGGGTCATCTGATGGAAAGTAGCATTTCGCCGCCCATGAACACCGTGGTGCGTCGCCGTCTTTTAAGAGAGGAGGAAAGGAAGGGGAGAGGGCATCGGGCCTCCGGATACCTCTCACCGAACGAAACGCGGCACGAGCTACTTTATGCCGATATTCTGAGAGGTCATGGTATTTCACAGGTCGATCCGGCCCATTCATGCAGCGAACTGCAAGACTCTTCCACTGAATGATTAAGAGAGATATTCTCATGAAACTTTGTGATGGTGTAATTGTACAAAATATTAAAAAAAAATTGAATAATCACCTTAATCTAAGTTCATCACCATGCATCAGTTTCATATCACTATCAGTTTTAGCCAAGGTGAAGTAAGCTATAGTTTTCTTGTTGAGCCCAACGTCCCAGCGCACTTCAATACCTTCTTGAGTTTGTGATTCTTTTAGACGCTTGTCATAATCTGCTTCCAGCTTCACTAAAGGTCCAAAAATGTTTTGATATTGATAACCATCTTCATATCTAGAAAAATGCATACAATATCTCCAGTTAATGTGTATTCTATATAAATTAAATTAATATTTATTGTATAAATTTTGTCCAACTTAAACTTTCCAGTAATTAATAATTATGTAATTTAAATACTGGTTACAAAAAATTTCTTTGTTCTTTGTTTTTATATTGCTTGATATTGTGAATATGTGATAGGTTGGCATAATTATTAAAAATCTATATATATTTTATCCCTAAGTACCTCAAGAGAACTTGATGAGGTTCTTCATCAACACCAGGTTTTTCCAAATCCTGAAATGTAGCATCTACATTGTCACGCCACAGCTCTTCCAGACGTCCTATTTGTTGGGGTGTCACCTGAAATTTTTTTAAAAAGATAAATTTAGGATTTTTCTTTACCTAATCTGTTCATATTTTTCTTATATAATTCAAATAGGAAATTAAACAACAAATCTATATTTTGTAGGCATTGCATTGTAGGTATAAGCATATAAGGGGACCGACAGCGGAAAGCAACTTTATTTCATCATCATCATGGACTGGACATAGGCCTCCCCCATAGAGCGCCACAACTGCCGGTCCGCTCAATCAAGGAGGGTTTTTGCCATAATCGCCACGCTCGGCAGGCGGGTTGGCGATCGCAGTAGGCTGTATCTTCTTGAGAGAGAATGCTGCTGGCCATTCTTCCAGCCTTTTCCCTTAGTCGCCTTTTACGACACCCACGGGAAGAGATGGGGTGGCGGTATTCTAAGCCGGCGCCACACAGCCCAACTTTATTTAATACTATGTTATGATTATGATCATAGTACAGTACAGAAATAAGTTATAATTGATTTTTGAGCATTATGATACGGAAAGAAATTGATTAAATACTTGTATATTGAACAAGAACTTGGCAACAATATATTGTTTACATTGGATGTTATTTATTGGTTCGAGTACAGATAAATAATATAATATCAGTCTTAGTGGTTGCGAATCCTGGCTCACTCAAGTTATGCGTGATTCATATCAATGACTGAAAACTTTGTACCCTGTGTATGGCAATAGGTTCGCCATGTATTGCTTTTGAGACATTAACATAAAGGCTTAACAGCCGCTGGCTACACCAGAAAAAGGCGTGTAGATGTGTTATATATAATAACAAATGTACTCACTTGTCTAGCTCTCATTTGTTCAGCCTCAGATGGCACCTTTACTAGCCAAGATAGAAAGGCTCGATCGGCTGTGAAAGTAATACAATTATTGTTAATATACTAAAGCAATTTGTGAACATTTTTAGACAATACTGTAGATATTTTATTCTATGACATGCTACTACAGGATAAGAACTTGTCTGTGTTGTTATCTCATCATGGATGGTAGTATATGATGATGTGCTAGGCAGAACAATATCAGACCATTTGATTGAGAATGTCCACTATGAAAGAAAGAATATTAATTTAGCTAATGAGTAAAACTTACAAATCAACGGTTTCCATTGCTCTTGATCCCAGTTCATATCTTTCAGTGAGCTTTGAGCTGCACATGGTTGTCTAAAAAATAAATTGCTATATAAGTAACAAATATCATGAACCAAAACTCTTGAATCTGTTACACTGATTAACTTTTTAGAACACTGCAACTTATTCTAAGATTAGTGACAATTTCTTCTAGTATAAAAGAAGTTGTCACAAATCAATAGTGTCCGACCGAAGCTTTGGCTTCGGCCACTTACGGCCAAAATCCATCTTCGTCGAGATCTTCGGCTTCGGCCGAAGCCGAAGGTCCCGCCGAAGATCCGAGAACAGTAAGAATTAAACGAACTGTTACGAAAGTGAGACGAAGTGAGTGACTGAAGGGCCAGACTGCACTTAGTTCAGTGCAGATGCCTCTATCACAGAGAGAAAAGCAGCATGAGCCACTTTACGCTGATATCCTTATTCACTGATATTGAAGAAATTATTAAATTCATAGATATTCATAAACCTTCAGCTTCGGCCAAAAAGAAACCTCGGTCAGACACTACAAATCAACAATGTTTTTTAAGGTAGGATGTAAAAAGTGAAAACTAATACAAATTATTCACATACCCCACATTGTGTAACAAACTCTTATTATGACAGTAGTGATTTATTCATAATAAAATATAGATTTATAATTTTTGGGTTTGTAATGACATCTTACCGGCATAGAAGTACAACTACTGAATCAGCTTTTGCAGGTATAAAGCCTAGTACAAATACATTCCTAGCACCACAAGAGTAGCATTCCAGCAGTGTCTCCCCGAGTGGTCCATCACGGTGTAAAGCAGCTTCCTTGTGCTTAGCACGGACTAAATGATTGATAATATGTGATCCAGAAGTATTACCACGGCCATTGCAGAACCTAAAACAACGATCAATCCATCAATCCATAGCTTTTTGAGGTCCACTGCTGGACTTAGGCCTTCCCCATAGAACGCCACAACTGCCGGTTTGTTCAATCATGGGGGTTTTTGCCATAATCGCCACACTTGGCAGGCGGGTTGGCGATCGCAGTAGGCTGTATTTTGTTAAGACGGAATGCTGCTGCCCATTCTTCTAGCCTTTCCCTTAGTCGCCTTTTATGACACCCACAGGAAGAGATGGGGTGGCGGTATTCTAAGCCGGCGCCACACAGCAATGAAACAACAGAATGGAAATTATTTTGAATGTTATTAAAAACAACTTCCATTATGTTTTATACCATCTACAAAAAATAAATTGATAAAATCTATAGCGAGTAGTTTTATTTAAATGTCACAGTTATGTAAAAACTTTAGAATTTGAAGTAAATGTTGATATGTTCCTCGTATGTGACATACAAAACATGACTAAATAAATATTAATTCCTTAATGTTCTAAGAGGGATAACATAAATAATTATTATTGCTTTCAAATATTGCATAATATGTTAGTTATGTGTATACATCAACATGACAATACTGATTATGTCATGTTTAGTTTGGAATTAAATTTTGAATAATACATTAAAATTTGTGAAAAATCAAGAAAGAATATTTACTTTCTTGATTTTAGACTGACTTGATTTCTTGATAACATGTTTAGTTCTTATGTAAAAATTTAATTTCATATTAATTTTAAAACTAGATATGATGGGACTCTTAAAAAGAATTGGCACACTAGTTTATCCAATGTTGCATAGGTATAGTCTAATTGGAAAACCATTAGAATATTGATGTCAAGTATATAGGGTTTTTTTATGGGATAGGAGCGCAAAGGAGCAGGCGTGTCACCTGATGGTAAGCAACCAACGCTGCCCATGGACACCAGCTACACATATAGTGTTACTGTTGCGTTACCGACCTTAAAGGGATAGGGGATAGGGAAGGATGGGAAAGGGGGGTGGGCCTCCGGGTACCTCTCTCACCGAACGAAACACGGCATTAGCCACTTTACATCGATCTTCTGAGAGGTTGTGGTATTTCACCGGTAGAGCCGGCCCATTCATGCAGCGAACTGCTTGGCTCTACAACTCTTACAATAAAATACATACAGTATTTATGACATGATGTATGCAAATTTTGTAAGTTTTGATAATCCTCCATAGGAATGTTATCCTAAGTGTCAAGTGTGTCTGGCAATATGTGAAAAATCATATAAATCTATATTACGTAAAGTTATGGATAAAAGGCCGACTATAGTAAAACTAAAATTAATGAAGTCCACAAACAAACATAACTAAAAGGACACATAAAATTTTGGTATATTTGTTTGACTCACCACTTATTACATATGTTACACATGACAACTGTAGAGGGGTCATGTATCCCACAGTACTTGCAGGCATGATCTGGCAGCTCTTTGCTGCTGTACAAGGCCTCATCTTCTTCCTCAAATTGTAACTCAGCAATAGCATTAGTCACATTTGACACTTCAGACCACAAATCCGTACGACCTAAGCCGTTTACCTAAAACAAAAATAATGTGAATCACTCATTTAAACTATGCATCGTCATAATAAGGTTATATCGAGATAAATAATGTTATTTTAACTGACCTGATTCGTAGATGCTAAGCCATGGTCGTGTTGTGACGCCTGGGTCTGACTTTGGGATGGGAGAGTGAAATCAGTAAATTCGAATTCTGATCCTTGAGTGTCAGCTCCGATTAGATCCGCTTCTTCAGTGTCCAGGAACGTGAGCGTTTGCGAGCTCGGTGCATAAGCATCAACACTCATTTTTTTTTGTAAAACCAATATTGAACAAAACTAAGAAAATGTGTCAAAAAGACAAAATATTTTTGAGGTATAACAAATACCCATAACAGCCACGCAATATTAATCAAACGACATTAGAAGAATGGAAAATCGCCATGTTAGCACATGGTTTGTTTCCGTTTACACAATCACCTTTAATTGGATAAAATTATGTTAAATGAAATATTAACCAATTATGAATAAGCGACACATTAGATAACTAAATTCCACCAATTGAAATTCAGTAATCCCAATAAAACACAACGTAGTAGACCATAGTAATAGACAATTTTTTTGCTCTTTATGGTTTTCCACTATAGAGAAGAGAGTTAACTGAAAATTTTAGGTACCGTCAATGGGCACGATTTGAACTTTGGACAAATTTATCACTAGTTAATTCTGAAAATTTTCTGATTATTTTGGAATCAAAACTATAGTCTACTAGCTGACCCAGCGAACTTTGTTCCGCATCAAAAGTAATAACTGCTGTTCCGCTATGTTAATACTGCAATATCTTCGAAAATATTTGTTTAAATTGCATGCTGTAAAGAGCCAGGATCATCTACATTATATGCACAATCTATTTAAGACACTTATTTGGATGAAAATTAATGCTGTAATGTTTAAAATCGCTTCGTAAATAGGCCATTATTTCTCGTAAAAAAAATAAAAGAAAAAAAAATAAAAGTGGTCATTGTGGGTTATCCTCAAGAGATAGACATATGCCCTCGGGGACTTTTTTGTAGACCTTTTAAAGGTGTATAATAATGTAGTACGTTGTTTTCATTTATCACTTAGGGTTCAGGCAGCGTCGTCTGCGATTAAAGTTCTAAATCTTGAAAATTAGTCTTTTTTTTTGCTACACTATACATGAATTATAGATCAACCACCCCCGTTAACACCCTCTAACTATGAAAAAAAACCGCATCAAAATCCGTTGCATAGTTTTAAAGATATGCGCATTTAAGGGGACAGACAGCAGAAAGTGACTTTGTTTTATACTATGTAATGATAATGATAATTTGTTCTCAAAAGCGCTCTTAATTTAAAATAAAAAAATAGAGCAAATCATCATCATTCAATCATTTAAAAATTGGAGTAGGTAATTAAAGCAAATCCCATAGATTTAGCATAGACTATAATACATAGATGGCACATGTCAGGAAAAATGTACTAATATTCATCACTGACAGCGCAACCGCATATATTAGCCTAGTTTTCCTATTACAGCATTTTAGCGCATTATGCAGCATAATGCTTAACGTTGATGTTCCAACTACAGCATCGCTACGCACAATCGGGCACTCGAAAAAGTAGTGCTTTCGCATGATGCGTGCCATGGATACCAACATTACCAACTCATTGACAGAAAATTGTTAAGCGTTTTTTTTCTTTATGTTGGCATTGATCACAATATTATAAATAAATGTTCTCTAGTAATAATATTTGTTAAAAAAAAATATAGCTTTTGTTTCATTGTAGTTTTTTGGAAATAATCAAAGTCTGCCTGTGTTAAAAAAAAGTAATATAAATATGGATGAAGGCACAAGCATTGACTTTTTTTATTTCACATTTAATGTCAACACTGAACTTAGCGCACTCTACTGGCGCATTTTAACACCAATTCGCGTTCCAATTAGGCTTCAGCACAATTCGGCATTGTGCGGCACTAAGTCACATAATGCTCTGTAATTGGAAAACTAGGTAGATTTTCAGATTATTTACATTTCAACACTTGAACATCAACTATGTAAAAGTTGACACTTTGAAGCGCTTTTCACGCACACATTGATAAGTCACTCACACATCAACAACCCATTTTTGGTCTCGGTGTTTGGGTGATTAATGCCGATCTATTATTCTTATATCTATGGCAAATCCCCTTTTAAATCCGAAATGTGGTAACAAGAGAAAAACAATAACACAAAAATAACTTGGACTGTCGCAAATTATTTTGTGTTAATCATGAAATAATATAATTGGTATGAATAAATAGAAAGATGGTAAATAAACATGAAATAAATACTGATATTAATGAACATTGAATTTCATCGAGCATGTTAAGATAAATATAAACAATGTGAATCGTTAAAGTTAAAAACATAGAAACCGGATGGTTTGTGAATGTATTTTCGGAATGTTTTTTTTTGTGCTATTTAATGCTATTTCACGTGAAATAATTGTTGATAAACAATCAAATAACTATTCTACTTGTGGATTATTGCCACATTGATTACTTTTCCTAGATTTCAAATATACATTATTTTTAATTCCCCATTGACCCCTCATTTCATATAGACATGTTCGATTATACCTACTACGACGTACAGATACAAGAGGGGCTATTATGAGCTCTGAATTCCAGATAGCTTACGCGCTGCTTAGCAAATTCATATTTCCAACGACTAATTTTAGCTAGTCTAGACTACTCATGACTCAATAAATGGAATTAGTCGTTGATAAATCGAATCCAGAGTGAATTTGACAGTGATTACTCGTCACCGACTAGCTGAAATTAGTCGATATAAATAGGAATTTGCAAGGCAGCGCGTAAGCTGGCTGGAATTAAAAGTTCATAATACGCCAGAAGAAGTCTACGTTAGTTGTACGTTGTTTTTTATTGAACGAACTTAGTTATGGGGAGACTATGGGGAGCTCAAATTTATATTATGATATGATATCCTAATTATAAATTTTATTCTACCATATAGATGTACTGATACATGTGTCAGTTGCATGCAGTGCATTATTCTTAATATATTTAGAGAACGTGTCACGTTGTTTTTCCGCGATGAACTCCCAAGCTACATTTTTTTAAGGGATAGGAGGGCGAACGAGCAAGTGGGTTACCTGATAGTAAGCAACTACTTATCGCCTCTAAACACCGTTGTGCGTTGCCATCCTTAAAGGGTTTAGGAGGGGAAAGCAAGGTGAAAGGAAGGGGAAAGGAAGGGGAAGGCAAGGGGGAAGGAAGGGGAAAGGAAGGAGAAAGAAAGGGGAAGGAAGGGGAAGGAAGGGGAAAGTAAGGGGAAAGTAAGGGGAAAGGAAGGGGAAAGGAAGGGGAAAGGAAGGGGTAAGGGGATTGGGCCTCCGGATAACTCTCTCACCGAACGATACGCGGCACGAGTCACTTCACGCCAATATTCAGAGAGGTCGTGGTAATTCGCCGGTTTAGCCGGCCTATTCATCCAGCGAACTGCAGAACTCTACCACTATAACCGATTTTAATCAAATTTGCCCATCGTAGGTATGCAGTTTCATCCAACATAAAAGATAGGATGGTTCATTTTTTTTTATAACCCTGAAAGGGGGACCGCGGTGGCGTTACATGAAGAAAAATACACGACTAAGTGTGAAACTTGGTCAAAATGTTTTTCATCGCTTCAGTCACTAAGAAACTCCACCATTTCGGTGGAGCGATGGTTTGCCCAATTTCGCTGAAATTTTGTGTGTATATTATGTAGGTCTGACAATCGGTTAATCAATCGAATCATCTATTTTTCATACCAACACAATAAATTAGTGGTCCACCACTAATTTATTTATTTTTGGCATAACAACGATTGCTACATAATATCAGAGGTATTTTTATTATTTTCATTGGTGCCTGAAAGAAAATAATAGCACACATACCTACATGGACAAAATGAAGACGTAATTTTTATTGAAAGACCCTAGGAAATTAATTTATTATTCTAGACTGTTCATAGTTTGGCTACCAATATTAGAAGGTAACTTTACGCCCTTAATACCCCAAGCGGGTAGGCAGCGGCAATTATTTCTCGACTCGCCATTTCTTTTCACTATTATTTTTTCTTTTCGGAGTGATGATCGTCTTTATTGAGACTCTTCATATCTATATAATACGTAATGAGCTTCGTTACTATCTGATGTATCATGATATTCACTTATAAACGTCATTAGAAAGTTTTTGATTTATAAAAGTCATTGATTTATAAAAGTGATCTAGTATTTTCAACACAAATCTTCGAAATTGCAACAACTTACTGCGGGGTTTTAGTGTGTAGCCAGGGGATGGATTACAGAACAGCATGTTATGGAACTCCCTCAACTCCTCCTATGATCCCCAGAAGGGAGGTGTGCCTAAAGGATTTCCTAGCGTTGCAAAGAAAAGTTTAAATTAGATTGGCATTAGCAAATAAGGACTTTTCCCCTTTTGGTTCAGTATAAATAGTTATAAATAGTTTTGAAAACCTACATTAATTTTACAAAAGGATACTGATTTATCTGTATTATTAAACTGATAGAAAAAAAAACATTGCTAGATTACTGTTATGTATGTATCTCATTCAATTAGTTGTAAGGATCGTGACCATAGATATAAGAATATTAGATCGGCAATAGTCACCCAAACACCGAGACCAAAAATGGGTTGTTGATGTGTGAGTGACCTAACAATGTTTGCGTAAAAAGCGCTTCAAAGTGTCAACTTTTTATTTACATTGATAATGTTCATGTGTTGAAATGTAAATATCCTGAAAATCTAATGGTTGCGCTGTCAGATATTATATTGTATAGTGCCATTTATTATAGTCTATGCTAAATCTATGATCATGACACTTCTATTCTATTTTTAATAGAAGAGACAAAGGAGAAACCTAAATCATTGCTCACAATTGTACACCAAAATATGCGAGATTTATCTGGCAAGGAACTGGAGCTAGAACTATTTTATATTTTATTATTTGACCTAGCGAACTTTGTTTCGCCTCAGAAGAAATTAAAGTGGTCATTGTGTGTTATGATTAAAAATAAATATAAGATTTATCACTTTTTAACCGACTTCGAAAAAAGGAGGAGGTTCTCAATTCGTCTGTATGTATATATGTATATATATTTTATGTATGTTCACCGATATTTCCGTCAATTTTGGACGGATTTCTAAAATTTTTTTTTCAGTTGTACAGTGTTTACCTCCGAGATGGTCCCATTTTCACTAGGTCAGGATCTGATGATGGGAACCAGGAGAAATCGAAGGCACCCACCAAAAGTTGTATGCGAGTATGGTGTTTTTGTTACGTAATAGTGATGTCTTAGGGATATTCTTTATGGTGTCAACATTTGATGATGCTGTGCTGATGAAGAAGCCACAAAACTCCTCAACGGTTAGGAGTTTGAAGACAGCACTGCAATTGGTCAATAGAAACTACTTGGTAGTATGTAGGGCTAGCGTGTTGCTTGTCAAGTATGCTTGAATATACACCTGATGCTGCTATGCTGATGAAGAAGCCACAGAACTCCTTAACGGTTAGGAGTTGAGGAGCAGTTAGTCGATGGACAACGTCGGATACTGCTGTACTGATGATGAAGCTACAGAACTCTGATACGGTTGGAGTTAGGACACAAATATGTAAAAATTTTTTTTTTTTCTTCAATAGTTTCCAAGCTACGATTGGCCTCCATTCGAGTTGCAGTGTTATTGGGTCTACCCATGATAATTACAAAAATATAAATACTTA
This sequence comes from Euproctis similis, assembly GCA_905147225.2. Taxonomy (NCBI): domain Eukaryota; kingdom Metazoa; phylum Arthropoda; class Insecta; order Lepidoptera; family Erebidae; genus Euproctis; species Euproctis similis. The sequence goes on from LR990119.1 coordinate 11,594,148, forward strand.
GCAAGTATTATCATACTCTTTTATCTAAGTGCTTATTTATGACAATTATAGCTCCCTAAAAATATCAACCATTGAACAAACGGACTTGTAATTATGGATAATATATTTAATAAACTGAAAGCCATGTAAATGAACTAACTTCTATTGAAGTTCATAACTCATTAATATCACTAAAACTCGTGGAAAAAAAATTACTTTAAAAAAAAAGTCAAGCCGACTTCTAGAAACGTAAACCACAAAATCTTTAAGTATATGAAAACAGTACTCCTATAACTAAAAAGCGAGTCTACATAATATAATATAAAAAACGTAATACTTAAAGTCATCCTTAACTATTATAATATTTACAAATGTCACTTATTTTTGGAGTCGGTGCAAGCCTAGGTAACGTACTCTAGTAAATTACGTTATTCATCGCTTTTTAGTTATAGGAGTACTGTTTTCATATACTGAAAGATTTTGTGGTTTACGTTTCTAGACGTCGGTTTAACTTTTTTTTTTAAGTAATACATGAATTATAAATATAAACCACACTTTATCGATAAAAAAACCTCATCAAAATCCGTAGCGTATTTTTAAAGATATATGCATACATAGGGATATATGGACTGAGATAGCTACTTTGTTTTGTACTATGTAGTGATGGTTTAGTACTAAAACTATTTTTATTGATTAAGTAGGTTGAGAGTTTTATTATATTATCCATACCATCGCGAAAGCGACCATATATTTACGACTTCTGTGTGGCTATGATATTCATTTAAATACATTATTGATACTAATAGGAAATATGTTATGGTCAGATATGACCACATGAGCCTTTTATGTTCAAATAATTTCTTTATGGCGTAATAAAACTCGATGTCTTCCGATTGCGGCTACTGGGGCATAGGTTTATTTTAGTTCGATCCAAAAACATTTTATACATACATAACTTCATGCCAAGTCTATTGCGGAGTAGGCAACGACTTTTACATGTCTCACTCGCTTCTTTGACTTTCATAACTCTTGTAATACAGGCGCGTTGATTTTTAAGGCTCCTGACATCGCCTTCCAGGACCATTTTATTTGGTCATGTTAAGTGTGTCGTGGCCGTCCTCGAGTTCTACATCTACATCCATCCAATTTTGCATTGTATATGTGCTTAGTCAATTTTACTAAATGGAAATAAGATTTATTAAGTCTAATATCTTTGCGAATAGGCGTAGGGATTATGTTGATATATCGGCCTATATTATTTAAATTTCATTTTTATTTCGATTAGTAAACTATAACTCAGAGAGAAATAAATAACTTTTATATGTAAAGATATAAAACAATAAGTATCTACGAGTAAAGAGAGATAATAAAAACAAAATATTTATAGCAGTCACTAAATTATTCTAGATTTTGGTAGTATCTACCTAGTAGTAGTTAAAATGTTAATATCTGCAAAATTTGCCGGTGTGGCGCCATATTTGTTTGTGGTTGAGGGACTGAAAAGATCACGGAGACATCTCTAAATGCAAAAGTAAATAGCATTTTCGTCTAATTTAGAAACATGTCGGCTTGGCACTTGTCCAGAGCTAGATTAAAGACTTTTAGTTTTACTTACCTACAATATCAGTGTATATACATCACATATTACAAGATCCTTGAATTTTTTTTTGGTAATTAACGGATTTCACATTTAATATGTATTACAGAAACCATCAGCTCCTAAGGAGTTCTGTTATAATTGGATTTTTTTTTTTTTAATTCGCTACTTTTATAGAAATCCAAAGATTGTTGTTGTCAATGTTTTGATGACAGATAGTTTTAAAATGGCGGTGCCAAATTTTTACGAAAGTTTATGGGAATCGTTATCGCGTCAAAGTAATAATACGCACATATATTATTATTTTGACGCGGAACAAAGTTCACCTTCAGATTTTGATGTTGTTTTTTTATGATATGGTTTCCACGGGGTGGTTTGTATGTATCATAAAAATAACCAATAAAAAAACGTGATAATTTTCAAAATTTAACTTGAACTATAAACGTCGTAATTTTTTTTGATGCAGAACAAAGTTCGCCAAGTCAGCTAATCATACTAATATTATAAATGCGAATGTAAGTTTGTTTGTTACGCTTTCACGCAAAAACTACTGAACCGATCATCATGAAACTTTGTACATATACTCTTGAAGGTATTAGAAGTAACATAGGGTACTTTATATTAAAAAAAAAAAATTTTCTTCAGTAATGAAGTTTTACAGTAATGAAGTTTCAACTCTGAATACTGTAATACCGTCCCATTGTATTACCGGCGGTAACGAAATGCGAATGTAAGTTTGTTTGTTACGCTTTCACGCAAAAACTACTGAACCGATCATCATGAAACTTTGTACATATACTCTTGAAGGTATTAGAAGGCACATAGGATACTTTTCAATGCGAGCGAAGCCGCGGGGATAAGCTAGTATTTTATAAAGTAGGTACGTAACGTAACTTCATGCCTTTTTCAACTCAAAGTAGTAGGCAGCGGCTGTTAAAGCCTCGACTTGCGGAGTCGTTATACACATAACTTCCGAAAACTAATTGGTTTGAGTCCGGAATTGAACTATCGTCTTCTGAATCAGAAGCGGGGAGCTCGACTATTGGACCACCGAGACATTTATCTTGTGGTTTGTCTGCGATGCATGCCTAAACTAACCGATTTAAATCATTTGCACACCATATGTAATTGCAACATCATCACCATCAGCCTATTGCAGTCCACTGCTGGACGTAGGCCTCTCCCAATGTGCGCCACAACATCCGATTCTCTGCCTTCCGCATCCAATCTTTTCCAGCAGCCTTTCTGAGGTCATCTAACCATTGGGCTGGTGGGCGTCCTACGCTATGACCTTCTTACTCCATCTACCGTCGGTCCTTCGGCAGATATGACCAGCCCATTGCCACTTCAGCGAGCTCATTCTACGAGCTATGTCGGTTACTCTAGTTCTCTGGCGGATATACTCATTCCTGAGTTTATCCTTCAGAGATACCCCGAGCTCAGACGGAACTTCGAGAGCTCCATTCGGCAAACTGCGTCGAGTCTTCAGCTCGCCTATACCGCAATGTCTGAAGACAAAAGTTTTTGACCAGTGCGTCTTACCGGTGATGACCTACGGTGTCCACAAATTTAAAGTCGCTCAGCGAGCTATGGAGTGGGCTATCCGCTCCATAGCTCGCTGAATGCAGCCCAACCCAGCTGAATCCTCCTTTCGGCCTCCTTCTCGAAGTTTCGTCTACCAAACTGGATGATTTGGCCTAGGTAGACGTATTTGTTTACGACTTCGAGAACTGACCCTTCGACGCTTATCGGTCCGGGCACGACATGTTCATTGAACATGACCTTGGTCTTGTCCAAGTTCATGCCCAAACCGACACGCCGGGAGGACTCGTCTAGGCTGCACAGCATTCCGCTTAACTGTTCCAACGACTCTGCCATTACAACGATGTCGTCGGCAAACCGAAGATGTGAGATGTACTCACCATTCACGTTGATACCCTGTCCAGTCCAATCCAGGGTCTTGAAGACGTCCTCCAGAGCGCCGGTGAAGAGTTTGGGAGATATGACATCTCCCTGTCTTACACCTCGATTCAGCTCGATAGAGTTCGTCACCTGGTCCTTTATCTGGACAGCCATCGTGGCGGTGTCATACAAGCATCTCAACACCTCGATATAACGCCAGTCAATCCGACATCGCTGCAATGCATTCAGAACTGCCCAAGTTTCGATGGAGTCGAAGGCTTTTTCGTAATCCACGAATGACATACACAGCGGCTGATTGTACTCTTCGGTCTTCTGTACAATCTACCGAACAGTATGGATGTGATCCACGGTACTAAAGCCATTTCGAAACTCGGCCTGCTCCGGAGGCTGGAATTCGTCGAGTCTTGCAGCGAGAAGATTTGTGACGACCCTCGAGAGCAACTTGTAGATATGGCTCAGGAGTGAGATGGATCTGTAATTCTTTAGTAAGGTTTTATCACCTTTTTTGAAGAACAGCACCACCGTACCCCTGCTCCAAGCCTGTGGTGTTATGCCCTGGTGTATGACGGAATTAAAAAGACTTGCTAATTCCTTTAGGATAGGACTCCCGCCGGCTTTTAGAAGCTCTGTAGTAATTCCGTCATCACCGGATGCCTTATTGTTCTGGAGTTGCCCGATGAGATCAGTGTGATGTCCTCACTGTAGTGACGCGTTAGCGGGGCTCTGTGATCATCACCGCTGTGTACCGTCGGCTTGGTCATCCGTGTGGAATAAAGGAGCCCATAAATGCGAGAATCTTAGGCTTAGAGGTGACGACACGTCCATCCGCAGATTTCTTCCTCCCCTGCCATATCCCATTTTAAAGTTCTGCAACGTAACTGTAACACTATCTGTGTTTCAGGTGTACATGGGCGACGTTAGTTGCTTACTATCAGGTTAACATAGAAAAAGCAGCTTAGTTTGGAATTAGAGGGCGCTGTATGTGTTGTGCCCAAAATATTATTATTTTATTATTATGTTTTATGGGAGTTATGTATTTAACGAGTAAGTAATGAGTAATACGAACTTCACTTACCTAGTAAATACAACGCAATAATTTGCAACTATTTACAGTCAATTGATCAAAACTCTTCTGGACCCTAATATTAATGTTTAATGCTCCACAACGCTAAAAATCATAAACTGGAAATAATCTATCAGACGATAAACGACATAGACACTTTTGTTCGGAGAGTCGGCCTTGAGTTTCTTGCCAGTTCTTCTCGAGAAGCCTTGACGTCGGAACCGGCGCTTGGATTCGCTTTCACATTCAAGATAGTGTGATGAAAGGGAATCTAAGCTCCGCGGATTTTAGCTAGTAGTTTGGTATGACGATTCTAAGTACTTTGTAAAGTCAGCCCATTCATCTCTTTTTCGGCCTTTCTTTACCGATGTGTCCATCCACAGTCATTCTCAACATAACACTCTTTTTATATAGTGAAGTTATGGAATTCACAAGAGCGAATGAGGTGTGTGAAGAATCGTGGCTTATGGAGCTCTGTTCACTCCGCTTCACTACCCCGCAAGGGTCTTGGCGTGATTATTTTATGGGATAAGAGAACAAGCGGTTCACCTGGACACCAACACAGATAGTGCTACAGTTGCGTTGCCGACTCAACGAATGAAACACGACACGTGTCACCTTACGTCGATAGTCAGAGAAGTCGTGGCATTTCACCGGTCGAGCCGATCCATTCATTCAGCGCAATGCGTGACTCTAATAATAGAGTATACATAGAGATAACTCTATGTATGTATCTATGTAGATAGAAGACCTTCACTAATATCTACTCACATAAAAACCGTACCAATTACATCAATTACCAATATTAAATAGTGCCCTTTATAACAAATACTAGTGAACTAAATTATTATTATTATCATCTGCAATGATTCTATTAAATCGTTGTGAAAATTATACGAGAGACATCACACTGCTATAAGCATGAGACAATTGCCAGTAATTGGTGCGTAGTGGCGCCATTCCTGATGTCACCGTAACACTGACGAATAAATTTTATTACGAGAACGTTTGTAGAACTACGAAGTGCCTATAGACAGATACACAGGAGTTCGAACGGTATAGGGTTTTCCATAGCAGTAATGTACACAATAATAAACCCAGATCTTAGTTCTCTTTTCTGCCACGGGCTGCGCTATAATTTCGGACGCACCGATGATTTCCGCGTAAGGATTTGAACACGTGTGTTTTTCGAACATTTAATTGCTTCACTTAGAACTAGAGGCAAAAAAACAGTGTGAGAGTCGTGTAATTAGCTGAAATACGTAACTTATAATTTATACAGATTAATTTTTATTACATTTACTTGTGTTTTTAGTTTGATTTGTTACGCGTATAATTTAATGGTATGGTAGTTTTTATTTTAAGTTTAAGTTGCATTTCATTCACGCGGAGGCGCTCCACGCACTACTTTTTATTATTTCCATAATGTTTTCACCACAGACGTAGAATTCTGGAATTATATATGCTGGGTTCATACGAACTATATAATTAACACGTATATATACACATACATACATATATATGACTGGCGCCTGTTACTAATTCCCATTCAAAGTGCGTATTTAAAGTATTTATGACATTTGTTGGTGTCACTGTTTATCCACTGTTATATTTATATAACGCTTCTGATACTTAGGATATAATAGCTTCTAAGGCAGTCTTGTATAAAATTGTATTAAAATTAATTAATGTATTAAAATTAGTCTCGGTGGTCCAGCGGTCGAGCACACGGCTTCTGATCGAGAGATCGCGGGTTCGAATCCTGACAATGGCTCACACCGATGACTTTTCGAAATTGTTTTCCTAAGTTATGTGTGATATATATCAATGACTGAAAACTTTGAGCCCGGTATGGCAATAGGTTCGCCACCTATTCCATTTGGGACGTAAAACATAACGGCAAGTCGAGGCTTAACAGCTGCTGCCTACACCTTCGGGTAACAAAGGCGTGAAGCTATGTTATATTATATATGTATGTTTATGTTATATACGTTACATATGTATGTTATGTATGTATATTTATGTTTGTTCGGTGGTCCAGTGGTGAGCTCCCAGCTATTGTCTCATAACTCATAGGATCGTTTCTGGTAAAACACCAATGGTTTCTCAGAATTCCGTTATGGAGTCTATGACTATTCGACCCCACTAACTTCAGACCAATATCAGTACTACCGACATTAAGTAAAATTTTCGAAAAGCTTATCCTCGCACAGCTACTAAAATACTTTAATGATAATAATCTGCTGCACAATAAGCAATTTGGTTTTACGCGCGGACGGTCAACATGTGATGCGGGGATTAGATTATTAGAATGTATATTTGAAGCCTGGGAGGAGTCACAAGATGCCTATGGAATATTTTGTGACTTGTCTAAGGCTTTTGATTGTGTGCAGCATGAAACTCTGGTCAGAAAATTACACCACTACGGTATAAGAGGCATCGCTTTGGATCTTCTCATTTCTTATCTGAGTGATAGGATTCAAAGAGTATATGTTAACGGGAAGCTATCACATGGATCAGCTGTAGCAATGGGAGTGCCACAAGGCTCTATTTTAGGACCTTTCCTGTTTCTTTTGTACATTAATGATCTGCCATATCTTGTGAAAAATAATCATGAAATAGTTTTGTTTGCAGATGACACTTCTTTAGTTTTTAAGGTAAATAGACAACAGACAGTAATTGACGATGTAAACAATGCTCTTTCAAAAATTGTAAACTGGTTTAGTGCTAATAATTTGCTTTTAAATGGTAATAAAACCAAATATGTTAAATTTTTTACAAAAAATGTTAAACAAGTAAAAACCAGTGTAGTGATGGACAATGAGAGATTGGAATTGGTCAATAAGGTTGTCTTCCTTGGTATAACATTAGATTCTAAATTACAATGGGGCCCACATATAGAAACGTTGTCAGGCAGACTAAGCTCAGCAGCTTACGCTGTAAGGAAAATACGTCAGCTAACCGATGTTGATACTGCGCGTTTAGTTTATTTTAGCTATTTCCACAGCATTATGTCGTACGGCTTATTGCTTTGGGGTAGTGCCGCGGATGCAGATTCAGTTTTTGTGCTCCAGAAACGAGCCGTTCGTGCTATCTATATGATGAGTCCCAGGGATACACTAAGAAATAAATTCAAAGAAATAAGAATTATGACATTTTATATTTTTATGAATATAAATATATTTATGAAAATCTTATTTATGTTCATAAATATAAAACTAAATTTAAGAAAAACTGTGATGTTCATAAACTAAATTTAAGAAATAAAAACAAACTCGCTATGCCCACTACTAGGCTCCATAAAATCTCTAACTCGTTCCCAGGTCAATGTATACGCTTTTACAATAAACTTCCAAACGACGCGATTGAATTATCCATGGGGAAATTTAAAAATTATATTAAAAGTAGATTATATCAAAGGGCTTATTATTGTATCGCAGACTATATAAACGATAAGAAAGTTTGGAATTGAACTGCTCCTTTTGTTGTATTGATTGTACTTATCACTATTTGTTAAACTGGATATTTGAAAAGAGTCGGCCTTGAGTTTCTTGCCAGTTCTTCTCAAGAAGCCTTGACGCCGGAACTGGCACTTAGATTCGCTTTCACATTCAAGACAGTGTGATGAAAGGGAATCTAAGCTCCGTGAATGTTTTTTTTTTATGTGACGATTCTAAGTACTTTGTAAAGTCTATGGAATAAAGATATTTTGAATTTGAATTTGAATTATGTATGATAAATATCGATGGCTGACAACTTTGTGCAATAGGTTCCGCCAGCAATTGCATTTAGGACGTAAAGATTTAGCGAGTCGAGGAGTAACATCCGCTGCCTACATCTCGGGGTAAAAATAAAAAGGGAAAAGTTATGTTTAAATGAGTTTTTCTTCTTGTCTTGTAAGTTTTTTACTGATATCTAGGTATCTCAAAAATGTCCGACGATTCCAATCAAATCGTTACTACGTGCTGAGATTTTTTTTTTGCATGTTTAAAGAATTTCTTTTTTAGACTGTCAAGTTCTTTAGTCATAACTTTGTGAATGTATATATAATAATAGCTTATTATATATGAAACGAAAGTTCTTAACAACGGTAGAGCCAAGCAGTTCGCTGCATGAATGGGCCCGTCTTGACCGGTGAAATAACATGACCTCTCAGAAGATCGACGTAAAGTGGCTCATGCCGCGTTTCGTTCGGTGAGAGATGTACCCGGAGGCCCACCTCTCTTCCCAATCCTTTCCTATCTTACCCGTATAGGTCGGCAACGCAACGGTAGCACTATGTGTCGCTGGTTTCCATGTGCGGCACAGGTTGCTTACCATCAGGTGACAGGCTTGCTCGTTTGCCCTCCTATATGCTTCTCTCTTCGCACACAACTCGCGTCTAGACACTGGCAATGCTACTCCCCCCCCCCCCCAAATACCTCAACGCGATTCGTCGATGATGGAGATCCGCATCAAGACGTATTGAGAGCATTGCGTCGTCTAGATGTGGACAAAGCCAGTGGGCCGGACGGTATACCAGTTATACTACTAAAAACTTGTTCACCCGAGTTGTCTCCTGTATTGACACGTCTTTATCGCCTTTCCTTGAAAACTGGAATCGTGCCGAAATCCTGGAAGCTGGCCAATGTACAACCTGTACTCAAAAAGGGCACTCGGGCCAACCCTGCCAACTACCGACCTATCTCCATTACCTCAATACTATGCAAGGTCATGGAGCGCATATTAAATCAGCACTTAAGGGCATACCTACCCTATACCTGAACATAATGATCTCCTAAGCGATCGACAATACGGCTTTCGCCGAAATCGGTCAATGGGAGACCTACTAGAGTATGCTACACATATCTGCTGTGAGGCTCTGGAGGGGAATGGTGAGAAACTCCGATGTCTGCGTGTCACTGAAGACGACAGCCGTCTTCAGTGACACGCAGACATCGGAGTCTATGTTGACCAATGCGGGTGTTCCTCAGGGGTCGGTCCTGCCTGCGACACTCTTCCTGCTGCATGTCAACGATCTGCTGGTACCAGGTGTAGATACTTGGTTATGCTCACGATAGCACGATCGTTGACAGTTATCGGGTCAGTGCTTGAACCAGTCTTGAACAGGTCCAGTTGGAGAGAGAGGCTATGGTTGAGCGGGTTAACCTTACACTTAGGGCTGTCGCTGAATGGGGCGACACCAACCTTGTAAGGTTCAACTCTGCTAAAACCCAGATGTGTCTCTTTACTGCCAAAATTTAAGCAGCCCTCTCACCTTGGCTCCTACTTTTCAGAGTGTGGCACTGGAAAACTCTGACCGCCTCCAGTTATTGGGTATCGAACTATCTCATAATCTTAACTTTGGGCGGTTCATCGAGTCTAAGGGAAAGGTGGCTGCAAGGAAGCTGGGCATACTTGCAAAAGTGCGGCAGTATTTCACGCCGAAGCTCGTTACCTTCTACAAAGCTCAGGTATGGTCATGGGTTGAGTACTGCTGTCACATATGGGCAGGTGCTGCTAAGCGCCACCTTTCATTATTGGACTCGATGGAGAAGCGTGCAATGAGATTGATTGGTGATTCCATGCTACTCAACCCTAATTTGGAAAGCCTTGAGCATAGGCGGAAGGTAGCCAGCCTCTGTTGTATAGGCTACACTCTGGAGAATGTGCACAGGAACTGCATGAGCTGATTCCTCCATCCCCGTTTTATAGGCGAACAAAATTGGGGATTAATTTAAATTGGGGATTCGATTCAAAGTAGAAAATAGATTTTAGAATTGGGGGGAGAGGGGAAAGGATTAGACATCCAGAAACTTTTCTCACCGAGCAAAACGGGGCATATAATATCGGAGGTCTCATATTCTTCTTTGAGGTCTTTGTATTTCACAGGTCGAGCAGGCCAAACATTAACGACAATGTTTCAGCAATCGCTCCAGATCTAGACATTCTGCTTTATTAGTATTTACTTAAACTAGATTAATAACAATTAACAAAACCGTTATGCTTGTTAAATGTCCATAGACAATTTGGTTCAGGGCTCAGTTGCAAGTACCAAACTGGAATGTGGCACAATGTCATTAGTAATTAAAAAAAATTATACATGGTTCCTATAAATTATCACTAGCAAAAAATTAATGTGAGTTAAATACGAAATTTTATATTAAATAAAGTAATCTCTATTTCTGATAATATTTATTAGTCATTTAAGTATTCTGTAAAGAAAAAGGTGACTTCTTACGTTTTAGATTCGAACGCAACGTAAACATTTAGCAAAGTTTATTAGCTCAAATTAATAATAAAATTTACAATATAATAAAAAATACAAATTACAGTTCATACTACTTGCATTAGTTTGCAAATACAAATAATAAGAAAATTAATTGCGGACACACGGCAGACATTTTACTTATGTTCTATTCAATTATTTTCTATGCAAACCTTATAAGCATATGAAGAGCCGTTTACCATTTTTGGTATTGTAAAACCTTGATTGTCCTTAACTGATAATAGTGTAAGTGTGTTTGAAATCCATTAGCGTCTGACGTGTGAGTCCAAATTTATCCAAATGACGTCAGGAAGCTCAGCATCAACTAACCCATAAGGTCCATTTGTAGATCCATAAAGGACCAGAACTGTAAATGTAATTGCTTGCCAACAGATTAAAGATTTTTTTTCTTTTACTTCAGACAATCAAGTCGTTCATAACGCAAGTATGACGTCACAGCAGTATTTTTAACTGACCCATAGAGACAGACATATCATTATTATTTTTATAATACATAGTATAAAACAGAGTAGCTTTCCGTTGTCTGTCCCCTTGTATGATGAGTTCTTTGTAACAACGCAATGGATTTAGGCTGTCCTTTGCATTATTATTTTGAATTTGTGAATCAATGGATGATGGAACGCCACGAATTTTATTCAATAATAATACAATTCGTAGCGTTTTGTTTAATAAGTTTTCGTATTAGATCAAGCTTAATAAAATTGTCCTGCTAAAATTATTATTCCGACTGAAGGACTTTGAATCCATGGTAATGAAATATTTTTTTATTAATAATATTATTAAATGACTTATTTCATTCGGATATTTCGCTCTATGTTAATCTATTACAATTGAGCCGATTTATCTATTTAATTATGTTCCTTTCCAAAAAAATAACAAAAATAAGCGGTTGACTACACTTCAAGATTAGGGGTATGAAAAATAGATTTTGTAGGATTCCCACACCTACCCTATATGGACACAAAATTTCATCGAAATCGGCCATTTTGGTGGAGTTTTTTCAGTGATCAATGAAGAATATTTTGACCATTTTTTTGACCAAGTTTCATATTTAAGAAACTTGTCGTATCTGCGTCTTGTCGCAACTTGTCCTTGCTGTGATGTTCATGGTTCTGAGCTGATTCGTCAACAATGGACATTCGCTAAGTCGACCTTCACCGTCTGCAGCATCAGCCTCGGTCGTTCACGCATCTCTTAAGCTATTTATAGATGGGTATGTTCAATAGGTCACAGAGTTTTTCTTTATAAATATATTTATTGATAACATTGAAACAACTTTTTATGGATTATATCGCGTTTATTTAGAACTTATTTTCTATTTATTTCCCGACGTTTCGAACTCTTTACAGAGATCATTTTTACGAGTAATGAATAAAAAGATGGTAGTCTGTAAAGAGTTCGAAACGTCGGGAAATAAATAGAAAATAAGTTCTAAATAAACGCGATATAATCCATAAAAAGTTGGATGGTGAGAGGCTCGAGAACGGCCGGGGATCACCGGCCTTCGCTATCCGGCGACGGTGTCGGTAAGTGCAATGCGGGTGAGGGCGCTCCCGCGCCAGTCACCAGACACCTGTTGTCGGCGATCGAAATGTCGCCTCCTTCCTTCCCTTCTTCTCCTGCGCAGCGGCGCCGCGAGAGGATCATTCGCCCGCTCCCGCCCCGCCGCCTCCTTGTCGGTGATCACCACTTGGCAGAAGGAGGCGAACTCACTCCAGGTCTTACCTTCGGCCGGCAGCCACCACTCTGGGGAGCGACAAATCCGGCCCGACCGCCGAGACTATCATTCTTAACCTAACCAAACCTAATCCAACCATCCATAAAGTCGTGGCACTTTAAACATGATCTTACAAAGAAATTTTGACGATAATGTTCAAGAGATTTCCACGTTTGCGCACATATAAGAACACTTATTAAATAAAATGCCACGAATTTTACTTATTAATATCCATTAAAACACAAATTTGAGAAAATAATGCAAAGAACAGACATGACTCTTTTTACATTCTATTTACATTCCCGCTAAATCTCTCTCTCTCTCTACTACAAATGGCATAGACTAGTAAAGTTAAATATAAATAAAGGCCGTTGGAATTTCGTTCCATGTTCAAATTGGTGTACCAGAAACTAAATTGAAGGATGAAACTAAAATTTCAACTCGGACCATAAATTAATTAGCGGATGAATCGTTTGATTCGTAATGGATGCGTCTTGTGTGTTCGATTTTTGAAATGAGGAAAGAAACTCTTAAATTTGTAATGTTAATTTTTATGAATAGAGGTATTCTTTTTAATTTCAGTCAATTGTATTTTTAGATATGATTTTAATGTGTATTTATTAAATATTGCTATTAATCTAAATCTCTAAAAGTAATGTAAAATTGGGGTTTTTTTTTCTAATTCCTCTCAATATAGTTCTTAAATCAGTTAACATTAATAGCTGGGACGATTTTAACGAATTTTTACTAATGTACGTGACTTCGAGATAATAGGATTCCGATTTTATTAAGGAAATAATTAGACTCGCGATAGCATTTAAGTCTTTACAATGATAATTTTCATAAATTTATTGCTTTGCGACGGAGTCGCATAACTTCTTTCGAATAAATATTTTTTTGGGGTATAGGGGGGTAAACGAGCAGGCGTGTTACCTGATGGTGAGCAACAAACGCCGCCCATGGACACCTGAACACATATAGTGTTACAGTTGCGTTGCCGACCCTTACAATAGAATATGAAAGGGATCGGAATTGGGATGGGACGAGGAGGACATCCGTATACCTCTCTCACAGAGTGAAAAGCGGCAAGAGCCACTTTACGTCGATATTTTCAGAGGTCGTGGTATCTTACCGGTCGAACCGGCCCATTCATGCAGCAAGCTGCGTGGCTCTACCACTGTGTGTGCCACCAAATCTCCATCATAAGAATCATATACATATACAAATATTATGATACAGTCCGTAGTCACAAGTCACGTAAATAATAGATTGTAAATAATACTAGTGGTATTAGTACGTATCTAGTTCCTACAATACTTTGTACAGTACCCACTACCCAGGTCAATTGAATAAATTATGCAAATTTACCAAACGAACTTCGCCTAATGAAGTAATTCTCATTAATAAGGTAAACGCGTCGTTTCCGTGGTACGTATCGGTAACTATATTTGTTAAACACAATAAGGGTATTTGATTAACCCGCTTTAGAATGTTAACGGGTTTATATTTAACTGGTTTCTATATAAAAAAACTAAACAGAAGCAATCATTGTTGATCGAGTTTTACACAACTAATATTTACTTTCTCAATAATTTACATGTTCGAAATTTCAATCAGATTTATTTTTTTGTGTTCCAAAGATGGCGCGGAAATTTTAAACACGCTTTTAATATTTTTTTCATAATGGCTTTCGTTGGCTAACGATCGGTATGCTATCCCTGTGAAATTAAGTTTGCCTCATTTTTTTCAAACCTCTCTAATACCAAAAGGTAAACGTAGCCTGTACTTATATTTCGATACGCCAAATTCTTGGCTCATCATCATCATTCATCATTATTCCACTTTAAGTGACGTTGGCACAATATGACGTTTTATTGATGTTGTCAAAAGATTTGTCTATGATTTTATTATCGGCTGACTGCCCGAACCCTCTTTGGAATGTTTTCATTGGTGGTTTATCCCCCACTAGGGATCGGCATGTGACATACTTTCGAACTATCCATGTTCTAAAAGTTTTGACTGTAGTTACATGACGGGCCGCCTGCTTGTCGTCTTTTAAATAAATAAAGAAATTTTTCCTTATTTCACCAGCTACCTGCCAGTAAAAATCACGTCAAAATCGGTCCAGCCATTTCAGTGATTAGCCGGAACGTCATCATCAAAGCGTTAAAATCGATAGCAACAGCTGGTAATTGTAATGTTAGTCAAATCGTGCAGTTTATTCTTGTTCAGTGCAAAACAAAGAGTCATTAATATATCCACCATCGGTTCATTGAAGTACGACCAAGTTTATCAGTACATCCGCTGCGATGTCCTCGTACAAAGCCCACGCCCAATGCCCAATACATTACACGGACGATTACTTTCAAATTACATAGACTACATGTATCATATAAAAGTTGATCGTTCTATGGTAACTGGATGTTATCAATACAATACAGATACATACATACATAACTTCACGCCAAATCCCTTGCGGGGTAGGCAGAGAGAACAGAGCGCCATAGGGCACGATTCTTACACACCTCACTCGCTTCGTTGACTTTCATAACTCTTTTCATGCACGCGCGTCGGTTTTTGAGGCTCTTAACATCACCTTCCTCCAGAACACGTTCTATTTGTTTTACAATACAGATTTAAACAAATTTATCTGTTACATTTTATCAATTATTTTATTATCTATATTATAAATATAGATACACAGAGGTAGGGTTTCTATTTTTGTTTTCAAGCTCAAATATGATCTTTTATCATGTCCCTTAGCAAAGCAACCTATGCAAAATGAATACATACTATGGAGATGCAAATGTTGAGATCGATGTGTGGAGTGACGAAAATTGATTAAAATATCTACGAAATTAGAACATATTTAAAAAGAAGCTTAAAAGCTGCATGCTACGAGGAGGAAGAGGATGATGAATCTGAATGTGGAAAGAAACAAGAGAAGAGAGAGACTGAAGAAAACTTGAATGGATCAACGATAATTGGAACAAATATTTCCAATAATAGGTTTCGCCTTTTACTATACAGTAAAGTCCAGGTTTGATTGACGGTGTTTACCATTTCGAGCGATATGATCTCATTTCCAATCTTATTCCAATTCCCAAGGACGGTTGACGACAAGCAAGCGGCAGGTCATAAAACCACAGCCAAATCTTTTTACAAAACAGATAGTTCGGAAGGATCACGTTGTGCCGACATCACTTAGAGTGGGATAAGGGTAGGAAAATGCGCTGAGGATAAGATTTTTATTTATAGTTGAAAGTAATCCAAGATGTAAATGCTAATGATGATCGTGAAGTTAAGATTTTTATTTATAGTAAGTAAGTTATGCTATCTCTTTTATACAATCGACAAACTCATTGATTAAAAACCAATTCATGACCATATGCAATTCTCAATTGTATTGTTGCATCAGAATATAATCATGACAACTTATTAGCAGGACACAATGAGCTTTGGCATATAATTTCTCTCTGCTCTGGTGGATATCTGGAATCGATGCATATGTAACATTAGCGAAGACAGACTTGAACAATAAACGTTTGCGCCCATAAACAAAAGATATAATCTTATTACCATCATTTTAATTTTGGTGAAAGTGGTTACATATTGTTCTAAGTTGAGACGTCACTTGAGCCTTGAGTTTACTGGCGGTTGACCGAAAAGCTTAATGGCGTCTTCGTAATTTAAAAAAATTAATTTGAACTTTATTCTGGCTTACGAAAGAATAAAGTTCCTTCGTCAACAACCCGCAATATTTGACTGGTATAGTCAAATATTGGGGGTTGTTGACGAAGGAAAAATTGTAACCTAAGGATTCACAGCAGAACTATTCTTGTATGTGGTTTCAACAAAAATTTAAAAAAAATGCCCTGATCTACCCTTAACATTTAGAGGGATAAAAAATAGATGCCGTCCGATTTTCAGACCTACCCGATATGACCCTAAAGCTCATTTGGTCAAACCGTTTCGGAGGAGTTCAATAAAGCACGCCCTGATACGAGAATTTTATATATTAGAATGTAGGGTGTTCTTCATCATCGTCATCAGCCTCCCGAGGTCCACTGCTGGACATAGGCCTCCCCCATAGAACGCCACAACTGCCGGTCCGTTCAATCATGGGGGTTTTTTCCATATTCGCCACGCTTGGCAGGCGGGTTGGCGATCGCAGTAGGCTGTATTTTCTTGAGAGAGAATGCTGCTGCCCATTCTTCCAGCCTTTTCCCTTAGTCGCCTTTTACGACACCCACTGGAAGAGATGGGGTGGCGATATTCTAAGCAGGCACCATACAGCAGGGTGTTCTTGTATCATCTTTTTATGGGGAAGGTGATCAAATAACCAGGTGTGTCACTTGATGGTAAGCAACTAACACTGCTTACAAACACCTGCAATGATTTGCCGATCTTTAAAATGGGATATGGAAGTGATTGGAAGAGACATGGGAAGGATACAGGGAAAGGGGTTCAGCCTCGTGATACCTCTCCCAGCATGAGCCACTTTACGTTGATATTCTCAGAGGAACTGCCTGTCTCTATTGTTAATAAGAGTCATGATTAGTCCGAAGAGATTTCAATCAGTAGTTCCACTAATAGGATTTAATTTATTATTAAGGCTAATAAGATTTATTCGATTGTTTCAAAATGTCATTCAGACAAATTAATTTGTATCACAATAGTCGATTGACATGTATCGATATCTTTATCTTAGTCTATCATCATCTAATTTAATATATTTAGGAGCTGTGGGTGTATACTTTTCTCCTACGCTTGACTCACTTACAGAGGATGTTGACTCACCTTGACAATGCCTTGTGATAAATTTACAATTCGCTTAATATTCAGTACATATAATTCGTGGCATATTAATACTGAGGAAACGAGGAACACCGGTAAAATTTACGCGATATTCATACTAAAATATTGAGGATGTCCGAATAATGTTCGATTAAAATAAATCAATATATAAAACGATATATAAAACGAATTTTATTACCCGAATAAAAGTGTGCATCAAAATAGGATAGATGCGGTTGAAACACTGCGCGAAAATTGACGCGCGTGACTCTCGCTGACCGCGCCGAAAACAAAGTCTGATCCCAACGCTAACTTATGGAAGCGAGAGTTTGGTATGGCGGAGTGCGCATAAGCGGTAGAAATGAGGGCACTGCGCGAAATCTGCGGAGTGACTCTCGCTGACCGCGTCGAAAACAAGACTGTAAGGAAGGAAGTCGGATTGAAAGAGAGTGTCGGTGTAAAAGTAAGAAAGGGCATGATTGTTCCGACATGTAGAAAGAATAGATGATGCACGATTGATTAAGCAAATAGTCGACTAGGAGTCGAGGATACATTACAGACATTCCATTACCAAATAAATATATAATTTGACGAGCATGTGAAGCGAAGAGCATGAAAAGAGAAACTCAAAGAAGCGAGTGAAGGTTGCCGGTTGCTGATTTGCCCCTTTTCCATGAAAAAAATGCTGCTAAAAATATATAATAAAAATCTATAAACAACAAATTTTGTAGTCTATAAGAGAAAACAAAATATATTTATAAATTTTGCTTATAACTTTTTAATTTAAAATTTAGGCTATAAGCACATATTTTTAGGCAAAACAATTTATTATAAAATAGCAGCAGCCGTGGACTTAGTTCCACGTTAGAAAAACATATAATAAAGTTCTTTAGATGTTCTGTCAGAGACTTATAATGATTCAGGTGATTATTTGCTTAGGTATTTAAAATTTACATTCACTAATTTTATTGTGTTCTAATTATATATATGCAGATAATATCGTTAATTCTGCCGTTGGAGTTGGCCACATAACGTTTCATTTAATTTCCAAGAACAACAGTCGTTGCATTTTGTTTTATTTACAAGTTCCAGTTGAAAATATTTTCCACATATTTTTCCTAGAAACTAACCTTCCTGTTTCTTTTTTATGCAGCTAAGATAGATTTAATGTGAGAAAAACACTGTTATGAATGTGAATCTCCAAGTATGTTTTAAATACCTATCTATTTATGGCAACTTATAAAAAACAATTGTACCTATAACATTTAAACAAGTTTTTATGGATTATATCGCGTTTATTTAGAACTTATTTTCTATTTATTTCCCGACGTTTCGAAATCTTTACAGAGATCATTTTCATGAGTAAAAAAACGAGTAAAAAAATGCGTATTCGAAATACATATATATATATTACTTTTTTAAAGAGATTTTCAAATAGAAATATTAGTATATATTTTTCTTATACAGAATTAAGAATATGTCTCGGTGGTTCAGTGGTCGAGCAGCCCGCTTCTGAATCAAGAAGTGGGTTTCTAACAGCGCTTACACAAATGACTTATCGAAATTGTTTTCGGAAATTATGTGTGATAAATATCGACGACTGATAACATTGTGTCTGTATGACAATAGGTTCGCCACCACCAACACATATAGTGTTACTGTTGCGTTGCCGATCTTTAATGAATAGGAGATAGGGGAGGATAGGGAAGGGGGAGGTGGTGAGTCTTCGGGTACCTCACTCACCAAACGAAACGCGGCATGAGCCACTTTACGTCGATCTTCTGAGAGGTCGTGGTATTTCACCGGTCGAGCAAATGGTGTTTAATAAATTAGGTTTTAGATTATTCTGAAATATACACAGTCTATTAAAACACACACGCACACACACACACACACAGAAAGATATGTGTTTATAATATGTAACCAACGCATACAAATGCGTGTGGTGCGTGATTTTAAAGTAAACAACAAAACAAAATAGATGTAAATATCTGTAATATACTTATATATAGTATTATATTGACTGTATGTTTGTTGAACACGGTGAAGGTTAATTTTATTTGTTTACTTCGTTATATTCCCAGTTAATTATTTTAAAAGCTTTAAAAATACAATTTAATGCTTTATTATACTCCAGGGTACACACAGCGGCAGTTGCCCAACCATTCTGAATTGCCGAATTATTATGATAAAAAATAAAATTACATAACTTCACGCCTTTTTCTACCCGAAGGTGCAGGCAGTGGCTGTTAAACCTTGACTCGGCGTTATGTTTACGTCCCAAATAGAATAGCTGGCGAACTTATTGCAATATCGGCACAAAGTTTTTAGTCATCGATATTTATCACACATAACTTTCGAAATAAATTAATTTCGAAAAGTCATTGGTGTGTGCCAATTCAAACATGCGACCTCTGAATTCAGAGGCCGTGTGCTCGACCACAGGACCACCGAGACTATTCTTATTCTATATCGTTATTATGATCTATCCATGAAAAGATCATATTGATTAAATTTCTTACAAAATTTTTGCAAAAATTATTAATTCTCACTTAAAAAATTATTATTGCGTGTGAGAACATAGAGCAATGGCTACTACAGACTAATTTCGACAATTAGGTACACAGATTAATACTAGCAATTAGCATGTTTCGAGTGTACACTCAATGTAAGTTTATTACGCTCTGCTCTACTTTACTAACACAAGAAGATGTGTTGCCATTAATTTTACAATCTGCTAATATTAAATGCAAATTTTCAAGTATTATTGAATAGATCTGACTGTTCTGTGTTGCCATACTTCGCGTCTAAGTAACTGTTAGTGCGATAATTGGATGTGTTATTGGTAGACTGCTAGGCGCTTTATATTTTACGCAGATTTATACATATTTTTTATTTTTTCTCGCCACTCGTATCCAGTATGATAAGTTTGATGAGAAAAGTTATAACAGTGTTAGCTCAAGCACTACGATTTAAACTAATATATTGTTAATATAATTGCGTCAATATGGTTGTGAGGAAGGAAGTTGGATTGAAAGAGAGTAACAGTGGAGAAGTAAGAAATAGCGTGCCCCTATGATTCGGACATGTAGAAAGAACAGATGACGCCAGATTGACTAAACAATATAAAAGCGGATAGATGTAGGAGTCGACGACGGCCTCGACACACCTTCCATGACCAAATAGAACGCGTTCTGGAGGAAGGTGATATTAGGAGGCTTAAAAATCGACGCGCGTTAATGAAAAGACTTATGAAAGTCAAAGAAGTGAGTGAGGCTTCTTACAAATCATTCCTTATGACGGTCGGTTCTCTCTGCCTCAAAGATTTGGCGTCAAGTTATGTATGTATGTGTGAACTTTATGTATTTTATTATATGGGTTTATAAAATGACCAAGCTTACGTACCTAATCATATTTTAAAAGTGCAAGATAGTGTGAAGTATGTAGGGTGAATAAGGGTATGATAGAACCGAATTTGGCATTTAGTAACTTGTCTTCTGGTACTTAAATCTTTGTGACATGGTAGAAAATGATCACAAGTGAATTGCTGGCCCGTTTAGTATGAGTCTGCATTATATGCAGACTGTTTTAATTATCTGCAAGAATTATAAACTAATATTTTTGACGACAACCAACAAAAATGCTTACCAATTTTATTTATTGCTAGTGGTAGACAAAATTAATTCTAAAATGACAAATGTCGCTTATGATTGATGATGGTCTGGAATTAAATTGACTATGGAAATAATAAATTTCTCAAAACTCATTAGCTTATAAATAGATTACAATGGGCTTACGGCCACTTTTGACAATGATTTAAAAATTTGGTCGCGTCGTTGAACGCCATATTGAGATTCATCAACTATAGTTGTAGAGGCGCCTATAGCTACGTATATAGGTAAGGCAGTAACCGGCGTAGCTCTTTTATGACAGCGCCATACAATAGGCATATATATAGATACAACACGACAATTCTTGAATAATATTGCATATACTAGGAATTTAGACAAAATATCGATGATTAAAAACTTTGTGCCCGGTATGGCAATAGGTTCCCCACCTATTCCATTTGGGACGTATACATAACAACGAGTCGAGGCTTAACGGTCACTGCCTACACCTTCGAGTAGATAAAGGCATGAAGTTATGTTATGTTAAATGTAGACAAAATAATATTAATTTTTTTATTAACAACTAGTTGACCCGGCGTATTTTGTTCGCCTCAGAAGCGGTAAATGAGTGAATTGCGTATTTAAATAAGCCATTATTTTTCATAAAAAGTAAAGAAATAAAAAAGGTAACTGGTCTATCCAGTTTAATTGAAATTTTTTAATTCTTTACTTGAAATAGACATACACCATCGTGCACTTTTTTGTAGACCTTCTTAAGGTGTATAATAAGGTAGTACTGTACATTATTTTGATCTATTACTTAGAGTTCAGTCATAGTTTGCATATAAAGAGTAACAACATAAAAAATATAACTTCACCCGAAGGTATAGGCAGCGGCTGCTAAGCCTCGTCTCGCCGTTATATTTACGTCCCAAATGGAATAGGTGGCGAACCTATTGCCATACCGGGCACAAAGTTTTCAGTCATCGATATTGATCACACTTAACTTCCGAAAACAATTTCGAAAAGTCATTGGTGTGAGCCAGTGTCAGGATTCGAACCCGGACATCTGGATCAGAAGCCGTGTGCGCGACCACTGGACCATCGAGACTTTTTTGGAGGATAAAGAGTAAAACTTCGAAAATTATACTGCTTCTCTACTATATTAAGCATGAATTATACATTTGTATGTACGAACTCATGAAAATTTTCTATTTGTTAAAAAAACACATCAATATCCGTTGCGTAGTTTCACAGATATAAGGAGACAGCCAGCGGAAAGCGACTTTGTTTTATATTATGTAATGATAATGTTAATAAGAAACTGCAAGGATTTATGGTTAAAGCTACAATACATAAATAGGCTTTGTGAAGAATATGATGATCAGGATATCATTGCGTAAAGAAAAATCTTTTAATTTTTTTATTGGATACATCGCCAATTTATAATCACACAAATTTTTAATAGTCATGCCTATTGACTATCTCCTGCATGAATAAAAATTACCGATAGTGGAAAAGAAGGAGAACAGTCAGTACTTTCTAAGATCCTTTCAAGTACACCAACCACAATTAAATATCTTGTGTGAAGAAGAACAGAAAAACACAACATATCTTGTCTCTTTAAATTGAGTAAGAGATTTGGATAAACAATGTGATAATAAAGCGAGAATTTATTATTATTTTTAAACACGTTATAAACAACAATGCTAAGGCCGCGCAGTTCGCTACATGAATGGGCTGGCTCTAATGATGAAATACCACGACCTCTTAGAATATCGACGTTAATTCTCATGCCACATTTCGTTCGGTGAGAGAGATATCAGGAGGCATACTCTCGTTCCCCCTCCCTTTTCATCTTACTTTCTTAAAGAGCAACTAAGCATCTATAACACTAGCTGTATTGCAAATATCTTTGGGCGGTGCTAATCTCTTACCATCAGGTGACCCATTTTTTCCCCTATCCCGTAAAAGCGTGAAACGTATTCTGGCTAAGCGTATAAGACTTGTAAGTGTAATTACACCAAGATTACATGTACTCATTGTAAATTAACAGTCTTCATATGCGGAAGGATTTCGTACGGGATCGCTATATGTAGCCCAGACAAAAAGTGGGGCATCTAGTTTTGTCTGAGAAAGCGTCCATAAACAAAATTCAATTGGTCTAAACGAGTGAACTTTTAATCTGGGTTGATGAGATCATTGGGTGAATGGCCTACGGCAGACGGGCTTCGCTGAAATGGACCGAGGGGACTCCACCATGACATTGATGGGTTGAAGCTTTTAAAATACATCACTGAAACTGAAAAATAACATTGACTTCACGCCTTTTTCTATCCGAAGGTGTAGGCAGCGGGTGTTGAGTCTCGACTTGCCGAATTGTTACGTTACGTCCCAGATGGAATAGGTGGCGAAGCTATTGGCATGCACCGGGCACAGAGTTGTCAGTCATAGATATTTATCATATATAAGTTCAGAGAAATCATGTGTGTGACTAAGGAGTCGATACCACAGCTTCTGAATTAGCCGAGAGCTCGACCACTGGACCATCGAGACTACTATAACTGTATTAATAGTGTTTTATTTCACAACAAATTTGCAGTTTTGACTTGACGTGGCCTTTATGTTTTTCGACTGAAGTAAAATCTAAATCATGTTCAAAATTGAGTTAGAAAAATGGAAAGAAATCGCTACCCAATTTATTAGTTTTTGGAGTTCAGCAAGTATCCAGATGTACAGAGAGATAAAAAAAATGCGAGTATGTCTACTCTCACTTCTGTTGCTATCCTCTATGACGTACATACAAGAATTTCGTACTGATTTTTATAAATGTGACGTCTGTTTGGTTTGTGTTTAGTTAATTTTTCTTGTTAATAGAGTCTCAAAAACGTGTCTTACAAAAATAGTGAGCATTTAATTATGAATGTCATCTAGGTTTGGAAGCGACGCAATTTACCTAACATAAATTTAATTGTTTGCGAAATAATTAATCAAAATAGTGTAATTATTTGAATAAACCATAGTTAAATTCGCAAAAGGAGAGTTGTAGAAAGAACCATAACATAACTTCACGCCTTTTGCTATCGGAAGGTGTAGGCAGTGGCTGTTAAGCATCGACTCGCCGAAAGGATGGGGAAAGGAGGGTGGGCCTCCGGGTACCCCTCTCATCGAACGAAACGGCATGAGCCACTTTACGTCGATCTTCTGAGAGGTCGTGGTATTTCACCGGTCGAGCCGGCCCATTCATGCAGCGAACTGCTTGGCTCTACCACTGTTTAAAAACTTAGCGGTATTATTAATTAAACTGCTTTTATTTTTTTTGTCGATTGTGTCGTATTATAGTAGAGAAAAGGCTTAAAGTGTGATAAAGTAAAATCAGACATACATATTTACTTTCTAGATGCTGAGTTGGTATTGATTTTGGTTTCAGATACTTTATATTTAAAAAATAATATTTTCCTTGTTCTAGTGAATTCTTTGTTCATTCGGGTTCAATTAGATACAAATATCTAATAAATGGAGAATTTTTAAAATTCACGTTATAATGTATGAATAATAAACCAATACGAGAACGAGTAACCGGGTAATTCCCATTTGCCAAAATGTTTGGGGAAAACTTATCATAACATAACACCCGCTTTTGAAAACAGAGGTCCTGGGTTCGAATCCTAAACGAAACGTAAACATAATGGCGAGTTGAGGCTTAACGACCAATGCCTACACCTTCGGGTAGAAAAAGGCGTGAAGTCATGTTATTAAACTTTTTAACGATCGTATTTGATCCTGCTTCTGAAAGTACTCCACTTTACGCAAGTGCAATTAATATTCCAGTCGTTTATGATATCTCGTTGGGCTTCATAAACATTTATTGGTATGTTTTTGGCTCATCTGACCCCGATTGTTAAGATATTTATACTGAATGCGATGATCTGATCTATTCCAAGCGGAGGTCGGGCCCAGGAAGTGGTAATAAAACAAATTTTAATCTTTTAATTCTTAGCAATTTCATAACTGACCATTAATAAATTTGTTTGTTCACACTATGAACACTACACATGAATATTTAGATGATAATGCTTCTAGATGGTACCATAACATTGGATGATATTTTTTTAAAAATTGGTACATTTTGGATTGTGTGCCTATAAATGGCGATTGAACCTAGTACAGGTTCAATCGCCATTTATAGGCACGCGGCGGCCCTCGACTGGAAGTCGGCGAGACTGGTGATTATCAGGAAGAAAAGGAGGATCGGAGACGCTCCGTCGTCGTTACGGCCGATATCCTTGCTAGACGAGGCGGGGAAGCTCTTCGAAAGGGTTATCTCCGCCCGTATCTCGCTGCACGCTGGCAGTGTCTTTAGACATCGTCAACGCCTTCGGGACCCTCCCCTGGCCGGCCATCGGGTAGGCCCTCGTCTACCACGAGGTGCCTCCCTACGTAAGGTCGGTCATCGGGGCCTACCTGCCGGAGAGATGGGTGGACTGTGTCGACCGGAACGCGACGGAGCAAAGGAAGGAGGTAACGGGCGGGGTTCGTAGGGATCCGTGCTGGGGCCCCTGCTGTGGACCGCGAGGTTTACTAAAACTACTGGTTGAATCCGATCATAAAAAAAAGATTGAAAAAAAGAGCTTGGAGGGTAGTTTGAAGTGACAGCGTAAAAATAAGTGCTCTGCGTTTTTAATTAAATTTAATTGTATACACAAGTGTTTTGGTATTCTTTAATGTGTAAAAGTAATTAAATACCTCCTATACACTCAATTTCTTCATCAACACTCTTCATTTCATATCTTTCCATCATCTCACTACATTACTACCGCGCTATGGATCTGTATACGAGTTTGTTCAACCGCATGGAGGATCTTTCGACTATATTCAGTTCGCGAATGGGACAGTATGAAGAGGATATGCAGAAACTCAATAACGAAACTGCGAACCATAAAACGCTGTCCAGCCTCTCAAAGGATTTCACGGATTTTAAGGTTTTCATCTGGAAGACTATGGCTGCACTGAAATCACAAATAGAATTGCTGTCAGTGTGCATGGATCGTCATGAAATGGCATCCCGTTTTAAGGTACTGCTCCTACATGGCATTTCAGAAGGAAATTGTGCAAGCCTGGTTCCAAGTGTTTTAAATATTTTCTCTGAAAAAATGTCTATCGGAAACGTCACAACAAATGACATATCAAGTTGTTACTCGCTGGGCCGCAATACTGGTAAGCCTCGACCAGTCCTCATAAGACTAGCAAGTCGTGAACTGCGAAACAAAATCTGGCATAACAAGACCAAGCTCAAGGGAACGGGATTGACCTTGTCGGAATTTCTTACAAAGCCTAGACACGACGTGTTTACAAGCGCCCGCAAGTACTATGGAATTAAGCACTGTTGGACTTCTGACGGTAGGATAGTTGTACAGGTGGCAGAAAATTCCCGGCGAAAAATTGAAACAGCGGCCGAACTCCGTGAGCTGGTGGCTAAATATCCGCCTGCAGATACACAGGCAGGACTTAATACGGACTCCAACTCGACCTGTGTACCAGACAAGCGAACGCGTAGGCTGGCCAAATAGTGCGCTTTTACATTATTATTATGTGTTTTGTGTTCGATTTTTAACTGTCTTGTAAACAGAATTTTGCTATTTACAGTTGATTCATGTATGTAAGTATCCCGATAGGTACAATATCACTTTATAATTTCGT
Organism: Euproctis similis; assembly: GCA_905147225.2. Classification (NCBI taxonomy): domain Eukaryota; kingdom Metazoa; phylum Arthropoda; class Insecta; order Lepidoptera; family Erebidae; genus Euproctis; species Euproctis similis. The sequence continues at coordinate 11,620,803 of LR990119.1, forward strand.
TATGTGCTCCATTCAACTTAGGCGGGTGGGTAGATGAACAAAATTTCTTATTGTTCACAGTTCAGATTTAGTAAAACATTTTGTTTTTATTAACTATGTATAAAAGTACTCAGTATGCCGACGTAACGTAACTGAAAAATAAAATAATTGTATCATGCTACTGATGGACGTACTTGTAGGTACATCAGAACGCACATAACGTGATCGTATTGTAACTGTTGTTTTTAATGTTAAATGGTCCTTGTATTTATGTTTGTCTCTTCGAATGCTTAAAATGTCGTCTGCCGCTTTACTTGCTTATAATTAATTAATTAGGCACATTATTCTGCACACTATATTGTAATTATTTTGTTGTGACTATTGTTTTCAAATTTGTTGATATGTTTTGGCACTTGTAATTGCTTATTTAATGGAGTAGATATTAAAATTATGATGACAATAAAGAAAAAAAAAGATTTGTTTACTATTTTTGCCGTATATATTGTCGCGTAAAGTTTTGCCGTATATTATATTTTGTATTAATCGTTCCATCTGAAGGTGTTAAAGTAATTGCCAACCGATATTTATATGTGTGTGTATATAGGTGTTTATATATTAAATTTTAATCTCTCATCTGCCGGTTGAGTTCGACACTATATTATTATGTTATTGGAGCGTCTTAAGCATAATTCTGAGTTAATTATGAATATGGTAGAATTGTTGTGTAGATACATAGTTTCCTTTGCCCATTTTGTAATACCATCACACCACTTAATGAGTGTTGGAGGAATGTAGGAAAGCTAAAAAAAAAAAGGCCAATATTTGATAGTATAGGTATATATTCTGTGTACTTCTGTTTACATATAGATATATTTATTGATATATAGTAGTTTATATTTATATATATATATATTATCTATTTATTTTATTATTATGCTTAATGATTATAATAGTGATTTTTACTCGTGTTCTTCTACTTCCGAAGATAGTTTCACTAGTCTTAACTCTGATCATGAGGACTACTCAGACCTTCGTGACCAGTTAGCCACCACTTTCTCTTGTTTCTCGCATTTCTTCAATGTTGTGCACATCAACGCCCAGAGCATCCCGGCTCACTACTCTGATCTGCTCTCTTCTTTCGATTCTTCAGTTGTTCATGCTGTTCTAGTTTCTGAAACGTTTCTCAAACCACCTCTTCCTTCTACACAATACTCTCTCCCTGGTTTTAAACTTTTGCGTAATGACAGAATCGGCAAAGGTTGCGGTGGAGTTGCCATTTACTTACGTGGTGACCTACCATGTCAAGTAGTCGATCTGTCCCCAAATCCTTATACCAACTTTGCTGAGCATTTATTTGTAGAAATAAAATTCAAATTTTCCAAATTGCTTCTAGGTGTATATTATAATCCCTCATGTCATATAGATTATTTCTCTTCATTCGAAAATAAATTAGAAAATTTATCTCCTTTGTTTGATCACACAATTATTTTAGGAGATTTTAATACTTGTCTCCAAAAAAATGATCTTCACAGCCGTAAACTTCAATCAATTGTCGCTTCTGTCAATATGCAAATACTTCAGCTAAATGCTACGCACAGGGCTCCTCACTGCAATCCATCACTCATAGATCTCATCATTGTTTCTGACCCTACTAAAGTAGCTACACATGGACAACTGACAGCGTCATTTTCTTATCATGACCTCATCTATCTCTCTTATAAAGTTCGTCCTCCAAAGCGCAAAAGTAAATTTCTGTTACTTCGTAGTTTTAAAAATATTAATCTGGAGCGCTTAGCGTCTGATGTATGTGATACTGACTGGTCTTCTGTTTATGACTGCGATGACATGGATAACAAAGTATCTACTTTCAACAAAATAATCCTAGACATTTATGATGTACATGCTCCTATCAGAAGGGTAAGAGTTAAGTACCCACCAGCCCCTTGGTTTTCCATAGACATTAAAACCGCTATGTCAAAACGAAACAACGCAAAGAGGAGATACAGGGTCTCACCATCTGAAGAAAATTGGGAGGCGTATAAGGTATTACGAAATCGCTGCAGTCGTATGTGTAGGGATGCAAAAAAGCGCCACATTTACAACTCCATTCAAAATCTTAATACTACACAAGTATGGCAATTTCTCAGGTCTCTGGGTATTGGCAAGCTTACTCATAACCACGTTACTAACATTAACCTGGAAGAACTCAATACACACTTTTCAACTGCTCCAGTTACTACTGCCAGTAATATCAAAACTTCTACTCTTCTCTATCTCTCAAGTCTTCCATTGCCGCTAAATACATATTTCTCTTTTCACTCAGTTGCGGAGGAAGACATCAAGAGGTCCATCCTGTCCATCTCCACAAAAGCTGTCGGTGATGACGGCATTCATCTCCAAATGCTTATTCCTATCTTGTCCCATGTTATTCCTGTCTTAACCCACATTGTTAATTTCTCTCTCACAACAAATTCCTTTCCTTTCTCCTGGAAAAAAGCGCACGTTATTCCTCTGCCAAAAGTGCCTAACCCATCCATACCAACTCAATTTAGACCAATATCCATCCTTCCTATCCTCTCCAAAATGCTTGAGAGTATTGCTCGGAATCAACTATCTAGTTATATGTTTACTAATGGTCTGCTGAGTCAATATCAGTCTGGCTTTCGGGCAGGCCACAGCACCGTTACCGCGCTAGTCAAAGTGTCAGATGATATTCGACTGGCTATGGAAAATAAGTGCTTAACGATTCTTGTGCTACTTGATTTCAGCAGTGCCTTTAATTCGGTTGATTTTGACATACTCTTAGGTATCCTCTCTTCTCTTAATGTATCTTCTTCTGCAATCACGTGGTTTAACTCTTATCTTCAGGGTCGTACGCAGTCTGTTCGCTATAACGAGGCCTCCTCTACATGGTGTGATTTGACTGCTGGCGTACCCCAGGGTGGCGTTCTGTCTCCTCTTCTCTTCTCCATTTTTATAAATGCTGTCACAAAAGTTATTTCTTCAAATTTCCATCTCTATGCAGACGATTTGCAGTTGTATAGGCATTTTAATGTGAGCCAAACTGCTGAAGCCATAGCTGGTATCAATAATGATCTCTCGAATATTAGTAACTGGGCGAAATCTTTCGGGCTACTAGTGAATCCTCTAAAATCTCAAGCTCTTATTATTGGTAGCAGATATATGCTCAATCAATTAGAGAGCGAGAGCGAACTTCTTCCACCGATATTTTATGACACTGTTCCAATCCCCTATTCTAAAAGTGCACGTAATCTTGGGGTATACTTTGACACTAATCTTTCTTGGGACGTACACATCGCAGAGATAAGCAGAAAGATGTTCGGATCATTTCAGTCCCTCAAGCGTCTCCAAAAATTCTTGCCTTTTCAAACTAAAATTACTCTAGCGCAATCTCTTTTACTTCCTATTGTTGACTACGCTGATGTCTGTTTTCTTGATCTCAAGGAGGAACACTTAAATAAACTAGAGCGCTTGCAGAATTTGGGGATACGTTTTATTTATGGTCTCCGTAAATATGACCATGTTTCAAAATTTCGGTCCCAATTGAAGTGGTTGCCCATTAGGCAACGTCGCGATCTTCATGTGCTTACTCTTCTCTACACCATACTTCACAACCCTAATTCACCTTCTTACTTAAAACAGCGCTTCGACTATCTTAAACCTAGAGATAAACATTATCGCCTCACTTGCTCTCTCTTACTTCGTACTCAAAGTCACACATCCAGCTGCTATGATGAGTCTTTCACTGTTCGAGCAACTCGACTGTGGAATTCCCTTCCTCATTCGATCCGGGATAGCTCCTCACTAGACCTCTTCAGAAGAAGAGCTAAGGAACACTACCTTTCTTTTACCTAGTATAAGTATGTATGTATGTGTGTATTATGTATGTGTATATGTGTATATATATATATATATATATATATATATATATATATATATATATATATATATATATATATATATATATATATATATGTGTGTATCTCTATGTATATATGTGTGTTTATGTATAATCTATATTTATGTATATTTGAGCACTATTTTAAACGTGACACATATAGTATAACGTTATATAATATTTGTTGTACACTTCAGCTCTTCCTTTAATAGTTTTACCTTTCCTCTGCCACTAAAGGGTTTGCTGGTAGATAACTCATTTTTGGGTTAAGCTCGCCTTTGTACAAATTGTGTAAAAAAAAATTGTAACATGCTTTATAAATTTTGTGTACAATAAAGAATAAAGAATAAAGAATCATATGGCCATATGATCGGATTGGATTAGTGCTTTGGGAGTCCTACACGACCCCCTGCCGTTCCCAGGTGGGGGGGTGTTATCCCTAAGAGATAGATATACACCTTACTGGACTTTTTAGTACAGTATTTACTATTTACATAATTTTGATCCATCACGTAAACTTCATTATACATACAAACCACCTCCTTGAACAACTCTATCTATTAAAAAGTGAAAACTAGTGTGTCTAACTAAGTAAACAAGGTGATGGTTAAACTTAACTAACTTGACTAAGACCATTTACTGAATTATTTATCTCAATTTTGATTACTGCCCCATTTCCCGTGCAACGACATGAGATTCGAATTGACAGGCGCTGTGCCATCAATCTGGTTGATTGGTGAAATTGATTGGCGCCGTCTGTTGACGAGGAGCTGCACAATGACTCCCGTCTAAGATATGAGTCACGAATGTCAACTGTCACGTGATCAAAAACTTTTTTATTCATCACTAGTTGACCTGGCGAACTTTGTTCTGCATTACTAGTAAAAAATAAGTCAATTTTGTATTTATCACTTTTTCTTTACAACATCGTACATGAAATAAACATACAAACGACCCCCCTAATACCCTCAATCTTAGGGGCTGTCCATTAATCATGTGATGTTTTTTCATCATTTTTTGACCCCTCCCCCCCTTTCTAACCTCGCGTGATTAATGGACGGCCCCTCATAAAAAAATCGTTGCATTGACCCAAACATGTAAGCATGTAAGCGGGCAGACAGCGGAAAGCGACTTTATTTTATACTATGTCATGATGAGTCGCCCGATTTGAATAGACTAAATAAAACTTAGAAAACATAAGGACTTCAGAATAAATAAAAATACAGAAAAGGCCTTTTTTATTATTTTATTTTATTATTAGTTTTTTTTTGAAGTATTTTCTTTTTTTCTCGCTGGGTAAGAATGTGGGGCTCCCGAGAGATTTTAATTTGGTGTACCCACTAAAACAACCCAGCGCTGGTCCCGCTTCGTCACGTTGGGGGGATAGTGGGACACGGCCGAGCCTTGCAGCCAGCCCCCCCGACGATTTTCCTGCCCTTACGGCAGGCTCCGCACGCCACTCACGATGGTGAAGAGCTCGAGAACTGCCGGGGATCGCCTTCTGGCGCCGGTGTTGGTAAGTTGTCATGCGGATGAGGACGCCCCCGCCACTCTCACGCCCGACACCGGATTGGAGTTATTAAACTTAAAAGAGCACTCTACATACGATAGCTACACCATTTTCCACAAATAATACGCCACGAATTTTATTCGATAATATCAATTGAAATACAAATTTTAGAAAAGAATCCAGAGAACAGTCATGTTTCTTTTATATTCCCGCCAAAACACCATGAAGAAGACCAGTTCAAGCAAACAGTGAAGTTACAAAATTGGCATAGACAAATCAATTCATTTTCAAATGTAGAATCGATGTTCTACAATTAAATTTGAAAAGATCTCTTTAAGTATTTAAAATATTCAGATCGGAAATTCTTTGGATTAAACATTCTTTTTCGTAAATTAGGTTAATGATACGGATCAAATAAAAACTTCGGTTTCATATGCAAGTCCATAAATATTACACTGCAGTACTATTTATATAATGAATTTGTATTTGCAGTTGTAGTATTTTATACTAAATAATTATTATTGTAAAGTAAAATATGGAGTAGGTCATCGTAGACAAAGTGTGGTAAGTATGAAAATCAAATATTTAGTTTCTTTAACCTATAAACCACTGACTGTTTTTCATTCGACGATCAAACAGCTTCGAATATTAAATGACATGACACTTAATGTTGTTACGTCTCCACGTCAAAATATATTTCACCGATCATCATTGTCAAGGATACAGAATAAATAACATGATCGTGAACGTAGCGATTCGAGTGGAGAGGTGCCCTATAGGCACATGGAACGTGAGGGGTAGTAAGAAAAGTACGATGAATGAGACGATAATAACTATAATAATAACTTGATATCTTGGACACAATACACACATCACCCTCTAGTTCCAAAGAAAAACACCGAGGCACCATACAAACATTCAGGCTTGTCATAAATATTTGTACTCGGGTGGGCATCTAACCCGCCAACATCGATTCTGCAGTCGGTAGCTTTACCAATGCACTATGATGAATGTTATATATGAGAGACGCTTGGATGCCTTATGCTTGACGGAGACGAAGCGGAGAGGGAGTGGCGTCGATGACCTCCCCGGTGGCATGCTAATCTTATGGTCGTGAGTGGACCGGGACGTCCGTGCCGTGTATGATTCGTTTTCTCCTCCCGCTTTGCTTCCGGTATTTTAGACTACCCAAGACATCTCTGGGTTAGTATATAACTGGGAATGACACGAGTAATCATTGCTGAAGCTCATACTTCCGTCAGCTATGCACTTGAGAAGTTTAGGGAAACAGGGATATTTTGCAAAATAATTGCGGAGTGAAGAGTGAATCTCGCTGACCGCGTTATGACCAGGGTTGTAAGGAAGAAAGTTGGATTGAAAGAGTAATATTGATACAACAGAAAAGAAGCTCATGTTCCGGTGGTACGGACTTGTAGAAAGAATAGAAGATGCAAGATTGACTAAGTAGATTTACAATGTAAAAGCGGATGGATGTAGGAGTCGAGAACGGCCACCAGCCACAACACACTTTCTGTGACCAAATTGAACGAGTTCTTGAGGAAGGCGATGTGTCTACGAAAAGATTTATGAAAGTCAAAAATGTGAGTGAATTGTGTAAGAATCGTGCTTTATAACGCTCTGTTCTCTCTGCCTACCCTGCAAGGGAGTTGGTTACGTTATGTATAGTTACCGAACAAATAACTATAACAGAAGTTAAAAAATATTTTTTTTCTGTGGCTAGCCACTTTTTTTTTCTATTTAGTATTCAAATATTTAGGCGCCACGTGCATATGCTAAGAGCTAACTGGCCTATATTATTCTTAACGACGGTTTGGCAGCTAAGCTAAATATTTGAAGCTGTAAAAATAAATTGTGCTCGTATATCTTGCATGCATATGTATTTCTTTATCAAATAAATGTATCCATGTATAATTAGATGCTAAGCAGATGATCGCGATAGACTTGAGATTAATCTCAGCAAATAGGTTAACTGGATATTCTAACTAGATAAATAAAACTTCATTCACAACTATTGTTGGGAATACAAGTTTTATATTACTTGGCTCTATTCATTTCCAACAGTTCTGGGAATAATATTGGATCACTTCACTTCACTTCTTCGCATACTAGCTAATGCGACTTAGCCACTCTCTTCATTTTCTACTTTGAACGCTTAAACATTGGATCTATCGTGGACAGACGCAGATGTTTTTTCCGCGATAATCTAACTGTCACTGTCATGCAAGTGTCAAAATGCGTTGATATCACAGATTTAAGTATAATAGATGAATAGTCACTCAAACAACGGTACCAAAAATGATTTGTTGATGTGTGAGTGACTTATCAATGTGCGTATAAAAAGTGCTTCCAAGTGTCACTATCTGAATTCGTCTATATGTATATTTTTTTTATGTCGGTTCACCGATATTTTCGTTAATTATGGACGGATTTCAAAAATTTTTTTTATCGATAGTGTTTACTTTCGAAATGGTCCCATTTTCACCAGGTGAGGATCTGATGATGGAAACCAAGAGAAATCGAAGGCTACCTCTGAAAATTTTATACGACTATGATGTGTTTTGTTACGTAATAGTGATTTCTTAGGGATATCTTTATGGTTTCAACATCTGCTGCTGCTGTGCTGATGAAGAAGCCACCGAACTCCTCAACGGTTAGGAGTTTGAAGGGAGCACTGCAATTTTTCGATAGAAACTACTTGGTAGTATGTAGGGCTAACGTGTTGCTTGTCAGGTATACTTGAATATACGTCTGATGCTGATGTGCTGATAAAGAAGCCACAGAACTCCTTCATGGTTAGGAGTTGGGAGACAGTATCGCAGTTAGTCGATGGAAACTGTTTAGTGGTGTATAGGACTAACGTGTTGCTTGAGAGATAAGCTTAAACCCATATCTGATACTGCTGTGCTGATGATGAAGCTATGGAACTCTTAAACGGTTAGGAGTTAGGACACAATACTGTAAAAATTTTTTTTTTTCCTGCAATAATTTCAAGGCTACGATTGGTCTTCATTCGGGCTGCAGTGTGGCTAGACAATAGTCAGCTCTTTTAGCTAAGTACATAATAATAACAATTATAGCTACGTAAAAATATCAACGATTTAACAAACGGACTTGTAACAAGTGATAATATCTATACTATCTATACTAATATTATAAAGAGAAAAGATTTGTATGTAACGAATAAACGTATTAGAAGAGAGATCGCTTACTCGCGGTCGCGCTGACGGTGATGATAAGTTGTACATTTTTACTGACATGTGCCATCTATGCTAAATCTATGGTACATATCACTATTTTATTGAAATAAAATTAAATTGACATCAATATTAGCAATAAACATGTACAGTCATTTAGAATTTCTTTCATTTCATAAATGTTTCGTATTATGGTATCAATATTGTTGTTTTTTTTAATATCCGCCGATCTAGATAATATTACCGACCCTTCTATCCTCATGAGTATCGTTTGACTGACTGAGGACATTGAACTTTTGCGAAGAATCACTCTTAACACAATTGACTTTGCGCATTACAACTTTTAATTGAGAGGTCCGATTTCAAATCCTGTGACAAATAATAATGATTAACTAACACGCGCCCGATGTTTACCAGTATACCGATACGCTTCGCTATCTATTACCTTATGGTACTAAATAATAATTGCTTCTATCTACACCTTTAGATATTAAGCGCGTAAAGTTGTAGTACGTGTTATTCTATTGTGTGTTTTCTAATGGTAACTGAGGGCACTGGTAACTACTAAAACTTTAGTGCAATCGTATAATAATAGCTTATGACACAGTTTTGTCGTTCACAGTATATGAAAGTGGCGCCTGTCGCGTTCCGAATCCGTAAATCATTTAATTTGGCATTGCGCCGGCCCACAGATTAGAGAACCCACTTAGATTAAATACCGGCCAACGAATACAGACCGCCATTGTGTCTGCTTATACTATGAAATGGCCAATTTTAGAGGTTAGTTTAGTTTTTTCCAGAGACTGTTTTATTAAAATAATGTAATTTGACATTGCTAACGCTGTACTACTCTCCAATTTATAACTCTTCCATTACAATCACTGGCGAAGCAGTAGACATCAGTATTCAACCTGATTGACGTTCAAGGCCTACCTACCTCAGGATTAATGAGGGCACCATATAGCACCGGAGACTTGTCCCCAAATACCGCTTAAGCCTACAATACCGTCATTTCCAAGATCGTTGAGGACTATTATCTCAAAAGAAAAAGAAGATCAAGTCATTAAGTAAGACCATCAGTTAAGTCCGCGGCTTGGTAACGTAGAAGTAATATGGGTCACACATCAACATGATGGGCAGGCAAAATCAGACAGGTTGGTGGACTGGATGCAGAGAGCAGATTCATGTTTAGACACGTATTATGAGAAGCCTATGTTTTCTGGTACCTCGGAAATTTTCTCAAGGGGCAAAAGTTTATTTACAATTAAATATAGGTAAGTCTCGGTGGTCCAGTAGGAGAGCACACGGCTTCTGATCCAGAGGTCCGGGTTCAAATCCTGACACTGGCTCACACCAATGACTTTTCGAAATTGTTTTCGGAAGTGTGATAAATATCGATGACTGAAAACTTTGAGCCCGGTATGGCAATAGGTTCGCCACCTATTCCATTCAGGACGTAAACTTAACGGTGAGTCGAGGCTTAAATTAAATGTCAAAATTGTATCGCCATTGTTCAGTATCACCAATTAGCCATTTGCGACAAGAAAAGATTTGTTACTGCTGATTTGGAGGCTTGGAGCAGGAGTGCGGTGGTGCTGTTCTTCAAAAAAGGTGATAAAATCTTACTGAAGAATTACAGACCCATCTCACTCCTGAGTCATATCTACAAGTTGTTCTCGAGTGTCGTCACGAATCGTCTCGCTGCAAGACTCGACGAACTCCAGCCTCCAGAGCAGGCCGGGTTTCGAAAAGGCTTCAGTACCGTGGACCACATCCATACTGTTCGGCAGATTGTACAGAAGACCGAAGAGTATAATCAGCCGCTGTGTATGCATGCATACGTGGATTACGAAAAAGCTTTCGACTCCATCGAAACTTGGGCAGTTCTGGATGCATTGCAGCGATGTCGGATTGACTGGCGTTATATCGAGGTGTTGAGATGCTTGTATGACACCGCCACGATGGCTGTCCAGATACAGGACCAGGTGACGAACTCTATTGAGCTGAATCGAGGTGTAAGACAGGGAGATGTCATATCTCCCAAACTCTTCACCAACGCTCTAGAGGACGTCTTCAAGATCTTGGATTGGAGTGGACAGGGTTTCAACGTGAGTGGTGAGTACATCTCACATCTTCGGTTTGCCGACGACATCGTTGTAATGGCAAAGTCGCTGGAACAGTTGAGCGGAATGCTGCGCAGCCTAGATGAGTCCTCCCGGCGTGTCGGTTTGGGCATGAACTTGGACAAGACCAAGGTCATGTTCAATGAACATGTCGTGCCCGGACCGATAAGCGTCGAAGGGTCAGTTCTCGAAGTCGTAAAAAAATACGTCTACCTATGCCAAATCATCCAGTTTGGTAGACGAAACTTCGAGAAGGAGGCCGAAAGGAGGATTCAGCTGGGTTGGGCTGCATTTGGCAGACTGCGTCGGGTCTTCAGCTCGCCTATACCGCAATGTCTGAAAACCAAAGTCTTTTACCAGTGCGTCCTTCCGGTGATGACCTACGGTGCCGAAACGTGGACACTCATACTGGGGCTAGTCCACAAATTTAAAGTCGCTCAGCGGGCTATGCTCGGGGTATCTCTGAAGAATAAACTCAGGAATGAGTATATCCGCCAGAGAACTGCCGTAACCGACATAGCTCGCAGAATAAGCTCGCTGAAGTGGCAATAGGCTGGTCATATCTGCCGAAGGACCGACGGTAGATGGAGTAAGAAGGTAATTGAATGGAGACCACGTCTTGGTAAACGAAGCGTGGGACGCCCACCCCACTGCCCGATTGTCAAACGACCTCAGAAAGGCTGCTGGAAAAGACTGGATGCAGAAGGCATAGAATCGGATGTTGTGGCGCACATTGGGAGAGGCCTATGTCCAGCAGTGGACTGGAATAGGCTGATGATGATGATGATTTGATTTTGTATACGAGGCCGAGTCACGTGATGGTAAGCAATTACTCACAGCCCATGAACACGGTAGTGCGTTGCCGTCCTTTAAGGGAGTAGGAGGGAAAAGGAAGGGGAAAGGGGATCGGGCCTCCGGATACGCCGTTTTTTAGCAGTGGTAGAGACAACAGTTCGCTGCATGAATGGGCTGGCTCGACCGGTGAAATACCACGATCTCTCAGAAGATCGACGTAAAGTGGCTCATGCCGCGGTTCGTTCGGTGAGTGAGGTACCTCAAGGCCCCCCCCCCCCTTCCCCATCCCTTCCTATCCTATTCCCTTAAGGGTCGGCGATGCAACTGTAACACTATATGTGTTGCAGGTGTCCAAGGGCGGCGCTCGTCACTTAACATCAGGTGACCCGCCTGCTTGTTTGCCCTCCTATCCCTTAACAAAACAGCTATTCCGAGAGGTCGTGGTGTTTCACCGGTCGAGCCGGAAAATTGTCGGTCGTTATTAGATATATTATTGTTTAACCTAATTTACAATACTTAATGACCCACATTCATTCATTGTAGTTTTGACATAAATAAAAAGTTTTTGTACTGACAGGAAATGACAAGATAATTATAACAAAAAATCGTAAAAGATTAATTGATTTCTAAATTATTAGCAATAACATGCAATAAAAAAAAATGCAAAAGCTTCGACATTAACATAGTTTCCGGTGTTCTTTACTTTGTGCAGAAAAAATTTAGTCTTAAATAGCTCTCTAATAGTGAAAGAATAATTAAAATCGATAAATTTCATTCAGTATATCGATTACGAATAAAAAAAAAACAAATGTTTTCTTTGTATATTTTTTTTAATTATCTACGTTATGAATGGCGACTAGTTCAGCGGAAATGTATAAAAAAAAAACAATTTAAAATATGTACATAATATAATTTAATATATTAACATTCATAAATATTTATGTTAATGCAAATATAATTAGTTGTTCGTAATTTTAAATAAAATTTTTATTTTAAGACTACCTACTATTACTAATGAGGAACATTAAACTTAGATTCTAAGAAAAAATATTAAAATACGCTTAGACATTTTTTGAAGGAAAATAATTAAATTTTAAAACGAGATACATAGCTCATTTATAACACCTTCGATTAATGATTTATCAATATGTGTGTAGTTTTATTACGTTTTCACTCGGAAACTACGGGCCTCCGGTTACCTATCTCACCGAAAAAAACGCGACATGAGCCACTTTATGTCAATATTTTGTGAGGCCGTAGTATTTCACTAGTCGAGCCGGATTCATGCAGCGAACTGCGTGGTCAGCTGGTAATTAATAAAAGCAATTCACTCACACTTGGCAAGTTTTTAATGTCAGTTGACACAAATTTTCTCATTGCGGATACGTAGCGATATCAAATGTCTGAGATCTGAGTGTGAATATTCTGTAATTAGCGAGCAGAGCGCCCAGACTATTTTACACTTCAATATTTTCACCATTTTACACGCGGTATTGTGCCAACAACAGTTCATCGCAGGTTTTATTTTATTTTCAGGAATAGTTTATTGTTTAATATTAATTTATTGTCAAGGTTTTTGTTAATTAATGAAAAGAAGAAGTTTGGAAGAGTCATTCATACAGTCAGACTCCGCCAATGATATCTCTTTCGGTATAGCAATAAGTTCCCCCATATTGGTAGCCGTAAAAAATCGAGAGTCCTTCAAGATTAACAGTCGCTGCATATACCATGGGGTAAAAAAGGTGTAGATAAAAAAATAAAATTAAAATAGAAAAAAAGTCAGGCCAAAAAAAAACAGACCACAATCAATACCCTGAAAAAACTACACCTTGAATGTAGATATATATCTATATATCTACGTATATCATCGTATATACGATATATCTACGTCTACCTAATTGAATCCTACCACATCCTCACACTTTTACACTGTATATCTGCTTAGTCAGTCTTGCATCTTTCATTCTTCTCACATGTCCGAACATATGAATGGTTAAAATTTAAATCGCAGTATAATAAAAACTTCGGTTATCTGACTCAATAAAAACTGTAAAACAATTTAATCTGATTAGATCAACAAGATTATTTTGAAATTTGTGATAATTTTCAACGTTAATATATTATTTTAGACATTAACTAGCGATAGAATCGAGAATTTTTCATATTATCTAAAGAAATATCGTTATTTTTCGTCTCCGTGGCGCAGTGGTGCATCGTCTCGCTGAATCAGAAGTCTCTCATTCAAATCCGGGTGCACCATCTATGGCTTAACAAAAATCTTTTTGAAGTCATGTGTGATAAACATTTATGGCTTAGAAAATATAGGAAAAAAATATTCAGAATAATATGGAGTAAGCCCAGCTGCTTACACCAAAAAATAACTAATTTATTTGTTAAAACTAAAGTAACTATAAACCTCCAACAAATACATTCTCAGTCAGTCGGGAGCGAAAGAACAACATATGGCTGACAAGCTTACACAGCACTACACCGAAGAATGGCGGGATAACCATTCCAAAATATGGGTGAACCTAAATGTTCTGGTAGAGGCGGGCAGCAGCGTCCCTATTTCTAAAAGGTTCACCCCTGCGGTCTCCAACACGTTTGCCCAGCGTGGAGACTATGGGCATAAACCTCCCGATGAAAAGAGCACGAATACAACGGCCCCCAGTTCCCGGTGGTCCCGCTATTCCCGGCCAAGGCAGCGGTCGTGGTAACGGTGGGACAGGGGGTGCTAAGAATCTCCGGGTTACGGCAGGCTGTCAAAAACAACTACGCGTGGCCACGTATAACGGACGCAGTCTTCGGCTGGACCAACACCTCACCGAACTCGAGGTAGAGCTGAGTTGCTTGAACTGGCATATTCTGGGGCTATCTGAAGTCCGGCGAGTGGGGGAGGACACGATAACCCTACAGTCAGGCAACTTATTCTATTTTCGGGAAGGTGACCAGCTCTCCCAGGGGGGTGTCGGTTTCCTCGTTCACAAGGACTTCGTTAGCAGCGTTGTGGAGATCAGTAGTGTGTCGACCAGGGTAGCGTACCTTGTACTAAAACTCACCAACAGGTATACCCTGAAGATAATACAGGTGTATGCGCCGACCTCGACATACTCTGACGAAATAGCCGAGGCGATGTACGAGGATATTGCAAAAGCAATACATGGTACCGCCAAGGCTCACTACAGCGTTGTTATGGGGGACTTCAATGCCAAAGTGGGAGTACAAGAACGCGGCGAAACGAAAATCGGTCCATATGGCTTGGGGTGCCGAAATCACAGGGGCCAGATGCTGGTCAACTTCCTGGAGTCTGAAGGGCTCTTCTTGATGAACTCATTCTTCAAGAAGGGTCTCCACAGGAGGTGGACTTGGCGAAGCCCGGATTCTGTGACAAGGAACGAGATAGATTTTATCATTACGGATAGTAAGCATATATTTAGAGATGTCTCTGTGATCAACAGGTTCAATACTGGAAGTGATCACCGACTTCTTCGAGGCTCTCTAAATATTAACCTCAAAGCTGAAAGGACCCGGAAGATGAGGTCTATTCTCCGACCTACGCCACTCCAAATAGCCGAAACCGAAAAGTTCCAAATGGAACTTCAAAATCGGTTCGACCTGCTGGAAACCACAGGCAACGTGGACGAAAAGACCGCCACTGTGGTCAACACGCTAAGGAAAGTGTCTCAAAGGTTGTTCCCGAGATCGCAGAAAAAGGAGTCCAAACTCTCTGCTGGGACGTTCGAGCTGATAAGGCAAAGGCGAGAAACTCCATCCAATCAGCTGTCTTCGTCAGAATGGAAAAGCCTAAACCAGCGAATTAGAAAGCTGATGCGGCGCGACCTTCGTCGGTCGAATACTCGAGCGATCGAGAACGCGATCGACCGCAACAAAGGGTCGAAAGTGTTCGCTCAGCAGCTTGGAAGGCCCCATCTGACGAAGCTGAAAACTGTGGATGGACGTGTCGTCACCTCTAAGCCCGAGATTCTCGCAGAGATTGAATCTTTTTATGGGCTCCTTTATTCCACACGGATGACCAAGCCGACGGGACACAGCGATGATGACCACAGAGCCCCGCTAACGCGTCACTATAGTGAGGACATCCCCGAAATTGCAGAAAGCGAGATTAGGGCGGCTCTCGGGCAACTTCAGAACAACAAGGCACCCGGTGATGACGGAATTACCACAGAACTTCTAAAATCCGGCGGAACTCCGGTACTAAAGGAATTAGCAAGTCTTTTTAATTCCGTCATACACCAGGGCATAACACCACAGGCTTGGAACAGGAGTGCGGTGGTGCTGTTCTTCAAAAAAGGTGATAAGACCTTACTGAAGAATTACAGACCCATTTCACTCCTGAGCCATATCTACAAGTTGTTCTCGAGGGTCGTCACGAATCGTCTCGCTGCAAGACTCGACGAATTCCAGCCTCCGGAGCAGGCCGGGTTTCGAAAAGGCTTTAGCACCGTGGACCACATCCATACTGTTCGGCAGATTGTACAGAAAACCGAGGAGTACAATCAGCCGCTGTGTATGGCATTCGTGGACTACGAAAAAGCCTTCGACTCCATCGAAACTTGGGCAGTTCTGGATGCATTGCAGCGATGTCGGATCGACTGGCGCTATATCGAGGTGTTGAGATGCTTGTATGACACCGCCACGATGGCTGTCCAGATCCAGGATCAAGTGACGAACTCCATCGAGCTGAATCGAGGTGTAAGACAGGGAGATGTCATCTCTCCCAAACTCTTCACCAATGCTCTGGAGGACGTCTTTAAGACCTTGGACTGGACTGGACAGGGTATCAACGTGAATGGTGAGTACATCTCGCATCTTCGGTTCGCCGACGACATCGTTGTAATGGCAGAGTCGCTAGAACAGTTAAGCGGAATGCTGCGCAGCCTAGACGAATCCTCTCGACGTGTCGGTCTGGGCATGAACTTGGACAAGACCAAGGTCATGTTCAACGAACATGTCGTACCCGGACCGATAAATGTCGATGGGTCAACTCTCGAAGTCGTAAATAAATACGTCTACCTAGGCCAAACAATCCAGTTAGGTAGACGAAACTTCGAGAAGGAAGCCGACAGGAGGATTCAGCTGGGTTGGGCTGCATTCGGCAAACTGCGTCGAGTTTTCGGCTCGCCTATACCGCAATGCCTGAAGACCAAAGTCTTTGACCAGTGCGTCCTACCAGTAATGACCTACGGTGCCGAAACGTGGACACTTACGGTGGGGCTAGTCCACAAATTTAAAGTCGCTCAGCGAGCTATGGAGCGAGCTATGCTCGGAGTATCTCTGAAAGATAGACTCAGGAATGAGTATATCCGACAGAGAACCGGAGTCACCGACATAGCTCGCAGAATAAGTTCGCTGAAGTGGCAATGGGCTGGTCACATCTGTCGAAGGACCGATGGTAGATGGAGCAAGAAGGTCATGGTGTGGAGACCGCGACTTGGTAAGCGTAGTGTACGCCCACCAGCCCGATGGTCAGACGACCTCAGAAGGGCTGCTGGTAAAGACTGGATGCGGAAGGCAGAGAATCGGATGTTGTGGCGCACATTGGGAGAGGCCTATGTCCAGCAGTGGACTGCAACAGGCTAATGATGATGATGATGATGATGAAATACATTCTCAAAGAGGGTTGACGTTAAGCAGGCTGGTCATAAAAACACAGCCAAATTTTTTGATATTTATGCATAGTTCGAAAAGATGACATTTTGTGCCTACCCCACTGTGAGTGGGATAAGGACAGGAAAATAATGATTAAGTAAACTTGTCTTGTATACATTTAAATAGAATGAATCAATATATAATTGTATATATATTTACAGAACAAACACAAAATGATTCGCATTGCCAACTGTCTGAGTGGATTGTTAGATTATTTAGAAATTTCTTTATTGCAAAGCATAACGTATTAATTATAGAAGCAGTGTGATAGTAATTGAGTTTTGGATACATTTGCGTTATAATTTATCTGTTGAGATAATTATTTTAAGAGTGGGTAACAACGAGAACTGGGTTTGTTTGATGTGGTGTTTGCCATTTCTAAATCTGTGCGATGTTATTATGACAGACGCTTACAAACAGGCACAAGCAGCTATGTCTACAAGTTATTAGTAGATTTAAATCTACCACAGATTGTTATAGGACTCAATATCTTATATTAGGTAGTTGCAGCGGAATTAATTCGTTTTTTTTTTTATGGGATAGGAGGGCAAACGAGCAGGCGTGTCACCTGATGGTAAGCAACTAACGCCGCCCATGGACACCAGCAGCACATACAGTGTTACTGTTGCATCGCCGACCTTTAAGGGAAGGGGATAGGAAAGAATGGGTAAGGGGGTGGGCCTCCGGGTACCTCTCTCACCGAACGAAACGTGGCATGGGCCACTTTACGTCGGTCTTCTGAGAGGTCGTGGTATTTCACCGGTCGAGCCGGCCCATTTATGCAGTAAACTGCTTGGCTCTACCACTGTTACTGCTTGGCTCTACCACTGTTAAAAGAAATTTGTGAAGAAAGCTTATCATATTTGTAAGAATCTTAATACAATATTGAAACATGCTTTAACGACAATGTTTAAAAATAAAACATTGTTTTCCTTGGCAGTCATAGAAAAAGGATTGTGTGAATATAGACATATTGTACCAATGAAAAACAAGCTTTATTACACACACATATACAATTGACTATAATAATATTAATAATGTATAAATACTTACGGAATAAGACATTGTCTTTTTGCAGAGTTTTAAGTAAGATCTTTGTAACTTGGCAACGGATTTGCATGTGGTTTTTTTAATAGATCGAGGGTGTCAACGGGGTGGGGTTTTTATGTACAATTCATGAATAATGTAGTAAAAAAAATAGCTATTATTTTCGAGATGTAGCTTTTTAATTGGAAACGCTGGCTGGACCTTAACTGATAAATGAAAACAATATACTACAATAATATACACATTTAAAAGTTCTACAAAAAAGTCTGTGATGGGATAACCCACAATGATAATTTTTATTTCTTCTTATTGCTTCTGAGGCGAAAGAAAGTTCGCTGGATCAACTAGTAAATTGTAAAATAATGTTTTGTTGTATTGATTTCATCTTCAGTCTTATTATAAGAACTAGCTGTGCCCGCGACTTCGTACGCGTGGAATTTGTGATCAGATAGCTATATTTTTACATAGACAGTTGAGAAGTAATTACCTCTAAAATGAAATTGTAACTGGTAGGATAAGTACAGATTGCGGTAGCAATGGTTGTTGCCCGCATTGTTTATTTTCATTTTAACAGGAATTTTTGTAGTATAGCTGTAGCCCGCGACGTCATCTGCCTGAACGCTATACAGCACCAAAAATACCTACGATTATACCTTTTAAAATAACATTTATTTACCCGTTACTTCTTTACATTTCATAAATACAGAAAGTACAGTAACAGAGGGAGACTGTCTTTTGTAAAATTGTTGAACTTCAAAAGTGCTGATTTTCAGTCTGCTTTGAATAAATGACTTTATGGTGATTCTGCTGAATTAAGTAATAAGTTGCGACTGAAGCAAATGTAGAAAATAATGAATAAGAAAATATAAATATAGAAAAGGATAAAAATATATACTTATAAAACTTCTCTATAAACAACATTGCTGGTTTGGCTCTCCGCAGCCAAAATGTAAAGAGAGTCAGGACTGGTGACGCGGGAGCAAGCGACGTACAGCTGCCCGTGTGAGAAGCAGCTCGTCCTGAGGTCGACACCCGCTGCTCTCAGTGTCTGCCCCTGCGACTTATTGATGGTCATCGCGAAGCAAACACTCACGGGGAACTGTACGCGCTTGAACTGGAACGGGAAGTTATGAGGTATGAGGGGAATGCGTGGTACAAATACTGCCTCGCCTACGCCACAACCCGTAAGAATTTCCGCCTCAATGCTGTGTCTGTGGAGCGAGATGACTTTAAGGCGGGTCCCGTTACACAACTTCGGAGGAGATAGGTTCCGAAGAAGCATAATCGGGACACCGACTTTCAGCTTGATAGTATGCGCTGGAAGTCCACTTGCTGACAGAGAGTTCAGAAATTCCACGGGATAATGTGTGGCATCATCTTGCTCGATGACAGTGTTTATAGAGGTGTAAACCACTTCATTCCCCTCAATTTTCGAGAGAATGCATTCGTTGATTGCTTCAGCCTGACCATTTTTGGGCGTCAAAATTGCCCGCTCACATACCCAAGAATTCTGCTGGTGCGGTATATGACTGATGTCCCCGTACACACAGCGAATGAGTTCTTCTAAGCTGGATACGACTCTACCGAGAGACTCTGGAAGCACCACCTGCCCACCTCTCTCCTCTGGTAGAGTGCCTTCGCCAAGACTTAGAAGAACATCGGAGAATTCTTGAGCACGTGCATTGCCGCCGAGCCGAGCTCTCATATTAATGGTCAAGCGCAGCGTACGAACTCGTGACCACAGCGAAGATCGTTTCAACGAAGCATTCACCTCGTCAGCCCTCGATCCCCGCGTCACCACGGGAAGCGTTTGTCGGAAATCGCCACTGAATAGAACTGTGACACCACCCATCAAGTGTTCGTTCCTGCGGATGTCCTGCAGGGTTCTGTCCACGGCCTCAACTGCTTTTCTATTGGCCATCGTACTCTCATCCCATACGATCAGAGAGCAATCCTTCAGCACGTGTCCCTTATCACTATTGCGTGACACACCACAAACAGGCGTTTCGGTGCTCTCTAAATCGATGGGAATTTTAAACATGGCATGTGCTGTCTTGCCACCCGGAAGCAGTGTGGCAGCGATTCCCGACGACGCTACAGCAATGGCAATTTTGCCTTGCCTCCTGACCTCTGCAAGTATGCCAGTGGTAACAAATGTTTTTCCTGTTCCACCAGGAGCATCCAAGAAAAACATTTTACCCTGGTTTTGCCCAACGCTTTTAAGAACAGTGTCATAAATTTGTTTTTGCTCTGAAGAGAACAAAGCGACATGGTGATTTCGTATGGTGGTCATTTCGCTCGGATCGTAAATTGTCTCAGCGTTATACTCTCGATTTCCACGGTCTTGATGCGGTGATGATTGGGGAGCTGGTAACCCATATTCGACCAATGGATTGCCGCCGATGGAAATGACCACGTCTTGAAGTGAACTAAGACAGGTGTTCAGCACGCGTTCATCAGTTACTTCGACTTCGTCTCCAGTAGCACGCCTCAAAGCTCGTAGAAAATCTTCAGATAGATGATGTCGATATTTTTCCCACAAAGCTACCGGGTTCGTGACTCCACAAAACACCAAGATGACGGCAAACAGATGACGCATACGGCTGGGGCTGTTACTGACGCTCGCCTCCGCGAGGGTGTCATCCCAGTTTTGGTCACCGTCGAGAAGGTGACGTGCTACACAGGCTGCGCGGTAAGTGGGATACTCCACGCCATCAAATGTTCTCAGAAAGGCAAAAGACGTTGGGCCTCGGATCGTGTGAAGTAATAACCGCAGAAAATAGCATTCGCCATTATTCGGGTGCACGGTATAAACTCTACCCAATACGGTGTCCTTGAAAATTCCCGGAAAACCTTCGACAGCACCTCCTCTTCGACGTCGGTTAAATATTCCCCTTTGCTTGTCGTACGTGTAATATGAAGGCACCTCGTCATACGTAAGGAACCTCGCAAACTGGTCGATTTCGCAGAGCCTGAAAAATGCCAAGAGAGTTGTTTGGCGCGGATTTTCTAAGCGCTCAGCAACGTTGTTGGGATCAAAATATATGCGCTGACCGTTTTCTAGGTGGACGTCTAAATGCATGACGGCAGGATGCCTGTCATGTATAGAGAACGCCAGTATCCGCCAAACTGCTTCAGACGTGCTGATGTAGCGACCGGACTGATACTTGGTCACCTCGTCTCTGTCAGTGTTCTGTAAAGCAAACGTCGCCTGATCGCTACCTTTGTTCACGTATTTGCAGATATATTTGATCGACCCGACGCTGGTGCACGACTCGACGTTGATGTGCGTCTGGAAGGTCCTGGACAGTACTGGTGAGTAAGGAACAATCCATCGGTTATCGACCGGTCGCGCCTGGCCACGCACGCTCAGCTCAGTGGAATGCCCGCCCTCTGCTGGTGATCGGCGCCGGTATGAGGGATATCCATCCTCACCAGTAATGGTTTCGTTGGTAAATTTTTTTGGGAATCTTTTTGTACAACGTCCGTCTTTCATACAAGGGGAACTTGGATTTAACGTGCCACAGGGGCCATGCACCATGTGACTTTTAACAATTTGATGCAGAACAGGATCAACGTCAGGGTCCGGAAGCTCTGCACTTATGACTTGATCAATCTGGATAGGCCTGATCTTTTCTTCCAACCACAAAAGCAGATGCGCGTGTGGCAAGCCGCGTTTTTGCCATTCCACGGAGTACATATGACATCGGACTGTACCAAACACTTTTGCCTTTGTTAGAAGATCCATAAGGCATTTCAACTTCAGGTGGAATACGCGAGAGATCAAGTCGTGCCTGTCGTACGAAACCTGTCCTGCAAGGAGTTGAGCTGTTATTTCAGGCCACTTTGGGTTGGTAGTGATAGTAATAAAGAGGTCCGGGCGACCAAACTTTCGCACATAGCAAAATGCATCTTGGGTCCTCTCGTGCATGTACCGCGGACCTCCTGTGAAGGTGGAGGGGAGAATGACCATCCTTCCTACATCTTGAGCATTGGCATCATTCTGCATGGCATCTCTGAGATGGACGTAGTTCTCAGCTCTCAGCTTTCTTTGATTGGACCTTATAAATACCAAACGCTCTGTCTCAATTTTGGCATACATGTCCACCAGAAACTGACTAAAGAGTGTACGATGATGGTGGAGATAAGAGCCATTGTTCACCCTCAGCTGGATCAAGAAGCTGTAGAACTGCATGGCGGACGTTTTTTTGTTATAATTTGGGGAGCCTGTCTGGGGGTCTACATTATAGTGGGCGAAATGGTAGCCATCCTCTCCGCGACAAAACATGAGCGGATATTGAAGAGAATCGTACGCGCGGTGAGTTTCGCTGATCCTTTGAAGCCGGTCATCGTGCGTGCGTAAGACGATATCTCTTTTATCACACTCCTGATCGACTAAGAGAACGGCGACCTCATTCGTCGTTGGCGCATTATATCGTCCCGGATGGGCTGCAATCGGCTTTCTATCTGCACTGATGACAAACTTAAAGCGGTTGCGCTCGTTCTCAGGCACCGACGCCAGAGCGGCTTTGAAGTTGCCAATGTGCGGATTAACGTTATGCAACATACTTTGCAATCCTCTGACCAGAACAGGGTCCAAATTGGGGATGTGTCTACTTCGTAGGTTTGCTTGTTCTTCAAA
Source organism: Euproctis similis (assembly GCA_905147225.2). NCBI lineage: Eukaryota > Metazoa > Arthropoda > Insecta > Lepidoptera > Erebidae > Euproctis > Euproctis similis. The sequence goes on from LR990119.1 coordinate 11,643,703, forward strand.
ATCACTTACAAAATAAATTTGCAAAAATTTTGGAATGTCTGTAGGTAGCAGCGAACCGATTTGATGGTAAACTTGCCCCTGGACCTTGAATGTCGGCATGAAACCTGCTTCAACGATTTGATTTGCACCAAACGAAGTCATCTGGAAGGCGCTGTTATAAGCTCGGATGTTTTTCAAAAAATGGCTGGACTTCGGATGTTCGCCATTTAGTAAGATTCTTAACAGATCTGGTGGGTCTTGCATAGACTCCAAGCGTACCTTACCAGATGCACAACACATCCCATTGGGCTCTCCTTTCCATTTGCGGGCTTGACAGTGGGCACACACTTCTTCTAAGACACCAATATCTCCGTGTGCGGCGTAGTTAATCGCAACATTGTACATAAATCCACTTCCCTCTTTATTTAGCCACGATTGCTCTTCGATATCGTAAACCATGGATTCATCGTCAGATGTTGAAAGTTGATTCATGCTACGCCGCAGACGATCTAGTTCTAGTTGTGCCGCACGCTGTTCACCCGACCAAGATCCTCGAAACTCTTGAATTCTATCCCGTTCTAGCGATAGATGAGCAGACGTATCGCCACACACGTCGTGGTACCGCTGCCGAGCAGCTGCACGACGTTCTTCACGCTGCTCATCGTTCTCTAACGACCGTGAAAGGGCATGCTGAGAACGATCTCTTCTTAACCGGGTCATCCGCTCTTCATGATCTTCGATCGACCGAGAAAGAGAAGTGCGACTCCGCTGCGAATTCAACCTCGTCTCTCGCTGCATGTATGTCTCTGACGCGCGAGACTCGGCGTGGCGCTCCCGGTCGCTTTCCAGACGCGCTTCTCGCGCTTCGACACTCTCATAAAATCGAGCGGCATCTGAGCGAGAGCGCTGGGAACTCAACCTCGTCTCTTGCTGCGTGTACGTCTCTGACGCGCGAGACTCAGCGTGGCGCTCCCGGTCGCTTTCCAGTCGAGCTTCTCGCGCTTCGACACTCTCACAAAATCGAGCTGCATCTGTGCGAGAGCGCTGGGAACTCAACCTCGTCTCTTGCTGCGTGTACGTCTCTGACGCGCGAGACTCAGCGTGGCGCTCCCGGTCGCTTTCCAGTCGAGCTTTTCGCGCTTCGACACTCTCACAAAATCGAGCTGCATCTGTGCGAGAGCGCTGGGAACTCAACCTCGTCTCTAGCTGCGTGTACGTCTCTGACGCGCGAGACTCAGCGTGGCGCTCCCGGTCGCTTTCCAGTCGAGCTTCTCGCGCTTCGACACTCTCACAAAATCGAGCTGCATCTGTGCGAGAGCGCTGGGAACTCAACCTCGTCTCTAGCTGCGTGTACGTCTCTGACGCGCGAGACTCAGCGTGACGCTCCCGGTCGCTTTCCAATCGAGCTTCTCGAATTTCAGCACTCTCGCACGATCGAGCGGCATAAGTGCGGCTGCGCTGCAAACTCAGTCTTGTCTCTTGTTGCGTGTATGTCTCTGACGCGCGAGACTCAGCATGGCGCTTCCGATCATTTAATAGCCGCATTTCGTATGCTTCTATACTTTCCAGAGACCGCAACGATGCATTTTGAGTGCGCATAGTATCTAATCGGGACTGGCGCGACGTACTACTTTCTCCATCTCGAATTTCCGCATTGTGTTCTCGAAGAGTAGCTATCCTTGCCTCACGCTCAATGGTGGTTTCAAGAGATCGAGCTAACCTTTTCCTTCGACTATCGTTTGAGGATTGGGATAGATTAGACCGTTTTCTAGGCATTTTGATTATTTTAAGTTTGAAAAATAACAGAAAATAATTTACACGCTGAGAATTTACACACAGATAATGATAGCTAAGCAGTAAGCAGTAGTCCGATTCCGAATGAAGTTTATTTAAGTAAATATTTTTTTTTTTAATTATATTTCAGGAAAGTATTTTCAGTTTTCACGTTAAATTCGACTAAGCACACGATAACTTATAGCAACGCAGGTAACCCCAGTTTCTATGAGTTGTCGCGGCGACATCCGTACTCATAACATCACTTTTGGTGAACGAAATTATAGCGCGATCTAATTCGACGCCAACGCCATCTAGTTAGCGAATAGGAAACATTTTTTTTTAATGGTGTAAAATTATAAAATTACGAAGCAATCATTACACCAATAAATACCGAACAAAAATATTAACAGTTTTTAGCATATACAAATACATTTTTTTAATTGTCTTGCTCATCTCTGAAAAGAATTAACGATACAATTTTAAAGAAGAAAATGCACAACTCCATCTATGACTGTTAAAAACATCTATTGACCGCAAGCGCATGATGAAATTTCAATTATTTATATTCAAAAAGTGTTTAAACATGTAATTCGACTTGATGTTTTTAAAATCTCAAAGATTTATTTATATCTAAAACCAAAAAGTGCTTACACGTGTAATTCAACTTAATGTTTTCTGTTTTGTAAATCTCATAGATGGCACTGTTTTAAAATTGTCTGTTATGTTTAACGGCATAAGTTAATTAAAATGTGAAGCTAACTTATATTATATTATTATTATTATTATATGTATAGATTAAAGCATGGTTATTAACATAATAACACCATAACAACATACAAATATGCGTCGTTAGATTACACGTTGCTACAGAATACATTGAAGAAATAAAGGTTCACTGCTCGTTCCTCGTAGGTGATAGCGTGATAATATGTAGCCTATATGTTGACCCGACTTCTTAATAATTTTCGTGCCAAATTTGAAGTAAATCCATGCAGTACTTTTTGAGTTTATCCCGGACATACATACAGACAAACAGACAAACAGACAAACAGACAAACAGACAAACAGACAAACAGACAAAAATTCTAAAAAGTATATTTTTGGCTTCGGTATCGATTGCAGATCACACACCAAGTATTCTTTTTAAAAAATATTCAATGTACAGTTTTGACTTTTCTACAATTTTATTATATGTATAGATACAGAAGCCAATGTACCTACTTTTATTTGTCGTGTCAAAGATTCAGTGTGTTTTTCTTTATCAATGTCATATAGGACTTGTCCAATTACTATTTAGAGCAATCTTACAAAGTCTCCAAAGCTTGAATTATTTTTAGCGCTGTCTTTATTAGTTTAATAAATTGCTTGACATTTATCAACTGGTATAGGTACAGCATTATTTAAACATGAAGTTCATTATTTTTTTCTTTTTGTAATGAATTATAAAACGAAATAACAAGCAACTTATACATTTGAAATTTTTTAACCGAAAACTTAAGAGCACTCGATTCTTTTTCGGTTCCTTCTTATTAGCTGTGGTAGAGCCATGCAGTTCGCTGTCTAAATGTGCCGGCTCGACTGGTAAAATACCACGGCCTCTCAGAATTCTCCCCTCCCCTTCCCATCCCAATTCCGATCCTATCACTATTCCGTTTTAGGTCAGCTATCTGTCCATAGGCGGGAAGTTATAAAAACATATTCATATACATATCCAGTTTTGTATACGCATAATATAACATTTCATAACTTCACGCCTTTGTTACCCGAAGATGTAGGCAGCGGCTGTTAAGCCTCGTCTCGCCGTTATGCTTACGTCTCAAATGGAATTGGTAGCGAATCTATTACCATACCGGACACGAAGTTTTCAGTCATCGATATTTATCACACATAACTTGTGTGAGCCAGTGTTAGGATTCGAACTCGCGACTTCTGGATTCAGAAGCGGGGTGCTCGACCACTGGACCACCGAGACTATATTATCATAATATAAGCGCTTATAAAAGTAATGAATCAAAGACCGGTGGTGCAGGCGTTATAGGTGTTGATGTGATGTATGACAGCCAATATACAATAGTTTATAATACAGATTAGTAAATGACAATTGATATGATCTGAGAACCGGTCTATGGATGAACGGGACCACACGTAAGTACGCAGTATTAGTCTAGTTCTATATCAGAGAGTAGATGTTAACGATCAGCTGTAGCAATGGGGGTACTGCAAGGCTCTATTTTGGGACCTCTCCTGTTTCTATTGTAATCTACAAAGGAACCTGATGTAACTTATCTTGTAAACAAGAATCATGAAATATTTTTGTTTGCTGATTACACTTCTTTAGTTTTTAAGGTAAATAATGCTATGTCAAAAATAAGCAGGAACCAGAAACGAGCTGTTCGTGCTATGAATGTATTTGAAGAGTCCCCGGGATTTAATAAGAAATAAATTTATAGAAATACGAATTATATCATAATATATAAGTTTATGAAAATCTTATGTATGTTCATATAAATAAAATTAAAATTACAAAAAAACCGGATGTTGGATAGTGGATAGATATAAGTAAGTACTTAAAGCTTTGAATGACGGTTCTAAGTGCTTTGTGAAGTTAAAGGAATAAATATATTTTTGATTCTGATTTTGTCTTCAATATTTTATTTGGTAGTTAGATCGGCGGAAAATTTGTCTTATATTATAATTTCAGTTATCAAACGTTTATGGTCTTTCGGCCCGAATATCCGTAATAATTGAAGGACCAAAACATTTTTTTTTTATTATACCCTATAAGTAGGTATATCTGTTTACATTTTTATGATTCTGATTTAAGATCTGCTGAAGGATATTGCAGCATGCACCGAAGTATAAATATCGGTACCAAAAACTTTATTAATATAAGCTTGCTAGATCTAAATCTGTATAGTATTTTTTTAAATGCTTTGAATTAACATGAGTTAAGAAAATTTCCGGGGAGTGGCTTTAATGTGAAGTTAAGTTATGTTTTATACCACGGGGAGTGCTCTGCGGAATTGTTCGGATTAATACCGCCAGCTGATTTTCGCCATCGCCCGACGCGCCAACGCTACCACCCGCATTGGCTGAACGGTTGGCGATCGACGAGAGTGCATTTCAACAGGTACTTCATGCCACGCACTGTTCCTTCATGGAAGCAGTTGCCGGCGAAGGTATTGCCGGACCGCTACGGCCTAGGAACCTTCAAGAAACAAGAAAGGCCGGCAACGCTGATGTGATGCCCCTGTTATTGCAGACGCCATGGGCGGCGGTGATCGCTTTTCATCAGGTGACCCGCAAGCTCGTTTGCCCTCTTCTATCGTAAAAAAAGTAAGAAAAAATTACTGAAAGAATGGCAATATATTTTAAACGATAAATTAATTACATTATTTACAATATATACAATTAAAAAACTACCTGAAATCAAATTTCTCCGCATCTCGGTCTACTGGCAGCGTGCCCAGAAGACTGGCCGCATTGCCACGCTGAATGGCAATGCTAATCCTCTGTGCGAAGAATAGACCAGCCCTCTGGTCGCGAGAGGTTTCGATCAGCCTTTTTGCAAGATCTTTGTAAAGTGCACGAGCACTCGGACCCCATGTCCCCAAAGTCTCAACCCCAAACGGCTCAAACACATAGTCACCTACAAGGTTTCTGTATTTGTGCCGCTTGAGATTTTCTGCCGAAGCAGCAGCAGCACCGGCCACCTCCACCGTGCTTGGAAGATGCGATGGCGCAAGGGTGTCTACGCAAGTAGCGTCCCACACCAAAGGCCTACCCATCCTCCAAGGCAAAAGAGACATCCCATCCGGTCTCTTGCCATCATCGCGCACCAAACCGTTCGGTTCCAGAACGGCCGGTACACCGGCGGTGGCAAGAGCACGACGGATAATGTCGTTGATGTTGGCGTGACGGGAAATGCGGCCGGCGCTCCTGGCGCATGAGAGGCCATGATGTCCCTTGCTGTCGACCACCTCTCCACAGCGACATAAATGCGAAGAAACACAAGGAGCACCTAAACGAAGACAAATTGCGATACGGAAAGTCGTATTATCTAATAATGTTCCTATATTGGGCGATGGCAGTGCCCTAAGCCAAACACCGGACTCCCATTCTCCCACAGCCCGCAAACGAGCGCGCTCAGCATCTCCTACAGAACCACTAATAAGTGATTCTTTTAAGATGGCGCAGAGCGGGTCGTCCCACTGTCTCTGGGAAAATGGGTTGGTCGGTAAATTTGAGTTAGGACAGGCCTGTTTCCAGGCATTTACTGCGTCAGTCTTGCATAACACTTCAGAATGTGAACATACACCAGTGTATGAGTGTATGAGTGAGAATTTTCCTGGTTAATTCTTCTGTGCTATGGACTGAAGACAGAAAAGCCGGTAAACTTACATCAGAAATTTTTCGAATACCTAAACCCCCTAAACGAACTGGTAGGGATGCCTGTTGCCATGCCCGGTCGTTTAGCGATACATTAAGAATTTTACTGAGAGTGGTTTTTACAATATTATCTATTTTTTCTAACAGTGCCGGATGTTTAAAAAATTGTGATGATCTAATAGTATGTGTAAATTTTGGAACAAACAAACAATAACGAATAATGGTGAAAGCTGCATGCATGTTAATTTTTAGTAAGCGGTCCGAAACTTGATGAAAATTTTGAATTTTTTCCTCTAAGAAAGAGTTGTAGGCATCTTCACAGATTGGAGACCCTAAGAGGCGTAATGAACTGTTTTCTACTATTTTTATATTGGGTGCCAAAGAATTAAATTTTGACAAAGCCGAAATTTTATCTATTTTATCATTAAAATAGATTTCACATTTTGATGTATTTAACTCCAAGCCAATAGACTTAAAGTTACTTTTTAATATAGCCAAATCTTTTAAAACTGTATCTATTGTACCTCCAAGAGTTCCATCATCTAGATACCAGACATTAAATTTTGAATTCAGCTGTTTTATGATAGGATGTATCGCTAAACTGAAAAAACGATTACAAAGAAAATACATAATAACAGCTTGGAATTATCTTTAAATTGGTAGCATCGAAGTTGCAATTAATTTACAGGATATGACTATACAATTTTCATGTTACAGTTTCCGGCGTCGTTGATTATCTGAAAACAACAAAATTTGCAGCAATATTTATAAAATTTTTAGTCTTAGATTCAGTCAATTCCTTGTAAAAGATGTTTATATTAGTTGCATTGAATTTGTTTCTTTTATGTAGAAAACTATTTTTTTCTCAGGAAACGCTACTAAATATATTATCTATTGGGACGAAATTATAAAAAAAATGTATTGCATTACTCAAACTCCGCGAACTGTTTAAAAAATGTTTTCTAGCCAACATTGTACGTATTTGTTTTGTTTACAATTAATTTATTGGAACAAAATAAGGAAGGTCTGTTCAAGAACTTCCTGAGATTTATTTAGACTTGAATTAAACAAAACTTTCTTGATTTATTACTGACCCTTACACATTTTGTCCTGAACAAGAACTATGTATTTTTGGCGCTATGCTTCTTGGTCTCAACTTAAAACTACTTCATTTTTTATATTACTTCACGCTTTTTAGCCGATGGTATACGCAGTGGCTGTTACTCCACTGGCCGAATTTTAACGTCCCAAATGGAATATAACTTCCGAAGAGAATACCTACCGATAAGTCTTAAGACTTTTTGATTCAGGAGCAGGGTGCTAGATTTCCATATAACCGAGATGACTACCCTGTAAGCGGGTCTATGTAGGAGTCGACGACGCTTTCGAAATACTTTCTGTGATTAAATAGCACGAGTCCTGGAGGAAAGTGATGTCCGGAGCCTTAAAAATCGACGCGCATGTATGAAAAAAGCTATAAAAGTCAAAGAAGCGAGTGAAGCGTGTAAGAATTGTGCCTTTTGGTGCTATGTCGTCTCTGCCTTCAGCACAAGAGTTTAGGCGTAAAGTTCTGTATGTATGTATCTTGATTAACATTGTTAAAGATTGTGTTATCGGGCATAATTTGAAAAATTAAGATTTTTATAGGTCATAAGCTTAAGTTGAATTTGTTACTCTTATAGTTCCAGCCGGGTATTAATTTGGTCCTTAATTTCCCAATATCTGTTTCATACATTCTGATACATTTAACAACAATTGTGTTTAGTTCTATAGCTTAGTGTTAATTAACATTAATTAACATAACTTCACACCTTTTGTTACCCGAAGGTGTAGGCAGCGGCTATAACGGCAGCGGCGCATAATTCACTTATGAAGTATCATTACATAGTATAAAACAAATCGCTTGCCGCTGTCTGTCCCCTTATATGTTTATATCTTTAAAACTACGCAACGGATTTTAATTCGGTTTTTTTATGGATATAGGGTTTTAACGGGGTGGTTTTCATTTATAACATAACATAACATAACTTCATGCCTTTTGTTACCCGAAGGTGTAGGCAGCGGCTGTTAAGCCTCGTCTCGCCGTTATGTTTACATCCCAAATGGAATAGGTGGCGAACCTATTGCCATACCGGGCACAAAGTTTTTCAGTCATCGATATTTATGACTCATAACTTCCGAAAACAATTTCGAAAAGTCATTGGTGTGAGCCAGTGTCTGGAATCGAACCCGGACCTCTGGATCAGAAGCCGTGTGCTCGACCACTGCGCCACCGAGACTGTTTTATAATTCATGTATAATGTACTAAAGAAAAAATTATAATTTTTGAGATTTAACACTTTAATTGCAAACGCTGGCTGAACCCTAAGTGATAGATCAAAACAATGTACTACATTATTATACACCTTTAAAAGGTCTACAAAAAAGTCCGTAATAGCATATGTCTATCTCTTAGGGATAAACCACAATGATCATTTTTATTTCTTACCTTTTTACGTAAAAAATCGCTTCGTAAATAAGCCATTATGGCTTATTTACGAAGCGATTTTAAACATAACAGCATTAATTTTCTTCCAGTTAAGTGTCTTAATAGATTGTGCTTTTAATAAAGATCAATATAGCTCTGTACAGCATGTAATTTAAACGAATATTTACGAAGATGTGACGCGTGCCGATAAATATCCCAAATTGAACTTTTTATTATTCAAATTTTACTCATTTATTACTTTTGATGCGGAACAAAGTTCGCCGGGTCAGCTAGTTCATGATAAATTTCAGGCAACTCCTATATTCATCCAACGAATTAGCCTTTTTTTTATATTCATTGTATAAATTCACAGTAGCTTTATGGGCGTAAATTTAATATGACATTGTCTGATTATAATTTATTGGCTGAATCAATTTAGCAACGACGGAGTCGTCTAAATGGCTGGATAAAACTATTTATTTGACTGAAACAAGATCGGATTTCATTTTGATCTATATAAGTAAATGTTGCTTTTGGACGATGAAAAGCAACATTTACTTAATTGAGTATGAAAAACGGTTTGTTTCTATATACGTTAAATGTATTGGAGGTTATGTTAACCACACCCTAAACTTTTGACAACATGGATAGTAAAGTGTAGCAAAAATGACATGTTATCCTAATTCCTGGTGGGGGATAAACCGCTAACAAATACATTCCCAAGTAGGGTTTGATGTTAGGCAGGCGGCCGGTTCTAAAACCACAGTCAAAACTTTTGACAACATGGATAGTTTTAAAGGATGACATCTTGTGCCGACCCCTCTTAGATAAGAATAAACGCAGGAAAGTGATGATAATGATGCATAGGAGATTATTTGATGACAGAATTTCGCAGTGGTAGAGATAAGCAGTTAGCTATGTACAAGAAAGGACTGGCTCAACTGGTGAATTACCACGACCTGTTAAAGCTCAATATTATATAGCTCATCCCGTATTTCATTTGTTGAGAGAAATAGGTTTCCTTCTTCTCCTTCCCGTCCTAATTGATCGAAGCAAGAATCGGGTATGGCAGAGTGTGTATGAATGTAGCATAAGCGCGGTCGAGATAAAGCACTTCAAACTTTCGCTGACCGCGTCGAAAGCGAGGTTGTAAGGACAAAAGTTGAATTAAAAGAAACTAAGCATTTAAACAATGCAAAAGCGGATGGATATAGGAGTCGAGGACGACACAGTTTCTATAACCAAATTAAATGAGTCCTTGACGAAGGTGATGTCATGAGTCTTAAAAATCGTGTGTATAGCAAGAGTTATGAAGAAGCGAGTGAGGAGTGTAAGAATCGTGCCTTATATCGCTCAGTTCTCTCTACCTAGCCCACGAGGGATTTGACGTGAAGTTATTTATTTATGTATCTGTATCTTCATATTAAATCTCATGTTAACCTTTTAATATCTAAGTATATTAACTACTAGTTGACCCGCCGAACTTCGTTTCGCGTATTAGAATTAATAATAACAAACCCCTATTTCATCCCCTAACAGGTCAAAATTGCAAAAACGCTAGAACTAATGTTTAATTATTTCTTATCAAGTGCTTAAATATAAAGTTTCATGGTTTTGGTAAGAAATCCCATACAAACTTACAACTTCTATTTCAAGCTCTGTATCCCTTTTTTCGCAATAAAAGGTAGCCTATGTCCTTTCTCGGGGTACAAACATTGTCTGTGCCAAAACTCAAAAAAAATCGGTTGAGAGGTTTAAGCGGGAAAGCGTAACAGACAGACATACAGAGTTACTTTCACATTTATAATATTAGTAGAGATGAATAGCCAATTGGTAGATATGTTCAATGGTTCCTCTGCTTTCATATAAGATTCCATGAAACTTATATTTACGCGAATTACGTTTAATATTTATTGTATCAACACATAAAATTTTATGTAACGCCGTAAACGTTGAAATACGTTACGTAACACGTTCCTCGTATATGTTTACGTTACAGCCAAGGGCTGCTGAAATGAAAAACACGAATTTATAAACGTACAAAACTCTGAGAGACAAAATCCCTAATGTATTGAATAGATCCACAGTTTGCTGCATGACTGGACCGGTGAAATACCACGATCTCTAAGAATATCGAAGTAAAGTGGCTTTTGCCGCATTTCGCTCGGTGAGATAGGTATCCGGAGGCCCAATCCCTTTCCCTCTCCCCTTCCCATCACATTTCTGACCTCTGCCATATCCCATTGTGAGGGCCGGCAACGCTATTGTAAAATAAACTGAGATCTTAGTTCCCTTTTCTGCCACTGGATGCGCTAGAATTTAGGACGTACCGATGCTAATGTTATTATTACACGTGGAATAGTTAAATATCAAAAAAATCTAACTCACGTTTGATTTGAAACTTTTAAAACTGTATTAAATCGCGCCATATCCCAAGAAGTACCCTTCTTGGCATATGGCGCGCTCTACCGGCGATAACTCTGTCCCTTTCAATGGAGACCATTCGTTCAACATTACGTTCGGACTCCTTGTATCTATACTCCGATATCGTTCAGCGCGGTTTTCGGTGACATCATATTATACTGTCGACCTTGCAACTGACACTCCCATACCACTTACAATTTTAATGGTAACTCGCAGGCCTACCGGTATTTCTTTATAATGTTTTTTTATAAATGTCAGTTATCTTTAAAATGTATTAGAAATTAACGTTTTATCTACTGAAATTATTTATCAGAGTAAAGATTTGTTTAGTCTCTTCCCTCTGCCTGCCCCGCCAGGAATTTGACGTGAAGTCTATGCATTGAGCTTTGAATTGCTTCCTTATTACCAGCATTCTCTATATTTGACCACCAGCCACTATTTTTTGCTCTCAGATCTCAAAAAATTCTCGTCGAATGATCAGAGGATCGCCGAAACTGAGGCTTATTTTGAAGCAAAGGACAAATGGACAAAATGGTATCGAACAATTTGAGGGTAACTATAACTAGTGTTTCATGCATAAAGTGAATTATCTTAAATAAAAAAAAAAGTGATTTCGCCAAAAATATGTATTTTACCATTGTAAGCCCCGGACTTTTCAATTGACCCTACACGTGAGGATTTTTCAGCTTATTCCTAGTCGATAAATTCTTGTCTTTGCCTTGCTGTTTCTCTGTGGCCAAATCATTCAGCGAACTGAGTTACTGTACCGCTGAAAAAGATAGAGAGTTGTCCGAAAAAATGTAGTTTAAAATATTGTAGAAAGATACACAAAATATTTATTTACATCTTTGTATTATACTAGCTGACCCGGCGAACTTTGTTTCATCAACATCAAAAGTAATAAATAAGAAAATTTTGGATATCATGAGGTTCAATTTGTGCTATTTATGGACTTGAACTGCAGTCCCGCTATGTTAATACTGTAATATCTTCGAAAATATTCGTTTAGATTGCATGTTGTAAAAGGCCAGGATCATCTATATGACATGCACAATCTATTTCGGATACTTAATTGGATGAAAATTAATGCTGTAATGTTTAAAATCGCTTCGTAAATAAGCCATTATTTTTCGTAAAAAGTAAAAAAATAAAAATGGCTACGATAAAATAAAAACAGTAAAAATTGTGGATTACCCCTAAGAGATGGGCATATGCCTTCGCGGACTTTTTTGTGACCTTCCGAAGGTGTTTAATAATGTAGAACATTGTTGTGATCTATCACTTAAGGTTCAGGCAGCGTTTGCAATTAAATTGCTAAATCTCGACAATTATCATTTTTTCTTTCTAAAAGAGGGCTCTCTCTCTATTGGTTCCATTATTCCAGTTAATCTGTGTGGTTGTCTTATAATTCATACCGCACTCCTTTGCAAGAAGTCAAGTGGTACTTGAGTGCAGTGGCATACAAGGAGAGTTGTTTTATCTGTATTTATAAGTATATTGTATATGTATACATTGCCCCTGTATTATGTATGCATATCAAAATTTAGGAAGACTATTTATTACTTTGAAAAATAGCGTTTCTAATACATTCATGACCTAACTCCCTAGGGTGTAACCAGTATTAACTATACCTTGACAATATAATAATAATAATAATCATTTATTTCTCTCAACACAAAAAGCATTAAAATCAGTACTTTTAATATGAATTAATTATTATTAGACTTCCTATGACTTCACATTGTCACAAATTGAAGGCGCGGGGGTGCTTCAAATAAAACTGTTAAATATTAATTCAAAACTATATAATCATCAGAAATTCAAAAAATCTGTCTGACAGTTTCATTAGCCTGTAAAATTGTAAAATAGTAATTCACTTTTACCCAATAAACATTAATAAATGACCCCCATGAAAATAGGGACTAGGAATTACTAACGTTGTTACTAACATACAAAATGACTAGATCAAATTATTATAATCTGTATTAATTGCAGTTATAAAGCTGATTATACATTGTATGACTGTGCAACGCCTCAGCAACAGCAACGCAACGCAGCTCATCTAATAAGTTTGCAGAAAGTAGTCGGAAAACCGTATACAATAAACACAGAGACGTTGCTGTTCGATATTTAAAATTGGAAGAGTCGGAAGATCGACAGCGATCGTGTATGCGCGCGCGCAGTCAACGCCTCAGTGGCCCGCAAGACGTCGCGCCGTGCGCTCTACTCCTAGAGTCGCTCTCAATACCAAAAATCCGCGCCGCCACCCGCCGCATCCGACTTATTTCCCGAATGCCTTAACTTAAAACCATCAAATTAATTTATTTAATAAATACCGAGTCATTCGATTCTAATAGCGAAAGTATATTTTATTATTCGATTATATATTATAAAAGGAATCGAATTACAATTAACAACACGTGTTTATATAAATTTAGTATATACATATAGTTTGCCGCGAACAAATTACGGTGTTGCTGATCCACGTTTTTCACACCCAGTGAATAAATAATTAGCGTCCAACGGACTTACGTCTCCAGAGAGAAATTTCACTTTTTACGGCAAGGATCATCGCGTCTACGGGTCGTCTGTAAAACTAAATATACAGTCGCCTTTACGATTTTGGACCAACGTCGAGTGAGTATACAGCTTTACTTAATCTTATAGTTTTGTTACAACACTACTTATTTTTTTTTAATGAATTTAAAAGTATATTATTATCTTTACATAAGTTTATGTGGCCAGTTATAGCATTGATAATGTGTAGGTAAATGTATTTAAAATCTTAGAAAAATAGATGAAGATTTGCTTATATTAATTTAAATATCTGGATGACCGAGCTTTGCTCGGTATTTTCTTTTTTTTTATAAACAACGCCATCTGCTGGAATAGCTTTAGTGTTGTTGTCGTTAAAGCAAGTTAGTTGCTCACAATTTAAAATAATTATAGCATTCGCCAATAGATGTCAGGAATTCCAAAAAGTAAGTTGATGTTTAAGTTGATTATCGATAAAACACGATAAAATGAAATTTTCTAAAAATGATTCCTAGCTAGATCGATTTATCGCCCCCGAAACCCCCTATATACTAAATTTCATGAAAATCGTTGGAGCCGATTCCGAGTTCCAATTAATATACATATATATATACATATATATATATATACAAGAATTGCTCGTTTAAAGATATAAGATAAGATATAAGATAATTGATTTTAAATATTTGACTGCTATATTCTTGAATTTATCTATTATATTTATGGATGTTTGATGTGAAAACTTAGAACTATTGGCATATTTTTACTTATTATAGTCCCGTGGGATGTTTGAGTAATACTTCCTAGAAACATTTTCCGGGATTCGAATCTGTAATATAACAAATTCGAAACTGACTGAGGCCATTTTATTTCACTCATCTAAGGAAACAGAGATGTTTTATTAAATAATAATGTAGCGTAACAAACATATTGTCACATTATCGTACGACTCGCGACTACGCGACTGTATTTAAATATTTATTACCGCTGTTTCTATGCGAATATAATGATGAATGAAATATAGTTTTTTTTTTCTTTATTAGTAGTAATACAATAATACTAGCATGGATTTTGATAAGTAGTTTTTTTTGGTTGTTGTAAACTTTTGCTTGTTCGTTTTTTAAATAGTATAAATCTGTTATGTCAAAAAGATTTTATTGCATTTGTTAAAAGAGACAAATATTTGAAAAAAGAACATATATAGCGCCAGAAAACACTATAAGAGGAAACAACATTTTTGCAGTTAAAATTTGTTACAATTAAGGATTGTAGTGTGTAGATAATTACGTATACAATTAGCTATTAATTAACGAACTGGCAATAATATACCTACTCTGTGGCAGGTATACAGTACCTATTCTGTGGAACCAGTCTATGGATTTATGAGTAGATTTCAAGTTTAATTCCATTCAGTTTAATTCTCGGGTCAGGTAGATAGAGTTTTAATTCATTTTATTTAAATTTTAAAATGTTAAATATGGTTTCCAAAAATAAGTGCCATAAATTATTGCTTTATAAATTATTATTGTTTTTTAGGATTTTGAACCAAGACGGTGGAATATAGGTGAAGAGTGTCTCTCTTCTTTTCTTCTTCTCCCTTAAATTTTTTTAACATATAAATATATTAAATAAATATTATTATTGCTTTTAAAACGGATAAAACGGGGGAGAAAGACAGGAAAAGAGATGGATGGACTGTATGAATGGAGTAAATATGAAGACGACGAGTGATAGAAGAGAAGAGAAAAAGATGACATGGGTGTCTATCTCACGCAGTAGTGGAATAAAGGGGGATTGCTTTTCGGAAATTTGCTGCTAACATTTTCATTTTAGCGTGAATAATTTTGAAACGTCATCATTGTGGATTTAAACCAGGGAGTTGTTGATACAAAAACGGGACGCCATACCACTAGACTACCGGAGCTTTTATTTCTTTTTTTTATTACACTATTCCTCATTCTATTTCATACTCTATAGGTATATTTTACATGATTTACTTGGCTCAGATTCAGATCCAATATATCAAAATCTGCTTAACTATCCAGACATTACCGTTTGGATATTTATATATAAGTACTTATAATAAAATTGTAAAACATCTATCCTCTGTACATCGAAGTTATTGGAATATTGTTAAAACAACAGAACCAAAAAAAAAAATACAGATCTTAATTTAAATCCGCCATTTTGAATACGGCACATAATTTACTCCCACAGAAGAGTCGTGTATTTCTGAAAATTTCTACCAGGTTCCGATGAAACTTTTACTGATGATAGGGAAAATTAAACTAGAATCTGGAAAAAAAATGCCATGTGGGTGGTAACAACTAGATAAATAGAATGCGTTCAGTAAATATTTCTTCGAGTAAGCAATAAATTGGTGAGCGATAGTATGTCTGCGTTCATATTTGTATTCATAGCTGGGCATTAGCTATAGATAAAACCAATATTGATGTAAAGTTAACCACTAAAACTTTCTATAGAAATACTTTAATACTAATAATACGACTCGGCTTCTCTCACACCGAACACTTCTCTCATCACATCGTATTACGATATTTGTTTTCATAACCCATACTTTCTTGGCTTTTAGTAATCAGGATTTACTTTAGGATATGGATCCTGACAATACTTGGAGCTCGAAGTATAGATACACTACAGGAATCTGAACGTAATGTTGAACAAATGGTCTCCACTCAAGGGAAAGAGCACTGTAGAAGCCTGTAGATGGCGCTATAATTCAAGAAGCACTCGACTTTTCAATATGTAAAAAAAAAACGTACGTATGTAATCATCGATGCGTCCGAAATTCTAGAGCAGCCAGTGGCAGAAAAGAGAACTATGATCTCAGATTATTATTGTGTACGTTAATACTGTGGAAAAGCCTAGACCCTTCGGACTCCTATGTTTCTAAACTTCATGACTAATAGCATCACATATGCACAGTTGTTATTATTTTAATAAGTTATTCACATTTCCTTGTAAATAAATGACATTAAAAAGCAGTATGAATATTCTGTGGCGTCCTCTACCACTGTGATAAGTACATGAAAAGGCCATTCCACGTTGCATGGGCTTTCGACTTATTGTTGATCAGAAAATATATCTAAGAAAGTCATTGAACATACTATATATTGAACATACAAACGGACAAACTTCGTAACCTTTCCCTATATAATTGGTAAAGACAGGTAGAAAAAAAATACGAACTCACCTGAACAAACTAGACACTGCTACCTACTTAAATGAGGTTCTGTTTAAATGTTTTAATTTCTTTTTTATTTGTTATGAAAATCGATTTTTTTTTATTTTCATATAAAAACTCAGGTTCGACACGTTTCTGAAATTTCTCTCACTGTGAAGTCTCAAGTTTAAATCCGCTTATACATCGATGACTCGATATATTGTGCTGCTGTCTACACCTTCGTATTTCTAGAAGGAGAAATTACTTTACTTTAAAGGATAATTGACTTTCATACATCATCATCATTTGCCTTTTGAGGTCCACTGCTGGACAGGCCTCCCCCATAGAGCGCTACAACTCCCGGTGCGTTCACTCATGGGGGGTTTTTGCCATAATCGCCACGTTTGGCGACCGCAGTAGGCTGTATTTTGTTGAGAGAGAATGCTGCTGCCCATTCTTCCAGCCTTTTCCCTTAGTCGCCTGTTACGACACCCACGGGAAGAGATGGGGTGGCGGTATTCTAAGCCGGCGCCACACATCATAACTCTTGTCATATACCCGCGTCGAGTTTTAAGGCTCCTGGAATCAACTTCCTTCAGAATTTTTTGTATTTGGTCCTGGAAAGGATATTGTGGCAGTCCTCGAATCCTACATCCATCAGCTGTTGCATGATATTACTGATTACCCAGCATGTCTTAGCTTATGATTGAATCTTTGAAAAAAATATCGCCATTTAGAAACTCAACACGAACAGAGCTGCGTACTATAACTAGTGCGTATGTTAAAAAAAAAACAGTTTGAGGTACAAACAACAGCCAACCAGTTTCATTATTATTTACGTGTTTAAAAAGTTTCATATTATGCCTTTACAAAGTTTTATAAAAATTAATCAAGGCAAATGAGTTTTACGATCGCTAAGAATAATACAGAGTAATATAGACAGACAAGCAGACTTCTAGTGTTTCAGGTGAATGACCAGACGAGTGCTAATTTTCAATTTTGTCATTACTTAGCTGAAAATATGCTCATATTTCCTGAGGAACAGGCCTTGTCGACGCTACGCTAATTGACCTCGCTATCTGATAGATGTTGGTTTTTAAATTTCGAATGCGCGCAAAATTCGATATTTTTTTAAAAATTATATTATTTTTTCTGTTACATGATACGTTGACTTTTGGCAGTTCGGTTTTTTTTTTAAAAATAATACTACATTTAATACATCATTCAATAGATAGTGATTCAGTTTATTATATTTATGATATTATATGTCGTTTAATACAATTATTGAGTAATATTTTACTAACATAATGATGTGTTATGTGTATAACTTATTATTGTGTGAAACCCTAGAACGGCTCATATCTGGTTTTTTTTTTTATGGGACAGGAGGGCAACCGAGCAGGCGTGTCATCTGATGGTAAGCAACCAACGCCGCCCATGGACACCAGCAACACATATAGTGTTACTGTTGCGTTGCCGCCCTTCAAGGGATAGGGGATAGGAAAGGATGGGGAAGGGGGGTGGGCCACCGGATATCTCTCTCACCGAACGAAACGCGGCATGAGCCACTTTACGTCGGTCTTCTGAGAGGTCGTGGTATTTCACCGGTCGAGCCGGCTCATTCGTGCAGCGAACTGCTTGGTTCTACCACCAATAAAAAATCGACAATTATCTTTTGACGTCAAAAGTTGCTGAATCTTAATGGTTTAGTTAATATTTAGGAGGCTTGTTTGCGCAGCTAATATGATGTCTGTAACATAATGTAATATTTTATTTACCGACCAGGAATAATAATAATGCTAGACGTATCATTTATTTTTATTCTTAAACATTCACTTCTTTAAAAAAACATTATATAAAAGATCATTATACTCCAGTTAAGTACCTTTATCTTTTCTATAATTAGAGTTAGGACGGAGATAAGAATAACTACTTATAGTTTTTTTACACTTTATTATTTTATTTTTGCAATCATTATGATCGTTAATATTTTATTACTTTGAATCGAACTCATTATAAAACATGATCTAAACCCAACCGGCCAATACATAATTAGGCTTCCAGAAATTGACTGAAATAATAATATGTTATCAATAATAACACATAACGAGCTAAGTCTAAAATTAGCACTTTGTATGAATAATATTGGTGCTTTGTAAGCAAAATATTAACCAGAGATAAAGACTTGGTAGCGTTGGTAATAAAGTTTTAAAATATAAATCGATGAAAAAAATAGTCAGTGTTAAAGTAAGGAAGGGACATGTTGAAATTTGATTTTTTTTTTAAATCTTTATTGAAATTTGAAATAATGTATACTACAATATCGGATAAGCAGATATACAGTGAAAAAGCGTAAGAATATAAGAGACTAGGACGGCTATGACATACTCTCGATGACGAAATTGAACGTGTCCTTGCGGAAGACGATGTCAGTAGCCTTAAAAACCGACGCGCGTGTATTACAAGAGTTATGAAAGTCGAACAAGCGAGTGAGGCGTGTAAGAATCGTGCCTTACGGCGCTGTGGGAGCCTATTATGAGCTCTTAATTCCAGCCAGCTTACGCGCTGCATAGCGAAATCGTATTTCCAACTACTAATTTCAGCTAGTCTAAACTACTCATGACTGACTAAATTAAATTAGTCGTTTATAAATCTAATTTAGAGTGAAAAAAAGTGAGAAACAGTCTCGGTGGCGCAGTGGTCGAGCACACGGCTTCTAATCCAGAGGTCCGGGTTCGATTCCAGATACTGACACACACCAATGACTTTCCGAAAATCGTTTTCGGAAGTTATGTGTGATAAATATCGATGACTGAAAACTTTGTGCCCGGTATGGCAATAGGTTCGCCACCTATTCCATTTGGGACGTAAACATAACGGCGAGACGAGGCTTAACAGCCGCTGCCTACACCTTCGGGTAACAAAAGGCGTGAAGTTATGTTATGTTATGTAGAGTGAATTTAACAGTGACTACTCGTCACCGGCTAGCTGAAATTAGTCGTTGAATATACGAACTTGGAAGGCAGCGCGTAAGCTGGCTGGAATTAAGAGTTCATAATACGCCAGCTGTTCTCTTTGCTTTTCTCGTATTTGACTCAGTATGAAGTTAAATAGGTTAAATTTTGTGAAAAAAATTCCTATTCTGTGGTGTGACCAAAGAAAGACACCGATTGTAGAGTGATTAAATGTACCCACGTGTAGTATTTATAAACTCATAGAGGCCTCTTTTAACCAATGAATTGCATCAGTCACTGTCAAAATTGTTTTCAAACTGATTGGCCCCGGACATATTATATTCGAGTCATTAAATATCGTCACGTTTCATATACAACACATACAAAGCAGTTTGTATCAATTTAATTGTCATTATTAATTTTCGCGTTAGGCTTGTGAGAACAATGGCCAGCTTCTAAAGAGGTCGATAAGGTTAACAGTCTGGTGACAGCCCTTGTGATAAATACCTAGCTAATAATAGGTTGGGGAAAAAGTATTTTCGTATTTTTGTATGAAAAGTCAAGACATTTTTTTCAAAGTTTATTTACATTTATTTACAATATATATGTACCGTTTTGTTGAATAACTTTCTGCCATTTTGTGGGCAGAGACATTATCCCGTTACTGTAGAAACTTTGGGACTTCTGATCAAAAAACGGGACAAATAGTTTTGGCAGTCCTCTCTTGAGGTCAACCTTACAGAACCTAAAGAATTCTGAAGAGACCGAAACAGGTGAAAATCTGAAGGCGCAAGGTCAGGGCTATATGGTGGATGCACTAGGACCTCCCAGTCGAACTCTCTTAATTTTTGCTGAGTGGCTAAAGATGTGTGTGGTCTAGCGTTATCGTGATGTAAGACCACACCCTTCCTGTTGATCAATTCTGGCCGTTTTCTCTCGACTGCTTCCTTTAATCTCATCAGTTGCTGGCAGTAAAGATCAGAATCGATGGTTTTGCCGGACGGTAAAAGCTCATAATGAACAATGCCCTTCCAATCCCACCATACACACAGCATCACCTTATTTCGTGTTAGGCCAGGTTTGGCCACAGTCTGTGAAGCCTGGCCAACTTTCGACCACGACCTTTTTCGCACGTTCTTGTCGTACGTGATCCACTTTTCATCGCCAGTTATCAATCTCTTCAAAAACGGCTCGGTTTCATTACGTCTCAATAATGAATCGCAAATGAGTACACGGTTCATTAAGTTTCTTTGAGTGAGCTCGTGTGGCACCCAAATATCGAGCTTTTTTGTATAACCAGCTTTCTTCAAATGGGTCAAAACTGTTTTGTGGTCAATTCCCAGTTCTTCAGCTACATCGTAACTACTAATATGCCGATCTTGCTCCACTCTTTCAAAAATGGCGTCCATTTTATTCGTAACAGGGCGACCAGAGCGAGGTGCATCTTTAACATCAAAATTTCCGGACTGAAAACGTTTGAACCAAATTTGTGCTACTCTTACTGACACTGCATCAGGTCCATAAACATCACAAATTTTTTTCACTGCTTGAGTTGCATTTTTGCCTTTTTTATCATAAAATTTAAAAATGTATCGAATTTCTTCATTAGATTCACTCATTTTTACGGAGAGAAAAACAAATGAAAAATAGCGGGAAACAACTTTTTTTTATTTTTTTCTTTTCTTTATAATGTAACCTTTTTAATGTTACCAAAACCAGCCAGACACAAATAGTACAGTCAAAGAAATTTTATAATAAGTTTATACCTACGTTATGCGAAAAGACTTTTTCCCCGACCTATTATTAAATAAGATAATATTGTTTATAATAGATAATATGTTGGTAGTAATTTTTTTATTTATTATGTTTACCGCCCAAGCAAATTCTATTTATAAATGTATATTTATGTGTTCCTAAGCAAAATCGTAATTGTTTAGACATGATTAATGAATACCCCATTCCAATTTTACTTAAAATATATATATATTAAAATGATACTTGACTTGTTATCTATGATTCCTAAACGTATTTTTTATGTTTTCATGGACATAATAATTATGTAAAATACTAAAAATACATACCTACACTATCTGATTCTTTAATTTCGGGAACGTGTTCTAAAATAAAAAAATAAAATAATTCATAGTTATGAAATGCTTACAGCCAGTTATTATTGAATAAAAAAGACAAAAAAGGTTTTAATAAACGTCATACAAGTGGTCATATAATTTATTCAAATTTAGAATTGATTTTACTTAGTGATACTGGTAGAGATTCTTTACAGTATCAAATCAGTGGGGTATCCAGGCCACTGGAGAAGAGTTAAAAGCATCGGTTGTATTGCGTCAATGAAATGGGTTAAATGGACTGGAGCAATAAATGTAGCCCTCACGCCCCTCACCGTGAACTCAACAGAAGTAGCCTGAGTGAAGGCCATGCAGTAAAATCTATAACATATATTTATATACATACATAATATATACATATATATATGTGTGTTCAAGAATACGAATTTCAATTTTTTTACACATAAATAACTTCACGCCTTTTTCTACTCGAAGATGTAATCAGCGGCTGTTAAGCCTCGACTTGCCAAATCGATGTGTTACGCGTCCCAAATGTTGGCACAAAGTTGTCAGTCATCGATATTTATCACACATAAGTTCCGACAAATATTCCGAAGTATATATGACTTGTGTGTACCTGGAATTGATCCCACGAGTTTTGTACCAAAAGCGGGGAGCTCGACTACTGGATCACCGAGACTTTTATGTTACAGAATATTTACGCATAAACTCCGGTGCAGTAATTTTCTCTGAATATTAAAAAAAACCACGAAATTAAAATAAAAATAAACATAGTTCTAGTCTCTAATAAGTACCTACATTGTTAAGCTTAATTAAAAGTTTACATTTAACGCTAATTTAGCCACAAACAGGCGCTTACAATTAAAAATTATCTCTATCATCAATCAGATTAATTTTAATTTTACTAACTCCTTATAATTACAATCTTTATGATATGTAAAAAAAGTTAAAAAAAAATATTATTTTTTATAGTATACTTTTATGGAGAATAATAATGTATTATGAAAGTCGTGCATGAAAAGAGTTATGAAAGTCAACGAAGCGAGTGAAGCGTGTAAGAATCGTGCCTTATGGCACTCTGTACTATCTGCCTACCCCACAAGGGTTTTGGCGTTAAGTTATGTATGTATGTATTCGTTTTACACTTCAAGCTTTTAATACCAAGAGAGCAGGCAGCGGCAAATATGCTGTATACAAAGGATATGATGATTTTTTTTGTCCCATATATGATAATAGGTAATAACCTTTTGCCATAAATCAGGCAAAATTTCGCCTGTCACCGTTATTCATCTTAAATATGAAAAACATTCGAAAATGTTTCCGATACTTCCGATTCAGAATTTAGACCGGATTAAATTATCAACTATAAATTGTAATTTAGTTAAAAATATTTCTTAATCGCACTCGTTATAAATCAAATATTATAATGTTAAGTTTATAACTTCACACACCTGTATCCACATGAAGGTGTTGGCAGTAGCCTCGACTCGTCGAATATATTGTACCAATTGTGAGTGATAATAATATAGTAATGCTTAGCGTTGCATTGAATTCATAATGATAAGAGTCGGTTGGTGTCGTTGAACGGAACGACGCCGTGAACTTGCCGACGCGTGGCCTTCGCGCCAAAAACATCTTATTATTAAAGAGGCACGCTTTTGTTCTTGCATCGATTAGTACTATTTAATATATAAATATATTAATTTGACTGTTTGTATTGAAAATTAGTAAATATTTTAATATTAAAATGACTCTAATTAATTAAGCATCTTTACTTAAAAAATTCACAAAAATATCTCGTGTTTGAATGTAGTTAGAAAATGAATAAATACACTTGACTATATTGATAAATACATACTTAACTTTAAGCCTTTTTCTACCCGAAGGTGTAGGCAGCAGCTGTTAAGCCTCGACTCGCCGTTACGTTTACGTCTTAAATTGAATAGGAGGCGAATAGGTTCGCCACCTATTGTACCATACCGGGCACAAAGTTTTTAGTCATCGATATTTATCACACATAACTATCAAAATTAATTTCGAAAAGTCATTGGTGTGAGCCAGGGTTTGACCCCGCGACCACTTTATTCAGGTGCTTGACCACTGGACTACCGGGACTTTCTATTTATTTTGATAAATGTTTTATAATAGTGATAGAGTTATACAGTTCTCGGCTTGAAAAAGCCTTTTCGACCGCTGAAGTATCATGATTGAGAAAATTAAAACGTTAAGTGGCTTACGTTGCGTTTCGTTTGGCAATAGACGCGTTTAGAAGCCGATCCCTTTAATTTTTCCCAGCTCTAATGAGCTCTACATTATTCGATAGCAATTTCAACTGAATACCTAATACCTTCCATACTTTGAGAAAAATGCAGAACAAAGTGATTAAAAAAGGTAAATTTTTTCCGCGCCTTTTTTTCATAACTTTTACTAAAATCAAAATTATTGCAAAAATAAGTTACCTAGTTCTAAGACTATATATTTTATGAATGAAGGGATATTTTTAGATTCAGAGGAAACTATCAGTCGTCACGTTTGTCTTTGGTTACTTCTTTTATTTATGTGTAATTTGTGTGCGACACAGTTTTTTTTACTAATTACTTGTACTACACGTGGTTAAGAAGTGGGTCAAACAGTATTAGACATCAGTTGGGATTTGGGATCGTCCCATGGGAAAGGGTGAAATTAAAATATCTATAATAGTTTCTTTGTAAAGAACAGAATATGTTTGTATGTAGTAAAATTAAAAAAATATAGCAATATTTTTGTAAACGATTTCAAATGTGGCTAAGTTTTAAAATTGGTTAAATTTTGCCATGGAGGGTGATTTGTTTTTAAATTGTGTGTGCCTGTAGCTCTAGTAATAATAATTAATTAATTAAATTTAGCTAGTTTAAGTATAAAGCCTACATATAAGAAAAGGATTCGATATTTTTTTAAACACAATCCTCAAATAAATTATGAAGCTTTGTGTGGCTCTGTCACAGTTTGTTGCCAAACTCCTACGAAACGGCTGAACTTTTTGTTGTGATAATTTAAATAATATTACAAACTACTCAGTGGCTACCATAAATATGTAAGTTTTTAATATTGGGACATTCTATCTTATTTTTTTTATCAGAGACAATGTCAATGTTAATTAGGGCAGGTATATATTCTTCTATCAATATTCTTATGGTTACTTATGATTTAATGTTTCAGCTATTCAAAGATAGTCTTAACTAATTCTAATATTTATTAGTAAGTACTTACTCTGAATCCTTAAACGAGAACTTCATGACATATTAGTAACATTCACGTGTTACCTTCAGATAAATGCTGTATGTCAGAAGAATCCAGAATAGGAAAAGAATTAACTGTGATTCACCTTGCATACATATTTGTAATTGATAGATATATGACAGATGCAGGCATATTTGTCAATAATTATTCTAGAAGTAAAGACCTTTATTCATCAGTGTCATCTAGTCGCATTGCTAAGGATAGGAAGTGACACGGTATTTTTTATAACCTTATACATACGCTTAAAACCTTTTTAATAGATTTGTGACTTTGTTTTTTTTTTTAATAAAGGCATTTTTTTGAAAGCCTGTAAGTAACCAAGGAGGTTTGTGTATGTGCAATTATTTAAAAAAAATATTAAGAACAACCAAAAATATAAAAATTATTATTGAAATTGAAAATTTAGATATTTTCAATTACAATAATTTACTCTGATTAATAGGCATTTAAAACATTCTTTATGTCTTTTGTCATTTCTCGTCTTATTGCTAATATTAAAGGCGTCAATTTGCTACAACATACAAATATCCTCGGAGAATTGTTTCAAAAACAAAAACGACGACGACATTTTGATTTATTGTATTGCAAGCAACTTTGTTAATTTTCAAATTTAGGTCGTACGTGATTGTATAGGAAATTGTAAACGGCCATGTTTCGGTCTAAATTAGTCTATGCCCCGTAATATAGGATCGGCCTCGATTATAACTTTTAATAATTTTGAACTGTTAATGATCCGGCGTACTATATAACTGGCTGGCCTATATTGGTTAAAACATAAAACATATATATAGATACATATGTGTGTGTCCTAATAGAGCTTGACCGAGTACGGTTGATACTCGGTTTAAGAAATCGATGGCAGTAGTAGAGCCACGCAGTTCGTTGCAGGAATGGGCCGGCTCGACCAGTGTAATACCACGACCTCTCGGAATATCGACGTGAAGTGACTCGTGTCGCGTTTCGTTCAGTCAGATAGGTATCCGGAAGCCTGATCCACCTTCCCCCTCATTTCCCCTCCTACTCCCTTTAAGGATGGCAACGCACCACGGTGTTCATGGGCATTGCTTACCATCAAGTGACCACTTGCTCGTTTGCCCTCCTATTCCATAAAAAAAATCTCAATAAATAAAACCAAAATCATGCTAATGAATGAGACAAAATTAAGAGAAACAATATTAAAAATATTCAATATTTTTAATTTAATAAATGTAAGATATGATGCTGGAACGCAAGGGTCTCTGCACGTTCTGGTAACAGCCTATGCCACTTTTCTTCGTAGACGTTACCCGCCTCTGAAAATAATCAATCAATATTTGCTGGTGCATATAGAAATACTCTTGTTAAGCGACAAGCGTGGATACCTTGTTTGGTGGCTTGTCCACCACTCGAAAGAACTCTTGTTTATTGCCTGCAAAATTTTCTTTTTACTAACATTCAGCGGCTGTTAAGCCTCGAACCGCCGAATCGTTATGGTACGTCTCAAATGGAATAGGTGGCTAACCAATAGCCATACACCGGGCACAAAGTTGTCGGTCATTGATATTTATCACATATACCTTCCGAAAAGAATTCCGATAAATCATTGGTATGAGCCCGGAATCGATCCAACGACTTTTGAATCAGAAGCGGAGAGCTCGACTACTGGGCCACAGAATCTACGAAAATGGGAATTTTATTTAACCGATTATCTCAGTTACGAGTACTAGGTTCAAAAAAAACTTAGTTCAACCGAGTACTCGTTACTCGTCTCATCTCTAGTGTGTCATATCGTATGATACATAAAAGTTCGTTCAACGATCTTTCCCCACCATTTCTTGTTGCCACAAAACTGGCACAATAACCTATTTTTTTTTGTATTTTACAGTCCAATAAAACATTTCCTCTCGAACAGTTTCCCTGAACTTGTACGCGGTCGAACAGATCGTACGTACCTACCTAACTGCGAGTAAAAATAGACGCGAGATTCATACATCGGCTGGCCAGATTAATAATAAAACACAAATAATATAATGGATACAGGCAGACTGAGAATTGCGGCAGCCACACCGACATGGATTTTGTCAGTATGTTATGAGTTTTAGAGTTCCGTATATAAAATTAGAAAAAGTTTGAAATGTCTGCACAATTTTCCTCATACATTACAAGAGAACGCAGTTTGCTGCATAAATCAGCTCAACCTGTGAAACCAATTCTCTGAATGTCGACGTAGAGTGGCTCATGCTGTTGTTCGGTGAGAAAGGTATCTGGAAGCCCATCCTCTCTTTCCCATCCCACTTTCTTCAAGGCCGGCAACCCAACTGTGACCCTATCTGTGTTGCAGGTGTTCATGGATGGCGGTAGTGGCTTACTTTCAGGTCACCTACTTGGTCGTTAGCCCATATATTCCAAAAAAAATATCCAAACTTTAATCAATAAGTAATAGGATTGAATTATTTTCAATGCCATATCGTCGTTTTATTTGGCAGTTAAATATTATTCAAAGAAATCTTTGGGCAATAAACAAGCGATGTATTTATGTTAATAAAAAAAAGTATAATTTACTTTTACTTCTTATTTTATAATTTTTAGTAAATGCCGCATAGATATTAGTTCTCTTTTTGAAATAAATTTCCAATAAATACGTAGATTTATTTCTAGTAAATACCTACGGAACCCAACAATGAATAACAAATACTATTCCGAATAGATCTTGACTGTTTTTTTTTTATTTATAAAATTATTTCAGGAAAATATTTTAGAGTTGAATCACCATTTCTAGTCTTGTATTAAATATAAAATTAAATACTTGTTAATGACTGAGTTATATCATTTTTAGCGACATAAATTTTGTTTTTTGGCGTATTTTAGTCAAAATCAAACTACAGATATTAAATTTATTATTACAAATTAAATTACACGTTAAAACACGAGCGTTTAAAAAAGTTCTTCAGTGGAACAAGAACACACAGCCGCAATCGCCACGATTGGACCGATTCCGAGTGTAGAAGCTATCATGAGAAGAACCGGACAAGAAATTGATGCGTCAATATACTAATATACTCTTTTTAAGTAAAAAATATTGTGCAATAAGTACAGTTATTGTATTACCTACCGGTTATTGCAGCGTCACAAGTTTGATTCTAATCTAAAAATCAAGGCATTATCTTGACAGGTGTTTTATAATTTTCAGCCAAATCATTGCTTTAAGGAAAATCAAAATAATTACAGTGGTAGTCTTGCAGTTCGCTGCATGAATGGGCCGGCTCGTGAAATACCACGACCTCTCAGAATACAGGCGTGAAGTGGTTCGAGCCGCGTTTCGTTTGGTGAGAGTGGTATCCGGAGGCCTGATCCCTTTTCCTCTTCCTTTCCCCTCCTACTCCCTTAAAGGACGGAAACGCACCGCGGTGTTCATAGGCGGTGAGCAGTTGCTTACCATCAGGTGACCCACTTGCTCGTTTGTCCTCCTATACCATAAAAAAAACACTAAACTCTTTTAAGTCCTTGTGACGTATAAATAAAAATCCCACTGCCTCTAGTTTTTATTTTTATTTAGTTAACAGCATACAATCATACGCATCACCTTAAATTATCATTCCTCTTTTAAAACCCATTAATAATTGAAATTAAAATCCATTTTGATATGAAATATACCTGGATCTAATCTAATTAATATCCGTACAAAAATATATTACATAATGTCGCACCTCTTTCTACATGAAGGTGTAGGCTGCGGCTGTTAAACATAGATATTGGATTGATTATAATTATTATTGTGAGTCCGTATGTGTTGACCCGACCTCTTGGCTATATTAATTCAAAATTGAACGTAAAATCATGCAGTACTTTTAGAGCTTATCCGTAACAAACATACAGATAAACGGACAAACATTCTAAAAACCGTATTATTGGATTGGATATCAATTGTAGATCATATCCTAAGTATTCTAAAAAGATATATTCAATAAACAGTTTCAATTTTCTATCGTTTTTATTTTATGTATATATAAATACTCTCGAGAGCAATGAATCCGGGTCACTTAAAGAATGTTAAAAATCTCGGAAACTAAAAATGATAGGTTAATGCAATAAATTGTATTTAATAGACAATGTAATACTCCTTAAATGAAAGTAAAAAAAATATGAGTCACCATACATTTTATTAACACAAAATTACATAAAGAAAAAATCTGCTGATCTCTCCTTAAAACAAAAATAGGAAACATGAAATTTTTGAACTTTATTACGATTTTCTTGAATTTTAATACTTCGTATTGCCTCCTCGTGCTTCCATTACTGCGTTTACGCGGTTTGGCATGCTGTACACCAAGTTCCTTATACGATTTTGGGGAATATTCTCCCATTCCTCTGTGAGAGCAATTTTGAGCTCACGAAGCGTGATTGGGGGAGGGTTTCGTTGTTTTACGCATCTGCCTAGCTCGTCCCAAGCATGCTCGATCGGGTTGATATCCGGGCTGCGCGCTGGCCACTCCATACGAGTAATGTTCATCTCTTGAAGGTAGTCATTCACAATCCTACCTGTATGAGGTCGGGCATTGTCATGCATAAATATAGCATCCTCACCTAAATTGACCATAAATGGACCAACGTGATCATTGAGGATTTCTTCCACATATCTTACGCTAGTTAAAGAGCCGTTTTCTATGATCACCAGCTCTGTGCGACTTTCAGAAGAAATTCCGGCCCACACAAGTACAGACCCACCACCGTAGGCTACTTTTTCCTCGATGCATGCTTGCTTGAATCTTTCCCCTGGTCTTCGATACACTCTGTGTCTTCCATCGTGCTTGTAGAGCATAAATTTTGATTCGTCGGAGAACATAACTTTTGACCAATCTTCAATACTCCAATTTACGTGGCTCTGGGCATATCTTAGTCTTGAAATACGATGCCCACGCTCCAGTTTAGGGCCGTTTGCAGGTCTAAGGGGTTTTAAGTTAGATTCAGCAAGCCGACGTCTTACTGTCCATGCACTTGGGTTACTTCCTCCGAGGCGTCGAAACTGATTGGTGAGTTCAGTTCCTGTGAGAAAGCGATTTCGAAGCATGGTGTTCACCAAGTATCGGTCTTCTCGTGCTGTGGTATACCTGGTTCTGCCCGTTCCTGGACTGCGTAGGTTAGAACCAGTTTCTTCGTAACGTCGGAGAACTCTTTGTACTGTTGACAGCGACACACCAACAGTCCTGGCTGTATCGCGCTGACTCCGGCCGGTTTCCAGCATTGTAAGTATTCTGGTGCATTCTTCAGGCGTAAGCGACATAATTTCAGCTTGAATAATGAATATAGAGCACTATCAACATGGTTTATGTACCCACATAAATGACAGATTACAAACAAAAGCAAAACCAAATGCTGTAATTTCGTAGTTCCATCTTCGAAAGTGGCCCTTTTTCAAATTTGATTTTTTTATGATATAACTTTACAATAACTAAGAAGTTTTAATACCTTCATTTAAGGAGTATTACATTGTCTATTAAATACAATTTATTGCATTAACCTAGCATTTTTAGTTTCCGAGATTTTTAGGATTCTTTAAGTGACCCGGATTCATTGCTCTCGAGTGTATATTATTTTAGAGTTTTGTCACGTCAAAATTAGCATTTATTAATTTTATCTTCATCTAAATAATTCTTATCTTACAATCATGATCCACTTTGCCATCTTAACGTTCTGTATCTAATTAGGACACGAAGTGCTTAATTAAAAAGAAACAGTTAAAAGTATACCTAAACAAATAAACCATTAAAAACATACTGAGAACGCAAATAAATACGCTATTTCTTTTTAAGTTTTTCAAAAAAATACCACTAAATAAGAAGCTTTAAACATTTATAAAGCAAATAGTCATTCTTAAGCCTCGTCTCGCCGTTATGTTTACGTCCCAAATGGAATAGGTGGTGACCCTATTGCCATACCGGGCACAAAGATTTCCGTCATCGATACTTATCACACATAACTGTCGAAATTAATTTTGAAAAATCATTGGTGTGCCAGCCAGGATAACCGCTATATCTTCGGGTAGAAAAAGGCGTAAAGTTAAGTTAGTTATTCTTAAATACAAAAAAAAATATCCAAAATGATTAAAGCAACTATAAAACAGCTATTAAAATCAAAAATATACTTATAAAAATGCTTATTCATAGATACATATACGGAACTTCACCTCAAACTCGCTTCTTTGACATTCGTAACTCTTGCCGGTTTTAAAGCTACTATATTAATCATTATTATCATCATCTTCCTGCCCTGCTTCCATCATTTGGGCACACCAGGTTTTCCTCTTCCACACTTCCCTATTATTCGCTTCTTCCACGGCAACACCCTTCCCAGTCATATCATCTTTCACACAATCCATCCATGTTTTCTTTGGTCTCTGTCTCCTCTTATTTCCTTCCACATCCAGATCCATCATTTTTTCCGCGACACGTGTACTCGTGTACCAGCCCTTCTGATTGCATGTCGATGACTACATTTTCATATTCTTTTAAGCAAAATTATGGTTACGTTTAAAACATAAAAAATGGTTGGGAACTTAAATAAATAAATTGTGTTAAAAGGTCCAACAAATCGATCATGTTGACGGAAAAATCTCATGATGACTATCAAAATAAATTGACGCAAATTTATTTCTGATATTGTTCAAGTCAGCCGTTATCAGTTTGTGAAACCGGATATAAAGATTTCACTACTTTTTTCTTGAATAATATTAATATCTTGGATACAATACGCACAGCGCCCTCTAGTTCAAGCTAAGCAACTAAATGCTTGTACTATAGATACTAGATAACGGATATTAATACATATATAATTTGTCAATACATAGGTACTTATAATACATAGAAAAACACCCAGACACCATACAAACATTCATGCTTGTCATAAATATTTGTACTCGGGATCAAACCCGCTGACCTGGATTTCGCAGTCGGTTATTGTACCAATCCACCACGAGGCATGCTCTCATTCGCCATAGTTGCTAAGAGTAAATTGATAAGGTGATCTGATAGAGGAAAGTGATGTAATAACTCCTTATCATAATCTTAAGTTTGACGCTGTAAAGATAGATAAAAAACTTTCTGATGCATTAAACGCACTGATACTTACTCTCAAATTAAATATATAGCGTGATTGTATACCAATTCTCTGGTATATTGCCCTGATGTTTAACTGTATCTTCACACCCACATTATCCAAGGGCGCAAGCAATGGCAACTAAATTCACGCCGTATTAATTTACTAAACATAACTTCACACCTTTTTCTACCCGAAGTTGTAGGCAGCGGCTGTTAAGCCTCTTCCCGCTTATGTTTACGTCCCAAATGGAAACAGGTGGCGAACCTATTGCCATACCGGGCACAAAGTTTTTTTTAATCATCGATATTAAAATTTATCACACATAACTTACGAAATTAATTTCGAAAAGTCTTTGGTGTCAGCCAATGTGAGGATTCGAACCCGCGACCTCTGGATTCAGAAGCGGGGTGTTCGACCACTGGAACACCGAGACTATATTAATTTACTAGTTGCCAAGTTATTAAGTAATATTATTATGTTTTGTTTAAATCAATATTGTAGGCTTTTATATAATAATTAGTACAGTAATTATAATATGGATTTTCCGTAGGATGTGTATTAAAAAAAAAACAATAAAATCTATTCTTAAATTAATGAATTTTAAATATTAACTGCTGACAGTAATATCTTGTTTCGATGGCAAAGGTTTCTTTTATAGCACAACGACTTAGTTATCTGTTTATAGAGTTTCCAAGTTCGAATCCCGATTAACATATTATAAATATCGATATTACTATGGGTTACAGTTTTTACAATTAATATTTGTTTTTTTTTTTTCATTTCTCCAGTTTTGGACGGGCTAAAGCTTTGAAGCCATACTGCCTTCACAGACGTGTTATTTTTTTTGAAGTAGCAGACTAAAACTAATCTAAACTAACTTAATTTAACCTAACCTAAAATTGGTTGCACTTTAGGCATGATGTTTCAAGGGAGTTTTGACTACAAAGCAAACTCCTTTAGAGTATTAAGGTCGTATAGGTACGTTCACAGAGAAATTTATTTAGCAGAAAAATAATTGAGTACCTACATTTGTCACTGATAAAACTTGTAACTAAAAATGTATAATAATCTACTTCATTAGCGGTACTTTGTTATTAATTTGTTACTTTATCAATGAACTAGTGTATATTAAGTACATTATTATCATTACATAGTATAAAACAAAGTCGCTTTCCGCTGTCTGTCCCCTTATATGCTTAGATCTTTGAAACTACGCAACGGATTTTGATGCGGTATTATTTACTAGATAGAAGTTGTGTTAACGATGTGGTGTGGTTTTTATGTATAATTCATTTATACTGTAGTAAAAAAAGTCTAGATTTAGCACTTTAGTTGCAAACGCTGGTTGAACCCTAAGTGACAGATCAAAACAATGTACTACATTATTATACACCTTCAATAGGTCTACAAAAAAGTCCGCGATGTCTATCTCTTAGGGATAGCCCACAATGACCATTTTTATATTTCTTTTCTGAGGCGAAACAAAGTTCGCTGGATCTACTAGTTAAGTATATACATATATATATATATATATATGAATGTATAAATATATTTTATTATATTCAGTGTCAATAAGACGTATTATCGTCCCAAGATACTTATCAACAACTATTTGACCTGACACCGGGCGTGTTTGGTGTTCTTACATATGTTAACTGACTTTTTACAGAATAGATAAAATAAATAATGTTCATAATTACCTTTCTTTTGTTCTTGAATATTCTATTATTGGTTTTGCGATTTGTCGTTCGGTAGAGCCACACAGAACGTCGCCTCAATCGGTCGGCTGGATCTCTGAAATACCACGATCTCTCAGAATATAGACGTCAAGTGGCTCATGTCATATTTCGCTCGGTGAGAGAGGTATCTGGAGGCTGCCACATCCAACCCCTTTCGTATCCCATTTTAAATGCTGACAACGCAAGTATAACAATATCTATGTTTCAGGTGTCCATGGGCCGAATCAGTTGCTTACAATCATATCACACGACAGCTCTTTTGCCACCCAATCTCATAATTAAAAAGTTAATAATGTAAAGTGTAACAGAAAACACTTGCCTAGTACAAGAAAGATATTCAATTCTAATTTCCTGTTTAAATTTCTGTCGTATTACGAAATCTAGCCGAGTCTACGAGTCTAGCCTAGTTTGCAATAGAATGGTTTCAAAAAAAAATGTTTATTAAGTGTTATTTTCTTGTACGCATTTGTTATACGTGTACCTACGCATGTTCTTTAATTGTTAAATGTAGGACAAATAGATAATATACACATAGTTAATTATAATATTAAAAGATCTATAATTGAGTCTAATATTATCGCAAAAATTACTAAATAGAAATCAATTTACACTTTAACCTTGAAAAATCGAACAGTTTTGCCTATCCCGCTATAAGTGGGGTCGGCACAGCATGTCATCCTTTCGTACTACCCATTTTGTCTTAAGGCTTGCTTGCCCGATTACACCGGGTTTAACCCGTATTATTTTACTAGTTGCCCCGGCGAACTTTGTTCCGCATCAAAAGTAATAAATAAGTACATTTTGAATTTATCACTTTTACTTTACTATGGAGACCTCGTCTTGGTAAACGAAGCGTAGGACGCCCACCAGCCCGTTGGGCAGACGACCTCGAAAGGCTGCTGGTAAAGACTGGATGTGGAATGTAGAGAATCGGATGTTGTGGCGCACATTGGGAGAAGCCTATGTCCAGCAGTGGGCTGCAATTGGCTGATGATGATTATGATGATGACTTTACTATATCATACATGTATCATGCTTAAAAACCACCCTGTTGACACCCACTGTTATCTATTAAATAAATGCATCAAAATCCGTTGCGTAGTTTCAAAGATAATAAGCATATAAGGGGACAGACAGAGAGATATCTATCACACATAACTTCCGAAAACAATTTCTAAAATACATTGTTGTGAGCCGTGTTTCGGAACCCCGACCTCTTGATTCAGAAGTGGGGTGCTCGACCACTGGACCACCGAGACTTTGTATGTATAAACTCGTACTATATAAAATAATAAAAAATAAGAATTTTTTTATTTATTCATTATGATTTATTAGATAAATAATAAATATAATCTGTGCAATTATACATAAAGACGTGCCGTTATACAGCCCATTACCACTAATTTGCAGGTGTTAAGACCTTCAATTGGTAGACATAATACACAATATGAGCTATAGAGAATTTGACGAGCCTCGCGGTGCATTGGTAAAGCTACCGACTGCAGAATCGAGGTTGGCGGGTTCGATTCCCACCCGAGTACAAATATTTGTGACAAGCATGAATGTTTGTATGGCGTCTGGGTGTTTTTCTTTGTATTATAAGTATGTATTTACATGTATTCATATCCGTTATCCAGTATCCGTAGCACAAGCATTTAATTGCTCTGTTTGGAACTAGAGGGCGCTGTGTGTATTGTGTCCAAGATATTATTATTTATAATATTGGAGAGTTAGATTTTTAGCAATCGCAGCAATAAAGTATATAATAGATAAAATAAACATATGGCCTTGCTGGGTCATTACTATGGCCATAATGAGATAAGGCGCTTATCATAATTTATTTTCTAAAAGTTTCTAATCGCCCGGTATAAATAATACTGTAACCATGTTCGTTTGTTCAGTATGAATTGGTGGGGTATCATGAGAAGAATTATCTTATACTTATTAATAATAATTTTGGATATTTACACTATGGTCTCTATGGCCTAGTGGAGTACCAGAAGCAGACTTCTCGTGTCTTGATTTCGCGTGTTCGTATACGATTGCAAGGCATAAATAATTAATAATAATTATATATTAATTTGATATTACGAAAGTGTTGTTATATCCAGCCAATTGAAGAAGGTACTTGCAGAAAAAGAAAAATTATGTTTCGTTTTTGATTTTGTAAAAACATATAACTGAACATATTAAAATTATTATTATTATAATTTTTTTGAAAGATGATCGAGGTTCTTCTCATGATACCTCCTACACTCGGAATCGTGCCGCTCGTGGCGATTGTGTCCGTGTTTTCTTGCTCCACGAAGACACTTTCCTCAAGCGCTCGTGTTTAAATATTTAATTTTTTTTTTGTCAAGATATGTTTATGCTAATTTTGACTATTTTTAAGGGTCTGTGAAGACCTTTAGATATAATCTTTCTTTGAATTTGAACAATAATATAACCGTGGTCTGTCTGAATATATCTGCCTGAATGTTTACGAGGAAGGTACGTTTTTAAATTGGTTCCTAGTTGGATAAATTGCATTAACCGCTAAATATAGGAACACAGAAGTCCGAACAGTCTACACTTCTTCATATGATTAATGTACACAATAATAAAACTGAGATCTTAGTTCTCTTTTCTGCCACTCTCGGATTTCGGATGCACCGATGATTACGTACATACGATTATTTTTATAACACGTAAACATACGTTGAAAATTTGAAAAATCGAGTGCTTCTTGTGGGAGTGCGCCCTCTATCGGCCAGGGTACTTTTCTCTGTATGGAGACCCTTCGTTCAACATTACGTGCGGACTCCTGAGTGTCCTCCACTTCGGTATAGTAACAAAACCAGGGTTTTTAAAAAGATATTTTAAACCACACTGACGCAAATAGACGCTTATAAATTTTTCAGTGTTGCAATTATAAATGATTTAACATTGCCAGCTACGAAATCTACCATAAATATAGATTAGATACTTATTAATATGTTAATACTTAAATGTGGTTATATTTGACCGAATGAAATTAAGATTTGTTTAATAATATCTTTCGCCCTTGACCGGTCTTGATAGGCTTATTATTTATTTAAATGGACGACATTTTAAATAAGAAAAGCTGTGTAAACATAACATAACATATTTTGACGCCTTTTTCTATCCGAAGGTGTAGGCAGCGGCTGTTAAGCCTCGTCTCGCCGTTATGTTTAAGTCCCAAATGGAATAAGTGGCGAACCGATTGCCATACCTGGCACAAAGTTTTTAGTCATCTATATTTATCACACATAACCTACGAAGTTAATTTCGAAAAGACATTGGTGTGAGCTAATGTGAGGATGGTAAAAAGAAGAAAAGCTCTGTAAATAGATTTTAATTTTTCTCAATCTTTTTTTTTAACTTTTGCGTGAAATTGGCCGAGCTCTCCCCACTTCTGATACAGATGCCGTGCAATCCATTCCGGGCTAACACCCATGATTTCTCGGAGTTTCTTTTCGGAAGTTATAAGTGTTATAAGTATCGATGACTGTGGTGGTATGGCAATAGATACCGCCACCTATTCCATTTGGGAGGTAAAGATTCTATGTTTAACAGCCGCTGCGTACACATTTAGGTAGAAAAAGGCGGCAACATTATGTATGTATACACATATAATTTATTCTAGATTACAAATTAAGAACTGCTGTACTTACTGTAGCCAATTTTGACATGAATATTAAAAAAA
This sequence comes from Euproctis similis, assembly GCA_905147225.2. Lineage (NCBI taxonomy): Eukaryota > Metazoa > Arthropoda > Insecta > Lepidoptera > Erebidae > Euproctis > Euproctis similis. The sequence continues at coordinate 11,681,296 of LR990119.1, forward strand.
AATCTATTCTGCCTCCCCTTATCTTCGCGTAGAAATCTCCATATCTTATCATTTAACTAACAGAAAGTTGTATAGAGTTATACAATGCAAATATATGATAAACAGGTTGGCCCCATTCACAGAAGCGTTGAAAAAAAACTATTTTACATAATGATAACATAATATATCACTTAGGATATTTTTTTCAGTGATAGGAGGGCAAAAGAGCAAGTGGGCCACCTGATGGTGAGCGACTAACACCGCCCATGGACACCTCTAACCCAGATAGTGTTACGGTTGCGTTGCCGGCCTTTGAGGGAGAATGATGGGAACGATGTTGGGCCTCCGAAAACATCTATCGTCGAACGAAACATGGCATGATCCACTTTACGACGATATCCTGAGAAGAGGATACTTATTTTTTTATCAATACACTTTTTATGGAATAGAAGGGCAATCGAGCAAGCGGGTCACCTGATGTAAGGTAACTACCGCCGCTCATGGACACCAGCAACGCAAATAGTATCACAGATGCGTTGCCAGCCTTTATGGCAGTAAGATGGGAAAGGGAGGGGAAGGTGGGCCTCTGGAAACCTCTCTCACCGAACGAAACGCGGCATGAGCCGTTGATATTCTGAGACGCCGTGGTGTTTCACCCATTATGCAGTGAACTGCTTGGCTCTACCACTTACTTCTGTACTTTTCTATTCTTCAAAATATTGCATCTTTCAATCCAAGACTGTATCAAATGTCTCCTCTGAAAATATACATATTTGAGAATATAATTAAATTGAGTTTTCACAATGTAACTACGAACGCTCTCTGTAATTTAAATAGTAGTAACGGTGGCGAAACGCCAGTTCAGTAATTTCACAACGGATATCGTTAAAACTGATAAATATCCATTTCGTATAGTTACAGTATATATATATTCAAATATATGCTTTAGTTTTAATTTTGAATTATATCTTGAGTGACTACGGTATTGACAGAGACAGATATTAAAAGAAAACTGGTCCGTGGTCCAGTGGTCGAGCACCCCTCTTCTGGATGAAGAGGTCGCGGGTTCAAATTCTGGCTCACACCGATGACATTTCGAAAGTTATGTGTGATAAATATCGATGACTGACAACTTTGTGCCCGGTGTATGACATTAAGTTCGCGACCTATTACGACTCGTCGAGTCGATGTTTAACAACCGCTGCCTACACATTCGAGTAGGAAAACGGCGTGAAGTTACGTTAAATATATTAATAAAATAGCCAATGTTTTTATAATATAGTAATGCATCTTAAACAAGCTGAGTAAACGTATATATGAACGTTGGTTGCGTGTAAACAGTGATGTTCCACTTAGTATGCAACCAGACACTCAACATAAAGATAGTCTGATCATACGATTTTTGAGTTTGCATTTCTCAAGTCTTTTTATTTTATACCTTCACGCGTTTAGCATTAGTTAGTGAGCAGGAAACGCCTCATTACATAGTATAAAACAAAGTCGCTTTCCGCTGTCTGTCCCCTTATATGCTTATATCTTTGAAACTACGCAACGGATTTTGATGCGGATTTTTTTAATAGATAGACAGTTTCAACGGGGTGGTTTTTATCTATAATTCATGTATAATGTACTAAAGACTAAATGATGACTAGAATGATTTTCGAGATTTAGCACTTTAATTGCAAAATTGCTGAATCCTGAGTGATATAGATCAAAATAATATTCTACATTATTATAGACCTTCAAAAGGTCTACAAATGACTATCTCTTAGAGATAACCCATAATGACCATTTTTATTTCTTTTCTGAGGCAAAACAAAGTTCGCTGGGTCAACTAGTGAAGAAAAACATGTTGTCCTGACCTCATATAATGTGATGAGATGGTATTAATACATTAAATAATTATCTGTGTCCATGCTTTGACCTTCCTCTAAATCCCTGGTCCCATGAAATAGGGGAATACCCTTTTGGAAATAAATGTACAGTGCTGCGGATAAATTTGAATAAAGTACCAAACATTGGTGCGAAGACAAGTTGCCGCCGCAAAGTTATAAACAATTTCAACCCATCCATCCACCCACACGGTATTGTAACGTGGTCCTAGAGTTAAATCACCACACGGTTCCACAATTTACTCCAGACCAGGGCTGTCCATACCATGGCCTTGGCTTGAATTGTTAAGACCCGCAAAACCATTTTTTATCGAGTGTTTAAATACATTACCTAATAAGCAAAAATAATTCCGCAACCAAAATCGGCTACCTTTACACGGTTGTTTTGTGGTCCTCAAAGTATTCAGCCACTTTTGTTTGCCCTGGATCCAAGACATTCCATCCAGTTTGGACAGCCCTGCTTCAGACAATGAGAGACAGATTTATGGAACCTTTTCTCCACCCACCTGTTACGAGATCTAAGTCTCTTTCTCTCTATGTAAATAGAGAAATTGTTCTAGAAATTTATAACGAAACTAAAATAGCTTCAATTTCTTGAAAAATCAATATGATATATGTAACACAATTCAATCAATAAGATATATGTATTTTGTTCACACAGATCACTTAAAACGTGTTTATTTATTTGATTCTCTCAGACATTTTGTGTCTCAAAATAGCATATGTTGTTAAGTTATTATAGAGATATTTCTTTATCCATTATAATGGTTGGTTGAGTTCTTTTACTTCTAATACGCATGTCCCTTATTTGATTCTTGGTTTACATAAACGACTTTCCAGAAAGTATATGTGATAAATATTACCAATGAAATAGAGTCTGAAGTATGTACACATTTTATACCAAAAAAGATTACAACAACCTCTCAGATTTTTTTTTATGGGATAGGAGGGCAAACGAGCAGGCGTGTCACCTGATGGTAAGCAACCAACGCCGCCCATGGACACCAGCAACGCATATAGTGTTACTGTTGCGTTGCCGACCTTTAGGGGATAGGGGAAAGGAAAGGATGGGGAAAGGGGGTGGGCCTCCGGGTACCTCTCTCACCGAACGAAACGCGGCATGAGCCACTTTACGTCGATCTTCTGAGAGGTCGTGGTATTTCACCGGTCGAGCCGGCCCATTCATGCAGCGAACTGCTTGGCTCTACCACTGTTGTCTCTCAGAATATCGACATATAGTGGTTCATACCGCGGTGAGAGGACTGATCGCGAGCAACAAACGCAAAGCAGGCGCCTGCTCGTTGCCCGTCCTATACAATAAAAGAAGTGTCACTGCATGATTAACGCTGCCAACAACTTCAGATGAACAAGGCGTGAAGTTACTACAACCAAAAATTAGAATCTTAGAAACATCGGAACAAAAAAAAACAAAGTCATCATTGAGTTGATTTTATAATAAATTTTCTATCTTGAACAAATTGTTCATTGTTCCGTCAACACATACTGATTACAAATGGGGGTATATTAAATATATCTGACATCAATGTTATATATATTGAATAAATTATGAACAAGAATACATAATGTTATTTAGTACTTGAGCTCTAGTTTATGTAAAACACGTAGATTTGAACGTACCTACTCCACGTACAAAAACGGTGTGTTCCACATTATTTTTGCTGCGAGAATTGACCGACTGAACCTTAGCCGTTGTTTAGAACTTTCTTACTCACATACATACATAAATATTACATACCTAATTTCCCGCCAAGTCTCTTTCGGGGTAGGCAAAGAGAACAGAGAGCGCCATAAGACCCGATTCTTACACGCCTCACTCGCTTTCCTTGACTTTGATTGTTGTCTTATACGCTTGTCGATATCCTGGAAGGTGTGTCGTTGTCGTCCTCGATTCCTACAACCATCTGCTTTTGCATTGTATATCTGCTTAGTCAATCTTTCATTATCCATTCTTACTTCATATCCAAAGCATCAGAGCATGCCCTTTCTTACTTTTACACCAACTGCTTTCAACTCAACTCTTTCCTTATAGCCTTGTTTTCAGCGAGAGTAACTCCGCAGATTTTGCGCAGCGCCCTCATTTGGACCGCGTTTATCCTAAGTTTTTGCACATTCCGCTTAACATAACTTCACGCCTTTTGTTACCCGAAGGTGTAGGCAGCGGCTGTTAAGCCTCGTCTCGCCGATATGTTTACGTCCCAAATGGAATAGGTGGCGAACCTATTCCCATACCGGGCACAAAGTTTTCAGTCATCGATATTTATCACACTTAACTTCCGAAAACAATTTCGAAAAGTCGTTGGTGTGAGCCAGTGTCAGGATTCGAACCCGGACCTCTGGATCAGAAGCCGTGTGCACTCCCACTGGACCACATTCCGCTTGATTGTGTGAAAGACGACATGATTAAGAGAGGTGCTAGTGTTGAAAATACGAATTATAGATAAGTGTTGAAAAGAAAAACCTGTTGTGCCTACCTTAAATAATGGGAACGTGAAGATGAGAAAACTGGTCGCTAGAAATTACACGAGTTATTCTTCGAGATAAAAAACCTATGAACAGATAATAAAAATAGTATCATATACGTACGTAGCCTAGATTTAGTAGACGTCTATCAGTACTGTGAATACAATAGGACATTATAACATATATTCCGATAAATCTCTGCCTACGCCTTCTGAATGTATATAACTACATGCAGTTATAAAGCGCATTTCTTCGAAACTAACAGTCATCAAAGTGAAACACTGTATTCCTTCAAATTTTGCTCTTTACATCTAATATATAAAATTCTCGTGTTACAATTTTCGTTCGCCTACTCCTCCGAAACGGCTTGACCGATTCTCATGAAATTTTGCATGCATATCGGGTAAGTCTGAGTATAGGACAAGATCTATTTTTCATCCCCCTAAATCACAAGGGTAGCCCACTCCTCAATATTTTCAACCCCCTACGATCAACCCCTATTTTTTAAATTGTATTTTTTTGGCAAGACTTCTTCAACACTTTTCACAACTTCACGCCTTTTTTTACCGCAGAGGCTGAAAAGCCTCGTCTCACCGTTACGTCCCAAATGGAATAGGTTGCGAACCTATTACCATACTGGGTACAAAGTTTTTAGTCGTCGATATTTATCACACATAACTTTCGAAATTCATTTTGAAAAGTCATTGGTATGAACTAGGAATCGAGCCCGCGACCTCTGGATTCAGAAGACGTGTGCCCGATCACTGGACCACCGAGACATTCACTTTACAATTTAATAATATTGCCCAATATCTATAAACTATTTCACGATTGCAGACGCAATCTTAAATAGTACTTGGCGTAGTCTAAATAAATAATACTGTTTTTAATATGATAATAAATGCAGCGTTAATGGTATATTATTAATACATATTATTTATAATCAATTATTAAACCAACTACAGTCCACCGCTCTACCAACTGAGCTATCGAAGGTTAGGCTAGGGAAGGAAGCTATGTCCAGCAGTGGACTGCAATAGGCTGATGATGATGATTTATAATCTCTATTACCTGAATATGTCCTCGACCTACGTCATTTCAAGTTACGTCGTACAATGTTTTGACACTATTCCTCAAACATACGTCGATTTTCGACATTTCGATTTCCCGTATACGAAAATTCACTGTCGCCAGGTTAATAATAAAATTTGGGGAACCTGAGGTATTTCATCATTATTATGAGTAATAATAATAATATACAATTACCAAAAATAATTGTCACTTTCATAAGCTAACCCTTGAGTTTTACATGTAAATATATTAAAAAATATGTCTCGACTAACGTTGTTTTCGATCAACGCCGCGTATTTCGAAAACCTAACATGTCGTAAGTACGCCATGTTAGGTACGGACTGCTGTATTGTATAAAATAACATCACCCTCGATTGTAACTTGTTTAGATTTTTAAAAACTAAACCTAATTATTCATCCAGTATTCGATTAATTAAATAATGAATCAAGAGAAAGATTTTTATGATAAATAAATATAGCAAAGAAAATAAAAAATAATAATTAAAATTATTTTTGATGACGTTACTGATACCTCAATACCTTATTTTAAACTATTTGTTAGAGAATATTTAAAAATTCCATATATTTATATCAGATAGAGACAACATTTTTTTTTATAAAATCCGATATCACGTCCATAGAGAACAAGCAACTTGGTCTTCTTTTTTTTTTTATTTTGAATATTAACACTACAAGCATAGTTTTACAAACAATGCTGTTGAATTATTCATTGTGGCATAGACAATACTGTCAGATTCGACCTACTGACGTGAGAGTGACGAACCTCCCCTACATCACAGAAGCATCACACATAGCGGAGAAGTTATTTGGACCAAAAAAAATAGTGTTAATACTTTTTTTGTTTGATTGTTAAGAGAAAAAAAAGGAGGTTGTCTATCCGTCCTCTTTTATGAATCATATCTAGGCTTATGACTCGCTGGTCTATGGGTAAAGCTACCCGCTTCTATATCAAGATGTCGTGTAATCGAATCTGGGCGACTTTTCCGGATTTATTTTTCGGAAGTTATGTGTGATAAATATCAATGAATTACAAGACTGTACCCTGTCTAAGGAAATAGGTACCGTCACAAAAATTCTGTAATTCGAGTCTTGACTCAGGTTCGAATCCTAACCAATAACTTTTTGTTAGTGATATATCATAAATATCGATGACAAACAAAACTTTTGGTTTCGCACGATTACTATTTGGGACGAACAAATAGTTAAATTAAATAATTGATGCAAGAAAAAAAAACTACATATTTTTTTACGTCCATATTCTTAACAACACAACAATTGTATAAATTGCAAATTACAGGAAATTAAAAATAATGAATTATACGAGTATAAAGTCTAGAGGTTTTATTTTTTTGTAAGCAATACACAAATATGCGGGTTTGAAGGTTTTCCACTTTTTTGTTTAAGAGATTTTGCAAGGAAGATATGCCAAATAGATGTTGTATTTAATAATACGTACAGAGTCTTGGAGATGAGTATGCTGTTGATTGATGGGTGTGTATGATTGAAGTCATGAGTTATGGCGACATTACTTAAAACTTGACAAGAACTTGTCAATGACAGCTGATTAAAAGACGATTCATGATTTATATTACTACTAGCTTATCCCCGCGGCTTCGCTCGCATTGAAAAGTATCCTATGTTACTTCTAATACCTTCAAGAGTATATGTACAAAGTTTCATGATGATCGGTTCAGTAGTTTTTGCGTGAAAGCGTAACAAACAAACGTACATTCGCATTTCGTTACCGCCGGTAATACAATGGGACGGTATTACAGTATTCAGGGTTGAAACTTCATTACTGTAAAACTTCATTACTGAAGAAAAATTTTTTTTTTTTTTAATATAAAGTACCCTATGTTACTTCATATACTCTCGAAGGTATTAACCTTCGAGAGTATATGTACAAAGTTTCATGATGATCGGTTCAGTAGTTTTTGCGTGAAAGCGTAACAAACAAACTTACATTCGCATTTATAATATTAGTATAGAAGTATAGATGTTTAATTTCATAGAGTTCAATCAAATTTATAGATAACACTGAAAGTCAAACAAGAAAATCTCTATCATTTCAAGTCGCTTTCCGCACTCTGTCCCCTTATATGCTTATATCTTTGAAACCACTGAAAGGATTTTGATGTGGTATTTTTAATAGATAGAGGGTGTCAACGGGGTGGTTTTGATTTATTATAATTCATGTATGATATAGTAAAGAATAAGTGATAAATCCGAAATTTACTCACTTATTACTTTCGATGCGGAACAAAGTTCGCCGGGTCAGCTAGTTAAATAATATTAAGTAGTTTTTAATACTCCAAAAGTCGAAGATGCAAATTTTCATAAAATGATTATTTATTTAAAATCTTGGCACGGAGCAATGTCCTTTTGGGAATGCATTTTAATGAATCCATTCCTGATGAAGTATCACTGTTTACTCCTTAAGATTTTAAAAGCCTGAAGATACTTTTAAACTAAAATATAAAGATTATATACATATAATTACTTACCCTTACGAATTATATAAGATTAATACGTCAGACCAGATTTACTTGTAAGAAAGTTTGTCGACGTTGATCCAAGGTTCAATATCTGCGCGTGACGTAGTCGATAAGATGGCAAATATACGTAAGTAACCTTGTAACTGTAGTAAGAGCCTCTTTAAGTACTATTACTTTATATCTCTGGGCTTTTAAATGTAGTAGAGCCACGCAATTCACGGCATGAATGGACATGCTAGGATCGAACGGTCAAATACAACAACTGTTTCAAAAAGTGGCTTATGCCACGTTTTGTTCGGTATCTAGACGCCCAAGCCTTTTCTCATTCCCATTCAACATCTGTCACAACTGTAAAACTATTTAAGTTGCAGGTGACAATGGGCGGCGTTAGTTACTTATCATCAGGTGACACGTTTGCTCGTTTGTATCCGTATTCCAAAAAATAAAAATATATTAAATCTATTAGAGTTTAATTGTAAGTAGCTGAAACTAAGCGCAAGCGTAACGGAAAGTGGGATTTCTTTTCGGTCTTGACAGCTCAGTAGTTTAGCATACAAATTGTTGACTTTCCAGTGCCAGATTCGAATACGAGCACACAACAGTGGTTTTATGAAAATCTCATTGAATGTTATATTTGTATTATGATTGTATTTTAGTACAAGTTTTCTTCATATCAAACTATATTCTCAAATTAGGTACTTTTATTACTGTATGTAGTGTATAGTCTAAGAAAAATCATATGCATTTGACGAAATTTGAATTAAAAAATGTGGATCTATCCCGGGCCATTACAAGAAAACACAGTCAAAAATCTTCTGTGATATATATAATATATTTTTGTATGCTTAAAAATCTACAAGACAATGTATCAACATAGCAAAATGAGAAAGAAAGAGTCAGTAACTAATGAGCGTGTTTGTAAATTTAATATCTTTTTCTTTCGGATTGACAAACTTTAAAATGAAAGCAAACAGCATGACTTCTGGAGGCGACAGCAACTATTTGTCCTCCGTCTATCTCTGCTAATGGCGCCTGTCAAAATGACGCCACAACTTGGACAGTCTGTACAGAACACGAAAAATTACGAGTAGCCAACTAAGTTAATTTATATTTAATGACTTTTTAGAAAAATACTGTCTGGAAATATAAAGCATCTTATTAAATATGTTAAGCTAGTTTTTTATGTTTCATTTATAAATTATTTTGGGTAACAAATGTTCGTATTGTTTTATTTTACCATATGTAATATTTAATAATTTTATATAAAATTATAACATACATAACTTCACGCCAAATCCCTTGCGGGGTAGGCAGAGAGAGCTGAGCACCATAAGGCACGATTCTTACATGCCTCATTCACTTCATTGACTTTTATAACTCTTCTCATGCACGCACGTCAATTTTTAAGACTCTATTAGTGTTACTGTTGCATTGCCGGCCTTTAATGGAGCAGGAGAGGGGACAGGTATGGGCCTCCGGAAACCTCTCTCACCGACTGAAACGCGGTAGGAGCCACTTTACGTCGATGTTCTAATAGGTCGTGGTATTTCACCCGATGGAGCAAACCCATTCATGCAGCGAACTGCGTGACTCTACCACTGTTAAAAAACTCTCTATTTTATATGTGGGTGGGTATCAATAGATGTTTAATATAATAACGCAATTTCCACTAAAATTGTTAGAACTTTCAAATGAGAACATATCAATCATTTTGTTAGAAGTTGACAGGTAATGTGTGGGCTGGTGTTGGGCGTCCAATATACAACATTGAACTATCAATATTGTTTACACATGACCTCTCTATCAATTAAGCATTGTTGGTTACGTGTTATCTGACTTCTATAGAAGGCTTTTGATTACTCAACGTCATTGAAATACGGGCAACAGATAGACAAATTAATTTTATCTATATATATATATATATATATGCACTGTCCATTATACTAATGGTTTGAATATACAAGAAAAAAATATTATTCAGCAATTTCTTTAAAGTTGGTTAAATGTAAGTTGTAATAAAGATTGTCATTCCATATATAGTATCGAGCGGATAATAATATCTTTGACTTTCTCTAATTATTGAAACTACCGATAATTCATTCCATTTCTATATAATAAGTACTAAAATATTAATTTATATTTATATTATGATATCATAGTGGGTTAAATGGGTATAAATGGGTTTATAATAATAACGTATTATTATTTAATTAGGTTAACGGTCTATAAAAAGATAGTTGTTTTTTACAAGAAAGTGCCCTGACTAGAAATACTGACTGTAGCCATCGAATCAAACATAGGGAAATAATCATCATCATTTACCTGCCCTTATCCCACTCCAAGTGGGGTCGGCACAACATGTCATCATTTCAAACTATCCATGTTGTCATAATATTTGGCTGTGGTTTTATGACCGGCCACCCGCATGACGTCGTCTTAGCCCCCAATATGGACCGGCTTAACATAATACTTACCTATATACACATAAATCTTCAAGCCAAACCCTTGCGGGGTAGGTAGAAAAACTGGAACCCCCTATGACACAGTACTATTATTCTTGTCTTCCCTTTTCCCATTATTGTCACATAACTGTACCAAAAATTATTTTATTAAAATGTAAATATTCTTGATGTTTCTTAAAATTATAAATGCATCTTATCACTTCGTACGCGAAAACTGTGTTACCCTTTTTTAAATGTCATGTAACACAAATCCAGAGTGTAAAAAAATCGGTATACCATTTCGGTACCTTCTTTTCGATTAGTTTTCACAAAAAAAAAGACAAATAATAACTCTTCAAGTCGACTATTAACTATATGGGTATTGGACATTGCAGACGGTACATAAAGGGTAATAATTCAAGTAGACTTTAACCGGCGCTACCGGTCTCCGGCCAACAATGAGACCAGACAAAGGCAGGCGCGAGACGATGACGGATGCCCCAGGCGTCAGACCACGGCTATTGTTAACTCTTCCTTCAACCTACGGAACTTGACCACTCACATTCTTAGTACATTTATATTATCATTTTTTTCTTTATTTTTAACTTTTGATATTGATTAATAGTTCGTGTAGATTATATTTCAAATTGGTTTTTTTTTACTCACACAATGAATAATTGGTCTTTTGTCTCATTATTGTCAGGGTCAATGATTTGATTATTTATCTGTGGATTTATCGTCCATTAGCGCGGTTAAAATATTGTTATATTTTTTTTATACAAAACAAACTCAAAAACAATTGTTGTGCAGAATTTCAATTGCTGAAGCCTGTGGACAAATTGTAATAAATACTCTTTTATTTACATTTTTTTGTTGTTTGAAAAAAGCGTCCCCAGAATTTCAATTCGTCTTATCAAAACTGAGGTTCACCACAGAAATAAGTACACAATTCTTACTATTTTAATTCTTTTATTCTTATTAATCAGATATAATATTAAGTTCATACAATGAACGCTCTTTTATTACTCTGTGAAATTGACAAAAATTTCCGAGGTCAAAAGTTTTTCTAGTCTATTAAATATAATGCAATTGTTCATTGAAAATACTAATTCTTTTCAATAAATACATGAATATTTTTAAGTCAGACTTTTGTAGACCCAAATATTTAATAATTATTTGACATAACTTTACGCCTTTTTCTACCCGAAGGTGTACGCCGAACCTATTGTTATACGGGGCACAAAGTTTTCAATCATCGATATTTATCAAGCATAACTTCCGTAAATAATTTGGAAAAGTCATTGGTGTGAGTCAGCATTCGAGCCCGCGACTTCTTGATTCAGAAGCGGAGTGCTCGAGCACTGGACCAGCGAGACATGTGTAAAAAGAATTATTATCTAGTGTCACATAAATTTTAATAATGTCATTGGTGTGAGCCGGGATTCGAGCTCGCGACCTCTGGATTCAGAAGTGGGGTGCTCAACCTCTGCACCACCGAGACCTTTACTTAATTATTATTTACAATAATATAGGCATATTATACCTACTTCATTAAAAATTATAAAACTATCCACAAAACGACAATTTCAATTTAATTAAGGAAGCAAATTCGTTAATGTACATATTTTAATATACTTGTTTCTTTGTACTTATAAGGAAAAAATACTAATGATTTTATTTTTATTTTATCTGATATATGTCCTTGTATAGTAACGCCATTCGACTGTCCCTTTAGATTTTTATTCCCAGGAACTGAAAGTTACCCATGTCATGATGACGCACAAACTGACACTGTTATACGTCTGTTGTAGTTTTTAAATTCTCTTTGTTTGGTTATTTCATCTTCATAATTTTCCTACCCTTACCCCAATCTGAATTTGATTGGCATAACATATCATCCTTTCGAACAATACATGTCAACAGATTTGGCTGTGGTTTTATGATCGACCGCCTGCCAGACGTCAACCCAACTTGGGAATGTTTTCGTTAATTGTTTATCCCTGACTAGGAATAGGCACAACATGTCATCCTTTCGAACTATTCATATTGTCAAAAAGTTATTAATATTAGTTTTAATATAATGGTTAACAAAAATACATAATCTATATACATATATAAGAGATTTCCACCTATATATTGACTCATCACGATATCTCTGGAACCATAAGGCGTAGCGACTTGAAATTTGGTAGGATTATTCCTTTCGCCGAGTAGAGGTCAGCTAAGAACGGATTTTACGAAATTCCACCCACAAGGGGGGTTGCGGGGTTGTTAATAATGGAAAATTCCCATTTTTAACCTATAGCTGCTATCGACTTCAAATTTGTCGAAGATATTGCAGTATTAACATAGCGGGGCAGCAGTTATTACTTTTGATGCGAAACAGAGTTCGCCGGGTCAGCTAGTATGTAATATTATCTACCTTCAAACGAATGTAAAAAGCTGCACTAAAAGAACTAACTAACTAGACGCATCAAAATAACTTAACCAATTACTCCTGCTCTGTTCCCACCACTTTGGGGGCGGCACAAATGGTTTTCCTTTTCTACACTTCTCTATCATCCACTTCTTCCACACTAGCACCTTTCTTAATCATGTCATCTTTCACACAATCCATCCATATATTCTTAGGTCTTAATCTTCTCATATCTGCCTCCACATTCGGGTCTGAAATTGTTCTGGCAACGTGCGACTCTTTAGACGCTTTTTATTGAAAACAAAAGTTAATATAGTGTTTACTATAGTTGGAAAACTAGACAATTTGGTAGTATTTCTCCGAACCTCGGTCTACTTAACATGCATAACATACATAACTTCAACGCCTTTTTCTACCGGAAGGAGTACGTAGCGGCTGTTAAGCCTCATCTCGCCATTAGGTTTACGTCCAAAATGGAATAGGTGGCGAATCTATTGCCATACCGGGCACAAAATTTTCAGTCATCGATATTTATCACACATAACTTGCGAAATTAATTTCGAAAAGTCATTGCTGTGAGGAGGATTCGAACTCGCGACCTCTAGATTCAGAAGCGGGGTGCTCAACCACTGGACTACCGAGATGTCGGTCCAAAGGAAATTTTTTTTTTTTTTTTTTTTCATGGGATACGAGGGCAAACGAGCAGGCGTGTCACCTGATGGTAAGCAACCAACGCCACCCATGGACACCAGCAACACATATAGTGTTACTGTTGCGTTGCCGACCTTTAAGGGATAGGGGATAGGAAAGGATGGGGAAGGGGGGTGGGCCTCCGGGTACCTCTCTCACCGAACGAAACGCGGCATGAGCCACTTTACGTCGGTCTTCTGAGAGGTCGTGGTATTTCACCGGTCGAGCCGGCCCATTCATGCAGTGAACTGCTTGGCTCTACCACTGTTTACAAGACTAGCAGCATTTCCACGCTGAATGACAAAGTAAATCGTCCGTGAAAAGTCGTCGTCATTAGATAAGGTACATGTGTGAAATTGCGGGCAGCAACTCCACACATACATAACTTCACACCTTTTTCTACCCGAAGGTGTAAGCAACGGCTGTTATGCCTCGACTCGCTTAATCCTTATGTTACGTCCCAGATGGACTAGGTGGCCAACATATTGCCCATACACCTGGCAGAAAGTTGTCATTCATCGATATTTCTCTCGCATAACTTCTAATAATTTGGAAAAGTCATTGGTGTGAGTCAGGATTCGAACCGGCGACTTCTTGATTCAGAAGCGGGGTGCTCGAGCACTGGACCAGCGAGACATGTTTAAAAAGAATTATTATCTAGTGTCACATAAATTTTAATTATTCGAATGACAATATCATATTTAAAATGATCCTAACTTAATATAATATTATATTATACTCATAATCCCATTAAAAATAAGTCTAATAATAATTTACGTATTTTCCCCATAATGATAAAATTATTGTAATCAAGTTGGACTTTTTAATATCCTGGTAGTTTAAAATTTGGACTTCTGCTCAATGTTGGATTGAATTAAAAATAATTATTTGATTCATTCACCGTCACGAAGTTACTTTATTTAAAAAAAAAATAACTTGAAACAAATTCGAATTTCGAATTAATTAAAAGTTGTACACCCAAAAAAATAAAAACTTTTTTTTTAAAGTGGAATGGTTGTTTTGAAATTTTGCCAGAAACTTAGTGCGTGAATATTATTTTGCAAAATAAAAAAAAATGATATAATTTTTGAAGTAGCCTCATTAGCGTTGTCTAAATCTCTTTTATCTATTGTTTGATCAAGACACCGTGTTGATATATCGAGTCCAGGCCATACGTCATTATTAACCTAGGCACAAATCGGGTCACCGCAAAGATTAGATCTTGTATACACACTATCATTATCAGCACCACTGATAACAGCCACACTACACGTATACTGGGAAATGAGAGTTGTAAAGATTAAAATTTGTTTACCATGCGATGCCATTAATTTTACATGTTAAAATATATCTTAAATTAATATATTACAGTTTATTGGCTTTACGTCATTTTTTTTGTAGTCAGCGTCATACTTTGTAATTTGGGTGTTTTCAATATTGGCAGAGTTTCATGTCGTTTTTTACAGAGTATCAAAGCTCAAACACAATCCAAAAGACCTTTTTTCAACCTAGTGGAAAACTTTTATAGGTAACAAAATGCTTTATCATTGTTTTCGCAACATGTCCTTCCTTATCCCTCCTCATTACATGCCCATGCCACGCAAGGTTTTATAGCGTAGTGTTAGTCGCTAACTAAATTAATATCAGCTGAAGTACATAACACGTTATAGCCATACGATTCTTTGATAATGTTAGTATTATTTAGAAAGAGATTAAATAATGTCTGTATTTATGGGTTACCATGTTAAAATTTAAACAGCTGTGATATTACATTTCGCTGTCAAAGATATTTACACAGCGCGGCAGCGTACGTTACAGGTGATGATCTGGTACTAGCAAGAGGCATATAAATACCGTAGCTAATGTAATATGATATAGAATATTAGACTACGCACGTTTTACGCAAACGAAATCGAACATGGAAAACTGTACGCATATTCCTGATTTTAGTAAATGTTTGTAGAGAATGCCTAATTGTTTGTAGAGAATCGCTGTCACGTATACCACGCGACATGTTAGCAACTGTTCCCGCGCTAAACTACTACTTTCGTTCTGACACTTGTGCAAATATGTAAATTAAAAAAAGTAACGTTTTATTAGGTGAGATATTCTGTCATACACAATCTTGTTTTTTTTTTTAAATCTCAATAAAGCGCGTATCTATCTATAGCGAACTTTTTTTTCAGTTTCACACTTTACTTCTGGAAGGATTAATGAACTGTCGTTGTTTGATCTATATTAATTAACTATGAGTGAAGAAATATAAGGATTTAAAGAAAAATGAATCGAAATTTAAAATGTAGTTATCATCATCAATGACGGTTAGGCGAACCTGTTGCAGTGTTTGCTTGTAGCCAGATAATATAAGAAGTCACTCACCAGTTCATCTTGTTTTATGTTAATTACAAACTAATAAAAGCGACTCGGTAAACATTTCTAACAATCCGTCATGGCGCCGAGAACCCGTCACCTGCGTCTCGCTCCATGTTACCGAACAAAAACAAATAATGAGACTAGGTGGCTGGCGCCCTTTATCTTACGGCACGTGGGCACCACCATAGACAGACCTTTGATTTTTTTTCCTTTTTTCCCAGAATACATTCCTTTTTTTTTAAAAAAAAAGAGAAGCATATCTGTCTACATACATTTAATTGTTTTACTTTGTCTATGATATATTTACAGTAGCTAATACTTTCCTTACGGATACACTCATAGAGAAAAATCCCAAACAGTTGTAGAAAATTCTCCACCATCAACTTAATTTTCGAATATACTAAGAACGCGAAACACAGACTTTGAATACAGGAATAACATCATCTGCTAACTTATTATATTTTACGATGTAAAAAAGGCACAGTAGTAGCAGATCCTAAGCTTACCGAGAACTAAGAAAAAAAATCATTGTGCTGTATGGTTGTGCAGGAGATTTATGTTTTAAGTTGTTTTAACGCGACAGCTTGTCATTCATTCGTGTTTTATTCCAACTTAGTACCGACGAAGAAAGCGTCACCATATACAGCGAAGTAACCCATTCTCTATAAGGCTTTATGTGCCCAGGTTTATTTAATTAAAAACTATATCATGGCTTAATCTAAACATATCTGTTTTTAATTAACATATATTATTATTTAATATGCGTACGTGTGTCACTGAATGAATTTAAGTGATTTGTCAGATATTCTCAGAGTTGTTTTCAAGTTTAAAAACTGTTATTTTTTCTTTAATATATTTGTTACCGCTGGAACGAACGGAAGTCTGCCTTATTAAATAGATAATATTAATGCACTTAAATAAATTAGTGTGGCCACCTAAATCTTTGTCAATGAAAAAATATATATTTGCTAAATATGTTAAGTTATCTAATTATTTAATTTTACGATGTATTTAGCCGTTTCGCATCTAATCAGAATGCGAATTTAATATTCTTTTACTAATTAACTTTACGAAAGTAATTGGTACATTTATTACTGGTCAGCTAAATTAATTATACTAGAAGAGGAAAATAATAAGAGCGCACATTAAAAAAACACATATTCAAATAGAAAACAGCGTTCTAAACTTTTTTTTTTATTCGTTGACGATATATTTAAATATTGTCCATTAAATTTGTAATCGATTTTGAAGGTTACCAAATAAGGATTATAAAATGATTATTCTTAGCTCCAGAACATGGATAAAAGTATACTTTAAGAGACGAGATAAAAGTATTTGTAAATAATTATGTAACGCACAGCCGACACTCGTAATAGAGAGATAGTCATCTCGGTTAGCAGACGTGTCTGTTGCTAGCTACATGCTGAGTTTAAACAACGTATTTTAACTAAACTATATATGTATTTAAATTAACTTTATAGATATAATATTTTTATAGTTATACCTACCCATTTAAAGCTGGAAGTTCACGGTCGATAAAATTAAGAAATAGATTTAAAAAAAAGAACGCTTTAGAATTTAGTCGGATAATGATCAGTGCTGGCTACATAGAAAAAAGGTTCGTTTTTTGAATTACAAGACTTAAAAATTTGTCTCTGTTTTAAAATATCGAATAGAACTAGTTTAAAAATGTAGGATATTTTTTTAATTGTATGTCTAATTATTGTTTTTTTTTGTCTACAGGTGGCCTGACATAATAAACCGATGTCCGACAGACACAGAAGACAAATGATGAACGCTTTATCTATATCGAACTACAAGCATAAAGCCGAATAAATGTCAAATAATAAACGATTACATATTATCATACAACATTTTTATCGGTAATAGTGTTATTGAACGGTGACTTATTTTTTTTTAATATAAACATTGGAAATATAAATGCGTGCCGCGGACTTTAGGGTGTTTAAAAAGATGGATGTGCAGTGTTCGATATTTAAACTGGTATTATTTCAAATGTTGGTGGTTTGGTGCGGCGCGAAGCATGTTACGATAAATCTATCGAATGAAGCTCAAGCAGAGGATGTCGACGTCCAGGACAGCATTAGGAACCTCATACATACTGGTGAGCTTCATATATTTTTATCTGCATATTTTTTAAATTTATTTCCATAAACCTTCCACATCGAGCCTAACGCGGCTTGAACCACTGTACGCTGATATTGTGAGAGGTCTTAGTATTTCACTGGGTGCCGGAGCATTAGAGCAGCGTACTGAGTGGCTCTGCCACTCTCAAGACATTTGTTTTCAGAAATATGAAATTATAATAAGTATTAAACAAACGCTTATTTTAATTTCATAAATTATTAAAATAATATTAAGTGTTAATTGATCACGATAAGCTTTTTTTTTTCTAGGAAAATTATTATCTTAATAATTCCATTGAAATGAATTCAACCTTTTTACATTAATATAAATCTGTTGTCTCATTTCTCAGAAAAAAAAATAAGTTAAAAGAGCAGCAAAATTAGCGACACCTATCTTTTTGATATGCAAATTAATTAAAACGATAAATCTAAGACGTAATTTAGCGTATATTCTTCTTAAATTGTGAACAGATATTTTACGGAACAGTAAGTTAAATTTTTTATCAGTTTTAATCAGTATCCAAAATAGCCAAGTAAGCTGGATTTCGTAAAAATAGTTTCTTTATATAAATATTTATTTATTATAATATTACATACATACATAACTTCACGCCAAATCCCTTGCGGGCTAGGCAGAGAGATCGGAGCGCCATAAGGCACGATTCTTACACAACCTCACTTGCTTCGTTGAATTTCATAACTCTTTTCATGCACGCGCGTCGATATTTGAGGCTCCTAACATCACCTTCCTCCAGAATACGATCTATTTGGTCATTGAATGTTTGTCTTGGCCGTTCGCGACTCCTACATCCATCCGCTTTTGCATTGAATATCTGTTTAGTCAATCTTGCATCATCCATTCTATATGTCCGAACCATCGGAGCATGGCCTTTCTTACTTTTATACCGACTCTCTCTCTTTCAATCCAACTTCCTTCCTTTTTGTATATAAGTTTTATTAATGATACTTGAAAATCTGTTATAAAGTAACACAACTTCACGCCTTTCTCTACGTGAAAGTGTAGACAGCGGTTGTAAAGCCTAGACTACCCGAATCCGTTAGGTTACGTTCCAAATAAAACAGGTGGCGGAACCTATTTTTATACACCGGACACAATGGTGTCAGTCATCGATAATTATCATACCTAACTTCCGAAAAGAAACCCGACCAGTTATTAGTATGAGTACAAATTCGATGTCACTACGTCTTGATTCAGAAGCGGGGTTCTCGACCTCTAGACCAACGGGACAAGAACAATTTATATAATTTCTAAAACAAATATTAATAAATTTTAATATAATTATTAAGTATTAACAATAAATCATTGCAATGAGCTTGTTTTAAGTCTTTCATACAATATTAACTCCTACGCATAGCCGTATTTCCCAAGAGCAATCACCGCAGACATCATTATTACCCATAGAGATAACTAGATAACCAAGTCATCGGCGGTCATATCTCAATCATTGAGAAAAGATATCAACATAACTTTACGCCTTTTTCTACCCGAAGGTGTAGGCAACGGTTGTTAAGCCTGGACTCCCTGAATCGTTAAGTTATGTCTCAAATGGAATAGGTGGCGAAACTATAGCCATACACCGGGCACAAAGTTGTCAGTCATCGATATTTAACACACATACTTATGAAAATAATTCCGAGAAATCATTGATGTGAGTCCGGAATCGAACTCGCAAATTCTGAATCAAAAGTATGAAGCTCGACTACGGAAAAAATGAGACCGAAACCATATCAACCTCTTTAAAAATATTGAAATCTCTATATTATTTTTTCTTTTTTTTCGAAATTTGAATCACCTACCGCTTATAATTGTTTTTATTTTATTTTTTTCGTAGTATCCGATTACAGGCTTTCAAGGTGACGTACCAACCGTAAACGCCACAGGAGATATTCTTACTTTTAACTGTATTTTTTATAATATAGACTTAAATATTGACACTTTTATGAAATTTATTTAAAAATTAACTCTTACGCTAAATATATTGTTATTGAAATCAATAACTTATTTACACTTGAATTTTTGTTTGCATGTCATTTACGCTAGAGGGCATGGCAAGAAAAAATATTAAAAATATGTTCATTTGTAATACTATCTGAAGCCATAACTCTCCTTCTAATGCGGTTGGATAAAAACATAGTGTGAAAAATTAATATTACAATTGGACAGATTTAATAGGTAAATAGTTAATTTTTTGCGTATGATTGCTATTTTAAAAATCATACGATATTAAATACCTAGACCTATTTTTGCATGACATTGCGTAATGATCAAATAAATATTAAAGAATATAATGTGCTGTTAGACTATATGTCACCAAATGTCTGAGTATATATTGTAAACGTAACTTCACGTCTTTTTCCATCCGAAGGTGTAGGCAGCGGCTGCTAAAACCTTCGATTATTACATTGCATCCCAAATGGAATAAGGTGGCGAACCTATTGCCATACCGGGCACAAAGTTGTCAGTCATCGATATTTATCACACATAACTTTCGAAAATAATTCCGTGAAATCATTGGTGTGAGTCTAGAAGCGAATCATAGCAGTGGCAGAGTCATGCAGTTTACTTCATGAATGGGCCGGCTCGACCGGTGAAAGACCAAGACCTCTCAGAATATCGACGTAAAGTGGCTCTTGCCTTGATTCGCTTGGTGAGAGTGGTATCCGGAAGCCTTACCCCTTTTCCCCTCCCCTTCCTATCCCACTTCCGAACCCTTCCATATCCCATTGTAAGGGCCGGCAGCACACCTGTAACACTATATGTGTTCAGGTGTCCATGAACGCCTGCTCGTTTGCCCTCTTTACCATAGAAAGAAGATCCACGAATTCTGAATCAGAATTTGTATTGTAATGTATTATTTATTTAGTATTAGGGTTTAAATAATTTGTTTGTATAATAGCAAGATACTTTTAAACCAATATAATGTGTTATCAAAATGCATAATGTAACAAGAAATATTTACACAGATAAATGACGTCGCTTCCTCTTAGATGTATCACACTGTTCGACGGAACTTAATGCAGTTTTAATCAATATTTCGAGTTTTTAATATAGGTAAAAGGTATATGAAATAGTAAAAAATTTAAAGTTTTAATTAAAGAGTACGACGTACTCCACTCTGCCGTCCCCAGGGGATGTGCATAAAGCATTTCCTCGCGTTAAAAAAACATAAAAAGAAGGATGGAGGGGCAGGGTGTTCGTATGCATCTCTCACTGAACGAAACATGCGTCATCTTACCTCTATATTCTGAGAGGTCGTGGTATTTCACCGGTCGAGACGATCCATTCATGCGCTCTACCAATATACCATTGCTCTGAATAAACCAAATCAGACTTATATCGTAAAACAACGATCGTTGGCAGGATTTGTATATAGAGGAGTTCAACGGAAGTCAACGATCCCGTATCCTAAATATAATTCTATCAAACTTGAAGTTTGAAACTAAACTACTCAAACGCTAGACTTTGCGTTCTATATAATTATGAAGGATATTAATTATTCAACTTCACGCTAAATCCCTTGCGGGGTAGGCAGTGAGAACAGAGCTCTATAAGACACGATTGACACACCTCACTCGGTTCTTCAACTTTCGTATTTATTATCAAACTCTCTCGTCGGTTTTTAAGGCTCCCGACATCGCCTTCCGCGAAGACACGTTCAATTTACACCTGTCCTTGACTCCATCATCCAGTACATATATTAATTTACTTAAATATATTAGTTAATTAAAGTGTTAAACTCGTAAACAATCGTTTAAAATACCGATACGACCATAGACAAATTAGCTGGCTAGCTAATCCATTGTCAAATTTTAGTTTTGCGCGCGAAAACAATAGGGGTAATTAATTATTTGGGGAATATATTATCATGAAATGTGTAAAGTATAACGATCTTATTGCAAGTTATCTTGTTAGTTTAATATTTACATAACGTCTCTTATCAGAGGTGCAAAAACGACGCGATGCTGTTTGTTTATGGTGACGTGCGCGATGACGCTACCACTTGGCCTCAAATCACGGAGTCCGAACGTAATTTTGAAGGTACAGTCTCTATTTAGGGGAAAAATACGCCGGTAGAGGGAGCCATCTTTCGAGAAGCACTCGTTCAAATCCTTACGCTGGATGTTTTGTCGCAGTTGACAGCTCTGTTCAATATTAAACGCGAAAGACGCACCGAGGCAGAAAAGAGAACTAAGATCTGAGTTTTTTAATGTGTACAGTGATACTATGGAAATGCCTAGACCGTTCTGACTCCTGTGTTCCTACACTTCGTGCCTCAGATCTTCCTTATGAATGGTGTAATATATCCTTTAAGTTTAAGAGTTAGTCTCCGTGGTCTCGAGAAGCATGGAGTCGTGGGATCGAATCCTGGCTCACGCCAATGACATCTCCGGAATTACTTTCGGGAGCTATGTGTGATAATCTGATAAATATTGCCCGAGATATGGCAATAGGTGCCACATTTCCATTTCAGCCGTAATCATTCTGTGAGTCGAAGCTTAATATAATAATTACTTTTTCTTGGTTGTTTGCATATTAAGCTATAAATGCCACTCTGCTATGTTTTTCCTAGAACTTCATCAGACGTAATTTCCAAGTCAGGCTGGTTTCTTAAGAAGACCAATAAATTATAGTTATAGTTAGAGACATGGCTATTCTATTAAATGTGTTAAATATTGTATTTAAAAAATAAAAAAGTTTATAAAAATAAAGGCGGGCATTCAGCGCTTTTGTGTAGAAAGTTTTGTTTGTTTTTTAAAATGCAAATAGAAATTAAAAATGTAAATGTAAGTTTTCTTCAAAAATATAGGTGTTTTTGAATAATATAAACATTAAGCTATAATATTAACCCATTTTTAAAATTACGTTATTCACAATATATACAATTATAAAACTAGCTGAAATCAAATTTCTCCGCATCTTGGTCTCGGTCTCGGTCTCTCTCTCTCTCTCGTCGGCAGCGTGCCCAGAAGACTGGCCGCATTACCACATTGAATGGCAATGCTAAGCCTCTGTGCGAAGAATAGACCAGCCCTCTTGTCGCGAGAGGCCTCGATCAGTCTCTTTGCCAGATCTTTATAGAGCGCACGAGCACTTGGACACCATGTCCCTAGAGTCTCAACCCCAAACGGCTCAAAAACATAATCACCTACAAGGTTTCTGTATATGTACCGATTGAGATATTCTGCTGAAGCAGCAGCACCAACCACCCTTGCACAAGGGTGTCGACGCTAGTAGCGTCCCACACTAAAGCCCTACCCATCTTCCAAGGCAAAACAGACATCCCGTCCGGTCTCTTGTCATCAGCGCGCACCAAACCGTTCGGTCCTAGAACGGCTGGTACACCGGCGGTGATAAGAGCACGACGGATAATGTCTATGAGATTATTGAAGTGACGGGAAATACTTTATTTTTATTTTTAAAATAAAACCAAACCTATTGTGTAGTAAATTAATACTGATAGTGAATTTAAACCCGTATTTTTAACATGTTACCTTACTATCTGCATAGTGTAATTTGTATAACATTATTACAAGTTATCATTATTATCTACGTGTAAAATTAGGCATGTTTAGTCACTATATAAATACTTACGCACTTGATATTTTGCAGGAAACTATTATTAAGAAGTTTGTTCTTGTCACATAATATATAATGTTTGTTCACTAATTAAAATTTACGTGATGTAACACAGTTTGTATCTACTCGTCCCTTACGGGGTAGGCAGAGATATTAGAGTGTCATCACTCGCTCACTCGCTCACTCACTCGCTTCATCAACTTTCATAGTTCTTGTTTACACGCTCGTATTTTCTTTTTGGTCATGGACAGTGTGTCCTGTCCGTCATCGACTGCCGCTTTTGCACTGGATATCTGCTTGGTTAATTAATGTTATTTATTGTCACCACATTAATAATACTATGCTAAATAGGTATGTTATATAAGAGAAATTAACCAGAGAACGTTTCAAACACCTATCTCGAATAAAATTTATATATATGTATATATGAAGCCAAAGAGTTGTGTGAGCACCACGCCTTGTGATACTCTGCTCCCTCTGCTTACACTGTAACAAAACTCGGCGTGAGGATAGATACGATTTAAAAGTTACATTCACACCAAAAAAAAAACTGTTAAACTCTTTTTTCAGTGTCCGGCACCAACGTGAAATATCACAACGACGTAAGGGGGCTTATGCTGTGTTTTATTCTATACTTTACCTTCTCACCACTTCGTTCTACTTCCGACCCTTTATCTGTGTTGCATTTCTCCATGGAGGCACTCACAGAAATAGATCAAGATCAAGATCAAGATCTTGATCTATTTCTGTGGAGGCACTATTGCGTACCATCAGATGACCCGATTGCTCCTTTGCCCCTATACCATAAAACAGGGAAGATTGTGAAGCTATTTAATTTATTAACTGACTATTATAAATTGATAATGAAACATATACATTTAATACATTTTTAATATAACAACCAATAAATTATAGCAATAACAATTATTTACGTAATCGGTCAAAGACAGTTTTATTACATGTTTATGTTGTTAATATAAAAATTTGATCATCATCATCATCATCATCAGCCCGTAGAAGTCCACTGCTGGACGTAGGCCTCCCCCATAGAGCGCCACAACTGCCGGTCCTGTGCAACCTGCATCCATCGGCCTCCCGCGGATTTCACAAGGTCGTCTGTCCACCTGGTAGGGGGACGGCCTACTCCGCGTCGACCAGTTCGTGGTCGCCACTCGAGAACCTTTCTACCCCAGCGGTGATCGGTTCGTCGAGCGATGTGGCCAGCCCATCTCCACTTCAGCGTGCTAACCTTACAGGCTATGTCGGTCACGCCAGATCTCTTGCGAATCTCCGTATTGCGGATCTTATCTCGCAGAGAGATTCCGAGCATAGCCCGTTCCATAGCACGCTGAGCCACCTTGAGCTTCGTTATGAGGCCAACATTTAGAGACCACGTCTCAGCTCCGTATGTCATCACTGGCAACACACATTGGTCATAGACCTTAGACTTAAGGCACTGTGGGATTTTGGACGAGAAGATTTCCCTTAGTTTCCCGAACGCTGCCCAACCGAGTTGAATCCGTCGGTTTATCTCTTTCTCGAAGTTGGCTCTACCTAGCTGGACTGTTTGTCCTAGGTAAACATAGTGGTCGACAACTTCGAGGATCGCATCGCCAACAGTAACCGGTACTTGAATGACATGGGCATTGAACATTACTTTGGTTTTGTCCATGTTCATTCTGAGACCTACTTGTTGGGAAAATCTGCTGAGATCCTTGAGCATTGTACCAAGGTCCTCCAGTGACTCTGCCATGACCACGATATCGTCGGCAAATCGAAGGTGAGTGATGTATTCGCCATTGATGTTGATGCCTAGTCCAGACCAATCCAAGAGCTTGAACATATCCTCCAATGCAGCGGTGAACAGCTTCGGGGAAATTACGTCCCCTTGTCTGACACCTTTCTGCAATGGAATGGGATTCGTACTCCCAGACCCAATCCGGACTGACATAGTGGCGTTTCTATACAAACACTGCAGCACTTCGATATACCGATAGTCAATTTGGCATCTCTGGAGGGACTGCAGCACTGCCCAAGTTTCGACGGAATCAAAGGCTTTCTCATAGTCCACAAACGCCAGGCACAAAGGCTGATTATACTCTTCGGTCTTTTGTATAATTTGGCGTAGTGTGTGTATGTGGTCCATGGTACTATAGCCTTTCCGGAAACCGGCTTGTTCGGGAGGCTGGAAGTCGTCGAGCCTGCGCGAGAGTCGATTTGTAATGACCCTCGAGAACAGCTTATAGACATGGCTCAGAAGCGAGATGGGTCTATAATTTTTCAAGCGGGTTGTATCACCCTTTTTGAAAAATAACACCACCACGCTCCTGGTCCACGCCTCTGGAACGTCGCCCCCGAGCACGACAGAATTAAAAAGTTTCTGAAGGGCCTTAAGGATCGGTGTACCACCCGCCTTCAGAAGTTCGGTAGTAATTCCATCGTCACCCGGTGCCTTTCCGTTCTTTAGCTGCTTGAGAGCCATTCTGATCTCGTACAGACTGACGTCCGGGATGTCTTCGCTGTAGTGCCGAATTAGCTTGGATCTGGGATCTCGAGACAAGCCGACAGCAGGAGTTTGTGTAGACTCATACAACTGTCTATAAAACTTCTGAACCTCTCCCAGAATCTCATCTTTGGAAGAAACAACGACGCCGTTATCCTTCTTCAATTTAGTCAATTGACTCTGCCCATTAGACAGATCTTTTGCGAATACTTTAGAGCCTTGGTTCCGCTCTATAGCTTCTTGTATCCGCTGGGTGTTATATTTGCGAATATCGCGTCGTACACCTTTCGAGATCTGCCTATTTAGCTGTCTGAGTTTGGACCAATCGGCCGAAGACTGCGTCGAAATTTTTCGTCTCTCCTGCATGAGCCTGAGAGTAGGTTCCGACAGTTTCTGAGTTCTGTTTGCACGTCGCTTACTAAAAAATTTAGCACCGACGGCATGCGCAACTTCCACTATCCTGCTGTTCATATCGTCCACCGTTTCACACTCATCTAGGCATTGGAAGCGATTTTGGAGTTCGAGCTGAAAGTTTTCGGGGTTTTGGTATTGAACAGGTGAAGGACGCAAAGTAGACCTCATCCGACGTGACCGCTCGACTTTGACACAGAGATTCAACATGCCTCTAACTAGTCTGTGATCGCTCCCAGTTTTCACTCTGTTGATCACTGAGACATCGTTGAATATATGTCGTTTGTCTGACAAGATGAAGTCTATCTCATTCCTTGTTGAACCATCGGGGCTGATCCAGGTCCATTTCCTTTGTGGCTGTTTCCTGAAGAAGGAATTCATCATAAAGAGGCCCTCCCTCTCCAGAAATTCAGCCATTTTCTGACCCCTCTGGTTTCTCTGTCCAACACCGAATTGCCCTACCCTCAGCTCATCGTCTTTCCTCGTGCCTAGTTTTGCGTTGAAGTCTCCCATAACCACAGTGAAGTAGGTTTTGGACGAGTGGATGGCTTTCGAGATATCCTCGTATAAGGCCTCCACTTCGTCGTCGGGGTGTGCCGAGGTCGGTGCATACACCTGTATGACCTTCAACGAATATCCCTTGGATATTCTGAGTATAAGGTACGCTACCCTTGTCGACACACTCTCGATCCTCTCCACGTTGGCTACTAGAGACCGGTGAACGATAAATCCGACACCACCTTGCGAGGTGTGGTCGCCTTCCCGGTAGAAGAGCAAGTTTCCAGACCGCAGGATTACCGTATCCTCCCCCTGTCTACGGACTTCCGATAATCCCACAATGTCCCATCGAATCTTACTCAGTTCTTCTTCCAGTTCGGTGATCCTCTCGTCAGTCCTAAGCGTGCGTATGTTGTGTGTTACCAGGGCCAAAGTTCGTTTTTTATGGTAGCCGTGTCGCGACCGGTGATTTTTAGCACCCCCTACTCCGCCGTTACCGAGCCCGCTACCGTGAGCCAACGGAATAGCGGAGCTGCCGTGACTGGGGGCCGTAATATTTGTTTGTTCCATCATGGGGGGTTTTTGCCATAATCGCCACGCTTGGCAGGCGGGTTGGCGATCGCAGTAGGCTGTAGTTGTTTAGAGAGAATGCTGCTGCCCATTCTTCTAGCCTTTTTCCCTTAGTCGCCTTTTACGACACCCACGGGAGGAGATGGGGTGGCGGTATTCTAAGCCGGCGCCACACAGCATAGCCGGCGCCACACAGCAAAATTTGATAGAAACTGCAAATACATTATAAGAGGCCAGACATTCAAGTATACATTGTTAATGATTTATGAAATATCTATATTTATCATTAATTTATAAAAAAACTACATAAAAATAAAATGCTTATTTTTTTTAAATTTCCATTTTTTTTTCTTCTTTGGTATTGGGAGGCAAACGAACAGGCGTGTCACCTGTCGGTGAGCAACAAACGCCGCCCATGCAAACCTGAACACAAAGTATTACAGTTGTGTTGCTGCACCTTACAATGAGATATGGAAGGGTCGGAAGTGGGATGGGCTTCCAGCATGAGCCACTTTACGTCGATATTCTTAGAGGTCGTGGTATTTCACAGGTGGAGCCGGCCCATTAACCGCAAACTGTGTGTCTCTACCACTGTTACGTTTTTCATTAAATGTGTTTACACCACATTCGCGTTACTTTAAATAAAAATCTCCAATGTTTGTTATCACGTTCATAGGTTTGAAGTTTTTGAAACTTTTTCTGAATACTTTAAATAATATTAATTTACCTCTTGAGATAACTTAATCTTCTTATTTTTTGATATCTTAACACCTTTAATTCACAACGGCTTGGAAAAAAATGTAAAATAAAATATTTCGTTTCTACCTACCTATATACAAAAATACTCGGTGGTCCAGTGGTCGAGCACATGGCTTCTGATCCAGAGGTCTGCGTTCGAATCCTGACACTGGCTCACACCAATGACTTTTTGAAATTCGACCACTGGACCACCGACACATTTAAACATTAATACGTATACAATATATATATATATATATATATATTAATACATATTTAAGACTTCACCGTACCTATTACATTTGGGACTTAAAGCAACGGGTCATTACATTTGGGACTCAAAGAAAGGCAAATAAAATAACTGCCTTTTCCTACATCTACATTATATAAACATAATTAATGAGATACAAATTTTTAACATTAAAATTTTAATAGATCCTGTACATTAAATTTTATTTTTCCAGGTCTTTACAGACACTTAAAAATAGCCAATTATTATAATATTAGTAAAATTATAGTAAAAAGAATGAAAAACACGAGCGCGTGAGGGAAGCGACTCCGTGGAATAAAGACACACACACGGACGCAATCTCCACGAGCGGCCCGATTCCGAATGTACGGGCTGTCATGAGAAGAATCGGGCAAGAAACTCGTGTGCCAATTACTTTTTTTTCTATTGAAGTATAAATATTGAAGGGTGTAGCAACTGGCTAAAGAAAATCATATGTAGTAGAAAATTAATAGAATTAATTAAAATCTAATGATGTAAGATTATTGCTTAAGATGAAAGTAAAATTATTAAACCACCCACTACTGTCATAAATATATCTTTCGTCGGATGCCGTTGAAACCTACGCATAATAATTACCAAGTAATTAAAACGAATTCAGATTTAATATATAAATAATCGAATACTCCCACATTTTAAGAAATCGATTAAACACAACATTATCTAGTTTATCAAATCTCTCATATGGAAATTAAAAGCTATTACAGAATGATAAATATTGATTATCTTGACAACTAGATCAAAATCAGTACCTTTTATCAGATATTCTGACATCTGTGACTACTGTTCCAATCCACTCATATTGTCGCGGTGGTCCAGTAGTCGAGCATCCCGCTTCTGATTTATAAGTCTTGAGATCGATTCGTGGGCACCAACACCAATGATTTCTCGAATTTCTTTTGGGAAGTTTTGTGCGATAAATATTGATGACTGACAAGTTTGTGCGCGGTGTATGGCAATAGGTCCACCGCCTATTCCATTTGGGACGTAACATAACGATTCCCCGAGTCGAAGCTTAGCAGCCTCTGCCTAGACTTTCGGTTAGAAAAAGGTGTGAAGTTATATTATGTTCCACTCCATTGGAAATTGGCGGAATGTTATATTCCACAATAAACAGGGTAGTACTTTGTAGTCCTACAGCAAAGGGTATAAAACTTAGTCCAGACTAGATTCCCTATGATTAGTTCTGTAGACTAAATATTTTTTTTATAATATCTTGGACACTATACATACAGCGCCCTCTAGTTCCAAACTAAGTACTAAATGCTTGTGCTATGAATGCTAGTTAATACATATATTCTTTTTTGTAAATACATACTTATGATACATAGAAAAACACCCAAACGTCATACAAACCGTTCATGCTTGTCACAAAAATTTATACTCAGGTAGGATTCGTACCCGCCAAACTCGATTCTGCAGTCGGTAGTTTTATCAATGCAGCACGAGGCTCGTCAAAATTTAATAGGTCTCTCCAACTAGTATTAAACACAGTATAAGACAAGAAATAATTGAATGCATATAAAAACCTTCTGAATCCAGAGGTCGTGGGTTCGAATCCTGGCTCACACCAATGACTTGTCGAAATTAATTTCGAAAGTTATGTGTAATAAATGGTGATGACTATAAAACTTTGTGCCCGGTATGGCAATAAATTCGCCACCTATTGTATTTGGGACGTAAGCATAACGGCGAGTCGAGG
Organism: Euproctis similis; assembly: GCA_905147225.2. Lineage (NCBI taxonomy): Eukaryota > Metazoa > Arthropoda > Insecta > Lepidoptera > Erebidae > Euproctis > Euproctis similis. The sequence continues at coordinate 11,711,612 of LR990119.1, forward strand.
CTTAACAGCCACTGCCTACACGTTCGGGTAGAAAAAAGGCGTGAAATTATGTTCACTTAAAGATGCATCGAACAAATGTTAATCAAACATTCTGCCACTACACAAAACGTATTCTTTGAAACGAGTAACTGAAACCATCTACTGACAACAAAAACACATTCGTAGACTGAAAAATTCCAAGTAACGTATAAAATATCTCATAGATTATTGACTTAACTATCTACTTAGTGGGTTGCAATTTCAATGAATTACTTGTGCATAGTCAGCGCTACTATGGCGTCTAGATATATGATACATGACGCTAGCCAAAGGTAAGGCCACACAGCTTCTCACAAGCTCCAATGCAGCCAGTCCAACTTGCACATATATGAATTTAATTATGGTAAAAACAGCAATTGTTCATACCCATATCGGATTAAATGGCTCGCGTGATATATTGATTAAATAAAACTGTCATTTTCTTGGTATATATACAATATATCTTTAGCAAACTATATTTGTTACTATGTGATTTTAAGAAAGCAGCTTTTCAAACTGAAAAATTGCTTTCTTAAAATTGGCACACGAGTTTCTTGCCCGATTCTTCTCATGACAGCCCGTACATTCGGAATCGGGCCGCTCGTGGCGATTGTGTCTGTGTGTTTTTATTCCACGGAGTCGCTTCCCTCAAGCGCTCGTCTTTTTCATTATTTTTACTATAATTTTACTAATATTATAATATTTGGCTATTTTTAAGTGTCTGTGTCTTTTTTTACCTGGGAAAATAAAATTATTTTTGAAATTGAAGACTTAAAAGTCTGGGTGGCCCAGTGTGCGAGCTTCTCGCTTCTGACTCAGGAGTCACGGATTCGATTCCTGACTCACAACAATGATTTCTCGGCAGTTATGTGTGATAATAGGTTCGCCACCATTGAAGACGTAACGAATAAGGCCTTCGGGTAAAAAAGGGGTGAAGTTACGTACGTTGAAGACGAAAACTATACAATATAATATTACAAATTGGTACAAGTCTTGGTACTAGCCAAAACAGTAAATTTATCATTGTATAAAAATCAGTAATCATAAAATATGTTTTCTTCTATGCTACTCTGATCCTTTACGTGTGGTATTATTCTTTGTAAGCTAGAATTATTCTTTCATCAAACTTTTCAAGAGATGGCAGTAATTATTGCTACTAACTGCATTATATTTGATATGTATTTTGACAAAAAAATAGGTAACTGGTTAAAAAATATAAAAAAATATTAACAAGCGAAATGTCACAGTAATTTAACAGAGGAAGCTCGTTAGTGTGTGTAATTAAGTGAATGGAAGATATAAAAATAAGAGTGGTGTGGCGCCATGGGACCGGCGCCATGCACCATGATATAGGGACTGACTATCTATGTAACGTCCGTCGTAGAGAGAACCATTTCGAATTAGCGTCATTGCATTCCATTTTCAAAATAGTAGATTTTTTTTCTATATTTTGTAACCTCGGAAACCGAGTACGTCCGAGTACACAATTTTTGAAATTAGTGTTTTTTTTTGTGAATAATAACAAATATTATACAAATTTGAAATATTGTTTTCTTATCTTATTTCTTTCTTATAAGTCTCGGTGGTCCAGTGGTCGAGCTTCTGATCCAGAGGTCCGGGTTCGAATCCTGACACTGGCTCACACCAATGACTTTTCGAAATTGTTTTCGGAAGTTAAGTGTGATAAACATCGATGACTGAAGAAAACTTTGTGCCCGGTATGACAATAGGTTCGCCACCTATTCCAATTGGGACGTAAACATAACGGCGAGACGAGGCTTAACAGCCGCTGCTTACACCTTCGGGTAACAAAGGCGTGAATTTATGTTATGTTATGTTTTTTCATATGAGTCTTTCTCTCAGTGTCGTCTTTTTCTCACACTAAATCTATACTTTTAATCACAAATAATGGTTGTTAGAATGTTAACTAAAAAAAAATATCTTCACACTCTTAATACTAGAGGTATAGGCAGCTTAATGGTATCTTACCATTAGGTATTGCTTATGATAGAATATTCATGCAAATTTTAATAACTCCGTAAAGTGCGTAGTCGGCACATAAGTATAACAAGTTATCAAAGCTGAGCAATAACCATTAAAGGTATACTAATATTTACGCACAATCTTAATGTACTAAGTAAGTATATTAATATTTATTAAATACTATTAAAATTTTAATAAGGTATTTTTGGGTATCTTGTACATATAGAGAATATGTTGTTCCCAACTAGTTATAACATTTATATTTTTCAGAAATTAAACAAACATAATTTCACTCCTTTATTACCCGAAGGTGTAGGCAGCAGCTGTTAAGCCTCGTTATGTTTACGTCCCAAATGGAATAGGTGGCCCTTGGCGAACCTATTGCCACACCGGGCACAAAGTTTTCAGTCATCGATATTTATCACACCTAACCTCCGAAAACTAATTCGAAAAGTCATTGATGTGAGCCAGGATTCGAATTCGCGAGCTCTGGATTCAGAAGGTTTTTATATGCATTTAGTTATTTCTTGTCTTATACTGTGTTTAATACTAGTTTATATATTTTTTTTTATTTCAGTCCTCGATATTTATTACACATAACCTCCGAAAACTAATTAGAAAAGTGATTGGTGTGAGCCAGTGTCAGAATTCGAATCGACCTCTGTATTTGGAAACGGGGTGCTCGATCACTGGACCACCGAGACTGATTTTAAAGAAAGAAAAAGAAATTAATATTTTAAAATATTTCAACACTAAAATGTTGACTGTAATATCGCGCCTTTTCTATTGGAAAATGTAAACAGTGGTTAATATCCGACATGCAGGATTAATTTTACAATCGCAAATGCATGACAAAACATAGTGCGATACATCGGGCCCAAATTTTTCTCTGTCATCGTCTTTTACTGCACATAAACTTCAGAAATTCATTAGACTGAGTCAGAATTCAAACTTGAGACCTAGGTTGAGACTGGTAATAGTAAAGCTGAACCACTAGGGTGGCCTGTGGCACTGGCATGGGGGTACCACAATTTTCTAGAGCGTTGCCAAACGCCGATATTATGCAGAACTTTGACAATTAAATGCGGGTAAACCAACCCGCGGTAAAACCTAGCTATAACAACATTGTCGAACACGATGTTTATATACATATAATTAAATTTCTTGACCCTTTACCTCTAAAACGAGTTTTTATTAAATAATATGAGGCGCGGTTTTATATTCATATATAAAAAATATTATAAAAATATTTTGTTAGTATAATTTTTATTAAACCGGATGCCAGGTGTTTGTGGTGTGTTAGATATGTTGTATTATGTGATTTGTACCTGCAGTAGTCACTTAAAAGGGAATATCTAAAAGTTGGTAATACCATAGATACCAAGAAAATTGCAAAGAAGTGGCGTTTGCATAAATAAAATATTTATGTACGTATTTTACATAATTATCTGATATTTGAAAAACATATCACTTACATTTTCTATTAATGTTAAGATAGAAACAAAAGAAAAACACTTAGTCCGCCATCTTAGATAGTCCGCCATATTGGATTTAGAATAATATCATACACTTTAACGTGCATTGTTATCCAAACTAAACGTGTAAACAAAATTTCAGCTCAATAGGTCGAAGATATCTGCTTAAAAAATAAAATAAAAGTTTTTAAAAATAAACGATTACTATGAAAAGGCAACAAGAGTATTTTGACAGAATAAAAAAGCTTATTTTAATAAAAAAAAAACAATATCAGCTTTAAACAACGAGAGGAGGAAACCCTATCCCAAAAGGGACATAACGAATTGTATGTTGCAATTCAGTTAGTAGACTAAAATTTATTATTATTATTTAATTTATTTTTATTTCAGTTACTTAGTAGTAAAGTATTTTTATTTTCATTTGGCTAGTTTTTTAATTGTATATAGGTACTGTAAATAATGGAATCAATTGATTTCTTCATTATATTGTAAATAAACGTCTACCCATTTTGTAATACAGAAAATCAATCAATCATTTTTGTCTAATGATTATTGACTATATAAACTAGTTTTCTAAAAAAAAGTCTCGGTGGGGCAGTGGTCGATCACACGGCTTCTGATCCAGAGGTCCGAGTTCGATTCCAGACACTGTCACACCAATGACTTTTCGAAATTGTTTTCGGAAATTATGTGTGATAAATATCGATGACTGAAAAACTTTGTGCCCGGTATGGCAATAGGTTCGCCACCTATTCCATTTGGGACGTAAACATAACGGCGAGACGAGGCTTAACAGCCGCTGCCTACACCTTCGGGTAACAAAAGGCCTGAAGTTATGTTATGTTGTTTTCTACTGACTAATTATAGACATTAAATTTAGAAGATTTCTATTTTAGTACTTGTCTATTTGTATGTCTACGTAATTGTAAATATAAATGACTTATCCAATTACAAATCATACGATGTTTTGCATAATAAACTTAATAAACATTTTTATATATAATCATTTACTTGAATCAGCTTGAAATACTTTACGCTTTTGTCAGCATAGATATTATCAGTTTTTAGTATATATATCATTCGTGGTTATTCTAAGACTTACATATAATCTGTACTTTTAACCATACCCATTGCGTACATATTTGATTTTTTTTTATCGAGCTTCCCGCTTCTGATTTAGACGTCGTGGGATCGATTCCGGACTCACCATATACGATTTCTCGGAATTCGTTTCGAAAAATATGTCTAATAATATCGATGACTGACAAATTTGTGCCCGATGTATGACAATAGGTTCGCCACCCATTCTATTTGGAACGTAACATAAAGAATCTACGAGTCGAGGCTTAACAGCCGCTGGCTACAAATTCGGGTAGGAAAAGGCGTGAAGTTACGCTATGTGTCATGAAGGGGCTTATTGTATTGTTCCGGTTCGATTTTTATCATCATTAAGCTGATTGGATTTGAACCCGGTGATTTCTAAATGTGGATTTCTTAATAATAATTTACTTTAATGAAAAGTGAGTAATTATTTATTAATGACTTCATTCCCACGGTCATTAACAAGTACGCTGTTGTCACATTTTATTTTATTTTATGGGTTAGGAGGGCAAACGAGCAGACGCGTCACCTGATGGTAAGTAACTGCTTGGCTCTACCACTGTCAAATTGTTGTAAATGTTATAAAAGCAATAAGTATTTTTTTAGTCAGTGTAGCTATGATTAAGTAACATAAACAATATACTTAAGCGCACACGTGCCTCGCGGGGTAGGCAGAGAGAACAGAGCGCCATGAGGCACGATTCTTACACGCCTCACTCGCTTATTTGACTTTCATTACTCTTTTCATGCACGCGCGTCGATTTTTGAGGCTCCTGACATCATCTTCCTTCAGAACACGTTCTATTTGCATCCATTCGCTTTTGCATTGTATATCTGCTTAGTCAAAATTGCATCATGTCCGAACCAATGTAGCATGTCCTTTCTTAATTTTCACCGACACTCTCTTTCAATCCAACTCTCTCTGCCATATCCAACTCTCGCTTCCATAAGATAGCCATTGGGATCAGTACTTACTTGCTATCAGTTTTAGGTCACTTATATAATTGTTTTTAAATAATGTAGGCAAATTGTTGAAAAATGGCGTGCTTTTCAAAACTATTAATTAATGCCATCTAGTCGCAAGTACATGAACTAAACTATACATACTTTGTTAGTCTATACTTAAAGAAAACGCCTGGACGATGGCCACAATGGCCTAGCAAGATCACCACCCACCTAAATGTGTAATAAGATTGATCAGGCTCATTGTTTTTTTCGCTAACTCACTGTCAATTTTGTATTCAAAGGTATCTATTCCCACCGGCACCTGGACCCATCACTCGTTCAAGTCACCCACCCGGTGAAGGTTTCCCGCGATGGTGAGCTGGTCTCTCACGCGGTAGACCACACCCACGAGCATGGACACTCAAGAGCGAGACGAGATCTGCATCACACCGAACATTTACTGTCACATATGCTGCATTATAACCTTACGGTTGATGGACGAGACCTCAGGCTGGACCTGCGGTAAGTGATTCGCATTTTATTTTGTTTTTAAACCAGCTTACCCGAAGAACTTGGTTTCGTCTCGGAAGCAAAAACTTTATTGCATTTCTCCGAAACGGCTGAACCACAAGTTATAAAAAAAATCAATAGCAGAATCTAAAATTTCTTCTATTGTATTTCAAATATACATCTAAACTAATATTATAAAGAGGAAAGATTTGTATTTTTGTATGTAACGAATAAACTCAAAAGCTAGAATAAACTAGCGGTACGAAGTTCGCGCGGTCTGCTAGTATCTTATATACTTAATTTTTCACACCTCTATCATCATGCAATATGTAGTATAATTTTTAAGATAAGCATAAAGTTGTCACACTCCAATATCCGAACAGTTATCGAAGCTTTTCCCGGAAGTGGTTCGTAAAGTTTCCTTGTATAGTATCCGGGGGGATTGTTGAAGCTGTCTGCGTCTCGTCGTATTCACAAGGTTATAGAAAGATTCAACTGTATTTCAAGTGTCACCAAACTAAAAAAAATACAAAGTGACAAATTGATGTTTTTAATGTAAGTAATTTTAGATAATCACCTGTGAACGAAAAGAAATAACTTGAAGGGGCTTCTGATGTAATAACACTAGTATGAATCAAAGTTGTAACGCAATTATTGCATATTTGTTTTAAAAAGAATTGTCAATTTTTGTCTATGATTGAGTCGATTGTGGCCGTTAAGGTGTGATTATAAATTTTCTTGAAAATAAGCAATCGTAAAAAGCTTTTGACTTTAACAGATTTTGATTTTTATAACAGGAAACGCTATATTGAAACTCTATATTGTACAAATAATACACAATATCTATTTGTCGATTTATCAGACAAGTTCAACGAAACAAAACTATACTCTCGTTACTAATGGAGAAATAGATATGAGAACACAAACATCACGTTATCTAAAAGTTGAATGAAACTCAAGGACAAGTATATCATAGACTACTTTTTTTTATTTTTCTAATCATAGTTCTATAATTGTGTATATAGATAGATGAGTTCATGTTGTCTATATCGTGATATGATGGTCTATAACGTGATATGATATGATGTCTATAACATGATATGATGTCTATATCGAACTCGTAAATGAAATTTGTTGTCAGAGAACATATAGAATGAACACGACCGTTCACGGAGCGGTCTGTCGTCGACTGACACATATAACGTGTTTTTTTTTTGCTTATCGCGAATCGACCTTCTCAAATATTTGAACTTGTCTCATAGATATCACACATCGTGCACAACTAGGCCTTTATCTTCCGCAACTTGCTATTGTATTACTATCTTTAAATATATTTATTTGTTATATATTTAAATCTTTACGAGTATTATATCGCGACGATATTGATCTATCATCTATTTGGGTGTGATTTTTTATTTGGCTAAGATTTTGACTTTTGAGAGTTAAAATATGCGGATCACGTTGAATACAATAATGTGAGGTGGGAAAAGCCCATACCTGTGGTTGGGGCATGAGGGCATAAATAATAAGGTAATAAATAAAGAATAAATTACTAAGCAGATATATAAAGGAACTGCGAAATGAGGGCACTGAGCAAATTTAAGGAGTATTTCTTGCTGACCGCGTCGTAAGCAAAGTTGTAAGTAAAACAGTTGGATTGAAAGAGAGTGTCGGTATCAAAGTCAAAAAGGGCATACTCCGATGTTTCCGAAATGTAGCGAGTATAGAAGATTCAGGGTTGACTAAGCAGATATGACACTGCAAATTTTTGGTTCAAATTTCTGAAATACCGACAGCAAAGAATTGTTTATATTTTTATAAATATATTTATTATATTATAGGTATAACGATAGACTTGGTAATTTCAACAATAAATAAATAAAACATAATAATAAATAAACACCGCGATGTTTGTATAATACCGGGAGCAGACTGTGTTGCCGGTAGCGACAAGAGGAATTAACGTTGCGTCAAAATGGGTTTGCACCCAGATTTAGAATGATTTATGTGGCGCGGTTTACCTACCAGCGAAACTGGGCTGTCCGTGTGTCTCAAGGTTCTTACTTACTTATTAAAATTTACAATTCTACAATATGTACTGTTCATTTGATCTCAATATTACATCAACAACAGTAGTTACTTTACGCTTAGTCATTTACGGGTTAGGCGAAAATAAGACAGCTCAATAAGACCCGATTCTTAGGGGCCATCCATTAATCACGTGAGGCTGTGAACTCAAACTGACATTTTATCGCAGTCCTTAATTTCAGAATAAAATAATATTAAAAGTATTGTATTTAAAGATACCATTATGATGGTAATTGTCAATCTCACCTTCCAATAAAAGTCCGCCAATTTGTCAATTGAAACTATTCCTTCTGCACCCTCCACTCCGGCGCTGTTCAGATTACTCATTGTAAATACATACATACCTTAACGCCAAGTCCCTTGTGGAGTAGGCAAAAAGAACGGAACGAAATAAGTCACGATTATTAAATATTTATCTCGTGCGATTCTTTAGCTTCCAGTTGGCTTGTATTGATAACTTACAATTGTACAGGTAAATTAGCTTGGAGAAATTTTTGCATATGTAGTAGTATATGGTCACGTGGCACCTGCGGACAGCGTAAACTGGTTTATTCTGCTTTGTGCGTGTTTCCACTTTCCACTATCAAGTGACGATTTATTTGTTTGTTTTGTTTCGTAATTATTATGGTCAAAACTTTTTACCTATAGCTAAACTACTATCATCTAAAGAACGACACGATATTTTATTGTTTCACGGTAGTCGCCTTGTCGTTTGCTCAAGGACGTGAAATAGAATGATTTTTTTTTTATAATGTCAAAACCTTTTTCTTTAAAATAAAAACTTGTTTTTATTGAAAACAAAAATCAGAGTGTTGCTAGGGATAAGTATAAAATTAAATAGTAATGTAAGGATATCGAAACATTTTTGTATAGGCCAGAACGATATAGTGGAAACGCGCTCTAAGATTTGAGTAATATACACACCACTACATATGCAAAAATTTCTCGAGACTAATTTACCTGTAATCTATTAATACTGATATAATATTATAAATTAAATTAAATTTAAAAATTATAGATTTAACGAAGCAATGATTAGGATTATGTTCATGAAAATTTCTTAAATGATTTCTAGAATTAGAGAGAACGTCCTTTAGAACGACCTTCCTATTGCAGAGGTCCTTCTGTATAAAGAATTTTATTGAAATATTTATCAACCGTACACAGATAGTTACAAAGAAAGACCATTATATGTATATAATTATTATCATTACATTGCTGCATTAATCAACTACCGGCGAATTCTTAGTAGTACATATACCGCGATGAATGTGTATAGACAGAATTTCTTATTCATGATAATTTAAAAGACTTATGGTGCATAATGATTACTGATCTATACATATAAATAAATGTTGAAGTGTCTGTTTATAATATTGAAATAACTAATATATAAATATACAAATAATTCATATGAATCCTATATACGATACAAAATAATTTCTTTGTGTTTACAAAAGAAGGTCTTTCTGTCTGTCTGTGTAATCAAAATCAAAATTTCATTAGCCCTAAATAAATATAGACACATAACATAACTTCAAGCCTGTTTCTACCCGAATGCGTGTAGGATGTGTAATTTCGAAAAGTCATTGGTGTGTGCTAGGATCGGAACCCGCGACCTCTGGATTCAGAAGCTCGACCACTCGACCACCGAGACCATAGTATACTAAATATAGACAATATTAATATTAATTATTTCATATATAATTTATAATTCGTGTTAGATACATGTTAGATATTAAGAAGTACTAATTCTTGGCTCGAAGCCTAACTGACGGCGCGCACTACACGCTACTGGCAATAAATTTGCGTTTGGCTATTTCCATACATTTTACAGCAAATCTATGTATCGTTTACTGATGTATGTAATGTTTTTAAATGCAAGCACCTATAGGTTTATTTGACTTCAGTATTTCTTATGTCTGAAATAATTTACAAGCCCAAATAGAAACATGTCTAGACACACTTTGATGATACAATTACCTACCTACGTAAGTAAACTAAATTTTGATGTTGGTTATTTTTTTGCTAAATACCTTTTTGGCATGTTTAATTCTAGTTCGAACATTAGTATAATCAGATATAAGCTTTTGAATACCGCTTATGTTTATTAGATACGATGGGAATTAATTGCCGTATCTTAAGCCCGAATACTGAACCGCCACTCAAATATATAAACGCTACTTAAGCGTTTAAGTAGCTGTCACATTAGACAGTATACATCCGCAATTTGAGCAGTAATTAGCACTTTATTGATTGTTAGATTTGAGTGGCGGTTCAGTATTCGAGCGTTAGAGATTTAACACGAGGATTTTTTTATAATTTAAATGTTTATTAAGATTCATAAGAATGGCCTTTCGAGTTAATAAAGTATTAAATTAAAGTAAAATTTTACTAGTTTCCAGTGGTCGAGCTCTGATCCAGAGGTCCGAGTTCGAATCCTGACTCTGGCTCACACCAATTACTTTTCGAAATTATTTTCGGAAGTTATGTGTGGAAAATATCGAAGACTGAAATCTTCGTGCCCGGCATGGCAATCGGTTTGCCACCTATTCCATTTTGGGACGTAAACATAACGGCGAGAAGAGGCTTAACAGCCGCTGCCTACACCTTCGGGTAACAAAGGCGTGAAGTTATGTTACGTTTAAATTAAAGTATGTACACATAAATTGGAAGCAAACTTTACGGGGATCACGCGTTTGTGTGATCAATAATAATTATTATATATGTTACAAACGAAATTAAATTGACGGGAAGGGAAGAAACTACGCTTTTTACATGCCAAGGCGGTGAAAAGTCTCGGTGGTCCAGTGGTCGAGCTCCTCGCTTCTGATTCAAAAGTTGTGGGTTCAATTCCGCACTCACGCCAATGATTTCTTGGTATTCTTTTTGGTAGTTATTTGTGATAAATACCGATGATTGACGACTTTGTGCCCATTGTATGCCAATAGGTTCGCCACCTACTCCATTTGGGAGGTAACGTAACGATTTGGCGACTAGAGACTTAAACAGCCGCTGCATTTAACATTGGATACGTTAAGGCGTTGAAAGTGTCGACAACAGTATTTATATTGTATTATTTATTTTAGCCTTATAGAATAAGTACATACATACATAACTTCACGCCAAATCCCTTGCAGGGTAAGCAGCGAGAACAGAGCGCCATAAGGCACGATTCTTACACGCCTCACTCGCTTCGTTGACCTTCATAACTTTTTTCATGCACCCGCGTCGGTTTTTGAGGTTCCTAACATCACCTTCCTCCAGAACACGTTCTATTTGGTCATGGAATGTGTGTCTTGGCCGTCCTCGACTCCTACAGCCATCCGCTTTTGCATTGTATATCTGCTTAGTCAGTCTTGCATCATTCATTCTTTCAACATGTCCGGACCATCGGAGCATGCCCTTTCTTACTTTTACACCGACACTCTCTTTCAAACCAACTTACACACTCTGCAATACCCAGCTCTCGCTTCCGTAAGTTAGCGGAATAAGAGTTAAGACTATTACAAAAAATTGGATTCGGTTTGTGAGTCCTCGAAAACTGTCACGCTGTATGTACTCGGATTAAAACTTAGAATTTTATACAGAAGTCGCATTGTTAAAATTTGAAGTCATCCAGATTACTGTTATAAAGAACCAAATAGTTACATCTGTATTTACAATTATGACCACGACACAACCTCCATGCATGACCAAATAGAACGAGTCCTGGAGTCTCTGCCTACCCTGCAAGGGATTTTGTGTGAAGTTATGCTTGTATATTTATATGTACAGAATAGTACAGATCACTAATCATTATGCACCATAGTCCTTTAAGTTATCATGAATAAGAAATTCTGTCTATACACATTCATTGCGGTATATGTACCTACTACTAAGAATTTGCCGGCAGTTGATTAATGCAGCAATGTAATGATAATAATTATATACATACAGTCTTTCTTTGTAACTGTCTGGGTACAGCGGTAGAGCCAAGCAGTTCACTGCATGAATGGGCCGGCTCGACCGGTGAAATACCACGACCTCTCAGAAGACCGTCGTAAAGTGGCTTATGCCACGTTTCGTTCGGTGAGAGAGGTACCCGGAGGCCCACCCCGCTTCCCCATCCTTTCCTATCCCCTATCCCTTAAAGGTCGGCAACGCAACAGTAACACTATATGAGTTGCTGGTGTCCATAGGCGGCGTTGGTTGCTTACCATCAGGTGACACGCCTGCTCGTTTGCCCTCCTATGCCATTAAAAATAATAATAATTCAATAAAAAAATTATACAGAAAGACCTCTGCAATAGGGAAGTCGTTTCCAATTCTAGAAATCATTTAAGGAATTCCCATACACTTAATCATTTAATCAAGAAGAAATAAATTAATTTACAATAATATATACAATTAAATGACTAGACGAAAACAAATATGTCCGCATCTCGGTCTACTGGCAGCGTGCCCAGAAGACTCGTCGTATTGCCACGCTGAATGGCAGGCTAATCCTCTGTGAGAAGAATAGACCAGCCCTCCTGTTGCGAGAGACCTCGATCAGTCTCTTTGCAATATCTTTATAAAGTGCACGAGCATCGCACATGGCATCGGACCCCATGTCCCTAGAGTCTCAAACCCCAAACGGCACAAAAAGTGACTCATCTACAAGGTTTCTGTATTTTTTAAATTTAATTTATAATGTTATATAACTATATAATATCACATCACTATATATTATTAGATTTCTATCGTAAGTTATTAAAATCTAGAATTGGAAGTCAAAGAATGGCATGAAAAAAGTATGTAAGAATCGACTCTAATGGCGCTCTGCTCTTTTTGCCTAACCCGCAGGGGCCTTGTCACGGTGTTGTATGATATATACTAAAAAACCTCAACTATTTCTCATAAACTTTCGCGTTTTATAACCTATAAATAAAATACTATTAGGTACCATTAGGTGTTAGTAATTTATTTCAAATAATTCACGACAAAAACTATTTCAAATTGTTTTGTAACAATCATAAATTAAAATTTGGTTAATTGTGTGTTACTTACAATACTATTATTCTAACAATTCTAAATCTAGAACCAAAGTCTCGCTTTATCTTATTTAGATTTATCGAATTCCTAATCTGGTAGTTGTAAGAACATTCCGTTTGCCAATTGCTTATGAAACAAGAGATAAGTTAATAATATTAAATAATAGCGTAATTATTTACTAGATTTCAAAGCGTACTTTGATATAAAGTGTATCAGTCGAGCACATCGCTTCTAAAACAAACAGTCGTCGGATCGTATACGGACTCACACCAATGACTTCCCGGCATTCTTTTCTAAAGTTATTTCTGGTAAATATCGATAACTGACGGCTAGGTTCGGTCAGATTTTCGATTTGGAACCTAAAATATCGGAGAGTTCAGGCTTGCAAGCTTTGGGTAGCAGTCAAACGTGAGTTTAGGCGTGAAGTTACAAAACAAAAAACTTAATATATTATATAAAACTTGATACAAAGTCAATATGAATTGAAGCTCTATCTATGTGATGAAAGTGTTTGAACTTACATGCAATCATGTCGCCATCATCTAACGCAATCTCACACGCGGGATCTGTCTGCATGGAGATACAAGACATAGTCATTATTTCTTGCGAAATATTGTAGGCCTCCCCGACATTCATTAGCATGTTGCTAATTTATTTTTAAATTTATGGTTTTTGATAAGTTCATAAAGGCAGTTACAATTAAATAATAATATCTTGGGCACAATACACAGAGCGCCATCTAGTTCTAAGCTAATCAACTAAATGCTTGTGTTTATGGAAACTAGATAACGGATATTAATGCATATACACTTTTCTTTTGTACATACATAAAAAACAATCAGAAGTCTTACAAACTAATTCTTGTGGGTGGGGTGGGGATCTTCGGGTGGGGATCAAAGCCACAGACCTAGACTCTGTAGTCTTACCAACCCGCCACGAGGCCAGTCAATTATTTACTAGAAGTCGTTTCAATCAAACTATAACTAAATCTACTTGTCAAATGCAAATCATCATCATCATCATCAGCCTATTGCAGTCCACTGCTGGACATAGGCCTTTCCCAATGTGCGCCACAACATCCGATTCTCTGTCTTCCGCATCCAGTCTTTTCCAGCAGCCTTTCTGAGGTCGTCTGACCATCGGGCTGGTGGGCGTCCTAAGCTCCTCGTTGAAGTGGCAATGGGCTGTTCATGTCTGCCGAAGGACCGATGGCAGATGGAGTAAGAAGGTCATAGAGTGGAGACCACGTCTTGGTAAACGTAGCGTAGGACGCCCACCAGCCAAATGCAAATGACTAATGAAAATCAAAACCACAAATTTCTGGACAAATTACATTTTTTCCTCACTTCATATTTATGTATATATAATGCGTTTTAAGGTTAAAATATTATGGCAGAAGACAATCCCTTGTTACTAGCGTAAATGCAAAGTAACACTTGATAATATGTAACAATCCCTAGAAAAAGTCCTTAAATATCACCAATTTCCGACAGCAAAATACCCAAAATAAAAATGCCTATTTCTGATACATTCTTTTTAAGAACTTAATTGGTAGAAAAAGTAAATAATACACCTGAACATCTTATAGCATCTTATTAATTAAATTAAAATATGTACAGTAATCGACAAATTTATTAATAACTACTACAGCGTTGGTCCTGTATGTGTCCTCAATGAAGTTCTTCTCATGAAACCAAATTGGCCATACGCTCATGTTTAATGCAACCGCAAAAAAAAAACGTCAGACAGTCCGAGAGTTGCCGTAAACTTTTCCGAATTCAATTCATACATATTAATATGGCAATTATTATAATACAATGGGGTAATGAATATTGCAACAATTGCGCAACTTGACCCCTATGTAGCGGGACCATACCGTATATAGTGTTGTCCAAATAAAAAATAAAAAAGTAACTGTTGCCCGGTAAAATCTGTCAAGTCAAATTATACACATATAAAAACTGTATAATAATCATACATATTGCTTACGGGAGATTGTTATTTTACAGATTCATAAAATATTTATAGCTTGTTGTTGTTACGTAATGTTTTTTGCATTGCTGCCTATCCTGTCTGCAGTAGCCGTTCAAAACGGTTAAAAGTTAGTCGTGTGCTACCACCATAGGGAATAGTACAATACCCTAGTAAAATCGAAGCTGGAAAGCGTCCGAATCACCCAAGTAAATATGTACATTGTTTTATGGGATAGGGGACAAACAACGATGTGAGTATCCTGATGGTAAGCAACTAGCGGCGCCCAACACAGATAGTGTTACAGTTACGTTACCGGTCTTTAAGATGGAATGGAGAAGCGGTCAGAATTGGGATCGTGAGACAAAATAGTTGGACATACGTATACAATAACAATTAGCACATTTCGTTAATATCCTTATAGGTCGTGGTATTTCACCTATCGAGCCAGCCCATACTGCGTGGCTCTACTATTGTTAAGCCACTGTTCTTTTATCACGAAAGGGTAAAAGTACGCAATAATTCATATTGTTTTTAATTCTAAAATGATCTGTAGACTCCGTTAGATTTGATCTAATATAAAAAAAGACCCCCACCTACTTAATATTGTAAATAATTGTAATAATTGTAAACATATAAGGTTACTAACTGTATTTTATGTAATATTGTAAAATGGATTCGTTGTTTCCGAACTGCATCACGATATCAGTAAGGCCAAGGTCGCGGATTGTTTATACATACAACATTCGACCGCCAGAAATATTTTTGTTTATATAAATCCAAATACTCAGTGGTATAGATGTGGTTACTTAGGCGATCTGCTTTGAACACATTTGGGTGATGAGTCAACGTTAATACATTGATTAGATTACATAGATAACTTCACTTAGGGTTCAGGCAGCGTTTGCGACTAAAGTTATAAATCTTGAAAATTATCACTTTTTTTACTACACTATACATGAATTATAGATCAAAACCACCCCGTTGACGCCCTCTAACTATTAAGAAAAACTGCATCAAAATGCGTTGCGTAGTTTTAAAGATATGCGCATATAAGGGGACAGACAGCGGAAAGTGACTTTGTTTTATACTATGTAATGATAACTATCCCCTATAAATCCCTGCAGATATGTGAATTATTTATCTTCAAGGAAACTCAACAGGAATATTTCAAAATAGTGCCTTATTTTCAAGGTAATATTCAATTCCGTCTTCTAAAAGGGACTTACATATAGCACGGAAAGTACACGCTAAAGTGTAAATAATTCTGCAGATTCTATAAAAACTTTTATCGTGAACGTCCGAGATTCATAACCTGATACTATATTATCAGAGCAAAAACGAAACTAGGTGGGTATTAAATAAAATTTTAATATTACATAACTTCACACTTTTTTCTACCCGAAGGTGTAGGCAGCGGCTGTTAAGCCTCGACTCGCCGTTATGTTTACGTCCCAAATGGAATAGGCGGCGAACCTATTTGCTATACCGGGCACGTTTTCAGTCATCGATCATTTATCACGCATAACTTTCGAAATTAATTAATTTCGAAAAGAACCCGCGACCTCTGGATTCAGAAACCGTGTGCTCAACCACTGGACCACCGAGATAAAGTTTACCTTAAAATATCCAATATCCAATAATTCTTCAAAACTTTTTAAATTTCGTATTTTAATAGTCTCGCTAGTCCAGTGGTCGAGCTCCCCGCTTCTGATTCAAAAGCCGTAGGATCGATTCCGGACTCACCAATTATTTCTTGGTATTCTTTTCGCAAGTTATATGTGATAAATATCGATGACTGACAACTTTGTGTCCGGTTTATGACAAAAGAATCCATAAGAGGTGAGGTGAATCCATGAGAGGATCCTAAAGAATTGTAAGTATTCGGCGAGATTTCTACCTTCGGCGAGAAAAAGGCGTGAAGTTATTTAAGTATGTTATGTTTACGTCCTCCTACCATTTTTTTTTTAATTTGAAAGAAGGTTAGTTTTTATCGTTGTTAGAAACAAAATTATGCTTATGATAATTTGTTTAGTCATAATTTAATAATTGATTGATAAGATCTTATTAATATATATTTATTAATTAAAAAAAATAACATCCACGATTTGTTAAGTCACGACATATTTATTGAATTTGTTTTTATTCTTCGACAAACAGTAAAAACAGTATAACTTCACGCCTTTTCTACCCGCAGGTGTAGGCAGCGGCTGTTAAGCCTCGTCTCGCCGTTATGTTTACGTCCCAAATGGAATAGGCGGCGAACCTATTGCCATACAACGGAGCCAGTGTTGTCGGTCAAAGATGTTTATCACTACGAGTTGATAACAAGAAACCTTTAAATTTAAATTTTGCCAAGGCAGTTTTGTACATTTTTATTTTATAGTAAATTGATGATCAAAAATCTGAATGGCCTCACAATCAGCAATTCTAGTACACAGTTCTTGAGTTTGAATCCCTTGCTAACACAAATGACGAGCCTCGTGGTGCATTGGTAAAGCTGACCGACTGGAGAATCGAGGATTGGCGGGTTCGATTCCCACCCGAGTACAAATATTTGTGACAAGCATGAATGTTTGTATGACGTCTGGGTGTTTTTCTATGTATTATAAGTATGTATTTACAAAAAGAAAGGTATATATGTATTATTGTCCTTTATCTAGTATCCATAGCACAAGCATTTAGTTGCTTAGCTTGGAACTAGATGGCGCTGTGTGTATTGTGTCCAAGACCTTATTATTATTATAACTGATATTAAAATATTTTTCCTTCTACACTATAAATGATTTTTTACAATTGAGAATCGTAATTTATTTTCTTATGCATCAACGCACAATCATATTATATATAATTTGATAATATTAAATGACAGACACACCGACAAAACATTCTACAAGACGGTTGTTCTATAATTGGTTCTAGTTTTAACCCTGATCTCGGTAACCTCTGCCTATCAACTTCATGTTCAAGTAACTACTGCCTACTGTAATTTTTTTCTAGAACATAATGCAATTAGTTAATAAATCATGGTCTTCATCATTACATAGTATAAAACAAAGTCGCTTTCCACTGTCCCCTTATATGGTTAGGTATTTTGATGCGGTTTTTTTAATAGATAGAGGGTGTTAACGGGGGGGTTTGTACATATAATTCATGTATAATGTAGTAAAAAAAGTGTTAATTATCCAGATTTGATCAGAACTCATCATTTTTTGTTCATCACTCGTGAAAATGATCTCTGTAAAGAGTTCGAAACGTCGGGAAATAAATAAAAATAAGTAATAAATAAACGAGACATAATCCTAAAAGTTGTTTTAATCAATGAGTGAGATTCGCGAAAGTCTTAGAAATAAATCTTAGATTGGCTTCAATCTTAGATAGGAGATTGATTATTGGTTTCAGCCGTAAGAACGAAATTATAAAATATAAATTCGCAAAATATATTAGAATTTTGCATATTATAAATAAATAACAAAGTACTAAACGATATTTTATTGTGACAATATAAATAAATAAAATTTATGAACGCGAATCGAATTGCTTATAATTATTTTAGGTACGAAAACCGTCGCATATTTCTGAGAAAGATCGTTAAGTTATTATTTAAATTGCATTTTTACTGCAATCTCCAATATCTAACTTCGGAGAAATTTAATTAATTATTTAGGATGTTTGACAAATTTTTATAGCAAACATTAAATTTGTGCATATCAAGAACCAAAAGACGGAAAAGTCTTGTATTTTTAAAACCAATATAACAAACCAGTGATATAATTATTTGATCTATAAGTTATGGAATTAGTTATACTTATACACTACTTATAAACTAACTATAAACTAACTATAACTTATAAACTATATAATAATAATAACTTTACTTACAAGTAGGTAAACTTATTATTATCAAGACCTAAATTTAGGGCCTATTCGACTCACTAAAAAGATAATCTTTAGCCTTCATGAACAGTATTTTTAGGGGCATCTTAAAAAGGTTATTATTGGCGTGAACCCGTAATTGAACCCACGACTTCTGAATCAGAAGCACGGAGCTCGACCAATGGACCACCGAGTCTAACTTGCGTACATTATAAATAAGTTATGTTATGAAAATTTTTGTTATTTTGTCATTAAAATAAAACTAAAAAACATAGTAGCCTAAGGTAACTCCTAATCACACCAGCTACTTGCTTATAAAAGTCCCGTCAAATCGGCCCAGCCATCTCAGAGATTACTTAGAACAAACAGACACAGACAATAATTGTACAAAATGTTACTTTGGTGTATGTACCTTATATATAGTCTCTTATGAATTTTTTTTGAAGAGGTAGGAGGGCAAACGATTAGGCGTGTCACCTGATGGTAAGCAACCAACGCCGCCCATAGACACCAGCAACACATATAGTGTTACTGTTGCGTTGCCGACCTTTAAGGGATAGGGGATAAGAAAGGATGGGGCAAGGGGGTGGGCCTCCGGGTACCTCTCTCACCGAACGAAACGCGGCATGAGCCACTTTACGTCGGTCTTCTGAGAGGTCGTGGTATTTCACCGGTCGAGCCGACCCATTCATGCAGCGAACTGCTTGGCTCTACCACTGTCGAACTGTAGTACAAAACAGTTATTCCAATATGTACAAACAGAGACTTAAATTTTATTTATATGTATAGATATCGGCTATTTATTAAATAAAAAAAGGAAATATCTATCATCGAATAAGACAGTTAAGACTGTCTCAATATCAGTTAAGTATATTGGTACAGAGTAGATACATCTATATATAAGTATATAAAATTCTTCTGTCACAGTGTTTGTCCTCGAACTCCTCCAAAACGGCTGGACCGATTTTAATGAAATTTGGTATACATATTTGTTAGGTCTGCGAATAGGTTTTTATCTATTTTTCATCCCCCTAAATCACAAGGGTAGCCCACCCCTCAATATTTTTTTTTATTTTTCGACATATTTCTGTTTCTTTTTTTTTATAAAACGGGATACAAAAATACATACAACCCTAAATTTTCAACCCCCTACGATCAACCCCTATTTTTTAAATTTTATTTTTCGGCAAGACAACGTTTGCCGGGTCAGCTAGTACTCATATATAATGTATGTCAACACAACACATCTGGGACGTCTGTATTTACTTCTGCCAATTGTCGTAATGAGTATTATCTGTTTACATCACCGGCCACTCGAACTGTTTGCCTGATGATTGACAGCATACACAACCAGGTTTGATAAAAGTGAGTGCCAGCAACTTGACACTTCTTATGTTTACAAAGTGGCAATAGATAAATTGTAATATTAATTTGCTAAACCTATATATATATGACAGATAAAATATACTGAAACAGTTATGTGAGATTAATATGTAAGGGGCCGTCCATTAATCATGTGAACTTTTTAAGCGTTATTAACCCCCTCTCCCCTTTGGGGATACGTGGGTACCCTTTACCCTACCCCAACGTCACATGTGTACACGTCAATTAATTATTAATCATCAGTCTCGGTGGTCCAGTGGTCCAATTCTGGTGCTTCTGAATCAATCAGTCGTGGGATCGATGCTGAGCGTACACCAATGACTGTTTGCCTACGCCTTGAGATATAAAAAGGCGCGAAGCTATATTATTAGTATATTTTTAATGTATAGTATCTGTAATTAAGTATGCCTTTAATTCCTCGAGGCTTAATTTTCTAGGTGATGAAACCTGTTGACATTGGTTAGGCACAATTTTGTTTGTGATAAGCATTCATCATAAATCACATACCGAAAGTTTATTAGCGTGAACCAGGCTTCGAACTCGATACCTCCGGACTAGAAATCAGTATGCTGTTTACTGCATCAGGGCAAATAGTCTTACTCTTTAAACCCTCGAGATTTTAACCCCTTTTAATTTTAAGCTCCTAGTTTTTGTAAAAAATGTACCAACCTTTTATTTGTAGCTTTATAACTTTACTTTACTTTTTTACTTTTATAACTTTAAATCCATAGTCCCACAGTGCGTGCAGAGGTCAGTTACTTATGTGCAATTGCTGTAAGCTGTCCGCGATGTTACTTTTCTTTTTTCTGTCAACTCTTAACAAATGGTTACATACCAACAATTGCAACGTTCTGCTCGCCATCTAAGTCCATATTGTTCTATAAATCTTAGCCGGGGCACCGGTTTCGAGTCGACTTTTTATCGTTCTGCCACGATGCCCTGGTACATACCTTTGGCGATTAAATCTTACTGTGAATTTATTATAGCTGGCTGGTGTTTATCAATGTTCGTCTTCGGTTAATCGTACTAAAAAAGAAACAAAATATACCATAGACATTTCGCGAATTTAACGATGGGTCTGCTGACAGAGACTAAAGAATGTTAATCACCGTGCCATAAGTTTTAATAAAACCTAACAAAACTACGTTTAATATAAGTCAGGTGTAACTCGTTTATTCTTTATTTTATTTTATTTAAAGAACTAGTGGCATAGTTTTATAAAAATCTCGAATGCGCGGGATGATGAGTGTAAAAACTTGATATGGTCCGCCATAGATTTCGCGGAATGAGACGCGCTTTCCGGTCGAGAATCCCAATTATGCAGCCAATTCACAGTATTCATAACTACGTCTAGATATTCATCTCAAAACGAACCTGTGTATATTTTATTGGAGTTTTATACCAAAAAAAAATAAAAAAGCGTAAAACCAATTCATAAAATTCTAAAGACAGTAAAGAATTTGAAGTATTTATCATACCACTAATGATAGAAACGAATTAATGAAATTAACATTAGTTTACATTGAAATGTTTCTTTAAATATTCTATATCTTTTATAAATTATACTTGTACAGATTATATCTTAATTTATTTAAATAATTAATGGCCATAGATAATTTTTCGTTAATAGAAACTTTATAAGATCGAGCGATAAATCTTAGAACCAAAATGGTTGGATAATCTTGCTTGTATTTACTTTGGATATTATTTTTTCCTTTTTAAACTTACTAAATACTTAAGTAGCGATTCTATAAACACATGTTCTTTCCTATTAGAACAAGTTTTAACTTCAAACGTCTTACAGATAACTTCAAAAAACCATAAAGTAAACATAGTATAAAATAAATTCGCTTTCCGTTGTCTGTCCCCCTAAATGCTTAGATCTTGAAAACCACGCAACGGATTTTAATGCGTTTTTTTTAATAGATAGAGGGTATCACCGGGGTGGTTTTTATCTATAATTCATGTATGATGTAGAAAAGAAAAAGTGATGAATCCAAAATTTACTTATTTATTACTTTTGTTGCGGAACAAAGTTCGCCGGGTCAACTAGTAGAAAACATAAGATTGTATTGGCGAAAGTTTATTTTCTTAGCACTTATTAAAGGAGTTTTTTGTCCACAGGCCATCAGTGACCTTTATAACCCCAGGAATGGTGGTAGAGCGGCATCATGTTGACGGTCGTACCAGGGAGAGGCCACATCCAGAAGCGACAGCCTGTCACTACATGGGCACAGTTCGCGGGCAGCCCGGCTCAAGAGTCGCTTTATCTGCCTGCGACGGACTTGTAAGTTACCCGTGATAAAATATTCTTTTAACTGCACACAATTGTTGTCATTATTTCAAAATGCTTTAGGTTTTATTTCAATCTGTTAATTGACTCGTTTCAAGTCTCCTTCGATCCAAAAATAGATATCGACATTAAAAAAAAGAAAATCCGCCGTGCTAAAAATAAATAAAACATTGACAAGGTCCACCATAGATTTATCATAGACTGCAGTAAATAGCACATGTCAGATAAAATGTGCTACTAATCATCACTGACAGCGCAACCACGAGTAAGCCATTCTCAGCCATTGACTTGTATATATGGACGAGACATATTGTTCTATACGTACAATTGCTTGTTTATATATTAGGCATTTCGACGGCACACACATAAACATATATCTGTCTCGTTCTTACTCAGGACTGTCACTCGCATGAAAACAGTTTAACAGTATTTTAATGTGTACACAAAGTGAATGAATACGGAAATTAGATTTTACGATTATACCTACTGACGCCATAACACCCGCAAAGTATGGCGGCTTTTTATCAGTTCAGCCAGTAAAAAAGTTTTGGGGAAAATTTTACCGACAAAATTTCTTTGCGGAATTATCTAAATAAATTAGTTTTATTTCGTAACGAGTTAAAACCTATTGTAAATTCGCTAAATATGTAATAATTAACTGATCTTAGACTGAAAGTCATAAGAGATGCATTTGTAACTAAAAAAATGTCCTGAAGATTTTTTGTTCTGTTTATCATGCGGTCCCTTAATAAGTTTAAAATTTGAATCATTCTTATTTACTGTGGGGCGCACCTATCTAGAGGTATGTTGCAGTAGTAATTTACTAACTTTAGAGTCAGCAACTTAATTAAAATAAGTTGTAAAATAGACGTAAGTAGTCTAAGAAAAACATGTACTCTTATTTTGACATCCAAAACAGAACATTTAGCATAACAATATACTTACTTCCTATTTAAGTATTAATTCTATAAATAAGTAATGCTCAACATTAATTACAATAAAATGAGCCAAGAACGTTTATCGATAAATAAAACTCTCTCTCTTCTGCGCAGCACTAAACCGCCATTTTATGCGGCCAAATGACATCACACCCGGTTTCAATTTTGTGTCGATATGCCACTTCCAAAGGTTTCCTTCTTCATTGTTATCAGCATGTATATAATTCAACACATGAACAATAATTATGTAACAGTAGACACTTGGAAGCTCTTTTTACGCACACATTGATAAGTCACTCACACGTCAAAAACCCATTTTTGGTCTCGTTGTTTATGTGACTATTGTCGATCTATTATTCTTATCTATGCCTCACACACTAACATTTGCCACTGCGAGACATCATTCTAGACGCCATGACAGTCTGCTTCATTTTTCTGCAGAAATTTGTTTTATTAACTAAAATGCAAAATACATATTTTAAATTTAACTTTTTTTTTAAAACATAGCCTTTTAGGAATAAAGTAATGAAAGCCTATTCACAGGTATGTTTCTAAATTAGAACTCTCGACCTAACATAAATCGGGATACTAAACCATTGATTTCTTCATTTATTTTCATAATATCTTGAACCAATATTATCTGCAAGGCTGATTTTAAGCTAATAGAGGCTCTGAGTGCATCACGATAATACCGGTATTCTTTATAACCTTGACCGGACTAACAGTTTGCTATAATACTTAATAAACAAGCAAATAACTACTTTAAAATATGTTCTAATTTTAAACATATCCATCATTTTACTGCCCCTATCCCACTACAAGTGGGGTCGGCACAACGTGTCATCCTTTCGAACTAAGCATGTTGTCAAACGTTTTGGCTGCGGTTTTATGGCCGCCTGTCTGACGTTAATCCTTCTTGGGAATATTTTCTTTGGGAGTTGATTTATCATTTACATATTGTAGTCTAATAAATATTGGTTATTGTTTGATCTGGTAGGGACAATAGGCCTCCATGGATCACGAAACACATGTATATCATGCCCACATGATGCGCCGTATCAGACGTTTAAAATGTGGCGAGGTGGTGAGTCAAAAACACTTCGAAGATCCAATTTGCGGTCATTCAGTTATGGCTACTTCGATCCTATTAATTGCGCCATCTTTTCAACCGCAGACACCATTCCCATAGTTTTTTTTTTTTTGTTTGTAGAGCTTAAATATAGATATCATAAAAGAGATAAAATTAGAAGAATAATTCCCCTATAGACGAATTGAACGTATATAATATATAGTCTACATTTATTTAAATTACGTCATACTTTTTATTAAATTTTTGGTTATTTCTCTGGGTATGTGTATGTGAAAAATGTTTTCTTTTTATGAGTAGGGAGTAGAGCCAAGCAGTTCGCTGCATGAATGGGCCGGCTCGACCGGTGAAATACCACGGTCTCTCAGAAGACCGACGTAAAGTGGCTAATGCCGCGTTTCGTTCGGTGAGAGGTACCTGGAGGCCCACCCCCCTTCCCCATCCTTTCCTATCCCCTATCCCTTAAAGGTCGGCAACGCAACAATAAGACTGTATATGTTGCTGGTGTCCATGAGCGGCGTTGGTTGCTTACCATCAGGTGACACGCCTGCTCGTTTGGCCTCCTATCCCTTAAAAAAAACACACATAGTGTTACAAATGCGTTGCCGGCCTTTAAGAGAATAAGATGGGAATAAGAGGTGGACCTCCAGATACCGCTCTGACCGAACGATACGCGTAATGAGCATTACGTTGGTATACTGAGAGGTGGTGGTTCACCAGTCGAGCCAGCTCATTCATGCAGCGAACTGCTTCGCTGTACCACAATTAGCGATGATATGATACATTGATATCATTTGCCTAGTGCTATAATACAACCGTTAGTAGCTTAATTTAGATACTAGATGGCGCTAATAACAAATACCATATTTAACCCACGCGTGAGTTTTGAAAACTAATTACTCGAGACAAGAAAATATAATTGAGGAAATTATTTTAATTACAAGTAATTAACGCGGCTCGCAGCGTTGTGACTAGTAGTACTGACTTCTGCGCAAAGGTCAACTGGTTTGATCCCCACCTTAGGTCAAAAAATATCTTTGTTTTTATAATATGAATGTTTTTTATGGCCATTCACCATAAAAACACATACGGTGTTTTTTTTCGCCCTATAAATATTTACTTTAAAAAAATAGTTGCCTAAACTTATTGTTATTTACAATTATTTATTTGCACGATAATGCAAATAATTGTGGGCTGATAAATAAAACAAAACAGTGTAGAGCCAAGCAGTTTACTGCATAAATGGGCCGGCTCGACCGGTGAAATACCACGACCTCTCAGAAGACCGACGTAAAGTGGCCCATGCCACGTTTCGTTCGGTGAGAGAGGTACCCGGAGGCCCACCCTCTTCCCCATCCTTTCCTATCCCCTTTCCTTAAAGGTCGGCAACGCAACAGTAACACTATATGTGCTGCTGGTGTCCATGGGCGGCGTTAGTTGCTTACCGTCACGCCTGCTCGTTTGCCCTCCTATCCCATAAAAAATTGTGCTGTTATAAGAATACTAGCTGATCACCGATACATGAATTATAGATGAAAACCACACCGTTGACATCCTCTATCTTTTAAAAAAAACCGCATCAAAATCCGTTGCGTAGTTTTCAAGATCTAAGCTTATAAGAGGACAGATCATATGTTATATGAATTTTCTAAGGATTTAAATAGTAATAATGATAATGTAGGTATATCTGAAACAATTTATGAGGTACATGCTGGATTAGTTCCTAAATGACAGATTTTTTCAACTTCCTCGACAGTTATTCATGCATTGCATTGTATGCAATATATCTTTATAAATCGTAATCTATGTTCTATTTTTATGTATAATCTATATTATTGTAAAGTTTCATCAAAATCTATTTATTCTATAGATTTTGCTTGAAAAAGCAACAAACATATTCAGAAAATTTCGCGTTTACAATATTAGTAAGATATAAATTATATGTAAAATTTGTAAAAAACCAACGATTCTTTTCAACAACACACCTAATGAGGCAATGATTAATTAGTCGACACTAGTTCAAACACAAGTAATAAATTAAAATTGATTATAAACAAATGTTTATTCAAAACGGTTGACGACACCTGTTTGTACTACTTGTACGGTCAACGACATTCGGCCCGTTCGGAAATGTGCCAGGGATAAAATAAAATCTAATTTTAATCTGTTCTCTATGAAATATTATTAATACATTTTTTTATTTTTGTAACTACACGCCTGTTACTTGCCGAAAGTGTAGGCAGGAATCCCAAAAAGACATTGGTCTGTCAGTCAGAATTCAAATCCACTAATTCTTAATTCAGGGTATTACATCTCCAGATTACAGAGACGACTATCATATGCAATATTATGTGTAGGTACGACAAAAGTTTTTAGTCGTCCCCGCCTCGAATGAAGAAGTCGTGGGATCAAATTATGCCTCACGCCAATGACCATCCGTTCGGAAGTTATGTCTGATAAATATAAATATATCTGGAGGCCCCTTTCTCCTCCCCATCCCACTTCAGACCTCATCCCTATCCCACCATAAAGACCGGTAACGCAACTGTAACACTGTGTTACAGGTGTCCATGGGCGGCGTTAGCTGCTTACTATCAAATGACACGCCTGCTCGTTTGCCCCCTGTCCCATAAAAAATATATTGTACTTAATGTATGGTAATAGGTTTCGTCACCTATTTCCATGTGGGATATCAATCAACTCAAGGCTAAAAGACAAAAAAGTGCGAAATTATAAGACGTTTTTAATAACAAAAAAAAAGTAAAAAAAAAAGATTTTGTTAGTAATAGTTATACATAATCATAACACTTCATAAATAAAATATTCCAATTAAATCGGGTATAATGTGAAATAATCAAATATTATGTACATATATAAAAATAATATATTAGAAAAAATTTATATCTCAACCTTGATCCGACCAGTATTGTAAAAATTAGCATAAATTAGACAAGCTTATGTAAACCTTACTATTGTATAGGTAACCTATGCCTACACCTTAGTGGGTGGGGTTTTATATATGGCCATGTTAAAACACTTACAAATTAAACTAATTAGAATCTAACTTTTAAGACATTACGTGTCAAGTGATAAATATTGAACAATTTCTTAATAAAAAAAAGCGATCAAATCAAAATATTTTACATAATCTGTATGTTTTAAAGTCGTCCAAAAATATGTCAAATAGAAGAAATTCAACAAAAAAAACGCATCATGAGCAGAACCAGGCACAATAATTCTGAGACAAATAATTTTTTTTCAATATTTTAACAAGAGAAATTTAAACTAACTTTAAAACTAGAACTAGAAAACTTTATACTTTTTAAAGTGTTTACACCTTTATGCCTGTAATATCCAAATGTCTGAGTTACCTTGTGTCACGCGACATTATTAATATCCTTATTTTTTAAAATTATATTTGCATGTTTTTTTTTCTCCATATCTTTTTTTTCTTTATTCTAGCTGGAAGCTATTTATTGGTTTATCTATTATCTTCTAGATATTCATTTGATTTTAATTTGAAAGAACAGGCTACTTTTCGTGTTTTTTAATCCTGTCTGTAAAAAAATTCTATGATCATTACATACACAAATACAATTCTAGTAAAAAGTACAATTATAAATTTTAAGGCTTTATTTATTAAATTAATTCATCATGTATTCCTGTTTCGTTTAGGATAAATATATTAAATTAGACCAAATAACTGACATCTACAATTATTGATATGCAACCTGCTTCCTCGAGTAGTACAAAATAAAAATAAAAAATAAACTGAACTTTTTCATAACAGCTAATAGGATACATTTTAAGTATATTTATACACGTATATTTTCTTGTTTCAATCATATTAAATAACCTCCATAATCGGAGTTTATTATTATACTTATTTGCCTGTCAAAAGCTATTAATTCTATTATACAATCTAGACATTTATAAAAAGTATAATATATAAAATTAATATACATTGCAATTATAGATAATAAGTTTTAACGCTCTTTTGAGTTTGAGAACAGATGTATTGGGACCTTGAAACAATATGATTATACGTATTAAAAAAAAATCTATTTTTAAAATTGAATTTTGTTTTTTTTTGGCGCCCATGTTGATGACGTATAAATGAACAGCTGTCACTAGTGTCAAAAACTGATCATTTGTAACACTAACAGGTTATTTTACTAATGATTTTTTATGTAATTATCGGTAATATCTAGATATCTTTAGGTTTGTTATATGGCAATGGCAACACTTTTGTTTTTAGGAACTAATATTTATTTCTAATACTAAAATTACAATTTAGAAATGAAATAGAAATATAATAATACAATTTAACTTAGAAGATACTGTGGTTATGAATTGACTTACTAGACTAACTGTGAAATGGGACAACATCATCTTAAATATACTATTGGTTTTGGAGAGGGGAACACATTAAGGGATACAAGTGCGTGGGGATAGGGTAAGTGGTTACAAGGTCTGTGTGCCTGTTTATATTTATTAATGTTTAACAATATTATCTAATGTATATAATTAGGAAGTTGACTTTATATTTATTAATGTTTAACAATATTATCTACTGTATATAATTAGGAAGTTGAATACTATTACATAGTGTAAATATATGGTTAAGTTATAATCTAACAATTACATAGAGTTATATAATCTAACACCTTCCCCCTTAGAACAAAGATTGGGCTATTTTGCCCGATTTTTGAGGACTTGAAGTTCTGGCTGTGTAGTCTTCGTCTTCGGATGGGCACGCTGTTACAGCAGTATTGTTGAAGTCCGTCATCGGTATAGGTAAATGGACTTGCTGTCGCCTTTGAGATCGGTCAAAACAATTGTTGAATATCTGGATACAGTTGGCGTCGCTACGATGTGCGGGTCTTTTGCGGAATAATTTAAATATATTTATGTTGCAGCATTTAAGGCAGATGAAAAATAACAATATGAAGCCAATTGCGAGACTTATAAATGAGGAGCTCGATGAGTTTTTGTCGATGAAATTTTCTTTTTCATTAAGTTGCTGTGTATGAATTTTTAATTCTTCTTTTATCGTATTTAACGAATCTAGCGGAATGTTATTTATTTTGATTGGCATTAATTCTGGTATTTTTTCTATGTTGAAATCATTTTCTAAGCACAAAGTTTCTAGGTCTACTGTAATTATGGGATGACTGATGTTGGAGGATGTACTGCTTTCTGTTAATAAGGTTGTTAGTGCTGTATATAATTTACAGCCTTCTTCTAAGGAGATGATTCCTGTTCCGAATATTTCTCCGTGGCTTGTTTTATCTTCACATTCTAGTGCATATGGAGTTCTGTAGCGTAAAATGAAGATCCATTTGTTCGATTTTAATTTTTGAAACGTGTTGATATTGGCGGAGAAAGTCGTAGTTTCGCAGATTTCTGGAACGCTTCTTGAAGTGGTCGACAGAATTGCTAGTTCACAGATAGGTCTTGAGTTGACGTTGTATATTGTGAATTTGCAGACTGCGGTGTTTGGTGCGATTGTCTTGCAGCTATCTAATGAGTTTGTAGTCACGTACTGTTGTCTAGTAGTGCTGGTGGCAATGTATGTTTGCTCGGGAAGTATGGTGGAATATAAGGAAGAGTCGGGATGGAGAATAGGAATAGAGTAAACGTGATATAAGGTGAATTTGTCATTTTTTACTAAAGGGAAGTCTAATATGTATACGAGTTTGTTCATGTAAATGTAAGAAGTAATGGAAGCTGATTCGAGAATTTGGTGAATATTGCTTAAAGTTATTGGTGCTACGAGATTCTGATTGGATCTGGCTGGACTGGTTGATAATAACTCTTTGTATATGCGAAAAGTAGAAATAATGGAAGGGTGAATAGCGCCCGATTTGATAAACAATATACTACTAATTATATCATCTATATCTTGTTCTAGTGAATTTATTGCTTCGAGGATTTGTATAGATATAGAAGAGACTTTTTCGGAAATAGTAATATTAAATAAAATTTGGTTAGTGGAGTTAAAATAAGAACTGATCTTAACTAGATTTTCGTTAATTCGGTTTTCGTCATAATTAAGTCTTAAAATAGTTTCGTTGAAATTTGTAATAGTTGAAGAAATTATATGCAAATGTTGTTTAAGTATATCGTTCGCAGAAATTTGTTGCTTTTCAAGAAGTCGGATACATTCGTCGTAATGTTTAGCATCTTTAGCATCTAGTGTGCCGATGAGCCATTTTAATATTGTACTAAAGCCGTCTAAAAGTTCACGCTTTGTTCTTTTATTACTAGTATATAAGTTCAGTTCGTCGAGTCTAGTATCTATTTTATCTAAATTAACTTTAATAAAGGAACTAGTGGTTATTACGCTTGGTAAGCTAGGGTTACGTGATATAAGACTTTGGAAGTTATGAACGAGACGTTTGAGTGAGTCGTGAGATATAAATAAAGGATTTAGATCACGATAGATAACAAATTTCCAAGAACCATCTGTAATTAGAATATCACGGATATTTTCGAAATATAATCCCGAGTTAGAAGGGATAGGAAGGATTTCGGTATTACCAGTAACGAGAGTTGTGGAGTACCTGGAATAATTAGTTAATTCGATTACTACCTAATTTATAAGTTGTGTAAAGATTTTCAATATAAATGTAAAGTTTGTATAAAATAATGTAAAATATTAATTAAATTAAGGAACAGATTATAAACTAAAATAGGGATTATTCACTAACGAGATGAAATAATTATAATTTATAATTATATTTATAATTTATTTTTGATTGAATTGATTGAATGGATATTACTATTTTCGGGTATTGGAATAGGATTAGCCATGGATGTAATTACCTTGAACTTAAATTAATACTATATATACTATTACTTATTTTTAAAGGATAAGAGACATTATTAATTTAGTCTAATCGCATAACGGTCGTAAACGATTAGCATGCACTAATTGAGTTTTACCGGATTTTCGTATAATATAGTTTTCATTAAATCCTAATCTAACTATATCGTAAGGTCCGTCCCATTTATTATCTAAGTTATTGGGGTTAGGTACCTTGAGCATTACCTTATCGCCTATATTGAATTTTGCTATGTTTTTTATATTGCTGTCATAGCGTTCTTTAGCTTTCTCTTTCATTTGATCTAAATTACGTTTAGCTACGTCGCGTGAGATTTTTAGTTTTTCGGTTAAATCGTTTAAATAATCGTGTGTAGTATAGTCGTTATTTTCTTTGAGTGAAGATAAAGTTCGAGGTTTAAATCCGAAGAGAAGTTCATGAGGTGTAAATCCTGTAGATCGGTTCACAGATGTGTTATGACACATGACGGCGAATGGCACTATTTGATCCCAGTTTGAATTATTTCGTTTGTGATACATTCTTATGTGATCACGAAGAGTTGCGTGGAAACGTTCTAGGGAGCCATTCGTTTGAGGATGATACGCAGTGCTAACTGTATGAGTGGAGCCAAGAATTTTCATTAATTGTTTGATAATTGTGTTAACAAATTCTGTACCTTGATCGGAATGGAATCTTTTAGGTATACCATAATGTTGGCAGAAGCTTAGTAGCGTTTTTGCTATAGTCGTAGCTTGTTTATCAGGTATAGGGTAAGCTTGAACAAATCGGGTTAAGTCGTCTTGTAATGTTAAGATGTATTTATTATGTTCGTTGGTGATGTCAGAGTATGAGACTAAGTCAATAGTTACGCGTTCGAAGGGTTCAGTGGAAGAAGAAGTAATTACCATTGGTGCTTTATAAGTTCGTCTTTGAATTTTATTACGTTGACAGATTTGACAATTGTCTATGTATTCTTTGATAGCGTCAGTCATACCTTTCCAGAAATATTCGTCCCTAATTTTACGTGTCGTTTCTATCACGCCTCGATGGCCTGATAGAGGATCGTCATGAAACGTCTTTAAGATGTTAGGAATTTCTTCTGGTTCTGGTGTCTTGACTTTATTTTCACATATAGTAATTTTACAATTATATGTGTCAGCAAGATAAGCAGTGATATGTAACTGTTCATTGCCTTCGAGTTTACAAGTCTTGTCTGTTTTAAGATCAGGAATATAAAGTGTTTCAAGAGTGTTGTTGTGTAAGCAATTTAAAAGTGTTTTAAAATAACTTTCAGCGTCCCACGGGTCGTAATAAGTGGGCCTTGAGCACCCAAATATAATGTTTTGGTTTTTGTTGGAAATCAATAAATCAGTATCGTAAAGTGTGCGTTTTTTGTTGATGTATGGGTCCACTTGAGAGCATTTAGAGATTGCGTTGTTAAAAATGTCATGTTTATCTGAGAGTTCACATGAAATTGGAATTAAAATGTTTTTGTGTCGATCGTCTAAGAGGTTATCCGGAGAGATTTGGAGATTTGGAGTGTCGAAGTTGTAGTGAGAATTTTCTGAGAAGTACTCATAATTTATTTGTAAGTAATCTTCAGATGTGTTGGTTGGATTTTGAATTGTGTTATCGGGTATGTCTATGTTTGTGTTTAAAATTGAAGGTCGCGAAAGGGCATCAGCGTTCGTGTTGTTCTTCCCTGCTTTATAAATAACTTCGTATTCGTATTCCTCGAGTTTAAGGCGCCATCTTACTAAACGACTGCCTGGATCTTTGATCGAGAATAACCACGTAAGAGGTTTGTGGTCGGTAACTATTTTAAACTTTCTTCCGAATAAATAAGGTCGAAAGTGTTTAACAGCCCAAACTATAGCTAGCAATTCGCGTTCTATTGTTGAATAATTTGATTCGGCTTTATTAAGAGTTCGGGATGCATATGCGATGGGTAGATCTTTATTTATTTCGCCTTGAGATAGAACTGCACCAATAGCGTGTATCGAAGCGTCAGTAGTCACAATAAATTCTTTAGTGAAGTCGGGATATTGTAGAATAGGAGGACTAGTAAGTAGATTCTTACATTCGTCGAATGAATTTTGTTGAGATTCACCCCAAACAAAAGGGACATCTTTTTTTAGTAAGCTAGTGAGAGGTTTTGTGATTTTACTGAAATTAGAAATGAAGCGACGATAATAGCCAGTTAGGCCAAGGAAAGCTTTTATGTCTTTGCACGATTTAGGAATAGGGAATTCTTTTACAGCTTTTATTTTGTCGGGATTTGGTTTGACACCTTCATTTGAGATAATGTGTCCTAGGTAAGCTACTTCGCGTCTAAGAAATTCGCACTTATCGGGCTGGACCTTAAGATGGTATTGCCTGAGCCGTGAGAATACTTCGCGAAGCTTCTGTTCGTTGTCCTCTAAATTAGACGCAAAGATAACGATGTCATCAAGGTAAACAAAACACCTTTCACCTTGAAGACCAGTCAAAACAGAGTCCATAACGCGTTGGAAAGTAGCCGGTGCATTTTTTAATCCAAAAGGCATTCGTTTATATTCATAATGCCCGTAGGGTGTGCTGAAGGCAGTTTTAGGTATATCCTTAGGGTCTAATTCGAGTTGATGAAATGAAGAGGCCAAATCGATCGTCGTGTAGTACTGAGAGTGACCTAATTTGTCAAGTATGTCTGTGATATTTGGAAGAGGATAACTATCGCCTATGGTTACATCGTTCAGTCGACGATAGTCGATAACTAGACGCCACTTTCGTTTACCTGAGGCGTCGAGTTTTTTAGGGACAACCCAAATCGGGCTACTCCATGGAGAAGAGCTCGGTCTAATGATATCTTGCTCTAATAATTTATGAACTTGACTCTTGACTTCGCTCTCATGGATTTGTGGGAACCGATAAGTTTTTGTGTGTATAGGAGTGTCAGTTGTGGTCGTTATCTTATGCTTGGTGTGGTTACTAAAAGTTAAATTATCACCCTCGAGAAAAAATATGTCTGAGTATTCTGCTACGATTTTATTTATAGATAGAGATTCTTCGGCGTTTAAGTGTTCTCTTCGTATTGAAGAAAGGACCTTGTTCTGTCTATCAGTTTCGGATATTATATTAAAATTATTTATTGGATGTTCAGCGTTGTCAATTATTTGTTCGTTAATATTAAAGGGCATAAGTTCGAGAGTGGGAATGGTAATAATTTCATCGGTTTTATTTGTGTTTACACATGTGATTAGGAATGAGTTGTTTAAGACATTAACTAGTGCGTTGGGAATGACAATACCATTACCTAATGATTGTTTTTCGACTAATGCAGTTCCGGAGTTAAAGTTGTTTGATTTACACATAATTACGGTTTCAGAGCGTCCATTTAGTACTTGCTTATCTGGAGAGTTACTTAAGTTGGGAATTTCATTAATAAAATGAAGTTTATATGATTTGTCACGTAATCTCATAGTTCTAGACTGTACATAGAGATGGCAGTTAAATCTAGACATAAAATCGTTACCTAGAATACCATCTGCTTTAATATTTAGGTCAGCAACGTGAAACTTAAATTTTGGTAAATCATCTAAAGATATTTCAGCAGTACCTGAAGTGAAAATTGAGGATTGAGTGCTAGATATGCCTACAATAGATACGATATTAGATTTGTTTAAATAAGAAGATCCTATTTTGCTATTTTTAATAACTGAAATTCCTGCTCCAGTGTCGATTAGTAGAGTGACTGGTTTTCCTTCAATGTGAAAAATACAGTGTAGTAAATTTTCCGATGGAACGTCGTTTAAAGATGAAATAGCAAATGATTCGATGTTAGGTTTTGATTTAGGTTTCGGTTTGGGTTTAGGTTTTGATTTAGGTTTCGATTTGTTAGTAGATTTTGAGTTTAAGTAATTAGAATTTGTGTTTGAGCTAGTAGAATTAGAATTGGAGTTAGTAGGATATGAATTAGTAGAATTAGAATAAGAATTTATACTATTTAAATGAGTAGATGTAGTAGGAATTGAATCAGTGGAAGAGCCATGAGTTTGGGGCTGGTTACCCTGTCCGTTTGGCTGAGTTATAATTGATTTAGTAGGTGTAGAAATGGGACTAGAAATAGTTTGAACAGACGCGTCTCTAAATTGTTTTTCATGATTACTAACATTTTGTATCGGCGCGCTGTGAGATTTAACACGTTCTCTTAGAGTTGGAGGTCGTTCAAGCTCTGTGCTAATGTTTGATTTGACGTGGGTGAGCAAGTTAGTGGGGCGATTTCCGACGAATTGCTCATTTCGTCGGTCGCCTTGCAGTTTAAATTATTTACTTGTGCAGAAGGCGCGGGAAGAGCGCGTTGAAGCTGGCTATGACGTAAATTATTATTATAGGCTCGTTTACGACACTCAGTTATTACGTGACCCGAATTCTTACAATAATTACATAATTTTTGTATTGATGTACTAGGATTATTCATATTTTGACGAGGTTGGTTTAGTGGTAGAGGTATTCGATTATTAGGTGTATAATTACTACGGAGTGGTGTTGATCTGTTTGTATTAGGGTTCATCGGTCGAAGGGATGTTATACGAAATAGGGATTGACGTGCGTAATTCATTGCGCGAATTTTATCTTCCTGAATCGCGAAATGTCCAGCTTCGTTTAGCGTACTAACGTCTTTCGTTCTAAGCATTATGCCTATGTCAGAACTCAGACCGTTTACGAAAACGTTTAAGGCGGTTTCTTCTGTAGTTGCTAAACGTCCCGGTAATGTTCTATCAGATATATCGGCGTTTAATTTTTCCACTATTTTACTTCGGCATAAATCTACTCTGTTAAAATATTCTGTAATACTTTCGTTGGGTTTTTGAAAGAGAGATTGTAGTTCTAAGCTGAGATGTGCAATAGTTTTAACGTTAGAGAATTTGTTTATCAAAAACGAACGCAATTCGTTCCATGTGTTATATCGTTTACAATGTATATCTGGTGCACCTGCACCAGTGATATTATTTAACGCGTAAACTAAGAGTACTTGTTTTTTTTCTTCAGTGGCTAGATTAAAAGCGGAATCACATGAACGAATGAATCTATATATTTGGTCATTGATATTTGTGTCGAAAGATGGTATTAGTTTTAATAATGTTGCGATATCGAGTGACATTTTATGTATATTTGATTGAGCGAAAGAATTTGCAAAGAAAGTAGATAAATTACTATATAGTTAGTCAGTTGATTCGTCTTTAATTTGATTTATCATTGAATTAGTTAATAGAATTGGAAAATAAAATAATTAAAATAGAATTAGGATTAATTTGAGGTCTTAGGAAATATAAAAATAGAGTTAGGAATTAGGAGAGCAAAACAAATTATGCCACTTACCACATTAACAGTAATAACTGGACTCGCATGGTTCGGCGAAGTTCTTTAAAAGCCTACGGCTACCGCTACGTCGTTGTTTCCTGTCTGCTAGGCGATGCTGTCCTGATGACGGAGACTTGACGCGCGTTTCCTTCGTCTTACTGTTTGCGAAGATCCTACCGACTGCGCCAAATTGTTATATGGCAATGGCAACACTTTTGTTTTTAGGAACTAATATTTATTTCTAATACTAAAATTACAATTTAGAAATGAAATAGAAATATAATAATACAATTTAACTTAGAAGATACTGTGGTTATGAATTGACTTACTAGACTAACTGTGAAATGGGACAACATCATCTTAAATATACTATTGGTTTTGGAGAGGGGAACACATTAAGGGATACAAGTGCGTGGGGATAGGGTAAGTGGTTACAAGGTCTGTGTGCCTGTTTATATTTATTAATGTTTAACAATATTATCTAATGTATATAATTAGGAAGTTGACTTTATATTTATTAATGTTTAACAATATTATCTACTGTATATAATTAGGAAGTTGAATACTATTACATAGTGTAAATATATGGTTAAGTTATAATCTAACAATTACATAGAGTTATATAATCTAACAGGTTCACCCTTAGTGTTAAATAAAAATTGTAACGCTCCGAAACTAATTCAATATTTCGTGTTTACTTTTTAGGTTAGAGCAGTTTTTTTTTTCTTTTATTAATCACCGATTTTATTTAATATCCATACTCATATATTAATGTGATGTTTTAATACTAATTTTTTTCATGTTCTAGATGCATTTTGCATGATATATTATTATATTTAATGAGGATCGATGTTTTAATTTATTTTATCTTGATTATGATCAATATTTATGATGAAGGTGTGGCAGTGAGAAGGGTCCAAGATATGTAATGTCATTTTTAATCTCATAATCTAATTAAATTACGACGTCCTGCCTAAGCTCCAAAAGTCTACATGAATTTATTTTATTTATTTTGCTGTTTAGTAAAAGTAAACATAATATGAATCATTTCAAATTTATTTAGTTATTGATTATAAATATTATTTTATTTTAGCATAGCTGTTCTTTTAGGCGAGTTCACAAGAAACAGGGTCATTTGTATTTTTAAAAATATGTATTTGTGGGTATTTTTACTAATATTTGATTTATTTAATAATCAAACCACGCGCTGGTAATTTATCATTTATGTATACCTATTTGACCGAATGTCTTGTCCACATTATACCAATATTTAACATTCGTACAAGCTTATAAAGTTTGCTATAACAGATCTTTTGATTTGTCCATCTTTTGTCGGAGTTGTGTTTATTTTGAAGTGGCTTAGATTAATGGCCAGCCAAGGTCTATGAACGTGATCTAGTTTCGAGGTCGAGATACAAATCAAGTACATTGCAAACATAATTCACTCTTCCATCCAATACTATCGACATAAATCTAAACATAATCGATAACGATGATAAATATCGATAAAGAAAAATAGAACCTTCATATCGGCTTTTAATCCCCTTTATTACGAAATTTTGGCCGAAGAAACTGAACTGAAATCAAAGAAAACAATCCCAATAGATAGCAAAGTCCTTTTTTTAAATTAGTAATTATCGCGGTAGCCCAGTGGCCCAACACCTAGCTTCTGAATCGAGAAGTCGCGGGTTCGAATTCTGGCTCACACCAATGACTTTTCGAAATTAATTTGAAAGTTATGTGTGATAAATATCGATGACTGACAACTTTGCGCCCGGTATGGCAATAGGTTCGCCACCTATTCCATTTGGGACGTAAACATAACGGCGAGACGAGGCTTAACAGCCGCTGCCTACACCTTCGGGTAACAAAAGGCGTGAAGTTATGTTATGTTATAAGTATGTATTTGCAAAAGAAAAGTATATATGTATTAATATCTGTTATCTAGTATCCATAGCACAAGCATTTAGTTGCTTAATTTGGAACTAGAGGGCGTTGTGTGGTTTGTGTCCAAGATTATTATGTATTTAAGTAATAATTATTACACATAACTTCCAAACAACTCCAGGTCCCTTCTAATCACTGAGTTATCCAGGCATCTGCTATTTATAATAAACACTGTCAAAACAAGTCTCTCCAACACCTCATCAATCAAATCTTGGAACTCAGTTTTTTATTGCCAAATATATCAACTATAATTATGTATGGGTCTATCCAATTTTAAAATAGCAATGGCCCAAAAGTAAAAATAAACTTCGACAATTTTTAAAATTGTATGCAAAATAACTTTTTTTTTCATTCCACATAAACCTTCTCGGAAACCGTGTGGACTTTTTTGATCAACGCAGAGTTTGGACCAAAAAGGTTTTAATCAAAGATTGCTTCATATACATATAACTAAACAAACTTTTTTATTTATTTTAATGTTTACATTTATTTAAATTGATAAAACTAGGTCTTTAAAAAATATATAATATTAAAATCAATTGATGTAGATTGATCTATACTTTTAATGGATTTGAACAATTTTTTATAACATTAGAACCTATGACTTATATTTCTTTTTTGACTCACCCACTTGGTGTTACAAGTTTTTTTTTGCCCAACACTAAATTCCAATCAAGCACATGATTTGCCCATTTTGTATATCAAATTGTAAAATAACAATAAATAATAGACATAATAATATATTTAAAAGAGTTCCAAGCGTCCACTTGAAATATAACTGGACATCATTACTTACGCTCACATCCGGATACTCTGTCGTAATACAAGTTCACTTTCTAGCTAAATAAGTATCTATAGGTACCTAATAATAAAATTGAAAGTGAATTGAGATTGACCGAATATAAGTTCTGCTATACCATACTATTCAATTAAACGTAAATACTACTGTCGGTTTAAATATTATTTGTTTCATCATGAAATTCGTAAGTATGCACATATATTTTTTTTACATACATGCATAACTTCACGCCCAATCCCATACAGAGTTGGCAGAGAGACCAACGCGCCATGAGGCACGATTCTTACCCGCCTCATTCGCTTCTTTTACTTTCATAATCTTTTCATACACGCGCGTCAATTTTCATGGATCCTAACATCACTTTCCTCCATAAATCGTTCTATTTGGTCATAGGTGTATCGAGGCCGTCCTCAACACCTGCTATATATATATATTTTTCTTTATATATAAACATATTTTAATGTTAATTAGGTATAGACATTTCCAGAAATGTAGGTGTCAGGATATCTTACCTAAGCCCTTGACTACACATGGTCTAATTATATTCTTAATAGTTTTATCGGTAGTTTTTTTTTTTTAGATATTATGGACAAGGCTAGACTAGGCAATAAAGCCTAAGAACGATAAAGCTAAGAACACATACAAGCCAACATCATCTATTGTTGATGTTCCTTCTAACTTAACCACCAACGAAAACATTCCCAAGAGGGTTGACGTCAGGCGGGTTTCCAGTCATAAAACCATAGCCAAATCTTTTGTCAACATGGATAATTTGAAAGGATGATATGTTGTGCCGACCTCACTTAGAGTGGGATACGGGTAGCAAAAATATAATGATAGGTAGAACTAGCTAGAGCAATGCTATGTGCCTATATAGGGTGCTTTTATATAACATAACTTCACGCCCTTTTCTACCCGAAGGTGTAGGCAGTGGCTATTAAGCCTCGACTCGCCGTTATGTTTACGTCCCAAATGGAATAGGTGGCGAACCTATTACCATACCGGGCATAAAGTTTTTAGTGATCGATATTTATCACACATAACTTTCGAAATTAATTTCGAAAAGTCATTGGTGTGAGCCAGGATTCACACCGGCGACCTCTGGATTCGTAAGCGGGGTGCTCGACTACTGAACCACCGAGACAGTTATACATATTAATTTATGAATAATTTCAATGAACGAATAGTGTCCCAATCATATGCAATGTGTCAAGTTTATTATTTTATTTGTGTGTTTTGTATTATCGCGTGAGGTCACTGATCTGTTCGATAGGTCTTAAACCTTTTATCTGTAATAACAAATGTTATCTTAAGAACTTACTTCGAGAAGAATTAGTAAAATTGGATATGTACTTATTGGCGATCGATAGTGAGTCATTTTTACTAAAATACTTACAATCTGAGTTTAAATACCTACACGTTATATTAAATTAGTTTGTTACTAACTTCACGCCTTTCCTTCGAGTAGAACTTGTTGCCAGCGGCTGTTCGTCGACTTGCCAGATATTATGTCCTGAATTAAATATGTGACGGACCCTATTGTTATACCTGGAGCACAGTTTTTAATGTGAGTCATCGATATTATTTATCACAATTAAATTTAGAAAAGTGAAGTCTGAACCAGGATTTGAACCCAAGAAACACAGAGACTGATAAATACAAATAAAATACGTAATATTTAAAACTACATACACTAGTTTAGCAATAACATGACATAACTTCACGACTTTCTACCCGAAGGTGTAGGCAGCGGCTGTTAAGTCACGCCATTAGTTTACGTCCCAAATGGAATAGGTGGGGAAACTATTGCCATACCGGGCAACTTCGAATAGTCATTGTTAAGTAATATTTAGGATAAATATTTAAATAATAATTTAATAACCATATAAATAATATATTGTTTATAATTCGACGACAATATAATTATATATTTTTGCCAAAACCCAGAATTGATCTTTACTAAAGTGATCTTTTTGAACAGGTTTCTTAAGTACCTACTCGGCATGGACATCATGAAATTTCGAACACGCACTGAAAACTTATATCTTATTTTATTTAATTATTAATAATATTAGAAACTTTAATATAAATGTTCTTGGCCGTTTCTGAATCCATAAGTCGTCGGTTCGAATCCTGACACTAGCTCACACCAATGACTTTTCAAAATTGTTTTCGAAAAGTTGTGTGACAAATATCGATGACAGAAAACTTTGTGCCCAGTATGGCAATAGGTTTACCACCTCTTCCATTTGGGACGTAAACACAACGGCGAGTCGAGGATTAACAGCCACTGCCTATACCTTCGGGTAGAAATGGGCGTGAAGTTATGTTATGTATGTATGTGTATGTATAATATAAAATATTTGTGTAAGTATTCGTGTATATGTTTACACCCGTACTATCAGGAAGTGTTGGCAGTAGCGTTATCTCTCCCTACGGAATTGGCGGTGTGGAGCCTATTGGCATAAATTATCTATGTTTTTTTTTCCTTTATTCAAGACAAAAAGTATATATCACACAAGTATGATCTATCAATCAGTCACGACGAACGTGAACTGCCAAAAAAAGTATATACATTTGCATATCAGATTAATTTATCGAAATAAAAACATTGCCATTAAAACATGACTAAAAAAAACAAATAATTAGAGATATTTAGCAAATTTTGCACTTAGATCCTATTAAATATTAGTTTTCCAATACCTATAGTAAATAGTTCTAGATTTTTTTTGGTTTATGTAAATCAATTCAATTAAAATATTTTTTTGATTTGATTATCCATTTTTATAATTAAGACGAATATTATCATTAGTTTTAACAACCTTCTAACAAGATACAGCCTTAATCATTCCGAATCATAAATATTGGAAGACATTACACTTCTCCTTGTTATTTAAACTTTGCGATTGCTTATGTCTGCCCTAAAAGACCGTAGTTTAGCTCAAAGTTTGTGAAAAATATTATTGTTTTTTTTAAGTTTTTTTTTTATTTATACAAACATAAACAGCCAGCAACTAATTGTACGTAAGCCATAAAAAAAAATAAGAAAAAAAAATTCAAGACCGACGTCTGATGAAGGATTTTGCTTGCTTCCTTGCAAAATAATAACTTATTAATGAAGTTGTAAACATTATCATACAGATTAAATCTTTTGACCATAAATTGAGTTACATGTTTTACAAAATGTGACATAGTAAAATACCCCCCAATAATATATATGTACAAATAATCAAGATTATGATAGCGAAATGATGTCTTTTTACTAAATACAAATGAGTAAATATACACTACAGTACCAGAACAACATTTTTTTTACAATTTTTGTCCATTTGTGTGTTTATTTCAGCTCAGCTCTGAATCGGCTAGGCGTTTTTGACAGGTTTCCTCGCAGACTAAATCGCCGACACAGCTAGTTGAAAATAAATTCCAATAGTCGAATTTGGGAACATTCATAATATCGTGCTAAACCTAATTTTGCAAATATAAAAATTCCCTCTTTATAATATTAGTATAGATTTATATTTCGTCCAAAAACATGATTTAAGTGATATTTTTTACATTTCGCAAGGTCGGCGACAGACAGGCTAGTCTCGCCATTTGGCATTCTATATTCGAGACTACTATCAAAATGACGTACTATACAAACAAATGTTCAAAGTAGGAGAAAATCGACCTCAAAGAGTTTTATTACATACA
The DNA here is from genome assembly GCA_905147225.2 of Euproctis similis. Taxonomy (NCBI): domain Eukaryota; kingdom Metazoa; phylum Arthropoda; class Insecta; order Lepidoptera; family Erebidae; genus Euproctis; species Euproctis similis. The sequence continues at coordinate 11,754,905 of LR990119.1, forward strand.
AACAGGTGAAGCTAATAAAAGCGTATTAAAAATATATCTACACTAAATGCCTTTATATTATTAACAAATAACTTTTGAGAATTATCAAATTAAAAACGCTTAAAATTCTGCTCATCTCAACGAAGATCTCTCCTTTTCTCCGAAGCTTCTGAATTTTAATGGCTCAATACGCATCAATGATTATTCAGAGATCTTCCGTCATAACTATCGTGGACTAAACAAATTGTGGCCGTTAAATAGTATTGGGATTATTTTTTCGATGACATGGGCTAGAAAAAACTGTCTATAAAGCCAAAAGAAACTTTATTTTCATAAGTCTTCACAGACACTTAAAAATAGTTAACAATTACAAAAGTTATGCTTATTATTTTTAACACAGCCGCTTGAGGAAAGTTTCTCCGTGAAACAAGAAACATATCCACATATAAAATGCGCAAATTTGTATAAAAAATATATCACTTACCCACGTCATATTTCTATTGTAAATTCTACTTCTTTGGATGCCTCTCCATTACTGAAGGTTAGCAGTCATCTCCTTGAATTTGTTCCTGTCATTATCTAGAGCAAACAATTGTTCCCCGGTTTCAATACCGGTCCACCCTCTGATGCTTCGTAGCCATGATAATTTTCTTTTGCCTGACTTTCTTTCCTTTCATTATAGTACACAGCGGTCGGTAATTGTCTTGCTAAAGACAGGTGACCCAGGTATACGACTTTTATAGTTCGACTCTGGTTTATAGTTCGAACAAGCTCCATACTCTTGGCCATTATTGTAATTTATGTTACCTTATCATCACAACAAATTTTATTGATAACTCTTGATAATATTTCATGATGTCAGTAGGCTTGAAAGCCGACTAGCGAGTATGACAAGAATTATGAAGATGTCTGTAAGAATCGTGACTTCTGGCGCTATATTCCCTCTGCATACCACGCAAGGGAATAGCGTGAAGTTATGTCTGTATATACATGTGTATGAAAAAGCCAATCACTTATCCTTACCAAGCGTATCTACAAATTACTACAACCACTAAGTACATAGATCAAGATATCTCGTGCAGATATAATGGTAACTATAAAATTTCGCGCAATGCCGCCTCTATTCGTTGTTATCAATCAATTTATCTGACTACACCAGCAAACATGCCAGCCAAGATTTGTTGACCGACCAACTACCAGTCAGGCCGGTTTGAAGCACTCAATGGACCGCACGCCATTCAATGTTACTTTACTAATGTATAGACAGTTATATATTATTATTTGCGAAACATATAATGCTAGTTGACCGCACGAATTTCGTACAGCTATATTAAATACTTTTCCTTACTGCTCCGCTCTGCTCGTTCATAGCGTAATGTTAAAGTCTTCTTCAGTAAATGGGCAGTACAATGCAACAAGATTTTTTCAATTCGAACCTGTATTACTTGAGATTAGCGTATTCAAACAAAACAAATAAACTCGTGGCATTATTTGAAATATTGGTAGAGATGTGTGTTTTATTTATTCATTTTATATTAGACATAAAACTAGTTATTTAATTTTTTTTTTCAGTTTACATTTATTAATTTTTTGTTTTGTTTTGTTAACAGGCGGGACTTTTACATACTGAGCAAGGTGAATATTGGATCGAACCCTCAAATCAGTTGCCCACTGATAGTTCAGGATCCAGGCCGCACGTCATATTCAAGAGATCAGCTGTCGATAAAGTTGAAGCTTACCATAGAGCTAAAAGGGAGATAGACAAAAGAAATAATATTAACAGTCATACAAATAGAAATAGATACAAGAACAATCAGATTTATAATAATAATAGTAATAAGCGGCAACGAAGCAAGAATAATCAAAGATTTCGCGAAAGCAAAGAAGTTATGGATAAAAGAAGACGCGACTATTTAGAGCAAAGACGAAAGAGAATGCAACTATTGAGACAAAATCCGACCGAATACAGAAGACAACAAGCGAACCTGCGAATGGAAGAGAGAAGAAGACACTATTATCCAAGGAGTAATTCATTAGAAAATAGTAGGTCAGACCACTCATCATCATTGGAATCTAGGAGTAGAAACAGAGCAAGCGATGAGCAAAGATTGCAACGCGCCAGAAACCGAAGACGCAGACGAAGAACGACAAACTGCGCCACAAAACAACCTTCATATTTGTGGGGAAAACAGAATTTGGAAAGACGAGAATCACATCGACTAAACAAGGGCAAAGTATGTATATGTGTCAATGATATTTTTTTTATTATAATCTAAGATTCTATCTGAAATAGCTCACTTTATAGAAATTTTAACGTTAACACACTTTCCTGAACAAATTAAACGTGTCCTTGCGGAAGGTGATGTTAGGAAACTTAAAGAACGCCGAGCGTGTTTGACAAGAGTTATGAAAGTCGAAGAAGTGAGTGAACTGTGTAAGAATCATGGCGTGAATTATGGCGCTCTGTTTTCTCTGCCTAACCCACGAGGGACTTGACGTGTAGTGAAAAATACTTTGTGGATATTAAAAATGTATTTATTTACAGCAGAATCAGCGATATCAGCATCAAACGAACGCCTCTCGTCCGATCAATCCTGAAAATGTGAGACGTTCAACCCGCTCCGTCAGCAAACCGCGTCACGTGGAGGTTCTCCTGGTCGCTGACAAATCTATGTCCTCGTTTCACAGCTCGGGAAATTTACAAACTTATCTTCTGACAATTATGAATATGGTAAGTAACAATGAAATAATATATCTTTATCCATCCTTATTATAATTTTATTTTTGTACGTGTTTACTCCACTGGTTGAATTTTACCGTCCCGAATTAGGTGGTCGGAATCGGCCACATTTTTTAGTTAGTGTAACTACATATACAATACGATAAAAATCAGAATTGTCTTTCATAATTTTGTTAAAATATCTTATGTTAATTCATTACTAACTAATATTTATATGTTGACATGATCCAAAAATCCCAAGGAGGGTTGACGTCAGGCAAGCGGCAGTTATAAAACCGCAGCCAAATCTTTTGACAACATAGATAATTCGAAAGGAAGACATGTTGTGCCGACCCCACTTAGAGTGTGACAAGGGCAAGAAAATGATGACAGTTGATATTGTTGTCCAGGTTTCATCGCTGTACATGGACCCGTCGATTGGAAACTACATAAAAGTCGTCGTGGTAAAGATCATCCTAGTGGAAGATATTGACGCGGCATCAGAACTGGACGTGTCTACTAACGCCGACCTGACTCTGGCATCGTTCTGCAGATGGCAACAACAACTAAACCCTGAAGACGACACTCATCCCCATCACCATGATGTCGCTATTCTTGTGACCAGACAGGATATCTGCAGCCAACATGATGCTCCTTGCAGGTAAGCAGCAAATATTACTCTTACGTAACCTCACGTTTTTTTCTACACTAAGGTGTAAGCAGCGGCTGTTAAAACCTCTACTCGCCTAATCGTTACGTTATGTCCCAAATGGAATAGCTGGCGAACCTAATGTCGTTATACCGAGCGCAAAGTTAATATTCATCGATATTTATAACAAACAACTGGCAAAAAGAATTCTGAGAAATCATTGGTGTGTGTCCGTAATTGAACCCACGATTTCTGAATTGGTAGTAGGGAGCTCAAACACTGTACCACTCTTACAATACCTAAGACAAATGTTATTTCAACAAAATATTTAAATTATATTTATTTAAATTATATTTAAATTCTGCTTTACGCAGATGACGCCGTGCTTCTAGCCGAATCGCCGTCGGACCTGCAAACACTAGTTACTACTATGAAGGATGATTGCATGATTAAAGGCTTGCATTTGAATGCGACGAAAACGAAAGTTATGGTGTTTGAAAGGGAGGAATCCAGAACGGATGCAAGGATAACGGTTGATGATGTAGTGCTTGAACAGGTGAATGAAATTGTATATCTTGGATGCTCTTTTAGCAGGGATGGAAGGTACACCGCGGATGTAGAAAGACGAGTGGCGATAGGATCTTGGGCGCAAAAAACATTAGCAGAAAAGTCCACAATGCAGTCCTAATCCCAACGCCAACTTATGGAAGCGAGAGCTGGGTATGGCAGAGTGTGCATGAAAGTAGAATAAACGCGGTAGAAATGAGGGCACTGCGCAAAATATGCGGAGTGACTCTCGCTGGCCGCGTAGAAAACAAGGAAGTAAGGAAGGGAATTGGTTTGAAAGAGAGTGTCGGTGTAAAAGTAAGAAAGGGCATGCTCCGATGGTTCGGACATGTAGAAAGAATGGATGATGCAAGACTGACTATGCAGATATACAATGCAAAAGTAGATAGATGTAGGAGTCGAGGACGGCCAAGACACACATTCCATGACCAAATAGAACGTGTTCTGGAGGAAGGTGTTATTAGGAGCCTCAAAAACCGGCGCGCGTGCATGAAAAGAGTTCTGAAAGTCAACGAAGCGAGTGAGGCGTGTAAGAATCGTGCCTTATGGCGCTCTGTTCTCTCCAAGCAAGGGATTTGGCGTGAAGTTATGTACGTATGTATTAGGGTTCATCCCCGGGAACTCCCGGGTCGAGAATTAACGGGAAATCGTTGGGCTTTGTTCCCGGGAAATCTAGCTCGAGAATAATCGAGAATTCGAGAAATTATAATAATATTACTCACATTATTATTTTTCAATACATTCATTATTTTTCTTGTTTATTAGATATTATTTTTGTTTTCAAGTTTTTAGTTGATTTTATTCTAAATAATCAGCCAAAATGGTGCTGTCATTATAATTATGAGTCTCATATTATTTCGATACAAGCTGTCCCGGCGACGTTTGTTTCGCCTCGGAAGCAATGATTTAGTAAAAAATAAGTATTACTGCTAGTAAATGGCCTGTCAAAATTGGTCGAGTCATTTCAGAGATTACCCGGAACAAACAGACAGACAAAAATTGTACACAAAAAAATAATATATATATATATTTTGGTGGATGTTACAATGTGTATATATTCATATGAATGTAATAGAAAGCAGTTATTTCAATTTTACAAATAGACATTTCAATAATTTTTCGGAAATTTTTTCGGAAGTTATGATGTGCGATAAATATCGATGACTGACATATTCGTGTCCATTAGGGCAAAAAGTTCGCCACCATTTGGGTCGAGGCTTGAAAGGCCGCTGCCTTCATCTTCGGGTTGAAAAAGGCGTGAAGTTACGTTACGTTTGGTACTTTTGTTTGAAATGGAAACCACTCAATTGTTGACGTTATTAGAACCAAATAATATGAGAAAATGTTAGTAAAAATAAATTTCTCGACAACCCGAGAAGACCCGAGAAATTAGCCTCGAGAATTCTCGAGACCCGAGAAATTGAAATGGTCGAGAAATCATGAACCCTAGTATGTATTGAAATAATACATTCATTTCAGTTAGTGCTTCCACGATGACGAATGGGTTATTTTCAGACAAATATAAATTAATAAATTTTGACTGTTCTTAACCATTTTCTTGGCCATAATATTCGTTAAATATTTCATGTTGCCATTATAGAATATTTTCAACATCATTAAAATTATTAATACTTACCTTAATAAGTAAATACTGGTCCAAAATGCGGTTCTTATTAAGAAAGATATAGCAAAAAAATTCACTTGAATTATTGCTTGATATATATATTTACTTTGCAACGTACTTTCTCTACAAGTTAGCAAAATTTATAACATCCGTAAAAGTAGTTTTACATGAAAGGCTTCAATTAATTGAGTAGGTTAGAAGATAAGAATTATCTTATATTCTAACATGATTAGCACGCAACTTGGCAGACATATAAATTATATGAAAACTCAAATAGAATAATTTTTAATTAACCAACTCGGTCCCAAATGGAATCGGTGGCGGAACCTATTCATTATATATATATATATTTGACGGGCCTCGTGGCGCATTGGTAAAACTACCGGCTGCAACAATGAGGTCGGAGGTTCGATTCCCACCCGTGCACAAATATTTGTGACAAACATGAATATTTGTGTGGCGTCTGGGTGTTTTTCTATGTATTATAAGTATGTATTTACAAAAGAAAAGTATATATGTATTAATATCGGTTATCTAGTATCCATAGCACAAGCATTTAGTTGCTTAGCTTGGAACTAGAGGGCGCTGTGTGTATTGTCTCCAAGATATTATTATATATATATCATTATTTATCTATCACACATAACTTCCGAAGAGAATATATATACATTATATAAACTATTACATTCTCACTTAATAAAGAAACAATTTAAACACAAACGTAAAATGAACACAACATTAACCACGTCAGAGGAACTAAGGCGAAGTACTTTTGTTGCGAACACCCTATTGGAACAAGGTCAATGGCAGCCAACAGGCGTGTGTTCAAACTAAATAAACAATACTACGCTGAGTAATACAACACGAGAATAGAACCAACACTTTCAATTTTTAATTGGCAACACCTGGTAACATTTGTGGGAGGCGCCCGTAATTATATTTTGCCAGTATCTTATGCACATCACTCGTTGATAAAAAAAAACAAACAGTCTCTAAAAGCACTGTAACACATGCTCATTATCAGCATGAGAGCATGCTAGTATCTAGCATGCTCTCGATACTAGCATGTGTGTACCTTGCTAGTAATGAGCATGCTTGAAATAATACATTCAGGAGCATGGTTGAAAATAGAATGCTTATTGACAGCAAATGACCCAAGGATGCTGATAATGAGCATGCTCTTTATTAGCATGTGTAACAGTACCCTAAATCTACGATTAGCTACTGATTTATAAAGAGGTGATTATAAAGAGTGCTTGATGCAATGTCTATGGGGCAATTGAAAAATACGGGAAACGAAATAATTACTATATATCGGTGCAGATTTGGTCTTTCGTCATAAGGTACCATCAAACTATTAATTCGTTTTATGCATTTAAAGCCAACACTTAATCTATACTACTGGAAAAAATTAAGGGATCAAAAAAAAATTCCATATTTTTCGGTAGTTTTCAACAGGCCGTAACTTTGAGAGAAATGGTCGTACAGGAAATAAAAAAAAAGCAAATTGTAGCTCCAAGTGTCTAGTTTTTGGATTAGAACTTCAAAATTTTGTAGCCTCCGCGGTTTCTGAGTAATCGTAGAAAAACCAGCAGCAAAAAAATTCTCAAAAATTTTTTTAGTTTTTTTTTTGGTCTACGGGCGTGGAAAAAATTTTTTTAGCTTAACCACCATAAGGATCGGATACTTTGTTCAGTTAGCTTTAATTTCTTTTTTTAAACACCCTGATATGTCCACTCCTCGCTGAGATATCGGTCTTCAAATGGAAAAGGATCTTTTTGTCTTTGATTATCGATATCTCAGCAACCAATGATCGCACAGAAAGTTAGAGGTGGGTTTCAAGAACTTAAATGAATTTCCCTTAACAGCTGTCCATTGTTTTTTCGAAAAAAAAAATGTTTTCGTTCTGTCACATGAATTTGAAAATGCAACAAAAAGGGCTTTTGGTGGTTTTTTGGAAAATCAAGCGCTGGATCGAAAACATTGAGGAAACCGCTAATGTTAAGTGTGCCTTTTACAGTTCAATATGTCCACAAAAACCCTACAAAGAATCAAATTAATCCAGCCAGCCGTTTTTTTGTTTCACTTGATCGAATTTTTGAAAAAATTAAAGGATCACGTTTTTTGCTCTGAAAAGCTCATAATTTTTAAAAATGAGAAAAAACAATTGTTTTTTTCGAGCTTTTTCCACATTATCGTTTCAGATGGTGCTTTTTCGAAAAAACAATGGACAGCTGTTAAGGGAAATTCATTTAAGTTCTTGAAACCCACCTCTAACTTTCTGTGCGATCATTGGTTGCTGAGATATCGATAATCAAAGACAAAAAGATCCTTTTCCATTTGAAGACCGATATCTCAGCGAGGAGTGGACATATCAGGGTGTTTAAAAAAAGAAATTAAAGCTAACTGAACAAAGTATCCGATCCTTATGGTGGTTAAGCTAAAAAAATTTTTTCCACGCCCGTAGACCAAAAAAAAAAACTAAAAAAATTTTTGAGAATTTTTTTGCTGCTGGTTTTTCTACGATTACTCAGAAACCGCGGAGGCTACAAAATTTTGAAGTTCTAATCCAAAAACTAGACACTTGGAGCTACAATTTGCTTTTTTTTTATTTCCTGTACGACCATTTCTCTCAAAGTTACGGCCTGTTGAAAACTACCGAAAAATATGGAATTTTTTTTTGATCCCTTAATTTTTTCCAGTAGTGTACAAGAAATTAGAATTAGGGCGTGCACATCTTTACGACAATTTCCGTTTGGTATAGGTAGAAGAAATCTGTGTCATTTACTTGATAAACTTTTATACATCTGTTACGTTTGCACGTCAAAACTCCTGATATGTATAACTTTTTTTTTATAAAACACAGTTGCTATGGTTATGAAAAGTGCGTTGCGATCTTCGCAATATCTGCGTTCATCACCTTCTGCGCTGATTTAACTATTCTTCTAATAAGCCTAAAGCCTTGCGGGGTAAGTAGAGAGATAGGTGTCTAACTATACATAGTACAATTGACCTTAACACAATTGCACACATTCCTCGGTGAACACCTGTCTTCGTATCATTTTTCTATATTACATAATGATATCAATATACATATAACTAAATTAAAACATAATACAAAATGTATAGGTATAAAGATGTTGGCAACTAGAATATATAAACAGATATTAGTTAGCTGGCTTGCAGCCGATGGTATTGTTTATAAATTTTGACAGCCACTCAAATAGATTTCACCTACTTACCTACATATATACTGTTATTAATTGTAATTAAAATAAACCATATTTAATATATTTACCTATATATTGAGTTTGCTTTTTATTTTTAAAGAGCCAATACTTTTTTTATTTACTGACAGACAGACTAATACGCGATGATTTTTAACTGTCATAATTTCGCGCCAAAATGATGAAACTTTACTTTTTATTTTCCTTTTTAAAATAAATTAAACAGGAGAGAATCAAATGTCTAGAATCAAACCTTTGTCGGTAGTTGATTTAGTTGACAAAATGTTTTATTTTTCTTAATATTTTATGAGCTCTGAGTGAGAGTGTTTTAATTTAGCATATCTAGTTTATGTCTCAGCAGTGATAGAGTTTTTGATTAGCTATTTTGTAGTGATATGCATATTGCGATGAATGAATTATGACGTGAATTTATCATTAAGTTATTTCATCAACAGTTACGAGTACCGTTGATCATGACGTTCCCAAAATACATGAACAGCAATAATTGGTAAACGACATGCCAAAATGCACCGCCCCTCGACAAATTGCTATTTACATAATTATCGCTTTTTTTGCTCGTGTATTTGCGAATCGCTAACGGCAGTGTAGGTACATGGCCACAAGTGGTCGGATCAAAAGTGCCGACACAACTCGATGTCAAGGACGTTGTACGCTTACAAATTGGCATTCATTATTTTAAACAAAATCTTATAACCATTAACTTATATAATTACAAGAAAAATTTTTGGTCAAGCCATGTTTTTTTTTTCACCGTATTGCACAACGTATATAATATGTCGAAATATAAATACACATTTATGGATTGAATTATGGTAAGATCGAATGTTGCGTCTATGAAGTGATTGTTCTTAAAAAAAAAAACTACTGCAGTTGACATATTCGCAGTCAATTCCTCTAGCACGAGGTCTCCAGTTTAGAAAATCTCGGTTTCAAATCCATCCACACATACACCAATGATATTTCGGAAATTATTGGTGAAAGAAATAATTGGGTGACTGATAAAATTGTGGCCCAGGCAATATATTTTATCCAAAAGCACGAAAAGTACTTTTCCTCGTCCACATTAGAAGATGTTACATCATTGACGTCACATTTTACTTTTTTTTTCAAGAATACTGCAGACAGGTAGCCTGCAAGATTACGCAAGTGATTAACCAAAACATTTTTATATCAACAAGACATAACAACTGTTTTTTTTACTAACCTGGATACCGTGATGATAAGCAGACGCTAGCCAGCTGTTACGTAACTTCCTACCACATAGATACCAAGATTATCTTTAGTTATTTCATTCATTCAGCAACACTATCTAGTTTTCTAGATAAAACATTCTCCAGAGTAATTTAAACTAGTTGAAAGATAATGTCTGTTGATTTGAATAGTTTTAAATTTGAATATTATATCTAGATCCACTACTGACGCAATTTATTTAAGTAATAAGATATAGAAACTTTTATTAAACAGCAATTACAGCAGCATTAACTAATTTACTCCGTCTGTTCTGCGGTTAATTCAGGATGGAATACGCCACAACAGCTTCTCTGGGCTTTTGGCAATTTGGGGTTGGATATTCTGCTACTTATATTCTTAAATGGTAGTTCTTCTTCTTATCCCATTTTCATATTGCATCTTCATACCCCAAGTATAATCCCATTTAAATTATTAAAATCTAGGGTATTCACAAACGCCCACGGACGCATGTCCAATACCAGGAATCAACATGCGCGTACCAGATTTTTGGTAGACTTTCCACATGAAAACCACTTCTGCCACATCAACCTCACAGAATCTAGAAAATAGCCTTCTCTTACTTGTGCATATATTTCCTCGAGCCCAAGTTAAATTGGCCCAAATATTTATGCGCCTGATCAAATAGTCCACATGTCCACATGTCCAAAAAACCACTGTATATAACGAATGTAATGAGGAGTCTCTGTGCGTTCGTTAAACGGTACAATCGAGTGGTCCAATGTTCTCGGAAGGGTATAATCGAAACACAATCGTTATAACGGTGTCGCCGTGGACGGCCGCGGGCGGTCCTCCCTCTGCCATCGTCATGCATTATGCATTCAGCCATATATAAAAATTGCAATCATCCATATGCAAACGTCCATGACTGTGGAAACTTCGCACAAAGGGAGCCGACAAGAGCTACTTGGTAATTTATTGTGAGAGAAATTGGAAGCGTGAAGTAATAAAAATATAGCATAAAATTGTGACAGTTATATGTCAGTAATAAAAAAAAGTAATGTAAAGAGATCTCTCTCCAGCTGAATTTTATCAGGGCATTGATAAATAATCTAATTACCCAAAAGACATCAAGACATCATTAAATTTAACAGTGGTAGAGCCACTTAGCATGCTACATAAATGGGCCAGCTCGACCGGTAAAATACCACAACCTCGCGGAATATCGACGTAAAGTGACACACGTTGTGTGCCGATCAGTGAGAGATGTATCCGGAGGACCACCACCCTTCTCCCTTCCTTCCTATCCCACTCCCTTAAATTGTTACAATATCTGTGTTGCAGGTGTTTATGGGCGGCGCTGGATGCATGCCATCAGGTGACCGGCTTAATCGTTTGTCCTTTATCCCATAATAAACGTCATGTTTTTTATGAACATTTTAAACCCACTGAGTTACCTATCTAGTTCGAACTATCGCCAGTAATATTCAATTAGAAAACGTATTTTATCATTTACATTACATAAAAAATGACCATTTTCATTTTATTTGTAGTCTGACTGGAGATCGAACCGGCCGCTCTCTACTTCGACAGTGGTCACTTTTACACAGCAAACTCTGTGATGATATTTTGTCCGCATATTAATCAATTATGTCGTTCACACGACACTTTCTCGGAAGCGGCTCTACACACAAAGGTTGATCGTTAAAATATAATGAAGTCGGTTAATTTTAATTTGCCGTGTGTGGCGAGTCGACGCCATACTGTCTCGGGTGTCCGACGCGCGACCGGACCGAACTCTTATGCCTCCTCCAAACTACTCACGAAGTTAGACTAATAAGATAGTGTAGACAGGCACTTTGGCTTGACTCGTCAAACTTCGTCTCGTCTCGGGCTCGACGTCTCGACTTCCATTTATCGGTTTTGCCGCTCGATTCAATGGATCCAAGGTTTCATACGTTAGCTTATCGAAGTTGACTGAGTGTGTAACTATGAACGGAATTTGGCGAAAACTTCGCGAGTGTGTGGAGGAGTCATTACTATATGCCTATATATACCTACCTACCCACCTGACCGACAATCACTAATCTTGTAATACTCTTAAATACTATACATTAAAATTAAGATATTGATTGACAGCTGTACGTGGTTATGTTAATTGAGTTTTAAACATAAATGCGACATATTCAATTCGGGCTTTATAATTGCCAGACTTATTAATCATGTCGTAATCCCCAATTTGGTAGTTCAGTAACAAGCTTTTGAGTTGTGTATACACATTACAGGAATATCGATATCTGTAAAAACAGTAGTATTCGGCTCGAAGGACCAAAAAAATTTGTGTCGATGCAAAAGCCTCTTGAAGTTAGTGAAAAAAATTACAGTGAATTATAAGTAATCTTGATAAATATAGAATATATATGAGACGACTATTAAATGCAAATCGACTCGACCCAATTTGATGCAGTTATATACACTTTGTAATCAAAAATTGTGTGTCTGTATCGCGCAAGCCACTTTCTCCAGTTGTTTGAGTGTACCGCTCCGCGTTTGCAACGTGGCCTTTTGACCACCTGATGACATGTTTGCAATCAATTATCATATTTTACGATTATCAACCGACCGAAATGTTTAGTTTTTACGCCCATAAAGAAAACATACCAATATAATTAATAATTTGGACGTGTTTTAGTGGTTTGGAGGTAACTGTGTGTCTATATGCGTACCTATTCCTTTGCAGAGGTCAGGGATCAGCATAGATTTTATTTTTAATTTCACAAATCTAACCTTAGCTTATTTTGAAAACTAGATGGTGCTTCTGTCTGTTGACTAAACATCATTAATATCTCAATTATCTTATCTCAAATAAGAACTTTAAAAAATTATATGAAATCTTTCTGGACGTTTATTCCAGACTTCATAGGCTCGACTCCAGTTCGAGTTTGCTTTTTCTATATCACAAAATGTTAATAATACCATTGTCTTTTTATATGTCAATATAGTAAATATTACTTAATATTGTTGTAACACCAAGTGACCTGAATGTTTGTTTGTCTATTAAATTAACACTTATTGTATGGTTGTGTGATATTACGTATAGAAAATATACCTACTGTCAATTGTTTCATTCAGCAAACACATTTGTATATGTAAACATATCATGGGGATTGGGATTTGTTTTAATTTAATATTTAGTCTTTTCGTTTTATAAAATAATTTCTTCTTTTTTTTCATATATTCCAATATTTTTTGAGCATTAAACAAACTCGTAACGTAACTTTAACTTGCAACAAAACTAAAAATGCACAAACGGCGGTCTTATCGCCGTCGGCGATTTCTTCCAGACAATCTTTATGAATAGAAGAAGAAGTGAAATTAGGCTTGTTGATGGTGCTTAACAGAATAAAAGAGAAACTTCAGCAAAATTATAAAATTGCATACATGCATAACTTCACGCCAAATCCCTTGCGGGGTAGGCAGAGAGAACGGAGAGCCATAAGGCACGATTCTTGCACACCTCACTCGCTTCGTTGACTTTCATAATTCTTATCATGCACGCGCGTCGTTATAAATTTAATAAAGAATAATAAACAAACATATTACTGTATGATTTAAACGTTAAACTATTTAAAAAGATATGAAGTATAAAGTACATTTAATTTCATACTAAAATATTTTTTTTAAGTAAAATAATTACAACGTACACATACAAAATCGCTTCATATAAAAGACATCGACGCGTAACCAAATCAATACAATAGGAGGTGGTATTTAACAATTATTATTCGGTTAAAATACACACAGCGCCATCTAGTTTCAATCCGAGAAACTAATGCCCGTATTATAGAATCGAAAAACGATTCTAATATTAATATAATAATGTACCTACATTTATTTTAATTTGCTGTTTATAACATAAATTAGTTCTAAGGTTTTTAGTTGAGATTCTGTTCCACACCAAAATGAGATCATATATTTATCTCAGCGATATAAATTAACACTGTCTACACTTTCAGATGTAAAAGGCGTGAAGGTGTTACTAGTACAGGGTGAAATAAGGATACTACTCCGTACATAAAAATATACAGGATTTTTTTAAATAAATACCCCTGATTCTCTTCAAAACATTAAAAATAGTGTATCGTTGGTAGTACCAACCATACCAGTTTCAGACCCAGGAATTCCGAATGAACTTGTTTTAGAAATCGAATTGTTAAACCACTAAGCCATCGAGAATACTAAAGATTTTTTTATATAAAATACCAAATAGAAAGTAAAATTTCTATCGCAGCATGAAAATATTGAAAAATATCGATCAAAAGACCGCTTTCAAAAAAAATTAACCGTTTTTTTCTATAAAAGTCCATTTCAATATGAATGCGCGCGAAATTTCTAAATCCATAGACATTTATATAGAAAAATATCTAACCATTGACAACAGCTGCGTCAACTTTTACGTTTTTTTGCCGTACTAATAGTATTTGATGAATGAGGTTCAATATCACGATTTCGACGAGTGGAGTTTGCGGTCGTCTATCATACATTTCTAATGGTTCCGACCACACCCATTGCGTATACGTATCTACGATTTAGCATATAGTTAGCAAGTACTCTCTGTGTAATTAATATGCAATTACTGAGACTTAACTTTCCAGTCTTCAATTGACAAGTGTAATAAGACATACAATTTGCTAGTTTCCCGTGTGAGAACTTAATTTATTCGATAGTCTGATGGGATTATTTTTGGAATTCCACCCCTTTTTCAACCCAAAGATGTAGGTAGCGGGTGTTACGCCTCCACTAGAACAAATTATGTAATGTCCCAATTAAAAGGTGGCGGCACGTATTGCCGCAATCTTGTCAGTTATCGATGTTTTTCACACTTATCTAAGTCATTGGTGTTAAGTCCGGCAATGTGCATTCTGTTTCGAATCCGTACTTTTTGGAAGTTGTGTGAATCGATATAGATGAAGGCACTGGGATCCCTAACAATAATAGGCGGAGTAGACATCTACTAGTTTTCTAATTACAGAGCATTATGCAGCTCAGTGCCGCACAATGCCGAATTATGGTGAAGCCTAATTGGAACGTGAATTAGTGTTAAAATGCGCCAATAGAATGCGCTAATTTCAGTATTTACATTAAACGTGAAATATAAAAAAGTCAATGCTTGTACCTTAATCAATATTTATAATAAAAAGAAAGCTATATTTATTTATTTTCAACAAATATTATAATTAATATAGAATATTTATTTAAAATATTTTGATCAATGCCAACATAAAGAAAAAACTCTAGATAATTTTCTATCATTGAGTTGGTAATGTTGGTTTCCATGGCACGTATCATGCGAAAGCACTATAGTCCAGTCATTTAAGGTTAAATTAGGTAAGAATCTCGGAATGTGAGATACCCGGCTGTAACTCTGTAAATATTTATATATTGACACCCTAAAAGTTGTCTCAAAACCTACATATGGTAGGTAGGTATGTAAGCAACTATTAAATTTTAAGGTCAAAAGTCACAATAATCGGTAATTTGCGCTTTCTTCGTAAATATCTCATTTCCAATGAGATTTTTGCTATATGTATTATTTATCAATATTGTAGATTATTAAATTCTCTACAAATTTTGATGAAAAAATATTTTTTTACGGTGAACCGTTTTAGAGATACTGCGCGGAGAGCGCGCAGTCACAGGACCACTTCAGGACAACCAGTGCCTGCGTTCGAAAACGCGCCATATATAGTTGTTGAACTATCGTTAAATCAATGACTATAAATATTTGTCAATTTTTACATAACTTGAAATTATACCTTAACGTGGAATTATCCCAGGAAATTGTATTTAGCAAATCGTCTGGAGACCGCGCGCTCTCCGCCTTTTATTTCTAAAACGGTTCACCATATAAAAATAATTTTATACAAAATTCGTAGAGAATTTAGTAATCTACAATATTGATACTGAATACAAATCGCAAAAATCCCATTGGATATGAAATATTAACGAAGAAAGCGCAAAATACCGATTTTCGTGACTTTGGACCTTAAAATTTAATAGTTGCTCACACCCTACCATATGTAGGTTTTGAAACAACTTTTAGGGTGTCAATATATAAGTATTTACAGAGTTACAGCCGGGTATCTCAAATTCCGAGGTGAACTTACTATAATGACTGGACTACTACTTTTTCGAGTGCCAGATTGTTCGTAGCGATGCTGTAGTTGAAACATTCAAGTTAACCATTATTCCGCATAATGGGCTATAATGGTCTAATTGGAAACTCTAAACTTTTGGAACTTGTACTTAGATATTTGCCAAACAAAAATATTTATCACGTAATGTATTTTTTCTCATTATGGCAAGTTTTGTGATGTATACTTATTTGTTTCAGTACGTTGGGTGTAGCCCATGTGGCTGGGATGTGCAAGCCGGATCGCAGCTGTTCTGTCAACGAGGACAACGGCATTATGCTGGCGCACACCATCACACACGAGCTTGGACACAAGTATGAATATTTCTTTAATAAATTTTAGTCACCTATCTCGATGGGATCGAAGGGTTGGGAAGGCCCATCCCTGTTCCGACCCCTTCCCTATCACAACACGAAAATATTTATTTTTAATTTGAACCAGTACATCCTGAGATGAGAGCTTTCAAACTAACAAGCTCTTCAGCTTTATAATATTAGTATCGGTATCTAGTGAATAGTTCGTGGAGAGCTATTCGGATTCGAATCCGAGACTTTTGGTTCAGATGAAGAATATATTTCTTTAGCGATGGAATGCCACTGCTTCTCAGAATACCGACGTAAAGTGGCACATGTCGCGTTTGGTTCGGTGAGAGAAGTAACCAGAGGCCCACGCTCCTTCTCCATTCTTTCCTATCCTACTCCCTTAAAGGCTGGCAACGCAATTGTAACACTATATGTGTTGCAGTTGTCCATGGGATGCGAGAGTTGGTTATGTTTAGGTGACCCATTGCTCATTTGCCTCATACTCCATAAACATATAAGTATAGTACGTAAAACAATCAATGGTTTTCTCGTATATTTTTGATAAATAGGTTAAACAAACATAGTAAGAGCCATTATTCATATATGAACGCCTTGAATTTGTACTCTCAGTAAACACAACACCCAGTTCGTTAACGCGTGCTTTTACTACGAAATATTAACGTAAATAATTTTTATTTATTACTGTGTATATTGACTTACAACCCTAATATTAACTAAAAGTGCCGGCTTGGAAGTGGAAGGACCAACTGCTTTACCTCTCCTTTCCCATCCCACTTCCGACCCTATCCATATCTCATTGTAAAGGCCGGCAACGCAATTGTAACACTATCTTTGTTTAGATGTCTATGGGCGGCGTTTGTTGCTTACTATTGCTATTCTACTTCATAAATCTTTGTATAGAAGAAAGTGTGAAGTTACAACCTTAGCAAGGCTTAGATGATCTTCTAACTACCTTCTTTAACTACCTTCTTCTCTTTAAATATATAGGTACATAAAATAATAAATAAAATAAAAAAGCCTTTTATTTCTCATAACCCTTAAATAACAGTTCTAGTTTAACTATAGTTTAACTAATTGTGTAAATATATTGTAATTAATATGTTTATTTAAGTATTTATATAATTCTTTAATTAACTTATATGACATGTACTTACTCATATATGCACACACATGAATGCATACAACAATGCATACACAGACACACACATACATACATATATAAATATACAATAATGCATACATATGCACATACATGTACACATACACACTTGCATACTGTTTTTTTTAGTCTAGTTTTAATATTATTAATTAATTAATTAGTGTTTTCTCAGTTATGAGCCCCTCCTCAGGTGAAGGCCTCCTCCAGTTGTTTCCAGTCTTGCCCATAATTTGCCATATTTTGTCACTCATATTGTTCTGTAGATGCTAGGGAGTTTACATGGTAAGTTCTTGTTGTTTTTTTTTTTTTTTTTTTTTTTTTTTTTTTTAAAGTTTGTGTTGTTTGTTCTGTTTTGTCTTTAATTTCTGTGGTACTACTGGAGGGTTTTGGTCTTGCTCTTCCACGGTGACCAGCCGGCTTGGAAGATATTTTTTGTGTTCTCATTCTATAATTGTTTGTCATTGTGGTTTCTCGAGGGAGGTCGGAGTGCTTGTTGCTAAGTTTTTGCTATGTTTTTGTTTGTTTTGTTATTATTTGTCAGATAGTTCAATATGCCTGGTTTTATTACGTTGTCGGGCAGACTAGAAGGTATCTGCTTTGTAGGAGTAGAGTGAGCCTTGTTCTTTTTATTTGCTTGCTGTGTTGTGCTCTTTTGCAAGTTCTCTGGAGGTGAATTAGAGAGGGCCCTTTTATTGTTGATATTTGTACTTTTTAATATGACAAGTTTGTCATATTTGATTATAGCTGTGTTGCCCTTTTCCCTTTCAGCAAATACCTGCTTTTGTAACTCTTTCCTTGTTTGAAGAACTGAGGGGGGGTAGTCCTCTTTTATATAGAATGGTGTTCCATTTAGAATTTTTTTATTTTTGAGGATACCAATCTTTTTCCCCAATGTTGCGAAGGTAACTATTATAGGTCTTGGCTTCTCAGTCTTTTTTCCTATTCTTCTTATGACTTCTAGGTCTGTACACTGTATTTTTAGGGGAAAATATTTATTTATAAAGTTTGTTAGGTTATTTTCCATACTGTGGTATGATTTTTCTTCTTCTTGTAGCCCAAAAAATACTAGATTACGTTGCCTTGCCTGTTTCTCTATGTGGTATATTCTATGTTCTTGGTTTTCCACCCTTAATTTGAGACTTTCATGTTTACTATCTAAAATTAAAAATTTTTCTTCAAATATTTTGTTAATGTTATCTGTTACTTTCTCTGTCACCTCATCTGCAGTTTTATTTATCAATTTCCTTTGTTCATCAAGGTCTTTTTGTATTGCACGAAGTACTGCCATCACCTCCGACATCGCTTGTGCCATTGTATGTAGTCAGTAGTGTTTAAGTTTTTATTTGTTAGCAGTATTTATTTGTTTTGGTACAAGTAGTGCCGCCTGTTATCTTTCCAAGGACAATAAAATCGATTGTATCATTAAATACTAGCAAGTATGGGTAGTACTGCCACTCTCTGACAGATGGCCTTAGTAAAATAGTGTACAGTGGCGCCAAAATTTTGAAGCGGATGATTTCAGATTCAATCATTCCTTTTTGTTAGAGGTTATGTTTAAAGTATTATCACTAATTTATAAAAAAACGCAATTATAAAACGTATATTAAAAGTCATATATTTTGCACTATTAGTCCGATGTTGTGTAAAGTTCGCAAAACAACTATAATTTACACCATTTTAATAAAAAAGTCACTATGCCGGTGGATGTTGTCAAGATCGTTATTGCACTGTTTTATTAGTTTATTGTTATAATTTTCACACTATATGAACACTTTGAGCACTTATACGCATACTTAACTGCTTTCCTCACTGTAACTTGTGTTATTTTAATTAATTTGGCAGTAAAAGCACGGAGCCGAAGTTGACAGTGGCACTGCAGCGCCCTCCCCCCCCATATAGGTACATAAAAAGAGGTAAAAGAAAGAGAACTTCAAATGGTGCCCTTTTATAACGTCACATCATCAAGCGAATGATATATTTTCATAATATACAATCACTCAAAGTTAAAAAAAAAACAGTTTTAACAGACTTCAAAGCAACAATGTGGTCGTATCTGTTCTAACTGTAGTATCTTATAAACATAACATAACTTCACGCCTTTTTCTACCCGAAGGTGTAGGCAGCGGCTGTTAAGCCGCGACTCGCCGTTATGTTTACGTCCCAAATGGAATCAGCGGCAAACCTATTGCCATACCAGGCACAGAGTTTTCAGTCATCGATATTTATAATTTCTAAAAATCATTGGTGTGTGCCAGGATTCGAACCCGCGACCTCTGGAATGCTCGACCACTGGATCACCGAGACCGAGAGATTATGTATTGCGATAGTGAAGAAATACTTATATTAATGTTGAGGGTAGTAATAACATTTGGAACGTAAACATAACGGCGAGACGAGGCTCAACAGCTGCTGCCAACACATTCGAGTAGAAATGGCGTGAAGTTGTGTTATTTTACAATATAAATTTTATATTTGAACGCATCGCAACTGTGCGTAATATAGGTACATGTTAGATATTATTTTGGAAATAAGTGCTCGTAGTTTTATTTGGCAACGTTTTACTATTTGGTTGTGTTATATCGATACTCACTGAGTCATGTTTCTACGCTGAGATTACAGCAAGGACGTTCGCTTTCGAGATATAGCATATTATGAAATAGCAAGTACCTATATAGCTGAGACCCGTACAAACTATTTAACGCCATACTATCTTTTAATTAAATCTTTAAATTACTTGCCATTTTACTAGTTTAACATACATTTATTATACATTAAAACCTTCCTATTGAACCACAAGCCGCGCTGTTCGCTATATGAACCGGTGAAATGCCACGACGTCTCAGAAAATCAAACTAAAGCTGTTCACACTATGCTCAGTACGGCGATTAATCTCATATTAATCCCCCTCTTGTCTCCAACTCCTTCGCTATCTCATCTTAAAGGCGGTCATCGTAACGTTGACCCTCTTGGTTTTGCAGATGTCCATAGGCAGCGCTAGTCGCTTTCAATCAACTGACACGCTTGCTCGTATGTTTCCTTTCGCATAAAAAAAACAGAATACAGCATCAAAATCGTGCTTGTAGAGACTATATTTGCAGCTAATATTTGCCTGTCCAGTACCTATCTATGTTCTAATCGTTATCAAGCCGTTGTAGTGGCAACAACACACAATCACAATACAAACATATCGTCTTATGTAATTTGTGTAAATAGCGCGACAAATGCCATTGACCTTCTCTTGTATACTTAAGAGTCCTTCATTCACCGAGTACGATGCACTCGGCGCGCTCAGCCCTCCACTATCGGCCCACACATGTGCATATTTTTCAGCGCCATCTTATTTTATTTATAAAGAATAGGGGATAGGGTTTTAAATTTTAATTGCAATCGACTCTCAAGCGAAACGACGCGACGCCAACTGTAGGGCTTTAGACAAAATGCGAACTAACCATATCGATATTTCAATGTAGAAAATGTATACAAATTTAACATTTATTAAACGCGCCATAGATTGTGATAGTTTTTAGTAGAAATTTATCTGATTGCATTCCACATCCGGCGAAAGCTAAATTTAACAGTGGTTTAAATTAAGCAGTTCGCTGCATGAATGGGCCGGCTCGACCGGTGAAATACCACGACCTCTCAGAAGATCGACGTAAAGTGGCTCATGCCGCGTTTCGTTCGGTGAGAGAGGTACCCGGAGGTCCACCCCCCTTCCCCATCTTTTCCTATCCCCTATCCCTTAAAGGTTGGCAACGCAACAGTAACACTATATGAGTTTCTGGTGTCCATGGACGGCGTTGGTTGCTTACCATCAGGTGACACGCCTACTAGTTTGTCCTCCTAACCCATAAAAAAAAATTGATAGATGGTGTTACGAAGCATTCGTCTAACCTAGTGCCAAGGCATAGCTAGCTAGGATTTACGCTTAAGCAGAGATAATATAGTGCTGATTGTTATGATCATTGTTGCAAGCCAATCTTTTTGTAAATGTATTTAAAATTTTCAGCAACTGCTCGTTGACTAATAAAGAATAAAAAAAATAATCGATACGGTGGACTTACACTTTGTCTAAAGCCCTAAGTCTTAACCCGTGGGTCACGCCACTTAATATTTGCGTAAATTTTATGAATAATACGCAACTTACCCGGCGTGTGTGGGTTATGGGATTTTAGCTTGCACATTACCTAAGTGGTACCTAATAATATTATTTCCAATAAATATTTTATATTTATGTTAAGCCGATAAATAACAGTATGATCTGAAGTTTACGACATTTAAATCTTACTATCGGGTTACCGTGGCATGTGGTTTTGTGCCGGGGCAGAGGCATTAAACGAATGTTGCCTAACGGTTGAAATTAACTCCCCACTTGAATACAGTTGCGAAGCTTAAAGATATTATTTTCCACATAGACAGCTAGACGCTGACCTTCCCAAAGTCAATCAATCCTCAGAAAGCCCAGGAGTATTACTCACACGGAGAAGAAGAAGAAGATTAGATACTGTCAGACGTTTTTTAATATTGAGTTGTAGTTGCAAAGCAATATTTACCATTTTCAGGATAAATTTAATTCAGTTATAGGTAGAGCCAGTGGTACATACTCGTACCTCCCAGAATATCGAAGTAAAATGTCTCTTACCGCGTTCCGTCCTTTGTGAGAGGTATCCGGAGGTCCACGCCTTCCTGATCCCTTCCCGTCCCGCTAACTTAACAGCCGATAACGCAACTGTAACGCTATCTCGCTTGGGTGTCCATGGGCGTCGCTAGTGACTTAACATTAGATAAACCGTTTACATGTTTGCTCCGTATCCCATTAAAAATAAACAGTATCAATTCGATTTCGCACAGCTTCCTTGCTAAATGTGAAAAAAATCCAGGCAAAAGTGTTGTTTCACTGGTAGTAAAATAATCAGATGAAAATTTTAAAAAAAATACACTAGCAATCTGGCACTGATGTGATAAAGTGGTGTTACGTTAGACGATACAGTTGTGGCATACGTTAATCCAGACCTGGATACTTGCCAGCTTGGGTTTGAAAGTGTAGGAAATGCCTAGAAGTACACTCATGTAACATATGAATCGTGTTCTTCAAATTGAAAAGTCTACAGACACTGTGGCATTATCTATGCAACGTTAAAATATAGGCACGTTGAAGAATTTGACTAAAAGACTCTAATCTTGTACTTGTAATTTTAAAGCTTTAATTCTTAATAAAGCAATGATGTTTTAAATTCAAACAACTCAGCATAATATGGAGATAATATATCTCACACATATTAACAGGTTATGGGCTCAGAATCCTTACACTGCAAATTTTATAAGGCAACAAATTATATCTGATGATACCGAATATTTTAATACACAAGATAAGGCTACTTAAACCTCCGCGTGTTGAAAGCGTGAAGGTATATAACAGACATAATAATCAGCCCATTATGATAATTATACAAGATGAACCGCTTCCTTCAAATGACACTGATCGTGTTTCATAACGAGAAAATAATTATATATGTGTCACGATAATATTAGGACCGTATTCAGTATATATTGCATTAAACATTATATATAAATACTGTGTTATGAATGTCACAGTGAATTGAAGGATTCGTATTTTATTACATTTAGTTGTTTTTTAATCTATTTTAAAATTTGTCACACCCGGTGGGCTGTAATACTTCAACGTGATTAAAATCTCCTTTAATAAAATGATTAATAGCGCCATCTTTTGAAAAACTGTATCACCAAAATGAACATATGTAATATTAATTTAATTGTAAAGGTTCTAGACACGGAGTTTGGAAACACAGGAATCCGAACATAATGTTAAGCGAATGGTCTCTAATTAGGGGAAATAATTTTCGCCGCTAGACGGCGCCATCCTTTGAGAAGCACTCGTTCAAATCCTTACGCGGGATGTTTTGTCGATGTTGACAACTCTGTGTAATACATAACGCGACGACGTACTTACGTAGGTGATCATGAAATTCTAGCGCAGTCAGCGGCAGAAAAGAGAACTAACATCTCAGTTTATTATAGTGTACATTTCTATAACGGAAAAGTCTAAACTGTTCATACTCTTTTGTTTCTAAATTTTGTGGTTCTAGACATCACGAAATGCATCTGCGAAAACAGAAAGCAAAATTATTAAACCCAAAATTACATACCTACAATTTCCTCAACTTCTTTAAGTAAATCGATTGTGAAGAAGATACTCCAATAAATTTAACGGGACCGGATTGCAATTCTACAATCAGCCTGACCAGTTAACGTTAAAGACATTATATATATATATATATATATATATATAAATATCCGTTCTATGTAAAGGTTGATCCAGTAAGACGTTAAAAGAAATGTTGATCCACCTTTTTGCAGTGTATAATTAGCTCTTTAAAAATATAACTGATATACTTTGATCCAAATTTGAAATGGAAGGGTTGTTTGTGGATCTGCATCGGTCGCTTTGCAACATACTTGCCATCAAAATATACAATAGCAACATGTTTTTTTTGATCCGTAACGGTCGCAAAAATTATACCGACGAGTCAAATGTGCATCCGTTTTATATTCATATTCCTGCCAAATCTTACTAACTAACGTTGATCCGAGGCCATTTGACCTTGAACCTATCGACGCCCGCGCGGTGGGTCCGCTATATTTCTTTATTTAAACGAAATCAGCAGTAGTGTTTATTACAAAATATTGCATAAAATTAATTTTCGAGTCAGAAAAGTAGGTGCCTACTTGATCCCTTTTATTATGTACTCTGTTAATATAATAAATGTTATTTGCATTATTTTCATGTTTTTGACATAGAGATATATAACTAAAGTACGATCACCCAGCTTCTGATTCCGGAAGTCGCGGGTTCAATTCCTGACACTGGCTCACACCAACGACTTTTCGAAATTGTTTTCGGAAGTTATGTGTGATAAATATCGATGACTGACAAACTTTGTGCCCGGTATAGCAATAGGTTCTCCACCTATTCCATTTGGGACGTAAACATAACGACGAGACGAGGCTTAACAGCCACTGCCTACACCTACGGGTAACAAGAGCTTGAAGTAAAGGAATAAAATTAGTCAAAAAATATTATTGATCTGGAAAAAAGTTCGCCGGGTCAGCTAGTAAATATAACTCTTTAACACTCTTCCGGCGCGGCCCTGCATGGATTTGATTCCGGGCTCACACCAATAATTTTTCGGAATCTTTTCGGAAGTTATGTGTGATAAATATAATTTTAATATATTTATAATAATCTTGTCCGCGGTGTATGGAAATAGGCAACCTATTCCATTTCGGACGTGCAAAGTGATTCTTTGGTCATTAGCCCCGATGATTTTTTTGAAGTTATTATATAATTCTAGTCTTTTTTTAACCGACTCCAAAAAAGTAGGAGGTTCTCAATTCGTCGGGATCTTTTTTTATGTATGTTCAGCGATTACTCAAAGACGTCTGGACCGATTTGCAAAATTCTTTTTTTATTCGAAAGGGTATGCTTCCCAGATGCTCCCATTGTCACCAAGTCAATTTCTGATAATGGGATCCAGGAAAAATCAAAGGCGACCACCAAAAAATTTAGGCTTGTGTAGTGTGTTTGTTGCGTCATGTGTTGGGTATTTACTTTAAGGTATCAAAATCGGATGCTGCTGAGCTGATGATGATGCTCACAGAACTCCTTAATGGCTAGGAGCTTAGAAACAGAATTGCTATTGGTCTATAAAAACTACTTAAGGTATGTAGGGTTAACTTGTTGCTTGGGACGTATGCTTGAATCAACACCTGACGCTGCTGTGCTGATGATAGGAGTATAGGAGGAGATGATAGGTGACGAGTTGGTTACGATTACGAGTTGGGAGACAGTAATACAATTAGTCGATGAAAACTACTTAGCAGTTTAGCAGTAAATAAACACGAACATCTATTTAAGTTCACAACTCATAAACACAACTAATAATTTAGAAATAAAATTACTTAAAAAAAAGTCAAACCGACTTCAAGAACACAAACGACAAAAAAGTACCTACTTACGTAACTAAAAAGCGTTAAATAACGCAAATAATTTATCTACTTAATACAATATACAAAACGTAATTAACTAAGTCAACTACTTTAACTGTCTGCCAGCAGTGGTAGGGCCAAGCAGTTCGCTGCATGAATGGGTCGGCTCGACCGATGAAATACCACGACCTCTCTAAAGACTAACGTAAAGTGGCTCATGCCGCGTTTCGTACGGTAAGAGAGGTACCCGGAGGCCCATCCCTATCCCCATCTTTTCCTATCCCCTATCCCTTAAAGGTTGGCAACGCAACAGTAATACTATATGTGTGTTGCTGGTGTCCATGGGCGGCGTTGGTTGCTTACCATCAGGTGACACGCCTGCTCGTTTGTCCTCCTATCCCATAAAAAAGTCATCTTTAACTATAAAAATATTTACAATCATCATCTATTATTATTGAAGTCGGAGTTGGTTAAAAGTTACCCCGTATTCTATTTCGTCGTGTGACTTTGACGGCCGCGCATATCATACAACACAATAGACTACGTTACCTAGGCTGGCACCGACTCCAATAATAACTGACAATTGTAAATATATTTAACAGTCTCGGTGGTCCAGTGGTAGAGCACACGGCTTCTGAGTTCTGATTCAGAGGTCCGGGTTCGAATCCTGACACTGACTCACACCAATGATTTTTCGAAATTATTTTCGGAAGATAAGTGTGATAAATATCGATGACTGAAAACTTTGTGCTCGGTATAGCAATAGGTTCGCAACCTATTCCATTTGGGACGTAAGACGGTAAACGGCGAGACGAGGCTTAACAGCCGCTGCCTACACCTTCGGGTAACAAAAGGCGTGAAGTTATGTTATGTTTGTTATGTAAATATATTTATAGTTAAAGATGACTTAGTTATAGTATTACGTTTTGTATATTGTATTAAGTAGTTAAACTGTTTGCGTTATTTATCGCTTTTTAATTACGTTAGTACGTACTTTTTTGTCGTCTGTTTGTCTTAATTAAGTTAGCTGACTTTTTTTAAAAGTATTTTTTCTAAATAACGATGCTTGAATTGAACTTGCTTGAAGGTATATAATAAAATAGTTCAACATCTGTATGCATTAACATCACAATAAGCGCGGAGAGGTAATTTTCTAAATTAAAATTAATAAAAAAAATACTTGCGCTAATTAATAAATGTGTCAATAATATGCATAGAGTCTAATGGATAATATTAATAGATTTATATTTAGCATGAAGCTTAACTTAATATAACATAACTTCACGCCTTTGTTACCCGAGGGTGTAGGCAGCGGCTGTTAACCTTCATCTCGCCTTTATGTTTACGTCCCAAATAGAATAGGTGGCGAACCTATTGCCATACCAGTCATCGATATTTATCACACTTAACTTCCGAAAATAACTTCTAAAAGACATTGGTGTGAACCAGTGACAGGATTCGAACCCGGACCTCTGGGTCAGAAGCCGTGAGCTCGACTACTGCGCCACCGAGACTTTAGCATTTATATTTATAACTTCTATAGCCATTCATCAAATTAAAGATTTCGTAAATAGAAAATCATGCTGTGGGGCGCCGGCTTAGAATACCGCCACCCCATCTCTTCTCGTGGGTGTCGTAAAAGGCGACAAAGGGAAAAGGCTGGAAGAATGGGCAGCAGCATTCTCTCTCAACAAGGTCGCTTTGCAACATACTTGCCATCAAAATGTACAAAAACAACATTTTTTTGTTGATCCGTAACGGTCGCAAAAATTATAATTTTTACCGTATACCGACGAGTCAAATGTGCATCCGTTTTATATTCATATTCCTGCCAAATCTTATTAACTCGACGAGCCTCGTGGCGCCTTGGTAAAACTACCGGCTGCAGCAACGAGGTCGGGGGTTCGATTCCCACACGAGCACAAATATTTATGACAAACATGAATATTTGTGTGGCGTCTGGGTGTTTTTCTATGTATTTTAAGTATGTATTTACAAAAGAAAAGTATATATGTATTAATATCCGTTATCTAGTATCCATAACACAAGCATTTAGTTGCTTAGCTTGGAACTAGAGGAAGCTGTGTGATTTATGTCCAAGATATTATTATTATTATAACTAACGTTGATCCGAGGCCATTTGACCTTGAACCCATCGACGCCCGCGCCGTCGGTCCGCTATATTTCTTTATTTAAACTAAATTAGCAGTAGTGTTTATTACAAAATATTACATAAAATTAATTTTCGAGTCAGAAAAGTAGGTGCCTACTTGATCCCTTTTATTATGTACTTTGTTACCATGTATTTTTCGTTTATGACAAAGTCGAAGCGGCCTTGACAGGACGAACAGCTGAGAAGAGTTTATTCCAGTTCATACATTTATAGGGAGTGTTCAATTACATGAAAATGAAAACTGTCGTTATTGACCTAATTACTGTACCGATCGTCTTAATATTTTGTACAACGTTTACTGAAATTATGATCTACATCTGGTATCAATTACTACATATGACTGGATTCCAGCCTGTATAGGCGTCCATCAAATGAAAGATTTCGTACAGAAAATCTAGAATAGTGGAAATAGGTAATATAGTTTAATAAAACTTATTATGAATTTTTATATTTATTATAATCATGAGTAGACCCAATAACACTGCAGCCCGTATGAAGGGCAATCCTAGCCTGGAAAGTATTGCAGATTTTTTTTTCAGAATTCATAAGTATGTCTTAACTCCTAACCGTTTAAGAGTTCTGTAGGTTCATCATCAGCACAGTAGTATCAGATGTTGATTCAATCATACCTCCCAAGCAACACATTAGTCCTGTATACTACTAAACAGTTTCCTACAATCGACTGCCGTACTGTCCAACTCCTAACCGTTTAGGACTTCTATGGCTTCTTAATCAGCACAGCAGCATCAGCTGTAGATTCTAGCATATCTAATAAGCAGCAAGCTAGCCCTACATAGTATCAAGTAGATAATATTTACCAATTGTAGTACTTTCTTCGAACTCCTTACCATTTAAGAGTTATGTGTCTTCTTCATCAGCACAGCAGAATCAGATGTTGACAGCTTAAAGCATATCCTTAAGACCTATTACGTAACAAAAACACCATACTCGTACACGATTTTCAGTAGTTGCATCGATTTCTCGTGGTTTCCATCATCAGATCCTGACCTGGTGAAAATGGGACCATTTTGGAGGTGAACACTATCCAAAAAAAAAATGGAAATCTGTTCATAATTGACGAAAATGTCGGTGAACAGACATAAAAAAATACTAAACATAAAGACGGAATGAGAACCTCCTCCTGTTTTCGAAGTCGGTTAATAAGTTAAAACATTAAGATTCGTAAAAAACAATATGCGCTTTATAGATTTCGCACACATGCGCATAGCGCATGTGTGCAAAATCCGTATACATGTCCAGCAGGACAGTAGGAGGACTTGCCTTCTGATTGGCCCATTTGAATCGGATCAACAACTATCGAAGTGGATTCGTATATCGGATCAACATTTCGGTTGGGTTTCCTAAGCTTCAACGGAGTAAATTGTTGATCCGTCCGGAACCACATTTGTATGAAAAATATTATATTGGATCAACAAAAACCACCCGGATCAACATAGGTTTTCGGATCAACAAAATGCTCGCCATACAGCACGCATGATCAACAAATGACGGATTGAGATAAATATATATATATATATATATATATATATATATATATATATATATATATATATACATATATATGATTGTGGCACAACGCAGTAAGTATTCATGGCGCAACTGAATGGAAACATGGAAATGGCGGTTGTAAAGGCTAATTACAGCCGTAAAGGAGACAATTCAACTAAATATACCGTTTGTAGGTGTAGCAAGTTAGCAAGCAAATAGAATTATATGTATACATACGTGTCTATTGTCAATAAAAAGTACAGTTAGAAAATAAATTTAAATATATACGAGAATTTTCTTTCTAAACTTTTAGAGATTGAATGATCTTAGATTGTGGCATGACCTAAGCTTTTCAGAAATGTTTAAATTGTAATAAATATAAACTGCCTATATCCGTCGTCGGGTTTCTTTAGGCTTGCATTAGTCTTGTAGTACTCTTAAGCTGGTGTGCGTTGTGTATTCAAGTTCCTTATACATTTAAATTAATAGCAGACATTTACAAAATATTTATTTTGTTTTATTGCCATTCTCATGGAATTACGAAATCGATATGTTTTAGCAATTCGCAATTATTTTGTTCGATATTATTTTAACTGATATTATCCTCGATAGTTATTTCAAACATTACTGACTCCATCTGATCAATAGGCTTTTTTACTACATTTAAAAATTGGTTGATTATGTAGGTTAATCTTGATATTATTTGCAAACACCTTTATATTTTAGAAAAAAATACTTAAAATTACTTAATGTATCTTACATTTTAAAAAATCTAACAAATTACTGCTCCAAAATGCTTCAGACTGTCACGGCATCTTGAATGACGTCTCGACGTGGCAAACATATTTTTTTCTTTAGGGGAGTCAATGTTTTAGTGACGCGTGACGTCATTTAAAACAACATTTTTCTGACTGTTGGTCAGGACTTGGTTTTCTAAAAATATACATAATCTTCATTTATTTTAATACACTGTTTTATTTTTAAAATCTGTATATTTTTATCAATAGTTATTATCTGAAATAAGCCTGATTCATCTATCTGTTGTTCTAGTTTTGGATTATATCACGATACTGAGAAAATTGGCTGCAATCGTCGCGAGGGCTCCACTCTTCATATAATGACACCGATCTTCGAAGCCGATACCGTACAAGTTGCCTGGTCGAGATGCAGCAAAAGAGATGTCACCAATTTCTTAGAGTAAGAGAAACTCTTGGTTATATATAATCTAGATATATATTAATAAGCTATAAATTCCTTTTTAGTGTTGCCAATTTGTTTCGAAATCTATTTAGGTTACAAAGACTAATATCAAAATCCTCGAATCTACAAATCAATCAAAATTATTACAATTGTGTATCATTAAATAAAATATTCTCAATTAAATTGAACGCAACAGTAGTCCTACGCTCTCATAAATTAAAAAAAAATCTATGGCATCGTTACTAAATGACGGATGTCAATATATTTTATTTCGAAAATTAACGAGGTCGCAATATGATCCATCTACGTTTTGACATAAATTTTGACACGCTCCACGCTGATTTATCGTCATATAAATTTAATATTATGGGGCTTCTTAATTAGTTATAAATACATGATGATGATCATCTTTATTTAGTTCATTACATAACGTTTTTTATTTTTATTATTTTTACCTTTTTTTTTCTTTATTTAGTTTTTTTCACCTTGTTACTTCATTCATTTGGTTCTGGAATAGTTAAGGTTTATTACACACTTCGAAATCTGAGTAATAGTTTTAGAAAAAGATACACATATCTTTTTTCTAAAACTATTTTGCCCAAGAAAATGGATAACGCTTTTAGTGTGGATATTTTTTTAATTCTTTCCATCATAAACGAGTTGATAGACACTAGATTAAACTTGGTTGCGAAAGCGATAGAGGCGTTATTTTTTTTTAATCATTATTTGTCGTAATTTTTTCGAGAAAAAGCATTAGGTACTTATGTGTTTTCTTTTTTTCAGTAGTTCATTTTGAAAGTTATATCGTCTCATGGGTGGGTAAAGTTTACGTTACGCGTTACGTAACGTAAATAGCGTAATAGCGCCAGTCAAACTTCCCTCTCTCTCTCTCTAAACTGCACATGCATATGGCAGCAGTAGGCAGACTTATTATCTCTCGTGCGGTATTTAAAACAAAAAGAATTTAATTTATTCTTTATTTATATGATTTTTATACATAAAAGCACTGCCATCAATTGGCGAATAATAAGCTTGTAAATGCAACTTTGTCTGTATAAAGCTAAATTTTAAATCACGCTGTATACTACTCTAATAAAATTGACAAGGAACTCGGCAATAAAAAATAATCATTGACATATTTATTGGATGTAAACCAAGGACTCTGGCAGAATCGTTACGAAAACATTGCTGGGTTGGTACTATTATAGATTCGGTTACGAAATTCGCACATTCATTCAGCACATATGCCTATACGTTTAAATCATTGTGAGCTGTGCAAATGTGAAGTTTATTCTCTAATTGCTGCAATGAAACTACTGGGAGCGGCACTTAGTCTACTTAACCGGTGTTAGATAGGCTACGATAAAATTTATATGACCTGGATACATAATTTAATAGGCTATCCATTAATTAATTAAGGATTTAGGAAACCTAGGATTTAGTATGATAAGATTCAGTAAAATATGCTATATTGCAAAAGGATTCTGTAATGGAACAATAATTCCGATTAATAAATATACAAACTTCTTTTCAGTGCTGGACTGGGTGAATGTCTGAGCGATCGACCTTCTCAAGAAGACTACGTCTACCCCGAAGCGCCTGCTGGTAACTTTTTTTTTCTCTTTTTATAACAAGCTTCCCACCAATACCAAATTTAAATTTAGAACACAATACTGGCTTTGTTATACTCATTCGCTGTGCCTTAAATACGCACATATTCATGCAGCAATATCCGTTGTAGGCAATTTCTTATTTTTTTTACTTGATGTTTATTTTTTGATATGATAACTTTATTTTGACGACGTGGTAATTTTACTACACGGCTAGGATTTTTTATTAGCTACTACACCTTTTATGCACACGAGCCTGCAGCTATGTTTTCAGTAGCATTAATTTTAAATGGTTTTGAAAAGAGTATTTTTCACATAAGCCCGATTGTTCTCATGATCCCTACACTCGGAATCGGGCTGCTCGTGGCAAGTGCATCCGTGTATTCTTGTTTCACGGAAGCACTTTCCTTAAGCGTTCGTGTTTAAGAATTTCATTTTAAATAATAAGTTAAATTTTTATACATTGACTATTTTTACGTATCTGTGAAGACCTACGAAACTGAAACTACTTTGACTTTATTGCTTTTAGAGGCAACGCAGATTGCTTACAAGAATAGGGTAGTTTACTGAATTTTAAAAAATACATAGCCTAATGTTTATATTATTCCGAAACACCTATATTTAAAACCCTTCATTTACAATATGTATTTTCCATTTTCAAAAATCCAACAAATTTCTGGACAAAAACGTTTGAGACTGTCATGGCGTCTTGCATGACAACTCACCGTGGCAAACGTTTGTCTGTGTAAAGGCGTTGTAAATTTTTTTAGTGATGTTTAGCACGGTGTGACGTCACTCAAAACGAAATTTTATAAATGCCGCTCATAGTCACGTGTTAGTCATATATTATTTTATAAGATTTTCTTTTCTAAAAATATTAATAGGTAATCTTTATTTATTTTAACATCTGTATAACTTATCACATAGTTTGAAACTCAAATGCATCCAATTCAGTCTAAGTTAAGAAACAAGCCTATTGACTCGGCATTATTTGACTCACGTACCTATACGCAGGTACGTATATCTACCGCATGGCCTACTAATTAAAATTTAATACATTAAAAGACTGTTTAACATACAACTATGAAGGCACACTTTCTGACGTGAAATTTAAATTAGTGATCTTGCTATTTCTCAGTGAAAACCATACTATAGGTCGTGCAGTAGTTTTTATGTGATGCGCTTATAAATAAACCTACCTCAAATCTTAAAACTAGTCGCAAGAGGCCTCGATCTGTCGCTTAATAATTCTGCAATTATTATATACTATTCTGCAATGATTATTTACTATTAAACATGGTCTATCCAGGTGTGACGTTCGATGCAGCCAGTCAGTGTCACATGCAATTCGGTGCGGAAGCGGAAGTGTGCGCGAAACCCACGGAGCTGTGTGAGATACTGTGGTGTCTGGTGAACAACACGTGCAAGACAATGTTGAGACCAGCAGCCCCTGGGACCACGTGCGGCCAAGATATGGTATCATCATTCATTTCCTAAAAATATAATAGTATGTAACATTGTCCAGATGTGGGGGTACACTTTCCCTTAGTGGTTATGGAAGTTGTATATGTCTGTATCATTACATAGTATAAAATGAAGACGCTTTCCGAGGTCTGTCCCCTTATATGCTTATATCTTTGTAACTACGCAACTACGTTTTCTTAATAGATAGAGGGTATCAATGTGGTGGAGGTTTTCATCTATAATTCAAGTATAAAATAGTAAAGAACTTTAGAAATTTACTGATATATTATTTTGATGCGGAACAAAGTTCGCCGGGTCAGCTAGTAATCTATATAAAACAATAAAATATTCTTAAAGGTATAATAAGTAAAGATATTTTCCAGTTTCTTCGGTATAGCACTTAGTCTTCATATGTAAGAAAGAAGTCTCGAGTACGAAAGCCTGTACTCTACTTGAATAAAAAAAAGTGTCTATTAAATATCAAATATATAAATCTATCAAACAACAGAAAGTAATTTTGGGTTCTTTTGTTGTTAAAGTGGTGTCAAAATCAAACATGCGTACCAAGAACTCCATCACCGGCGCCACGTGACGGCGGTTGGGGCCCCTGGTCCGAGTGGAGCGAGTGTTCCCGCACCTGTGGTGCTGGAGTCTCCACCCAGTCGAGAGAGTGCAACAATCCAGAGCCACACAACAACGGCGCCTATTGCATAGGTGACAGAAGTCGGTGAGTCTTATTAACTCCACTTTATCATGCTTTTGTGTGATGAAACTGCTTTTGTGTGGATGAAACTGCTCTATAAAAGCAGTAATCTTCGTCTTTTGGGTAAAGGGAAAAATAATACATTATTGCAACTTTATTTTTAACTTATCAACAAAGGTGCAATTAGATTTTGACTGATTTTAAACAAAATTGTCGGTCCTGGACAAATATTTGATACACTTCAAGTTAGATAAATATGAACGAATGAACTGATGAACCAATCACATATTTAGTTCTATTCTATTGAAAATAGCACATGGGGCTTATTATTGAGCTCTTAATTCCAGCCAGCTTACGGGCTGTCTAGCGAATTCGTATTTCCAACTACTAATTTCAGCTAGTCTAGACTACTTATGTCTGACTAAATGGAATTAGTCGTTGATAAGTCGAGTTTAGAGTGAATTTGACAATGACTATTCTTCACCGACTAGCTAAAATTAGTCGTTGATAATACGAATGCGCAAGGCAGCGCGTAAGCTGGCTGGAATAAGGAGTTATAGGTACGCCAGCTGGAGTATTATGTTATTTTGTTTTGTTTCTTAGACAAACAAAACAAATGTTATATTTGCTTCAAGTATTTCTACTTTGCTACCTGTAATTCCATTAATACGCTTACATCTAGGTAACTTCACATTAGGACGCATATAGGAAAGCGTATATAGGGATTTATCCATGTTCCAAATGGAACAACCTATCCTGATAGTTTCCTAGTTAGTTATCCTAACTGCCACCTCTTACACTGTTTGGTATTAATTGCTTGAAGTTATATAAACTTCTACTATTATCAAACTATTTTTGAAAATAATATTTGTCATCTTGCCCGATTCTTCTCGTGAATTCCCGATTCTACTCTACACTCGGAATCGAGCCGCTCGTGGCGATTGCGTCCGTGTTTTTTTGTTCCACGCAGGCACTTTCCTCAAGCGCTCGTGTTTAAATATTTTATTTAAAATAATAAGTTTTTTTATGGGATAGGAGAGCAAATGAGCAGGTGTGTCACCTGATGGTAAGTGACCAGCGCCGCCCATAGTCATCTGTAACTCATATAGTGCTACAGTTGCGTTGCCGACCTTTAAGAGAGTTGTATAGAAAAGGATGGGGAAGGGTGGTGGGCCTCCGGATACCTCTCTTACCGAACAAAACGCGGCATGAGCCACTTTACGTCGATCTTCTGAGAGGTCGTGGTGTTTTACCAGTCGAACCAGCCTATTTATGCAACGAACTGCTTGGCTCTACCACTGATCTTTGTATTTATTGATTTTAAATGGCTGTGAAGATCTATGAAAATTAAAGCTTCTTTGACTTTGTTTTGACAACGTTAGTTCCATGAGTACCTATAAGTCCTCATTGAACAAAACTAGGTGACATATATAAATCACGTTGTGACTATTCCAGCTACAAGGTATGCAACACAGATCCGTGTTCAATCAACGAGCCGTCGTTCCGAGAAGTGCAATGTTCAAAATATAACATAACCTATAAAAATGAGACCATAACTGAATGGATACCGTACTTCGATCAAGGCAAGTAGACTATAAACATTGAAAATGGTACAATATAGTTCTAATAATAAAAACTTTGCACATTTTTTTTTCTCTTCATATTGTCTATACTTGTAAAGTGCAACGCGATTTGGTAATGACACTAATGACTTTTTTTTTCTTTTTAAAGACCACATACTGGAGTTTCACAATTTTCGTATTTTTTTTAATATTTTTTTTCTTTACTCCGACAATCTAATTATCGACGCGGTTGACAATTTTTTCTCAGTGGCTCGAACGTGTTCTAATTTCATGCGCGCTCTGCCATACCCAGCTGGTGCTGCTAAATTCTTAGCGCTCGAATTTTAAATAATATACATTGTGTCCTAATAAAAGTACATCAATTGCCTATATTGCAATGCCAAGGTGCAATATCTACAAAAAATATTATTGATATTATAGTTATATACATAACTTCACGCTTAATCACTTGCGGGTAGGCAGAGAGGACAAAGGGCCACATATCACTCACTTCGTTGACTTTCATAATTCTTTTCAAGCACGCGCGTCGATTTTAATTTAAGTTATATATTTATGCTTATAGTTTTCTAGGGTAATTGCCGTCCATTTAATGAATGATTTGAAATGCAGATAAGCCGTGTGAGCTGCAGTGTGTGGCTCGCGACGACAGCGACGTGGAGGTCCTCGGAGGGTTCGTTGCTGACGGCACTCCTTGCAGACAGAGTGTCGGAGCGAGGGACTTGTGCATAGCTGGTAATTACTCAAATAAGTTATTATATATAGGTAATATTATATGTGCATGAATGGACCTGGCTCGCCCGGTTAAATACCCTTCAGAAAATCGACGTGGATCGGCATGCATTTCATTAGGTGAGAGAACGGAAGACCAGCCCCTTCCTTCCAATCCGACTCCCTATCTTAATGGCCGGTAATGGAACTGTAACACTATCGCGTTTCTGGTGTCCATGGGTTGGCGCTAATTGCTTAGCAATAGTAAATATTCCCATTCAAAGCAATAAACTCAGATATAGATAAATTGAACTGTTCAATGTTTAAATTTAATAAGCTAAAATAATCTTTACTAATAATAAATAGTGTATGTGGTCCAGTGGTCGGCCACACGGCCACACCGCTTCTGAATCCAAAGGTCGCGGGTTCTAACCCTGGCACACACCAATAACTTTTCCAAATTAATTTCGAAAGTTATGTGTGATAAAAAGGCGTGAAATTATGCTTAAGTAATAATAAAAAGATGAAGAGGTTTTTCAATTGTTTTGAACTACTGGTTTGTCATCATTACATAACATAAAACAAAGTCACTTTCCGCAGTCTGTCTCCTTATATGCGCATATCTTCAAAACTACGCAACGGATATTGATGCGGTTTTTGTAATAGTTAGAGGGTGTCAACGGGGTGGTTTTGATCTATAATTCATATGTGAAGTTGTGAAGAAAAATGATAATTTTCGAGCTTTAGAACTTTAATTGCAAACGCTGGCTGAACCCTAAGTGATAGATCAAAACAATGTTTTACTTTATTAAACACCTTCAGAAGGTCTACAAAAAAGTCCGCGAGGGCATATGTCTGTCTCTTAAGGATAGCCCACAATGAACATTTTTATTTTTTTACTTTTTACGGGAAATAATGGCTTATTTACGAAGCAATTTTAAAGATTACAGCATTAATTTTCATCCAGTTAAGTATCTTAAATAGATTATGCTCTTAATATAGATCAATATGGCCCTTTACAGTATGTAATTTAAACGCCGGGTCAGCTAATATTGAATAAATCGAGGATAGTTTAGGTTATATAACATCACCCTTTGACCAACAGGAGCGGTACACCGACTAATTTTAGTGGTAAAAGTAATTTCTTCTCTTTCTAGAGTATAATATGATATATATATATACCACATGACTTCCTGAATATTTTCTGGACTTTTGAAATCGGTAACGGAAAAATATTAATAAAAATAACTGCTAACCATGCCAGAGGCAGTAAAACGGCCGCAAAACTGCAATTGGGACGCTTGACTAATAAAATATCTGAACGACCGTACTGACACTGTGAAATTCTTTAGATCGTAAGGGAGGTTTTACACTAGACAAGCAGCCACGCGTCACTGTATTTTTTTATAACATCACGACATTTTATACCCGAATAGTGTTGGGAGCGGCTATTAAGGCGCCTCTCGGCGATGTTTTTACGCCCTAAATGGAAAAAAAAGAATCGGGTCGATGTTATGAATCAAGAATTAGTAGGATTAAATCCAAAGTACACAGTTCACACCAGTGTCATTTTAGAAGTTATGTTTGATAAATATGGATGAGTGAGAACATTGTGCCCTTTGATAGAGCCAAGCAGCTCCCTGAATGAATAGGCCTGCTCGACCGGTGAAATACCACGACCTCTCAGAAGATCGATGGAAAGTGGCTCATACCGCGTTTCGTTCGGTGAGAGAGGTACCCGGAGGCATACCTCGCTTATCCATCCTTTCCACCCTACTCCCCTAAAGGTCCGCAACGCAACTGTAACGTTATATGTGTTGCAAATGTCCATGGGCGGCACTGGTCACTTACCATCAGGTGTCACTCCTGCTCGTTTGCCCGACTATCCTATAAAAAAAATGTATGGCAATAAGTTCTGAGTACTGCCACCTATTTATTCCATTGGGGCTGTAAAAATTCGGCGAGTCGTGGAGTAACAGTCGCTGTCTACATATTCGGATAGAAAGAGGCGTGATGCTTGAGAAAATAATGATTAGATACTACTAAGAAATGTAAAAGCAATCTCTCAACTGAGGTAACATGATAACAAAACCAAAAAACGTTCACTTCTTGGTTTCGTGGAAAATGGCTCTAAAACGTATGTAATGTACCTAATACTACAAAATACGAGCTTATAATTTAATATGTCGTAAATTATAGACGTATATCGTATATCATACTGCAAACCATGAGTTATGGTGTCCATAAAATCTTCAATAACTTAAATAAAATATTAAGTTCCCGTTTTATTACTTGTGTTTATGAATCCTGGTGAAATGTATATAGATATACCTAATGTTATTAAAAAGAGGACAAATTTGTTGGTTTGTGTGTAATCGATAAACTCGGGAAACAATGAACCCATTTTAATAACTCTTTTACTTTGGGAAAGCTCCTTTTTTTAGAATTACGTAACATGGGCTTTTTATCATTTAGGTTCGCGCGCATGACATGTACTGTCGTCACGTATGGATCAGAACGTTGGGCTATGAAAGGGATGGATGGAAGGTCAATACATGCTGCAGAGATGTGAATGTTGAGATGGGTGTGTGGAGTAACGAGAATGGATAAAATACTGAATGAGTATGTAAGAGGAAGTTTAAAATTTGCGCTAATAATAATAATAATAAGAAAATGTAAAGGACGACATGATTTAGAAGAGTTAGTGTGGAAAAGAACACCCTGTTGTGCCGACCCCAAATGATGAGAACAGGGCAGGAAGATCAACGATGATGACATGATCTAATTATATTTTTGATGAGAAAAGGTTATTGATTGGTGAAGCAACTGGCAAAGGCTAATATTTTTAATGTCCGTTGCAAATTCTACTAGCATGATAATATTTTATCGATTTTAGATACTTATTCAGGTTTTCCTATCAATAATAAGTTTGTTTTAAGTTTAATTTAGCTATCTGTGTGTATACCTATTGGTACCTTTACCATCCAAATGGCATCAACAAATTTATTCAATTGGCACATGGAGGCACAAAAGCGCTGCCTATACTCTCGCGTACATAAATAAATTTCTTTCCAGGTGTGTGCTATAAAGTAGGCTGCGACTGGCAAGTTGGTTCGGACGTACAGGAGGATCAATGTGGCGTCTGCGGAGGGAATGGCTCGGATTGTAAAACTGTTCAGGGCATCTACAGTAAAGGGACCACCAAACAATCTGGCTTCAGCGAGGTGAGCGAGAGACATACCTGATTGATTATATAAAATATAACAAACAGAAACACACATAACTTCACACCATGTCCCTTGCGAGGTAGGTCATAAGGCACGATTCTTACACACCTCACTCGCATCTTCGACTGTCGTAACTCTTGTCATACACGCTCGTCGGTTTTAAAGTGACGTTTAATTTCGTCATGGAAATAATTTATATAAAAAAAATAAGAAAATTGGTGTTTTTTCATAAACTATATTTTTTATCTATTTGCTAATCTTGTAAAGCTGAGGAGAGTTTGTGTGGATAAACGCACTAATCTCATGGACTAGTGATTCAACAAATTCATAAAGTCCATTTATCAAGGAAGGTTTTAGGCTATATAATAATAATAATATCTTGGACACAATGCACACAGCGCCCTCTAGTTCCAAGCTAAGCAACTAAATGCTTGTGTTATGGATACTAGCGGATATTAATACATACCTATATACTTTTCTTTTGTAAATACATACTTATAATACATAGAAGAACACCCAGACGCCACACAAATATTCATGTTTGTCACAAATATTTGTGCTCGGGTGGGAATCAAACCCTCCACCTCAAGGCTGCAGCCGCTAGTTTTACCAATGCGCCATAGGCCCGCCATCATCACGCTATGATCCACAGGAGCGGAGCACTGAGCTTTTTAGTCGTAAAAGTATATTTAGATTCACGTAACAATTATACATTATGTTTTATAATCCAATAGGTCGCCGTGATACCAGCCGGATCAAGAAATGTGAAAATAGAAGAGAAAGTAAATCCGGGCAATTATATATCGATTGGAAGTGCGAAATCAAACAAAATATATCTGAATGGAGCTCGGTGAGTTGCAGAAACAAGAGACAAAGAGGGAGAGAGATTATATCACAATTCTATATTAATTTACAATTAATATCTTACTAATATTTATAATTAATGTTTAATTACAGTAATGCCACGGTGACGGAATATTTCATTGCTGGTACACAAGCAATTTACGAACGAAACCG
Source organism: Euproctis similis (assembly GCA_905147225.2). Classification (NCBI taxonomy): domain Eukaryota; kingdom Metazoa; phylum Arthropoda; class Insecta; order Lepidoptera; family Erebidae; genus Euproctis; species Euproctis similis. The sequence goes on from LR990119.1 coordinate 11,795,756, forward strand.
CGATTGGGAGAAAGTTAGAATCGCAGGTCCACTCGCAGAAGATATCAAAGTATACGTAAGTACCTATAACAAACATAGTTTGGAAATTCTTAAAACCATTTTCAGGGACATTTCGTTTGGTGAGACGGTGAAATGGCAGTTTTGTTTTTGTTTTCTTGTGTATCGTAAATTAGAGATGAAAAACAACTTATTGGACTAGAGTAGTGGACAAAATTAAGATCATAGCATAAGGCCATTTTTATGCGCATTCATTTTTTTATTAAGATAATTTAGATGAATTTGGGTCAGTGATATTGGAACTAAGATTATATCAACAGTTGTCTATTGCGCTATATACAAATCTTCAGCTAGCTGTTTTTGATTTAACAATCGGAATTATTTGTAACTCGACGATTAATTTCCAGCAACGTATATATCGGGGTAGACACCGCAACCCTGGGGTCACATACCAGTACACGGTGGACCAGCAACGTATACGCAAGCAGTACCGGTACAGGCTGTCCGAGTGGTCCGCGTGCTCGGTCACGTGCGGCCTCGGCAATATGAGGCGGCATTACGAGTGCGTTGACGAGCATAACCGTAAGTAACACTGTTTGACCAAACTAGTCCTAGAAATACTGTACTACAATTCTAAGATCCCAATCTCATCAGACTGCTTCTAATTAGCGATAATAATGTCTCCTCGGTGGTCCAGTCGAGCTCCCCGCTTCCGATTCAGAAGTACAATTTTTAATTTATTCGGATATGATGAGGCCATACCCTGGACTAAAATAGATCTAATATTTATATTGCTATATTAGTAAAATACTAATGATTTGCTTGATTTGCTATTTGAATCTATTAAATTAATCTAATATACTAATATATTGGTATTAATTACTTTGAAAGCTGGACTGCCTGTTCTGCATGCGGTAAATACTCTAGCTATAGCTAGGCTCACTATAGCTGTGCTGGTATAGAGGATGAAAATTAAGATGCAACGTTTACTTGCCTATTTTTGCGAGTTGCCTCTCAGGCTACCCCATCTTACCCGCCAGTGGGTGATGATGATGGCATGATGGGGTGATCTGACCTTTTCTACTTTTTGTCAATTTTCTATTTATTTTTTTATCATATGTCCCTAATTAGTATTAGTTATGGGAGACTGATTACCAAAGATGATTACTGAAGTAAAAAAAATAATATAGACACAGAATGTGGATTTTATTGAGATTCAAACCTCAAGTACCCGTCTTAGAAATGCGAATGTTAAGATGTGTGACAAAAAATGGATAGGTTAAGGGCCGATCCTCACTATAATGCCGTTCACAGTTCGTTCTCGGTTCAATCTCGGTTTGATAAAATATTATAAAGTAAAAAATAAAAATAGATTCGAGCGAAACTTGACTGTTGCGGATAGTATGAATGTACACATATATTTTTTACTTTTTAATATTTTATCAAACCGAGATTGAACCGAGAACGAACTGTGAACGGCATTATAGTGAGGATCTGGCCTAAATGGTAATAACTAAATAAACAAGAGGAAGCATAAAATTATCGCGGATCAAATTAGAAATGGTATATTAGCGTGGTATGGACATATTACGAAAAAGGAAGAAAGTCATGTTACAAGGAGAATGAGTAGAATGGTAGTGGTAGGCCGAAAAGAAGATAGATGGACTGTATAAAACTTGGTTTTGAGTAGGTATGAAATGAGTACGTACGGAGACGACGAGTGATAGAAGAGAATGGAAAAAGATGACAAGTTGTGCCAACTCCACTCAGAGTGGGATAACGGCATATGAGAATGATAATAATAAGAAATTATGAAATGATTGACCGAAGAATCCCCATTTTAAGATTCAAATTTAGTAGGTATCTAAGCGTTGTGGTATGTATGTTGCCAGAGTCAGTGGAGCAGTCCCAGTGCTACCACATCGAGCCGCCGCACCACGACGCGCTCATGCAGCAGTGCGCGCGGCCCGCCTGCCCGCACGCACACCCGCGCACACACACACGCACACACGCGCGCTCGCACGCACACACGCACGGGCGGGGCCGCGCGCGCACGCTGCCCGCCACCACCACACCCACGCACTGGTGGGTCGAGCGCTGGAGCGTCTGCTCCAAGCCGTGTCACATGCCCGTGAGTATACCCACATCTTCGTAATAAGGAAACACAGGAAATTATTTTTATACTACCCGTTCACGTTAAGTTTGCGCCCGAAAGGTAGCGTCAGCAAAGAAATAAACTATATTAAAAATATTATTTATTTAATTTTGTAAAATAAAGTGCACATTTGACTAAAATTAGACACATTAATTGCGTTTAATCATGAATTTCCATATATTCGACACCAGATATTTCACAGTTTCAGTTTCAACGGTTTTTTTTCTCATTTTACTTACTAGCTGACCCGACGAACTGTGTTCCGCATTAAAAGTAATTTTTACAGCGTTTACAATTGAGGTGCTAAATCTCGAAAATTATCACTTTTCTTACTAAATTATGCAGGAATTATACATAAAAACCACCCTGTTGACACCCTCTATCTATTATAGAAAATCGCATCAAAATCGTTTGCGTAGCATCTAAGATTTAAGCATAGGGGGATAGACAGTGGAAAGCGACTTTGTTTTATACTATGTAATGATGTCCAAATAAGCTGTAATCTTAAACACCATTTTGCGTACATCACTTCTGATAGTTTTGCCTTTGCCAACAGACTAATGTGAAAAATTATGAAATGTCAAAGGCAAAAATTGTTAATGCCAACTATACTGAGAGATACGATTTAGTGACGCGGTAGGTGGTTAAGGAAGGGGACGTGCATTACGCGGACCAGCATATTTAGAGCGAACGGGTAGTACCTGCGTAAGAAGGACTTCTTTCAATTTAATATCACGAAGAATTTCTTTACTCATCCTAAATATAGACATGTGTTTTTTTGGGAATCTTATAGTGTTTCGATGACGATCTTTCTGGACATGGACCTCCATGTCTGTTCTCAGCGGTAGTCTGCTAAAAATTTAATATATCATTATCTATTAGATATATGTATTATAATAGCCAGTTCAAATGAAGAACTTATTTTACATCAGAAATTTTCCTCTGCTCCTCTTGATAAAGATACCCACAAAATGCTGTAAATATCTATACCTAACATTAACAAAATCTTTTTTTTTTAGGGAGAGGAAGCAACGAAACAACGCAAAGTATACTGCGTGAGCAAATTAAATCACGAAGTTATTGAAGACTCGAAATGTACATTGAAGAAACCGATCACAAGAATTAAATGTGCAAACGTACCAGCTTGTTAAAATACAAGCGTTAATATTGCACGGAAACTCTTAAACATATACGAAATTCTCAAAGGAATACGTATTAATTTTTTTTTAAATTAGACTTGGAACAAAAGTATTGAGTATTATGAATATATTTCTGATAAGAAATAAGATACACATACTTTTTCTAGTAGTCGTAATTTAAAGAAAGAAAAAAAAATCACGACTATATTTTAGTCTATTATTTAAAACGTGTGGATATAATTAATAAACATGTCCACTGTCGACTTTAACAAAGGAACAAATTTGATGACCATCACTAGGAACATTAATAGTGAAGTGACTAATTGTGTGACTATTTTAATCGATTTTTTTTTCAAATCGATTTTTGATTGCAGTGAATACGTGAAGTGTTGTAATAAATAAAAATGGACCGAGTGTTTTTATACTAGATACGTGTATTATTGTTTTTTGTTATAAAAACCCCATCGAATAGACATTAAATATACTGCGTGTTTATGTACTCGTATAGTACCGGTAAGTTACTGAGTAGTGATGTGCGAATCTCGCAAAAAAAAAAGTACTTGAAAGTTAAATGTTCTGCAATTACAACATACTGCCATATTATAAGTATATGAATTAGAAATTTACTGCATAGTCTTCGCTTAATTAATCGACTAATAATATATAATTATTTAATTATAATATGTAATAGTAATAATTATATTTTTGTAACATCAGTATTAAAGTGGTGTATGTATATTTCTTTTTTTTTTATAATAAAACATATTATTATAAATGTGAAAGAGTATAAGTATGATTTACTATAGTTTTCTCTTTTTATTTTATTATTCGGACCAAATATATTTTCTTATAAATCAAATTCACGTTGCCATACAATATAACTGCCAATATGACATTTTGTAATATATAAGTAATTAATCGCTTAAGGTATCCGTTGTGTATTATATAATAATTATTCATAGTCTTTTTCCTTTTTTTTGTACAAACGAATTAAGAAGTATATTTTAATGTTATGCATTTTTGTCCCGTTGCAATATCCATAAACATTTTTTTTTAATCGTAATATTTCACACGCCATAGACTATAGCTGGTATACTTTAATGCCTAGTCAAAGACATAAGTTATTTCTTATCGTTTTTCTATTAAAACTGTCTGTTCAATCTTAAAGACTCACTACAGTAATTTGTCCTTATGATATGTGCATAACTATAAAACTGTTATGCCAATTTTTATTATATACCCTCCAGTGTCCTTTAGTGTTTGTCTATGCATAATTTTAAAACGTAATTACTCCTTTTATTTATCGTTTAAATATTAACATCAATTTTGGGTATTGATATATAATAATTGATGTTTCCGTTCTAAGATCATCGAGGGGTCGTCGATCAATTTAAAATACACAATTTTAATTTGTAAAAAAATAAAATAAATCAAAACGCTTTTACAAGTTAACAAATAATTTGTGGGCAGAAATTAATTTTAAAAATATGTACATTATTTATCACTACTATTATTTGTAGTCAAATGTTTTATCAATTATAATTGTGTATGTAAGATAAAATAAAATTTAAAAATAAAATGTTTTATTTATTTTATTTTTGTATATAGAAATAATAAAAAAAGTATGTCCAATAATATATATATAATATATATATATAAGAAATCACAGGTACAATCAAATACTAAACAAATATAAGCGACTTATTGAAACATCACTGAGGTAAAATAAAATAATAAGTAATAAATATTTACGATTTTTCGATAAGATCAAAGTCAAATTTGACCATGATTAATTAATTAGTCATAATGTCAGTTTGCATACGTTCTCATTCGATGATTGCAGCTTTAAGGGATCGCCCATTAATCACGGGAAGTTTTAAAGATAAGACTACCGATCTCCTCCTCACAGTCATTATTTTTTATACAACTTATAATAATCTTACACAATACTGTCTTCATAATCGTAGTGTGCCAACAACAAATACCAGAATAAGTTTATTCTAGCACACCCTGCGTTAGAGCCTGATGACGTGGTTAATGGACAATCAGTCAGATATTTCATTGATGTACCAATAAAATAATCACTGGCTTAGGACTCCTCATTGGTTGCCTATATTACGCATTGCTACATATTAGGAAAATAACACAGATAACTGTTTATTAATACAACCGAAAAAGGGAAGTTTTACTTAAATGCTTTTAAAAAGTTATGAATCTAAATACAGGTACAAATGTTAATAAATCGCATTACGAAAATTATATAATAATTACATACATACTTCAGATAAACACCAACTAGGTACATAAATAATAAATTATATCTAAGAATCTACAATAGACAATAGTCAAAGCAGAAATATCAAAAATATGTAAAGAAAAAAATGGTTTTGATTAAAAAATATATAATAAAGAAAAAGCACTTTTGAGATCATCAAGAGATTACAAAGAATTCTAACTTAATTGCTAATAGCAGCATATTTTTAGGCATAAAATATAAAAAACTATTTGCTAATAATACTTTGCAGGATAATTTTTAAGTGTGCTAGAAGGTAAATGTGTATGTGTTGGAATTGTAAGAGAGAGAAGGAGACTGGTGTCCATGATGTAGGAACAGCTGTTACAACTGATCAGAAAATTCGAGTTCAAAGAATAGTTGAGGCAAACGAGCAAGCGAGTCACCTGATGGTAAGCAACTAACGCTGCATATCGACACCTGCAACACCGATAGTGATACAGTTGGGTTGCTGGCCTATTAAAAGGTATAGAAATGGGTGCAGAAGTAAGATGGGGAGAGGAGAGAGGCAGGGGTTAGGTCTGCGGATAACTCTCTCACAGAGTGAAACGCGGCATGAGCCACTTTATGTTGAGACTCTGTGTGATGGTGGTATTTCACCGGTCAAACCGGTCCAGTCATGCAGCGAGTAAATACAAATAGAAAAATAGTTGTAAAAAAACTACCGCATTAGACGCGAGAATAGAGAAAGTAAGAAAGAAATTGCGTTAGAAAAAAAAGAAAGTAAGAGAACAGTTTCAGAGAGAAGAAGATTCAAGCATTCAGAGAACAGAGAAATCATTTTATAACATAACATAACTTCACGCCTTTTGTTACCCGAAGGTGTAGGCAGCGGCTGTTAAGCCTCGTCTCGCCGTCATGTTTACGTCCCAAATGGAATAGGTGGCGAACCCATTGCCATACCGGGCACAAAACTTTCAGACATCGATATTTATCACACATAATTTCCGAAAACAATGTCGAAAAGTTATTGGTGTAAGTCAGTGTCTAGAATCGAACCCGGACCTCTGGATCAGAAGCAGTGTGCTCGACCACTGCGCCATCGAGACTCAGATCAGATCATTTTATACGCAATCAAACTATTTGTCCTAATCTTTATTATACTCATACTGCATATGTATTATGCTCAGCATAGTGCAGAAGACATTATTAAAAGAAATATTGTGCAAAGGGGAAATGATTTAAAGGATGAAATGGCAATAAGCACACGTTCTACATAAGTCAACAGTAATTCAATTCATTTCTACTACTGCTTATTATAACATTTAAATGCTATTAAGCTATTTTGACACAAACTAATGAATTACTAAACGATAAAAAAACAGACATTAACACTAGTTTCATTACTAATCTCAGAAATAGGAAGTTTAAAAGACGCAATATTTTACTCGCGAAAATATATTTGATATTACATATTTATGGACCAACTTGCGAACCGAACATGGCGGAAGCCACAACAAGAACAGTAAACTCAAAGATGAACTTAATATTTAATTAAATGAGATATTTCGCTGTATAAAGCAACTGCTTGCCTCTAAATTTAAGACATTTTTATCCTTGTGATTCATAATTCGAGTTTTTTCGTAACATTACAAGCTTCGCGTAATTAATGGACAACCCCTAAGTAAGTAAACCTGTCATTTTTTCAGTGTTCTTGAATCATTTTAGACGCGTAATGACCAAATGGTACATGATTAATAAGTTTAATTTCCGTACTTCGTGTGCATAGTAATGTTTACTTAATTTTAATTTGAATCCATTTCGGTCATTACGCATCTAAGCAGAATGTCATAATATAAAACTAACTACAACTATGTACATAATTATATCTGTGTCATAAAAATCAAATTGCATACAACTACATCTAAAATATTAAAAAAATATATATAAAAAGAAATTATTCAAATTATTTGTGACAATTCTAATACTTATACATGAACGTCAGTCAATTACTTCATGTCCAATATAATACATGATAATTAGAAACAATATCATGCATTTTAATTACACTTTTAATAATTGACAACACACAATTTAACTACAAAAGTATAAATTCTAAATAAAATTGTAAATCGCTTCTACATTACAAACAAAACATACCTACTAACATACATACATATAAACATATATCTACCTGTTTAATCCATAAAAATATACTAAATAAAAATCTGTCAGATGTCTTCGTATTTATTAAAAATTTAATTTTTATATATTGTTAAGTACTCTATGTTCATAATTAATCTATCCTGTGCCGGAGCTAGATTCTTTAGTCAGTATGGCCTCAGAGGACACATCAAAACGAATGTTTTTCTTTCGTGTGGAGTTGTACTTCTGTGAATAAAAAAATAATCTCGTTAGCATACAACATATATAATATATACCATACATATGTATGGTATATATAAATATATATATAAACCCATACTCGACTCGAGCGCGATATTTCGAGATGCGGCTCGAATGCAACCGTCCGCCCGCTACCCGTGTAACTTCCCCTCAAGCTCCCGTGTACAAGTACAAGTGTTGTACTGTAGGCAACGTAATTTTTAACATCTTAGTGTCAGGCTTACGAAAATACAATTTTTTATATTTTTGGCTTTAAAATATTCATGAGTCAGTTCGCAAGCTCATAATAGCTTAATAAATTGGTATAACAAATTTATGGCGGCATTGTTCCCAGTACCATAATCGCTGCATTAATTTTAAAAAATAGTAGAGACAAAACCGCGTTTGGAAATTCGTGTTTTTTTTTGTGCACAGTACAACAATGGTGACGTTACCGCCCTCAGATGTCAAGTTATCGCGCTCGATTTATACCTAAGTCTTATTTAAATGTTAGTCTAAATATAATCAAAATTCTTAATTATTCCGGAAAGCAAAGACAGACTTTATTGGAGTCGTCAAGATTTCTTTATCTATTAAAAAACTATTTTTATTAAAAAAACTAATAATAAAATTGTGTGAAAACAGAATTTCTAACTTACATACATATATACATACATAACTTCACGCCAAATCCCTTGCAGGGTAGGCAGAGAGAACAGAGCGCCATAAGGCACGATTCTTACACGCGTCACTCGCTTCGTTGACTTTCATAACTCTTTTCATGCACGCGCGTCGGTTTTTGGGGCTCCTAACATCACCTTCCTCCAGAACACGTTCTATTTGAATGTCTAACTTAATCTTCAAATTATCGTTGGTATTGTATGAACACATGTCACGGATACCGGTGCGCGCGTATGTACTAGCGGGTACGACGCGCACGTGCACGTTACAACTATATTTTTTTAAGGGATTGGATAGCAAACGAGCAGGCGTGTCACCTGATGGTAAGCAATCAACGCCGCCCATAGACACCAACAACAGATGCAGTCTTACTGTTGCGTTGCCGACCTTTAACGGATAGGGGATAGGGAAGGATGGGGAAGGGGAGTGGGCCTCCGGGTACCTCTCTCACCGAACGAAACGCGGCATGAGCCACTTTACGTCGAACTGCTTGGCTCTACCCATACTATCTATGAGAAAAATGGACAAACGAGCGTACGGGTCACCTGATGGAAAGTGACCACCGCCGCCGCAACACCAGAGGTGTCAGATCAGCGTTGCTGGCCTTTTAGGTGATAACCCTGCCGGCAACTGGTTCCATAGAGGAGCCGTGCGCGGCAAAAAATGTCGGCTGAAGCGCACTGGCGTAGATCGCGCGACCATTCAGCTTGTGAGCGTGCTAATATTGGCGCGAAGTGCGATGGCGGAAATCAACCGGCGGTATTAGTCTAAACAATTCCTGGGAAAACTCCTCGTGGTAGACTCTATATAAACTTTCAACAAAACATCACACATCTGAAGATCATGGAGCTTACTTCACGCGAAGTCCCTTACCTGACAATACCTAGTTTTTCTATAATCTAAGTAGAACAATTTCAATCTATGAATAGATTTAAAGACATTAATAATGAGTGCACTTATCACCTTGTCTTTGGCCCTCGGATCCGTGTTTTTAGATCGCTCTCTCTCCAAATCCGTATGTAGAGTCGCCAGTTCTGCTGTCAATTCCGCTTGCATGCCCCGAAGCCTTTCCACTTCTACTAACACCTCTGCTTTATCTTTCACTGCAATTCATGAAATACAAATATGATTTAAATGTCATCTTCAAATCTTTTGGTAAATATAATCTTTTCTCAAGATATTGCTGAAACTGTTGTTGAGACTTCAGAGGTCACCTATTCAATAAGACATACATTTAAATTATATATAATGTCATACTTACTCTCCCCCTGGCCAAGTATGTTACATAATTTTCTATTTCTCGATTTCACTGTTAACAACTCCGCCTTCAGACTAACAATCTCTTGTTTCAAACTTTCTATTTCTTGATTCTTCCTCTCCAGCGCTTCAGTGAATTGTACTCTTGTAAATATATCGTCGGGGGCCATTTGACGATTTTTAACTCTGTCTATTATTTCTTCCTTCAGCATTTCATTTTTAGTATCATTTTCACATCTCTCAAAGAATTCTGTATCCTTTGGCACTGGTGACTTAACAGTTGGATGGGTATTTTTCTCATCTATATGACTAACTGAAAAAAGATTCTATACTTATAATTAAATTGTAACAAAATATCTATCTTTATTACAATAAAATCAGCGACAAGTTTTTTTTATTTGTCTGTCTAGACTCTAGTAACTAATGTGCTAGGATTATACCTCTGATTACTAGATAATGATTACCAGAGACCAATTTAACAAGCCATTTAACAAGAAGCAAAACCCGCGAACATCTCTCAAAATACAGAACAAATTTTCTGTATTAACACTTGCAACATGCAAATGTTAGTGCACACAATTAAGTAAAGCTGCAAAAACGTTTTAATCTGCACTCTTTTTATCAATTTCCTAATATAATATTTACGCTTGCCTCTCAGTAGGTACTAAAAAATATATTATATTAAAGTAAAGTTACTAAGTACAGTAAAGTTACTAAGTACAGTAAAGATCCCTAATTGTTCACTAAAACTAGACTAGAGTAAAATTAGTCTCGGTGGCGCAGTGGGCGAGCGCACGGCCTCTGATCCAGAGGTCCGGAGTTCGATTCCAGACACTGGCTCACACCAATGACTTTTCGAAATTGTTTTCGGAAGTTATGTGTGATAAATACCGATGACTGACAAACTTTGTGCCCGGTATGGCAATAGGTTCGCCACCTATTCCATTTGGGACATAACGGCGAGACGAGGCTTAACAGCCGCTGCCTACACCTTCGGGTAACAAAAGGCGTGAAGTTATGTTATGTTATCCCTAATTGTTTAGAAAATATAATATAACCTAAATCCTTCATCTATAAATGGACTATCCACCACTGAAAAAATTTTTAAAATAGAACCAGCGGTTTCTGAGATTAGCGCGTTGAATGAAACAAACTATTATGCTTTATAAGTATTAAATTAGTGGTATAGTGCCACCACTAGCTACTAGATGTCTATGTAGAGATAAAAATCACGCTTAAGCAATTCTCTTCCTGGATTTATATATAGACTGGTTCAAATTCGTCCTTTTTATTATTAAATAATATGTTTTGTGGCCGCAAGGGGGCGTTAAAAGCGTTAAACGGTTGCACGAGACATTAGAAGTTACACTTCAAAAAAACTGTTGCATGGACATCCTCGAGCGCGTCAGATATTGATAGCATCAATGCCCTACGTATTTTTAATAATGTACGTATGTTAATCTGATCGTTTGCATGATGCGGGTGGTTGTATGTAAGAGTTGAAAATGAAAAAAAAAACATTTTATCGAGCGCGTCAGATTTTCTCAGGGAGTGTTAAGTGCACCAAAAAAAAGCTCTCATTCACTAATCTGACGATTTCGATGGGACGCAAACTCGCGGCCATTGTCATAATGTGCAAAAAAAATTCGCCATTTTGAAATACTCAAGCGCGTCAGATTAAGATATATGGTTCATCTTTATGTTCTAAACGTACTGTCTCATAATCTGACGATTATCTAGAGGGATTCGCCTGATCTGACAAAAAAAAATAGAAAAATGGTTCACCTTAAAGGCCATCCAACTGCATGCAACATGCAACTTCCCGCTAATTCCATTTCTGGACGCTTAAAGTTGTACTTATGACATTTTTGAGTTCAATGTGATATTTTGAGCTCGCTGAGTTCCAAGAAATAATATTTCAATGCATTTGAGCTTTCCCAGCTCGAAAGTCTGATAGAAGTTTCATAGAACACTATTTTTGGAATTTAATAATAATATTATATTATAGTAATAGATAGAGAAAGAGTGAGAGAGGAATAGAAACGCGGAGAAGGAAATGTAGGCATCACGCAGCTGCACGCATTTAACTTTATCGAAGAATTTTTGTTATTTCGGCTTGAGGAAATCGTCAGATTATATATTTTTCATTATTCTTGAATTATTTCCTTCAAAATAAAAAAAAATTTAGCTACGCTCAAGAATGTCGAGATGATGTTTTTTTTTACAACGTTGTCCCTCCCCTTTTTTTACGTCACTCTCAAATTGTCTGATTAGTGGAATATACACTTTTTAGGATGTAATTAACTCACCCTACCTTAATCTGACGCGCTCGAGAATTTCTGATGGTCAATTTTTTTTACTAATCTGATCCTGTATCCTTCACGGGCGGCCTTATTATATATGGGCCTCATGTTTTGTGGAGGTACTTAACCGGGTACAAGGTATCCCCCTGTATATTAATCTGCCGCGCTTTAGTAAATCCCGAAATCCCCGCTTGGGCTCCCCTGCTACTATAAATAAAAACTTACCATCATCAACACCATTCACCATCTCGTTAAACTGATCTAAGCTCATGACATTTTTCTTCTTCTGTTTCTTGTTACTGTTCTTCTGTTCTAGAGCCTTTTTCTCTAGCTCAGCATCCTTCTTTAATTTCTTATAGACCTCCTTCTTCTCCTCAAAGTCTAGTTTTGATAACATGATTGCCTGCAATGATCTTTTATTTAAAAATATTTAACCTTTGTATTAATCACACTGATTTAGTTAGAAATAGTAGCACACTTCTATCTACTTAAAATAAATAGCAATATTAAAAGCATTCCAATTCCAATATCAAAATATGACTTTAGGGTTTATATATCCATTTTAATTATTTAAAAGCACAAATAATAATAATTTACTGAACCAATCTTACTTCTTGCAGTTCATTTTCAAAATGACCCTCATTGATTTCCTCATCTTTCTGCTTCCAAATCTCCCATTGCTGCTCAGATGGTTTGTTTTGCTTGGATTTCTTTTTTTTGGGTGTAGGTTGAGTCTGTAAAATATAATTACATACATAGGTACATAAAATATAATTATTTAAATTAATAAAAACCAACTAAATAAAAATGAGATAATGTTAGTTTTGATGAAGGAAACTCAATCAAACTCTCACTCTTTTATATAAGTAAATTTATATTTTAATTTCTTAACTAAACATAAGATTTCAGCATGAAGTTTTCATATCACAGATGAAGTCATACATTTTTAAATTATCTCCAAAAATCAATTTATGATATCAGTTATTTTATTTATTTCACTCTGACTTCTAATTTCTCTTGCCTCTTCTTACATAATATATTTTTACAAAAAAGGAATTAGCAGTCTAGGCTACGAGGCAACCAAGGAATTACTTTTTTCTACCCGTAGTTTATAATAACAGCACTATCATTAACTATAAGCTAGCTTATTTCAGGAAAATCTTACTTTTGACTAATTATCAAAATTAAATATTTAGTAAGAATGTCTTGGATCATCAATAGCCGAGTGATTAAGAACATTTCACTTGTAATGCAAAGACAGTGAGTTCAAGTCCTATTTAAATATATTTTTTTAGATTCACAGAATGTACAGATGTAGTGATTTTGCTCAGTTTTTATCTAGACTTCACTAGTTTTAGATTAATGAACTGGTTAAACTGTATCAGTTTACCATGGGTAAACTTTAATTATATTTATTTAAATTGATGATGATGATAAATACAGACGTTTTTTTAAGTTCAGCAATATATTTATGAAATTACCTGTTTTATTGTGGTGTTAGTTTTAGCTTTCTTAGCAGGCTCCGATTTCTTTGCAGTATTAGTTTTAGTAGCCTTCTTTGTTTTTAGGGTATCATTAGAAGGATATTCATCGTCTTCAATTTTGAGGCCCGCAAATCTAGATCGTACCTCTACTGCAGCCATTGTCAATCACCGACTTTTATTACACCTATTGGAATCGAATAAGACGACATATATGCATTAGACAATACAAATAAATAAAACTTAATTTACAATTATTTTGTGTTTGTTTACTGTTGAAAGCGGTAGTTCTGTAAAACTAATATTTACATACACACCTCAAAATCAATGATCAAAAAGAATTCCTTTCAATAGGAACAGTCAATATTGTGCTGATAAATTGGTAATTAAAAGATTAACACTTTTTATGAACGGAAGCAAAGGGATTAAGTCAACAACACTCCACACGAAGCGCAAGAATCCAAGGAATCCAAGAATCCTGCAATGAGTGCAATGAAATGAAGCGGCTGCAGCGGCGATAGCAGGCAGAGATTGCCGGGTTGACAATAAAATTGACACTAATTGACAGTACCCACGCAACTGAAAAAATATCAGTTATCAAAATATCAGTTGTCAGGAATAATCAGAAGTACTCATAGTCTAAGATCCGACTGCAGAATTCCGACTGCAAACGGGGATGGAGGAATGACCCAGTCTTAATCTACTATATGCAGACTGGGTTATTCCTGCACCCCCGTCTTCCTTGCCAAGCTAAGGATAAGAAATACTTCTCTGTGTGAATGTGGGCTCGATGATGATGATATAATTCACCTATTTTTTTCATGCCCTAAGTTCCAGTTCCAGTCTCCTATACCATACCCTCCCCCCAGAAATCCCTAGTCCTACTTCTGTCAAATGCCTTCTTTCTCTCAAATCCTCCCGTCCATTCCTACGCACTCTTTGTAAATTTATATATGGAAATTACATAACTTAACATAACATAACTTCACGCCTTTTGTTACCCGAAAGTGTATGCAGCGGCTGCTAAGCCTCGTCTCGCCGTTATGTTTACGTCCCAAATGGAATAGGTGGCGAACCTATTGCCATACCGGGCACAAAGTTGTCAGTCATCAATATTTATCACACGTAACTTCCGAAAATTTCGAAAAGTCATTGGTGGGCCAGGATTTGAACCCACTACTGCTTGAATCAGAAGCGGGGTGCTAGCCACTGCGCCACCGAGACTGAAATTATATTAGTTTGTAAATAACAACTGCGTAAATAATAAGGTTGTCTAAATATCGTACTAACAATATGTATAAGTATTTTTTTTTGTAGATTAGTGCCTAGCGTAGATGTATCTGGATGATAAAAGACTTCGTGGAATATTTAATCTCAGTATGTTCTAAGCACTTTTCGATTTATGACTTCAATATGACAGTACATGGTTAAGTAACAAGTATCAATTATGTTATATATATTAATTGAAGGGGAAGACAACCCTGGAACTCCCTCACTGGCTAAACTCGAAGCCTTCCTATAACAGAAAGTGGCAAGTCGTATCAGCTGGGATACGAGCCAGATAGAAGAAAAAGAAGACTGAAACTGAAGAAATAATGCACTCATCAAGTGCTTTGATCAAGTGTTTGTTAAAAATCAAATTTTTAAGCAGATTTATGATTAGGAAAATTTAGATCTACCAAGTTGCCTAACTAAATGTTGCCGCTAATATTATTTAATAAAATTACTGCAAATCGATTTTTCCGAAAAAAAAAATATAATTCGCTGGTTTTTTAAATAAAAGATTGTCCACTTTACGGCAATATACATGAAAACTGAAAAATCACGGTTGCCATTGCGCACATTGGTCATAGTGATGGTCAACTCGTGTTAGTAACTCGAGTCAACTCGAGTTGGGCCTGACTCGAGTCAACTCGAGTTGATTACCCCCAACTCGAGTTAAAATACTTAATTAAACCGACATGGAACGGGGTTAGTGAGACCTTTATTTGAGCCGTGGTTATTTATGACCACATTCGTTCATCACAAACAAAGCGACACATTTATGTAGATTTGAAATTAACATAATTTTGTTCTGTTTCTGTCAATTATCTTTCATCTCCAATTTATTACCTATAACAAAATAAAAGAACAGAGAAGTAAACAGAGCGCCACAACGCGCCACAGCGCCACACGATTTTTACACGCCTCGCTTCCTTCGTTGACTTTCATAACTCTCTTGCTAAAAATGCTTATTGATTTTTAAATCTTCTGACGTCACCTTCCTCCAGGACTCGTTCTATTTGGTCAGGGAAGGTGTATCGAGGCCTTCCTCGACTCCTGCATCCATCCGATTTTGCATCAAAAGAATTATACATAAAAACCACCCCATTTACAACCTCAATCTAATAAAAAAAACATCAAAATCCGTTGCGTAATTGCGAAGATCTACGTATTTAGGGGGACAGACCGCGGAAAGCGAATTCGTTTTATACTATGTAATTATTATAGATAATTTTAACTACAATGAATGGATAGACAAGGCAATTACTCCTTGATAAAATAACTTCTAAATGTTAGACTATTCAATATCGGCAGACGAAAAATTTCTTTTTATATTAACTTCAAAATTACCCTAACTCGATCTGCAACTCGAGCTACGTGGATTTTAACTCAATTTAACTCGAGATAGGATTTATCCGAGTTGGCAGTGTTGGCACATCACTACTTGGTCACATCTCATCGCAGCCAGGAGTTTTGGCAGGACTGTGGAAGAGTCATGTCGGTTTTTGCATTATTTTCTCAGATTTGTGTTTCAATGGATATTATTGGATAAAATTCGTGGCATTTTGTTTTATAATTGTCCGTATATGAGTGCAAATGTGGTGTAGATATCGTGTTTAGTGTGCTCTCCTACAGTGTCGTCGGGACTCCCTCGGAACATCATGCATAAAGTGCCACGACTTTATGTATGATTAGGTTAGGTTAAGTTAGCTTAGGTTAGTTTTAAGTTTCATCATCATTACTTCATAATTAAAAATAACGTCAGACAATGCAGTATGGCTTAAAAGCTTTAGCCTGTCCAATAATGGACAAATTAAAAAAAATCATCGCAGCCAGGTGTAGACTCGTTAAATTTTGATACGTTTATACGTTCATAGCGTACATTTATTATTTAATATATCAAATTAAAGCTATTTTTTCTGCTCAATATGCTATACGGTTGCTTAATTAAATCTGGTCGCAAATAAGGGTTCCTGCCTAATAAAGATGGTAAATATGTAAGAAAGAGATAAAGAGAGCTAGCGCGTAACATCATTTGTCAGACGAGGATAGCGAATAATAGCGATTGTCTGTGGCGATTGTCACTTGTCAGCTGTACGACCATTATATGCTCTGTGTGTACGACGATTATAAGCCATTGCGCATGCGTCGAAACGTTTTTAATTTGTGCATCTTAAAATTATCAAATTAAATTAACATAAAATAAAATTGATAACATGATGAAGGCGTGTTTTCTGTGTGACAAAAAATTAAATGTACTTGACTTTAATAATACATCATTCAAAAAGTGTTCAGTAATGTTGTTGTTTCGTCGTAAGAAAAAATATAAATATCATGACACTTTATTGACAGTTGAATCTACTGATGATTTTGGATATCATACAAAATGTCTAAAAAAAATTACAGTTCTGAAGCAAAAAGATAAAGAAGAATTCGAAGATTTTTGCAAAACACAAGCTGTAAGTAAAATTTCAATTGAACAGAATAATATAGGTTACAGTCCAAGTTTTCCAATTACAGCATTATAGCGCAATATACGGCATAATGTTTAACGTTGATGTTCCAACTCCAACTTGGCAACTACACTTAACTACAGCATCGCTACTATTCGCTATGCACAATCGGGCATTCAAAAAAGTAGTGCTAGCGCATGATGCGTGCCATGGATACCAACATTAGAGTCTGGCCAACGAAAGCTGTCCATGTATTATTTTCAGAAGTTTTGATATGGCAATAATTTAAGACTGTCAAAATTGACACTTTGACGTTTCTTACTTGAGTCATCTTCTGTTTACGTTGGTTTATGTGCATCATATTTTCATTGATTTTGTTTAAAATAATGCCGAGAACAATTAAAAGTTCGACGAGGAAGCTTCTATTTACTATGATTGACAAATATAAAGACATAAAAAGTGATTTAAATCAGAAATCTGCAGAGAAAATACTACGACTGGATTCAATCCTTTCACTTTCAGGTTAGTTTATTGAATTTCTAATGAACCATTTTGATACTTTTAGACTATTTAAGACAAATCGCAATATTTTTCATGATGTATCTACTTTTCAGGAAGTATTAACAACGAGGAGACAAAACTTAAAATTGTGGAAGCAGTACAGAAATTGAAAACTCTCGAAAAAAACGAAATGGCGACTTCTGAAACACATTATTTAGAAAAGATATCTTCAATGACAGGTATTACTTTAGAAATTATAGATTTTAACAGTTACTTCGAAGGGTTATATAAATTTATGACAATGTATGGATGGCTAAATTAAATAATATAATATTATGGTTTTGTAATAATGTCTTTGTATATTATTATGGTTTTTGACTTTAATGACTAATAATTAATAATATACTGTTACATACATAATTTATTGTATTTGTTGTCTTCAGATGTCAGTGTGAAGACTCTAAGAAGAATTAAAATTGAAGGGTCCAAAAATCAAGGACAGTGGAATACTCCGGGGGAAAATCGTCCACATTCAGTAACAGTTTCCAATTTGGATAATTTTGATATTTCAGCTATAAGAAACAAAATAAACGAATTTTATGGAGTTAGAAAACAAGTCCCAACACTGAGAAGCCTGCACAATGAGCTGAAGGAAGCAATTGAATTTAAGGGATGCCGTGAAACCCTTAGAAAAATTTTACACAAGAACGGGTTTGAGTTTCAAAACAATAAAAATGAACGGGCTTTACTTACAGAAAAATATGAAATTGCGGCATGGAGACATAGATTCCTGAGGACAATACATAAAAAGAGGCTAGAAGGTAAACAGATTATTTACCTTGATGAGACATATGTACATCAGAACTATAAAGTTAAAAAATCATGGCAAGGACCTTCAACAAGCGGTGTCACTAATAATATATCATCAGGAAAAAGACATATTATTGTGCATGCCGGATCGGAGGAAGGGTTTGTGCCAGGTGCATTATTGGTATTCAGCACAAAATCCAAATCAGCTGACTACCATGATGATATGAATGCTACCAACTTTATGAAATGGTTTGAGGAAATGTTGATACCTAATCTCACTAAACCTAGTGTAATCGTGATGGACAATGCAAGTTACCATGTGAAACAAGTAAACAAACCCCCTACTATGTCTGATTCTAAAGCTAATCTCCGAATATGGCTTCAAGAAAATAATATTCATTTCGAAGAATATCACACCAAAGCTGAATTAATGTGTTTGGTGAAAGATAATAAACCTGCCGTTGTTTACGAAGCAGAAGTGCTTCTAAAAAAACACAGTCATATCCACAATCACGAAATTTTGTTGTTGCCACCGTATCATTGTGACCTCAATGCTATTGAGCTTGTATGGAGTCAAGCGAAGAGAAAAGTAGCAAGCAAAAATATAGGAATACCAGGGTCTGAAATGCAAAATTTAATAAAAGAATGTTTTCTATCCATAACTGCTGATGACTGGAAGAAGTACACTGTATCATGTACTAAATGTGGAAAATCAGTACAAATTAAGGGACCATATTACTGAAAACGAACTTGAACCATTCATAATACATGTTGGGGACAGTAGCAGTAGCAGCGAAGAAAGCAATGAAGCTGATTCAATATCAGGTGTAGAGTTTTTGGAATCCGATTTTAACTATGACTCATAGCTCCTATATTTGTACGGCTCCTCGGGGTCCTCGACTGTACATAAATAATAGATTATTTGAAAATAATAAAAAGACAGAATTAAAAGTTTAAAATCTTTTATTTGATATTCTTCATAATACAATCGAAAATTGCAACAACAGTTGTTAACAAAACAACATTTTTTCAACTCGAAAAAAATGTACTTGCTGAAAAATAAATAGTATTAACTCCGTTTATGCAGTGTATAGCCAGGGTTAACAGCTCTTGATTTTTTTAAAATTCCCGCCTTTTTTCTTGGACAGCTTTCGTTGGCCAGACTCTACCAACTTATTGACGGAAAATTAATAAGTGTTCTCTCTTTTTGTTGGCATTGATCACAATATTTGAATTAATTTTTCTTTAGCAATAATAATGTTTGTAAAAAATCAAAGCTAATTCAGCCTGTGCTAAAAAAAAGTGATAAAAATATGGATGAAGGTGAAGGAAGGTGATATAAATATTTTTGTTCCACATTTAATGTGAACACTGAACTTAGCGCACTTTACTGGCGCATTTTAACACCAATACGCGTTCCAATTAGGGATGTGAAAAAATTATCGATTATTGAAATAATCGATTAACAATCGATTATTAAAAGTAAAAAAATCTATTTTAATTTGCGATTATTTTTATTGGACTAATCGATTATTTTATTAATCATTCAATTACATATTACCGATTTTTTTTTCATCTGCAACGCCCCGATATTAAGTTTGGTCTTCTGGCCCGGAACGAAAACTACTAAAGAATACTTTCTCCATAATGTTATTTTTAACGCCATCTATGAGTGCATTCCTTCTATACCTTTGAAACAGTTTAGTTATTCATTTATTCAAATATTCACTAGATGGAGTCAATGAATAATACTATTTTATTAGCCGACATTTGGTTGATATGTTTTCTTTTATTGTTTATTTCCAAATTACTAAATATTACATGGAGACTTTTCTAGTCGCATACCATAAAAACCATCTGGGGTTTATCAGTGGTATATCATCCATCCCACCAAAAGCCAACAGCAATTATGTGATGACTAGGTCGGTTACAGACATGAGTTCCTTAAGACTATTTTACAATTTTTCTTAGTTACTGTGTCACGAATTTCGGCATTAATTATGTCTGCCTGCTGATATTAACGATTATCAATTAACGAATAATTAATGACATTGTTATAATATAATAATGTCATTAATTATTCGTTGGTAAAACTTCATTTTTCAAACGAAGTTTTTCGTGACTAAAAGTTTTGTTGAAGTTTATAAGTCTTTTTTGGTTTTGTTTTTGAACAATGTCTACGACTAAAAGGACGACAAGTAGATGGCGTCAATATTTCCATGTTGACAATAAATCTGGCAATGCCAATTGTACATATTACCGGAAAATTTAAAAATCGATTAATTTAAATAATTCGATTATTTTTTTAAATAAAATCGATTGTTAATTAATCGATTATTTCGTTGTAATAAATTAATCGATTATTTAAAAATCGATTTTTTATGTTAAATGTCACATCCCTAGTTCCAATGCTTCAGCACAATTCGGCATTGTACGGCACTGAGTCGCATAATGCTCTGTAATTGGAAAACTAAGAGTTAGTTAGGCCTCCGGATACCTCTGTTACCGAGCGAAACGCGGCAAAAGCCACCTTACGTCGATATTCTAAGAGGTCGTGGTATTTGACCAGTCGAGCCGGCCCATTCGTGCAGCGACCTGCGTGACTCTTCCACTGACAAGGTGTGACTGATGTGAGGTATATTTTTATAATACTTTCTAGATATAATAAATTAAAAACAGTCTCGGTGGCGCAGTGGGCGAGCGCACGGCCTCTGATCCAGAGGTCCGGGGTTCGATTCCAGACACTGGCTCACACCAATGACTTTTCGAAATTGTTTTCGGAAGTTATGTGTGATAAATATCGATGACTGACAAACTTTGTGCCTGGTATGGCAATAGGTTCGCCACCTATTCCATTTGGGACGAAAACATAACGGCGAGACGAGGCTTAACAGCCGCTGCCTACACCTTCGGGTAACAAAAGGCGTGAAGTTATGTTATGTTATGTTATATAATAAATGTTGTTTTAGTTTAGTAACATAGTTTAGTAAAATTTGTGAAACCCGGGTTTCACAAATTTTAAAATATTTAGTTACATTTTTAATATCGTGATATGTTTTAAAATGTTGTGAATTTATTACAATAATATTAATACCATAGTGCAAAATCGACATTATTTTAATTATTAAAAAAATCTGGTTGCCTGTAAAGTCGGTTTTACGGGCGAAGATTTTACGTGACAACGTCTTTTTCTCGGTAGAATATTTATTGATATGAATATAATTAAGTTGAAGGCATTTGCTCGTCCGTTTCCATTGTTTTGAGAGTGGTGATTCCTGTTGAACATTTGAAATTGAATGGATGAATTTTTAATTTTAAAGAATCAATTTGAAAATCAAAACACTTATTCAGATCGAAGGTTCAAATTTTTGCTAAATAAATTTGAAATTAATTAAAATTTGTAATTGTAAATGATGAAGTTGAAAATTAAAACATTTACTTAAATTAGATGTTAAAATTCTTGCTCAACACAGTTTAAATCAAGTTTTCTTATATCTGCCACTTTTTCTTAATATTTGTAATTTTAAAGAATCAATTCGAAAATCAAAACATTTATTCAGATCGAAGGTTCAAATTTTTGCTAAATAAATTTGAAATTAATGAAAATTTGTAAAATAATAATTAATTAATTAATTAATTTTAAACTAATAATTTACTTAACACTATCAACATTTATCAATAGTATGACATTGACATATGGCATTCGGCGGGCCTCTCTCTCGTTCGGTGACTCATCGTAACGTTACCGAGCGTTACACTTTTTCATAAGTGACTCCCAGCCGCAACCTAATTTAAGACGTTGTCACGTCAAAAAAATAAAAAAAACACTCACTGTGAGTTAAGTGTGGTATCCCGAACACGTGAATATACATTTCTTATAATTTACAGATCCCGACCCTCCCCTCAGGTCTTCACGAACAAAGTATTCCTGCTGTAAGCTGTGATCTGGTAAGTATATACAGCAGTAATAATATTAATCAGATTTCAATAAAACATTTCGAGAACCAAACTTTTAATACAAATTGTCTTTCAACGCATACATTTACTTTGCAGGAAGAATCAGGGGCTACATTAAACGATCAACCGACTACACTTTCAGCAGACGAACAGCTAAGTACGACTGCTTTAAACGAGCAGCCCAGTAGATCTGCGCAGGAGGATGATCATTCTCTGTCTATTCAAAATTTGTCATCTGCTGGTACAATCCCCCAGCAAGCTATTTCATCAACAATTAAAAATAAAAAATCAACCTGCCTTTTTTGTGATCATGTTGAAAAAAAAGTTGGTAAGAGACGAATTTATGTAACATTCCCGCAATCAGAAGCAAGGGTTGAAACAATAAAATCAATGGCCGGGAAATCGAATGACTCAAAACTATTAGCGAAACTAGAAAGCCTTCAATCTATTGCTTATCATTCGACTTGTTTGTCATCGTATCAGATTTCACTGAAACGGCAATACGAGGTACATCGAGAGCCAAGATATTGGCACAAAAATCGCCAATTTCACCAGTTAGCATTCAATGCAATTTCGGAAATAATAAAGGCGGAAATTATTGAGAAAAAGCGCGTTATGTATCTCACTGATTTGTTATTTCAGTATAAATCATTGCTGTTGCAATTTGCTGAAGGTCAAGTACGCGCTGAAGATTTACAGGAATATCGTGCTGAAAACTTAGAGAATAAAATTATAAAAGCTTTTGGTGATCGAATTACTGTAGAGAAATCCATGGAGACACCAAAAAGGAAAATTGTCATGAACACACCGCGCTTATATATAGTTGGTGAAATAGTTTAGGTAGAATCAAATGAACAAAATTGATGAATGATTTTAGAGATGTCGCTTACGAATTGCGAAACTGTATAATATCTGTAGAAACTATGAAGCTGCCAGATAATCTAACTCCAGAAGATATCATTCTTGGAGAGTTTAGAGAGGAATATTCCAGAAGAACTTTTTAATTACGTGTGTGACTTAGTTCAAAGACCAGATACTTGTCGTAAAAATTCAAGTGATGACTTAGTGAAAATTAAGTCTGTGTGTAGTGATCTGATTTATATTGTATCGAAAGGTAGAGTCAAACCGTCAAAACATCTTACGCTCGGGTTATCAGTGATATCAATGACCAGTTCACGAAAAGTTCTAGCGATATTAAATAGATATGGACATTGGACATACAATATCCTATAATTTAGCTGAAGTAATTGGAACTGAGATGACGTATAGTTCCCAAATAGAAAACATAGTAATACCTGGTATTAGCCGAGTTGATGGGCTAAGCACTCACGTAGCTTTTGATAATTTTGACCGTTTCGTCAATACACCTACTGGAAAAGATACTCTGCACGATAAATTTGTTATCATTTATCAGTTTCCCCCAATAATTTGGACAATTCGGATACTTCTGATTTAGAATTTCTCGGCGCATATGTCCATGAAGGTCTCACGCATGAGTCCCTTGCAAGAGCTCGTAAGAGACGGCGTTTTGAAGCACCTCCGAAGGAAATTCGTCCCTTTATCAAGACACCTTTAACCAGTATGACGTTTCTTTCTTTTCCAACAATTACTGAAATAATCGATGCCTGTCGCTTAGAAAAAATAATTGCAATTGATAATGATTTAAGTATGTCAGTATCTCAAATTAATTCAGTACCTATGTGATCATGTTATAACTGCAACTGGCATTGATGAGAGTAAGATTCAGACGGGCGCAAACTTATCACCCAATGAATCCCCTACGTCGCTAGCTGTTGTTCAGGAAACTTAACAACAACACACACAGGATGTTGCTAAGAATCAACAACAGATCATATCTACTTACGATGTAGCAATAGCCCGATTAGCTATGCAGATTCAACATACTAAAAATACAGCATTTGACGATATATTCATTAATTTAGGTGCATTCCATACCCAAATGGCTTTCTTTGCAGTAGTTAGACAGTATATTGAGTCTAGTGGATTAATAGTGATTTTAGTTGAAGCTGAGGCAGGAGGTTCAATGAACAGTTTCTTGGACGGTAAACATTTTAATCGATGTAAGCGGCTACATCCCTTGGCTTCTGGTGCTTTACAGATTCTTCGTTTTGAGAAATATTTATCTGAAATTAACGTGGACGATTTTTAACGAAGACATAAACGCAGCAATGAATACTTCATGTGGAATCAATGAGAGCATCGTTTTTACCTGATTCATTGCGTAAAATACCGGAGGGTTACAAACAGTTCCGCTAAACAACTTGAGGGGCGGTCATGGAAAGACAGCTCAATCTTACTTACAGTCAGTTACAGTATACTGAACTTATCAACATAATAGCTTTTACCCGCGGCTACGCTCGCATTGAAGCCATTAAATAGGTATCAAAGATCATCACCATAGAAATGAATCAAAATGATAATTATATAGCATATCTGGGATTATTAATTTTGAAAATTACAACATTTTTATGTTGTAATTTTAAAAACGTTTGACGTTTAAAAAACTTACAATAAGCTTTATTGAAATGCAACAACAAACGGTGAAATATATTTCTCTGTAACAAAAGTAAATACTTTTGGACTTTAAGAATTTTATAAGATATAAATGTGGAGTATTAATCATTACACAGTATAAAACAATGGTTTCCTAAAACCAACATGCCTCAACATGGTTCCAGAGAGACTCAACTCCAGCGCAAGTTGTGTGACTCGATGAACAAATCTTCCGATAATGATGAGGATTCTGATATTTGTAGCGATGAAAGTGATAGCAGCGATAATAGTGTAAGTGAAAGCTACGATTATTCAGATTTTTAAATAAGAGTCACGGAATTATAAAATACATTTTTTTAATTTTTAATTTCGATATATGTTTAATTAGTATGTAACCATGTGGTGGATATTTGAATAAAACGTAATATTTTTTCAAACAGTACTTGCACAGTAAAATTTACTTTTACATATTGTCGGTTTTGATTTAATTTTTCACCAACAATAATTTTAGAACACTAGCACGCGACGCATGCATAATGGCTTTTAATCGTCGTACTGCTGACAATCGCTATTCTAGTCTTCCTAATGATGTTACGCTCTAGCTCGCTTTCACCCTTAAATACAATACAATAAAATATTCTTTATTGCATACCGAAAACAAAAGTATTACATTAGGAAAACAGAAAAAAAATGCGTTGGTGCATAACAGAATAGAAGAGAAAAAAATAATTACCATCCAATAAATACTTACCATCATACCACATTTACTATCTTTATTAGGCATCAACCCTTAATAGCGGCCAGATTTAAAAGCAACCGTATGTCATAATATGTAGAAAACATTAGCTTTAATTTGATTTATCTAATAATAAATGTACTTTATGAACGTATAAACGTATCAAAATCATACTTCTTTACACCTGGCTGCGAAGAGGTGCGGTCAAGTGCGCAACGGCAACCGTGATTTTTCACAGTTTTCATGTCTATTGCTGTAAAGTGGACGATATTTTATTTAAAAAACCAGCGAATGAATTTTTTCCGAAAAACCGAATTGCAGTAACATATTAGCGGTCACATTCTGATAGGCAACTTGCACTAATTCTGCAGTCGGATGTCGTACTATAAGTAGCAAAGAGTATGTCAGAGAAGTATGCTAAATATGATCAGTAGGAGTAGTTTGGTACCTAAGTTGGCTATGATTTATGACTTTTTTTAATTTGTCCATTATTGGACAGGCTAAAGCTTTTGAGCCATACTGCCTTGTCAGTCGTTATTTTTTATTATGAAGTAGTGATGATGAAATTTAAAACTAACCTAAACTAACTTAACCTAACCTAATCATACATTAAGTCGTGGCACTTTATGCATGATGTTCCGAGGGAGTCCTGACGACACTGTAGGAGAGCACACTAAACACGATATCTACACCATTCCCCACATTTGCACTCATATACGTACACTTATTAAACAAAATGCCACGAATTTTATCCAATAATATCCATTGAAACACAAATCTGAGAAAATAATGCAAAAACGGACATGACTCTTCCACAGTCCCGCCAAAACTCCTTATGTATGTACTATGTTCTCCTAGTCAAGAGTAGGTGTGTGGGCACATTAAAATTAGGACGAGGGAGGCCCTCCGAATACCTGTCTCAACAAACGAAACGTAGCATGAAAATAGTAGCCTAATAAAAAAGACTGAATTAATAAACTGAAAATTGCATTTAACTGCTAATATTAGTATTCAACAAAAAAGTAGTTTCCTGTTGAATAGATAAAAATAACTTCACGCCTTTTTCTACCTGAAGGTGTAGGCAGTGGCTTTTAAGCCTCGATTCGCCGTTATCTTTCGTTCCAAGGGGGATATGTGCGAACCTATTGTCATACCGGGCACAAAGGCCACAAAGTTTTTCAGGCGATCTATATTTATCACACATAACTTTCAAAATTAATTATCGAAGTCATTAGTGTGGGTCAGAATTCGAACCCGCGACTTCATAATTGAATATGTTGATTAATATTTTTAAAATTCATCACCAAAATGAAGTGTTGGAATTTGGCAAATTGTTTGGTTTCATCCGACTGACTGATGACAGTGATGACAGACCATGACGAGAGAAATTTCAAATGTTCAGTCGTCGTACTCGTCGTATTTCAAGAGCGATTTGTTTTTAATTAAGAAGGTAGCTGCTTAGGCTAAATTAATAGTAATTTGCCAAAGATTATTCTACTAATTGTAATTAAGTTTATTCTGGTAACATTTTGCCAGCTGAGATACCCAGGTTTAATCAAATCGAAAGTGGTAAGTACACCTTATTCTTTTACTTTTATGTACGACTTTTGTTAATCCCTTGTGTCGTTGAAAACAATAATTTTACAATTAGCTTTTGTTTCTGTCCCAGAATCACCACCGTTTTATCGCACTATGGATAGCCAGCCTTGCATATTTCTAGGGATTAAAGTGAAACCAGGACCGATAGAACGCTTTAAGCTTGAGAACTACCCTTTGGACAATACTGTTGACAGTCTCAAAACAGAAGCTGAAAAAAAGAGTAATGTACCGTCGGCATCTCTAGGTAAAATTTTGAATTTATTATTTCATATTATCAATCAAGACCTACACAATAGAGTTGATAAACAATGGAGTTAAATGAATTGATTCTTATTACATATTGCCAACATATTGTTGTGACTTAGATATACTGTAAACTTATCAATAAACCTCTGAAAACAAACACAACAACTATAATTATAACAGAAAGAAAATTATCATTTCAGAATTGATACATCATGGTAAAATTTTGAAAGGTGAACTAACATTACAAGACAGTGGTGTTAAAAATGGAGAAATGGTGCATGTTGTAAAGAAAAAAGTGCCAACTCCTCCTATACCGCCAGTTACGTTCACCGATAGTGAAATACAACAGCTTAACTCTTCATTGAGGACCTTAGGATGCACACCAAATGCACCGGGATGGACCAGAGCCATGCAGGTATTGAGGATATTTGTTAGTAGAGTAATAAAACTTTAGACAGTTCTTCCAACTGTGCATATTACTGGGCTGCTGGTTTTATATGATCAAAAAAGGAAAAAGGGTCACCTTATGGTAAGCAACTAGTGCTGCACATATACATACTGTTACCACTGTGTTCCTGGCCTTTACAACAGGGATTCCTGATACCTCTCAAACCAAACGAAACACTGCATATGCCATGTTATGTTGATATTCTGAGAGATCATGATATTTCACAGTTTGAATCTGCAAATTCAGGCAGAGAACTCTGTGAACTGAATAACAAAACTGTTAATAAACTACAAAACTTTGCCTATTATAGATACACTGCTATCCAAAGTATTAAATAAAGTTATTTACATACATACAATCACGCCTTTTTCCCATGGGGGTAGGCAGAGACTAATTCTTTCCACTTGCTACGATCCTGACATACGTTTCTTGCTTCCTCCACTCTCATTATCGCGTTCATACATGCTCGTCGGTTGTGACCACTCCTGACCTGGCCCCTCACAAACACATCGTAGATTTGTTGGTGGTAGGTCCGCCTAGATCGTCCTTTACCGGTTCGCCCTTTCACACTTGTCTTATAAATTCGTTTAGTCAGTTTACTTTCGTCCATCCTTTCTACATGTCTGAACCATCTAAGCATTCCTTTCTCTATCCTTGTCACTATATCTTCTTTTACACCACAACATTCTCGAATTACACTGTTTCTCATTTTATCCACCAAGCTTACTCCAGATATACTCCTCAGACTCCTCATTTCTACAGCATTAATCTTACTTCTGTGCTTCTCCTGCCATACCCAACATTCACTCCCATACATAAGTGTGGGAACCAAAACCCCTCTGTGTACAGCCAGTCGTGCCTTTTTACTAAGTTATTTAATACTCTTTAAAACTTATTGTTTAGTCTCAATGGTCCAGTAGTCAAGCACACTGTTTCTCAATCCAGAGTTGCAGGTTCAAATCTTGGCACACACCAATGACTTTTCGAAATTCTCATCCTCGAATTTCGAAAGTTATGTGTGACAAATATTGATGAATAAAAACTTTGTGCCCGGTATGGCAATAGGTTCGCCACATATTCCATTTGAGACGTAAACATAATGGTGAGTCGAATCTTAACAGCCTCTGCCTACACCTTAGGGTAGAAAAAAGTGTGAAGTTATGGTATGTTATAGCATAATAATTACCATTTTGTGTTATTATAATAAAAAAAAAATCACATAAAATAAATCTGAAATTAACTGTTCAATTTTATAAATTACCACAAGATACACTCTTATCAATTTGCATTCTTTATTTAATAATATATATTTCATATTTAAAACCACTAAAAAAAAGTTATGTAACTATTCTCTTATTTAGGAATTGAAAGGCAACTGGCTTATTTAAATTGATGCAATCTACTACTCTTGAATTTGCATATTCATTAACTTTGAATTTACAGCTATTAAATGATGAATCTGCAATGGCAGAGATTATTGAGCAAGCTCCATCTATCGGTGAAGACTGTGTGGCATTGTCAATGTTGCATGAAGTGGAATTGTTAGCTGCTCTAGGTGCCAACATTCAAACAATGAGAAGGGGTGCAAATGCTCACCCGGAATTGCCAGCTGCTCTAAGACACCTGACAAGACTTGTGCAATCTCGAGGCAATACTACACCTTCTACAGATGGTAAATAGCACATACTATATCACAGTAGTGCTCCATGGACCTTGGAGGGAGAGTTATCTTTCTCTTCCTTTCCTATCCTACTCCATAAAAGCCCTCAACACAACTGTAATAGTATTTGTGTTGCAGGTGTTCATAGTCAATGTCATGTCATCCTTGTTTGGCCCCCTGTCAAATAAAAAATAAAAAAAATGATAAATATTTTATTCTCATATAAATAAATGAGTAATACTTGTAAGCAATCTTGTAATTATTTATTTCAGTTCCAACATCTGGTTTTGCATATTCCCTTGAAGCACTCTCGGAAGATGAAGATGCTGATGAGGAAGAAGGTGAAGAAACTGAGAGAAGTTCAATAACACAAGAACAGTTTAGTGCTGCTTTACAGGTACCTAATTTTTTCGAGTTTTAGAACCAGAAAAACTAGAAAACTTGGTCTGTATAAACTGCAATAAATTATATTACATAAACCATGCCTAGAAATTATCTAAAAATCTCTTGATATCCTTAGCTTGATATAGAACACCACACACAGATAAGGGGTAATAAAAGAGTGAAAAATGATGGTTGTATGTAATTTTCAAAGGCATCATAATTGGTGACCCCTAAATTCATAGCCAAACTCATTTATTTACTTTTTGCTGGGTCTGTCTTGTTTTTACTATAATTTATTATAACAATTATTTATTATAATTTTATTTAAAAAATAAAAATCTTGGGGTGGACCACCTTTGTCACTTGGGATTACAACCGATTCTCAGAGCTACCAAATATATATAATACTTACAGACCCAGCAAAAACTAAATAAATATGAGTTTGGCTATAAATTTAGGGGTTCACTAATTCCCAGACCTACAGTCAAATACTATATTAGTTTCATTTACACAGGCAGCTACTAATGCTATATCATCGGCATCCGGCAGCAACCGTCCAAGTGGTGGTCCGGAAAGTTTGCTAAGACTGTTACAATCTGCAGGCGGGGAATCTAGCAGAGCCACATCCAATGTGACAGAACCTAATACACCCACAGGTTGGTATAAATTGCAAAACGTTGAATACAGAGAGGTATAACAGTTTTTATACCGGTAGGTGTAGGCAGCGGCATTTAAGCTTCGAAACGCCAAGTTGTTGGTTCCCAGTTTAATATGGTAGGTACAAATATTAACGATTAACATACACGTTTATGTATCTAGTGTCCATAATATAACATTTAGTTGCTTAACTTGGAACTAGAGGGAGCATGTGTGTGTCTAAAATAACAAAAATATTAAATATTTATCACACATAATTTCCGAAAAGTCATTAGTGAGCCAGGAATCGGAGATTTTGATTCTTTTTATTCCCGACACTGTAACGATGAGCACCTATTATAATATAACTTCGAGCCGTTTTCAACCCGAAAGTGTAGGCAGTGGCTGTTAAGCCACATGTTTACGTCCCAAATGGAATAGGTGGCGAACCTATTGCTATATCCGGCACAAAGTTTTCAGTCATCGATATGTATCACACATAACTTTTGCATAAGCTTTGCCACTGACACTTGCTTCTTGAACATTAGATATGAGTTAAAAATATTGCATTGTGTTTTTTTAAGCTCCGTCAAGGCCGATGATTACACCTGAAATGTTCAGCGAAGCAATATCACAGGCTATAAACAGGACTAGTAGCAGATATCCAGCTGGTACACCGATGGATCAAAGCAATCATGGTAAATATAAAGTAATATGGTAGGGTCCAGCAGATCGCTGTATGAATGGCCCGGCGCGACGTGAAGTGGTTCATACCGTGTTTCGCTGAGAGGTGAGGGAGGTATCCGGAGCCCCGACCCCTTCCATTTTAAAGACTGGCAACGCAACCCTAACACTTTTTATGATGCAGGGCGGCGTTCGTTGCTTACCATCAAGTGAAACGCCTGCTCGTTTGCCTCCTTATCCCATAAATTAAAAGCTTTGGACCGGCTCAAACCAGAGTAATAACACTATCTCTTAGATTATCATACCACCTTTTGTTTAGTGAAAAAAGTCTCCGATCTCCTATCTATCTATCTAAATATCTGTCTTTTTCAACAACTATTCTAGTCCTATTTATAGATACATAACATAACTTCACGCCTTTCTTACCCGAAGGTGTATAGGCAGCGGCTGTTAGGCCTCGTCTCGCCGTTGCGTTTACGTCCCAAATGGAATGTAGATCATACATATATATAAATTTTCTTAATAGTTCCATATATCTTGTATAGTTTCCATAACTCTGGTTCATCACATAGCCAATTGCCATCACCATTCCAAGACGTCCTCATCAGTTTTTAAAGCCTTCAATGTGAGTCTGTCAATTTGGTCATTGGAAGTGGTGCTCTACTCTGTCTACTCTTCATTGTATTATGTAAAAAATGCTCTTAAAAAATAGTTGGTAATAGACGAATCTATTTTATTTATTATTTTAGCTTCTTCATCCCAAAGTCCACGTGCAAGGGACAACAACCAGGCCTTCACAACTCAGCTACAACACATGCACGAAATGGGGTTGTTGGACGACGCCCTCAACATTCGCGCTCTACTCATTTGCGGCGGTGTGTATTCATATTATTTTGATCTGTCATTTTGGATTCAACCAGCGTTTGCAATTAAAAAGCTAAATCTCGAAAATAATCACTATTTTTTAATACATCATACATACAAACCATATTACATGCATTATAGATACAAACCATCCCGCTGACACCCGTTAAGCATATAAGGAGACAGACAGCGGGAAGCGACTTTGTTTTATACTATGTAATGATAATGATGATAACTTCCGAAAAGAATTCCGAGAAATTATTATTGTGAGTCCGGAATCGATCCCACGACTTCTTGAAGTGGAAGCGGGAACTCGACCACAGGACCAACGATTATTATTAGTAATGGGATAGGGAGTTAATGAGCAAGCGGGTCCATCTGATTGTAAACCAACTAGTGCCCCCATGGATACCTATAATACAGTTAGTGCTACAGTTGTGGTGGCGGCCTTGAAAGTGGGATAGGGTATGAGTCGGTATTGCGATATGGGAAAGAAGGGGTCTTCTGCCACCGAAACGTGGCTTGAGTGACTTTACGTCGATATTCTGAGAAGTCATTGCAATTTTACGGACAAAAACACAACTTTTAACACTATATGTATATCAGTTTCAGTCTTTACCACGGCAGATGTCTCTAAAATTACAGTAACATAACGTATAACAGTCTCGGTGGCCCAGTGTTAGAGCACACGGCTTCTGATCCGGAGATCCGGGTTCGAATCCTGACACCGGCTCACACCAATGACTTTTCGAAATTGTTTTCGGAAGTTAAGTGATAAATATCGAGGACTGAAAACTTTGTGCCCGGTATGGCAATAGGTTTGCCACCTATTCCATTTGGGACGTTAAAATAACTGCGAAACGAGGCTTAACAGCTGCTGCCTAACCTTCGAGTAACAAAGGCGTGAAGTTATGTTATAATATAACTTCACGCCTTTTTCGTCCCGATCGATATTTTTCACACATAACTTCCTAAAAGAACTACGAAAAGTCATTAGTGTGAGGCATTGTGAGGATTTGAACCCGCGACCTCTAGATTCAGAAGCGGGGGGTGCTCGGCCACTGGACCACCGAGTCAAAATTACAGCAAAATAATACATGACTTATGAAGAGTTGATAAACATTACTAAAATAGTTCAGCAAATGTTATGATAACATTGGATTCATGTTATCAAATATGATTGTTCATCTTGACATGTTTACATACTAAAATTGTAACAAGGTCGTACTAGAGACAAAAATAATATTGGGGTTTGTTCATGTCACAGTATTAGTTACCATAATCCTCCGAAACGGCTTGACCGATTCACATAAAATTTTGTGTGCATAAAAGGGAAGTCCACCCTTAATTTTTTTTATATTTTCGAATTTTTTCTGTTTTTATTATTTTATGATAAAAAATGTATGTATTTTTTTTTTCATAAAATTATAGTTTACTAACTCTAGATTTTCATCTCTCTATGAACAACCCCTATTTTTTAAACTTACATTTTTTTGGCAAGACGTTTGCTGGGTCAGCTAGTAATTAGGCTGAACACGTTAGGTATTTTAACTCGCAAAAATCGTTACCTGTAATGGGTTAATCGCGAACAGTGGTAGAGCCATGCAGTTCGCTGCGCGAATGGGCTGGCTAGACCAGTGAAATACCACGACCTCTCAGAATAGCATAACGTAAACTGGCTCATGCCACGTTTCGCTTTGAGAGAGGTATCCGGAGGACCAACCCCTTGCCCTCTCTCCCTCTCATCCCATTTCCGCCGGCAACGCAAATGTAACACTGTGTTCGGGTGGCACGCCTGCTCGTTAGCCCCTCTATCCCATTAAAAAATACCTCTGAAACTACTTAACAGATTTGCATACATCATCATTCCAAAAAAGACCAAGACCCCAGAGTTGTAGCAGGCACCTAGTTTTTGTCGCTAAAAAACAACTTTATTTTTCAGGTGATGTCAATGCAGCGATAAATTTAGTTTTTAGCGGAGCTATTGGCGACGAATAGACAATATTCAAGAGATACACAGAACAGTGCTTGTTTTATATAATATCCTTTCTCAAATAGTAATATAAATGAAAAACGAAATTTAATTTATCTTGTGATTTCTCTAAGTGGACATGGAGCTATTTGCTCATTATTATCCATAATGTATCCATGTTAGAAAAATAATAAAATATCAAAGCATCAGAATATGTGTTTTTTATTTATTTATTCAATATAATTACAATCGAATTTTGAAAAATCACAAAATCTTTGGAATGCAGGTAACATGTGTAACTATAGTAAGGCCAACGAGACGAGATAAAAACTATAAACAAACGGACCCTCACCGAGCTATCTTACGACAGTTAGCGATTGACACGAATATCCGAGCGATTGATATCTCTGTCCTTGTTACTCCTATACAGTAAAGACGTCAGTTAGTCGAAAACAGCTGTCGTTGCGAACTTCGTGGTACACGATAGCAGTTGATAACGTGGTCGTCAACAGTTGGTCCGCAATTTTATTGACAACTATTAACCAGTTCATGCATGTAATTTCGTTTCGCGTATTTGGTTCTTTTATTCTTGTTATTAATCCGTTATTAATTCTTGTTATACTGTTTCAGTTCTCTCGTTCTTTTTACTATTATTGTTAGTAATTAGTTGTTGATTTTAATCATGGAGAAATGATAAATGTTTTGAACCCCCTGAAACTTTGTTTATATTATTTATCTTGTCTCGTTGGCCTTACTGTACATATCAGATCTTAATATTAACACCGAATCAACATTCTATTTAGATCAAGACAAGTGTTCATTTATAAATATCTACTGGCAAAGTGTACTATTTAACAATGTGAAAGCCTCATAACAATTTATTACAATTATTTCTCTAAAATAGTTCATAGTTAAATAGTTCCAAAACTATGTCTACATCAGTAAGTTACAATAGTGTATAATTTAAAATAATACTATATGTATTTAAGGCCCATTCAAGTATTATGTAAGCAGATTCTGTATGACTATTTACTCCCCAGGCAGGCCCTCCTTGCAGGAAAAGTAAACACAGCTCTTAAAAATTTCACGAGGGATATCTATAAGATAGGTAAGGCATTTTATGTAAAATTAAATAACTACTGATTACGTAATCATCATCTGGATCCCACTAGCCCCCCCCAAAATAAGCAAAGCAAAAACCCTCCCGCCCCCTATACTGCTTACGTAATATTTGAACGCCCCCTTAAAACTAATAGAAAATCTATGCGTGCAGTTAAGAAGATCAGTATTAAGCACCAGTAATACTATAGTTTTAACATCACCGTCAAAATCAATTATTTCATCTTTTACTTCATCAGTATTAAGTAATTCCCTTGGCAAAATTTTAAATAGAGACTATGTATTTATCGTTTGCAGAGCTGCATTTAATTTTGTTTGCTTTTGAGTTCTTAAAGTTTCATTTTATAATTTTTATTTAGTTTATACATCTTTTTGTATGTGTTGTTGTCACTTTTGGCGCGACATTGTTCACGTTTTTGCATACGACGGAAATACCAAACCGCATTATTTGGGCTTGTATCACCAAATAATTCATGTTCAAGTTTATTTCTAGCTTCCGTTCTAAGTGCAGCCCTTTTATCGTACCAATTGGAGTCATCATTTTTAAAGCTATTACTTTTGTAGTAACCCTTCCATTTCTTGTTCTGAGTTTGCTTATGGTCATTGTTTAAATTTGGAATACTGTCAGTTTCTGTCAATTCATTAATGTAATTTATTTTTTCAAAGTCTTGACTCGATGCATCAGACTTTTTGAGATCTGTTTCACTTTGTTGCAGTGATGTGGACACA
This sequence comes from Euproctis similis, assembly GCA_905147225.2. NCBI lineage: Eukaryota > Metazoa > Arthropoda > Insecta > Lepidoptera > Erebidae > Euproctis > Euproctis similis. The sequence goes on from LR990119.1 coordinate 11,831,962, forward strand.
TCATCATAATCTTTCATATAACCACCCTTCATTTCCCACTGTTCATATTTGTTTCTCCTTTTTTGCTTCTTGTGCAATTTTTGTCTGTCGCGTTTTTTCTTTTCTTGTTTTTTCTTTTGTCCAATATACCGGTCATCTTTTATAAAGTCTTCTTCGCTATGATCTACTTCATTAATTGTCACATCTTTATGTTTTTTAACCTTTTGATTTCCCATAGCATTTTTATTCTCTTTAACATTAACAGAACTGATCTCACGTTTTTTAACTTTTTGTGGGTTGTAATCAAATTTTAATGAGTCTGCATAAGTTACTTTTTTTTCTGTTAAATTACTGTCAGTATCAGTATTGGGCATAAGATTGATTCTATCATTTTGGTTATTAGTTTGTATATTTACACTCTCATCTTGCAATACCTTTTGTTCTTCAGTTATGCTGCTTAAAGAACTTTTAAGCATTTTTGTTATAATTTTCTTTTCATGTTTCATTCTTTTTGCAACTTCTTCATCTAACCAGCTTCTATTTTGTTGATAAATATGTTTCAGATTTTCAACATTCTGTTTAATAATCTTGTCATATTCCAATTCATGGATGATTGGCTGATCATTTAGATTGTTATCAACCAAATTGTCATCACTATCAATACATTTAGTATGTTGTCCTGTGTTTTTATTAAGCGGTTCTTCATAAATCTTTTTACATCTATTCTGTTTAAATGGAATTTTGTCAGCGGTGGCGAGCTTCTTCTGTTGTACATGCAGTGAATTTATGACTGAAAATTCTTTTAATTTGTTCCGTAAATATGTGTTCTCCTCTTGGAGTTTATAAAGTTTAGAGAGAATTTTATTAATTGAAGGTGTGGTATGCATTGAACAATCATTTTTGGCACCCCACATGTGTCCTATGGCAACACCCGCAGCTGTGATCACACTACCCAACATAATAATATTTAGCACTGTACTCAACCTCTTATTCCTTCTGTGAACATAAGTTTTATGTTTTGCAGTAACATCTCCCAATAGATCATCCTCTTTACTTACAGACATATCTTCAGCATTGGGGGTCAAGGGATGAAATGAAATAAACGGTGAATATGGTGTTTCTTCTAGATGATTCTGGTCAGTAATATGTATGTCTTCGATCTTTTCACAAGCAGTAGATGATTCTGGATCACTGTCACTAATAATGGATATTCCATCTGTATCTTCATCCATTTCTATGTTTGAACTCAAATTTTCACTGTATAATATAAGATTAAAGAATTAAAAGGGTGGACATAAAATCAAGCTTTTCATTATAGTACAATTAGATAATTAATTACATTTTGCAAATTCATATTTAGGAGTATGTTATGAAATTGCACTGATATATTATGAAATAAAAAAATAATTGGTTTCTTTAAAATAGTGTTAGAAATTGTAATGCATTATAGATGACTAAACAAATTGTGCCTCTATGCAGCATAACAGACCTACATATTAATCCCTGTATTATTATTGTACTAGTTAATTACTAAAGTTTAAGTAAATATGCATTGATCAATAAATTGACCAAGAAGACAGAGTGAGTGTTCTTGTCTATAGAAAACTACTCAGGATCAGGAATTTTATATTGATACCAATATCATGGACAATTAATAGGCTACTTACTTAATTTGGAGTTTAGGATTATTTTCCACAATTTCTAGTGAAACATTTTCCACGACGGGACTATTGTCTAAAATTGTCCAACTATCTCCCGAATCCGAGTCACTGTGATCTATATTAAACCCTTCCATTTAAAAGAAGTATCTGCAACAATACGAATGTGATCACAGGTAAAGTGGTCATAAAATCTAATAATCGTGTCGTAATCTTTTGCGCATTATTATTTCACTTCGTGTCTACCTTATTACTCGCTCCAATAATATATATACAAATCCAGTAACGTTGAATAGGAACAAATTATACTGAAATTTTGAACGAAAATTAAAATATGTGTAGTATATTTTTGTTTTTTTTTTTCGAAAAACAACATCAAGACATCAATATAACACAGGTGACAGTTCGGAAGTGTTTTGTTTTGATTTTTTTTTTTCGTTTTGTCTATTCCAGACAGGTTAAAGCGTAGAATCCATATTGCCATTTCGGGCAAGTTCCACTAAGCGACCGCGGCGACCGCAACGCCCACAGTAGCGCTCCACATAAAGCCCGCGGTCGTTGCGAGCGATCGCTCGACGTCATAGATGACGTCACTGTTCGCGACCGCTTCGCGCCCACTTCGCCCGCAAAATATTGGTAGGTCTTGGTGGGCTTTCAATAAAAAATGACATATGTCATCAGAGCTTGATGATTTTTCCGAGCCGCCATATTGCTAGCACACAGCGCTCAAGTTTTGCGTTCCACTTAAAACATGCGCCCACAACGCCCGCGGCGTTTTTTCGTTAGTGGAACGGCAATTTTCGCGGTCGGGGTCTTGGTGGGCTTTAAGTGGAACGTACTCTTCGTAGTATAGAATAATGTCCCATTTTTATTTAAAAATGTTGTCCACATTACCCAAAATTTACTTCAATTTTTTTTGTTCATCCGTTCATAGTGTGTATTACGTCTTTCGATCACTGCGGGCTGATAAGAATAACCTTAGTTTGTTGTTGTAATTACTCTCTTTAACTACATGATGTAGTAACATGCAACTTCAATGATTGTCATATTAAGATTGTGAGTCACTTGTTTAAAGAATCTTCAGTTCTTCTCATGATAGCTTCCTTCTTCCCTATACTCGGAACCGTGTTTCTCGTGCTTTCTTGTTCAATAGAAGCATAAACAGTAAAACAGTATATTTGAAGTACGCATGTCGGCGATATTTTCTTACGGAATAGAAAAGATTACACATACCTAATGTTAAAGGTTTTCAAAGTTTCATTATTATTCAAATGAAATAAAAGATTCCTTCTATTTAATTTTTTTATGAGGTCAGCTTACATCTCAACCAAACTTCTAACCAACATTCCACATTTTTAATAAACTATCTTTTTATTATTTTTTAAATTATTTATTAAATTTTTCACTCTTTATGAAATATCTTATAATGAATTATTATTTTTCATATTTTTCTATGCTTGGATCATCAATGGCATGTAGTTTATCACATGTGAATGAAATGGTCATTGCATATCTAGTGCCAGAGGTCACTTTTTCAACGTAATGAAGATTCTCACGTCCGCTAGTAAATATACTAAGACGAGCTTTTCTTGGTTCTACTGTGCTATTAAATTTGTCATCAACAAAAACGAATCTTCCACCTTTGAAATCTTTGTTATAATCACCAAGATAAAGGAGTGTTGTATAATGAAAAGATTGATAGGTCTCCTGGAACATAGGACATTCAGGGTTAAATTGTGGTCCCTATGTTATACATATAAATAGTTATTCTTACACTCATTATTAAAATAATGACAAAGATACCTACTTTGTCTACATGAGGATGCCAATATTCATCATGCATAGTAACTGCTGGTTTTGCAGTGATTTCCGAAAAAAATGTTGGGTGTGTTAAATATATCTTGTTGGGATCCACACCAAAATGATGGGAGACTGCATTTTTTATTTTATCCTTTATTACCTGTAGTTAAAAATAATTTGGAATTAAATTTAGACCTTCATTTAATTCTGAATGATAGTAGATTTTCATTCCCATACTTATTCAAATAGTTCCTATCATATATATCTATATCTATAATATATATACTGTTACTATAATAAATATTTCTAGATGCACTATTACTACTAACTACTACTAACATAACATAAATTCACGCCTTTGTCTACCCAAAGATGTAGGCAGTGGCTGTTACGCCTCAACTTACTGATAACTTCCGAAAAGTCATTGGTGTGAGCCAGGATTCTAACCTGCAACTTCTGTATTCTGAAGCCTTGTGCTCGACCACTGAACCACCGAGACTACAGTCTATTACTACTAATGGGGATTTATATTTATTTATCTTCTCAAAATTTAAAAATTTTATAAATATATAATATTTTCAGTTACCTTATAAGTAATAAAGTTATCTTGAGTAAATAAATTGTGACCACCTTCATATTTATATATGTTAATGAAATGTTGGTCCATAGACAATGCACCACTATGTAAATCTAAAATTGACGCCCCTCCAGATGACCCTCCAACCATGAGGCCCTTTTTAGCAATACTTAAGAGTTCATCTGCCTCTTGGTCTGATATTACTTTATCAGTAACAAATCTCTTACATTCTTGTGGGAGACACCCATCATACTTGTCCAACTCTTTTCTGTATGATGGGGAACATTCAATACTTAATCCTTTTCCAACCAAAAACTCTGATTGTTTAGCGAATGTCTTAAATTTGGCATCTTTATAGGTATAATACCATATTATTAGTAGAGATATGGTAATAACCACACGAGATAACGTTTTCTGTGATAGATCTCTGTAATATCTGAAAATTGATAAAATATATGAATTAACTGCAAATGTTAATAGATCTTTATGAATATTAACAGAAACTAGTAGAGTAGTCTCAATGGCCCAGAGTCTCTGTCTCACACTAGTGTTTTCAGAAGTAGTGGAATAAATATTGATGAGTAACACATGCCTGATGTTTGGCAAGAGGTTTTAGCCACCTATTCGTAACATTTGGGACCAAAAAAGAATCACGACTTAGAATATTACCACCAGATGATGATGTTAACAAACAACTTACGGAGTTTTATTTATTTTTTGATGTGCTGGATTTCTATTCCTTTTGTTTTCCTGATTGTTCTCATTTTCAGCAATGTCTTTATTTACCGATCGCCGCTTGAGAGTCTGCATTTAGATAAATTTCGATAGTTCTTCCAAACAGTAGGCAGGTACTGTTGGTAAAAAAAAGAGGAATTATTTATGAATTTACATGGACATGCACCCATTGATTGACAGGGATCCATCAATATTATTTACATTAATGTACCTACAGTAGGTATGTACGTATTTTTTTATAATGGGAAAGAGTAATATGAGTATTGCCTTTATCAATAAAATAATCAATATCCACCTCAAATAGATTATAAATATAATTACATATAAATATATTTAAAATTTGTAGACTTACCGGGTGGCGGATGCGGATGGTACATCCAGTTAAACACAGAGCAATGATTGGCAATGAAGCGACTTTTCATTTAGATACTCTTTTTATTTATATACTCTTTGCGGCTTTTTCAATTTTCACAGTTCGACAAAGTTGTAGATATTGACACCGTCATGTTACCCTATTTGGAGCATGTATATTTTATATTTTTTTTAACAGAGATGCAGAGATACTTAGAAAAACAAGAAAATTGTTTTAGGATAAATAACATTTATTCGTCAAATAATTTTAAACCTATATACCTACTAACTTCCTGCCGTGCTGGCCGAACATTAGGAGAAATTAAATCCTCCCGACTTTCTCTGGTTATGAGATTTAGAAAGGATGGGAGAGGATATTTGCTCCTGTAATTAACGCTATATTTTCAATGAGTTACGAGAGTAGACACTCGATATAATTAATAATCGAGTTTTATTAAAATCGAGTGTCTACTTAATATGTAAATTAATGCAATTTAATTCTCGTGGTACGCTAACCCCACCAATTTAATAAACGACGACCACACTTGTAGTTGAATTGAATCTAATCGATTTGTTTGTATGACGCATGTACGACGCGATTTTCGCAAATATATCACCCAGCGGATACAAGAAGCTATAGAGCGAAACCAAGGCTCTAAAGTATTCGCAAAAGGTCTGTCTAATGGGCAGAGTCAATTGACTAAATTGAAGAAGGATAACGGCATTGTTGTTTCTTCCAAAGATGAGATTATGGGAGAGTTTCAGAAGTTTTATAGACAGTTGTATGAGTCTTCACAAACTCCTGTTGTCGGCTTGGCTCGAGATCCCAGATCCAAGCTAATTCGGCACTACAACGAAGACATCCCGGACGTCAGTCTGTACGAGATCAGAATGGCTCTCAAGCAGCTAAAGAACGGAAAGGCACCGGGTGACGATGGAATTACTACCGAACTTCTGAAGGCGGGTGGTACACCGATCCTTAAGGCCCTTCAGAAACTTTTTAATTCTGTCGTACTCGGGGGTGACGTTCCAGGGGCGTGGACCAGGAGCGTGGTGGTGTTATTTTTCAAACAGGGTGATACAACCCGCTTGAAAATTTATAGACCTATCTCGCTTGTGAGCCATGTCTATAAGCTGTTCTCGAGGGTCATTCCAAATCGACTCTCGCGCAGACTCGGTGACTTCCAGGCCCAGCCTCCCGAACAAGCCGGTTTCCGGAAAGGGTATATTACCATAGACCACATACACACACACTACGCCAAATTATACAAAAGACCGAGGAGTATAATCAGCCTTTGTGCCTGGCGTTTGTGGACTATGAGAAAGCCTTTGATTCCGTCGAAACTTGGGCAGTGCCCCAGTCTCTCCAGAGATGCCAAATTGACTATCGGTATATTGAAGTGTTGCAGTGTTTGTATAGAAACGCCACCATGTCAGTCCGGATTGGGTCTGGGAGTACGAATCCTATGCCATTGCAGAAAGGTGTCAGACAAGGGGATGTAATTTCCCCGAAGCTGTTCACCGCTGCATTGGAGGACGTATTTAGGCTAATCAATTGGTCTGGACTAGGCATCAACACCAATGGCGAATACATAACTCACCTTCGCTTTGCCGACGATATCATGGTCATGGCAGAGTTACTGGAGGACATTGGTACAATACTCAAGGATCTCAGCAGATTTTCCCAACAAGTAGGTCTCAGAATGAACATGGACAAAACCAAAGTAATGTTCAATGCCCATGTCATTCAAGCACCGGACCACTATATTTACCTAGGACAAACAGTCCAGCTAGGTAGAGCCAACTTCGAGAAAGAGATATACCGACGGATTCAACTCGGTTGGGCAGCGTTCGGGAAACTAAGGGAAATCTTCTCGTTCAAAATCCCACAGTGCTTGAAGTCTAAGGTCTATGACCAATGTGTGTTACCAGTGATGACATACGGAGCTGAGACGTGGTCTCTGAATGTTGGCCTCATGACGAAGCTCAAGGTGGCTCAGCGTGCTATGGAACGGGCTATGCTTGGAATCTCTCTGCCTGATAAAATCCGCAATACGGAGATACGCAAGAGATCTGGCGTGACTGACATAGCCCGTAAGGTTAGCACGTTGAAGTGGAGATGGGCTGGCCACATTGCTCGACGAACCGATTACCGCTGGGGTAGAAAGGTGCTCGAGTGGCGACCGCGTACTGGTCAACACGGAGTAATCCGTCCCCCCACTAGGTGGACCGACGACCTGGTGAAATCCGCGGGAGGCCGATGGATGAAGGTTGCACAGGACCGGTAGTTGTGGCGCTCTATGGGGGAGGCCTACGTCCAGCAGTGGACCTCAAAAAGCTGGTGATGATGAATTGTTTGATGGGATTTTAGTTTTATGACAATGATTGACAGCTACAAAGTAATAATTAATTTTCAGTTAGCTAGCGTGGAAGGTTCTGACTATGAATCACTTCTCAACATACTATTCATGGTATACATACGTAATAATACGTATCTACTATAAATTTACTATAATTGATTTCTTGGTGGTCCAGTGGTCGACTACCCCTCTTCTGAATCTGGTAGTCGCGGGTTCAAATCCTGACACTGGCTCACACTTTTCTATTAGTATTATTTTATTTTTCTACATATTCTATTAAATATAGTAAGAATAAGAATATATATAATAGTAAGAATATATTAATATAATATTACAGTATAAGTAAGTAAGAAGTAAGAATATGATCATATACTGAATGGATACGGAGCAGTAATCTCTATACTATTGAATTTAGGGCTTACACACAGAGCATATAAATAAATATGTGGGCTTACATTTGGCAACATTTTATACCGCTACCATACACTCCATGTTAAAACATCGATGTTTATTAACGATACATCGATGTTTGATAAAATCGATGTATAGTTTCATCCCTAGTTACATTAGTACAAAAAAAAAATAACACGGCGGTTTTGTATGTTGACTGACTGCGTTTGGGTTTTATCAATTTTATTTTGAGTATTACTCAAAATTTTCCGTGTCTCTTGGTGTTTAGTTGGTATAATGTTTGAATAATAAATAGAATTATTCGGAAAGTTCCAGCTGTACTTAGTAGTCATGTATTTCGATGAAGATGATAGATATGTGAATCCGGATTTACTCCAGGTTGTACGTCGTGAATTTTGTGAGTATAATTATAGAAAATAAATAGAAAATGTTGTTAGTAATTTGAAAGTATTACCGAACAATGGTCGTTCGCCATTTCGAAGACTTATTTATTGACAAAGAAATGTGTAGCTAGCCGGAGTACCAAACAACAGCATTAAAAAAATTTGTTTATATCGTAATTGATTTTATTTTAGATGCCGTAAACTCTCACCTTGACGTATCTCCGTTCGGTTTGAAATATGTACCAACACACACTGAAGATGGAATACCTATCAGAAAATTGTATGTGTCAAATTTACCCCCAAAGGTAATTTTTATTTTACATATCATGAATATAATATTATTATTTATAAAATTGCAGCTGTTTACAACATAAATACAATAATATGAATAAAAAATAACATGCAAATATAATGCATGTATTTTTTTGAATATATCTTATTTAGAGGTGTGGTATTTTAAATAAAATTTTAGGTCACTTGAGTCTTATTTACATGCTATGCAACTGGGTAGTTTCCTCCTTTTGTCTGTTTATATAATTATTTATATTATCTTTACAAAAGGCATTGTTTTATTTTTCTTCTTTTGTTGTGAAATTGTAGAAAAACCACATGGTTTGTGTCTATCCTAAAAAATGTAAAAACAATTTATAAGGCCAAGTAAGTAACCAAACTTGCTTTATGCTCACATTTTATTGTTTCTAACTAATATTTTAAATGCAAGGGCTAATAAAATGGCTTACTGGAGTTTTTAGTTTCCATTTTTCCTCATTTTTGCTTTTTGCCTTTGTGTCTGTCACATTGATCAAATATTCAACTTTTGTAATTCAGTGAACCCTTGTGTCAAAGCCAATATGATTAGAACGGGTGGAAAAAATGGTCTTTAAGGTGACCCTAAATGATGGGAATATGACAGGATCCTTCTGTTCCATACCCATGATTTTATCATTTTTTGAATGTGATGATTTATTCATATTTTTAATCAAATTCTTAATTAAAGCTTTAGAATTACTGTTTAAAAAGTACCTAACAAAGTTTATAACTTTAATATGTTCACTATACAGACCACCAGGGCAGAGCTACATGATGTGTTTGCCCAGTATGGTTTTATCAAGAGTTGTTGGCTGCGAATGGGTGACAGAGGGCCAAATAGAACCTCCTCTGCTACATATGCATTTGTCACATATAGTAATCCTGGTGATGCTCACAAGTAAGTATTGATTTATTTTATTTTAAAATATACTAGAAGGCACCAGTTGCTCTGCCAAAAAACTTGAATTCAATCACAGCATCAGATTTAATTCTAGTTTTATGGAATCTAAGTCGTTAACTGAATGTACATACAACATTTCATAAAAATGAGCCCAGCATTTTCGGAGCAGTTCGGTCACATACAACACATTATTATTTTTTATGTAATGGAACTAATGGATAAATAAGTAGATATTAAAACAAATTAACAATTAAATTATTTGAGTGATTTTTAACAGTTTATTTATAGCAGAGACGAACAGTTGAATTTGTTAATGTTTTACAAGGTTAGACACCATTGTTGCCATAAGGTGCATATTTTGCACTAGACTGGAATAATTTTATAACATAACTTCACACCTTTTTTCTACCCGAAAGTGTAGGCAGCAGCTGTTAAGCCTCGACTCGCTTATGTTTACATCCCCAATGGAATAGGTTTTTAGTCATTTATATTTATTTTTCATACATAACTTTCGAAATTAATTCTGAAAAATCAGGGTGCCAGGATTTGAATCCGCTACCTCTGGATTCAAAAACAATGTGCTCGACCACTGGACCACCGAGACTACCATAATTTCATAATAATAAATTAATTCCATTCCTCTATATACCAGAGCTCTTCAAGCACCAACACATGAGAAAAGTTTGAGAGGGCGCCATTTGCGCATATCACCAGCTGATAGTTGGCACCAGCCAGTTGAGGCATCTGATATTCATTACAAACCGAAGCCACCGGTGAAACCAGGAAAACCGGCAAGACCACCACCAAAATACCGTCTCCTAACTAACTTTGCTGGGAGTAAGTAATCTTCAGCTTTGGTTTTAATAAGTCTTTTTTCTGCTGTTTTGTTTTGATATATTTATCATACAAACTATTTTGTTTAATAGGGATTACTCTGGAGGAGATTGGTAACAGTGAAAATGAACCTGCTACGGGTGAGAGTTCTTCACATGTTGATAGAGCCCAAATAGACACTGCACAACAGCCTCGAGTGAGTAATCTTATTATATTTAATTAATGTTTAATCCCTCATTATCCCTCATTTTTATTTCTTAGCTCTTAGGTTTTTTTTTTAAATTTTAACTACCCAACCTTTGTAGTATTGGTTAAATGTCTGATCCCTGATTTAAAAAGGTAATGGATATTGAAGCAAGGAAACCACATAATTGGATCTGTCATTGCTATGAGTGTGGTTCTTGAAAACTCAACAAACATTTGTATTTAAAAAGAAAATGTTTCTTTTGTGTGTATCTATCCTAAGACATTCACTCCATCATTCATCCATTCCACCATAACTTCACGCCTTTCTTACCCGAAGGTGTAGGCAGCGGCTGTTAAGCCTCGTTTCGCTGTTATGTTTACCTTCCAAATGGAAAAGGTGGCGGACCTATTGCGAAAAGTCATTGGTGTCAGGATTCGAACCTGCGACCTGATGATCAGAATTCGTGTGCTCAACCACTGAACCACCAAGACTTAAACCATACTACATACAAACCATTCATTTCATAACTCTTTTCATGCACGCGCGTCGATTTTTGAGGCTCCTAACATCACCTTCCTCCAAAACATGTTCTATTTGGTCATGGAATGTCTGTCTTGCCTGTCCTCGACTCCTACATCCATCCGCTTTTGCATTGTATATCTGCTTAGTGAGTCTTGAATCATCCATTCTTTCTATATGTCTGAACCATCGACGCATGCTATTTCTTACTTTTACACCGACACTCTCTTTCAATCCAACTTCCTTCCTTACAACCTTGTTTTCGACGCGGTTTATATTTACGAGTACATAAACAAAATAAAATAAACTTTTTAAATTTTTGTTTTAGGTTTCTGCACCGACGAGGGAAGAGTCTATTAGTAATCTACTAATTGAACCGTGTCCCAGTTGTGAACAGCCAGTCGCTGGAAACGTTAGTGGTGGTTCGCGAGCAAAAAAGGGCGGTAAAAAATCTAAAGCTAAAAAGAAGCGTGCAGCTGTCGATCTACGTCCAGACACACCAGCCGGTCTACCTGAGGGTGTCACTATTTTGGATGTATTGAACAGAGATTGTCTTAGACACATTCTATCATATGTTCCTATTAGAGACCTGATCCGTTCGGAGAGGGTCAGCAAAACATGGCACAGCATGATCCGGGAATATCTCGAAGGTATATATTAAGATTTACTTGACGTTACGTTTTTAAAGTTATAACATTCTTAAGAGATAGAAGTCGAGGGTGACACAATTTCTTTGACTAAATTGATCAAGTTTTATATGTCAGCATTAAAACAGTGGTAGAGCCAAGCAGTTCACTGCATGAATGGGCCGGCTCGACGGTTAAATACCACAACCTCAGAAGATCGACGTAAAGTGGTTCATGCCGCCTTTCGTTCTGTGAGATAGGTACCCAGAGGCCCACCCCACTTCCCCATCCTACCCTATCCCTTAAAGGACGGCAACGCAACAGTCACACTATATGTATTGCTTGTGTCCATGGGCGGTGTTGGTTGCTTAGCATCAGGTGACACGCCTGCTCGTTTGCTCTACTATCCTATAAAAAGAATTAAAAAGCGTACATGCTTAGAGATTCAATAGTCATATGATTGTGAACTGTTACTGTTACCCATTGACCCTTGAAATATCAGGGCATCTTGTGCGCCTTGCTGTCATACCAATTCCATTTGGAAGAGGGTTTAGCTCAGGAAGGACAACAGGTTTGACTGGCCACGTGGCGCATTGGTAAAACTACCGGCTACAGCATTGAGGTCGGGGGGTTCCATTCCCACCCAAGAACAAATATTTGTGACAAACATGAATATTTGTGTTTTGTCTGGATGTTTTTCTATGTATTATAAGTATGTACATATTTACAAAAGAAAAGGATATATGTATTAATATCCGTTATCTAGTATTCATAACACAAGCATTTAGTTGCTTAGCTTGGAACTAGAGGGCGCTGTGTGTATTGTGTCCAAGATATTATTATTATCAACAATACGGCTGGGGTAGCTACTGGGTCGGGTGGTTGTACCGTGTGCTGGCGTGCAGGTACCCGCGTGTTCAAGACCTCGTGGTGGCAGCACGTGCCGGTGACGCTGACCACGGCGGTGCTGCGGCGCGTGCTGCAGCGCGTGGGCTGCTCGCTGGCGCGCCTGCACATCGACCACAGCTGGTCGGCGCTCAACGACCGCACCGCGCACACCATCGGCAAGTTCTGCCCGAACCTTGAGGAGCTCAAGGTATTACTGAGTTACTACACTTTGTATACAACGACAAGTACTATTGAATTGTCTGTTTTTAAATTTTGTTTATTGATTTAGAGGCTAAACAAAGTTTGCCGGGTCAGCTAGTTCATAGTATTTCTGGTACACGGATCTTGTGGTTTATTAGTAAATGAACCGACAGTTGAATTGAAGTCTGTGGGTTTGATCCCCATCAGAGTACAAATGTTTATGATGTTTTTATGGCGTCCGGGCAATTTCTTTGTACTATTAAATATGTATTAATGTTCATAGAACACTTTTTAAAGAACTTCACAGAAACACAACATATGTTATCGCTAATTATCGCACTTATGACTCGACTTCTATAATTAGACAAGACATTAGGAGCCATTAAGTAAGAACCTGAAAGTAATTACACTTAAAAATATAAATTTTGGACATTCTAGATCGTGGGCATGCATACTAGGAATTGGAACCCGTTGATATATGGATGCAAACAATTGAAGAGTTTAACCTTTGTGTCATGCAATAAGGTATGTTATTTCAATTACAATAAGAAGTTGCACCCGAATTTAATCTTACAATAAATAGCATTTCAAGTACGGGAGTTAGAGTTGCAGTTCAGGTAGTGATTTTGGTCGTTCTCGACTAATAATCGAATCAAGTGTCAGCTGGCGCACTCCGGGTGGATGTGGTAGGTCACGTAACTTGGAAAAAAAAAGTTAAAGTGGCGATTGGAATTTATTTTGGGGATAGTTTTGATCGTACCGAGTTGATAAAACATCGTCAGCTGCGTAGGTAGTGGTGGAAAGACCGTCAGCTGACGCAACATAGATTAACAATATTATTGTTAAAATGAATCCACCAATACTAGAGCAGCTGGGAAATTGTGGAAAGAACTATGTGTCCAAGTATTCATGAAATGTAGGCTATCGACCTACGCATATGCATGCGTAGGTCGATAGGCCTCGTTTGTTGCTTTCCATCAGGCGAATCATTATAAAGCTAATTAAAAAGTACTCTCTAAGCTCTTATTTGAATAAATGGAACCATTTTTTATTTCATAATTAATTATAGTCACCTTTAAAAGACAACAAATTCTCAATAGCCCTAAATACTATTTCAAAGTCTTCTGGAATCTATACCCATTCTGACTACAATGAGTGCGCAAAGTAAGTTAAAAACTGACAAAGTTTTATCGCAATAGGAAACAATTATGACGCATGGATATGCAATACATAGAATGAGAGTTAGTTTAAAACATTCCTATTGAAATATATGAATACATTGAAATTTAATTTAATTTTTCTTTTTTAATTATCGCAGCTCACCGACTCGAGTTTAGTACATCTGGTCAAGAGCGAGACCAGCGTTGAGCGTTTGACTGTCGCAAACAATACTCACGTGACCGGTCTCTTTCTCACCGGCGCCTATCCAAGGAGATTGAATTCACTCTCTTTCTACAACTGCTACAGTCTTCAAGGCACTGTGCTCAGTGCCGCAATGGACAGTATGCCAGATCTTACCGTACTGAGACTGGACGTCTGTCCTCATACAATGTGGAAAATCATTCCGATGATATTAGACAAGCTGCCAAAATTACGAGAGCTTTCACTAAGCGAATACATGTCAGTGGAGACGAGTTATTCTGAACGTAGCAACGAGGATTTCTGCAATGCCATCAGTAAATTGACAGAGTTGAGGGTGTTGAATATAAGTCGCAATATTTACATAACCAATGCCATCGTCAAACGGATCGCCCAGACATGCACCCAGTTGGAGTCGCTCGATATATCTGGTTGCAACTCGCGCCGAGCTTTCCCATATCCCGGTAAGTTGTTGCTCAGTTTTTCCAGTTTTCAGACAACCAATTGTTTATAAACAATTAATATTTTAAATAAAGAAAGTCTCGGTGGTCCAGTGGTCGAGTACACCTTTTTCTGAATCAAGAAGACGCGGGTTCGATTCCTTGCTCACCAATGACTTTTCGAAATTAATTTTGAATGTTATGTGTAATAAATATCGACGATTGAAAACTTTGTGCCCGATATGACAATAGGCAATAGGTTTTAATCTAATAGGTTCGTTACTTGTTCCATTTGGAGCGTGAACATAATGGCGAGTCGAGGCTTAACAGCCACTGCCCACACTTTCGAGTAGAAAAAGGCGTGAAGTTATTTTATTTTATATAATATTTTTTGCTGACGCTACCCTTGGAGTGATGTCATATCGTCAACGGCAGTGTATATGTGTTGTATGTGAGCAGGCGTGGGCGACGACGCGGTGGTGGCGGTGTGTCGCAGCTGCCGCATGCTGCACACGCTGGACGTGTCGTACCTCAGCGCGCTCACGGACGGCGGGCTGCGCGCCGTGTGCTCGCTGGCGCGCCTCACGCGGCTGCTGGCGCGCGGCGCCCCGGCCGTCAGCTCCGCGGGGCTGGCCGGCTGCCTGCGCGCCTGCCACCTGCTGCAGGTCACTCTTACAACATCTCTAACACTTACAACATCTTAGTCTCGTACTGGCTTACCAAAAAAAAAATATATAATTTTTAGTTTTAAAATATTTATGACTCCGTTCGCACGCTCATAATAGGTTAGGGAACTTATGTAAGCAGATTTTTTACGGTTATTTTCTCCCCCACCCCCCTTGTCAACCAAAGTAGGCAAAGCTCCCCCAAAATTACGTAGCCATTTTTCGAAAAACGACAAACTTCTCAATAACAAAATTGATCCAATGCCTTTTCTTGGATAATTGAATGACTACTGATGACGTAATCATCATCTGGGCATCCCTACCCCCATGTCATCCAAAATAAGCAAAGCAAAGACCCCCCGCCCCCTTAGAGTGCTTAGTTAATACTTGAACGGCCCCCTAATAAATTTGTATAATTACATATAAAGCAGTTGTTAGTGTTATTACTAGCATAACAAACGGTACATTAAAGAAATAACAGAGACGAACAGAATGAAAGATTGTTCTGATATTTTTTTGTATACAGTACAACTATGCTTCCGTCTCCGCCTTGCATTGCCACCCTTTCAGAACAAGAGACTAAACGCGACATGAATCAGTTTGCGTTCATATTCTGAGAAGTCCTGGTATTTAAAATTAATGTTTCACGCAGGAGCTGGACGTGTGTGGATGTGAAGCAGTGTCTGAGGAATTAGTGGAAGCTGCTGCGGCCGTTCTCTTCGAGAAGCCTCGTGCCCTGATGCTGCGTCTGGCCGGCACCGCTGCAGCTGCATATGTATGGACGCATACCATTACACCTTTTCCCTCGCAACAATCATATAACATAACTTCAGGCCATTTCTATCAGAAGACGAAGGCAGCAGCTGTTAAGCTTCGACCCACCGAATCATTACGTCCCAATAGGCCCAAGTGTAATAGGTTGCGGAACCTGTTGCCATACTGAGCACAAAGTTGCCAGTCATCGATTTTTATGCACATTAACTTGCGAAAAGAATTACGAGAAATCATTGGTGTGAGTCAGCCCAGAATCTATCCCACGACTTCTGAATCAGAAGTGGTGAGCTGGACCATTCAAGTCAAAATATTGTTTTACTGAGGTCTTTACAGTTAATTAATTATCCACAAGTACAGCGAGCAAATGAATTTAGATAATAGTTTCCAAGCTATAAAGTAAGTAATGCTTATATTATGGAACTAGAACTAACTTAACTAACTGACGCGGCAAACTTTTTCATGAAATCTGTACCTAGATGACCTCAAAACCTCATAAGGAATACTCCAAGCAAGTTTCAAGTCAATAGGCCTTATAGTTTCTGAAATTTCTAATCAGTGAGTTTAGAAAACCTTGACACCATATGGACATCCTTGTTAAATTTGTATTTAGTGGTACTACTGAGGCATGTTATAATATACTTTTGTTGTTTTGTTTTTTCTAAAGCCATTGGAAATCACCCACAAACTGCTGAGCGTTGATATTCATGATGATCGAAGCAACCCCAACTATCGGCCAGATTTCATTGATCAGACATTTGAGGGCAGCTCTGATGAGTCCTTTGGCGATCTCTACGATCACGATTTCTACGACATCTTCGATCCAGGTATCATTTATTTTGTTAACTTTTCCAATATGTCTAATTACTCCAACATTCTTAGGGCTCCAGATCATAGTTATTGCCCCATGGACTTACATAACTTCCCGCCTGTTGTTACCCGAAGGTGTAGGCAGCGGCTGTTAAACCTCGTCTCGCCGTTATGTTTACGTCCCAAATGGAATAGGTGGCTAACCTATTGTCATACCGGGCACAAAATTTTTTAGTCATCGATATTTATCACACATAACTTCCGAAAACAATTTCGAAAAGTCATTGGTGTGAGCCAGTGTCAGGAATCGAACCCGGACCTCTGGACCCATGGACTTAATGTTTACTTAACCTTTTACCTTATAGCACTTGGCCAATGCCCAAAGCAAGCAAGTAAATGTGTATTATCTATGCACTGTAATAATGTGTAAAGTTTGTCTATAAGAAAAAGATACCCTGTAGTCCATTGAAAAGTTACATTTGGGGTTGGGTTTTTAGAGGACGCAATTTTGTTTTTTTGATGTGTAGGGGGGTTCAGTGTAAATCTAAAACCAAGTTTGTGGGGTCGCCACCGTTGTCCCACGGCCGCCATCTTGAAAATAGGGGTTGAAATGGTTTTTACGGTATATCTCTTAAACTATTTATTTGATAAAAAAAAATTGTTAACATTTTTTGTTGCAAATTAAATTCTCTACAACTTTGGTCCAGTAACTTTTTGTTGTAGAACTATAAATAACAAAGTTACAAGCGAAAATTTTCAGAAATTCGAGAAAAAAACATATTTTTCGAGGTAACTTTCTTTTTCTTTTTATCATTTTTACGAAAAAATTATATCTGACCATTTTTGAAGATCGTTTTTTGAGGAACAACTTTTAATTCGCATCATTTTTTCATTAAGTCAATAGCTAAGGTTTTACAGCGCTCCGAAGTGAGTACTATTTTTCGTATATTGCTCTAAACTTGCTTTTGAAGAGTGACAAATGGATTCCTTGCCCTCAAGCTAACAATCATTTTATACTATTGCCATGGACTGAACCATATTATATTTTTGGCTCAATGATTTCTTAATATATTTGTGATGTTTATTTTGTAAATAATTAATCCATCAGTTGGTAGACTGTTATGTATATTTTATTAATATACTTCTAGATGAGGACGACGACGACGACGACGACTTCGTCGACGCGGAGATGGACGAATACGACGAACTCTATCAGTTTAGACTGCATGCACCCAATATAATACTTCTTTAAAAAAAAAAATGAAAAAAATCTTTCAATTGTAATCACTATATACACATCACATTAAAAGCTTTACTTTGTTGCAATTTTAAATTATTGCAATGCGGTTTTATATAGCCTCATGAATTATTCTATCAATCATAAACATAACAGTAAGCATTTTAGAATATACAGTGTAAACTCTTTATAACGTTATCCTTTATAACGATAAACTCCCTATAACGTTGGAGTGAGCCCAAGTTGGTTGGTTTGCGTTAAAACTCACATATTGAAACACTCTTTATAGCGATACGCCATTCTCTATTACGAAGAAATGTGTTCATATTTGTAGACAGTAAATATTTAATATCGGTATTATTGTTTATGTAATGTTATCAGGTAACAAAGGACTTTGAAGCTCCGAAAGATCCGAGGTTGGTCTAGCTTTTGTTATCCTTAATTGCCTTGTACACGTGCAGTATGACGCATTGTTTTCTCGGAAGTGATGGTCTTCGACCAAGCATATTGGGTACCTATCGTATTATCAGTCGTAAACCTACTTTGAAACTGTTAACATGGCCAGTAAATGGAAAGCGATTAGTGTTGACGAAAAAGTTTGTGAGATACGTGCGATTGAAAAGGGAGAAAAGAAAAGTGACGTTGGAAGGCGTTTTTTTTTGTTCACTCCATATAACGATAACTCTCTATAACGACAAAAAATGCTCAGTCCCTCGAGTTTCGTTATAAAGAGTTTACACTGTAGTTGTGTTGTTTCAACAGTTTTTATTATTTTTCTTGTGATCGGGAAAAGACTCTGTTTCTTTTATATATATATATTTATTTCTCTTTAGTCATTATTATATTGTATAATTTATTAAATGGCACATAAACATGTTATTTTCTATAACCATTGGTGTATTAATATCAATAAATTGAGAAAATTTCACAAATATATTAAAACTAATTTTCGTTACTTGTTTATAATATACTGATATATAATTTGTAATTTCTTTATGTATGTATGTATATATATTTTTCAACAGGCTGTTAATGTAAATGAAATATTCTATTACAAAAATTGTTATGTAATAGAGGGAGTAATGTTAACTTGTTCTAATATTATTGATCTGTGATTGTCCATTGTCCCACGAGAAACGCAACACCTCATGTAGTTTTAACCCTTATAGTTTATGTATATATATATATATATATATGGAACTATATGATATTATAAACATTTTCATGTAATAGTATTGTTTAAGCTAAGTCTGAAATTATGTGATAACACATTTAATGCATTGTTACTTGAATCAACTTCCACAAAGGAGTTTCTTTGTGTTTTATGTCAAACTATTGTATGCTCTAATAAATTCAATGTGTGTCTAATAAATATATGAGTATTTTAGTTTAAAATTACAACTACCTACAATTTTTTTTTCACAATTGTCACAAAGTTTTAATTCGTTTGTATTATTTAATTTGTCTGCATTATGCTTTTCAGTCTTGTCAGAAGAATATGTGATGATCTCCTATTGAAATTGATGTACTGTTTGTAATCACCCACTACATGTTGAATAGTTTTTTTTTTCTAATGATTCCATATTAATAACTGAATGTACCAGTTTAGTTTATTTTTCAAATTGATGTATTTGTTTTTTTTTTCTTCACCAAGTGCGATATTGGCTCTATCAAGGCCTAATCATTTTTGTATAAAATGTTCAATTTTGAAATTAGGTTATGCATTAATTTGAACTGATTTGATTTAAAGTTGAGTTTTATTAAGCTGGTCCTTCATCATGCCATTTTCGGTGATGATATTTCAGGTCAAGAAAGTGATAGATAAGTTTTTTTTTTTAAAGTGTTGCCAGGTATCTTGGTATTTAATTTAGACAATGTTTTTAGGTTTAGAATCTTTCTTCAAAGGTGTTTATTATTACACTGCTTTAACATAATGTGATTTGGATTGGTTAAGCTGCTGAATAAAATCAATGTTATGTGGTTTCTTTGTTTTTATTAAAGAATGATTTTTGTTTTAATCTAAGTGTGTAGCAAAATCAATTATTATTTATATATTTTTTTAGATATCGTAACAAAGTTCAATTAACATCAATTATAATTATCTGGATATTAGAAGATGTTTTTTGTTTGTTGGAAAAATATTTACTTTTTAGTTACATATTTTTATATTTCTGGAGAACAAAGTTAGCAAAACAATTGTCAATATGTAGTCATTCGTCTTTGAACTTGGCTCCAGATATTGCTTGCTTATGTCAAAATCACTAAAACAATTGCCAATAACCTTATTTATTGTTCTATCAAAAACAGTTGTTTTTATTTGTTTCATTTTTATTTTATTACTTATAGTGTTATGTCTGTCTATACATAGTTTTTAAATTACATTACATTAATAAAAAAGCAAATGATTGACTCCATTAATAAATGATGATTCATTAAAGTTGATCCTGAACTGAACTGTCATTGAAACAAGTTTATATCATTTTAATATTCAAGATGTTTAATTGAGTTTCACATTTAAGCATGTGTAGGAGCGTATGTTGCATAATTATATATTTAAATATATTTTGTATTACTCTGCGGCAGACAGATTTGTGATTCTTTTTTTGATTTTTGTTTTAGTTATACCGTGAAGCATGATATGATTTTGGGATAATAGTTTTTATACATTGTTTTAACATATTAGTAAGAACTGAATTACAAAGCATTTTCTTCAATATTTATCATTTTATTTTCAGCCCCATAGACAAGTGACAAAATAATAAACATTTACTGATAAACTGTTATGGTAGAATAAATACTACTTCACATAATTTAAGCTACTTAAATAAATATAATAACATTTCAAGTTTTCAAGACTTAACATCATAATTTGTGGTTTTTATGTGCAAATTCCACCATTTTCCCATAAATCCTATGTCCACAATTCGTGATGGCAAACTAGAATATGTAGGCTGGACATAAGAACAATGTGCCTTATATAAGTCACATGCATCATTTAATTCTGATACATACATCACAGATAAGATACCCAGACTTCTATAATGTATTACACTTTGGTTGTAACATGTCTCCAGAAACCAAAGATGGTTTGCTGATTTTTCATTGAGACAATCACTGCTCACAGTAATTATTTCATTACTGACTCTTTTCAACTCATCTTTAAAATCGATTTCGTTTGGATTATTTTTATACAATGCTAATGTTGTTACAATGCCAGCAGTATATTTCATAGCCTTTATGGGATCGTCTTGAATATCTGTTCTGAGATCTTGTAACATCTGACGATAATCAATGAATAAGTTTTTCCAGTAGTCAGCCCATTTCTCTATTTTGGTACCCTTCAATTTTTCAGGAAATTTAACTTTGCCAGCCAAAGATGTTGCGAGTCGTGGAGGTTTCAGAAGAATTTTTATCATCTTTGGGCGTTTTTATCAATTCTCTTATATATCGGATATAATTTTAAAGTATAATATTTACAGAAGATAACATTTCGTGTTAAATCACAGCAATAATAGTTAATAAAATAGACATAACTTTAAACGACGAGGTTATATTTACCAACTTTTTTCACAACTTTTTTTTTAAGTTAATCTTTTTATGGCTCTGGATTCGAGTTCTTTTGACCCATTCATCAATGCAATAGTTTGAAAATTGCCGCATAATAAAAATAATTCCTACCAATTATGATCAGTAACAGACCGATATATTAATTGGATGATTTATTAACAGCAAGAACAAACGGTGAATGCGATACGCATGCAACGTCAATTGCGATCAAAGAGTACTTGTATTATTTTAATACGATCTAATAGGATTGCCATTGGTGCTAATGGTCACGATCAGCCGGCGATCTGCTTAGAATGGCAATACCGCTACCATACACTCCACGAATAGCGAGGGAAAGAGGCTGGGACGTAGTGTGGACACGTTACTAGTTATGCCGCGAATCATTCCGGCAATGTGAACGCGAGTGGCTGACCACATTATTGGCGCAATCGCAGCGCAGTCGGCTGTTTAAAATATCGGATTTTCCACGTCTTTTTTTAAATATATTAATCTATAAATAATATCTTACTTACATTACGACTTACGACGGTGCATTGGTAAAACTACCAACTGTGGTATCGAGATTGGCGGGTTCGATTACCACTCATACATCATGCTCATAAATCGACAGCCATGCTAATATCGACCATATTCAGGAGCATGCTTGATGATATGCTTATTGATAGCGAATGTAAACTGACTGATAAGCATGCTAAAAAGAGCATGTGGAACAGTACCATAGTCTGCCAAACTCTCTGTATCGTAGTTATTTATGAATCTCTGGTTAATTTCCTGTTTCCACCGATTGAATTTCCTTGAAAATCTTTAGAGATTAATAGAGATTGCAAGTTATTGGATTGCAATAAATGGGATTTCTAGACTTGAATTGTAGTTAAATAAATATTTGTTGACAGACAATTAAACGAATATGTTTTGTTTTGTTATCTATGTGAGCCAATATAATAAGTTATCGTGATAAGAATATATTTTTTTATGTTAATATATAGATTTAATAAAATAAACATTTTCCAACATGTATAGAGTTGGTGCTATAATAATTTCCTTTTGGAATTTGTTACTACTGGTGGACTGTAAGTAAGAAAACTACCTAAAACACAGCAAAGTATGATTTAATACATTTTATTTACATTCAAACATATACTCCACAGGTTCAATTTATCACAACCTTAAACACTTTGAAACGATACATGCCTCGAGTTTCTACCATAACATTGTGAAGAGAGGCACCAAAGTGTCTATGCACCCTTTCAATACTATCAAGGAAGTTCACTTTAAGACTTTAGGAAAAGATTTCAGATTAATACTTCATCCTCACAGTTCTGTTTTGCATTCAAATTTTAAAGCTTATTCTGTGGATGCAGATGGGAAAGAAACTACTGTACATGTTGGTAAGATTTAAGTAATTTTAGTTTTATGTCATCTAAATTTTTGTTGTCATTTTTTCAACTTAAATATGCCCTTTAAAGTTGTGTAAAAATAGACAAAGACAACATGACTAATAATAAAATTACTGTCTGGAAAATTCTATATTCACTTATGATTTTTGAATGTAAGAAAAGCAGAACAAAATTAAAATCATATTAATATCACTGCACCTATATTTATATCTAAATAAGAGTAATAAAAGCTACTTTTAGTTTTGGAAAAATGTTTTATTTATTGCTTCCGCGGCAAAACAAAGCTTGCTAGGTCCACTTGTAACCTTACCTGTGTAAATTAATGATGCTGCTGATAGTTTTCTTCACAAATTATACATGAGAGCCAACTTATGGATTGAGCTCATTTGCTCAAATTTAATTTGGTGACTTAATATAGAGTATACAATTGTGGTTAACTCCTGACAATGTTGCCTTTTAAGTAACTTATTATTAGAAGAACCAAAGTTATTGAGTGGTTTTTTTTTTAAGATCGTGACAATTTTTATACGGGTAGAGTGTTTGGTGAAAAAAAGTCTGATGTGAAATTACACATGGAGGATGGATTAATTACAGGAATAATACACACACCTGATGAGACATATCATATTGAGGTAAGTTAGTATTTTTTATTATTTACTTGCTTTTTTTAACATAGCAAATTTAAAATTGAGCTACTTTAATATTTACCATGAAAGAACTAGCTTTTCTGGGATATGCAATAAGTTTTTATAAGCAGAATGAATATGCATATGATATTTTTATGAGATATTAAGGCAAGCGAGCAAGCTGGTCACAAGATGGTAAGCAACTACTCACCTCCCATGAACACTGTGGTGCATTGATGTCCTTTAGGGGAATAGTTGGGAAAGGGGATCGGGCCTCCAGATACCTCTCTCACCGAACGAAAAGCGGCTCGAGCCAATTCACGCTGATGTTCTGAGAGGTTGTGGTGTTTCATTGGTCGAGCGGGCCCACTCGTGCAGCAAACTGCAAGACTCTACCACTCTACACTGCACTGTACAAGTATAAATTTCAATTCTTTAATTTAGCAAAATTTTAAGTTCGGTTATGATTTTGTTCTGGTTCTCTCTTCTTCTCTTCAATAATCCCAAGAGCTGTGTAAACTGTCTCCACAAATCAATCGACAAAGTGGTGGCGGGAAAAAGCTTGTCATGTGCAGTCGCTTGCCATGAACCAGCCTGGAGAGTTCTATTGCGAAGTGCGTAAGCTAATTGTGACTAGTAGAGCGGCTGACTTTAAAACTTTGCTAACTAATTTCTATGATATTTTTATTCGCTAAATGTCGAAACAATAATTATTTACTTATTTATCCTTTCGTCTTATTTCACGGCACTTGCCGGATTCCTATGTCCCAAATGGTATGGTAATTTTGTTATTCCTATAAAAATCATTCCCTACGATAGTTTAACAGTGGTAGAGCCAAGTAGTTCACTGTTTAAATGGGCCAGTGAAACACCACGTATGTACGTAAAGTGGCTCATCCCGCTTTTCGTTCGGTTAGAGAGGTTTCCGGAGGCCAAGCCCCTTCCTCTCGTTTTCCCACCCTACTAATTGTGTTGCTCGTGTCCATGCGCAGCGTTAGTTAATTAAGATCAGGTGACCCGATTGTTTGTTTGCCCTCCTATTTCATAAAATAAAAGTTTCTCTTCTTTTCAGCCTTCATGGCGTCACCTACCGCACCTGGATGACAAGACTATGATAACTTACCGTTCATCAGACATCCAATTCAGCTGGAAGAATTCTGAGGGCACCAGTGTGAAACCTCGCGTTTGTGGTTATGTCAAAGAAGGAAAAGGTAAGGGTTTTTTTACTCCAAAAATTCTCTCAATTGAAGATTTTTAACTTTAAAATATGTAAAATACATACCAAGAAATAAATAATTCACGAAAAAAATCTAAATATACATTCACGCCTTTTTCTACCCGAACGTGTAGCCAGCAGCTCCAAAGCTGTGACTACTCGCCCATTCGTTATGTTCCAAATTGAATTGGTAGTAGAACCTTGGTATTTCTCATACATAACTTCCGAAATAAATACCGATGACTGAACACTTTGTGCCCGGTATGGCAATAATAATTAACTTCGGGTAACAATAGCGTGATGTTATGTTATAACTTCCGAAAAGAATTTCGAGAAAATATTGGTGTGAGCCCGGAATCGATCCCTTCGACTTCTGGATCAGAAGCGGGGAGTTCGAACACTGCATTACGTAGACTTATAAATATCCTATTAAATTCTAGAACTAGAAGAGGATGAGATTGAGCACATCGACATAGAAACTGAACAGGAACAGTCGGAGAAAGAGAAATATCTCCAAGACAATACAGCAAACGTCAGTGATCCAGATCGGCATTCTAGAGTGAAGAGGCAGAGTGACTATGAGTACACGCCCACAAAGACTAGATGTCCTCTCCTCTTGGTAGCAGATTACAGGTTCTTCCAGGAAATGGGCGCCAGTAATACTAAAACTACCATCAGTTATCTGGTGAGACTCCAATGCTGCTGCTAAATTTCATCTTGGGATCTGCATGCTTCAGATCTTTAAGGGATTTATGTTAACTTGACTTCCCGCCAAGTCTGCTTATATTGATCTAAATAAATGGCACCTATTTGTTTTGGATTACCATACTACTCTGTTTTTTTTTACAGATAAGTCTTATAGACAGAGTTCACAAAATATACAATGATACACTTTGGCAAGATCGACAAGTGAGTAGATTATACTTATAAATTTTATATTATGACATAAGTTAATGCCCTCAGGCCAGTACCTAATTTCTAAAGTTGTTAAGCAGTGGTAGATAAAAATGTCAATAAATTTTACTTATAATATATAACTTGACGATCGTGCGAGAACTGGTACCAATTTTTGGGTAGATATTTGAGGCAAGCTGAAAACTGTCTGGATATGTTAAAACCCCGATTAAATTGTCTGGCTTATTTTTATTCTTATACATAAAGTATTATACTGGAACATATATAAATTGCGTTTTGCCTCAAACATAGTTTTGGGGAAAAATAAATATCATTAAAAAAATAGGGTTGATTTTGTCCTGCTAATCACCAGCCAGGTCTATAATCTTTTCTTTGGATATAATAGGAGAGCTTTTCAGCTTGCCTCAAATACCTACCCAAATTTGATGCCAGCTCGCCTACTAAGAGGTTTGGACTTTTCCACCCACAAAGGTCCGAAAGCACCATTAAAAAATAGGCAATGAGTCACGTGACAGTTAAGACATGAAAATGTACTTTTGAATGACGTCACGCCGTGCTAAAAATTACTAAAAACATTGTCAACGACTTTACACAAACACATAATATGTTTGCCACGACAAGACGTCATTCAAGAGACATGGCCTGGAGCGTTTTAAAATGCAAAATACAAATTGTAAATGTAATATCTTTTTTTCAAAAGTTTTAGTGTTTCGGAATAATGTAAACATTAAACTATTACTTACTACTTAACTATAATATTAACCAATTTTTAAAATATTTATTTCTGAGATTTTCGCGAATCACATTCATAACATTGAAACAACCTTTTATGGATTATATCGCGTTTATTTAGAACTTATTTTCTATTTATTTCCGGACCTTTCGAACTCTTTACAGAGATCATTTTCACGAGTAATGAACAAAAAGGTGGTGGTCTTAAATAGCTTCTGAACGACCATCTTCTTATATTTATTTCTTAGATTTTCGCGAATCACATTCATAACATTAAAACAAACTTTTTGTGGATTATATCGCGTTTATTTAGGGTTTATTTTTCATACATACATACATACATAACTTCACGCCAAATCCCTTGCGGGGTAGGCAGAGAGAACAGAGCGCCATAGGGCACGATTCTTACACACCGTTGACTTTCATAACTCTTTTCATGCACGCGCGTCGGTTTTTGAGGCTCTTAACATCACCTTCCTCCAGAACACGTTCTATTTGGTCTTGGAATGTGTGTCTTGGCCGTCCTCGACTCCTACATCCGTCCGCTTTTGCATTGTATATCTGCTTAGTCAGTCTTGCGTCAACCATTCTTTCTACATGTCCGAACCATCGGAGCATGCCCTTTCTTACTTTTACACCGACACTCTCTTTCAAACCAACTTCCTTCCTTACAACCTTGTTTTCTACGCGGTCAGCGAGAGTCACTCCGCAGATTTTGCGTAGAGCCCTCATTTCTACCGCGTTTATTCTACTTTCATGCACACTCTGCCATACCCAGCTCTCGCTTCCATAAGTTAGTGTTGGGATCAGGACTGCATTGTGGATTGCTAACTGGGCCTTTCTGCTAATATTTTTTGCGCCCAGGAATCTGCCCAACACTCCGTTTACGCTATTTCCTATCGCCACTCGTCTTTCTACATCCGCGGTGTACCTTCCATCTCTGCTAAAAGCGCATCCAAGATATACAATTTCATTCACCTGTTCCAGCACTACATCATCAACCATTATCCTTGCATCTGTTCTGGATTCCTCCCTTTCAAACACCATTACTTTCGTTTTCGTCGCATTCAATTGCAAGCCTTTAATCATGCAATCATCTTTCATAGTAGTGACTAGTGTTTGCAGGTCCGACGGCGATTCGGCTAGAAGCACGGCGTCATCTGAGTAAAGCAGGCAGCTCACAACTAGGTCACCCATTCCCATCCCTACATCCATCGATCTCATTCTCTGGAGACAACTGTCCAGGTACAGGATGAACAGTCGAGCGGACAGCACGCAACCCTGTCTGACGCCGATTTTTCATTTTTGTGAAAATTATCCCTGTAAAGAGTTCGAAACGTCGGGAAATAAATAAATAAAAATAAGCTCTAAATAAACGTGATATAATCCACAAAAAGTTCGTTATAACACCATCTTTTTGTTTATTACTCGTGAAAATGATCTCTGTAAAGAGTTCGAAACGTCGGGAAACAAATAGAAAATAAGTTCTAAATAAACGCGATATAATCCATAAAAGGTTGTTTCAATGTTACAATTTTGTAAATTTTGTAATCAAGCCTATTCTATGTACAGGATATGGATGGGTTCAAAGGTATGGGTTTTGTGATCAAGAAGATTCTAGTACACTCGGAGCCGACCCGAGTGCGTGGTGGTGAGGCCCACTACAACATGGTGCGCGAGAAGTGGGATGTGCGCAACTTGCTCGAGGTAAAACGTTATTATAATGATTATTACAAGATAACATAACTTCACGCCTTTTCTACCCGAAGGTGTAGGCAGAGGCTGCCTCGTCTAGCCGTTATGTTTACGTCCCAAATGGAATAGGTGGCGAACCGATTTCCATACCGGGCGCAAAGTTGTCGGCCATCGATATTTATTCGATTCGAACCCGTCACTTCTTGATTGAGAAGCGAGGTGCAGGACCACTGGACCAACAAGGTATTAAAACATGCGCCCAACTGTATATAATTTGCGATACCGTGAAACAATCCATGACCAATTTTAACGAGGATCTCGAGGAGGGTGATGTCGGGAGCCAAAAATCTGAAGAGAGTCTATGGCAGGAGTAATGAAAGTGGAAGAATCTAGTGAGATATTTAAGATGCATGTCTTATGAGGCTCCTTTCTCTCTGCCTACCCAGCTTGAGACTTGGTGTAAAGTTAAGGAAATTAATAATGTCAACTCTCGCTATCACCACAGGTGTTCAGCCGCGAGTACTCGCACAAAGACTTCTGTCTGGCCCACTTATTCACCGACCTGAAGTTTGAAGGTGGCATACTTGGCTTGGCGTATGTCGGTTCACCGAGGAGGAACTCCGTCGGTGGTATATGTACTCCAGGTAACCATCCACAAATCGTTTTGAATTCGTTCAACATCTTAAATAGTTTCATTTCAATATATTTCAGGTTTCAGTTTACTTGTAAAGGGTAGAAAGCTTTTAGTATCCCACTTCTGAATTCTAAATCAGATGTCATAATACTCATCATCATCATCCTTTCGATATCCACTGTTTGACGTAGACCTCCGTCATGGAACGCGGTCCTGTGCCTTCCGCATCCAGTGGCTCCCAGATTTCTTAGCTAGGTCGTCGGTCCACCTAGTGGGGGAATGTCTTACTCCACGTCTACCAGTTCGTGTTCGCCACTCGAGAACCTTTCTCCCTCAACGGTTATCGGCTCGCCAAGCGATGTGACTTGCCCATTCCCACCTCGACTTAAGCCTCGACTCGTCGTTATGTTTACGTCCTAAATGATATAGGAGGCGAGAACCTATTGCCATACCGGGCACAAAGTTTTTCAGTCATCGATATTTATCACACATAATTATCGAAATTAATTTTGAAAAGTCATTGGTGAGCCAAGATTCGAACACGCGACCTCTTGATTCTACTAGACCACCGAGACTATTAAACTATTACTTTATTTACAGTAGTACTTGCAGAAATATCCCATTGCCTCTCATATAGCTAAAAGTGCAATTGTTTAGATGTTTTAATTTCTGTATACAAACTTATTATATTTATTTTGTTTTGTCTTGATTTTATTTGTTGATATTTTGTTTGTTTTTATTTTCAGTTGTGTTCGCGCGTAATGTGAGTGTCCATTTTGTTTTCGCATGCTTTAAAAATGCTTATACTGTTAAATGTTCTTCTAATTCTAATTGGTAAAGTAAGAGTTCGGTCTGTGAAATGCAACTACTGCGTTTACGTGAAAAAATATCAAGAAACCCTTTTTCCTCTCCACCACCATCCTATCTCTCCTATTTTAATGCGATTGTAACCTATCTGCTACTTGTTTACCCATTCCCCATAAACGAATCTAACGTTCTCTGGCCAAGCACCTACAATCTGTTTTGCCTAACTGAAAAGCTTTCAGCCTTTATAAAATAAGAAAGATCTGGCCATCGTATGCTCTCGCTCTATATCTACTTAGCAGAATCTGCTCATAATATGTCTGATAATATAACTCATAATATATCTGATATATTATGAGTTTTATGATCAGCAAGATGAGATTGGAAAGTAATTTAACCAGTTCAATGTGTTGTGTAGAATACTTCAAGAACGGATACACGCTGTATTTGAACTCGGGACTGAGCTCGTCGCGCAACCACTACGGGCAGCGAGTGATCACGCGCGAGGCCGACCTGGTCACGGCGCACGAGTTCGGGCACAACTGGGGCTCCGAGCACGACCCCGATGTCGCCGAGTGCTCCCCCGCCGCCAGCCAGGGGGGCTCCTACCTCATGTACACCTACAGCGTCAGCGGGTACGACGTCAACAACAAGGTGCGTGACACACACTGGCAAAAGAGATCACTGCCTAGACACAACCTCACGCCAAGTCCATTTCGAGGTTGACAGAGAGTACAGAGCGCCATAAGGCACGATTCTTACCCACCTCACTCGCTTCTTCGATTTTCATGATAGCTCTTTTCTTCTTACATATCATCATCATCATGAGCCCAGATTAGTCCACCTTAGGCCTCCCCCTTAGCACGCCATAACTCCCGATCCTGTGCCAGTTGCATAAAACGACTTCTAGCTGTTTTTATTAGGTCGTCTGGCCATCTAGTGGGGGAATGGCCTACGCTACCCATACCGATCCGTGGTCGCCACTCGAGAACCTTTTTCCCCCAGCGGTCGTCAGTTCTTCGAGTGACGTGACCTGCCCACCTCCACTTCAGCGTGCTAACTTTACGGGCTATGTCAGTTATTCTCGTACGTCTACGGATCTCCGTATTTCGGATCTTATCCCGTACATGTCTCTCAGATCCATATGTCAACGCTGGTGACACTACTTACACGCTCGTTGGATTTTAAGACTCGACATCACTTTCCGCAAGGACACGGTCAATTCGATCACGCAATGTGTTTTCTGGCTAGTTAGAGAAATGAACTCGTATTTGGTGTTTTAAAAGTAAGTTATACCGAGCTAATGACTTACTGTTTTGTTTTTAGAGATTCTCACCGTGCAGCCTGCGCTCCATTCGCAAGGTTCTGCAAGCGAAATCTGGACGTTGCTTCTCCGAGCCCGAGGAGAGCTTCTGCGGGAACTTGCGAGTGGAAGGGGGCGAGGAGTGTGATGCCGGGTTGCTCGGTAAAATTATGATTATTGTAACTTATTAACAACCAGATTTATAATTAGTCTGTTTAGAGAAAAAAAATAGTCTTGATATTTACCAAATATATATTTTATTACTTTTGTGTTCAAGTGTACCTATCTAAATATAGGTACAGTTGCACACATAAGTTTAATTACACCCATAAGTCAAACTAAACGAATTACATCCATATATTGTAATATAGTGAAGAAGTGTGCGAGAAGAAGAAGAAGAAGGTGAAGGTGTCTTTACCTTTCAAACATAAACACAATATTATTTATATTTCCAGGGACTGAGGATAATGATATGTGCTGTGACAAAAATTGTAAACTGCGAAAAAATCAAGGCGCTGTGTGCAGGTACATTTATAAATATCATATCAACAGTCTCGGTGGCGCAGTGGTCGAGCACACGGCTTCTGATCCAGAGGTCCGGGTTCGGTTCCAGACACTGGCTCACACCAATGACTTTTCGAAATTGTTTTCGGAAGTTATGTGTGATAAATATCGATGACTGACAAACTTTGTGCCCGGTATGGCAATAGGTTCGCCACCTATTCCATTTGGGACGTAAACATAACGGCGAGACGAGCCTTAACAGCCGCTGCCTACACCTTCGGGTAACAAAAGGCGTGAAGTTATGTTATGTTAACTACCTGATGTAGGGAAATATCGTAGTCGGATATTTTGTAACTAGTTTTTTATGATAATCTAAAAACACCCTTTTCAGATTTTTTTTGCTTTAAAACCTACGTTTATAATGTACTAGCTGAACTGGTGATTGTTCCGCATCAAAAGTACTATTTACAGTGTTTACAATTAAAGTGATGAATCTCTAAAATTATCACTTTGTTTTTTCTACAATTATATATGAATTCTACACCTAAACTACCCCATTGACACCTTTTATCTATTAAAAATAAACCGTTTCAAAATCCGTTGCGTTGTTTCAAAGATCTAAGTATTAAGGTGACAGACAGCGGAAAGCGACTTTATTCTATACTGTAATGATATTAAACTGGACTAACATCATCACACCATTAAAAGTTTGAATGAGTTTTCGTGTTTAAAACATAATTTCACGCCTTTTTCTTCCCGAAGGTGTAGGCAGTGGCTGTTAAACCTTAACTTGCAGTAATGTTTACGTCCCAAAAGGTGGCGAATCTATAACTTTCGAAATCAGTGTCGAAAAGTCATTGGTGTGAGCCAGGATTTGAACTCGTGACCTCCTGATTCAGAAGCATGATGCTCGACCACTGGACCACCGAGACTTTCCGTATTTAAAATGGCTGAAAATCTATTTAAGTGAGCCTTGACTCTCTTATGGCTAGAAACTTTCTATACAGTGGTAGAGCCGGCCAGCTTGCTCTATGAATGGCTCGACCGGTGAAACCACGACCTCTCAGTATATCGACGTATTCAACCCTCGTTTTGTTCGGTAACAGAGGTTGCTGGAGGCCTAACCACTCTCCTCCACCTTTTGCATTCCCCTTTCCATTCGCTTTATCCCAACTTCAAGGCTCGTAACGCACCTACTTGTGTTGCACCTCTGTTGTGTGAGCTACTTGCAGGTTTGCTTCTTATCTCATAAAAAACCGTTTCCTTGGTACTTCTCCTTCTGCCTTCCGTTCAAGAAGATAACTTACGTATATAAATATGTAATGCGTGTGATGTTCCTCAGTGACAAGAACTCCCCGTGCTGCGCGGGCTGCGTCTTCGCTCCCCCCGGTGTGGTGTGTCGAGAGGCGGCCCACTCGGCCTGCGAGGGCGAAGCCACCTGTAATGGAGCCTCCGCGGACTGCCCCAAGGTCACTATGAAATGCAATGTTATACACCTAATGGTATATATAGCACATGAGTTTCTTGCCCGGTTCTTCTCGTGATAGCCCCTACTCTCAGAATCGGACAGCTCATGGTGACTGCGTTCGTGTTTTCTTGTTCCACGGAGGCACATCTCGCTACGATGTTTTAAAGTGGAAAAAACATTTAAAGCGTGAAATTAATTATTGGAAATTAATAATCAGTTAGATATGAGACGTAATGTTTTCCTTACTTTTACTGAAAGATTTGTTCGGCCAGTAGTATTGCCTATAGAAGAGTTAAGTATGTGGAGCGAGTGTAGTGTAAGGGAGTGGTCCCACCCACAGGCGCCGGCGATAGCGGACGAGCACGAATGCGCGGAGCGGGGCCGCTGCCGCAACGGCACGTGCATGCCGTACTGTGAGACTCAGGGGATGCACAGCTGCATGTGCGACATAGGTAACATATTCATATACATTACATGCATATAACTTCACGCCGTTTTCTACCTTAAAGTGTAAGCAGTTGCTTTAAAGCCTCATATTTATCACACATTGCTTCCGAAAAAAGCTAAGAAGTCATAGTTGCACGTCTTGATTCAGAAGCGGGTGCGCTCTACCGCCGGTTCACCGAGGAGATAAATAATATTTTATTTATTAGCCCTTTACTTCAACACTTTGTGAATAAATTATTAATATTTAATTTTTACTTACAATATGGCCAGACGTTCTCGGAATATTTAACACAGAATTTTATATAAGAATGAGAGATGAGATTTTTTTGCACAGTGGCGGATGCGTGTAAACGTTGTTGCCGCAAGAGTCTAAACAAGACGTGCTTCCCAGTGGCGCAGACCGACATCCTTCCAGACGGGACACCCTGTATACAGGGCTTTTGCAACAAGGTGAGACTCTTGTGCTTATTGAATAAGAGATACATTCATTCATAACTTCACGCCAAGCCGATTGCGGGATAAACAGAAAGAGGGCGTCATAAGGCACGATTTCTTATACACTTCACTCGCTTCTTTGACTTTCATTAACTCTTGTATATCAAGAGTTACACACACACACATTCGTCGGTTTTTAAGGCTCTTGACGCGAATTCTTATTTTTACTACCGATATATTTTTACTCTCGAGTGTCGAATTAGAGACACATACATTCTAAGTTTTATTTAATTTTTTTATGGAATAGGAGGGCAAACAAGCGTGCGTGCCACCTGATGGCAAGTGACCAGCGTCGCCCACGGCTCTCTCACCGAGCGAAACGCGGCATGAGCCACTTTACGTCGATCATCAGAGAGGCCGTGGTATTTCAAGCGTCGAGACGGCCCATTCATGCAGCGAACTGCTTGACTCTACCACTATTAAAATATGTTGTACCTGTTAAATGAACACTAACCGATTATTTGTTGTCATATCTGTTCAGGGTGTGTGCGAGAAGACTATACAGGATGTCGTCGAACGCTTCTGGGATATTATTGAAGATATCAACATCAACAATGTGCTTGGTTTCCTCCGAGACAATATTGTGGGCGTTGTGGTGCTTGTTACAGCTTTCGTGTGGATACCTGCCAGTTGTGTTGTGAGTTGATTAAGCACGATATTTTGGTTTCCATATTCAATAGCAAAGTTCCTGACTAATAATTATGTACTAGTCGCGCGCGATAACTTGAGTAGGTCTCAACCGCGATGTCACAGACGCGTTGTTGTACTGTGCACAAATAAAATTTCCCCGTCTCTCCTATTTTTTAATGTAGCGTTTGTTGTCATTTATTAAGCTACTAGCTGTTGCCCGCCACTTCGTCTGCGCGGACGCCATAAAGCAGCAAAAGTACTATGCCTGTGCTATTTATAAGGCTTCATTGCTCACCCCCAACTAGTGATAGCGTGATGATATTTAGTCTATGCGTTGACCTGACCTCTTGGCTATATTCATGCAAAATTAGATATAAAAGCATGCACTGCTTTTAGAGTTTGTCCGTAACAAACATATAGACAAAAATTCTAAAAACCATATTTTTGGGTTCGGTATCATTCTTAGATCATGTCCCAAGTATTCTAAAACAATAATAATATTCAATATACAGTTTTGACTTTCCTACATTTTATTACATGTATAGATTACGAGTGTGCGAACTTATATTTATTTACAATCAAAATATTGAAAAAAATCACTAAGTAAGAGATGACTGCTCCAGTTTCCTTGTGAAATTGAAACTGAGATACGATATTTATTCTATCTGCAGACTTGATCTTTTTTTTACAGATAAGTTACGTGGATCGCCGCCGTCAGCGCCAACATCAGAAGTACTTGGATTGGGAGAGACAGCATGACCTGGTGCATCCCTCTTCACCACGGAAAATAATACATACCAGGTGAGAGCTGCTTCCTTAAATCAGTAGTGGATATTTCTGTCTAAAAAAGCTGGACGATATTTCTTCTGTGAGAATTATACATATACGTTCTATTTCTGCCCACCCCGCAAGGGATTTAGCGTGAAGTTATGTATGTATACATATACCACTTATACTTGCTTGCATCGGCCGGCCGACCGGTGAAATACCACGACCTCTCGGAATATCGGCGTGAAGTGGCTCGTGCCGCGTTTCGTTCGGTGAGAGAGGTATCCAATGGCCCGATCTCCTTTTCCATTATTTTCTCCTCCTACTCCCTTGAAGGACGACAACGCACTATGATGTACATTGGCGGTGAGTAGTTGCTTAGCCTCCTATCCCACAAAAAAACCCCTTATGAATCGAGATCCCGCTTCTGAATCAAGAAGGTCGTGTGAACGAATCCAGGCGCACCTCAATGACAGCTCGTTATTCTTTTCGGATGTTGTTTATCGGGCATAATGTTTTCATGACTGAAAACGTTATGCCCGGTATATGGCAATATTTAAAATAAATTCCGTGACCATCTTAAGCTATTGATGCTATTTCTTTACAGGTTACCAAAACAGAAGCCGCCTGGTATCAAGTCGAACATTCAAGGTTCTAGTCAGCTATAAATATGTAAATGGTATTAATAATTCGATAAATAAATTTAATTTTAAGAATATATATTGGTATTTTTATTTAAATAAAAACTCATCGTCTATTAATTGTAATATAGTATATTTGCACGTTTTGATTGCATTTCTGTGATAACATGGTCACTAATTTAGTTTGCTACATAGATCATAAATAAATATTGCGTGTTCATAAATAAAGCGTAAATAACACATTTAAATAGAAATCTCATTTGCAAAATTATAACTAAAGAAAAGTAACAAATTTTATTATTTTTCTATACGGAAATCGCAACATGTTAAAATTGGAATGAGTACATATATAAAATAACATGTTCCAGCAATAGATTGTATGTATTTCTTTAACGCCGATGACTGATAGTGAGTATATAATCTCAGTTTCGAATAAATGATGAGGTGTAAAAGAAAGTTTTTTAATCCATGCTTTTGGATAAGTATTAGTTTCAGAAATGTGAGTGAATGAAATAATGATTAAATGTGTGTGAGTTAGTGAATGAAGGTGTGAGTGAGTTAGTAAGTGAATGTGTGAGTGCGTTAGTGAGTTATGGGTGAATGTGTGAGTGAGTTATGGGTGAATGTGTGAGTGAGTTAATGAATTCAATCATTAACTCACTCACACATTCACCCATAACTCACTAACGCACTCACACATTCACTTACTAACTCACTGTGAGTGAGTGAGTGAATGCGTTCAGTTGAGCGCGGTGGAGGTGAGCAGCGCCACGCCGCGCTCGTAGAAGGCGTGCGGCTCCTGGCCGGCGGCGATGGGCAGGCGCACCGTGAACAGCAGCTCGGAGCGCGCGCTGTTGAGGTACACCGGCAGCGTCAGGCTCTGGCCGGCCGGGCTCGACGACGGGCCGCTGCGGGCACACGGCGCGTTTATAATATCGACGTAAAGTGGAGCGTGCCGCGGAACACCCGCTGATAGAGGTATCCGGAGGCCCAACCCTTTGCCTTCTCTGATTTCCATTTCACTTCCGACCCTATTCTATCCCATTATAAAGGCCGGCAACGCAACTGTATCACTATCTGTGTTGCAAGTGTCCACGGGCAGCGTTAATTAGTTACCATCGGAGGACACGCCAGCTTGTTTGCCCCAAATCCCATAAAACACAATGTTCATGTTTTGTTTAAAAATTCCAAGATATCACGAAAACGCGCTGTTATCGCATTCTAAATTCATGAAACAAGTAACATAATAATATCCTCTTTTCGAAGTCTGTTTAGTAAACGCCTGAACATTAGAAACATCACTACACTTATCAATGAAAAATAGGTAAAATTTGAACCGTGTGAAATTTTGGGAGTGCAAAACCACTACACCATCGAGAGTTGTGAGTCTCTGTGTGACAGGCCAGTAAAAATAATATTACAATATGTTTTATGTTATTACCGTATCCAGGTGAGTATAGTGAAGGGCAGATCGACCATAATGGTGTTGGTAAGCAGCAGCCTGTTGCCCTTGACGGTGGCGCCCTGCAGCTTGAGACCCGTCACCGAGAACGACCACTCGGTCTGAGCGTCCTCAGTCGGCGTACCTGGGTCCGGAATCGTTACCTGACAAACATTTGCATATTACAATTAACGTCTTACATTGGGTATAATAATTAATCATATTTATAATAGGTTGGGGAAAAAGTATTTTCGTATTTTTGTATGAAAAGTCAAGACATTTTTTTCAAAGTTTATTTACATTTATTTACAATATATATGTACCGTTTTGTTGAATAACTTTCTGCCATTTTGTGGGCAGAGACATTATCCCGTTACTGTAGAAACTTTGGGACTTCTGATCAAAAAAACGGGACAAATAGTTTTGGCAGTCCTCTCTTGAGGTCAACCTTACAGAACCTAAAGAATTCTGAAGAGACCGAAACAGGTGAAAATCTGAAGGCGCAAGGTCAGGGCTATATGGTGGATGCACTAGGACCTCCCAGTCGAACTCTCTTAATTTTTGCTGAGTGGCTAAAGATGTGTGTGGTCTAGCGTTATCGTGATGAAAGACCACACCCTTCCTGTTGATCAATTCCGGCCGTTTTCTCTCGACTGCTTCCTTTAATCTCATCAGTTGCTGGCAGTAAAGATCAGAATCGATGGTTTTGCCGGACGGTAAAAGCTCATAATGAACAATGCCCTTCCAATCCCACCATACACACAGCATCACCTTATTTCGTGTTAGGCCAGGTTTGGCCACAGTCTGTGAAGCCTGGCCAACTTTCGACCACGACCTTTTTCGCACGTTCTTGTCGTACGTGATCCACTTTTCATCGCCAGTTATCAATCTCTTCAAAAACGGCTCGGTTTCATTACGTCTCAATAATGAATCGCAAATGAGTACACGGTTCATTAAGTTTCTTTGAGTGAGCTCGTGTGGCACCCAAATATCGAGCTTTTTTGTATAACCAGCTTTCTTCAAATGGGTCAAAACTGTTTTGTGGTCAATTCCCAGTTCTTCAGCTACATCGTAACTACTAATATGCCGATCTTGCTCCACTCTTTCAAAAATGGCGTCCATTTTATTCGTAACAGGGCGACCAGAGCGAGGTGCATCTTTAACATCAAAATTTCCGGACTGAAAACGTTTGAACCAAATTTGTGCTACTCTTACTGACACTGTATCAGGTCCATAAACATCACAAATTTTTTTCACTGCTTGAGTTGCATTTTTGCCTTTTTTATAATAAAATTTTAAAATGTATCGAATTTCTTCATTAGATTCACTCATTTTTACGGAGAGAAAAACAAATGAAAAATAGCGGGAAACAACTTTTTTTTATTTTTTTCTTTTCTTTATAATGTAACCTTTTTAATGTTACCAAAACCAGCCAGACACAAATAGTACAGTCAAAGAAATTTTATAATAAGTTTATACCTACGTTATGCGAAAAGACTTTTTCCCCGACCTAATATAACAAGTTTTTTTAAATTACTGGATATTATGAAATATGAATAATATGTATAGCAGTCCAGTTAAATGCATATTATTAGGTTGTTGCAAAATATCTGTCGTATTTCGTTCGGTAAAATTCGAAATAGCATAATTTTTTTTATATTTGTTTCTAAGACTCTCGCGAATCTCATTCATTGATTAAAACAACTTTTAGGATTGTATCGCGTTTATTTATTATTTATTTTTATTTCCCGACGTTTCGAACTCTTTACAGAGATCATTTTCACGAGTATGAACAAAAAGATGGTAGTTGTTCAAAAGCTATCTTCATTGATACAGAGAGCACCCACTTTTTGGAAATAAAAATCAAAAAGTTGATGTTAAAAATATGATTTTTACTATTGGTAACCCACATCAGACCATGAGAACAAAAGTTAAATACTTATTTATAAGATGCATTAATACATCCTGCCTCTAAAGATCCTTTGTTGTATGATTTAATAAGTAAAAGTTGTTATTATTAAATTATTACAAATTATCATATTTTCTAAGTTGGTTGAGATTGAAGTATCTTATACTTATACTTATACTTATACGTATACTTCAATCTCAACCAACTTAGAAAATATGATAATTTGTAATAATTTAATAATAACAACTTTTACTTATTAAATCATACAACAAAGGATCTTTAGAGGCAGGATGTATTAATGCATCTTATAAATAAGTATTTAACTTTTGTTCTCATGGTCTGATGTGGGTTACCAATAGTAAAAATCATATTTTTAACATCAACTTTTTGATTTTTATTTCCAAAAAGTGGGTGCTCTCTGTATCAATGAAGATAGCTTTTGAACAACTACCATCTTTTTGTTCATACTCGTGAAAATGATCTCTGTAAAGAGTTCGAAACGTCGGGAAATAAAAATAAATAATAAATAAACGCGATACAATCCTAAAAGTTGTTTTAATCAATAATTTTTTTTGCGACACTTAGAGCCATGTGGTTATTCCTGTCGCCTAGTGTATTTACTTGCGTCTCTAAAACAGCGTGTTATTAAAATTGTATCTAGTAATTTATAAAATTTGAGTTCTTAAAATGGAGGTTGATAAAACTCATCTTCGACACTGCATACTCTATGAGTATCAAAAAGGCAGTAATGCAACTGAAGGTACCAAAAATTTGTGCAACACCTTCGGGGAGAACGTGGTAGATGTTAGAACG
This sequence comes from Euproctis similis, assembly GCA_905147225.2. Classification (NCBI taxonomy): domain Eukaryota; kingdom Metazoa; phylum Arthropoda; class Insecta; order Lepidoptera; family Erebidae; genus Euproctis; species Euproctis similis. Next base: position 11,871,968 of record LR990119.1, read on the forward strand.
GTTCAAAGGTGGTTTTCAATATTTCGAACTGGAAATTTTAACCTTCAAGACGCACCGCATACCGGCCGACCCTCTTTTTTTAATGAAGATGAATTAAAGGCCATTATAATGGAAGACCCATTTATAACTAGCAGAGAGATAGAGGGAAGAATGGGTTTTGATCATACAACAATATGTCGACATATTAAAAAATTAAACTTTTATTTTCCTTCTAAAATACGACATAAATTTATGCAACGACCTATTATATTAGTGATTACTGACCTGTAAGTTCAACTCTTCAAGTGACCAAGAATTCGCTTGAGCAACACATTGACGGGTCGCCGTGATGTACGCCTCTGGGTTCAACAACCCGCCGAGCCACACAGGGATACTCTGCAAATAAAAGTTAAATAAATATTATATTAAATAAACATTGGAACTCTACTTTTAGAATAATATGAAACGTAATTAATTTAATTCTAATATGTATATTTATTTGTGTGTTTTATTAAAATAGTATGCAAGCCATAGCGAGATTTGTATACTACAACTAGTTCACCCAGCGAACTTTTTTCGCCTTAGAAGCATTAAGAAGAAATAGAAATGGTCATTGTGGGTTATCGCGGACTTTTTTGTAGACTATTTCAAGGTGTATAATAATGTAGCAGATTGTATTGATTTATGACTTAGGATTCAGCCAGCGTTTGCAACTAAAGTGTTAAATGTAGAAAGTTATCAATTTTTATTTGCCACAGTATACATGAATTATGCAAACAAACCATCCCGTTAACACCCTCTACCTATTAAAGAAAACTGTATCGAAATCCGCTACGTAGTTTCAAAGATCTAAGGATATAAGGGGACAGACAGCGGCATAATGCTACATGAGCCACTTTACGTCAAGAGGGTTACCTGCAGCCGCTTGGCGCCCACGGCGGCCACGGCGTCGCTGACGCCGGCCAGCTGCGTGACGCGCTGCGCGAAGTCGCCGAGCCACTGCTGCACCGTGCAGCCGCGCGCCACCGCGTAGCGCCGCCAGCCCGCCGGCAGCATGCCGCGCACCAGCGCCGCCACCATGGCGCGGGTCTCGTTCGTCTGCTTCATCTCGCCCTACATACACACACAACTCTTAATCGAATACTGAATAACCAACATTAAAGACGTCACATAACATTTATAACAATAAATAAATAAATAAGAATCACACTCGAGTGGGGATCGAACCCGCCAATCTCGATTCCACAGTTTTACCAATGCACCACGAGGCCCTATAGTAATGCAAGTGAAATGTGCTCTTTTTAAATTAAGTGTGTTATAAATGTGCGTATGTTACAAAGTTTCACTTTTTTAGCGCGGAGGGATTCCATGCACTTTTTTTTGTAAGATTTGCAACACCGCACAAACAAAACAAACTCATTTGCAGCAACTAAGACAGAAAGATTCATTGCACATCTAATAGCTGACAACTACATTGGCTAATCTGTCCTCTCTAGACTAGAGCTGATTATGATGGTTACCTGACATATAGAGATGACGTTATGCAGATCGTGCAACACCTGCTGCAACAGGGACGCGCCGGCGGCCACCTCGCGCTCAAAGAACCGATACAACGGATCTTTTATATTCTCTACGGTGCGACGTAGCGTCTGCAAACAGTACATAAAACGGTAAGAGCGGACAAGCGAGTCATGATGGTAAGTGAATAGCACTAACCATGGACATCTGCAACACAGAAAGGGTTACAGTGGCCTTGCCATTCCATTTGAGACGAAGCAAAGTTAGCCAAGTCAGCTTCTTCCAAGTCACTACACTCTTGGCAGAGTGGTCACGGTCATCACCTCTGGGTTGGTGACACAACAGATAGTCCGTCGCCATTTTTCCCTCACCCATTGCCTTTCTAGTGCATACGTGTAATGTACTGTCAATTGGTGTCTTTATTTCGTCAGCCCAGCGCATGCGTGATCTGCCTCTACGTCTTGTGTCCATGACCTTACCCAGGACCATAAGTCGCTCCACTGATGTATTGTGTCGTCGCGAGACATATCCAAAGAAAGATAGAATACAACCCTGTCATCTAGTTGATTATAACAAAAGATCCGTATATATACATACCGGCAACTGTTTCGGCAATAACTCCAACCAGTTAGTTGCTGTTTGGTGAAGTGTCTTCATCCACGCTGGTCTGCCGTCGACCATCGAATCTATAACATATTTCGCTTAGAATTCAACTTGTCAGTATTGAACTATAAAAATCTGTTAATGCGTTGGACTAGTGTTAGAATGCTACTTTTTAATGTTCCAAAACATTAGAGACTAGAGAAGTAGTAAAACATCTAAAAAAACTAATCAATTTCAAATACCTGGAACTTGGTCGTGGTCCTGTGAAGCTGCGTTGTACGCCAACTCCTCTTCATCCTCGAGTTGCTGCATCTTCAGCAGTTTAGACACTAAATCGCTGCCTTGATTTGTTAAAAGCACCTGAACAAAAACAAAGAAACAAAATCAAATATTTATATGTAGAAGTATTTATTTAATTTATATAGAGATTTTATTAGTTTTGCACCCGTTGGTCAGGTTGCTCCTGAATCAGATGTCTCCGAGTTCGACCCTGAGTGCTCACCAATGTCTTTCCTAGTTTATAAATATGACTGAAAAAATCGTACTCCAGGCATTGTAATAGGTTTCGCCACCTATTCGATATAGGTATTAAGGGTATAAAGTAAAAAAATTCAGCAAAGAAAGAGTATCAGTTTATATAAAATGTACAAAAACAAGTTTACCTTCTCGGCGTTATTCGGTAGACCGAGCCAGGACGGTGTCTGTCTGTCGGACAACTCCTCGATCCATTTGAGGAAATGATCACGTCGGTTGCCGTCCGGCATTGTGATGTGGCGTTGGTTGCCGCTCGCCTGTAATAACATACATTTTAAATATTGTTGATACATTCAGACACACAGACTGCCATTCAGATAGATCGCAATTAATGTAGTTACCGGCGTAGATACGGAACAATATACTACAGTTGTGGATGGTTTTAGACATATTTAGTAATTTTATTACAATATTTTATGGATATATAGCCACGAAGTATGGAAACACAGCAGTCCAAACGTAATGTTGAAGGAATTGTCTCTATTTAGGTGAAAGATTTTTCGTTGGTAGAGGGTACCATCCTACGAGACGTACTCGTTTAGATCTTTACGCGGTAAGTTTTGTCGCCGTTAATACTAAATAAATAATAGTTTAAAAAAACTAAAAAACACGCTTTTTATAGAAAACCGAACTAAAAAATAGAAAAATAAAAAAATAAATATTTCATTTTAAAAAAAGCGTGGGGTGCATGGTGTCAATAGTTATAAATATTTTATTGACAGATATGAGTAGAGTGATTATCATTTCGATAATATCTAAAAAGCACCCCACGGTTTTTTTAAAATAAAATATTTATTTTTTTATTTTTCTATTTTTTAGTTCGGTTTTCTATAAAAAGCGTGTTTTTTTCGTTTTTTTAAACTATTATTTATTTTATATTTTTTAGTTCAACAACGGATATCAGAACCGAATTTGAGGAGCTGTGACTTATACAAGGAACTCGTTTCAAGTTGATAACGTAGACTTTCCGCTGATTGTCACTAGATGGTGCGAGAAGTGAACTATGAACACTAAAAAGAAGTCGGTTACAAACAAACATACAAACATACAGGTGAAGCTAATAAAAAGCTAATAAAAAACGTAATGCGACGTACTTACGTAATTATCGGCGCGTCCGAAATTCTAGCTCAGCCAGTGGCAGAAAAGCGAACTACGATCTCAGTTTATTATTCGGACTCCTATGCATCTATATTTCGTGGATATAGCTTTCATCCTCAGTCTATTAAATTTCGCAACGTTCAAAATTTTGTTATTTCAGTTTCACGCCCGTCTTGGGGTACAAATGTTACATGCGCGTACCGAATTTCAATTGAATGAGATAGGTCCAGTGGTTTATTTTTTTGTTCTTGTTAAGTTTGGAATCTTATAATATACAAAATGAAAGCAGAATTGAACATACGCCATCAACGTTGGCGACGAGTGCGAAGTCCGCCTCGAAGGACTTGGGCGTGAACAGTTTACACAAGAAGGAGTGCAGCAGACGTTGGTCGAAGGTGTTGTCGATCTTGCCGCCGTAGATGCACTGGGACAGCAGCGTCACCAGCGCCTCCCACGGCACCTTCTCCGGGGGGAGGTTTGTGCGACCCTACGATAAACAAACACCAAGTGAATTTTATGTAGCTCAAATGAAAAAGAAATATTTATTCATTATGCACATTATTTGGCTGCGTGAACGGGCCGACTTCTGAGAATATAAACGTAAACTGGCTCATGCCGTATTTCGCTAGGTCAGATAGGTATCCGGAGACGCAATCCCTTCCCCGCACCTCTCCGCATTACGCCATATTCTCTGGTCACGAAGAGAGTTGATACAGAATACAGAGATACGAACCATGGCGGTGGCGTCGATCCATGTGTCGAGCGTGTCGCAAGCCACTCTTAGGTCGGACTCATTGAACTCGTAGTACTTCGCCCACCCGAGAGGTACGTAGCGCAGACGTTCTTGTACAATACCTTTTAACATATACAAAGAACATTGTAACAAGTATACATTTAATAATAGTTTAATATATAGTCTCGGTGGTCCAGTGGTCTAGTACACCGCTGCTAAATCAAAAGGTCGCGGGTTCGAATCCTGGCTCACACCAATGACTTTTCGAAATGCTTTTCGAAAGTTACGTGTGATAAATATCGATGACTGGAAACTTTGTCCCCGGTATGGCAATAGATTAGCCACCTATTCCATTTGGGACATAAACATAACGGCGAGTGGAGGCTTAAAAGCCACTGTACACCTTGGGGTAGAAAAGGGCGTGAAATTATGTTAATAATTAGTAATCATTGGACAGTAATGATTCACTAATGATGTTTTAAAGTTTACAAGTAAATGATAAACTGCTTACAGCTTTACACCACTCACCGTGGAACCAAGCGAGAAGGAAGTATAGTCTCGCTCTCTCTGACGGCTGCTTCATCATACGAGTGGCCGGTACCTTGAGAACAATTCATGCAAATTATATATTTAATTATTTTTGTGATTTTTTAACCAGTATAGTGAACGGACTACTAGAATATTGGTAATTTTGGAAAAGTATTTTAGCTTATAGTACTATCATGGCTAAGACAAATCTACTCAATCTACGATACCTATCAAACATTTTTCGCAGCTTTTTGCTGCTGCATAGGTAATACCACAACGTCTCAGAAGATCGACGTAAAGTGGCTCATGCCGCGTTTCGTTCGGTGAGAGAGGTACCCGGAGGCTCACCCCTCTTCCCCATCCTTTCTTATCCTACTCCCTTAAAGGTTGGCATGGCAACGGTAGCACTATGTGTGTTGCTGGTGTCCATGGGCGGCGCAGGTTGCTTACCATCAGGTAACACGGTTGCTCGTTTGCTCTCCTATCCCATAAAAAAAACACACACCACACTCTGATTAGCGCAATCGGACAGTAATAAAGGAGTATAAAACATATGTCAGACCGTAGCGAAGGTCCGGAGCAGGTTGGCGCGGATACCGGGCGGGGGCTCGAACACCAGCACCTGTCCGGCGCGAAGCAGGTTGACTGGCAGCTTGGGGCTGATCTCCGTCGTGAGGAACAGGCGGAAGTTGGGGTGCGGCTGCAGCGAGTGCAGCTTCTTCTCCAGCTGCACGAGCCACACTGGTGCCAGGTGTACGTTCTTCAGCATCACCCATCTACACCGAATAGTTAAAGGTAAGTGAAAATATAACAAAAGATTAAGTCAAATCATCAGCGACTAGAAGATGTCTCACCGTCCAGTCTTGCAAGCTGTGTTTATAGCTTTTTCTGCTTGATTGAAACCTTCAGCTGAACCGATGGCGATGCTAGATAAGGGTTTGTTCAATTCAGTTGCCATGTCGTCCACACGACCTGTAAATATGTGAACCAATTATGACAGGTTCATACTCTCGAATCAAAGTTCAGCGAGATTTTGTCACTCAATATGTTTTAGAGCCACGCAATTCGCTGGTTTGATGGGCCGGCTCGACTGGTGAAATACCACGACCTCTAAGATAAATATCGATGAGGTATCTGGAATACCAATACCTTCCCCTTCCCTATCCCATTTTAAAGTTCGGTAGCGCAACTGTATCACTATATCTGTTGCAGGTGTCCATGGGTGGCGTTCACTCGTTTCCCTGCTTATTCCATAAAAATAAACTCAAAAATGGAGAGTAACCTTTTAAAAAAAGCTTGAATTTTAAAGTCAAATAAATGTTACTTTAGTACGCAAAATAATAGTGATATTTGTTTTAGAAATAAGTTAAATACCGCTGGCATCATATCCGGGCACCGAGCACAGCAGCGCCGGCGTGGTGCCGTTGAGCTGGTGCTCGATGATGGACTGCAGGTCCAGTTCCGTCTCGGCCTTGGCCATGAACCCGGCACCCAGCACGGCCGTCACCAGTTGCGTCGCAGCCGCAATCACACGATCCGGACGGAACGCCTGTCATCAGAAATAAATTACACTTTATGTAACTGAAATCGAAATCTACAGTACACTTCATAGTCATAAAATTTTATATATAAAATATTAAACACCTCCGAGACGCTTGACTGATTCTTATGAAATTTTGTAGGAAATGGACATCTATTTTCCATTCCCCTAAAAGTCTCTATTGCTGGATATTAAAAAAAAACAGCATACTAGCCCCCCTAAAATTTCCCTCTAAGATCAACCCTTATATTTATTTATGAATTAAAAACTTTTTTTTTGCCAAGACACCGTTTGCTAGGTCAGCTGACTGTGTATTTCCTATATTCATCGACCGCCTTGAAAAAAAAATACATCGATTTAATTTTACATATTGTTACTAATACTTTAGTCAGTCCTCGAAAATTTGTATGAGGTTAAGTTGTGTGTCTGACGAGCGACAGTGTACCTGTATGAGCAGCAGGCGGTACATGGCCTCGGTGTGCGGCGCGGGCGGCGCGGCCGCCTCGCAGTCCCACAGCGTCGGCACGCACTGCTCCGGCGCCGCCTGCGCCAGCCACGCCGCCAGCTCGGGCAGCGAGCCGGCCAGCGACAGCAGCCGCCGGAACGGACCCAGTCTGGACACGCAACGTACTTACAATAATACACACTAACACCTAGGCAGCACCACAAATGGAGCCTGGGGGGTAGGCTCCATTTGTGGTGCTGCCTAGGTGTTAGTGTGTTTTTGAAGTAGTTATGCCCCCCTCCCCCTCCCAATCTCCCATTATGCCCCTTATTGATATCAAACAATCGAATTCTAAGAAAACTTGATTTTATTGGTTTACTTGGATTTAATTCTTGAAAGTGTGATTGATCTCTTTGGTTTTGCAACAAACATTACTTATTCTTAACATTAAGGTGAGGTTCTATCAATAATCTACGGATACTTCGTCTGAAGTTGCCGCCCAAGCTATAGCACTTATCCAGGTCGGACACAGCCAAAGAAATGTGAGTGCTCAACTTAATTTAAGTCCATCTGCGGTCTGAATTGTTTACCTAGAAACTGGCGGCTTTGTTCGTCGCCAAGGAAGGCCACGATTTCAGGACACAACTGAAAGACAGGATCGATTCATCGTGACGACCAGCTTGAGAAATGGTCACCATACCTCCATTGAGATACAAAATTTCGCGACTTGCACGGAGTATATGGGAGCGCTCAAACTGATAGCTGAATGTTAAAAGAACGCTATTTGATACTACACAAGCCAGCTAATGGCCCCAAATTAACGCGAGCCCACCGAACAGCGCGGCTTCATTTCGCGCGCACTCATTTAAATTGGACTCAGCAGCATTGGAGCCGTGTACTCTTTTCTGATGAGTCTAAAATTGTGTTACATGGCAACGTTTAGGACAATTTACTCTAAGGGCTTTTTAAAGTAATGCCAATTTCGTACCTGGTGCTGAGTCTTTCTGCGGCTGCATGCTGTTGGAGCGTAAGGGACTCCAGTGGGGTGGAGTGCGATACAAAACTCTCTTTGCCTCCGAGGAAGACACTGAAGGATCGCTCCAGGGTGTCTTCAGCGCCGGTACCCTTGAGGTGGATGCGACACAGCAGCAACGCGAACGTGAGCCGGTCTGTGTGCAACATACCCCGCGCAACACGCTCGTACACCACCTGTATATATAGAAATCACATCATACCAAATCGTTTAACACATAACAGTGGCAGAACTATGCAATTCGCTGGATGAATGAGCGGTAAAAATACTACGGCCTCCCAAAATATCGACGCAAAGTGGCTCAAGCTGCGTTACGTTCGGTGAAGGTCTCCGTAGGCCCACCCCCTTTCCCCTCTTTCCCCATCTTACTCCCTAAAAGGTAGACAATGCAACTGTAGCACTATCGGTGTTGCAGATTTTCATGGGCGGCGGTAGTTGCTTACCACCAAGTGATCCGCTTGCAATTGAGCCCTCCTATTCCATAAAAGTTTCACTACATGATACAATTTCCACAGCGCCAACTATGCAGTACTAAGTTTCCAGTCGTACCCTGGACATTGTTTGGATGGTAACTAAGATCCTAACTCTTCTTAGAAGGTGTGCTTTTAAGGCAAAGCCACTTTTACTTGGCTTTCCAGAATTTTCCATAATTTAAATATATTACAATTATAACTTTTTCTAATAATCACTGAAGTAAAAACCTTTTGATGTTTATACTTACGGTAAATAATTCTTCAGTAATGATGTTGAGCCTGGCCGTGTAGTCTGTGATGCCGTTAAGCAACTTACACACGAGCACCGAGCTGAATATGTCCAAGAACATCTTCAGCGAGTACTGGTACAAAAAGTGCACCTGGTGGAGTGACTCCATCGTGAAGTATATGCTGCTGCAAGCCTAAGGAACAAAATATAATTATTATAGAAAGTTTAATAAATCCTTGGCAATTATTAATTGCCGCTGCCGCGAAAATGGGTAAAATACTTTGGCAATTACCTGAGACAGCGGCAGATACTGTTGGCTGACAGTCTCAATTTCCGCAATAACCTTGTCAGTCTCCTCCACTTTCTGTCCAATATCATCAGCTTCCTTCTTAAGAGTTTCGAGAGTAGCTATCACAGAGTCATCGTCCAAGATCTTGCCTTTGGCATCGTTGAGTGCCTGCAGCAGTGACTTCTCGAGTTGTCGTAGACGGAGGTGGAACTCACCTAAAATTAATTATAATCATCTGTCATATAGCATGAAATTACACTACAACCTCACAATTTTGCTAGCAATAAGGAACAAAAAAATACAGAGTTACATACATACATAACTTCACGCCAAATCCCTTGCGGGGTAGGCAGAGAGAACAGAGCGCCATAAGGCACGATTCTTACACAAATACAGAGTTGATTCTGAATTTTCCCTACACTCTACTAGGATTTGAATCCAGGTCCAAAGGCAGTCCTTATGGTGGTATAATGTGATAGGATGATCATTTTACCTTGCAACTTGAGTAAATCTGATCGTTTGGTATCAATATCAGGCCTCTCCGCCTTCAGGACCCGATGCAGACATTGCGACTGCAGCGAGGACCGTGTCACCGTGAAGTTCACGAAAGTGACACGGGAACACATATCAGGTGGGAACTCAACAGTAGGATCTCTGTAACAAATGATCACAACAGTTAAAAAATAATTATATTTTCTGACACAGTGCCCTCTAGTTCCAAGTTAAGCAAACTAAATATTTGTGTTATGGATACTAGATGACGGATACTGATAGTAACATCCATGCTTATCATATCGCTTGTACTCGGCTGGGAACCGAACCTGCGTGTGTTTGGTTGACACCAGTAGTATACGTGATGAAAAATGGAAAATTTAAGAGTAATATACCTGGTGCTGAGGAAGATGACGAAAGATGGACTAAGATCGATGTCCTGATCTCCCAAGGTGATGAGGACTCGTCCTCCAGTACGACGGAGCTCTCGGTTCAGAACAGGATTCAAAATAGGATCGTAGTTTTCAACATCCTGTATAGAAAAAATATTAAGTAAGACATACAATCAAATAAATAAAAATGTTACAAATATAACTAAATATGTATGTACTGAATGAATATAGAAAGTACTTACTTGTACTAATAACGGGTTGCCGAAACGCAAGGCGGACTCCAAATTCTTCCTAAACGAATCGTCCAGGAACGAGGTTTTGGTGATCTTGCGTTCTTTGAACTCTCGCATTATAAACTCTGTCGCTTGTCCGGACGGATCAATTATGAGTGGATATCGGTTGAAACGCTGAAAATGTGGGCATAATTAGAAGAGGCTAAATATTTCACTCCGAGAACAACTGAATTCTAAGGAAAAAAACAAAACTACCCAACTATATAGAGAGAAATACCGAAGCTGTTCTACCTCCAAAGAACTCCTTAATATAACATAACTTCACGCCTTTGTTACCCGAAGGTGTAGGCAGCGGCTGTTAAGCCTCGTCTCGCTGTTATGATTACGTCCCAAATGGAATAGGCGGCGAACCTATTGTCATACCGGGCACAAAGTTTTCAGTCATCGATATTTATCACACTTAACTTCCGAAAACAATTTCGAAAATTTCATTGGTGTGAGCCAGTGTCAGGATTCGAGCCCGGACCTCTGGATCAGAAGCCGTGTGCTTGACCACTGGACCACCGAGACAATTAAACTCCTTCCTCCAAATAATACCCTCTAAAATTAGTAAAGTGGTAACGCCACGCAGTTAGCTGCATGAATCGGCCAGCTCGACCGGTGAAATACCACTTCTACCACGAATAGTCTTAGAATATCGAAGTAAAGCAGCTCATGCCGCGTTTCGCTCGGTGAGAGAGGAATCCCTAGGCCCAACCACTTCCCCTCTCATCTTCCCACTCCACTTCCGATCCCATTTTTAAGGGCAACACAATCTGTGTTGCAGGTGTCCATGGGCGATGTAAGTTGCTTACCATCAGGTGACACGGCCGCTCGTTTGCCTCCTTATCCCATAATTAAATTACAACAACAAATTACAGTCTGGTGTTTAAAAAGGTTATATTTTTATGTATTAACTCACCCTCAACATAATAGCGTTCTCCACGCACAGCTCGTCAGTTGGCAAGGCATTCGCCTGCCAGCGCAACCTCTCGTCAGGGTTACTCAAGTACTCTGTGCGAGCAATGTCCGCACGGTACTTGATATTGGCCGCCGCCAAGTGAGAGGTCCACGTTGTGAACAGATTTTGACGGTACTGCAAAACACACGAACGATTACAGGTTGCCGTTTGATGGGCAAGATAAAGGATACGAGTCTGGTTTCATTTATTCGTTTAAAAGTTGTTTGCTCTGATTGGACCGCGCCAATCTCAGGAACATCTCCTTAATAATTGAGTTGTGCTAATCTTTTTCATTTAATTATTTATAGGCTGTTCAGCATCTCAGCAAACAGAAGTCGTAAGTTCGAATCGGGGTGGCACATCATAAATAGTTGCCAAGAAATTTAGTATAACTAGCATGTAAGCAACTTGGCAAAAACATGGATTGGGAAACCATTAGAAAGGGGAAGTATTTCTGAAATTGTTCCAGTTTCGTCTAACTTCATCACTCATTTAAATAACGGGCAACTTACGTGCTGATCAAAGTATCCACCGTACGCGATGAACGCCGCAGACAGAAGGACATCACCGACAATGGTGCTCATCTGAGAGCGGAACGTCTCCGAGCTGGACTCCCAGCGCTCACGTTCAATCACCAAACTCTTCAGAAGTGCTATTGACCTATCCACCTGTTGAAATCAGAATGCATTTATTATTGACAGGGTCCTTACCTAATAATTAATTGCTAAAGAAAAAAAGAGAAGAGAAAGAGAAGAGAGAGAGAGAGGAAGAGAGAGAGAGGAAGAGTGAGAGAGGAAGAGTGAGAGAGGGAGAGAGAGAGAGAGAGGGAGAGAGAGAGAGAGGGAGAGAGAGAGAGAGAGAGGGAGAGAGAGAGAGAGGGAGACAGAGAGAGGGAGAGAGAGAGGGAGAGAGAGAGAGTAGTTGTTAGTTCTCTTTTTAAAAAAACTACCCGTGGAAAACAGCTAAGTTTAGATAGGTTTGCACATTTTCCAATCCCAAGGTATTTAATAGTTGAAGTGAGATGAAATAAAAATTAAGTGTTAATTTTTAGTTTACCTTAGCTTGTACGTTCTCCAGGTCGGTTTTGATGGCCTGTGCCTGGCTAATGAGTTGAGCGTACTCCTCCTTATAAGACGCAATCGACTTCTCCAATTGAGCAATCAGCTCGCCCACTTCACTGCCGGCAGTCACATTGCTCTGAGCTTGGTCTTCCAGAGCTTGCAACTCATTACGCAAAGGTTCCACTCGCTTCAACATGTCGGCGTACTCGATCTGTTGATTGATTAGCTTAGTCAAATATCAGGAGTATAAAAAAACCCTAAAATATTATTCTGTCAGTTGTAATTACTGCTTAACGCGATCGTACATTGAAGAAAAAGTGGTGGACGATAGTGTAAATTTAAATATAACTAAAGTAAGTGTGGACCCAATGAGTAATAGAAGAGAATAATTACAAGTTACGCCTCATGTAGAGCGGGATAAGAGAAGGAGAATGATGATGACCGACGAGGTTATTCAGATCTAAAAATCACACACAACATTTAAAATTTAACAGGGCTGCATTCATCAACAACTGAGTGTACTGGAGGTTGAGTATCCCACTTCTGATTCTCGGGTCCGAAGCACCAATTACTTTATCGAACAAATTTTTGGAAAGTGATGTGTGATAACTGTCAATGACTAGGATACTAAATAAGTTTTGTCCCCTATTTATGCTATTCGGGACTATTTTATTACCTGTGCAATTGCCCATTTGACCATGGGACCGCACGCCATACTGGCCCTGTTGACCTTCTCGAAGTTGTAGTCCGGATTGCTGAGATAGCGCGTCTTCATCTTTTCGCGAACGTCATCTCTGGTTTACACAGAAGACATTACATTCATATATACATATAGACATTTTAACAATATATATAATATATCAATTTCCGTGCATATCGTGCAATATCAATGAACCAGACCGTTTTGAATCAATGATTTATGACCAGTAACCATAATATTTTTAAACTTAATCCGGAATCATTATATCATTACACAATTTCTCACACTGTCAGTCAAATTTGAAACAATTATTAAATTAGCTGTCTCATACTGTTATTCAAATTTAAAACAAGTATTAAATTAGCTCTTCCAAAGCAAAAAAGTGTATTTACATTTTTTTTTAATTGAGCTATTATATTTTTATATATAATCTTTTTTGTAAAATTTTTGTATGTACTTCTTCAGAAATTTTAAAATTGTGTGTCTCAAATTCGAATGCGGGTGGCACACCAATGACCTTTCGGAAGTGTAATGTGTGATAAATATAGATGACTGAGAATGGAAATTAATCTGTCTAGGCACAGTTTCCTCTGCCTACATCTTCTAGTATTAAGGTGTAAAAATACAACAAAAAAAATGTCGCAAGGTATGAAATTTGGCTGACAGTGAATACTATTGATTCTTTTTGAGATTCAACATGCATGTTACTGAATCGCATTTAAACATATTGAATGACGTCACTTACCAGCATACGCCGGGGATATTCTAGAGATAAACACAATATACCCTCTCGCCTCGCGAAACACTTTAAGATTTGTAAACAAAATAAAATAAAACAAAAAAAAAATAGTAAAAAAGCAAATCTCATCATCATTGTTGTGCTTTTTTTTCGCACATTCGCGTCGAATCAATTATTTATTGTTATTTATTGGCAAATACATTCCATGCTTCCTAAAAATGCGGCTAGACGTACGTATTTAATATGACTCTGTGCTTTTGACTAAATATTATTAATAAAAACAGTTTTGAAAGATTACACGGTGGTGAAGTAATCAGTTTGATCGATTTTAAGGTTAATTCCAAAGACAGAAGGTTCAAATTGTATTTATTTTAATACAATTTGAACCATAATAATACTACATACATACGTCTTGTTCATACATGCACGTGCTTCCTTACTATTAACGAAACAATTCTTTGATGGAAAAGAAATGAAAAAAAATAAAATGCAAATAGCATGCTGCAAGCCTGTTTGTTTGCTAACCGTACACAATTCATGTATAGCTTAATTTAATGTGGAATTACCAATGCCACGTGACCTTACGTATAGTACAGACGTTACAACGTGTAAGGTATGCGGGGATAAAATAGTTATATATTTCTTAACGCTGGACGTCTGCTAGTCCTCGAAATAGGTCCGAAGAATTCATAAATTGCAGCTCGTCGCAAAAAAAAACATGCAAATATAAAAGTAACTTTTAAAGCGATATGTGGGTAGATAATAGGTTAAATTATTTTAGTATAAAGATTTCAAAACCAACACAAAACTTATACATGATTTCGTGTTCAATTAGCATTTAGAACACGTCTTCAGCAGTTCACGGTTCAAACGGTATGTACATAAACCATCACCAAACAAAAAGAAATGATGGGCGTGGTAGTTGTGTGGGGTGGGGTAGGGTGTGGAAAACAAGCGGCGGTGCTCACGTTATATCCTCGGTGGAGAAATTGGAGACGATGCTGTTGATGAAATTGTCCCGCATGATGACGGCGCGGATCGCCTTCCAATCGGTCGCGTTCTCACCGAGCAGCAGGCAGATGGACTCGAGCGCCACCTTCACGATAGCCGGCGGATTGCCCATAGATCTCACTTCCACCAAGTGCTGCTTCTTTATAGATTTGACCGCTGCACGTTACGAACGCGGCCGTTGTCGTAACGCAGATGCCGTCACCACCACGAAGCGAGAGCGACAGAGTACAAAAAAGAGAGAAACAAAAAAAGGCATTTTTTTAGCTGCTTTCTGTGAGAGACATGCTGCAGGTTGCGTTATTACGCAACTTTCCAATATATATATACCGCGTACTTCTACCAGCGACGGAATACAGATATGTATAGAAAGTGTCATATACTAATGGGCATAGACTAACAACTAATCTTCTCCCCCCCCATCAGCCTCTGCTAATACAAAAAAAATGAGACTGTCCTGTAAATAAAATTGTTAATAATAATAATATTAAAACTGGTTATGTTTTACAAATGTTACATGTTATTGACGACGATGCTTAGCGGGTGTTAGTCACGTATTGTCACTGGTATATTAGTGTGCCTTACATAAATTAAAATTAAAAAAAAAAACATTACGTAGATGCGATTTAACGTTAAATTACTATGTGATAGGAGAGTTACAGTCCTCCTCTATATTAATAACAACAGTCACATGATGCAAGCGAGCTTAGCTTATATACAAAAAAAACTTTTCTCTAAGATCCATAGACAACAGTACAGAAAAAAAATAGATATTGAATAGAACATGTCAAGTATCAAAACTTAAAGTGTAGATAAAAGTTCAATGCATTATTATTACATCAATATAATTACAATACATATAGTGTTTTTGCCAATAAATACGACTAAGTTAACTATTTAATTGGTATATAATAAAAAGAAGAAAAAAAATGTTGATCTCTAGAATATAAATAGTCGTATTAATAATTATTCATGAGAGTAAATGGAGGTAGAATGCCGTAATAACTATTAAAAATAAGGCTCGTAATAACATTTGGATAAATATTAATCAGTGCAGTCAAAATGATTGCACTATGTCCGTGTCAAATTTGTGAAAAAAGGATATATCTTGATACAAAACAAGTATCAAGACTATTTTTTAAATTTAAGCGTTGTATTATTTTTGATGCAAATAAACGTAATTATCTTAGAAATAATTTGGTATAGATTCCAATACAGACTGTAGGCCTAGTAAGTGGCTCCATCTACAAGTCTGTATTCGAAACTGCAAATGTTAACTTCAGTCATTGGTTGATTTCATGAATCACCCAACAAGAAGTTTCACGTTTTCACTTGCGGACATGTGTTGTTGGGAATAACTTTAGGCCCACTCGGAACAAGTTACGACATGCTACCTCTTAGTGGCAACAAACAATACAACAACTAACGTGATATTCTCAGTCTCGAAGTTAACAATTGTCGATATGAAGTTGTCTTTCATTACAACGGAGCGGATGCCCTTCCACGTGTCCCCCTTCTCCCTTAGGAGGGTGCAGATCGACTCGAGCGCCATTTTGACCACGGACGGTGGATTGGCCATCGATCTCACCTCGACTAACTGCTGTTTCTTGATAGATCGCACCGCTGTTTTGTATAGGATTCGCTTCATATTTTTATATCAACTAACTTCTTGATTAATCAGATTTTATGTAAATGTACTTGTCTTTATAGCGTAGAAGAAGCTATTTAGTTACGTAAAGCTATTTAGTATTTTATTTACGTGAATACCACTGCCAGAAGAGTGGGATCAGATCAAAGAATGAATGACAGGTAGAATTTACATAAAATCTGATTAATTTAAAACAATAAAATGCGTACTTTAAATACACCAAATAACATAATAGAAATACACAAACAAAAATAATAATAATATTTGCATCATTATTAGAAAAGTGACTGTCTTGTAAGATTTTCATAAGTTAGATCAAATATTGGCAACATCGTTAATCAATTCACCAACTAACTAAGTCATACTAAATACTTCATTATGATAAATTCAAGATACAACGAATTTGGAAAACAAAACTAATTCAGACGATTATTAAAAAAAAAACAACTTGAATGTTTTGGTCGTGGTCGAATAGCTTTAAAAATATGATTTATTACAGGCGTGTACTGCTCAAGAAATAAAAGTGGGTTTTGTATGGATAATCAGCTGTATCGATTTATTCATATTTGATTCGATTCACAGTATTTCTGCATCTGAAACTTGTAGTATGTACTCAATATGTTCAATTTGTCCACTTTATTTGATCGGGAGAAATTTGATGTCTAGATATGCTCATATTCAACCAAAACCAATACAACATTAAAAAAAAAAACGTGCAATTAAACAAAGATCCAAACCATTCTGCGCCTCAATGACAGCCGGTTCCACTTGGGCTAGATCGGCCATCACGTCCCTGCGCTTCGCTTCGATCTCCTTGGTTTGTTTCTCTAGAGCAACCTATTTCACCACAGTCAAATTAATCTCAATGACCATAAAGGAATTACGACTACTACCTCTCAGAATATCGACTTAAAGTGACTCATGCCGCTTTCCGCTCGGCGAGGCCCAACCCCTTCCCCTGTTCCTCTCTTCCAAGCCCTTCCCTATCCAATAAAAAAGGCCGGCAACACAACTATAACACTATCTGAGTTGCAGGTGTCCATGGGCGGCGATAGTTGCTTACCATCAGGTGACACACCTGCTCGTTTGCCCCTTTCAACGATAATATCAAAAATCCCAATGAAAATAATATTATGACCAACCTGAATCTCTTGACTCTCAACTTTCTTCTTTTCGGCTTCCTGTTGGTCTTTCACCATCTGACGAAGTTTAGCGTTGGCGGCTTCGTTCTTAGCTTGAAGTTCCTGTTACAAAAAAAGGATAGGTTGAAGGAAAATAACTGATGGTTTTGACTATCATTTTTTTAATGATATCTTCATACCTGCGACTTGACAGCGAGACTCTTCTGCATCTCCTCAACTTGCTCGACAGTTTCTGCGATTTTGCCCAGACCTACGTTCAAATGCAATTGTTGCTCTTCAAGATCGGCACGCTTCTCCGAGTACAGCTTCACCATTTGCTGGATAAAGTCCAGGTAGTGTCTGTAAAGTGTGAAATCAATATTGAAATGGTTGATTACTTTGATGAGATGTGGTTTGTTTTCAAGGACTCTATGTCTAGTCAAAATTTAGTCTATAGATTGATACCAAATATATCTGAATGGCTATTTAAACTTTACTCATAGTGTGGGTTCAGAGTCCTTTGGCTCACACTAATGAATTTTCGGTAATTATGTGAGATACATATCATAACGTACTAGTTCCATTTTAAACCTTGGAATATGATATTAAAAACATATATTGATTATGAAATAATATCTTTAACGTTTTTTTTATGAGAGTAATCGTAAGTGACAAGCGCCACCCATGGACATTTGAAACACAGAAAGTTTTACAGTTGCATTGCCGGTCTTTAACGGAGTAGGATGAGAAAGAAGGAGGAACGGTGCGAGCCTCCGGATAACTACACCATGGAACAAAACGCAGCATGTGCCACTTTCACTCTTTTTTGTACCGGTCGAGCTGGTCCATTCATGCAGCGAAATGTGTGGCTCTACCACTGAACAATATTATATTACATAGGGTAAAATGTATTACATACCGCGGTGTGATAGCCATGGTTCTGTTCGCTCGTTTCGCGAGACTGGCGTTAGCGTTGTGTAGAGTCTGGTGCACGTATACGCACGCGTTTACGACCGCGTCCCTGTGGGACGGTCGTTCGCTGATCTCATTGCACGCCGCTGGGAATTCGTCGGGTGGAGAGTAATCAGCTGAGTCCAGGTCCATGCGCTGAGTGAACTCTTTGCCCACCTGAGTTATATTTAAATCTTATAGTTGAAAGTCCAAACTTGGTGCATTTAAACAAAATAGGCGAGCGTTTATACTTTGCTTAACGCCATTTGTTCAATCATTGTTTGTGGGTTACGGTAATGGAACTTTTCACTGGCGAGGACACGAGCGACCTCTGGTTTACTTTTAAAGTCTGGAATGTAAGATGTATAGTGGTATTCTTACTTGGAACAGAGCACCATCACTCCAGTCGCCGAACCAGTTGAGTACGCATCTGTTGAAGAGAGCGGGCGATGTGGCCGCGCGGTCTTTGAGACCTTCAGACGACGGGTTCATTGTAAACACCACGTGTAAGTTGCGCATTACTTGACCAGTAAACCTTTACAAAAAATATTTATTAAGGTTAATTACTTTCAAGGATTATTTGATGTTTATTTCAATTTTTTTTAGTAATTCAATACTCATAATTTGCTGAAATACTTGAAGAGTTAGAGCAAGAGATTATAATGTATATAATTTTAAATAAATACAAACCATTTATATAACTCATCATTAGAATCTAACATCAAGCCTTCCCTTTGGGCACCTTCCTTGCATTGAGTCATTAGTGCCGCAAATTCATCACCTTCAAACAATCCTGGAACCTAAAATTATCAAGAAAATGATTATGCTATACATTATGAAAGAAAAGAGAAGAGACCATGATCTCATAGTCTAAAAGGGAAACTTTACATACGTGAAAATGTAGTCTAGACTTACTTCTCCATTAGCTAACAAAGTGTTCATTCTCTCAAGGAAACCGCTGTCCAGAACATTGGACTCGTCCAGTATGAAGGCGACCTTCTCGTCGCGACAGCCAGCGCGCCTCAGAACTGACCGTAGGTCTTCATCGAAATCGGCTCCTGTGTATTTGTTGTGCACCTGAAATTATACATTTTGTTTAAGTCTTTACATAAGAGACTAAAGAATAAGACTAGGAATAAATGATAGAGTCTTGCAGTTAGCTACATGAATGGGCCGGCTCGACCGCTGAAATATCACGACTTCTCGGAATATCGACGTAAAATTACTCATGTTGCGTTTAGCTCGGTGACAGAGGCCCAACCCTTTCCCCTTTTACCTTCCCACCCCTTCCATAGGCCCGGCAATGCAACTGTAACACTATCTGTATTCAGATGTCCATGGGCTGCGTTTGTTGTTTGCCACCGGGTGACACGCCTGCTCGTTTGACCCCCCCAACCCTACCCCATATTCCATAAAAAAATACACCATACCTTAATTTGGAAGATGCTTAGTCCGTTCATCCAGGCAACGAAACGACTGAGGGTGGTTTTGCCGGCACCGGAAACTCCAATAAGGAGCAAGTGTCCCTGGGGCTGACGGAAAATTCTATCGATACGCAACACGTGATCCAGTACTTCATCAAACAGCACCAGCGGCACATCGAGTTCTTCTTCGTAGAACACCTAAAAGAGAAAATTAATATTAATTGACAAATACACCAGTTGGCTGTGTGTAAGTTTTTCCGATTTTGGTAACCAAGAGGATGGAATTATTGCAATAGTATCATTTTTTTTTAGGGTCTCGGTGGTTCAGTAGTCGAGTTATCCAGCTTTTAAATCCAGAAGTCGCAGGTTCGAATCCTGGCTCACACCAATGACTTTTCGAAATTGTTTTCGAAGTCACGCGTGATAAATATCGATGACTGAAAACTGTGTACCCGGTATGGCCATAGGTTCGGAACGCGAAATGAACTATTACGCTATCTGGATGACATATTATCTTTAGTACATCATAAAGGAAAGAAATGAGTTAAGATCCCATTTGAACAGTTTGAAAATTGGATAACCGCTCAGTGGAAGGATCCAATTCCACTGTCACCATAGTTTTAGACTATCACAGTTTTTTTGTTAATGTAAAATTACATAACTTCACGCCTTTGTTACGGGAAGGTGTAGGCAGCGACTGTTAAGCCTCGTCTCGCCGTTATGTTTACGTCCCAAATGGAATAGGTGGCGAACCTATTGCCATACCGGGCACAAAGTTTTCAGTCATCGATATTTATCACACTTAACCTCCGAAAACAATTTCGAAAAGTGATTGGTGTGAGCCAGTGTCAGGATTGGAACCCGGACCTCTGGATTAGAAGCTGTGTGCTCGACCACTGGACCACCGAGACTATAAATTTAATAAAAAAATATTAATGTAAATTACAAAAATATATTGATAATCCCACCTTCAATCTAGCTTTTACATATTCGCGCAGTTGATCTCTCGATACCGGTATATAATCTTTGCTGAGCCAGTTGCTGTACAGTATTGGGCGGGCGAGCGCTTGTTCCCTGTTGATACCTAAGAATATCGACAATATACGAATTAAATATGATAATTTTTGTTGCTGAAAGTTTAATTAAATTCTATGTTTCGACTAAGAAGCAATAAATGAGTAAATAAATAATTTTATTTAAAAAAAATAAAACGTAGGGACTCCTTATTACATTAGCAACCTGCCCATAACAGTTCCATGAAACTCGGTCCCGTTATTTCAGTGAGTAGTCTAAATGTGAAAAAAAAATGTTATTTTGGTGTACATGTTACAAACGGATACTCCAATTTCATATACATATATATATATATATGGGTTATTTAATAGGTTACCTGGGAAGAATCTCATAGCCACATTATCAATATTTTCGTCGGTCCATTGCCTTTCAACGTCATCCACCAAACGGTCTTGGAACAGACGGAGTGCTTCGTGCGCCCACAATCGTACCAGGCCTTCCACGTTCAGGTTATCCAGAGGCCTGCGAGTGAAAATATATTGTAGAATGATGGGTTGCATTGTTATGATTTTTGGAGTTTATGATGAAAAATGTATCGACAGCGATATTTTTTAGATTTGAATAATAATTAAAAAAAATGTAATGACGACTTTCAGAAAAAGATAAATGGTAAAAGGACATTTTAGTAATGGAACAGTTTAGATACTTCGCTAAGCGTTCCTGAGAAAATGATTGCAACATTTAACAGTGGTAAAGCCAAGCAGTTTGCTGCATGACTGGACGCGCTCGACCGGTGAAATACTACGACCTCTCAGAAGATCGACGTAAAGTGGCTCATGCCGCGTTTCGTTCGGTGAGAGGTACTCGGAGGCCCCCCTTCCACAACCTTTTCCTTATCCTACTCCCTTTAAGGTCGTCAACGCAATTATAACACTATTTGTGTTGCAGGTGTCCATGGGCGGCGCTGGTCACTTACCATCAGCTGACACGTCTGCTCGGTTACCCTTTCTATCCCATAAAGAAAACATTTTATATAACATAGAAATCAGTTAACAGTGGTAAGGCCACGCAGTTCGCTGCATGAAAAGTCCCACTCGACCAGCGAAACTAATCCTTTCCCCTCTCTCCTGCCCCCCCCCCCCACTTCCGATCCTTTCCCTATTCCATTTTAAAGGCCGCCAACGCAACTGTAACGCTGTCTGTGTTGGAGATGTCGTGGCTGGTCGTGTCCCCCCCTCCCTCCACAGTTGGGCACGGACCTGATGGCCTCGCAGATGCCGCGCACCCAGCGCGTCATCTCACGCGGCGAGTACACGTAGTGCGGCTGCATGTCCTGCGTGAAGCGCTCCTGCGAGGCCAGGTACAGGCGCACCATGGCCTGCGTCAGCGGCTCCGCGAACCCGCGCAGCGCCGGCTGCATGCGCAGCATGGCGCGCGTGAACGTGCCGTAGATCTGCCCATAACGTATATAGCATAAAGTAACTTCACGCCTTCTTCCACCCGAAGGTGTAGGCAGTGGATGTTAAGCCTCGACTCGCCGTTATGTTCACGTCCCAATAGATAAGGTGGCGAACTTATTGCCATACCGGGCACAAAGTTTTCAGTCATCGTTATTTATCACACATAACTTTCGAAATTAAATTCGATTTTCTTATAAATAGACAATTATAAGACATTGAAAAACACCCAGACGCCATACAGATATTCAAGCTTGTCATAAATATTAGTTCTCTGGTGGGGATTGAAGACCACCACGAGACCTGTCACACAAGACAAGTTCTTTTTGAGATTTCAATTAGCTCTGCTGTGCCATATCAAGTATTTGACTACCAAACTAATAATATTAGTACTCATTTAAATAAGAACTAAATTTTTCATTAGACCACAAACCTGTTCGAGCGAAGTCTCTCCAGGATAATCGACATATATGACAGGCACATGCCTTAGCAGACGGTGAGACAAAGGTTTCCGACCAGGATCCGTGGGTGGATTACAGGCTCCAACGAATTGGATGCGCTCCAAGTGTACCCACGAGTGATCTGTGCAACACAATAATTAAGTATTTGCTAGAGGGTAAATTACGCGAGGTGTGTTTAGTAATAGTGAGTTGTCGTAAGACTTTATTCAACCCCTCCCCAATCCCCCAATCTCAAATATTTTTCAAAATATGGGTTTCTACGTATACATGTTGAATTGTGAAAAAAAAATATCTTTATTTACCACTAGTTGAGATTAGTAATCAATATTGCAAAGTGCAATAAAAAATTAACAACTACTACTACTGCTACTAATCAGAAAAGTAATTGTGTGATATTTGACGACACCCCCCAAAACCCAATGTAAGATTAACATCTCACGTAATTTATGGACGCCCCCCTAGATATAAAAAAGAATACACATACAATCATACATAAATAACTTCACGCCAAAAGTCTTGCGGAGAAGGCAGAGAAAACAGAGCGTCATAGGGAACGATTTTTACACACCTCACTCGTTTCTTTG
Organism: Euproctis similis; assembly: GCA_905147225.2. Lineage (NCBI taxonomy): Eukaryota > Metazoa > Arthropoda > Insecta > Lepidoptera > Erebidae > Euproctis > Euproctis similis. The sequence goes on from LR990119.1 coordinate 11,895,255, forward strand.
ACTTTCATACCTCTTGTCCTTTACGGTTGTTGGTTTTAACGATGGTAAAATAACGAGTCTGCCTTACCACTAGCTCTGTAGAAGCCTTTGTGTTCGAGCAGTTGTCGGAGGAAGGAAATAACTCTCTGTGTGCCGTACTGGTCCATGTCTGGCAAGTTGATTTCATCGCAGAACAACACCAGCCACTTGCCAAGCTGTAATACATATGATTTAGTAAAATATTTCTTTAATATTGTGATCAGTTGTTAGTTTAGATTTTATTAATTGAGTAATGGAATAACGAACTGAGCATTGATATGATATTAACGAAAATATTATCAGTTTTGAAAACGTGTTTATGTATACGACACTCGGTCGGAATTTAGAGAGGACATATAGACATACAAACATTCGTATATTATACATTAAAATACTATTGGAGGTATTGTGTTACCTGTACAGGAGCTAGAACAACGCCGTTAGGAGTTTTTCTGTACTCGCAGTAGTGGTCGAAAGTTTTCAGTAACAGCTCAGGAGTTGTGGCAGAAGAGAAGTTAAGCCCGACCACCTCCATGTCGGGCAAGGCACGGAGCGCAGAGAACAGGGTCATGGTCTTACCGGAACCGGGAGGTCCGCATAGTACTGTTGGCATAATTTTATTATATAATATTAATAAAGCTTCAAAGGAAACCTTGAAGAAGAGTTGGCGACAGTTACTTGACGGTATGTGATGGAGAGTCAGTCAGGAATTTTTTTTTCTTTTTAAATTTATTTCGATTTATTTAAAGAAGAATTATTTAAAATGATGAGCACATTTCTTTTTATGACATAGGGGGCAAAGGAGCAAGCGGATCACCTGGTGGCAAGTGCCTAGCGCCGCCCATGGCCACCTAATTTGATATTGTTGCATTTGGGTTGCATTAGATCAGCTATTCAGGAATTATGTATACTTACCGAGAGGCTTATGCTCCGCCAGCCAAGTGTAAAGTAATGCTTCGTGTCGCACAGTGTCCAGTGTGGGCACGACGACATCCGGCGCGGCCACTTTGTGGGTCTCCACTTCAATCTGCGGCACCTTGGCCGACCACGGCACCCATTCACCAGTTATACACACCTATAGGAATAGCGCAACTTGATATTTCACAGTTTAGAAAAATCGGGATAGCTTTGATATCTGAAGGATTTCTATGAAACACTTGTAAAATAAAACAATTTGAAATATTTATATGCAAAACGTCTTAATGTCTCCAACACCCAAAGGTGTTGACAGCGATTAATGGCTAGCCGAATTAAATTATTTTTGGTCTAATTATATGAGTGGTAGTGTCTATCATTTAACAGCGGTAGAGTCTTGAGTGAGAAGTACCCGGAGGCCCAATCCCCTTTACCCATCCTACTCCCTTAAGGACGGCAACGCACCACGGTGTTCAAGGGCGGTCAGTAGTTGCTTACCATCAGGTGATCCATGGGTCAATTATTTTATATAAATTTGTCAATTATATTTAGGAAAAGTGATCACATGTGAAAATTTAATTATTCTTACGAGCTTGTGAATCTATAGCTATGAGCGAGGGCAATTTGGAGTACTCTGCATTTATAAGTAAAAAGTATTTATTATGATATTTATGAAAAATTCTCACTTCAAAATCAATGATGTGTTGGTTTTGTCCGCAGTTCGGCAGTAGCATGGTGCTTGCCGATCTGATGAAATCTCCCAGTTCGTTACGGTCCTGTAAAAGAAAATTCAAGTATAGCTAATAATACATACATTTATAACATTACGCCTTTTTCTAACCGAAGGTGTAGGCAGCGGCTGTTAAACCTCGACTTGCCGCTATATTTACGTTCCAAATTGTGGCAAACCTATTGCAATACACCGGCCATAAAGGTTTCACACATAACTTCCGATATTAATTACGAAAAGTGATTGGTGTGAGCCCGGAGGATTCGAACCCCTGACCTCTTGATTCAGAAGCAAATAATAATTTAAATTAAATTAATATATAATGTATAGAAATAGTTACACTGTTACCTTAAGTTTGGCATCACCAGCGAACGACCAAAGAAGTGAATACACTAGCCACTTGGGTACATAAGCCTCCAATTGTTCGTTTGTTATCGGGAAGTCTGGATGCTGACGGTTATAAGCCAATATATTCCTGAAAGAGAATCAACCATATCAGAAGTCTTCAATATTTAGTTTTTTCACCGACAGCACAAAAAATGGATCATGATAACCGTGGGGTGTAGGGTCACGCACTTTGCTGCATGACTGAGCCAGCTCGACCGTTGAAATACCACGACCTCTCAGAAATCGACGTAAGTGGCTCCTGCCGCGTTTCGCTTGGTGAGAGAGGTATCCGATGGCCCAACCCCTTTCCCCATCCCCTCACCTCCGACCCTTTCAATATTCCATTGTGAGGGTCTGCAACGCAACTGTAACACCTAGGCCGTAATAAGAAGAGTTTAGTCTTTTTAAATATTTCAGCTACTAATACATTTTTTAAACACAAAGAGATAAGACCAATACTCGCATATCAGACGTAAATGAAAACTAAAACTCTCACCTAACACCACGGTTAAGCATCGAATGCAAGGACGAGAGAGCTCTGTGTCTGGTGAAGTCCATGATGTGGTCCAAGCTGACGGCACGCTCCAGACACTTCACCACCAAACCGTCCCCAAAGAATAAGGGTTGAAGGATTGCAGCAACGTCACGTTGAGTCTGTGAAACGAAAATATCATGGTCATAATTCTATATTTTTGTATACAAAATGTATTTGCAAAATAACTGTGGTAGAGTCACATAGTTTGCTGCATGAATGGGCCGGTTCGACAGGTGAAATAGCCCCAAAGTATTGACGTAAAGTGGCTCATGCCACGTTTCGTTCGGTGAGAGAGGTATACGGAGGTCCAACTTCTTATCCTATCCCCTTTCCATGCCACCTCCCCCATACCCCCAACGCCTTCCAAATCCCATTGTAAGGGCCGGCAACGCAACTGTAACACTATCTGCTATCTGCTCATTTGCCCCATATCCCAAAACAAAACTTACTTGTAAAGCAGGTGATAGGATATTCTCTGCGGCGTTCTGGTCTCCACCAGCAGTTGGAGCAGCCATCACAATACTGAAGGAGTCCTCTTCACCATCTTCTAATGGGATATTTTTCAACCTAAAAAAAATAAGTTAGTTCCTGTGGCTCTGACCATGTGAAGTGACAGTTCTGGTGATTACACCACCATACATGATTTAATATTATTTTGCTCCACTGATAATTAGTCTGTTTGAGTTATGGAAAATTTTGGGTTTATTTACTGTATTATGTTCATAAAACAAGTTTACCTCATAAGATAGTTTTCGAAGATCATCTCGGTGGTGAGAACATCTTGCGAGAACCACACCATACCGCAACGTGACACGGTAGCCAGGGTGGCATATTTGAGATCTTGTACCTAAAATCAACAATAACAAAGTTTAAAAAGAAAGTACCAAGCATCATGCAGTTCGCAGAAAGGGTCGAAAATATTTTGTAATCGTAATCGGGGAGCACGCGCTATTTGATTTCACTAAAGAGCGCATGCGGTCGTGGAAAGATAGTACGCCGTCGACATTTATATTTATGTGAGTCAGTCCTACTTCTGGATCTTATTGCTATTAGGTAAAGTAAAGTGATTTTTTTGATAGTAATGCTTAGAGAAAGGTATTTTAACAACGATAAAATGTTAAAACTTAGGTATTGATTAATAGAAAGGAGATAGAAAAGCTTTAAATGTACATACCTCAAACATAACTCGGACGTTAGGTGGCAAGGAGAGACGCTCGCCGTTGGGCAGAGTGAGCAGTTTGTTGTCATCTAGCACAGAGTTCAAGTTCTCAACCCACTCAGGGTCCACGTCACCATCGAATATAATCCATTGACGCTTGTTGATCTCACCGCGCACATTGTCGATGATTTTTCTATTTAAAATTAAAGAAAAATTAATATAATGGGCAATTATAAAAAGAAAATTCTTTTTAGATAAAATCGTTTAAGTTGTCCAATAATATTACACCTAGAAATTTTAAAAACAGTCTATTTGTAAAACAAAACAAGCACCATAAGAATCTACTAGATGGCGTTATATTATATTCTTACTTTAACTATAATAGATGCATAAAATATGTGTTTGATTAAGTAATGGAGATTATATTTGTCTTACCGCAGTATATGTGTAAATAGACCGTCCGTCCATTCGCGTGTGTTGGGATCCAGTACACCGTACAGTGTCTCCTTGGACATCGCCTTCGGGTCGATCACATGGGCTACGCCTTCGACTCCTTCATACCTGTTAGATTACAGTATGCCATGAGAAATATGAATAGTAGGCATATAATTATTTGCGCCTAAATTTGGGCATTTAATTATAATAATAATTGTTGCTGTTCACTCTCTAAAAAAAAAATCGGTATTAAAAAGATGTCAAGGAAAATCTATGCAGAAGCTAGCTAAATGCCTACCGATCGCTGGTGGTGGATAAATCATCTACGGAATCATTCCTATGGAGAGTTGACGGCAGACAGGCGGCCGGTCATAAAACCACAGCCAAATCTTTTGAAAAATGGATAGTACGAAAGGATGACATGTTGTGCCGACACCACTTAGAGGGGGATGACGGCAGTAAAATGAGGATGTAGAAATGGATAAAATATAAAATGAAATAAACTAGGCGGCGAGCCTTTGAAGCTAAAGACCCAGTGGTTTAGGTTCAAAAATAAAATCTGAAAAGCTTTCCTGATACAAGTAATTATACAGTCTCACCTTTCAAGTGCTTTCAGTAGAACACGCCAGGCGGCAGTTTTACCACTTCCAGAGGGCCCCACCATCATCAAACCATGATTCAACTTGCAGATTTGATACAATTGAAGCACCTGAACACATTCGAGAAATGTAAACAAAAGTTCAATAGCCAACTGAATCCCTTCGACTCCAAGAAGATTATTAACAACATTTAAAAAGTATTAAGTACAGCAACGAGTAAAGACAACTATGTTACAAGAAAATTTAAGAGTCAAATATTTATAATGAAAAGTAATATCATTCCAAAATTGCTACTACTGTTTTTATGCAACCAAAAAAATTTAGTTTTTTCAAAATTTTTGAAATCACCGATCTACAAAAAAAATGTGCGTCATGCTCGTTACTTTTATGATTTTATTTTGCCACGTCAGATGTAGAGTAGCAGTTTTAATGCATACAACTTTTCGTGTTCACATTTTTATGATAAAGCTGAAGCATTACAAAATCACTAAATCGAGAATGGTGAATTTGTAAAGTACTTAAGGCCAAATATTAATTGACAAAACACAGGAATAAGACAGAGTTTACAATTATACTTATAAAATTTTTAACACAAGCATATAGTTTTATTAAACCGCTATTAATTTATAAACATGCCCAGCAGTCCTAAAATATAAGTTGAAAAACAGCAACACACTGTAATAAGAATTCTAGGCAAATCTTAAAAGTAATTCAAACAGACACACACACACATAAAGACAATGACATCGGTGTATTGGTGTGTAAGCGTAGAATGAAGCGCCAAGTCGTATACGTGAACTGCTAGAGATTTTAAAAATGTAGATAGGCAGGGTTGCGATTTCATTGACTATCCCAATTAATTAATTTTCGAATGATTTTTATTTGTGCTTCCACGGATTTTACATTAATAACAATTAAATTTAGATTTAACTCTCATAAGAGACATAAAAAGGTAAGCTAAAATACTAGTAAATAATATTCTACTAAAGTTCCCAAGAAAAAAAAATGAATCGTTGACCCCGCCCATCTCGAGTGAACAAACAGGACAGACACACAAAAGGGGCGCAGAGTAGATAGTGCGACAGAGTCCTCTCCCCCCCTGTCCCCCCACACCGCAGAGGGCACTGACCTTCTCGATCCACGTGCTGTGTTGGGCGCGCGTTGACGCGCTGCGCCTCTACGTGACGTTAGCGGGGTTAGCATGAAAACGCATACGCATACAGACTCACACACTACCCTCACTTATATGTGTATATATTATTATTACATGGTAATTGGGATACTGCTTTGTATATCATAAAGAATTAATTTATTATCAAATATAAAATATATTAGCTGATAGGTTTTCTTTAAAAAGTTACTTGTCAGATACAAGGGGGCGTTAATATCGCACGTCACCTTAAAAATGACTAAAACAATGACAAGGGTATTTTATGGACTTTCTTTCACAATGCAAAAAAGGTCAAAGTCAAAACGTTGTATAGAAAAAGGTTCCGTCTCTCTAAAGTTGAATCATGTCAATCTGTTAAAAATCTTCTTTACTCGAGAGAAACTTGGACGATCCCATAGAAATCGATTATCAGATATAGATATAAAAAACAGTCTCACATCAATAGTATGGATAAAGCGATATGTTAAAAAAATATTAATGGTTAACAATCATATGAACTTATAATTAAATGCAATCCATCAAATTACTTGAGAAAATAATTAAATTTTTTCACACCTTCACCGTTGTTGTGGTTAGAATGGTTTTTCATATATCGATGCCATAACAGCAAGACCATGTGCATTGTAAAATGAATCATGTGTTCCGACAAATCCAAGTATGCTAGCCTTCGATGAAATTTATAACAGGTTACTTCATTATTCCTTGACCAAAATTTTAGTGTTACATAAAAAAAATGTGAAAAACACACCTTGTCCATCCATGTAGAGCCTTGCTCATCACCTTCACCGCAAACAAGGAATTCATCAGCACACACCGCGCGGATTTCATTTTTCAATCCTGTTAACATTGAGATTTGTGAATGTAATCAATCAATCAAAAACAATCCATCAATAGCCTTTTGAGGTCCACTGCTAGACATGGGCCTTCCCTATAGAACGCCACAACTGCCGGTCCGTTCACTCATGGGGGGTTTTCGCCATAATCGCCACGCTTGGCAGGCGGGTTGGCGATCGCAGTAGGCTGTATTTTCTTCAAAGAGAATGCTGCTGCCCATTCTTCTGCCTTTCCCTTAGTCGCTTTTTACGACACCCACGGGAAGAGATGTGAATGAAAATTAAAATATAATTATATATAGACTCAAAATAAATACAACATTCATTATTGCAGATATTGTACAGGCTGTTCACTTTTAATTTATTTTTTTGTAGAATATTTTTTTTTTATGGGATCGGAGGGCAAACGAGCAGACGTGTCACCTGATGGTAAGCAACCAACGCCGCCCATGGACACCAGCAACACATATAATGTTACTGTTGCGTTGCCGACCTATAAGGGATAGGGGAAAGGAAAGGATGGGGAAAGGGGGTGGGCCTCCGGGTACCTCTCTCACCGAACGAAACGCGGCATGAGCCACTTTACGTCGATTTTCTGAGAGGTCGTGGTATTTCACCGATCGAGCCGGCCCATTCATGCAGCGAACTGCTTGGCTCTACCACTGTAATATTTTCTATAAACACTATAAAAAGATCTAAAAACAATTTAACTAAATATACTATGAGAAAACATTTTTTCTATAAAATTTCCTATTTATTTTTATCCATCCACTGCTATGTTACTTTACAGGCAACCAGTTACCAGACCAAAAATGTTTTTGATCTAAGATTTTTGCCATTAAAGATTCAGCAAAATTCTGTCTTATCTGTGTATCTAATTCAATAATATTGTTTGTACTTACCGGTCATTTCAGCTCTAGTATATCCAACATTAGGGAAAACATCGTTGAGCAGCGAGAACAGCAGTGGTATGTCTTCAGCCACAAGTTTTGGAACCATCGTCTCGCACACAGACTGTATGAGAATGTCTTGTTCTGGCAGCGATTCGGCGATGGAAGCCTCGTCTGGTGCTTCGTTGCCGCGTTCTATGAGGTTCTCCTACAGTAAAAAGAGAGTAATAAGTTGAAAAAGAAACGTAAAATATTTTTGAGTACAAACAACGAAAAAAAAAAACGGTATATAGTTGAGAAGCCTTTCAAAAATGTATATACACAATTTAATCATTTGGATGAGCACCCGATTCTGATTCAGAAGTAGTGGGATCGATTCAAGGCTGACATCAATGATTTCTAGGAATTCTTTTCGAAAGTTATGTTTTTTTTATGGATCAGGAGGGCAAACGAGCAGGCGTATTACCTGATAGTAAGCAACCAACGCCGCCCATGGACACCAGCAACACATTTAGTGTTACTGTTGCGTTGCCGACCTTTAAGGGATAGGAAAGGATGGGCCTCCGGGTACCTCTCTCACCGAACGAAACGCGGCATGAGCCACTTTACGTCGGTCTTCTGAAAGGTCGTGGTATTTCACCGGTCGAGCCGGCCCATTCATGCAGCGAAAAGCTTGGCTCTACCACTGTTAAAATTTACCAGTGATAAATATCGATAACTGACAACTATGTGCCCGGTGTATGGCAAAGGGTTGGACATCCCTTTTATTTAGTACGGCGGAACTTAACGATTTGACGAGTTGAGGCTTAACAGCCTTCGGTTAGAAGAAGGCGTTATGTTAATAAATTAACCTAATCCTCAAATATTTACAACAAAATTACTTGAATGTAAGATTGGTACCAAGCGCGTGAACTCATTCATTCTTCATCGCTCAGTCTTTGGCATAGTACTGTTACGTCGTGTTGTTCTAGGAGTGATACATTTTTTTAATGTAAATTTAAGTGTACTTTTTTGGATTATTTAGATTAATTACCTTAATCTTTTGGATGCGATCACGTTTCACGTTACCAGCAGATACGAGCACAGATTTGAGAGCACGAAGTCCAAAGTCGTAATGCGATTGGTTGGACAGTTGCTCGTCGCAAAGCCTGGAACAATGAATTATATTAGAAACTGTACACATATTTTAAAAATAACTAAATAATTAAATGGTTCCTTTAACAAGAAAGTACGAGACTCTAGTTGTAAATTAAATCTACTTTTAACAATATCATTAACAACTAAATTTACTTAACTATAAGAATCTTATACGACATAGCCATTAAAATACGGTACTTAAAAAATTAAAAACTTACTTGAAGAATGGAACAATCTTGCAGGCCAATTTCTCGGCAGTTCTGAATCCTTGACTGAACAACATCACTTCGGCAATCAGCTGTCTGTCAGGAGTCGTCATGGCCAGTGAGCGGAAGAGTTTCTTCAAATTATCCGGCAGATTGGAACGACCAGCGTATCCAGGATTCATGGTGATGAAGATTGCCATATCTTGACTCACTCGGACTTGTTTGCCGACAAGCTCCACGGTTATAGACTTGGCTGTGCAATTGAATAGAGAAAAATTAGATGGCTAGAAACTATGTTACATACATACATAACTTCACTCCAAGTTCCTTGAGGGGTAGACAGAGAGAACAGAGCACCATAAGGCATCATTCCACTCACTCTCTTCTTTGACTTTCATAATTTGCATTTGGTTAGGGAAAGTGTGTCGAGGCCACCCTCGACTCCTACATCCGTCCGTTTTTGCATTGTATATCTGCTTTGTCAATCTTCCCTCATCCATTTTTTCTCCACGTGCGAACCATTGGAGCATGCCCTTCTTTACTTATATCTTACCCGTGTTGTCTCCCTCTTGGTGACTCTTGAGAGCCTCTTGTATGGTCTGCACTTGCTGGGATACGGCAGACAGCATTCTCTCTTCCAAACGATTGAACTCGTCGAAACAACCCCAAGCACCCACCTGAATAAATCACATCTGACTGTTACATCTATTAAAATAATAAAGAATATCGATATTCAGTTTTCTTTGCCAAGATAAGGTTTGTGTAAGACCTACAACAAATATAAGGGTTTTTTTTATATAGAATAGGGGTAAACGGGAAAGAGGTAACTTGACGTTTAGCAACTAGCGCCGCCTATGCACCCAGATCCAGCACCTTCCAACCAACCTTCAACACAGATAGCGTTACAGTTGCGTGGCCTGTAGGTACTTTAAAAGAGTAAGATGGGGAGGGGAGGTTGTGGTATTTCACCGGTCGAGCCGGCCCATTCATGCAGCGTGCCTGATTCTACAGTTTTCTAAGGTATTAGTATAAAGGCTACAAGTACTCATTCATCATCATCATTAGCCTTTTTTTTCGAGGTCCACTGCTGGACTTCGGCCTCCCCCATAGAGCGCCACAACTGCCGGTCCGCTCAATCATGGGGGGTTTTTGCCATAATCGCCACGCTTGGCAGGCGGGTTGGCGATCGCAGTAGGCTGTATTTTCTTCAGAGAGAATGCTGCTGCCCATTCTTCTAGCTTTTCCCTTAGTCGCCTTTTACGTCACCCACGGGAAGAGATGGGGTGGCGGTATTCTAAGCCAGCGCCACACAGCTACTAGTACTAGCCAACTGAATTTGTATATTGCTTTACCTGACAGAGACCGACGAAGATACGGCCCATAGCTTGGAAGTCGAATGTCTCGTCACAATTGAACACCAACACAAACCGTCCCAGCTGGTTACCAAGAGCTTTCACAGATTCAGTCTTGCCAGTACCGGCCGGACCTAAAACAGTACGTGTTTCATCATTACATGGTATAAAACAAAGTAACTTTCCGCTGTCTGTCCTTTTACACTTATATCATTGAAACTGGGGCAACATATATTGATTCGGTTTGTTTTAATAGATAGAGGGTGTCAACAGGGTGATTTTTAACTATAATTCATGTATGATATAGTGGAGAGAAAGTGATAATTTTTGATATTTAGTATTTTAATTGCAAAAGCTGTAAAAATTGGTTTTGATGCGGAACAAAGTTCGCCGGGTCAGTTGGCTAGATATAACTTTAATCGCTACAAATAAATAAAATTGGTGTGTCTGTGTGCAATATTACTACTTACTAAATAACAGCACATTTATCTGTGTATAAAATGTATTTGTCAGTAGTTTTTAATTTTTTTTTAAATCTAGCAATCTATGAAACCGCTAGATTGATTTTAAAGGAAATTTCACAGGCAATTTTGGAAAATTTATGAAACATTTAAGAAATATTCACACCTTAGAGTAATTAATGCATTCGCGTGGTTATACATACCAAATGGTGATCCTCCAAGCCTGGCCTCCAGAGCCTGGGTCATAGTGAGGTAGCATCGATCCGTCAGCGGAGTTTGTACCAGACGGTCTTGTACACCAAGATATTCGAAACCGTACAAGAACTTAGCGTTCGCCATATGAATGGTAAGTTGTTGTAGAACCTGGGGAAGTGTAAAAAATAGTAAAAATCTAATTTCACAAACCCCCTAATTAATCTCTTTACTTTAATGTCAATAGCACTATTTATAAAATGGTTTTAGTCCAGTGGACGAGCTAGCCGATTTTAAATCTAGAAGTCTTGGGATCGATTGCGGGGTCACACCATAAATTTCTCATAACATTGAAACAACTTTATATAGTTTATATCGCGTTCACGAGTAATGAATGTTGTTCATTACTCGTGAAAATGATCTCTGTAAAGAGTTCGATACGTCGGGAAACAAATAGAAAATAAGTTCTAAATAAACGCGATATAATCCATAAAAAGTTGTTTCAATATTATGAATGTGATTCGCGAAAATGTAAGAAATAAACATTTATGAATTTGGCGAGTCGAAGTCTAGCTGCTGCACACCTTTGGGCAGATAAAAGGGGTGAAGCTGTAAAAATGTATTTCAATGTTTACTTACATCGTTATTCCTCGGATCGAAGTAGAACCTCATTTCGCAAAGCCACTCGAATGAACGTGGACTGTTCACGTCGGATGCGATCAAACGACGTGTCACTGTACGCTTGTGGACGAACTCGTTGATCTAAGATATATACAGATTTTCATTAAACATATGTAATAATGTATAAATAATTTAATTCATGGTCAGTAAAAGACTCGGTAGTAGTCTCGGTGGAGTGGTCGAGCACACGGCTTCTAATCCAGAGGTCCAGGTACGATTCCAGACACTGGCTCACACCAATGACTTTTTGAAATTATTTTCGGAAGTTATGTGTGATAAATACCGATGACTGAAAACTTTGTGCCCGGTATGGCAATAGGTTCCCCACCTATTCCATTTAGGACGTAAACATAACGGCGAGACGAGGCTTAACAGCCGCTGCCTACACCTTCGGGTAACAAAAGGCGCGAAGTTATGTTATGTTAAAAGACTAGATAAAAGATTGATTCATTATTGTTTAACAACGAATCAATGATCATTCCGTTTTGATGTGAAACATCTATAGGAGAGAGTAAACCTGATTGTTGGCGTGGCGATACACACCGTGGCGACGTATCGTCACGCTATCCCTAATATATGACGGAATGTATCTACACTTACATTATAAAGAGAAAACTTTGTTTGTTAGAGTAGACCCACAAACTACTGGATCAATTTTAAAAATTCACCATTCAAAAGCAACAGTCATTTAACATCGACTAAATTTTATTTGGAAAAAAATAGGAGGACTCCGTAAGATATTTGAAGATCTTTTTAGAATATTACGTTTTTACTAATTTTATAGAACAGCTAAAGATATTATATTAGAGATTAATTTAATGAATATAATTATTATACATAGTTTAATACTGACCAAATGTTCAAGCTTTTTCCTTCTCAATGGCGGCTGTTCTTGTAACACCGAGTCAGCAAGGATGTTCAGCATATTTTCCACGTGCGCCAATACACGTTTGAGCCCATCGCCTCCACCGTTGGTAAGTGCCGCCTCTACGTCTTCAGACCAAAGAATCTGCGCGGCTAGTACAACGATTTGAGCCTGCGAAAAATAATTAGAAACACTTATTAGCATTGGTCTTGAACTTGCAGTAGGTGCGGTGAAAAGATATCATATAATGAGGTATCATCCATTAATAACGTTTGGTAAACACGAAAAATCAATATGATTAGTAGACTATGACAATGGTAATCAGTTTCTTTTTCATAAGTCCACAAACACCTCATCAACCGTGATTACTTGAGCCGCAAAAAATGATGATGATGAAGTAGTAATGTTTTCTTAGGTGTACCAGGAGGTACAAGGACTGCAGGTTGAGTATAGCAATAATTATATGGTGTTCCAACTTACTGGTTGCTGTGAGCTAGTTTGACATTTCCATATCATTATTATCAGTGGACATTTTTTTTTATGGGATAGGCGGGCAAACGAGCAAGCGTGTCACCTGATGGTAAGCAACTAACGTCACTCATTGACAGCTGCGACACGGATAGTGTTACAGTTGCGTTGCTAGCCTTTAAAATGCGATAGGGAAGGGGTCGCAAGTTGGATGGGGAGGAAAGAGGGGAAGGTGTTGGGCCTCCGCATACCTCTCTCACCAAGTGAAATGCGTCATGAGCCACTTTACGTCGATATTCTGTGAGGGCGTGTTAGTTCAAGGTCGAGCCGGCCAATTCATGCAGTAAAATGTGTGGCTCTGCTATTGTTGAAAGCTTACTTGAAAGATTGAATATTTTTTATTAAGCAAATAGTAAGCCAATTATTGAATAAGTATTGAATTGTCTAGAATTCTGAGAAATTGTGTTTTGATCTTAGAAAACTACTAGGCTACTACTACTACTACTAGTCTCTTAAACGTTAAAATACATACTTGATATTTATCACACCAATCGATGAACTTTTGCGGATCGACATTGCCGTCTTTGAACTGTTTGACGTCGCCGACCGCGTCCTTGAGCCGACACGCGAGCGTCACGCGCATCTCGCGCTCCACCATAGACAACCACGAGTTGATCTTGGGGTTCTCGATGGTAGATACGGGGGATGTGAAGTACACCTGCACGGGATATTTATATATATTAATAATATTTACACAATGTCCACCTTATGTACCATACATACATAAGCTCACGCCTGTATCCCATGGGGGTAGGCAGAGACTTTGGCTTTCCACAAGCTACGATCCTGACACACATCTTTCGCCTCATCCACAGTCATACATCTCGTCATGCATTTACGTCGGTTTCGGGTGCTACGCATTTTGCCTTTTTTAAACAGACCACTTATTTGGTCATGGTAGCTCCGTCTTGGTCTCCCGATCCCGACCCTGCCACTCACATTCGCTTCGTATACTCTTTTAGTCATTCGGCTTTCATCCATTCTTGCAATATGACCAAACCATCTTAACATACTTCTCTCCACTTTGGTCACCACATCATCCTTCAACTTGCATTTCTCCCTTATCACGCTATTTTTTATTCGATCCGCAATGGTGACTCCACACATACTTCTCAGAGAACGCATTTCCACTGCATTCACCTTACTTTCATGCTTCGTCTGCCACACCCAACACTCACTCCCGTACGTCAGAGTTGGTACCAACACACCATTGTGAATCGTCAAGCGTGCCTTTTCAGACACAGCCTGACTACGCATCAAGGCATGCAGTGCACCATTAACTCTGTTACCCGCAGTCACTCTCCTTTCAATATCTTCCTCACATTTTCCGTCTCTTGTAAACATACTTCCCAAATATACAAACTCATTCACTTGCTCCAATTTCTCGCCATCCAATATAATATCACACAGTGTGACCTCTTTCTCTCTCTCCACAACCATAGCTTTCGTCTTGCTTACATTTATTTTCATACCTCTTTCTCTAAACCCTTCATTCACCAAGATTAGCATGTCTTGTAACTCCGACGCCGACGAAGCAAGTAATACCTGGTCATCGGCGTACAGTAGGCACTTGACACGCACCTCTTCCATGCTTAAACCACATTCAGTCTCTTTCAGATTTGTCAGACAACTATCCATATAGAGATTGAAGAGCCACGGTGACGCAACACATCCCTGTCGAACACCTTTATAGATGTTAAACCAGTCTGAGTGCGCCCCATTCACCCTGATGCAGGCTCTAGAATTCTCATATAGAGAATTTAAAGCCCGCACCAGGCGCTCGTCAACCCCATATGTATTCGACAGCGTTGACCATAATTCATTCCTGGGTACACGATCATAGGCCTTCTCCAGATCTACAAAAGCACAAAATACTTTTTTGGACTTGGCTAAATGTTTTTCACAGATGGTCCGCAGAGAGAAGATCTGATCGATGCACCCCCTTCCTCTCCTAAATCCCGCTTGTACATCCCACAATTTCTCATCTGTTACATTCGTCACTCTTTCAATAAGAATCTTCGCATACAATTTACCTACAACACTGAGAAGACTAATGCCTCGGTAGTTTTTGCAGTCCTGCCGCGACCCCTTCCCCTTGTGCAAGGGCACAATGACTGCTTTGGTCCAGTCGTCCGGAACACAGCCATCACGCCAACACACATTGAAAAGTAGTCGCAGCAATCTTACAACAACCCCTTTGCCACTTTTCAGCATCTCGGTAGTTATCCTGTCATACCCTGCAGACTTACCCAATTTCGTACTTTTTATTGCATTCACTATTTCATCTTCCGTAATTTCTTGAACTGCATCGTTTTGTGAGTGAGTGGGAGTTGGAATGTTCACCGGCTCATTATTGTGAAGATGTCCCTCACTACACTCAAAGAGTTCTTCGAAGTAACTTTTCCAACGATGCAAAACATCCCTTTCAATACTCAACAATCGTCCATCTTTCGCTCTTATAACGTCCAACTCAGATGACCTTGAACCGCCGCGACTCAATCTAACCTGCTTCCAAAACAGTTTTAAATTGGCCCTGAAATTCTCAGACATCTTTCTGTCAAACTTCTCTTTCATACACTTCTTCTTTTCCTGTACCACAATTTTAGCTTTCTTCTTTGCTTCCACATACACACTTTTTGCATTTCTTACCTGGTATACGTTCTCTGTATGACTTTCATTACCTTTCGCTTTGATGGCTAGTCCATCCAACCACGCCTTTTTCTTACATTCCACTACTTTCTTAACCTCTGCATCCCACCAGCATTCATCCAAAGACCTTCCTTTCTTTCTTTTAGTCTCTCCACATACTTTGGCAGCTGCTCCAACCATACTACTTTTGACAACCTCCCATATATCATTCATTCCACCCGCATATGATACATCCCATACGTGCTTTGTCCTTTCTACCATTTCCCTCAAATATTCCGCTTGCACGTCTATGTCACTCAGTTTTTCAACTTTTATTCGACCAAGACTCGTTGTCGGCTTTTTGTTCCAGTGACGCCAGGCTTTAAACACATCCCTAATTCGACTTACCACCAAATAGTGATCTGTTCCCACACTGACGCCACGATAGCTCCTGGTATCTACGACTTTACTTTTGAGCCTATGGTCTACAATCACAAAATCGATCATACTCCTACTTTCATTCCTCTCCCATGTATACTTATGGATATCCTTGTGGTTGAACAGAGTATTCGTAACCACAAGGTCCTTTTCCACACACACTTGTAGCAAACTGGAGCCACTCTCGTTTATTCTTTCATCACCATACTTTCCTAAAACTCTTTCAAAACCCTCTCTTTCCACTCCAACCCAGCTATTACAATCTCCTATTACCATAATCCTCTCATTATTCTCGCATTTACTTAACAACAATCTCACACTATCCCAGAACTCCTCCTTCTCCGACACTGGGCGCCCGGTATCCGGTGCGTAAACAGCTACCAGAAATACACGAAGCAGACCCAGCTTTAGTCGGATCCACAAAAGTCTAGGACTAACACACTCAAAATCTTTCATACAATTCTTCAGACGCTCCGACAGGACAACCCCAACACCTTGGCACGCGCGTTCTCCTTCTGGAACTCCCGACCATAGCGCCGTTAGATCACCGTGTTGAGAAATGCCCATGCCTTTCCTTTTAGTCTCACTTACTACCATCAGATCTATACGTCTTTCTTTCACTACCTGACATAATTCATTCATCTTATCACTCATTCCTCCCTGCACATTCAGCGTAGCTATGCGGCACTCCGCGGCCCGCTTTTCGCCCCGTGGAATACCTTGGCGTGATATGTGGCGAGCATTATCGCCGCCTTCGGTATATTTTTCTTTAGCTGCCATTTAGTTCCCACGAGTAGCTAGGGAAATGAAGTGTCACCACAATGCAGAGCCCCGCATGCAACGGGAAGGTTAAATAGTATCTGGGGGCACCACTTCCAGATATCCGGCACGCTAGCATGCAGACTCGCCCCTGCACATGCATCCTTTGGCACGGCAGACCAATGGATTGGCGGAAAAGGAGGGAGAGGGTGAACATAAGGACTATTATAGATAAGTTAGGATATCAAGGTTGGGATACTGCTGTTACGGAAGGACTGGGATGTAGCAGCAGCAGCTCGAGGAGGTTGGGGTACCTCGAGGGTACCTGGGGTAGCTCGAGGAGGTTGGGGGGGTTGAGGTTGGGGTATGTACCAATAACTAAATAAAATAATAACATTACGCTTTTTTTAACTGAAGGCGGAGGCAGTGGCCGTCAAGCCTCGCCTCGCCTCGCCGAATCGTTATGTTGCGTCCCAAATGGAATAGGTGGCGAACCTATTGCAATACGCCGGGCACAAAGTTGTCCGTTATCGATCACATCATCACACTTGACTTCTGAAGAGACTTCCAAAGAAATCATTGGTGTGAGCTCAGAATCGATCCCATAAATTATAAATCAGAAGCGGGGATGTCGATCACTGGATGACCGAGATCTAATAATAGAGGTATTACGGTTTAAATTCAGCATATGAACTACAATTTAAATTACCTACAGTTGTCAGGTTTCAACGTTATCTGTATGAGAGAGTTTAACGCGTCAAACGCTTAAAAGTCGCATTAGAAGTTTCACTTTAATAAATCTTGTGTGGGAGTGATTTCACGTGGCCATGTTTAATTATTTGTAAAGTATAATGTTTTATAACAATTTAAGGCAAAAATAATTTCGCCTTTAAACAAGCGATCTATTACTCCTAGTATTAAATTGTGGAAAAATGGGCTTACCTCTTCCCCTTCACGCGATGCAATGCCGTTGATAACGGTGTTGTCTTCGTTCAGAATGATGGCAGCGACTCCAGCGAACATTTTCTTGAAGTGCTTCTGCAAGCGTGCTATATTTTTGCTGTTACCGATGATTTCCAGGAGATCCTCGTCACCGACAAAGTAGAATCTGAGAGTAGGAGAAAGATTACATAACTTCACGCTAAATCCCTTACGGAGTAGGTAGAGAGAACAGAGCGCCATAAGGACGATTCTTGCAAACCTCATTCGCTACTTTGACTTTCATAACTCTTGTCATATACGCTCTTCGGTTTTTTAGATTACAGATAAAGCCACAAACGTCTGCTAACTATTTAATGAAATTGTTGGTGTTTTAAGGATACATACCTTGGGAAACTGCTTCTTTCCCTCTCGAGATACTCTCCGAGGGCTTTCTGAATCTTGCCCAGCAAGTCGGCAAGACGCTCCAACGAACGTTGTACACCAGGGATGTTGAGAACATCCATCACCATTGGAGATTTGCTCACCTTCTTCATGAGCCCCAAGAACTCGGAACTGTGATATTAGAATAAAACATCTATGTAAGTTTTACTGAATTTAACGCATACATCTCAAATATTAAAATCAAAGTATTAAAATTATTGTTAATGATTATGGGTAAAGGAGACAAAAGACCAGGCGTGTCACCTGATGTTAAGTGAACAGCGCCGCCCGTGGACACCTGCAACACAGGTAGTGTTACAGTTGTCTTGCCGACCTTTAAAAAGGTATAGGGATGAGGTCGGAGTTAGGATGGGAAGGAGAGAGGAGAATAGGAAGTGACTCTGAATATCTCTCATCGAGCGAAGCGCGGCATTATCATCTTTACATCGATATTCTAAGAGGTCTTGGTATTTGACCGGTCGAGCCGGCCCATTCATGTAGCGAACTGCATGGCTCTACCACTAATTTTGCTTGATACAATTAAATTTTTCTGTTTTACCTGATGCTCTGGAACCGGCTAGTCTCGACTGGCAACAGAGTCTTGATATCAGCAGACCCACTGAAGATACCTTCCAAGTAAACCCATCTACGTTGCACGTCAATCCATACGTCGAACAAGGCATTGATGCGATTCAACTTTTCTTCCCATGTAAGGGCTTCCTCTTCAAATACCTTTATAAGAGATATACTAATGTATACAACATACATACTTATTTCTGCCTAGCCCAGAAAGGACCTGGTGTAAAGTTATATTGTTGTAAAGAGAATAATTAAAATCTAAGTAAGTATATAAAAATATAGCACTTAAATAATTTTGCCTAGCCCAGAAAAGGCTTGGCGTAAAGATAATATTATTGTAGAAATAGTTATCTAAGTCAAATTGTCACTATTATTTGACGTTAGTTGTAAATACATAATCTATACGAAAACGTAGAGAGAACGCAAAAATACACTTTTAATACTTTTGTAATTATTGGCAAAATTTTATTAGGAAAATAATATAATTTTACCTTATAGTAGGGCGATAGTTTCATTGCGGCAACACTGTTGATATGCTCCTTCACTTTGTTAAAGAGATCGTCCCAACCTCTGATAATCTTACACTTGTTCTGATAGTTGATCAAGTCCAATTCATAACTCTGCCATGATTCGCGCACCTGTGATAATAACAACGCATCATTGTGCATACAGCGCCATCTAGTCTCGAACTAAATTATAACTTGTAAATAAGACTATATAACAGGAGCTAATGTGTTTCACATTGACACGCAGCACGCGACTAACCACTGCACGAATGCATAAGTAGTCGCGCAGTGGTCAGTGGCAGTGCAGTGGTCATATAGGAACACATTCATATGCAACTTCTTAACTTTATACTTTCTATACAGGATGTTTTGTTTTTGTTTCATTGTTCACTATGATATACGCATAAGCTATATAGGTGACCTGTTTCAAGAACTCCTCGAGCGCCAGCTCCCCCTGCGCCACGGACACCACGTCCTTGACGGTGTGCTCGTTGTGCAGCAGGTCGGCGTCCCACACCTGGCCCAGCGTCAGCTCCGACAGCGCCCAGTCCACCTTCAGCGCGCGGCACAGCTGGCGCCAGTGCCGCTCCTTCAGCGCGTCTGACTTCAGCTCCACGATCAACATGTTCACCTGGGGAGGCACACCGGTATATTGACATCTATATACAAGTAAATTTGTCAAAAATCATAATCACTCCATAAACTGTTACCTTTGTATAAGATTGCAGTAGTTTCCGGACATATTCGTAACTGTCGTACATACGCAGACGAGCTGGCAGTTCCTTCAGCTCGTTCAACATTGCTTCCAGCTGTTGCCTATAAATATTGAAAATTAACTTATTCTCTAGACAGATTGCCATTATCCAAAGTCAAATACATATATTAAATAGATCTAAATTTGATATAAACGTTTAAAACAAATGTTGAATGTACCTCAGTTTTCTAGGTTGTACTGATAACCACGGTTTCTCTCTGATATCATCAATCTGAGTCCAGATCTTACTAAGCGAAGACCACACACCGCGCAAGTCTTGCAGCTCTTCAAGAGCTACTGTCATACGCTCGTTGTTTATTGAACTACCTAAAACAGAATTAGAGAACAGATTTAAAAATAGATAAATTCGAATTTCCAGTAATTTAAATATAGCGAGCGATAATTGCAGCTGCCTACACCATAGGATATAAAAGTAGTGAAGTTATAAAGAACATATTACCTGTATCATGCAATTCCAGAGCCTCCTTAGCTTTAGCGACATTGTCTCTTTCATCCTTGAGCCTGGTATACCTAGTTTCCATCACCTGGAGTCTGGCTAGAGCGTCCTCTGGTCTTGTAGAGCCATCAGTGGGCTTGCTACGCTCCCACTCAGTGAGGAACTCCAGAGTACGTGCCTCCACCGCCTTGTCTTCTGCAACGATCTTTTGTTGAAGCGACGCAACCTATATATATAAAAAAAACATATTAAATTTAAAAAAGTACACTGATTTTAAAATATGCGCCAGTGGGTTATACATTTAAACACAAACTTTAGCAAAAATACAAATAAGAAACTTATGGGGGTTCCGTTTTTCATTGCTTTTTTTACTCATTTGATCTAAATTAGAATTTTGTCATTAATAGCTCAGAATACCCCCCATGGGATAAGGGCGCGAGTGTAAAATCATGTACCTGTGTTTGAATAGACGAGTCTTTTCTTCGCATTATCTCGTTGAAAGCGCTCCATTCGCCCTCGATATTATCCACGTGCAGCCATTGTGCTGGAAACTGGAATCTATAACCAAGTATTAACATCATTAATATCAAATCACACATTTTAAAAATATACAAGATATACTTATAGGGTATAGCTGGGTAAGCTGTTATAAAATACTTTTGCAAACATTTTCTTTGACGTCGAGAGTACAAAACTGGTTATAAATAATAGAAAGTTATTAATAAAAAATGGTGTAATATACTTATACATATATTATATACTTCAAGCTACAATCATCTGAATCAAGAATGAAGTCGCGGGTTCGAATCCTGGCTCACACCAATGCCTTTTCGAAATTAATTTCGGTAAGTTAAGTGTAATAAATATTGATGACTAAAAACTTTGTGACCGGTATGACAATATGTTCGACCCTTTTCCATTTGGGACGAAACATAACGGCGAGACGAGGCTTAATAGTCGCTATCTACACCTTTGGGTAGAAAAAGGCGTGAAGTTACGTTATGTATTGTTCAGTATATAGGCAATTGAAGTCTGTTCACCTCTGTCGCTCCAGTATACGTTGGGCCTCCCTATAGATATCCACTTGCTTCTCCCAAGCCAATACCTCTCTCTTCAGTTGCTGCACGTAAGTTATAAGGGAAACTGCGTCGCTTGTAGAGGCCGCTTCTATAAGGATATGGTTTCTTTGTCGTAATCGATTTTAAGCTTAGTAAGTTAGTAATCGTTGAACTCATTTATAGGTAAATTTAATGTCTTCGGGTAATAGAGAAAAAAAAATATAAATATATATTAAATATAATTTTAAATGTTAATGTAAAAGTCCTCTGACGCTAGAACTAAAAAAGTTTTTGCTCAGTCCAGGTAAAGTTAATGGTCGCTGCTTATCTTCGGAAATTAGAGAACTGAAGATATAAAAAATAGGGTTTTCTCACCGATGGTCTGCTGCTCGAGCTGGCTGCGCGACTTGGCCAGCTGTCCGTGGAACTGCACCATCTCGCCGCCCAGCAGCGCGCCGAACTTGCCGAGCACCTCCTTGTGCCACGCGTCGTACTTCAGCGCCACCTTGCTCTGCACCCTCGCGAAGTCGATCACCACGGGCCCGTACTCGCGCCGAGTGTCCGACGTATCGAATGTCGTACGGGATTTTCTGAGAAACAAAAAAATGCCAGTGGTAAAGTGGCTCATGTCGGGTTTCGTTCGGCGTTTCCTTGTCCGTCTCCTCCCTATCCCACCTTAAAGGTCGACAACGCAACGCTGTTAACCTCTCGGCGTTGCAGGTGTCAATAGACAACGCTAGTCGCTTACCACCAGATGACCCGCTTGTTAGTTTGCACTCCACTCACGAAAAAAAATAACCATCTTTAAGCAAACATTTAATCAAACCAAACGTAAATCTGGGCATAACTACCTAAACCAACAAGTATTAAGAGTGTGAATGTAAAGAGTATACTTAAACAAAATTAATATAATCACTCATTGTTTGAATTTTTTTTATATAAATTACATCATATAGTAGGGATAGCGTGGCGATGAGTCGCCACTCGCCATGGCCTGTAGTTGATTTGATATAGGTATTATTTTTAGACATTACTTACTTAATATCGTTCAAGCACTTGATCCAGAGTGTAATATGTTCCCCTAGTCGTCCGTACAAGCTCTCCTGCTGTAGATCCCATAGCGCCTGGTAACGGAGCCATTCGTCGACATATTCACGGACCTGAGATATCTTCTGTTCAATCGCGTCGTAAGCGTTCTCCAATGGAGACGATCCTCCTGGCAACTTGGTCAATAAATTCCTATATGTGGCAGTCTGAGCACGAGCCACACCAACCTGGTATCTGTGAAATTATTTATATACATAAACTCAAGCCTGTATCCCGGTTGGCAGAGACTAGCTTTTCATAAGCTACACTCCTTACATATATTTTTCACATCACCCATAGTCACACATCCCATCATACATTCTGTTCGGGTGCTAAGTATTTTTTAAATAGACCATTCATTTAAAATTAGAGTGGAAGTTGATCATAGAAATTATTGACAAATATTATTACGCCTCTATGTAGGCGTTCGTGGATACATAAGAAATATTAACCGCAGATATAAGCTGGACAATGTTGTGCAGTGGGATGATTTCTCATAGGTTTTGGGATTGAATCCTTTTCAGAAAATATTCCTAGTGTCTATTTACCTGGTGCTCTGCAAGCGATGTTGGCTGGTGACGATGGCCTGCCACGCGAACATTTGTCTCATAAGCTGGAAGCGAGCCTCCTCCAGAGACGGGAACAAGTACATTTGCTGGTTCGTGATTCGCACCTCGTGGATAACGCGGGCAATCTGTCCAGATATTTATATAATGAGTTCGCATGAAAAGCATATTAGGGCGCAGAAAAATATACTGCTTTGCTGAAAGACATTGAAAAGCTCGACAATAATTGAGGTAAAATAAAGCCATTTTTTTAATTGTACTGATTGCTTTAATATTTCAATCAAATACTCTAATTTTATTTTAGTTGTGTACCATGTACCTAATTTAAAAAATTTAAGCAACTTCGTATATATTTCAATAGAGGAATCACTTGCCTGTGGTTCACCACCCGGTTTGTGAGTGGGTTCCGTGGGTGAGTCTGTGTCCATGGACAAGTCCAGTTCGTTAGCCTTGCCGAGGAGAGCTGCTGTCCATGCTTCAATACCGGCTTGGAGGCGAGCTGCAAGACTTTTTTCGACCTAAAAAGGACATTTAAGATTCATAATATATCGAAAAAATTGTGAGCCGTTGCTGGACACCTGACAGATATGAAACATCGAAATTATTTTAAGAATTTTCTCAGGACAATAATGACAACTTATTTTATACACCACATAATACAATACAATAACACACTATTACTTATTGGCTACTTATAGTGTATATATTCTGTCATATAGTAGGGATAGCGTGGCGATGGGTCGCCACGGTCTGTATCGCCACGCCAACAATGAGGTTTATCCTCGCCAATGGATGTTTCACATAAAAATTGACACTTAGTATAGTCATTGTCAATAGCAGTACTCACCTCTTCATCCAGACGCTGGACCCACAGGTGCAGGTTGCTGTATTGTCGTAGTGACAGGTCATCTATGGCCCTTTGCAGACGGCTCAATATATCAGCAAGACTCTGAGCCGAGTACGGACACGTCTCTAGAGAACGAGCGTCCACAGAGATCTGCTCTTCAACCGCCAGTAGATCCTCGACCTGACCATTGCAAAAAGAAATAAAAATCCATGCTAATACATATCTTAGTTAGCCAAGACAAAATTATTATATCAAGTGTTCATTAACTAGATCGTATTCGGTGGCTTCTGAATCCTGGATTCACTCACGGGTATGAACCCTGGTTCAAACCAATGACTTTTCCGAAATCTATTCGTAAGTTTTTATTTATTTATATGGTGTCCTATATCGTTTGTTTTCGGCGCGTAGACTGTACTGTCATGATGTCGCTGTCGAATACATACATACATAACGTCACTCCCTTGTGGGGTAGACAGAGAGAAAGGAGCGCCATAAGAATTAGAATTAGATTCTTAAAAAATCGACTAGCTTTGCTTTTCATAACACTTGTCACACCCTACACGCGAGTCGAAGAATAATGCGATACTAACCTTCTCTTGGAACAAAAGCACCACTTCGCTGAGTTTCTGCACGTACGGGTCGAGTTTGTACGACTCCCAGACAAGCGCCATACCTTCAGACACCTGGTTTAATACGTCCCGGCGAAGACCTGCTACTAGCGGGATGATAGACGCTTTGTCGCGAATCTATTTAAACAGTACACAATAGATATAAATTATCAACAGCTGATAGGTTTAGTTACAAATATCACACACCATAAAACAAGAGGCACAATTGGTGCAAGTTAAATTACTTTATATAAAATTTTACTACTGAATTATGTATTTTAATATAAATGTATAAACTAGATTGTCGTCACCATGGGTGAGTATAAATCCCAGTTGAAGAAACCTTTGACTTTTCGGAAATTACGTAACATAAATATAATTAGAAATTGTGCCCATGTTGTATGTCAAACAGCTATAAAATGTATGGTAATAGGCCAGGTCTCCTCTTCCCTGGCATTGGATAATTCAATAGGTGTATAGAGGCATAAGGCTTCTGACAGTGGTAGAGCCAAGCAGTTCGCTGCATGAATGGGCCGGCTCGACCGGTGAAATACCACGACCTCTCAGAAGACCGACGTAAAGTGGCTCGTGCCGCGTTTCGTTCGGTGAGAGAGGTACCCGGAGACCCACCCCCCTTCCCCATCCTTTCCCATCCCCTATCCCTTAAAGGTCGGCAACGCAACAGTAACACTATATTTGTTGCTGGTGTCCATGGGCGGCGTTGGTTGCTTACCATCAGGTGACACGCATGCTCGTTTGCCCTCCTATCCCATAAAAAAAAAAAAAAAAAAAAAAAAAAAAAACTGCCATGGCCAATATCTTCGAGTAATGGCAAGAATAAAATATATTTTAGAAACTAGATATAAAACGACACACATTAAGATAACAGGGGGGCTGGGTGGGAAACCTCCACGTTGGTGCATCGTTTCTCTTGCCCTGGAAATCGCTCGCGATCTCCGGGTAAGGGAAGCGGTGTTCTGGTGCTCCCTGGACGACGGTCAAATTCGTTCCGACCCATATTTATATGGGAGGAGGGTTTTTGGCCGTTGACCGATATCCCACCGGTTGACCCATGGAGGGGTCGTGGTATGGCGGACCTGCAAGGTCCGCGGCGGTGCTTCGCCACCGCGAGTGTCGGCGATTGCCCCGCTCCCGGTACTACTCTGCTCATCAGAGCTGACTGGCTGAGCGGGGCGGTCACCCCCGACATCGGGCGCCGCTCCGGCGCGAGAGCGCTTCGCTCTTTGAGGGTCCTTCATGGACAGCGGTCCTTTTGGACGTGGTTGTGGGCGGGAGTACCCCGCGGCTCGGCGGTCCCTCTGGATGCGTTAACTCGTGTTCAGGGGGATGTTCCCTTCCCGGGGACAACGTCGAGCAACCTGTTTCGGCGTCGCGTGTCGTTGTCATGTCTAGCGGCGTGGCGCCGGGACAGGGGGCTTGCCTTAATTGGCCGGCCCGAGACAAGGAAAAGTCAATAACACCCGACAGCGAAGTCGTTAAAACCCACGGAAACTGGCGGACCTCCGTGCGTATGTACGCCCAAGCTAGTACAGGGGGCTCTGCTAGTCTTGGTAATCCTTTCCCCCATACTCGTGGGAACAACTATGGAAAATTTAAATAACAAAACTACAATTATAGAAGAGAGGAGGAGAGATTCCTCGGCGGAAACGAGGAGCCGGTCCGGGAGCGCGAACTCCGAGGACAAGGTCTCCGTGGAAACGAGGGCCTCGGCCCTCGTGGAGCAGGTGAGGGTGACGCGCGTGGTACTCTCGCGCATTGAACTGCCGCAGGAGCTGCGGCTGTCCGAGGATTCGGACAACAGCATGTCGATGGGGAGCGCCCGCTCAAGATCGAGCTCCCCCTCCACGTTGGGCCGCTTGTGGCGGAAGCGGCCTCTGGAGGGTGAGGAGGTGGCCTTGGCCAGAACCGGCGCGCGGCCCAAGCGAGGTCGAGGACGCCCGCCCACCACGGGCGAGTACGTCGGCCTCGCGAAGGCGAAGGCCGAGCTGTGCGCTCAGCGCGAGCGTGAGCTCGAGCTGCGCGCCGAAGAGGAGCTGGCGGCCGAAGTCGCCGCGAAGAAGGCGGCGTTGCGGGACCGGTCCCGGGCGGTGTCACCGGAGGACCCTGTCCAGGAGGGGGTGGCGGCGGCCACGTGCGGCACGGAGAAGCTTGTGGGGGTGGTCGACTCAGCCTTAGAGCTGATCGGCTCGCTTGCCCGCAAGCAAACCCGGATGAAGTGCCAGCACGTGGCCGACATCAGGAAAGCGGTGGCGACGGTGGCTGAGGCCGTCCGCGGGATCGCCGCCAGGAAGGAGACCGAGGAGGTCGCCCAGCTTCGGGCTGAAATCCTCGCCCTCAGGGCCGAGGTCGAGGCCCAGAGGCGAGTGGCGGCCTCCGTCCCCGCCCCGGCACCCGAGACGATGACCAGGGAGGAAATCTTCCTCCTGGTCGACGCTAGGATGTCGGGGATCCAGGACCGGCTCCTGCCGGAGAGGCGGCTCGGGCCGCCGATAACAGCGTTCGCGCGCAGGACGCCGGGGCGCGGTGCCCCGGCTCCGGTGGTCGGGGCTTCTGCCGCCCCGCCGGCGGTGGCCTCCCCGGCGCGCGGCGGCCCTGCGCCGACGACCGCGACCTCCTCCGCCCCCGCCGCAACATCCAATTCGGGGGCGAAGGGTCAAAAGAGGGGTGGCAGGAGGAGCCTAGCGACCCGCGAGGCCGAGGCGGCCCGCGGAGCCGCTCCTCCGGCCCCGACTCGTCCCGCCGTCCGACCTGCTCCGCCACCGCCGCCTCTCAAAGAGGCGTGGAACGTGGTGGCGCGGGGGGGCCGGGCGCCGAGGCCTGCTTCTCCGGCGTCTCGGGCGCCGAGGCCAGCCGCTCCGGCGTCCCGGGCGCCGGCTGCTCCAGCGGCCCAACCGAAGCGGAAGAGGAAGCGCGGCCGCCGTCTGCGGGTTCCGGCGTCGGCGGCGGTAGCGATCACGCTGCCGCAGGGCTCGACGTCAACCTACGCGGACGTGCTGTCCAGGGCTGAGCGGGGAATAGACCTCGCGGCCCTGGAAATTAGCGGGCTGCGCTTCCGCACGGCCCGCACTGGGGGCCGGCTGCTGGAGGTGTCCGGCGCCGACAGGGTGAAGAAGGCCGACGAGCTTGCCTCAAAACTGCGCGAGCTCGTCGGCGAGGTGGCCCGCGTCTCCAGGCCGGAGCGATGCGCAGAGATGCGCATTTCCGGCCTGAGCGACGCGGTCACTAAGGAAATGGTGGCCGCGCGAGTGGCCGAGGTGGGAGGATGCCCCCCCGAGTCGATAAAGGTGGGCGTAATCAATCGCCCACCTGGCCGCCCGGGGACCGTGTGGGTTAAATGCCCGGTCCTGGCGGCCAAAAAGATTACGGGGGACGGCCACCTCACAATCGGCTGGTCGAAGGCCAGGGCCGCGCTCCTCGACGCGCGGCCCCAGCGGTGTTACCGCTGCCTGGTGCCGGGGCACCTGGGGGTGCAGTGCAGCTGCGAGACGGACCGCAGCGCACTGTGCTTCCGGTGCGGCCAGCCGGGCCACAAAGCGGCCACCTGCGTCGCCGACCCCAAGTGCGCAATCTGCGCGACCGAGGGCGGCGACGCTGGCCATCGCCTCGGGCACAAAAAGTGCCCGGCGATGGCCAACACAAAGAAGAAGAGGACGGGCGGGGGTAATCGCGACACCCCCGCCGCGTCCGCGACGGCTCCAAGAGCCGCAGAGGAGGCGATGGACACCGCCACCAATTAAATGGCTCACAGGGTCTCCATCCTGCAGGCGAACGTCAACCACTGCGCGGCCGCACAGGATCTACTTCTCCAGACGGCTGCGCGGTGGCAAATCGACGTCGCCATAGTCGCCGAGCCGTACCGCGTCCAAGCCCGCGACGACTGGGCGGGCGCCGACGACGGTTCGGTGGCTATCGTCGCCTGGCAGCGCGGCGCTTCGCTGTGCCTCCCCTTCCGCAGGGTGCGGAGGGGGCGCGGATGCGTCCTCGTGCTGCTGGGCGACGTTGCAGTGATCGGGGTGTACTTCTCTCCGAACAGGACCCTCGCCGACTTCGAGCGTCTGCTGGTCGAGGTCGGCGACCTGGTCCAGGAAGTGCACCCCACCCCTGTGGTGGTCGCCGGAGACTTCAACGCCAAATCCCGTTCGTGGGGATCTCCGGCGACCAGCGCCAGGGGTGAGACCCTGGAGGAGTGGGCGGTGTCCACGGGAATGGTCCTCCTGAACCGGGGGGCGGTCCACACGTGCGTGCGTCAACAGGGCGGGTCGATCGTCGACATCTCGTTCGCGAGTCCCGCCCTGGCCCGCCGCGCAATCGGGTGGCGGGTTGAGGAGGGGGTGGAGACGCTGTCGGACCACTTGTACATAAGGTTCGACCTAGTCCCATCCCCTTCGGACGCCGGAGCGGGCGGTGTGGACCGTCCCCGGTCGGAGGAGGGTCCACGGTGGCGGTTGTCCACCCTGGACCCGGAGCTGGCCACGGAGGCTGCCATCGTGGAGCGATGGGCCGCCGCTAACGCCGATAGCGGCCCGGACGTAGACGCGAGATGCGAAAGGCTCTCCGGAGCACTGTCTCGCGTCTGCGACGCGGCGATGCGACGGGCGGGTCCCTCACAACAGCGCAGGCAGGTGTACTGGTGGCGGCCCCACCTAACGGGGCTACAGGCCGAGTGTGTCTCGGCCCGCCGCCGGTGCACCAGAAGCCGAAGGAGAAGCGCCAGGGACCTGTCACGCGAGGAGGCGTTGCTCGCCGCGTACCGGGCCGCTCGCGCGGCCCTGACCTCCGCCATAAGGGCCGCCAAAGCGGAGGCCTGGCAGGGGTGGCTCGACAGCGTCGACGGGGATCCGTGGGGGCGCCCGTACAAGGTCGTGACGCAGAAGCTCCGACCCGCGGCGCCCCCGCTGACGATGTCTCTCGACCCCCCCCTGCTGGAGCGCGTGGTCAGCTCCCTATTCCCGAGCCGAGAAGAGGAATGTGTGCCGCCCAGGATGGCGGCACCGACTCCCGAAGGAGGACCGGTCGCGGGCGAGGTCGTTCCGCCCGTGTCCGAGGACGAGCTGGGGGCTGCGGTTCAGACGCTCAAGCTGAAGAACCGCGCCCCGGGTCCGGACGGTGTCCCCGGGCGGATCCTCGTCCGCGTGATGCCGGTCCTCGGGGAGGAGACGCTGTCCCTCATGTCGGAGATAGTGGCGTCCGGCACGATCCCGCGGCGGTGGAAGTCGGGGAAGCTCGTGCTTATCCCTAAGCGCGGGCGACCCCCCGACTCGCCGTCGGCCTACCGCCCCATCGTCCTGCTCGATGAGGCGTGCAAACTCTTCGAGCGCGTGCTCGCTGCGCGCCTCGTCGAGCACCTGGAGGCGGTGGGCCCCAATCTAAGCGACGGACAGTTCGGCTTTCGCCGCGGGAGGTCCACGCTGGACGCCATCTCTCGGCTGCGGGACAGCGTCGAGAGCGCTGTCTCCCGGGGGGAGGTGTTGTTGGCGGTGTCGCTCGACATCGCCAACGCCTTCAACACCATCCCCTGGGAGACAATCGCGGAGGCCCTGAGGTACCACAACGTCCCGTGGTACCTCAGGCGCGTCCTTGCGGACTACTTCGCCGACCGGGCCATCACATACCCGGTCCGGGGGCGGGTGGTCCGCAGGGAGATGGGGTGCGGTGTTCCACAGGGGTCGGTTCTAGGCCCACTCCTGTGGAACATCGGATTCGACTGGGCCCTGCGCGGCGCCAATCTTCGGGGAGTCGGCGTAATCTGCTACGCCGACGATACCCTGGTGACCGCGCGGGGCCAATCGTTCAGGGACGCGGGCGTGCTCGCCACGGCGGGCACGGCCCATGTCGTCGGCCGCATCAGGGCCCTCGGCCTGCGGGTGGCCCTTGAGAAGTCCGAGGCCCTCTTCTTCCATGGGCCTCGGACGAAGCCCCCCCCGGGGTATTCGATCACGGTGGGCGGAGCCCGCATCGCCGTCGGGGGGACCATGAAGTATCTCGGTCTCGTCCTCGACGGTCGGTGGGGGTTCAGCGGGCATTTCCGCGCGCTGGCGCCCAAACTGGTGTCATGCGCGGGAATGCTCGCACGCCTGCTCCCCAACTGTGGGGGGGCGGGGTGTGTCGGCCGCCGCCTATACGACGGTGTGGTTCGCTCCATGGCGCTCTACGGGGCGCCAATATGGGCGGCGGGGGCCCTCAGTGCCGAGAACGTGGCCCTGCTGCGACGTCCGCAGCGGGTCATGGCACAGAGGGCCTCCAGGGCGTACCACACCGTCTCCTACGAGGCGGCGTGCCTAATTGCCGGGAGCCTCCCCTGGGACCTCGAGGCCGGGGTCCTGGCGGAGGTGTACCGAAGGAGGGCCCTGATGCGGCAGACATCGTCGGAGCCCCTCGCGGAAGAGATCGTTCGCTGGAGGAGCGAATGTCGCGAGGATCTCTTCCAGCGATGGGCTCAAAGGTTGGAGGACCCCTCGGCGAGCAGACGGCTCGCCGAGGCTGTCCGACCCGTATTGCGCCAATGGGTCGAGGCGAGGCACCGGGCTCCCACGTACTGGCTCACCCAGCTTCTCACAGGTCACGGCTGTTTTCGGCAAGTACCTGTGGGAGCTGGTGGGGGTCCTGTCGGAGCCCGTGTGCCACCACTGTGCGTCCGGGGCCGTGGACACGGCCGAGCACACCCTCGCCGTGTGCGCGGGCTGGGACGCCCAACGCGCCGGGCTCGTTGGCGCAATCGGGAGGGATCTGTCGCTGCCGGCCGTGGTTGCGGCCATGGCCGGCAGCGACCAGTGTTGGGCCGCCGTCGCCTCGTACGCTAGCGAGGTGATGGCGGCCAAACGAGAAGCTCTGCGGGAGCGCGAGCGTGCCGGTGACACGCTCCCGCCCCGCCGGGCCCCGGCCCGGGGCCGCCGTCAAACCTGATGGCGGCCCTGGCCGGGACATAATCCCACGCGCGGCGCGTCGCAAGACGCGCCGTGCCTGGAAAATGGCGGACGACCCCTCCCCAATCCCGGGAGTGGGTCGTTCTACGTCGGGCCCCGATGCAAAGGGGCCCCCCCTCGCCGGGCCGCGGAGGTCATACTCACGTAGTTCCCGCGGCCCGGTAGGGTATAAGGCGGAAAAAAAAAAAAAAAAAAAAAAAAAAGATAACAGCTAAAATAACATCACTATTAGAGCTATTACAAAACTAATCAATGATTAATACTAATAAAACAATGAAACTAAGATTAATTGAATTAAAAAAAAAACTCATAATTGAGTAGTTAAATGGCAGCATAGTTAATAGGTTGCACATATATAATACATCACAAATCAAGTCTACTGGCACTGTTTCTAATATATATATCTAAAGTGACTTTTATTTACAGATTATTGTCATTAAATGGGAAAATTTAACATAAATAATTAGTACCGTAACCAAAAAAAATGTATGATATATCCAAATAGTTAACATTCGGAAGGGTAGTATTTATTACAGATACGAAGTAGCAAGCAACAGCTAGTAAGCGGTCAAGTTTGCATCTCACGTCAATTACTCTTAGATATGGTATGCAAAAAAATTGAGTCTACATATTCATTAATATGCAGGTTTTATTTTTGACAAGATAAATATGCAAGAACCTCCAATTATTTTTATGTTTATATGACACTTATTATAAATATTATTACATCATTTTTTTTGCAAATCTGAAAAGATTAAAATGCAAATAACGTTTAAAGTCCAAATACTTTTTAGTTATACACAAGTTGGTGTGGATGCAAACA
Source organism: Euproctis similis (assembly GCA_905147225.2). Taxonomy (NCBI): domain Eukaryota; kingdom Metazoa; phylum Arthropoda; class Insecta; order Lepidoptera; family Erebidae; genus Euproctis; species Euproctis similis. Next base: position 11,927,764 of record LR990119.1, read on the forward strand.
CTACCTGGTACCTTCTGACGCAATATATCGATTACAGTGGCTGAGCGGATCAGACCGAGGAGCGAGCCAAACCACAGAATGGTCAAAGATATCTTGAGCGCTTTACATAGACATATATTACTCGCGCACAATAACTTGAGCCACGGCTAGAATGCAAACCTCCGCCCGCTACCCGTATAACTTCCCCTCAAGCTTCCGTTTTGTACTGTAGGCAACGCCATTTCTTTACCATCTTAATCTCGTACTGACTTACTTTAAAATATTAAAGACTCAGTGCGCACACTCGTAATAGCTTAATTAATTTGTATAACACATACAAGGCGGCGTTGTTGCGAGTACAAGAATCGGTATGTTAAAATAATAGCAGAGACGAAGAGGGTGGAAGCTTGTGATGTCACCGCCCCGAGGTTTCAAGTTATCGCGCCCGCGTAATATCATTACATAGTATAAAACTTTCCGCTGTCTGTCCCCTTATATGCGCATATCTTTAAAACTACGCAACGGATTTTGATGCGGTTTTTTTAATAGTTAGAGGGTGTCAACGGGGTGGTTTTGATCTATAATTTATGTATAGTGTAGTAAAAAAAGTGATAATTATCAAGTTTAGATCTTTAATCGCAAACGCTGCCTGAACCCTAAGTGATAAATCAAAACAACGTACTACATTATTATACACCTTTAAAAGGTCTACAAAAAAGTCCGCGAGGGCATATGTCTATCTCTTAGAGATAACCCGCAATGATCATTTTTATTTTTTTACTTTTTACGAGAAATAATGGCCTATTTACGAAGCGATTTTAAACATTACAGTATTGATTTTCATCCAATTAAGTGCCTTAAATAGATTGTGCATGTAATACAGATGATCTTGGCCCTTTACAGCATGCAATTTAAACAAATATTTTCAAAGATATGGCAGTATTAACATAGCGGGACAGCAGATAATACTTTTGATGCGGAACAACGTTCGCCGGGTCAGCTAGTTATTTATATATAAGATAAAACATAGTGTGGTGCTAATACTTATGACATACACATGCAACCTTTATGTTAGAACTACCTTCGTATGATTCCTATTATTTAGCTGCACAAATGAAAAACGTACAAGTGTTAGTGTCACAGAAACACGTACAGCAAACATTGTCTGCGTAGTTTTGTTTTTTTTATTCACTTAAAAAACTTTGTGTTTGTGCTATTTTGTGTGTGTAAAAAAAATCTAGCGATTGAATTGTGATACTTGTGTAATATTGTTGGATAAAATGTTACCTTCTCCAAAGTACGTTCGTAAGTGCGTACGCTCTCGATGAGAGATATAGCGAAGGGATATAACTGATTGGCTTGATGCGCCTTGTTCACTATGGCCAATGGTACTCTGAAAGGAAAGTGTTAGCGTAATGATATTGCCTATTTAGTTATATGGAGTATTTACGAAGCGATTTTAAACATTACAGTATTAATTTTCATCCAATTAAGTGTCTTAAATAGATTGTGCATGTAATATAGATGATCTTGGCCCTTTACAGCATGCAATTTAAACAAATATTTTCGAAGATATTGCAGTGTTAACATAGCGGGACAGCAAATAATACTTTTGATGCGGACAAAGTTCGCCGGGTGAGCTAGTACTAATAATAAAAACATCAATGGTCATAACAGACGTATTCGTACTTCAGTGACGATCGATCCGGCAGATATTGGCAGTATTATCTAATAACTACCTAATCTGACGAAATAAAAATAAAAATGCCTAATTTGCTGACCGTATCCCTAAATAGGCAGACAATATCACATACAAATATTTTTGTAAAGTACATTAATAATTTAAATATAATAAGCGCATTTAAACTAACCAACAAGTTCTTGCTTCATAAATATGCACAGATTAACTGTTTTTCATACCTGAAACCAAGATTTTTCAAGTTGCGCACTTCCTTGTACAACATGATGATTTCTGGTAAGAAGTTCACTTTTAATTTCAATATGGTGCTAGTTTTGCTGGAACGAGCTCGTACAGAGTCTATGGCGAAAATACGACCCGACACACCCAAGTTACGTTGTTGAACCTAAAAAAGAAATATAGATTTAATAATACCATGCACTATTATGATTATAAAAATATTATATGTTACTAAGTAACATAAGGCAATTACCTTGCGTGCCCAGTCATCAAATACTTCCTGCGTGTCTAACTTCAATCGGAAACTGTCACCGTCAGCTTTCAGTTTCTGACCTTCAATATGATTCTCCCATCCTTTACCTAGTACGAGAAAATATTGATACAGCTATCAAAAACAGTATAATTACATGATAAGGAAAATAATTGGTAAAGAATTAACTTACCAAGAACATCTTCGACTCTCTTCAAATAAGCAGTCAGCTGGTGGTCAATCTGTTTGGCCCATATAATGGAACCAGCCACTGGGGGCAGATCGCGCACCGATGACAAGCGACTGCACTTCGATTGAGGATATTGTACCTGTTCAGCATCAAGGACATAAATAATTAAACTGGTATACAAAGGAATGTATAAAAACAAACCCTAACAAGTCATAGTTAAAACCATATTCAAAATGTTATGAGAGTCATCATCACAGAAATAGGTGTATTATCATTGAAACAACTTTTATGGATTATATCGCGTTTATTTAGAACTTATTTCCTACTAGCTGACCCGGCGAACTTTTTTCTGCATCACCGGTAATAAATGAGTAAAACTTGGTTCTTAAAAAGTTCAATTTGTGCTATTTATCGGCACGCGTTTTGGCGCGCAACGCAAATGCTATGTCCCGCTATGTTAATACTGTGATATCTTCGTAAATATTCGTTTAAATTACATGCTGTAAAGGGCCATATTGATCAAAGGCAATGTTTGCTGGGTCGGCTTGTATTCCATCAACAGTCAGATAACACTTCGAAAGGATTATTAGACAACCTTAACGTACGCGATAAGGTATTATATGCGATCAGATTAAATCCTTAGTCGCCCCTGACGATACCCACCGGAGAGGGAGTGGCACTGCCATACATGTGATATGGATATAAGCCACGTCTAAAGTGGTCACGTGGTTACATTACGGGTTCACACTAATGACTTTTCAGAAATTCTTTTCGGAATTTATTTGAGATAAATATTGATGACTGAAATCACTGTGCCTGGTGTATGGCAATAGGTTCCGCCACTTACATTTGAGCCGCTGCCTACACTGTCGGACGAGACAAAAGCGTGAAGTTATGAAGAATATTATCAACACTACCTTGAATTTTTCATGGAGCGCTTCAATATCATCCTTGACACGCTGTATGAGTTGGGTCTGGTACTCCCGTATGGCTCCGCGGATGTGGGGGCGCACGAAGAGAGCATTGAACCGCGAGAAGATGCGGAACATCTCGTTGGCGTTCTTGGCTGTGCCGAGCTGGTCACGCAGATGGGCCGTGATGCGGGTCTCCACGCGATCTGTTATATTTCCGCTACTATTATATCACTGACCAATTTTTCGGGTTAGGGGGACTAACGAGCAAGCGTATAACCTGATGCAACTAACGCTGTCCCACACATATAGGGTAGCAATCGCGTTGCCGACATTTGAAATGGGCAAGGGTGATGAAAATAGTCGCACTTTTTTGCGATAGGCGAAGGCAAGCGGATAACCTGATGTTAAGCAAATAACGCCGCTCATCGACGTCTGTAATACAAATAGTGTCACAGTTCCGTTGCCGATGTTTAAGATAAGATAGAAAGGAGGTAGGGAGTGGGTGAAGCAAGAGGGATGGACATCCGGATACCGAACGAAACGCGGCATGAGCCACTTTACATCGATAATCTGAGAAATAGGGTCAGATATAAACCAGTTTAATTTGAAAAATTAAAATATAAATGACTGAATTCGTCAGCCGGACGGTTCAGTAAGGCTTAGATGGTGGGCTGGTTTGATTTCCACCCGAGCTATAGTTTTAAGCTATCACAATTTAAACAATTCAGAATATTGTTATGCTAGTACTGACCAATCCTGTCTTCATAGCGACGGACAGCTGCCTCCCAAGCGTCGCAACCTTCCCGAGAGATATCTAAGCAGTCTACTTCCTTCACATTCTCATATGCGAGGTTAACCTGTAACGATCAATTTAATTTTAAAATACTCGGTGATCTGGTGATGGTGGGTGATGGATCACTCACCACTAAAACAAGAGGTCGCGGATTCGAATCCTGGCTCACACCAATGATTTTTCGAAAGTTATGTGTGATAAATCGATATTTATCACACATATCGATGACTGAAAACTTCGTGTCCGTTATGGCAATAGATTCGCCACCTATTCCATTTGGAACGTAAACATAACAGCGAGTCGAGGCTTAACAGCCACTGTCGTCGGGTAAAAAAAGGCGTAAATTTATGTATGTTTGGTTATTTTAATTCTTACTGAAATTAAATGAACATTAATAACAGTTAAAATAAGTTTTTAGGTGCATTGGTTCTGAATCTTTGAAAAACTAAATATCTTAATATTTTTTCTACGACGAAAATCTACCTCTGCGATAGCATTTGCATCAGCAGCGTCCATGGGTAAAGAAAGTGGTTGGGCGTTCTCCCCTCCAGCGCCAGCATCAGCTGCTACAGGGGCGCGTGGACGAAGCACCTATAAAATATTGTAAGCAGAATAAATTTATAAATTTACCTGCGGAGCCGACAGATGTTTTCTTTCATGATATATCAAACTATTACGATATTTATAAAACTAACATCAGTTTTTCTAAAAAACGAATCAACAATGTATGTTTAATTTTATTCTAAATGGCTAGACATTCGCAAATAAGCCTGACAGTTTCCTTGCAGTATAGATGAATAGCCCAAATACCGACTGCAGCCCAATCTGCCGGGCTTATTTGTGAATATAAGCCATACTCAAAACCATTTGTATAAATACAAAAAATCATTAAAATCGATGTATCAAACGCACAATGGCATCGCATTTATTGTTGAATAATTGTTTGTACCCACAATTTAATTCGCGTGGAATTAAAACTAAAAATATATATTATTTTTATTAAAACTAGCCTACATTACTCCTAATGACATCAGCTATCTACCAGTGAGTCTTAAATCGGTAAAGCCGTTTCAGACATAAGCAAGAATTAACAGACAAAGAAAAACATTTGAAACAAAGTCTTCTAGTCTGGTAATGTATCTAGAAATAAAGAAACATTACCCTAAGCATGACGGTACGCAGTTGTTCATGGTGTCTTCTGAATCGTCGCATATGCTCCATGCGGGCTTGCAGACGCTTGTGCGATGGAGACACACGCCACACCATTTTCAGATGTTCATCACGCTTCTTCTTAACTATATCCCTATAAAAAATATCCATTATAAGTATTAAATACACACCATTACGAAAGTACGTAAGTTTACGAAAGTATAAATTACATATTATACCATAAAAAAGTGTGTGATCGTAAAAATCATGGCTTTTTCTACCCGGTAAGTGTGGGTAGCTAGCCTCGACACATCGAATCGTTATGTTACATCCCAAATGGAATAGGTGGCGAACCTACTGCCATACACCAGGTACACATTTGTCAATCATCGTCATTTTTATCACACATAACTTCCGAAAATAATTGATGGGAGTCCGGAACCGAACGATAATTTTTTTTTATTAGTTTTAGAGAAATTCCAGAAAGAATCCCCAAAATATTAACAGAATATGTGATACTGTATTTATCATGTTACATTCCGAGGTTTTCATATTAAATTAAAAAACTTGATAAGAAATATAATTTATGATTTTTTTTTAAATTCGTCATCTATTCTAACTAGTACGCGTGGTGGAGAATAACGCCAAAGGACACTTGAAAAAGATGCTCATTTTGAGCTTTTATCTTTTCGTGGAATTCTGGGCACGAAAGGAATATATTGATAAAGATAGGAACTCATATAACACTTACCGCAATAGTCCCTGTAACTTCTCATACTCATCGTCCCAACAGGAGAACACTTCGAAACACTGGGTCATCACACGTTCGAAATCTTCAAAGGGAATATGCATCAGGCGGCGAGTACCAAGAACCTATATATATAGAATTATTATAAAATAACTTTTATATGTAAATGTACTCAAATCAGAATCATTCAGAAAACAAAATGTCACTATTGTCCCAGTGGAATGCATCATCGGGATATATAGTAGTAAGATTAATACTGTTTACAAATAAAGATCTGACTAAAGTTTTTATTAAATAAAACAAAATAGCTTATATTTTAAAACAGTCAGTTTTCTATGTATATGCAGATTCTCAATTAATTCTGTTCAAAGGTTGGCCGATAACTCAGCCACTAACATCCAATTGAACCTCTTCACAAACTTACAACACTAGCTATATAGATAAGTTGCAATTAATTCATCATGACAGTTTTTATAGATATACCTTCAGGAGTTGTTGGCCTAAATCTCTCGATATGGCCTCAACAAGTCTTAGTCCACGTTGAATTGGATACTTTGTTGATCTGATCTTACGAAGATGGGAGAATATTTGCTGTACAGCCAGTCTGTGGGCAAAGTTGTCATAAAAATATACATACATACATACATACATAACTTCACGCCAAATCCCTTGCGGGGTAGGCAGAGAGAACAGAGCGCCATAGGGCACGATTCTTACACACCTCACTCGCTTCGTTGACTTTCATAACTCTTTTCATGCACGCGCGTCGGTTTTTGAGGCTCTTAACATCACATTCACCTGTTCCAGCACTACATCATCAACCATTATCCTTGCATCTGTTCTGGATTCCTCCCTTTCAAACACCATGACTTTCGTTTTCGTCGCATTCAACTGCAAGCCTTTAATCATGCAATCATCTTTCATAGTATTTAATTAATTTAATTATATTGAGATGATAATATATTAAAACATATACATAACTTCACGCCTTTTGTTACCCGAAGGTGTAGGCAGCGGCTGTTAAGCCTCGTCTAGCCGTTATGTTTGCGTCCCAAATGGAATAGGTGGCGAACCTATTGCCATACCGGGCACAAAGTTTTCAGTCATCGATATTAATCACACATAACTTCCGAAAAACAATTTCGTAAAGTCATTAGTGTGAGCCAGTGTCAGTAATCGAACCCGGACCTCTGGATCAGAAGCCGTGTGCTCGACCACTGGGCCACCGAGACTATAAATATATTACTTTTACAAATTTTTTTTATATCATTTCAATTATGCTTCTATCTGCTGATAGCATAATGACAATCTATAAAGTAAGGCCTTCCTTACTAACTAACTAGCTAACAGAAAGATAGATTGATATGTTTAGTATATTAGATCCTCTTATATTATTAGTAATAAAGATTAAAAAAAATAGGTACCTGATCCTTTCCAATTCAGTGGCACTTAGCAAATCATTGATTGGAAAATCTTTCATCAGTGGATTGTAGTCCGATACAGTAGCCAGAGCTTGTTTCAGACCAGTGTCTGTGTCGAAAGATACTGTTGCATGAAATCGTTTGCCATACTTCAGTATTTCCAGAGTTAGGGCCACCTACAAATTATTTAATAACTTGTATAAATTTTATGTATATTAAAAAAAAATTACAAGTTATATTAATATACTAAGATAAAAAAAAAGAAATTTATTTATTTTAAAATATAATGCATTTTTGAAACATAATAGCACTAAGATATAGATAATGCAATAACCTCAACACTTTCTCTCTTCTCCTGGATGCGATGGAGTGCTCTCTCTAGATTGAGCCAGAATGATATTTCTTGAAGGGCAGTACCATTTGAAGGATCGCGATCCAACTTAGTTACCTAGATAAGGAAAAAAAATCCAAGTAATTAGTGCATGCATTCCAGAAATGCTCTGAAAGAAATAATTGTGAGTTATAACACAATATTTTAATTGCAATGTTTAAAATAAAAGACTTGTATTTAAAAACACATTCAAGATAACACAATAAAATATTAAACAGCAAAATTAAAAAGATTTATATATTTATTGAAGGTTTAAATTGCGACAAAAATACTTTTATTTAATCAAACCTTTTGTATTTCTTTGATCCAGCGGTTGACACCATTTTGCAGTTGGTTCAAAAATGTTGAGTCTTCCACTTTGTCACCGAAATCTGCAACTCGTGGCTTGCGACCTTCATCGGCAGCCCTAGAGCCATACACAAAGAAGAGTTTTATATTTGAGTTACTGTCATAAAGTTTTAAACATAATATAACATAACTTCACTTCCCTTTCTAGCTGAAGGTGTAAGATTTAGCACATAATATCAGGTCTAGGTCCCTAGGTACTAGGTCAGACTATGATGCTACATGAGTAATTCAGTTTAATATTTTACCTTTTAATAACAGCTGCCACTATTGGATGTACTGGAAGGGTGATTTCAGGTATGTCAATATTTTGTTGTAGATGAAGTAAGCCCATCTCCAACTCTGCTATTTTCTTCTCCACAGATGGCGCCATCTTATCCCCATCCCTGTAATTTATTGATGAATTATAACTTAGAGCTGATCTATGATTTGTAATCATTTTAAATATTTAAGTTTTCATTAAATGTAAAACTATAAAAAATTAAAGCAGATTTTAAGTAAAAAAAAATCCAATAAGAATCTGATTGCAACAAAAATTAAAAACAAAATTTATGTAAATATTGGAATTTTTTAATATTAACTTGATAATTTTTAATAAAAGGATAATTCATTCACCTGTCTGCCCTTCCACTTTCTTTAACATAGCTCTTAAAGAATGGTGCCATAGTTTTGCTGATGAAAGCATGAAGAGTCTCATATGGAGAGCCATCTGACAAGTTGATTAGCCGCAGTTGACTGTGGATGGATTTATCAGCTTCAATGACTGCACCACGTTTGATGCATACTAAAGCTGCCACTCGAGGAGAAGTGAAGTGGACCTTAATGAAAAAGAAATTACCTTTGTAAACAACAATATAAGCACATATGTATATTTAGTGGAATCTGTGTAACTGTTGAGATTGGTTCTGAAATACAGTACCCTGATAAATGAATATACAACTCTCACATAAAGCTTTTTTTTACAATTTAATGAAAATAAAAAATAATTAAAACTCACCTCGGTGCTGATTTGATAAGTAACAGCTTCTTTTTCCTCTTCTCCTTCTGTTGGTTGTTCATTGTCATCTTCTAAATTTAAATTATGAAATTAAAGTATCATAATAACATTAAATAATAGTAGTGGTGACATTAATATTAAATTAAACAGATAATTTGCTTGTTGTTATTTACTTTGATAGAAATCCTTAAATATTCAGACTTACAGTTAATAAAAATTAACCAACTGTATAGTTATGAAGGACTGCATGTATATTCATTAAATGTTTTTAATACCATTACATATTTTTTTTGGCAGTATGGAAAATATCTGGTTGCAGATTTTTTTTAAAATTAATTATAATTTTTTTACTACTGTGATGAGTGAGTCAGTAATTGGGTGCTGAAAACGATGACATAACCAAAATCTCGACGTTGTGCATTAGTGCATGTAAAGTTGAAGATTATAACGGCAGGCATACTTTCTACAAAGCGAAAATGGGCGCACCCTTCAATTACCTTTAGAAGAAAATCGTTGAACATACAAAGAGGACACTTGGGGGTCAGCGATGAATTTTCTAATACAATCTTGATTTACTTTATCTTCGAGTGCTGTGTTCAGAGCCGGTGGAACGATATCATCTTCAGGTAAAAGTACCGTTGCGGCCCTGCGTAAGTAATTTGCGAAGTCTTGAAATTCACAAACGACGAGGTTCTGTACCTCAGCTGCATTTTCACTACCATCTAAAGAATCTCCCATGATGTTATATGGGAGTTTCCAATAAAAAGTTAATTAATTACTCAGTTTAAATAAAATAAATAGCCGCAGCACAGCGACACTGCGAAAAAGTAGATGGAATCTGTCAGTTTGACAATCACTCGAGGAAGTAGATGACGCATTGTATAATGTGGCTAGATTAAAAAATATATTAAAGGTAATACCATGGTTAAATTTGATACCTAGATATCAATGTGTGTACGTTCTTCGCATTACAAAGTATGGCTTCATCAGACATGTTTTGTACGATGTCCTTGAAAGTATTATATTTGAGTATATTTGATATAATACTAGCTTACCCAGCAAACGTTGTCTTGCCAAAAAAATAAAGTTATTTTAAAAAATAGGGGTTGATCGTAGAGTAGTGAACATTTAGGTTTGTATGCTGTATTACTATGCTGTTTAAAAAGTTATCTATAAATAAAAAAAATAGGGGTGGACTACTCTTAATATTTATGGAGATGAAAAACAGATGCGGTTATATTCTCAGACCTACCCGATATGCACACAAAGGAGCATGCACATTTCATGAGGATCGGTCAAGCCGTTTTGAAGGAGTACCTACAGCAGTTTGCTGCGTGAATGGGCCGGCTCGATCGGTGTAATACCACGACCTCTCAGAAGATCGCCGTATGGTCGCTCATGCCGCGTTTCGTTGTTAAAAACAACCGTATTGTCGATCACTGAGAATGTCGTTATGCTCCAGGTATGCCATCAGGTGCTGGATCAATATGCGCTCTATAATTTTGCAAAGTATGGAGGTAATTTGATATTAGGATTCGTCACTCTTTTCATCACGACTCCTCCGTCCGCTCAATTTTCGTACAAAACGATCCAAAGTTTTGGCTTCAAGTATTATCTAATATATAAAATTCTCTTGTCACAGTTTTCGTTCCCATACTCCTCCCAAACGGCTTGACCGATTCTCATTAAATTTTGTATGCATATCGGGTAAGTCTGAGAATAGGACAACATCTATTTTTCATCCCCCTAAATCACAAGGGTCAACCCCTCAATATTTTTTTTTAATTTTTATGATATATTTCTGTTTCTTATTTTTTTATAAAACGGGATACAAGAATACATACAGCCCTAAATTTTCAACCCCCTACGATCAACCCCTATTTCTTAAATTTTATTTTTCGGCAAGACAACGTTTTGCCGGGTCAGCTAGTTATAGATATATATATATATATACTACTGGAAAAAATTAAGGGATCAAAAAAAAATTCCGTATTTTTCGGTAGTTTTCAACAGGCCGTAACTTTGAGAGAAATGGTCGTACAGGAAATAAAAAAAAAGGAAATTGTAGCTCCAAGTGTCTAGTTTTTGGATTAGAACTTCAAAATTTTGTAGCCTCCGCGGTTTCTGAGTAATCGTAGAAAAACCAGCAGCAAAAAAATTCTCAAAATTTTTTTAGTTTTTTTTTTGGTCTACGGGCGTGGAAAAAATTTTTTTAGCTTAACCACCATAAGGATCGGATACTTTGTTCAGTTAGATTTAATTTCTTTTTTTAAACACCCTGATACGTCCACTCTTCGCTGAGATATCGGTCTTCAAATGGAAAAGGATCTTTTTGTCTTTGATTATCGATATCTCAGCAACCAATGATCGCACAGAAAGTTAGAGTTAAATGCTCTTAACAGCTGTCCATTGTTTTTTCGAAAAAAAAATTTTTTCGTTCTGTCACATGAATTTGAAAATGCAACAAAAAAAGGGCTTTAGGTGGTTTTTTTGGAAAATCAAGCGCTGGATGAAAATATTGAGGAAACCGCTAATGTTAAGTGTGCCTTCAGCCAAGTTCAATATGTCCACAAAAACCCTACAAAGAATCAAATTAATCCAGCCAGCCGTTTTTTTTGTTTCACTTGATCGAATTTTTAAAAAATTAAAGGATCACGTTTTTTGCTCTGACAAGCTCATAATTTTTAAAAATGAGAAAAAACAATTGTTTTTTTGAGCAACTAAAAAAATTTTGAGAATTTTTATGCTGCTGGTTTTTCTACGATTACTCAGAAACCGCGGAGGCTACAAAATTTTGAAGTTCTAATCCAAAAACTAGACAGTTGGAACTACAATTTCCTTTTTTTTATTTCCTGTACGACCATTTCTCTCAAAGTTACGGCCTGTTGAAAACTACCGAAAAATTTGGAATTTTTTTTGATCCCTTAATTTTTTCCAGTAGTGTGTATATATATATATATATATATAATATTATTATAGACCTAAACAATTCTACATTTTTTGTCCACTTATGTCTGTTAATTGGAGCTAAGTCTCGGCGAACCAGTGGTCGAACTCCCGGCTTCTCATTCAGAGGTCCGATTTCGGGCTTACACTAATGATTTCTCGGAATTCTTTTCGGAAGTTAAGTGTGGTAAAAATCGAGGGATAACAACTATTCCATGTATTATTAGAGTGGCCACAACCGACGAGAATGTATGAAAGCGCTAATGAGAGTTTAGGAAGCAAGATAAAATATATAATAATATGTCAGGATCGCAGCAAACGGAAAGGATTAGTCTCTGCCTACCCCCATGGTAAAAAGGCGTGATTGTATATACATATGTACAACTATTCTATGTGGAACGTAACAATTCGGCAAGTCGAGGCTTATCAGCCGTTTGTTTGAGTTTTAAGTATGACGTTTCATGTAATATTTGGAAATAGATATCTAGAATAGAAAATGGCTAGCCCAATTTTAACCATCGTTTAAAGGAAAGATAGCTAATGTTATAAAATTAACATAAACTTTTATATTAGTTTTTTTAACCGACTTCGTAAAAAGGAGGAGGTTCTCAATTGTTTCAATGTACGTATAATATATTTTTTAAAGTATGTTCACCGATATTTTCGTCAATTATGGACGGATTTTTTTTTCGTTGTATAGTGTTTACCTCCGAGATTGTGCCATTATCACCAGGTCACGATCTGAAGATGGAAACCAGGAGAAATCGAAGGCATCCACCGAAAATTGTATGCGAGTATTGTGTTTTTGTTAGGTAATAGGTCTTAGGGATATCCGTTATGGTGTCATCATCTGATGTTGCTGTGCTGATGAAGACGCCACAGAACTCCTCAACGATTAGAAGTTTGTAGACAACACTGCAATTAGGCGATAGAAACTACTTGGTAGTATGTAGGGCTAACGTGTTCCTTGTGAGGTATGCTTGAATCAACGTCTGATACTGCTGTGCTGATGATGAAGCCACAGAAGTATTAAACAGTTAGGACACAATTCTGTAAAAATGTTTTTTTTTCTGCAATAGTTTCCAGGCTACGATTGGCCTTCATTCGGGCTGCAGTGTTATTGGGTCTACCCATGATAATTACAAAAATATAAATACTTAGCAAGTATTATCATACTATTTTAACTAAGTACTTATTAATAACAATTATAGCTGTGAGTAAGTGAATGAACTAACGTCTATTGAAGTTCAAAACTCATTAAAGTCGGTGCCAGCCTAGGTAACGTAGGTAATATTTTAACAGTTAAAGATGACTTTATCAAAGTATTAAGTTTTGGAAATTGTATTAAGTATACAAATTAGTAAGTTACATTATTTATCGCGTTTTAGTTATAGAAGTACTGTTTTCATGTACTTAAAGATTTTGTGGTTTAGGTTTCTAGAAGTCGGTTTAACTTTTTTTATTAAAAGTATATTTTTTCAGGTATCAAAATCCACGCAGGTATAATATAATAAATTTGTTAAAGATATGATGACCTTCCTTGTCTGCTATCTCCGTCCACTCTTCAACTCCACATCTGCCCAGATACTATTAAAGAACCCAAATTCCCAACCTTCCTTAAATAGCCGTAATAACAAAGTTGTGTGCCATTTTCCGTTGTCCACTACAACTAACATCACACCCAAAGGAGTTGAACATTCAAAATTAGTCTCAGATGATATCGCTGTATGAGAGTGACCTGACCCCTGGTCCGGTGTCGCGAGACCAACAGGACAATGTCAACTTATTAACAGAGAGATTAACAAAGTTTAATTTAAGCCCTTAAACACATTTGAACAAGTTTTTATTTACATGTTTAATGTTTGTATAAGTTTTATGTTTACTATTTACACCCCTGATATCCCGAGGGTGTTGACAGCGGAAACTATGTCTCGACACCGTGAATTGGTTATTCGGTATCACGTGGAGTACTATTGCCAAGCGTAAAACATTATGATGTTATCGCTTGGATACGATATTATTTTATTATTATGACAATTAATTTAACATATATGTCTGCTTGGTGGAGTGGAGGTCGAATTGAAGAAGTCGTGAGGTTGAATTCTGCCTCATAACAATGCCATTTTGAAATTATTTTTGGAAATTCTGTGATAAAATTTATCTATTTACTTATTTATTATATTTAATATAGACGACTAAAAAATTTGTGCCCGGTATGACAATAGATTCGCCACCGAGTCGAGGCTTAACAGCCACTGCCTACACCTTCGGGTAGAAAAGTAGTGCAGTAGTAGGTGAAGGTATGATAAGTTAAAAGATGACTATGAAAAAATAAAAACGACTTTAGAGGCGTAACAGCCGCTGCTACCTTTGGGTGGAAAGTGAATAATAAAGTTACAATATAATATATATATATATATAAATTTTGCAGAGCCCATTACTCAGCATCCTTCTGAACCAGAGGTTTCGGTTACGGGTAGTACAAAACTGACTTTGAAGAAATCTTTTGTACCTAAATATCGCTAACTGACAAACCTTTGCTCGATGTATTGTAATGGATTAGGCCACTAAATGTGTAATAAAATGTTTCATGTCGTGTGTTCTGTAATTAGGGGCGAGGTGATTCCAAAATTTCCAAAGTATAAGTTTGATATTATATTATTATTTACCACTACCCAAACATTAACAATACAACGGCAACCTTTGCATAAACCATATAAACGTTATACGAAATCGAAATCTAAATTCAGTGAGAACGGACTAGTGTGACCTACTACAATAACGAGTATCTGTGCTGCCATCTGGTAAAGTTGTCAGCATACATTTGCAATGTCTTGTTAGTAACAATATCTTGTTAGATCTGGTGTCGTAAAACCGACAAATAAGGTTTTATCGTACGAGATAGTCCACATCGCTCATCTGTCACGTACTGCATACAAAAACCTACACTTAATTTCAGCAATTTTATTCTTTTATCTACTCTTTGCCAGCGACTTTGCCCACGTGCAATTTCTCTCTATTAACATGGCCTACTAATATCTGATTGTAATGTATCAATAGAGCTGTTAACTCTATTTTTTTTTTCTTTATTCTTTATGGGATAGGAGGGCAAACGAGCAAGCGTGTCACCTGATGGTAAGCAACCTGCGCCGCCCATGGACACCAGCAACACTTATAGTGTTACTGCTGCGTTGCCAACCTTTAAGGGAGTGGGATAGGAACGGATGGGGAAGGGGGGTGGGCCTCCGGGTACCTCTCTCACCGAACGAAACGCGGCATGAGCCACTTTACGTCGATCTTCTAAGAGGTCGTGGTATTTCACCAGTCCAGCCGGCCCATTCATGCAGCGAACTGCTTGGCTCTATCACTGTTCACTGTTCACTTTTCAGTTGTAAAATAGTGTCTATATTTTAAATTTGAATTCTAGAAATATATCTATGAAAAGATATACGCTTTATTAGTTTCAAACAGTGGTAGAGCCATGCCATTCACTGCATGAATGGGACGAATCGACCGGTAAAATACCGTAACCTCGGATAAAGTGGACTCTCGCAAATGCAAATGTCCTTGGGTGGCGTTAATCGCTTAACACCATGTCGCTGGTTTGCACCATTTCCCAAAAAAACATGTTTTATTATATGCCTAGATTAGAAGTCAAGATTCTTACATAACTCGAGGTTACTAAACTTCCAACACAGAAAAATTGTTTTCTACAAAAAAACTTTGTATTTTTAAAAGTAATTTTGGTAAGTTACAAATTAAGTAACAGTAAATATTAACTATTATAGGATGTAACAATAAGTTTCCTACGCAAAGGCGCAAATTTGATAAATCGGTGATGAGTAAATCCGACATTATTTACAGTGTTGCCGTTTGTACAAAGTAGGTAACTCCGTGGTTTTATTGTTCTCGAATAACGTCTAGCCGTATCAGGGAACTTCCAAAGGAGATATATATATTCGAGACTATTCGCTAAAGAGGTTTAAAACTTTCCCAGAGCAGTGTAAAGCGTAGAAATATATATAAGTAACTTGAAGAGATTTCTTCTTGAAATACTTTGTTTCGGTGCTCATATTTCATTAAAGACGATATATTTAAGTACCTATACGCCAGCAAGAAATAGAAAGATTTATTTAAGTACAGCTTGATTCATACAGAAATGTAATGATATCATATCGATGCCGACTTAAATTAATGAAATTGATGAATTATTTTTCATTGGTCAATTATATTGACTCAAAATTATTAATTATATTCAATTTTTTGTTGAAATCTGTATATATATAATATATACATACATATAGGGTATATAATCTATATAATATATGTGTAATTCATTTCATTCAGAAACTTATAGGTAATTTCCTACAATCATAAAATCGTTCAAGAAACACTTTCAATATTTCTACATAAAGAAAATAAATTTATGTCCTTACATTTTTATCATGTCTCTCACATATAATAAATTGAATGTGAGTGAAGTAATCCCAGTGAACGGCTATTAGTCCGAGAGCTGGCACCAATTTTTGGGTAGGTATTTGAGGCAAGCTGAAAACTTGTTATAAACCTCTCCTATTATATCCCAACACGGAATAGCAGACCTGGCTGGTGAATAGCGGGGCTAAATCAACCCCTAAATTTTTAAAAATATTATTTTTTTTTCCAAAAAAATATATTTGAGGCAATACGCAATTTATATATGTTGCAGTGTAATACATAATGTATATGAAAAAAAATAAGCCAGACAATTTAATCGGGGTTTTAATATTGCCAGAAGCGCGCAAAAATATTTTGAAAAATATTATAAAAAATGTATTTGAGGCAGCTTGAAATTTTAATGGAGTGTTATTTATAACTAAAAAATAAGATTCCCAAAAAGACAGATCATTTCGGTGGGACTTTCTACCTGCCAGGTGATCAAACAAATAATGGATAGATACGAGCCTGTGGGGCTATAGACAAGCTGTAGTGTGAGAAAGAGCGCATATCGACAGCTATCTTCGTTCTTGCTAGTCGCGTTACTATTGGCTCTGACGAGGCCACGTGACTTACAATATCCATGAGGTTTCTACTCAGAATTTCGGAGTAAAAAATATACAATTTTTATAATTTGTACTAAAAAAATTTTGGATGAAAGTGATTGTATTGATTTACGGGCGTTAAGGGTACATATTTATCTCTGATTTTTTTATCATAAAAAATATTTATTTTGTCAATTTTAATCCGTTTATAAACGTAATGAATTGATTAAATATATCATATTTCCGCAAAAACATTCATTTTTTTTAAGAGAAATTTTTTTTAGAAAATTAATTTTTCAACAATTTTAGTTACAAAAATTTTTGTATAGGATCAATATTTTTGTCGCGGCATTAAAAAGTAAACATTTTTTTCTCTGGCAGTATTTTAAGTCAAAATTTATACGGAAATTAAATATTTTTTCATCTTAAAATTAATAGAGATAATGTATTACAACATCTAATGATAAAAACATAACATTGTAAAACCAGATTTATCAAAATATAATTATTCTTAAATGGTACAATTATTTTAAGTACAAAAAAAATAAAAAGTGAATTCAATTTATCCCATGTCAGATATAAATTGTCAATCTTCGTCTGTCGATTCTTCTTCATCAGAATGAATAAAATATATGGATTCATCAGTGTCAGATTCGGAAACCTCTGCATCATCTGTAAAAAGTAATATAAACATATTTATTTATTTTTTTAATTTACCACAGAAATTTGAATGGAACAGTTACTAAAAATAAATCACTCATTCTCACCTGCAGTATGATTTTAATCATCGTTATTTTTATTTTCTTCATGAACAACAGCGTCGAATACCAATTGCGGCATACACTCTCCGTCGAACCAGTGAAAATCTAATGCATCCTCATTAAGTGTCCATCCGTTTCTATTAGGTGTCAAAGAGCTGGGGAATCGCAAGTATATTATATATATATATTTAGCGACTATTCAGTTTTTAATAAAAAAAACTACAAAAATATATCAATCACAAATTATATTTTCAATGAACAAATTAAATACGAGGAGATGAGCTCAAGAGAAGTCATATCAAGCCCGATGCCGTCCGAGAAGTGAGTGAGCTCTGCCCGACCATCCACCGACGTGCGCTATCCCCACTCACTACCATTCTCGATCGTATGATCTAGCTCAACAGGTCACGTGGTGTTGAAATTGCACCCGGAGACTAGAAAAGGCGATATTTCGGCCTCTCCTGATACGTGGACGTCCTCGTCCCTTTACAAAGTGTTGGTGGAGCACCCTGGTCTCGCCTCTACCGGTCCTGCCTGGACGTCCTCAGGCGTAGCGCCCACGTCGTCTGCATCTACAAGTTAATACTACAACGCATCAGTTGCATTAACAGTTTTGTAATTATTACTAGAGACAGCCATCTAAATTATTATGGCGTTGTATATATCCTTCAGTCTTGAGTTTACCAACAGAAATTAATTCATCGTTAATGAATACAACTTGGACACGTTATAGTCCCCAGCATAGGCACACGAGTTCGCATACTGGCTTCAGCATAGGCTCACAGTTCGCATACTGGCATCAGCATACATGTATGTTCATACATGTACACCGGGTTACGTCATAGGCCCACAGTTCGCATAACGTCTTCAGCATAGGCCCACAGTTCGCATACTGGCATCGACATACATGTATATTTACACATGTACACCGGATTACGTCATAGGCACACAGTTCGCATAACGTCTTCAGCATAGGCCCACAGTTCGCATCCTGGCATCAGCATACATGAAAATTCACACATGTATATCGGAATACGTCATAGGCACACAGTTCGCATAACGTTGTCCAACAACCTTCAAAAATAAGGAATAAAAAACAAACTTGCCTTTAAAAATGCGGTGCATGTATCCGGCGTATCTCCATACAAACTGAGTTTCGCTGTGTCTTGTCAATGAAATACGAAGCGTTTTGCGAGCACAATCACGTATATGGCGACGAAAGTAGCTTGCCAACCCAACAACTGCCTAATCTGTGTCATATTTGTGGGTACCGGCGAATCTACAGGCACTTGTATTTTATTTAACGCTCGGTTTTACCTGACCACAAAACATGATGCATCCTAATGAACCGGAGTAACTGGTAACTACCTGATAACACTTTGACTCAACAAATTTGTCATCTTGCATCAATTGCTGGCCTGTTACAGTACTAATGTATGTGACACTATCTTTGTTAAGTACATCTGTGCCGATGCGTACGGGAACACTCAAACTATAAGGCAACAACTAAATCAACCTCTAACGATATTTCATTAAGTTCCACTAGTAGTTTACGTAATACGCAGATCCAAGGTTCAGATTACCTATACCCTTAAGAACTTGACACGACAGTACTTTGTTATAATTGAAATCCTTAAGTACCGCCTCTGATATTAAAGAAAAACCCTTGAATTATAACGGACAAAGAATAACGGACGTAACGGCAGTCAAGTACCCACATGTTCGCAACACAAATTTACGTCTTTCCTAAGAACAAATCCCGATCGACTTTTAACAAAACATATATCAACATTAGCCATGTTTTTTTTTTTTCATTATGCACATACGGGTACTTTACTAAACTTAGTTTAAATATTAGACTTTTTAGGACAAAACTTTTGTACATGACCGACATCCCCACAATTGTAACAATTACTATCCGAACGTGGAAATGGTCGTTTACGATTATCTACTCGTAAATTACTTCGACTCGGGCTCACAGGATCACGGGAAGATGTTGCACTACTAGAGAGTCGTTTAGGCTTCGTATAAATAGACAAATATTCAACTAAATCCTTCACATGCAATTTAGCGTTAGTAGTTGACGCACGAATCTGAGGGTCTTTTATGCCTCGTATGATAATGGCAACCATTAATTCGTCACTTAAGCCGTTCACAATATTGAGTTTCAATATCGAACGTCTGGCGTACTCGGCATATGAAGCATAATCGTCAGAACTTGTAGACATAACTTCAAATAAAATATTAGCCACATCAACCCTTCGCGGACATAAAAATTTAAATTCACGTTGAAAGTTAGACCAACCCCGATCGTTCGTTATCCAGTGTTCAAGCCAGCTGCGTGTGTTAGTATTATAAAAGCTACACTGAATCTTTCTGTTAAGAAACAGTTTAGTAAATTAATACATTTTACATGTGTGGGTAATTATCGATTGAGGCAAAGTAGCAGTTGATTATTTTATATTCGTGGGTATTTACCAACGGATTTGGTCTTAAAATATGTACGTATAAATACACGGGCCGAGCAGGTTATCGGATAACACAGCGAGCCGTGGAAGTGGAAGGACCTAGCAACTACTAAGTTACGTAAGCCATAACTATTTTATCTTTTCTCTCTATTTTATTAATAAATGTTCTTGTAATATTGTATTTTAATAAAATAGAGAGAAAAGATAAAATAGTTATGGCTTACGTAACTTAGTAGTTGCTAGGTCCTTCCACTTCCACGGCTCGCTGTGTTATCCGATAACCTGCTCGGCCCGTGTATTTATACGTACATATTTTAAGACCAAATCCGTTGGTAAATACCCACGAATATAAAATAATCAACTGCTACTTTGCCTCAATCGATAATTACCCACACATGTAAAATGTATTAATTTACTAAACTGTTTCTTAACAGAAAGATTCAGTGTAGCTTTTATAATACTAACACGTGCCTCACCTTTCAAATAATTAGCTACACGAGATAGACACTCATTGTCGTCCCAACCGTTTGTATCTCGGGCCCTGTCTACTTCATTACACCAAACATTAAAATCATTTACACATGGATCAAAGTTTGAAATATAATAATGGGTAGATCTTACTTTAGCTAGTGCACTTAAAGCTCCAATGATCCTGTCCGTTGTCGGGTCGCATGACGACGGTATACTGCTAACTTCCGCATCGACGCCAGAGGAACGCGAACTCGTTGCGGGCTGCGGCATAGCAACCGCGCTTGGTCCGTCCGGCGCCAAACGTGGCGATTGCGACCTACCCGCACCGTTTTCTAACGCACTTAGACGCTCTAAAATGGCACCTAACGTAGTCCTGAGCTCATCTCCACCTGGGGCTTCCTCTCGTTTACTTTGTCTAGTACGTCTACCGCCACTAGACATTATTAAATATCAGAATTATGCTAGTCTAGTCCAAAAAGCGGTAGAAACTAGTGAGCGATCCCATTTCTGAATTTAGCGACTATTCAGTTTTTAATAAAAAAAACTACAAAATTATATCAATCACAAATTATATTTTCAATGAACAAATTAAATACGAGGAGATGAGCTCAAGAGAAGTCATATCAAGCCCGATGCCGTCCGAGAAGTGAGTGAGCTCTGCCCGACCATCCACCGACGTGCGCTATCCTCACTCACTACCATTCTCGATCGTATGATCTAGCTCAACAGGTCACGTGGTGTTGAAATTGCACCCGGAGACTAGAAAAGGCGATAATTATATATAATATATATATATATAATAGGTTGGGGAAAAAGTTTTTTCGTATTTTTGTATGAAAAGTCAAGACATTTTTTTCAAAGTTTATTTACATTTATTTACAATTATATGTACCGTTTTGTTGAATAACTTTCTGCCATTTTGTGGGCAGAGACATTATCCCGTTACTGTAGAAACTTTGGGACTTCTGATCAAAAAAACGGGACAAATAGTTTTGGCAGTCCTCTCTTGAGGTCAACCTTACAGAACCTAAAGAATTCTGAAGAGACCGAAACAGGTGAAAATCTGAAGGCGCAAGGTCAGGGCTATATGGTGGATGCACTAGGACCTCCCAGTCGAACTTTCTTAATTTTTGCTGAGTGGCTAAAGGTGTGTGTGGTCTAGCGTTATCGTGATGAAAGACCACACCCTTCCTGTTGATCAATTCCGGCCGTTTTCTCTCGACTGCTTCCTTTAATCTCATCAGTTGCTGGCAGTAAAGATCAGAATCGATGGTTTTGCCGGACGGTAAAAGCTCATAATGAACAATGCCCTTCCAATCCCACCATACACACAGCATCACCTTATTTCGTGTTAGGCCAGGTTTGGCCACAGTCTGTGAAGCCTGGCCAACTTTCGACCACGACCTTTTTCGCACCTTCTTGTCGTACGTGATCCATTTTTCATCGCCAGTTATCAATCTCTTCGAAAACGGCTCGGTTTCATTACGTCTCAATAATGAATCGCAAATGAGTACACGGTTCATTAAGTTTCTTTGAGTGAGCTCGTGTGGCACCCAAATATCGAGCTCTTTTGTATAACCAGCTTTCTTCAAATGGGTCAAAACTGTTTTGTGGTCAATTCCCAGTTCTTCAGCTACATCGTAACTACTAATATGCCGATCTTGCTCCACTCTTTCAAAAATGGCGTCCATTTTATTCGTAACAGGGCGACCAGAGCGAGGTGCATCTTTAACATCAAAATTTCCGGACTGAAAACGTTTGAACCAAATTTGTGCTACTCTTACTGACACTGCATCAGGTCCATAAACATCACAAATTTTTTTCACTGCTTGAGTTGCATTTTTGCCTTTTTTATAATAAAATTTTAAAATGTATCGAATTTCTTCATTAGATTCACTCATTTTTACGGAGAGAAAAACAAATGAAAAATAGCGGGAAACAACTTTTTTTTATTTTTTTCTTTTCTTTATAATGTAACCTTTTTAATGTTACCAAAACCAGCCAGACACAAATAGTACAGTCAAAGAAATTTTATAATAAGTTTATACCTACGTTATGCGAAAAGACTTTTTCCCCGACCTAATATGTATAGTATATAATAATTTTATCATCAAAGCTACAAAATTCTTATAACAACTTGTATGATAACCATCCGTAAGGTTAGGAATCACTGGCAAAACAATATCATTATATTTTAACCCATGATATTTGCGGATTTCTAACACCTCTTAACTTTTTTTGAAAGTTTTCTCCACAAAAGCAATCACTTTAGCACCATTTTTTTTACAAATAACACAAACTAACTTGTCACTGGACATTTTCTAATTATTTTAGTTTCAAAACGTGTTACACCAAAATTTTTTTAGTACAAATTATGAAAATTTTATATTTTTTACTCCGAAATTCTGAGTAGAAACCTCATGGATATTGTAAGTCACGTGGCCTCGTCAGAGCCAATAGTAACGCGACTAGCAAGAACGAAGATAGCTGTCGATATGCGCTCTTTCTCACACTACAGCTTGTCTATAGCCCCACAGGCTCGTATCTATCCATTATTTGATTGATCACCTGGCAGGTAGAAAGTCCCGCCGAAATGATCTGTCTTTTTGGGAATCTTATTTTTTAGTTATAAATAACACTCCATTAAAATTTCAAGCTGCCTCAAATACATTTTTTATAATTTTTTGCAAAATATTTTTGCGCGCTTCTGGCAATATTAAAGCCCCGATTAAATTGTCTGGCTTATTTTTTTTCATATACATTAAGTATTATACTGCAACATATATAAATTGCGTATTGCCTCAAATATGTTTTTTTGGAAAAAAAAATAATATTTAAAAAAATTTAGGGGTTGATTTAGCCCCGCTATTCACCAGCCAGGTCTGCTATTCCGTGTTGGGATATAATAGTAGAGGTATATAACAAGTTTTCAGCTTGCCTCAAATACCTACCCAAAAATTGGTGCCAGCTCTCCTACTATATTCATTTGCACTCACATCGGAAACCACAGTTCGCTGCATGAATGGGCCGGCTCGACCGGTGAAATACCACGACCTCTCAGAAGATCGACATAAAGTAGCTAATGCCGCGGTTTGTTCGGTAAAAGAGTTACCCGGAGGCCCACCCCCCTTCCCCATCCTTCCCTATCCCTTAAAAGTCGGCAACGCAACAGTGACACTATAAGTGTTGCTGGTGTCCATGGGCGGCGTTGGTTGCTTACCACCAGGTGACCCGCCTGCTCGTTTGCCCTCCTATTCCATAAAAAAAAGTAGAATCACCACCGAATGGTTACGTTTATGGAGAGTAGAAGTAAAGGACCATCTCAGTGGCAAGTGGATGGATTTTGAAAAGGGCGCCACCGATTATTAGAGTACCTTGTACTAAATTAAAAAAAGGAAAGAAAAACTTCCGCTTTGCAACAGCACTTTTTTGCAATATGTGATGGCTAGTGATGCTAGGTTCATCACTAGCCTAGGCTAGTGATGAACCTAGTCATCAATATTTGTTATACGGGATTGAGTTGTAAATGTTACGTTTTGTCATTTTGGTGGTCTACAGGACGAGCACCTCGCTTCAGAATGAAGAAGTCATGGGATCGAATCTGAAATCCGATGACCGTGCATGGCTATAGATTACGCCACCTATTCCATTTGAGACGTTAAAATTCGGCGTATCGAAGCTCAACAGCTGCTGCCTGCACCTTCGGGTAAAAAAGGCATGAAGTCACAAAAAAGTGTAGAGATAGCGCTAATAGAAATAGACTCGCACCGAATTAACCAGTTAAGATAAAGTTCGTTGTAGAACGGGAAAAATACTTATTGCACAGTATTTTCAGGCGAATACTTTCCGAGTAAGAATTTAACTGAATCTCTAATGAGGACCCCAACTGTTCTGCGAACACTAAGTTATTAATATTACTACGACTGGCACTGTACTCTGGGGTAATATATTTCATTTTACACTTAAGTACGTAGTTTTATTCATGTCTTGAGAATCATCAACATTAACATCTGTCGGAGAAGGTTGTTGTTGCAAGAAGTAGCTATACTTCTAATCGAAAAGCCCTGAATTCCCATCCTGGCTCGCACCAATGGCTTTATTGAACGCATAGACATGCTTCCTTCGTATTGACCTTTCCCGTATGTACTTTCATTTGACATTCAGTAACATGGAACCTGATGTCATGTAATTAAATTGAATTTAATATTCCGAGGCTCTCCTCTGAAGAGGAGTAAGTATTTAAATGTATCGGAGATTGAGTTAATAAATAATATATATAATAATAAATAATGGCAGCTGTAAGTCATTACTTTGGTACGTAAGTCAGTGTCTCAGAAGTTTTGTGAGTTTTACTTCTCGAGTTAATGCACTACTGACATACGATGTTACAGGCCATGTACAACCTCATTGGAACTGGAATAACAAAGATTTGATTAAAACCTTTGTTTGTAGGTGCTGCACAGTGGATTACTTCCTTTTCGTAAGTATTGGTAAGGATGCTCTTCAATGAATTTTATATTAAAAGTAGAAAATAAGCGTGTATTGAAATAATAAATTACAGAGGTTTTACATTGTGTTATCTTAGTCAGAGGTTGTCGTCGAATGATGAACGAGTATAATGACCCCCTCTTCCCGCCGACACTTCGACACGCAGCGCACTCTGCCGACACATGTTAATGTTGATGATTCTTAAGAAATGAATAAAACTACCTACTTAAGTGTAAAATGAAATATATTACCCCAGAGTACAGTGCCAGTCGTAGTAATATTAATAACTTAGTGTTCGCAGAACACTCATTAGAGATTCAGTTAAATTCTTACTCGGAAAGTATTCGCCTGAGAATACTGTGCAATAAGTATTTTTCCCGTTCTACAACGAACTTTATCTTAACTGGTTAATTCGGTGCGAGTCTATTTCTATTAGCGCTATCTCTACACTTTTTTATGACTTCATGGGTTTTTTAACCAAAGGTGTAGGCAGCAGCTGCCGAGCTTCGATACGCCGAACTTTAACGTCTCAAATGGAGTGGTGGCGTATTCTATAGCCATGCACGGTCATCGGATTTCAGATTCGATCCCATGACTTCTTGATCCTGAAGCGAGGTGCTCGTCCTGTAGACCACCAATATGACAAAACGTAACATTTACAACATGTATAAAGATTTGGTATAAGTTTGTATCTTCAAGTCTTTAATGCACAAAATGTAGGAAGCGTTGCCTTGGATCATATCCTTGTAAGTAGTGATCTATGATTTTTATACACGACTTTTGAAAGCAGTATTCTATCAAGTATTAACATTAACGGTGACTCCATTTACAAATAAATATCAAATTTGTCAGTTAAGCATACGTAGCACAGTACAATTATGTCCCAACATATAATCAATAGCTTTCGTGCAGTATTATAACTTTGTTAGGTTACATTATCACAATCTGTACACTGAACCACATTAGCTGCATTAGAATTCGGTACGCTCTGACACAAATGGCTTAGTCATGCAATTCGCAAAGCGCTACTGAATAATTAATACAACGACTTGCTCGTTACAGTACACTGTTATAATTATGAAAATACTCTTTCAAATGTATTGCAATTCGTAAGTACATGTGTATTAGGTAGGCATTCGCTACAATTAACAATACAGGACTCATGTTACTTGCGGTTGTTAATTATATTAAATTCTGTTAAAAGTCAATATACAACTCTTTTTGAAGAAGGTAAACGTATCGGGTTTTTAAAGGGACAAACATAAAATCTGGTGGTAAGTGACCAGCGCTGCCCTTGGACACCTGCAACATAGATAGTGTTACAGATGCGTTGCTGGCCTATAAGGAAGTGGGATGAGAAGGGAAGGAAGGGGAAAAGGGAGCAGGCCCCAGCGCTCTCACCGAACGAAACGCGGTACGAGCCACTTTATGTCGTCTGAGAGTCCACTCTTTATGTCCTATTAAGTAAACTTTTAATCAGAATGCGTATTGTACTGTTTCTGTGCGGGTTTTATAGATTTCGGATAGACTTAATCAATAGGAAATCTCGCAATGCAAATCTTTCATATCCCACTCGTTTGTTTTTTACTTTATATGTACCTCCTCTTTTAAAGGCTCCTAAGTGTGGAGGAATTTCGTTTTTTAAAGTGACGGTAGTTAGATCATGGAAAATGTTTTTTGTCTTAAAGCACTTTTTAGTCATAAAGCACTTCTTATAGTAAAAAGGAGAAATCCAAGGAATGCTTAATCTTTGATGAGAATGAAATACGCACCCACATACATACAGTGAAGGGCAACTAACGCGCCTACGAGCCCGAATTCACGATATTATCAGATCAAAGTAATCAATCTTCATTAATCAGAAACATCGGCATTCACTCTTAACGACTGTACTTTAGGCAAGACTCTCGATGCCGGTTTTTACTTGTAATGAGAAAATTCTTTGTACATATTCATTTTATCGTTAAATAAAAAAAAATGGGTACACCAATAAATATGGCGCTATACCAAGGATGCAAAACGGTGTCTTATTTAAATTTAGAATTTCAATTGAACATTATAATCGCTCAATTGAAAATTCATTGAACAGTTCTTAATTTAAAACCGGAAAACCAATCGATTATTAAATTAAAACGATTTCGTCACAGCTTATATATTGCTGCGTGTGGTAATAAAATCAAAGCTTCTAGTTTGTTATGTTGGGAGCTCTCATTGGTTTACACGCTTATAATTTTCAACGAGTGTTGCAAACAAACTGACCGTTACTACTTAGTGTTGCCAACAAGCAATCGCGTGATTGCTGACAGATAGAAATCGGCGGGGGCCGACACGCGCGCCGGCTAATTAATGGCGGGTGTATAGCGTGAAAACAGACCATTTCTCTAACACCCTGTCGGATGTTCACGAGAGTATTGTAAGCGGTACAAATACCTTTAAACGTCTTCAAACACTCACTTCCCCTAACAAACACTATTATATTTAAATTTTCACAAATACACCACATGTTTCTCTGTTGATTTATGTACGCTATATATAATGAACAATAAAAATCTGAGTTTTTAGATAAATTAGACAGGATTGTTTGAATAAAAAGTATAATTTTTTTATTTATTTAGGACAACTTACAAAACATATACTAATACATTTATTACATCATTACATAGTTTATAACAAAGTCACTTTCCGTTGTCTTTCCCCTCATATGCTTATATCTTTAAAACTACACAACGGATTTTGATGCTGATTTTAATCGACTTCGAAAAAAGGAGGAGGTTCTCAATTCGTCTGTATGTATGTGTATATATATATGTATATATTATGTTTGTTCACCGATATTTTCGTCAATTATGGATGGATTTCAAATTTTTCTTAACGATAGTTTTTACTTTCGAGATGGTCCTATTTTCACCAGGTCCCTATCTGATGGTGGAAACTAGGAGAAATCGAAGGCAACCTCCGAAAATTGTTTACGAGTATTGTGTTTTTGTTACGTAATAGTGATGTCTTAGGGATATTCTTTATGGTGTCAACATCTGATACTGCTGTGCTGTTGAAGAAGCTACCGAACTCCTCAACGGTTAGGAGTTTGAAGACAGCACTGCAATTTTTCGATAGAAACTACTTGATAGTATGTAGGGCTAACGTGTTGCTTGTGAGGTATACTTGAATATACGTCTGATGCTGCTGTGCTGATGAAGAAGCCACAGAACTCCTTAATGGTTAGGAGTTGGGAGACAGTACCGCTGTTAGTCGATGGAAACTTTTTAGTGGTGTATAGGACTAACGTGTTGCCGTGGAGATAAGCTTAAATTCATATCTGATACTGCTGTGCGGAAAATGAAGCTACGGAACTCTTAAACGGTTAGGAGTTAGGACACAATACTGTAAAAATGTTTTTTTTTTCTGAAATACTTTCAAGGCTACGATTGGTCTTCATTCGGGCTGCAGTGTTATTGTCACTCATTATTGAAGTCGGTGCAACACAATAGTAAATATTATAACAGTTAAAGATGAATTTATAAAAGTATTACATTTTGTATATTGTATTAAGTATACAAATTAGTAAGTTTCGTTATTTATTGCTTTTTAGTTATGAAGGTACTGTTTTCATTTACTTAAAGATTTTTTTTTTTTCGTGGACGCAATACACACAGCGCCGTCTAGTTCCAAGCTAAGCAACTAAATGCTTGTGTTATGGATACTAGATAACGGATATTAATACATATATACTTTTCTTTTGTTAATACATATTTATAATACATAGAAAAACATCCAGACACCACACAAATATTCATGTTTGTCACAAATATTTGTGTTCGGGTGGGAATCGAACCCCCGACCTCATTGCTGCAGCCAGTAATTTTACCAATGCCGTCACCTGACACTGGCTCACACCAATGACTTTTCGAAATTGTTTTCGGAAGTTATGTGTGATAAATATCGATGACTTAAAACTTTGTGCCAAAGGCAAATCTATATATATTTAAGAGATTTCCACCTATATATTGACTCATCACGATATCTCTGGAACGATAAGGCGTAGCGACTTGAAATTTGGTAGGATTATTCCTTTCGCCGAGTAGAGGTCAGCTAAGAACGGATTTTACGAAATTCCACCCACAAGGGGGGTTGCGGGGGTGTTAACAATGGAAAATTCCCATTTTTAACCTATAGCTGCTATCGACTTCAAATTTGTCGAAGATATTGCAGTATTAACATAGCGGGGCAGCAGTTATTACTTTTGATGCGAAACAGAGTTCGCCGGGTCAGCTAGTAGTTATATATTTGGCAATATATTTGTGCAATAGGTTCGCCACCTATTCCATTTGGGACCTAAACATAACGGCGAGACGAGGCTTAACAGCCGCTGCCTACACGTTCGGGTAACAAAAAGCTTGAAGTTATGGATGTATGAAACTTTAATCATCTATACTAATATTAAAAAACTACTTTTTGTAACTTAAATATAAAAGTTAGACATATGCTGTCGTTGACTTTTTTGTAGGCATTTTCAAGCTCCACATCTTTTCTTTAGAACACAAAAATATATCTTTCATAGTTAAGGCAGCGTTCGTAAGAAACGCTTTCATTCTACCATTTTGTACTCCGATTCACTTTGCAAAACGGGCTACTACGTAAAAGCCTGTTTATTTTTAGATTTTTTATATATATAATCTTTGACACTCAGCAATAATGTGGCTTCCTATTGGTGATAGAATTTTTAAAATCGGTTCAGCAGATCCCGAGATTACCCCTTACAATTTAACAAATATACAAACACACAAACCATGTCATCGCCTTGCAATATAAAACATAATATCATGTTGAGCAGATTTGGTCAGACAGTATTCTATCTAAATCATAGAAAAGATACCTACTACAGAATAGTCAGTATGGCTTCTAAGCTTTAGCGTGTCCATAATGAGGGAATGAAAAATAAATGATACTAATATTTAAAAAGGAACATGTATTTTTTTTATAGGCACTCATAATCCAGTATAATAAATAGACATTACAGGCATTTTGTTTTAAACTTTTACTTAATTAACGAAAATAATACAATTGAAAGAGTTTTAATTATCGCATTTTGGTCGCAACAACGCCATTATCGTTAACACAATTACGATACAGATGAGAGGTGCCTACTGTGTTCACCTGAAAACGTAAAATGTGTGACCACAGCGTGTTATAAAGTGATGATAATTTTTGGACTTTGGTATAAAACTAAAAAAATATTCGTTAATTAAATCTGATTTATTATTAGACATGTATTGTTGACTATAATTTTCGTGTTACAAATATCCAGGGATGGCAATCGTCTATAGTTACTATCAGGTTATCCGCCTGTTCTTTTGCCAACTACCCTACAAAATTAAAAAAGTAAATTCTAAAGCTATAGAAAGGGATACGGTTCAGAGATACCCTGTAGGAGGGGTATCTCTGAACCGTTATCTCACGCACCACAATTCGAGATCAAGAAGTCTTGGCTCCAAATCACCAATATAAAAATAATTTTCTCTAAGTTTATATAATAATTGCTCTGTGGATTAATGTTTGTGGTCTTGAGAACTCTAGAGAGACTTGTATTGGCAAATGGGCTGTAGGTATGAAAAATACGTTAAAGGAAATTTTTTGTTAAATCCTACATTTGCGAGACCATAGTCTCATAAGAGGTGGAATTATAATATAATCTGGAATAATGCAGAGAAATGGATCAGCGCAGAGAGGGGAATAGTTTAATAGTAACACTTCTGTATACTAAGAGTTGACTTCTATATAGTGTTGTTTTAAGTTCGTGCTCAGTGATGACGTTGACTTGGATACGGAACCGATAGAAATTCAAACGTTTAAATAGACTATGAACTCTCTCTTACACATTCGAAGAATAGACAAATCAAACTGTAACAGATACAACCCCAACTAAAGTCTATAATTTTATTGGAATAAGATAAGAGGGGTGTAACTTCAATATGTGTTCAAGGTTTCGATACTCACCAAAGCGAAGTTAAAGGAGGAAACTTTCCGAAATTCGCTCCGGGGCCGATTCCAAGTTTTCTGCCGCGATAAATAAGGATTTGAGCGACAAATTACCACACGGACACGTTACACCCCTTCCTTCTGAAACTTAGGTGGTAGCGGAACATAACTGAGTCTTTACCTCTTTGACCTTTAATACGGTTCAGTATATTTTTACCATAAAATATGATTGTAAGAAATTATATCTGGTATATTATTAAAAATTGTGTCACACAAAATAATATAACGTAAAGATTTACAGAAGCATAACTCTAAGAATAATTCTTAAACTAATAAAAATATATACTTCACAACATATTATTATTGCTGTTGAAAACTTAACAATCTCAAGTTCGGTCTTGGTGTCACCTGACGTGTATTTTAGTAACATTCAATTCAAAGTTATTAATAAGTAGCATTTATTAAATTTGTTCAAATAATCGTACTTCACACAACGTGTTATTGGTGTTGAAAACTTAACTCGGTCTCGTTGTCACCTGGCGAGTATATTAGTAACATTTAAACCTAGTAAATTTGAGCAAGTAATGACAGTTTCAAGTTGAACCCTTTGAGGTTATGATAACTTTGTAGATACACAGTTTTGTGGTTTCAACTAATATTTACTAATCACGGTAATGGCGCCGCAGAGAGTTACTAATAAAAAACTTTTATTCTGTAACATAATATATGAACGTATTATTTTGTTGTATCTCTATTATTATATAAATAAAGGTGTAGACAGCATTAGTTTATCTTCCAAAATTATATATTTGGTCCTACAAGTGATAGTGGTACCACTTGGCCGCTTTGCCATAAAAAGGACTAAATAAGTGAAGTGATCTAATCTTTACTTAAATAAGAATTGTGAGTATTCACTCACAATTCTCTTCTTAGTTGTTTTTTCTTATTGCCTGTATTTAGATTCATCCACTTCGGTTAAGATTGAGAAATTATGTAAATCTGTACGTACTTTACGTTAAATTATTTACATTACAATAATTGTTAGTTTAAATATGAAAGCACCTGTCTAGACAGAGACTAATGAGATCTCATTTCTTCCTGTGAATATCGTAAGAAGTGGCTAAAAGATTTATGGTCTATATTATATTTAAAGTGGTGGTTTAGCAGTCTCACTTCTAGTTCAGAAGTCTTGGTAGAGTTGGATTCCAGGTTTACTCAATGACTTTCTAGAAAAGGTGTAATATAATGATGGAATGTAAAATAATGAAATGTAAAGACGAGTGGCATTAGGAAATAGCGTAAATGGAGCATTGGGCAGATTCCTGGGCGCAAAACCTATTAGCAAAAAGCCCAGCTAGCAATCCACAATGCAATAATGATCCCAACGCTAACTTATGGAAGCGAGAGCTGGGTATGGCAGCGTGTGCATGAAAGTAGGATAAACGCGATCGAAATGAGGGCATTGCGCAAAATCTGCGGAGTGACCCTCGCTGACCGCGTGGAAAACAAGGTTATAAGGAAGGAAGTCGGATTGAAAGAGAGTGTCGGTGTAAAAGTAAGAAAGGGCATGCTCAGATGGTTCGGACATGTAGAAAGGACGGATGATGCAAGATTGACTAAGAAGATATACAATACAAAAGCAGATGGATGTAGGAGTCGAGGACGGCCAAGACACACATTCCATGACCAACTAGAACTGGTGTTCTGGAGGAAGGTGATGTTAGGAGCCTCAAAAAGTAGCGCAAAGCAAATGCAGCGTGTATGAAAAGAGTTATGAAAGTCAACGAAGCGAGTGAGGTGTGTAAGAATCGTGCCTTGTTCTCGTTCTCTCTGCCTACCCCGCAAGGGATTTGGCGTGAAGTTATGTATGTATGTAAATGTAAAATAAGACGTTTACTGTAACATTTTCTTCTGATAATACATAATTCTGCCTTTGTATTTTCGATATATCTGCTAAGCCATTTGTATCGTTCATACTTGATACATATCCGACTGTCCTTCACGCCGACACTTGTAACTTTTTTAGAGCAGCTTTCTCTAGTAAATCGTTATTTAAATAAAATATGTTTTACTGAAATTGTTAATTCATCTTGCATTTATTAGCTATCTGAACTACATGAAGTAGAATAATTTTCTGGAATATTATTATTTGCAAAACTTATTGCGTGAGCATTTTCTGTAGCAGAATGCGAACGAGAAAAATAATAGAGAGTAGTTTCTCTTCACAGAATGTGACAAAGAAGTGGTGCGGTATTTCTCGGCATAAAGGTTATTGTCCGCGAGGCAAAGTCGTGGAGACAAATAGGTCCACTTCGTGTCGTTTTTAACGAAGAGTTAATGCGTCCAAGGAATATTCTTTAGAATGCAGATTTTGTTTAGTAATTTTGTAGTTTCTCTCCGCGATACTACACCCGCGGAAAATGCTATTCTTATATTTCCAATATGTGGTGTGCCATTCATAGGGCCTCTGGATACCTCTCTCACCGAACGAAACGTGGCATGAGCCACTTTACGTCGATCTTCTTTGAGGTTGTGGTATTTCACCGGTCGAGCCGGCCCATTCATACAGCGAACTGCTTGGCTCTACCAATGTTAAAGTAATTCTGTGTGCAAAAACGGCATCTATTACCGATATTGACATTGGGTCATTTCACAGGATATTTGTTTCTATGGGCTTGTAGTCTAGCAGCATAACTCAAGAAAGTCTAGCGCAGCCAGTGGCAGAAAGGAGAACTAAGGTCTCAGTTTATTATTAATACTATAGGCGTTTTTCTCACTAAGTAAATAAGTCCGAATATTAATTTTAGATATTTTTATTTTAAAGTTTTGTGTCGAATAAAACTTATTCGATTTAGTCTTGCAGTTTCATAATAAGTATACCTACAGGTTGGTCAAGAAGCGTTTTGAACGTTTGGCTCTCGACTGCCGATTGCCTAGGGGTGCCGGTAGTTTCTGTCTCAATTGACAAATAGCGCCATCTATCGTCCTGGTGAGAGCATAACAAAAACTTTAGGAATTTAATATTAAATTCTCTGCTGGTTTCCTACTGTTTTAATGTTATATGAAAACATGAATATCGATGTAATTATTTATCTCTAAGACTTTCGCGAATCACGCTCATGACATTAAAACAACTTTTAGGATTATGTCGCGTTTATTTATAACTTATTTTATTTATTTCCCGACGTTTCGAACTCTTTACAGAGATCACTTTCACGAGTGATGAACAAAAGGATGGTAGTTGTTCAAAAGCTATTTTCATTGATACAGAGAGCCCCCACTTTTTGGAAATAAAAATCAAAAAGTTGATGTTAAAAAATATGATTTTTACTATTGGTAACCTACATCAGACCATGAAACAAAAAATTAAATATTTATTTAAAAGATACATTTACCTACTAAAGAAAAAGTTTGGTTTGTACAGATCCTTTGTTGTATGATTTAATTGGTAACAGTTGTTATTTTTAATTATTAGATAATTATCTTATTTTTCTAAGTTAGTTGAGATCAGAGTATAACTAAAAGTATAACGTTATACTGTGATATCAACTAACTTAGAAAAATAAGATAATTATCTAATAATTAAAAATAACAACTGTTACCTATTAAATTTGCGCTTCGCATAATGCGTCCAAGGAATATTCTTTAGAATGCAGAGATATAAAAGTTTATCACAATTTTCTAATTTTATTTAGTAATTTTGTTCTTTTTTTAATTTTATTTATGGAGAGGGCAAACGAGCAAGCGTGTCACCGTGCAACCTGCGCCGCCCATGGACATCAGCAACACAAATAGTGTTACCGTTGCGTTGCCGACCTTTAAGGGAGTAGGATAGGAAAGGCACCTCTCTAGCCGAAAGAAACGTGGCATGAGTCACTTTACGTCGATCTTCTGAGTGGTCCTGGTATTTCACCGGTCGAGCAGGCCCATTCATGCAGCAAACTGCTTGGCTCTACCACTGTTAAAAGAGAGTTGTGAAAAGAAAGCTTCTTTATAGCGCTAAATTCCGTAATAAACGATAATAATGTTTCGAAAGTAATTCACTCGGAGGTTATGGATGGTTTTTATGTCTCGGTGGCCTAGTTAGTTGAGCACCCCGCTTCGCAATCGAGAGGTCGCAGTCTCGTATCCTAGCTCACACCAATGACTTTTCGAAAGTTATGTGTGATAAATATTGATGACTGAAAACTTTGTGCCCGGTATGGCAATCGGTTCGCCACCTATTTGGGACGTAAACATATCGGCGAGACGGGGCTTAACAGCTACTGCCTACACCAGAAAGGCGAGAAATTACGTTTTTGTATTGTATTTAATATTATTCCGAGAAAAAAATAATAGCCTGCGTTACTCTCAGGGTTAAGACGACTTTCAAGTTAAACTCCATCAAGCTGTCGTGAGCCAGGGTTTGAACCAGCGACTTTTGGATTCAAGAGCGGGATAAACGTACACAACATATTACTATTTAACAAAGGAAAAACATCGAAAACTTTTGTACCTATAACTAGCGACCAAATACTGCAGGTAAGTAATAGTTGGCGTTCTATCCGATCCTCGCCGTGTAATGGAAGCAATTCCTTTAGATAACCTGTGTCATTGGTCGAAATTGAGATCATGAATCGTACTTGTTTGTACCTAGATTAGTGCAATAGCGTAGGTAATCAGAGACATTTGTATTTTTTTGTCCATAGATATAGAAATAAACGAAAAATTATGAAATTATTTGTACAATCAATCAAGACAAAACATGAATAACACTTAAAAAGGTGTTAGGATATCATGAAATAACCCTGAGCGCTATATCGGCTAATCGGTCAGATATCCAAGTTGGGACATTTATCAGGTTGTTTTTTTCCATGGGCTTGTCATATATCAAACTATGGATGGCACATCACTTATTGGGAATTAGGAAAAAGAAATTTTCGCAGGTGGAGTTGCGAAAAGAATACAACAGTGGTAGAGCCAATCAGTTCGCTGCATGAATGGGCCGGCTCGACCGGTGAAATACCACGACCTCTCAGAAGATTGACGTAAAGTGGCTCATGCCACGTTTCGTTCGGTGAGGAGGTGCCTGGAGGCCGACGGCCCCTCCCCATCCTTTCCTATCCTACTCCCTTAAATGGCGGCAACGCAACGGTAACACTATGTGTGTTGCTGGTGTCCATGGGCGGCGCAGGTTGCACGGTGACACTTGCTCGTTTGCCCTCTCCATAAATAAAATAAAAAAAAAAAACAAAACTACTAAATTACTAATTAAAATTAGAAAATTGTGATAAACTTTTATATCTCTGCATTCTAAAGAATATTCCTTGGACGCATTAACTCATCGTTAAAAACGGCACGAAGTGGACCTATTTGTCTCCACGACTTTGCCTCGACGACAATAACTTTTATGCTGAGAAATCCCGCACCACTTCATTGTCACATTCTGTGAAGAGAAACTACTCTCTATTATTTTTCTCGTTTGCATTCTGCTACAGAAAATGCTCACACAATAAGTTTTGCAAATAATCATATTCCAGAAAATTATTCTACTTCATGAAGTTGACATAGCTAATAAATGCGAGACGAAGAAAAATGACAGTAGAGGATATTTTAATTAAATATCGATTTATTAGAGAGGGAACAGATTTGAAAAAGGGACAAGTTTTCTTGTGGTGTGGAGGACAGTGGGTTATGTATAGAAGTGGCACTTCTAAACCACGACTTCAGAGATAATATAGGACAGGACTTAAATCTTTTATTCACTTCTAACGATATTTACAGAAAGAGATAAGGTACCTAGCATTTGTCTTTTACTAGACAGTTGCTTCACATTTTTACTAACAACTATTGTAGTGCAATTCAAGGTAACGTACTTAGAGATTTACATAATTTCTCAAATCTGAATGTAAGTGGGTGAATCTGAATATAGGCAATAAGAAAATTAAAAAAAAAAACAACTTAGTACGCTTTCACGTTTATGTATGTTTCCCGGTTAGTCAACAATATAACGTTCTCTTTTTAAAATTCATTCAATATATTCGCAGGAGCGGAAAAAAAGTAATCTTACAGATTGGGACCGAACATCTGAAAAGGTATTAGAGCCAATCCGGGATGGGAGCAATTCGTTCTTGTTTCATCACAAATTATTCCTTTAAATTAATTTTATATTTCAATTCATATATATATGAATGTTAGATGTGAGTTCAAACGATATCGTATTCCGAGAAAGTGGAAGTACAATATTCAATCGCCGTAAAAACACCAATAAGCATATCCTATTTTTAATTAGGAGTATTGGCTACTCGCCAAAAATATGAAAAAAAAATTAGTGATTCAGAATTTTAATTTCAAAATAACAATTTTTAGAGTTATGGAATTCAAATATTATATGCCCAAATATAACAAGAGATGTCAATCTGTAAACATCGAAGAGACAGACGAAGTGAGTTCAGTAAAAGGCTTTTGTTGTTAGGGTACGTTAACGAGCCTCTGTCCTTTTGTTTACGGCTCCACTCTGCGCGTGGATTTTGGTAAATACTTATTTATTAAAGACGTTTTGTTTTCGCACTTGACTATTCTCTTAAATTGTTTAATAGTTCCACAATAAAAGAAACCTTTCTGAAAAATTAAGAAAATAGTTTTTAACTTACTTTGAGCTGCACTGTAACCATTCAAGAATGACTTGGTGAATTAAGATTTAGACTTGGGTGTTGAATGACTTCGGTCAAAGTTATTATTTGTCGGAAAAATAAGTATTTCGGAATCCCGTTTTAGATATCCTCTATGCCTTCGTGTCTTCGGTATTCATGTTCTTTATAATATATATCTTATTCAGCAACTCAGTCAGAGAAGAATTACACATACATTACTTCCGAACATTAACCACATGTAAGTTTTAAACTTATGGTCTGTCAAACACAAGTCGAATAAGCTAATACGCCAAAAACGATAAATATTTAAAAAAAAGTTATAATTTTGTCTTTGCCATTTTTATAATCTCTTTTAAATTAATATTTATAATGAACCATTAAATTAAATGTGTCTAGGTATATGCAGTATATGATGTCAACCGTTATTCTAAAAACATTGTCTTATTGTAAGAGTTAAAGGGTCCGTAAGAGATTCCAATAAGGAAACCAATTAGTGACATAACGGCAGAAAGCAGGAAGAAGTATGCAATAACGAAATGCAAAGGAGTCATTACAATGGCGCAAACGATTGAGAAGAATCAAGTCTTTGAAGGTGAAAGATGTCGTCTAGATGAAAGGTTATTAAGAGTTTTCATATATCTTCATCATACATTGTAAAATATTTCGTAGTAATATGAGTCGTCTCGAACGTCTGATTAATGGTGTAGCAGGAGCCTGCCATAGAAGGTCTTGGATTCAAATCTTGTCACAAAAAAATTACCTTTTGGTAATAACATAAATTAATTCTTTAGTAG
Organism: Euproctis similis; assembly: GCA_905147225.2. Classification (NCBI taxonomy): domain Eukaryota; kingdom Metazoa; phylum Arthropoda; class Insecta; order Lepidoptera; family Erebidae; genus Euproctis; species Euproctis similis. Next base: position 11,966,416 of record LR990119.1, read on the forward strand.
AATATATAACAGTCTAAAGGGACAGATAGCAAATAAAACAATTGTACGGGCGGTGTAGTTGTTGGTCACTCACTCACAAACAGTTTATAATAAATAGGAGAGTATGAGATCTTTTCTATACTAAAGCCAAGTACGAGAGTGATCGTACTCTGATTAAGGCTTTAAGACCCTCAGAAAAAAACTATAATTAATACAGTAAAAGGACTAATTAAAATAATTTTCTCATTATCTACTTCGTTCCTATCTAAAGTCAAGTATTTTTTTTATCTTTGTAAGAGTTTTGTCGCACTTTGAATAACAATTTTCGTGTTAAGTTTCTTCCCCCTACCTTTATAATCAGATACTGAAACAGTTTTCAATTAGTACTTCGGCGGAGACTCGCCACTTAAGACTCTGCATCGTATCGAGGTAGCAATTCACTTTCAGCCACTCGTCTCCGCATCATTTCACTTTGTGTTCAGTTTTTGTCAATCGTTAATAATCTTATTCGTTCAGTTCCTCTTTCGGTTTAGCGAAATATCAAAAGAAAATAGTTATAGTTGATTTGGCGATTAGGCAACTATTTTCTAGTGCCTTTTTAAATTATCGAAATTTTAAATCTACAAAAAAATATCTTTTTATCTACTTCTATAAAAATGTTAAATTCACTCGGTGTTCCAGTTGTCGAGTACCTCGCTTCTGATTCTCAGAGAACGTGGGATCGATTCAAGGCTGACACAAATAAACTCTCAGAATTCTTTTCGTAGGTTATGGTCGACTGAAAAGAGTGTACGCCCGGTGTATATGGCAATAGGTTCCTCTAACTGTTTTACTTGTCACGTAACAATTCGGCGCGTCGAAGCGTAGTTAACAGTCGCTGCTTACTTACACACCATAGCGAAAAAAAGGCGTGAAATTAAAAACAAAGAGAAATAAGTTAATTTACATACAATTCACAAAAATAAATAAATCTTTTCATATTTCATCATTTACATAATAGACTTTGGTGTAAGCGACGATCAATCGACTTTCAGAGGTATGAAATATTTTGTCAGGTTATTTTTGATTCTCAATAAATATCTTGCCGGCTTTTAATATATTTTTAAGAATATGATTTGAGCTTTTTACAAGTACGCATAAAACGTATTTGTAGATAACGTATAATTTATTTGGAAATGAAAATTGTTTTCTGAAATGATGAGTACCTATTATTATAACACCACTTCCCCCCAGCCCTGTGTCAACTTCCGATTCCCTATCTGCCAAATATTAAATTCGACAACGCAACTGCAACAGTAGCTGTATTGCAGGTGTCCATGGCTGGCGGTAGTCGCTCACCATCAGGTGACATGTTTGTTTGTTTTGCCCCGTATCGCATTGTACCAATGATTTCTCCCATATCATTTAAGGCATCTATAGCTTACTTTTAAAAACTCGCGGAATTCCGAAAAATATAAACACACATTTATTCTTGAACAATAAAATAAAATTTATATATTCCAAGAGAATATCGAATGGAAGTAAGTGTATAGTTTTATTACTAGCACCACACGGAGACGTTCTCAAATAGTCCAATAAAAGAAAAAACAATCTTCAAAGTACAGAAGTTTCCCGAAGCTCATAGACAGTTTCCTCTATTCCATTTCCAACTCCAATATCATCTATCGCCTCATATTTAACAGTAGAGTGGATAGAGATTTCTCTTAGGCGTGGAAACTTGGCCAATTTATATTCAGTTGTTCATTCAGCCATAACAGAAGAAAGTGGCTCAGTTGGTAAATTTGTTCATCTGCAAAAAGCTCTGACGAGCTTGTGCTTACGTTGGTTGTAGGTAAATTTTTACAACTTCATACCATTTAATATATAAAGGTGTTAGCAACGCCGATTGTGCTTCGACATGGCAAATTTTTTTGGTATTATATAATAGGTATCCTGACCTATTTAGACTTGTGGACCTAATCCTTAGAAAGGATTTCTCCTCTTGTTTGTTAATATTGAACCCATATTTGTTTTTCTATGAAATATCCAACGTACCTTTACATGTTGTCATTCACTCACAATTCCAATCTAAGTAAAGATCAGATGACTTCACTTATTGAGTCGTTTTCATGGCAAACCTACACCAAATATTTAATTTAGGAAGACAAACTAATGCTGCCTACACCTCTATTTATTTATAGAGGTTAAACAAAATAGTACGTTCATGTATTTAACTGAATAAAAGTTTTTTATTAGTAACTCTCCCGCGGCGCCATTACTGTGATTAGTAAACATTAGATGAAACCACAAAACTGTGTATCTACAAAGTTATCATAATCTCAAAGGGTTTGACTTGAAACTGTTATTACTTACTCAAATTTACTAGGTTTAAATGTTACTAATATACTTGCCAGGTGACAACGAGACCGAGTGTTAAGTTTTCAACAGTAATAATACGTTGTGTGAACTACATATTTTTGAATAAATTCAATAAATGAATAATTATTATGAATTACATTTGAGGTTATCTATTACTTACATGATGTTTTTTAGTAACTTTCAATGTTTCGATAAGATGTAGGACTCGAGGAAGGCAACGATTCACTTACCATGAGCAAATTGACCGTAATCAGAAAGTGACGACAGGAGAGTTAGAAAGCATGCATTACAAGAGCGATTACAGTCAAAGAAGCGAGTGTAGTATGTAAGAACCGTGTCCTATGGTCTCATGTTGCTCTGATCTTACTGCCTACTATGCGAGGGGTGTGGTGTGAATTGGTCTATAATTATCACGCTGGTGCAGTTCTTGTCTATCCTTCTGTCGAACTTTTATTCGTTATATTATCAGACAGAACTTTTAATAATATACTAAAACTAATTTGTCACAATTTTATATTAAAGTTTAAATGTACTGAAACGTATTAAAGGTGTCTGAATGGTGCCTAACGCTTTCATCCAGCGACAGTTATATTTCGCTGCCACCTAAGTTTCAGAAGGAAGGGGTGTAACGTGTTCGTGTAGTAATTTGTCGCTAAAATCCTTATTTATCGCGGCAGAAAACTTGGAATCGGCCCCGGAGCGAATTTTGGAAAGTTTCTTCCTTTAACTTCGCTCTGGTGAGTATCGAATCCTTGAACACATATTGAAGTTACACCCCTCTTATCTTGTTCCAATAAAATTATAGACTTATAGTTTGGTTGTGACTGTTAGAGTTTGATTTGTCTATTCTTCGATTACGTTAAGATGATGAGTTTTTGTAGGTTCCGTATCCTAGTCAACGGGACGTTCCTATTACATTTCCCCCTCTTAGGCTATTCGCAAATACAAGTATCGCTAGTGTATTCAAAATTTCAAAACCACTAAAATTAATCCACAGTGTAATTATTTCATAATTCATCTTGGTCAAGTCGCTCCACCTTCCGAGCTTGAGACACAGAGTGCAGTTACAGAGTTACAGTTGCGTTGCCGACCTTTAAGGGAGTAGGATAGGAAAAGACGAGGAAGGGGTACTTCTCTCACCAAGAAAAACGCACCATTAGCCACTTTACGTCGATCTTCTGAGAGTTCGTGGTATTTCAACGGTCGAGCCGGCCTTTCCATACAGCGAACTCCTTGGCTCTACCACCATCTATAGGAAAATGTCTCCGAAGCCTGTTCTTTTATACCTTTCAATGATTATTTTTTATTTGAAAGTGGCAGTTGCCAATGAACAGGCGGAGAAACTGATAATTACTATCAACTATCGTCACCCTTCGAAATTTGTAATAGGAAGATTCCAGTTTACAATACAATGGTAGAGCCACGCAGATCGCTGCATGAATGGGCTGGCTCGACCGGTGAAGTACCACAACCTCTCAGGATATTCGCCTTTTGCTCGGTGAGACAGGTACCTGGAGGGCCCTACCTTTCCTAGCTGGAGGGGAGGGGTATCCCACTTCACGTCCCACCCTTTTCTATCACACCAACGAAAACATCCCCAAGGAGGGTTGAGGATAATTTTACTAACGACTAGTTAATTATTTTATACCAAAAATTATCATCACTTTTTAACACGCTGTGGTCACACATTGTACGCTTTCAGGTGAACACAGTAGGTATCTCTCATCTGTATCGTAATTGTGTTAACGATAATGGCGTTGTTGCGACCAAAATGCGATAATTAAAACTCTTTCAATTGTATTATTTTCGTTATTTGTGTAAAAGTTTAAAACAAAATGCCTGTAATGTCTATTTATTAAACTGAATTATGAGTGCCTTTATAAAATTGTTCAGTAGATGTTCCTTTTTTAAATATTAGTATCATTATTTTTCATTCCCCCATTATGGACACGCTAAAACTTAGAAGCCATACTGCCTGGTCTGCAGTAGATATCTTTTCAATGATTTGAACCGAACCTAGGAACCTTCAAGAAACGAGCCTATTCCCATCTGAAAGGACGGCAACGCTAATGTGATGCCCCTGGTATTGCAGACGCTTTCCATCAGGTGACCCGCAAGCTGGTTTGTCTACTTCTATCATAAAAAAAACATAGATTTAATATTCCTCTGGGTGAATCGCTAGTCTCTTGTGTTCATTATGTGTTTTTTCAGATTCGGTGAATTCTAAAGATTTATTTATACCACGAGTCGATACTTTTTAAAAATATTCAGTTTGATTTCGATTTATTTATACAGATCGCGATTGTTCAATATATATAGCGTTCATAAATCAACAGGGAAACATGTGGTGTATTTGTGAAAATCTAAATATAATAGTGTTTGTTAGGGGAAGTGAGTGTTTGAAGACGTTTAAAGGTATTTGTACCGCTTACAATACTCTCGTGAACATCCGACAAGGTGTTAGAGAAATGGTCAGTTTTCACGCTATACACCCGCCATTAATTAGCAGGCGCGCGTGTCGGCCCCCGCCGATTTTTATCTGTCAGCAAACACGCGATTGCTTGTTGGCAACACTAAGTAGTAACGGTCAGTTTGTTTGCAACACTCGATGAAAATTGTAAGCTTGTTGACCGATGAGAGCTACCAACATAACAAACTAGAAGCTTTGATTTTAGTAGGTACCACACGCAGCAATAGATATATGCGGTGATAAAATCGTTTTAATTTAATAATCGATTGGTTTTCTGATTATAAACTAAGAACTGTTGATGAATTATCAATTGAGCGATTATAATGTTCAACTGAAATTCTAAATTGAAATATGACACCGTTTTACGTCCTGTATAGCGCCATATTTATGAGTGGACCTATTTTTTAATTTAACAATAAAATGAATAGGTACAAAGTATTTTTTCATTAGAAGTAAAAACTGGTATCGAAGGTCTTGCCTAAATTACAAGTCGTTAAGAGTGAATGGCAATGTTTCTGATTAATGAAGATTGATTACTTTGATCTGATAATATCGTGAATTCGGGCTCGTAGGCGCGTTAGCTGCCCTTCACTGTATGAATGTGGGTGCGTATTTTTATTTTCATCAAATGTTAAGCCTTCTTTGGATTGCACAGTGCTTAATGAAATTACACACTTTCCATGTCACCTATTAAAAAAAAACAACCAGACGAAGGAGGTTTCAAAAAAGGAGTTATTCAATTAAAAGACGCGAGTAAGATATGTAAGAATTTTATTACATGGTTTTCTATTTGACGACATGAATTTGATTATACTGCGTTTCGGTCGGTGAGAGCGTTGAGGCCTGCTCCCTTTCCCCGTTACTTCCCTTTCCATCCCAGCTCCTTATAGGCCAGAAACGCATATGTTACACTATCTGTGTTGCAAGTGTACATAGGTGGCGCTAGTAACTTATCACCAGATAATACATTTGCCCCTATAAAAAACCTAATACGTTTACCTTCTTCAAAAAGAGTTGTCTATTGACTTTTAAGAGAATTTATCATAATCAACAACTTAAAGTAACATGAGTCCTCTATTGTCAATTGTAGCAAATACTTTTTTTTTACGCGAGGAAATGCTTCATGCACACCCCCGCCTGGGAATGATAGGGGGTAGTGTGGGACTCCCAAAACAGTAAACTGCAATCCGATCTGAAACCTCGCGGCGGCCTTCCTCCGGCGTTGGGGTAGTCCAAGATTCGGATAATCCCTCTGGTCCACCCCGCCGTCCCCTGGCTCCCCTGGGAGGGCCGGCTCCGACCGAGCGCAGTTAAGAGGCGCGCGGCCGGCGGCGCCCCCGACGAACCGGGGGGTCATCCATCCCGGGCCGCGACCCGGGGGCATCCGCGGGCTGTGCGCCCTCGCGACCCGGGCGCACCCGCGGGCTGTGCGCCCTCGCAGCCCGTCGGCGGCGGCAATCACTGAGCTCGCTGCCGCCGCCTTCGAGCGAGATCGGCTATCTCCCGATCCCTCGGGGGCTCGGCGGCCTCCTTCTGGAGCATTACAGCTTCGCAGAAGGAGACCACAACCCTCCACTCCTCCTCTCCCGCCAGTATTGCCGCGATCAACGCCGACAGGGACAAGTCTCGCCCGATCCCGTCGAGCAGGACTCGGCGCTCGGCCGCTCAGGCCGGGCAGACCTCCAGAGTGTGCTGGGCCGAGTCCAGGTCGGATGCGCAATGGTGGCATCTCGCCGTCTCTTCTCTTTTAATTCGACTCAAATACTCACCGAAGCACCCGTGCCCGGTGAGTATCTGAGTCAACCTGTAGGTGACAGTGCCCCATTTATGGAGCACCCAGGCCTCGAGGTGGGGCAGGACGGCTCCGACGGCGTGCTGACGCGCGCAGCCCTGGAGGACCAGCGCGTCGCGCCAGTCCCCCAGGACCCGCCGGAAGGCCTCCCGCCGACTTCGTGTCCCCGCGCGTCCGGGTCACCACCTCCCCGGCCGAGATAGTACGTGGCTGCGTACATCTCGGCCAGGATGATGAAGGGAGGGGATCGCGCGAGGACCGTCGCCGCCTCGTACGAGATTGTACGGTAGCCCCGTACGATCCAGATGGCCATGATCGGCCAGAGGGCTCTGCTGAGGAGCCTGGAGCGGGAGACCCCGCGAGGTCTCGCGACCAAACAGGGGCCCCGTACAAGGCCACGGACCGCACGACGCCACCGTAGAGGCGCCGAACTCCCTCTCCCGGTCCCCCAAGATTGGGCAGCAGGCGGTGCAACGCGCCTGCCACCGGTCGCGCTCGGGGGACTATCCTCACGAAGTGCTCCTCGAAGCTCCAGCGGCTGTCCAGGGTGAGGCCGACTTCATGTACCTGCCCACCGGGACAGCCGTGTGAATACCTAATACATATGTACTAACGAATTGCAATACATTTGAAAGAGCACTTTGATAATTATAACAGTGTACTGTAACGAGCAAGTCGTTGTATTAATTATTCAGTAGCGCTTTGCGAATTGCATGATTAAGCCATTTGTGCCAGAGCGTACCGAATTCTAATGCAGCTAATGTGGTTCAGTGTACAGATTGTGATAATGTAACCTAACAAAGTTATAATACTGCACGAAAGCTTGATTATATGTTGGGACATAATTGTACTATGTCCGTACGCTCAACTGACCAATTTAATATTTACTCGTATTTGTAAACAGGGTCATCGTCAATACGAACACTTAATAAAAAGAGCTTTCAAAAGTCGTGTATGAAAATCAGGGATCTCTTACTAAGTAAGAGCCAAGGCAACGCTGCCTACCTTTGTGTATTAAAGACTTGAAGATACAAAGTTATAACAAAACATTATACTTGTTGTAATTGTAACGGTTTGTCGTCTTGGTGGCCTAGAGGTCCGCTTCAGAATCAAAAAGTCATGGGATCGAATCTGAAATCCGATGACCGTGCATGGCTATCGATTACGTCACCTATTCCATTTGGGATGTAAGAATTCGACGTTTCGAAGCTTAAGAGGTGCTGCGTACACTTTCGAGTAGAAAAAGGCATGAAGGCATAAAAAAGTGTAGAGATAGCGCTAATAGAAATAGACCGCACTGAATTAACCAGTTAAGATAAAGTTCGTTGTAGAACGGGAAAAATACTTATTGCACAGTATTCTCAGGCGAATACTTTCCGAGTAAGAATTTAACTGAATCTCTAATGAGGACACTAAGTTAATAATATTGCTACGACTGGCACTGTACTCTGGGGTAATATATTTCATTACACACTTAGGTAGTTTTATTTATGTCTTGAGAATCATCAAAATTAACATATGGGTCGGAGAAGGTTTTAATCAAATCTCTGCTATTCCAGTTCCAATGAGGTTGAACATGGCCTGTAATATCGTATGTCAGTAGTGCGTTAACTCGAGAAGTAAAACTCACAAAACTTCTGAGACACTGACATACATACCAAAGTAATGGCTTACAGCTGCCATGACTAGGTACATGTTATTAAAGAGGTCTAAAATGCATCTGTGACCCTCTCGACATATTATTTACAATGCAGCATGACTACTAGCCGTTAGTGAGGTTTTAAAATCTCTTTTTTACATAATTTATTGTGCGATAAAAAAGCTCGTACAGACAAGATTAACTCGCTCCAGCTTAAGTTAATAAACGTGGTTGCAGCGCTTTTAAAAACTTGGCAAGTTAGTATCGAAAACAAGAGTTTTAAAGTTCATCATGGATGAGGTCAAAGTTTTTTTTATTTCTGGTAGTTTTCGATGACTGACTAAATTGTGACCAATATAACGTCAATCTTTTCATGGGACCAATATTTTATTCGTCAATACGAAGGAACTATGTCTATGCGTTCAAGTATTACGGACGTACAAAAAAACTATTGGTGCGAGCAAAGACTGGAATTCGGGACATTTACAATTAGAAGTAGGAGTGATGTACGTCTAAGCCATGAACATCTGTTATACGCGAGATGATCCGCGTTGTATGTTTTAATCCTTTATTCCCTAGTTTGTATACTCAAAATGAAAAAAAAAAAAACTGAAATAGCATAGAAATCATTATTCAATTAGTAATAATTATTTTGACTGTCTAATTATTATTGTTATAATGAAATATTATACGATACACTTTCCATGACCAAATACGAGTCCTCAAGGAAGGTGACGTCAAGTGCCATAAATATTGATAAGCTTTTATGACAAGAGTTATTAAAGTCAAAGAAACGAGTGAGGAGTGTAAGAATTATGCTTTATAATGCTCTGTTCTCTCTGCCTACCTCGCAAGGCATTTGGCGTGAAGTTATGTATATGTAAATATTTTCATCACAGATACTTGATAGTGTAAAAGCAGATCAGACATGATTATAGCTGACACTGTTCACCAACGAATTTAATCAATAAATGATTCAATAAATAATTCCCTTTTCAGAAACGCGATAGAGTTATGTATAGAGGACATTATATTTTGGCTTTCCACTATGTCATTCAGTGGTGAGTCTACTCTGTGGTTTCCGATGTGAGTGGTGAATGAATGGTGTCCAAATTACTAGTGAAGGGCTGACTCATTCGAGCCATTCACTGGGATTCACTTCACTCACATTCACTCTATTTGATGTAGGAGACATGTTTTGTGAAAAACGTATTATCAATGTAAAGACATTTATTTTCTTTATATGGAAAAATTGAGTATTTTATTGAATGATTTTGGCATTGTAGGAAATTATAAGTTTGACGAATTCTAATATATTTTTATTATAACCTTCATATCGTTCAGATAATAAATATGTTTTCAACAAAAATCAGTTATTTTTACTTGTAAGCAATAATAATTATTCAATTTCAGTAATAAATAAAATAAATGAATATTATTTGTAATGAAAAGAATGGAAGATGCAAGATTAACTAAGCAGATATATAATGCAAAAGCGGATGGATGTATGTAGGAGTCGAGGACGGCCAAGAGACATATTCCATGACCAAATAGAAAGTGTTCATGGAGGAAGGTGATGTTAGGAGCCTTAAAAATCGACGCGCGTGCATGCAACGAGTTATGAGAGTCAACGAAGCGAGTGAGGCGTGTAAGAATCGTGCCTTATGGAGCTCTGTTCTCTCTGCCTACCCCGCAAGGGATTTGGCGTGAAGTTTTGTACGTTTGTAATAAAATATGAGAGTTGAAACAAAGAAAATTTCAAGAAGAAATCTCGTCGAGTTACTTCTATATATTTTCACGCTTTACACTACTCTGGGAAAGTTTTAAACCTCTTTAGCGAATAGTCTCGAATATATATATATCTCCTTTGGAAGTTCCCTGATACGGCTAGACGTTATTCGAGAACAATAAAACCATCGAGTTACCTACTTTGTACGAACGGCAACACTGTAAATAATGTCGGGTTTACTCTTCACCGATTTATCAAATTTGCGCCTTTGCGTACAAAGCTTATTGTTACAGCCTATGATAGTTACTGTTACTTTGTAAGTTACCAAAATAACTTTTACAAATACAAAGTTTGGTAGAATTTCACAGTTTTTTTGACCACAATACCAATACACCAATGACTTTTCGAAATTATTTTCGGAAGTTATGTGTGATAAGTATCGATGACTGTAAACTTTGTGCCCGGTATGGCAATAGGTTCGCCACCTATTCCATTTGGGACGTAAACATAACGGCGAGACGAGGCTTAACAGCCGCTGCCTACACCTTCGGGTAACAAAAGGCGTGAAGCTATATATGTTTTTTTTGTGGAAAACAATTCTTCTTTGATTAAAGTTTAGTATCTTTGTAAGTTATGTAAGAATGTTGTCTTCTCATCTAGGCATTTAATAAAACAGGTTTTTTTGGGAAATGGTACAAACAAGCAACCTAGTAGTAAGTGGCTAGCGCCGCCCAAGGACATCTGTAACATGGACAGAGTCACAGTACATGTCCACTTTCTCTGAGATTACGGTATTTTACCGGTCGAGTCGGCCCATTCATGCAGTGAACTACATGGCTTTACCACTGTTTGAAATTAGTGAAGCGTATATTTTTTCATAGATATAATTCTAGAATCCTTATTTAAAGTCTAGTCACTATTTTACAGGAATATACAGTTTACAGATCTATTGATACATTACAATCAGATATTAGTAGGCAATTTAATAGAGTTAAATTTCACGCGTGCAAAGTCGCTGGCAAAGACTAGTTATAATATATTGCTGAAATTAAGTGCAGCTTCCAAGAGAGAGGTTTTTGTACGGAGTACGTGACAGATGAGCTATGTGGACTATCTGGTTCGATAAAACCTTATTTGCCGGTTTTACGACAGCGGATCTAACAAGATATTGTTACTAACAAGACATTTCAAATGTATGCTGACAACTTTACCAGATGGCAGCACAGATACTCGTTATTGTAGTAGATCAAAATTGTCCGTTCTCACTGAATTTAGAATATTTCGTATAACATTTGTATGTTTTATGCAAAGGTTTGCTATTTTTAAGTTTGGGCAGTGGTAAATATTAATATAATATTAAACTTTGGAACTTTTGGAAACATCACGCCTTTGATTCCAGAATCATTTTATCCCTTCCGGCGTAACCCATTACAGTACTGTGCTGGTAGTTTTGTCAGTCATCGATTTTTATAAAATATTTCCTCAAAGTCAGTGGTGTACTAACCGACACCTCTGGTTCTAAAATGGGATGCTGATTCATTAGGCTCTACCTATAAGTGACATTAAATATAATTATATTTTGTATCTCCACTTATCACTTTCCACCCAATAGTACCAGCGCCTGTTACGTCTCTATTGACCGCAAGTCTTTTTTATAGTCTATATTTATCACACCATTGTCGAAAAGAATTGCAAAATGTGAGTGAGTCAGAATTCAATCCCACGACATCTTGATTCAGAAGGTTTGGAACTCTAGTCCACCAACTAGACATTTATGTCAAATTGATTGTCAAAATACTAAAATATGCCATGCCCAAGCGATAATATCAATAATGTTTTACGCATGGTAATAGCATCAACAACTCCACGTGATACCGACTAACCAATTCACGGTGTCGAGACATAGTTTCCGCTGTCAACACCCTCGGGATAGCAAGGGTGTGAATAGTAAACATAAAATGTATACAAAGATTAAAAATGTACATAAAAACTTGTTCAAATGTGTATAAGGACTGTAATTAAACTTTGTTAATCTCTCTGTTAATAAGTTGTCATTGTCCTGATGGTCCCGCGACACCGGACCACTCACTCTCATACAGCGATATCATCTGAGACTAATTTTGAATGTTTACCTTGTGTGGATGTGATGTTAGTTGTAGTGGACAACGGAAAATGGGACAGAACTTTGTAATTACGGTAATTTAAGGAAGGTTGGGAATTTGGGTTCTTTAATAGTATCTGGGCAGATGTGGAGTTGAGGAGTGGACTGAAATAGCAGACGAGGAAGGTCATCATATATCTATTACTACATCTGCCTCTTCTAATTGGATTGTAAAAACTTGCTTGGGATTTGATACTAGAAAAGAATTCTAAAATAAATAAGCCTTTGTTACTTTGTATATCATTAGCTATCTTTCCTTGAAACATAACATAACATAACTTCACGCCTTTTTGTTACCCGAAGGTGTAGGCAGCGGCTGTTAAGCCTCGTCTCACCGTTATGTTTACGTCCCAAATGGAATAGGTGGCGAACCTATTGCCATACCGGGCACAAAGTTTTCAGTCACCGATATTTATCACACATAACTTCCAAAAAAAATTTCTAAAAGTCATCATTTCGAACCCGGACCTCTAGATCAGAAGCCGTGTGCTCGACCACTGGGCTACCAAGACTATAAAAATTCCTTAAAACGATGGTTAAAATCTATAATATCTAGAATCTAGAGATTACATAACAAATATTACATAACATAACTTAACTCCTTCTAGCCAAAGGTGTAAGCAGCGGCTGTTAAGACTCGCCTGAGGGTTACGTACTAAACGGAATAGGTACTGGGCAACCGCGCACAAAGTTGTCAGTCATGGATATTTAACACATATAACTTTCGAAAATACATCGGAGTAAGCCCAAAATCGATCCCGCGACATCTGAATCAGAAGCGGGAAGTTCGACCACTGGACCACCTAGACTTAGCCTCAAATAACACACATAAATAGACAACATATTTAAAATTGTTTAGGTATCTATTTCTCAGGTTAATACTTGAAGCCAAACATTTGGATCGCTTTTTACGGAAATTCAACAGACGGAATACTACGAAATTTGGCACACTTATAGTTTACTAGCTGACCCGCGAACTTTGTTCCGTATCAAGCAATAAATAAGCAAATTTTGGTTTTATCACTATTTCTTTACTACATCATACATGAATTATAGCTAAAAACCACCCCGTTGACACCCTTTATCTATTAAAAAAACCGCATCAAAATCCGTTGCGTAGTTTCGCATATAAGGGGACAGACAGCGGAAAGCGACTTTATTTTATACTATGTAATGATGATACAGAGAAGAATTGACGAATGCTAATATGTTTCAAGCGATAAAGAAAAACATAAAAATGTTCATTGTTGATTCAGTTTTTTGTTAAATCTAGAATCCCATAATTTTGTGAGTTTTACCAGTAACCATTATTTAAATATAAGTATGGGCGTGTATCTGAAAGTGTTGCGCAAAAAAATAAACAACAGCCTCATTGTTTGTTGTTTAGAAATTCGTATCACCATCATTAAGATACGCTTCAAATATTCCTTTTTTGTTACCATTAAATAGACCACAATAGGGGTAATAGTACAAAACAGCTAAATGCAGGAAACTCTAACAATTCTAAGGAGGAAATTCCGCTGGAAGAATATCTTTAGTATAAATGTTGAAAAGTGGAGCTTGTGGGGTTAGAGGGAAACGCTTGATATATGACAGTCGGCCCATAGCGGCGAACTTCACGACATATAAAATAAAAATACAAAACTCGGAGTTGGCTATTATTTTTATTATAAAAATGTTCTAAATATGACACTTAAACAAGCTTTAGGATTATATCGCGTTTATTTATTACCAATTTTATTAATTTCCCGACGTTTCGAACTCTTTACAGAGATCATTTGTTTTAGTGTCATGAACGTAATTCGCGAAAATCTTAGAGATAAATATGTTCTAAATATAATACTCACAACGCCCTCTAGTTTTCAAGCTGAGCAACTAAATGATTGTATTAATCATAACATAGTATAAAACAGAGTGGTTTTCCGTTTTCTGCTCCCTTAAATCCTTATTTCTTAGAGGTATGCGGAGGCCCGATCCCCTTTTCCCTTCTTTTTTTCTTCTACTCTTTTACTACTACTTTATAGGGATGGCAACGCTCCACGGTGCATATGGGCGGTGAGAAGTTACTTACCATCAGGTGACCCACTTGCTCGTTTGTCGTCCTATCACAAAAAAGGGTTGTTTTTATTTTGGAAAAATACTTATAGCGATATATTTTCATCACAAATTTGCTACCGTTACCTCCAAATAAGTATGATATTAATTTTTCCTTTGATATCCAATAAAAGTATTTTTTTAGACAAACAATTATTAAAATCTTTTTATTCTTAATGAGTAACTTTATAAATGTACTGACTTACTCTTGTTGCAGTTTAATCATAAGTATACCTATAGGTTGGTTGGTTAAGATGCGTTCTGAACGCTAGGATTTCGATTTGCCTAGGCGTGTCGGTAGTTAGTGTCTGAATTGACAAATTGCGCCATCTATCGTCCTGCTGAGAGCATTACACGGGGTTTAGGAATTTAATATTAAATACACTGCAGGTTTCCTGTTTTAATGTTTTGTTTCGAATATATGAATACCTTAAAATAATCTTTATAGAGCTGTAAGGTAAGGTTTCTTTTATAATTTATACTTATGTACCTTCATGTTATCTTTATAAAAAATGTACCTACCTACTAGATAGCAAGTAGGTAGGTACATTTGTCTGTTACACTTCTAACATATACACTTGTAATATAAATTAATAAATGTGCATCGCTGTTAGTTCGTGATCTACCGACGTCTTGTCTGGGAACTATAGGTGCCCCTTTGCTTTAACATCTGACCAGAACAAGTACGTCGCGTGGTTACTCGTATCTCGGTCTAACGGCGCATTTGAAAACCATTCGCATTTTATTTTGTACTATCTAACCCGGTGAACTTTGTTCCGCATCAAAAGTAATAACTGCTGTTCCGCTATGTTAATACTACAATATCTTCGAAAATATTTGTTTAAATTACATACTGTAAAGGGCAATATTTATCTATATTAAATGCACAATCTATTTAATGCACTTAACTGGATGTAAAAAAAATGCTGTAATGTTTCAAATCGCTTCGTAAATAAGCCCTTATTTCTCGTAAAAAGTAAAATAATAAAAATGGTCATTGTGGGTTATCCTTAAGAGATAGACATAGGCCATCGCAGACTTTTTTATAGATCTCTCTTAGATTTGAAGGTGCATAATAATGTAGTACATTGTTTTGATTTATCACTTAGGGTTCAGGCAGCGTTTGCGATTAAAGTTCTAAATCTTGAAAATTATCACTTTTTTTTCCACTACGCTATAAATGAATTATAAATCAAAACCACCCTGTTGACAACCTCTAACTATTGAAAATCACCGCATCAAAATTCGTTGCGTAGTTTTAAAGATATGCGCATATAAGGGGACAGACAGCGGAAAGTGACTTTGTTTTATACTATGGTAATGATGATGATTTATTACCACTCCACGCAACCGGCATCGCCAACAATGATAATAATAATATTTTTAAAGTAACTCACTCAGAGGTTTTAGGCAAATCAAATAAGTTTGTTAGAGAACTAGACAAATTATATTAATCGTCTTGGTCAGAAGTTTGAGCACCACACGATTGCTGAACCACTAATAGTATTAGTAATGATTAATAATGATGACTGACAATATTGAGACCATTGTATGGCAATAGGTGCAATTGTTGGAACCTTCACTCACGGGTTGAACAGGCGTGTAGAATCGAAAATACCGATTTGTACTCATTAATTACATTATTGAGTACAATCGGATCAAATATGTAAAAAAATATATCTACAAATGCAATAGTCTCGCTAGTCCAGTGGTCGAGCACACGGCTTCTGATCCAGAGGTCCGGGTTCAAATCCTGACACTGGCTCACACCATTGAATTTTCGGAATTAATTTCGAAAGTTATGTGTGAAAAATATCGCTGACTGATAAGTTTGTGTCCAGTATGGCTATAGGTTCGCCGCCTATTCCATTTGGGACGTAAACATAACGGCTGCCTACACCTTCGGGTAACAAAGGCGTGAAGTTATTTTTATGTTACAAGATGCGTAACTATGTACATAAATGTCTTTGAGATGAATTGTGAACCTGTTGATTTTTGAGCAGCACTCACTACATATACCGACTTTACCTAGATGTACCTTTAATTTTTAATTAATAACGCAGCAAATTCAAAATGAAAAACTTGGTTCATGAATATTACTTTTTTTGTCGCTTTATTATCATGCAAACATGATTCCCCATTTTGAATTGGAGTGAATTTATCAAATCTAATACAGCGCGGCGGCCGTAGTCATTGTGGAGAGACTTCGCACATTTTAATATTCATTTAATTAAATACTTTTACGGTCCATTTGTAGGGGCCGGAATGATTATGAAGTAGAAAGTTAACTTTATCTGCTACGCTTTTGGAAAATTTTGTTCGAAAACATCGTTTAAAATGGTAATGTATTTGTTATTAAACAGTCATTAAAATATATGTTCTAAAATAACATACATAACTTCACGCCTTTTTTTACCCAAAGGTGCAAGCAGCGGCTGTTAAGCCTCATCTCGTCGCTATGTTTACGTCCCAAATGGATTAGGTGGCGAACCTATTGCCATACCGGGCACAAAATTTTTAGTCATCGATATTTATCATACGTAACTTACGAAATAAAGTTCGAAAAGTCATTGGTGTGAGCCAATGTGAGGATTCGTCGTGACATCTGGATACAGAAGCGAGACTTAAATATATGTTCTATTTAATGAAAAACTCTTATGAACTTTTACTTTAGAATTACAATAGTCAAATTAATTTCTTATTAGTCCTCGATATTTTATCAGTGTTGAAAAGTCACAGAGACACCTGGTTTAGAAATGAAATACTAAACCAGCCAGGCCAGCGAGACTTAAAAAAAAAAAGAATTACTTTTATTAATTAGAGTTCCGCTTCTATTCGAATGATGAATTAAAACTTAAAGCCTTCCTCGATAATTGGACTAGCCAATACAAACAGAAATTTTCTTTTTAAATAAAGTAGTTCCCGAGATAAGCGCGTTTAAAGAAACAACTAAACTCATCAGCTTCATCACGCATCACTATTAGTAAATAATTTTAAATCTCAGGTAGAGATAAAATCGAGATTTTTGAAATGGGTCATCTGATGGCAAGCAGCTACCGCCGCCCATAGACACTCGCCAGACACATGTGTTACAGTTACGTTGACGGTCTTTAAGTGAGTAGGATAGAAGGGGAGGAGTGTGCCTCCGGATACCACACTCACCGAATGAAACGCGGCATGAACCATTTTACTTCGATAATCTGAGTCCCATTCATTCAGCAAACTGCATGGCTCTACCAAAGTTGGTAATGTATAGTCCAGATAACCAAAATGTATAGTGGTTTTCAACGTGTTGGCACAATTTTGGTGTCGAGCACATAAGGGATATAAAAATGACATTCATTTTATATATTAGCGGTGAAATCTTAAGCTTTAACAATAACAAATAGTTTTGCGCGGGAAAGTAGAACAAGCTAGCCGCGGCGCTGGAGGACGTGTTCACTAAAATTTACGAGTCGCATTGCGGGATATAAACTGCTTTGTTGTTCTAAACGATCATACGAAAAATTGTAAACGTTTATATTTCGAAAAGTTGACAGCGGTAAAGTATATTTCGCTGCATGAATGGGCCGGCTTGTCCGGTGAAATATCACGAAGTCGAAGAAAATTGACGTCAAGTGGTGTGATACGTACCTACATAAATCCACGCCTAATCCCTTGCGGGGTAGGTAGAGAGAACAGAGCGCAATAGGGCACGATTCTTACACGCCTCACTGGCTTCTTTGACATTCATAACTCTTTTAATGCACGCGCGTCGATTTTTGAGGCTCCTAACATCACCTTCCTCGACGACACGTTCTATTTGATCATGGAATGTGTGTCTTGGCCGTCCTCGACTCCTACGTCCATCCGCTTTTGCATTGTGTATCTGCTTGGTCTGTCTTGTATCATCGATTCATTCTGCATGTCCGAACTATCGGAGCATGCCTTTTAAGTAGAGTGATCGCGTCTTATATTCGATGAGCGAGGTATCTAGAAGTCTACTGCTTCCTTCTGCTCTCCCCATCCCGATCTGTATCGAATATTAAAGGCCGCCAAAGAAACTGAGACCGTAACGGTGTTGTATATGCCCATGGGGTTACTGGTATGAGTCAAGATAATAGTCTCAGACTTCTGATTCAGAAGCTTCTTCAAACTCTAGCCCGCCGAGACGGCTTTAATGTTAGATTTTGTTAATAAATATATTTATATAATATTATAAATTAAATAATGAATTGTATTATGTACCAAGTTTCAACCTACACACATATAAATAAATCAAAATTGTTTGTATAACATAAAAGTGGAACTATCATCCCGGGGGAATGCATCACCGGGATTATTGAACATTTTATGATTAAAGTTGAAGTATTGTCCCAAAGGAACACATTATTGAAATTAAAGGCAAATAAACTATATATTAATTTAGGTTAATAATCGATCTTTACATATATCCAAACTTTCGCATGCATAAAATTAGTAAGATAGTCCAAATACATAATATATACAATAGTTTATTTGGATAAAGGATTAAGACAATCAATTGTCATTTGAAATTAATTTATATGTTAAAATCTAGTTTAAAATCTCGGTAGTCCACCCCGCTTCTGAATTAAGAGGTGGCGGGTTCGATTCTGGCTCACACCAATAACTTTTCGAAATTTATTTCGTAAGTTATGTGTGATAAATATCGTTGACTGAAAATCTTGCGCCCGATATGACAAT
This sequence comes from Euproctis similis, assembly GCA_905147225.2. NCBI lineage: Eukaryota > Metazoa > Arthropoda > Insecta > Lepidoptera > Erebidae > Euproctis > Euproctis similis. Next base: position 11,985,342 of record LR990119.1, read on the forward strand.
AGGTTCACCAACTATAAGGATCGTGCGTGAAACATAGAGGCAGCACTACTGTCAGAATTAGCGCTCTCTGGTGTTTTATTCGTGAACTTAGTGGGATCAAAACAAACATTTAATAACATTAAAAAAAGTTATAACAATGGAAAAAATCATAAAATACGGATTTCAACCTGTAGTCAATAATATAATACATGGCCGGAATGATGAGAAAGGTAAATGGTTAAGTCATAACTATAAAATAAATGTCACAAATATTTGAAATTTCATCAATTAAATGATCAATTATTACATACGTCGTATTTTAAATGTTATAATTTTACTGAATGGTGCATTTCGATTTTATAAATTTTAATTAATATTGTACTTACACGTAATTTTTCACTGCATTTATCCACTGTTTACGTTTTAATATTTTCCATGAGGCTCCTAACACGCTCTCTGGAAATTTATAAAATTTCACTTCCACACCAAATCCACGTTCTCGACGTGATGTATTATTACATCCTAGAATACAACATATTTTTCTCGAAGCAGGCATTGTTTAAAAAAATGTTTTATTTTTTATTTATAATTATTTAAAAGTTAATCACATATGTTTACGTTGAATACATGATCCCAACTGTTTCGGATGCTTGCCACTAGTTGGCGTAAAAGTCTAGACGCACGATCCCTATTCCATTTGGGACGTTAAAATAGCGGCGAGTTGAGGCTTAACAGCCAGTGCCTACACCTTCGGGTAGAAAAAGGCGTGAAGTTAAGTTATGCTACAGTATGTGTAATACAAATATACTGGTTCTACGGTGGCGTTTGTTACTGGCCATCGGGTGACACGCCTGCTCTTTTTTGTTTGTATATTGATACTCATTTATGTAAAAACTCTTCTAAATAAATAAAGTTTCTGGCCATGAATTACACAGCCTTAGGTAGATACCTATTTAGTCCCCAACAAATACCATGCCGACGTTTTTGCCCCCAATTTGCCCCGAAGTGTATTGTATGTTAGCCTGTATCGATTAAATAGATTGGTTTTGAGAATTTGATTTATTATTATTAGTGTACCGTGTTTAATTATGTTTATGAGCATGCAGTCTAATTAAGGAGAGTAGTATATTCCAACTAATGAGAACATTGATAAAGTAGACGGTATATAGGTTTATTTATATAATTTTGTTGATTAATATTACGGAAAATAAACTAAAATGAATATTACTTGTCTTGGATAACGAGTAAGCGCGATGATTAAAAAAGATCCTGGGTTCAAAGCCTGATACAAAGCAACCTCTGGAAATCAGATGGGATGGGATAGGTCGGGTCCTATCCTATCTGAAAGATCTGCGACGTGACTTTGACCTATCTGGGTGTTGTAACTGATCTTGAGCGGCGCTAGTCGCTTATCAACAGGTGACCTGCTTGTTTGTTTGTCCTCTTGACCATAATAAAATCATTTTTGGCAGTGATGAAGCGTTATACCTTCTGTGTACTAAGTATCGGGAATTTGTCAATAAAACAAAAAATACAAATTATTCATCTAAATTTATTTTATCGCCTTCAAAGTAGGCCCCATCGCTTGCAATACAACATCTCCACCGCTTCACCCAGTCTTCCATACATTTTTCATAGGCTATTTGCGGTATGGCCTTTAGCTCATTCAGCGAATTTTCTTTTATGGCTTCTATTGACTCAAAACGTTTTCCTCGAAGTGGTAATTTTAACTTGGGAAATAAAAAAAAGTCAGACGGAGCCATATCAGGTGAATAGGGTGCTTGGTCGAGAACGTTTGTTGAATTTTTCGCTAAAAACTCTTTCACTATAATGGCTGTGTGTGATGGTGCATTATCATGGTGCAGCATCCATGAGTTGTATCGCCTCAAATCTGGACGTTTTCGGCGGATACTCAACAGCGGCAACATTTTTAGTGATTCACCACATGAAATATCATTCGAAACACAAAATTTAAGGCACACTCTTTGTTCAACAATATTTTCCATTGTAAAATCGCCGAGGACTCAAAACTATGACCAACAAAAAGTTTAGTTTAAAACAAATGAAATGACAGATCCCGTTCAAATTTTGCGCGCTAATTCAGTACAGTGCTACCAACATGCAGTAAAAAAATTAGAACGACCTCTTTTACGCGGGTCTCTTTATTGACATATACCCGATACTTTTTACACAGAGTAGTAAAATGGACCGGCATATATTTAATTTTGATGTATTATATGTATAGAAAATAGTGTAACAGGTGTAATACAGGTTACCCATTTCTGGTCACCAGAAAATATTTAAAAAAATATTGCGTGGAGTTCCTGCCGCCTGCCACCACTGCCTCTGTAAGGTATAAATTTAACATAACATAACTTCACGCCTTTTTCTACCCGAAGGTGTAGGCAGCGGCTGTTAAGCCTCGTCTCGCCGTTATGTTTACGTCACAAATGGAATAATGGTGGCGAATCTATTGCCATACCCGGCACAAAGTTGTCAGTCGACGATATTTACCACACGTAACTTCCGAAAATTTCGAAAAGTCATTGGTGTGTGCCAGGATTTGAACCCACTACTTTTTGTATCAGAAGCGGGGTGTTAGCCACTGCGCCACCGAGACTAAATGTGTAAATTTAAGTTTAAGAAATTTCCTAAGTTTTCTATTATATTGACCGGTTTACATTCTGCTATAATATATTAACTATTAAAGCCGCATGAAGGCGTTAAATGTGTTAAACGATTGCAAGAGAGATTAGAAGTTTCACTTAAAAACATAAAAAACCCGGTTGTTGATATATGCGGCCGGGCAAATCCTAATAAATAAATATACCTAATATAAATCATTACAAGTTGAAAAGCTGACCCTAATTTCCTTCTTACTATCACATAATAGGAGGCCTGGTCGTGGACGTGTAGGCACCTTTCCTCTATATACCGTGTATTCAGAGCCGTAAACATAATAAGCTTATTTCTAGATAAAAGGATCAAATCAGGCTTGGAGGAGAAAGTTACCTTGAATATTACAATAACCTTTAGCCCTTAATATCTAGAAGTATATTGGGATCACGAATTAATTTTCTAGCTTGAAATGCAATTAATGGCGATATGTTAGTAATATATTTTCATAATTCTGGAGTTTGCTGCATGAATGCACCGACTCGACCGGTGAAATACCACGGCCTCTCAGAATATTGATGTAAAGTGGCCTCCCCCCACTCGCTATCCTTTTCTATCCAGTCTCGGCCCAGTCTCGGTGGCGCAGCGGTCGAGCACACGGCTTCTGATCCAGAGGTCCGGGTTCGATTCCTGATACTGGCTCACACCAATGACTTTTCGAAATTGTTTTCGGAAGTTATGTGTGATAAATATCGATGACTGAAAACTTTGTGCCCGGTATGGCAATAGGTTCGCCACCTATTCCATTTGGGACGTAAACATAACGGCGAGACGAGGCTTAACAGCCGCTGCCTACCCCTTCGGGTAACAAAAGGCGTGAAGTTATGTTATGTTATGTTATATTTTTTAATTAATTTATACACTAGCTGTTCCGGCATACTTTGCTCCGCATCACACGTATTCTTTACAGCGTTTACACTTAAAGTGGTAAATCACGAAAATTAACACTTTTTCTTTACTAATATAATAATATTAGTAATGCAAACCACATCGTTGATACTCTCTATCTATTAAAAAACCGCATTATAATGCGTTGCGTAGTTTCAAAGATCTAAGCATATTATAAGCATAGGGTACGCCCTTTTTTCTTCTGAGGCGAAACAAACTTCGCTGGGTCGTCTAGTAATATATTAAAAAAAAGAACACGACGCCATACAAACATTCACGCTTATCATAATATACTCGGCTGGGGATCGAACTCACCGATCTCGAATCCGCTGTCGGTTGTTTTACTATTGCACAACGAGGCCGGCCTTTCAAGTTGGAACAAAGTTCACCTCATATTGTGAAAACTTATGAATGGTCTATATTACGCTGTAAAATTACGCAAATGAAGCCGCCAGTGGTTACTTACTTACGTAACTTACTGAGCAGAAAAATAAATGCAATCAAAGTAAGGAACTGAGATTGGTTTATAAAACTAAATAAAAAAATAAATAAAAAAAAGTCACAAAGAAATGAAAGTTGTTGGGAGTCACATCAACAAGTAAATTAGCCTCTCTCTGGCTTCTTTCCCTTCGAGTTGAACTCAAAGAAGACGCAGTATTTTCTGCCGTCTTTCTGTTCTATTTTTATCATTTTTTCGCCTTGTACTATTTGTCCCGACTTTTCCCGCATACCGCTTGAGTGATTCACAAATACAAAACATAACTTAAGCCCTCGTCTACCCTAAGCTGTAGGTAGCGACTGTTAAAGGCTCGACTCGCCGAAATTGCAAAATTACGTCCCAAATGGTGCAAAGTTGTCAGTCGTCTATATTAACCACATATAACTTTCCGAAAAGAATTCAGTGAAAATATAAGTGTGAGTCTGCTGGAATCGAAACGACGACTTCTGCAAAAGAAGCGGGGAATCGACTACCGGACCACTGAGACTTTTTGAGCCGCCGAGACTCACATATATACCGACTCATTTATAGCTTAAATTAAACTTAGTTTCTAATAGCTACGTAGGAGTAAGACGCGGTGGCCCAGTGGTTCACCGCTTGCGTTTTCATACAGACATTTCAAATTTGATCCCGAATACCTGTTTGGAATGCAGCTACACTTTCAAGTATTAACGGCTAAGTTGTCAGGTCACAGAACAGAGAGCATTTTTATGCAAGATTTAAAAATGTTTTACGTAAATAATATTTTTATTCCTAGAAAACTGAACTCGGTTATATGAGTCTCTGTAAAATGCATATTTTATTCTGCAATTTCTAGATTTATCAGTGCAATTCTGAATGAATGAATGGGGAATGAAATTGTATATCTTGGATGTAGAAAGAGGAGTGGGAATAGGGTAAATGGAGCGTTGGGCTGATTCCTGGGCGCAAATAACGTCAGCAGAAAAGACCAGCTAGCAATCCACAATGCGGTACTGCTCTCAACGCTAACTTATGAAAGTCAGAGTTGGGTATGGTTTGAGTCTGCATGAAAGTAGGAGAGACGCGGTCAAAATGAGGGCACTGTGCAAAATCTGCGGAGTGATTCTCGCTGAAGGAAGTTGCATTGACCGCTAAAGGAAGTTGGATTGAAAGAGAGTGTCGTAGAAAGGGCATGCTCCGATGGTTCGGACATGTAGAAAGAATGGATGATGCAAGATTGACTAAGCAGATATACATTGCAAAAGCGGGTGAATGTAGGAGTCGAGGACGGCAAAGACCCATACTCCATGACCAAATAGAACGTGTTCTGGCGGAAAGTGATGTTAGGAGCCTCAAAAATTGACGTGCGTGCATGAAAAGAGTAATTAAGGTGTTATTGTAACCAAATTAATATCTCATATATAAAAAGTACGTGTTGGGTTGTTTGTCCGCGATGGCCTCCCTTAACCCTTAACCGGTCTAGTTAACTGATATAACTGATTTTAATGAAAATTGCACACCGTATGCAATTTGATCCAACATAAAAGATAGGATAGTTTGTAAAAATATTATAAAACTCCAACGGCAAGGAGTATCGTGGGGTGTTACAATACACCACTAATACTAACAAACATCACCGATTTTGATAAATTTTGTGTGCTTATTAAGTGTGTCTGAGAATCGGTCAACATCTATTGGTTATCCCTAAACTGTTAAGGATCTACAAACATTTGTTTAGTTTTTGCAAAACCACGTTTACTGGCTTAACTTATATATACTCACATCAAATAGCAAAACGATTAATCATTCAAATGTAAGGTAATTCAGAAACTTTGAAACCAATATTAAAATGTTCACTCAAGTTAATGAAGTCATGTCAGACCTCTCATTTAGTTGAACGACTGCCGCTGTCAACAGCCGCTGTCGCTGTAATTCATTCAGCAATAATAGCAATGGAAATGAACTAACTTGCTGAAAAGTTTCTCCTTCTAGATTAACTATAAGAGATGAATAGAGTTTTATAATTTCTTAAAAGTCTTTTTATCGGTGTACAGTAGAGTGTAGACGTGGTAGAGCGACGCCTTTCGCTGCATGAATGGACCGGCTCGTCTGGTATACCACGATCTCGCAGAATATCAACTTAAAGTGTGTCATGCGGCGGTTCGTTCGGTGAGAGTAGTATCCGGAGGCCCAATCCTCTCCCCTATACTCTTCCAATCCCACTTCCGAACGCTTCCCTATCCCATTTTAAAGGCCGGTTAAGCAGCTGTGACACTATCTATGTTGCAGATATCTATGGCCGGCGTTGGTTGCTTACTACCAGGTGACGTGCCTGCTCGTTTACCTTCCTAATCCCTAAAAAACAGTGTAACCATGTTGGGCAGAGCTTATCGTTATTTATTACGTTTTATATAATATGTCATTTTGATGAATTGATACGTGGTTAAGTACTTGGAACATTAGCTTAAGCATAAGTTTTTAGAGTATTATTTTTAATTAATCATGAATCTCGCTGGCCGAGTACTCGAGCGGCCTGCTTCTAAATCAGAAAGTCGTGGGAACGATTCTGGGCTCACACCAATCTATTTTATTCTAATAATAAGGTGGAAAAAATAAATACACGTGATATCTTACTACACCTCCCCCTCGTGATATTTCATGATTTTTGTTAGACCCCTCCTCCCTTTCTAACCTCACGTGATTAATGGACGGCCCCTCACACGTAACGGTTGCAGTCGGGATTCATTTCTGAGATTTCTTACTCAGAATCGAGATACTGAATCTCTAGACCACTGAGACGACCAATTTTCAGAAATTATATTTGTGTGTGATGTATGTATTGGTATGTAAGAATCGTGCCTTGTGGCGCTCCGTTCTCTCTGCCTACCCCGCAAGGGATTTAGCGTGAAGTTATGTATGTATGTACTAATTGGTTATTATTTAACAATGGGATGATTTAACTATCCCACGGGACTAAATACTGTGTACTGCGAGACTATGCTACCCGCTTCGACACATTCGGCTGTTCAATGTGAAAGTACAAAAATTGCACGGCTTCCAGTAAAAATAATAATAAATGGACTGAAGGATAGATGAATTAAAATGGGTTTTGAATAGAATCTCGCGAACGATGTTACCAACAATACATTTAACAAAGAACGAAGAGTATAATTACTGGACGAGGCCATTTTCGAATACCCTCGTCAGGAAGTGATGGTTTGGTGCGTCATTCTTGTTTACTAAGAGAAAAGTATTGCCGCGAAAAATAAATGGCTAGTATTGTCTGACCTCACTCAGCCCGTGGTTATGTAGCACAGAGTTAATCCCACTCCGACCCTATCTAAATCATTGCAAACTTATATATAAAATGTATTTAATATATGTATGTATGTAATAATTATATAATATACTAGCTGACCCGGCAAACGTTGTCTTGCCGAAAAATAAAATTTAAAAAATAGGGGTTGATCGTAGGGGGTTGAAAATTTAGGGTTGTATGTATTTTTGTATCTCGTTTTATAAAAAAAATATAAAACAGAAATATGTCGAAAAATTAAAAAAAAAATATTGAGGGGTGGGCTACCCTTGTGATTTAGGGGGATGAAAAATAAATGTTGTTCTATTCTCAGACCTACCCGGTATGCACACAAAATTTCATGAGAATCGGTCAAGCCGTTTCGGAGGAGTTCAATAACGCACCCCGTGACACAAGAATTTTATATATTAGAATTTATTAGTTAATATATGTATATTATATATTACTTTAAAAAGACTTATATTTGATATTATATGATAAATGCGATAACGTTCAAAGCGTTTCTAAATCACATATGCTTAATATTTGACGAGAAAAATAATGACTATAACAATTTTTGTACAACGTAACTCATTGAAATGAAATTTAATAAAAGAATATTGTTGCGCTTAAAAGACATATATATACATATTTTAATAGTTAAAGATGACTCTAATTTTTAACAGTGGTAGAGCCAAGCAGTTCACTGCATGAATAGGCCGGCTCGACCGGTGAAATACAACGAGCTCTCAGAAGATCGACGTAAAGTGGCTCATGCAGCGTTTCCCATCCTTTCCTATCGTATTCTCTTAAAGGTCGGCAATGCAACAGTAACACTATATATGTTGCTGGTGTCCATGGGCGGCGCAAGTTGCTTATCATCAGGTGAAACACTTGCTCGTCCTATCCCGTGAAATGATAATATTAATAAAGTATTACGTTTTGTATATATTATTTTATTAAGTACATAAATTTGTTAGTTGCGTTGTTTATTGCTTTTTAGTTATGGAGGCTATAACTGTTTTCATGTACTTAAAGATTTTGTGGTTTGTGTTTCTAGAAGTAAGTTTAACTTTTTTTTTAAAGTAATTTTATTCTTGTGACGTCCGATGTTCTTTTATTGTTTAAACGTTTTTTTATTTTTGCAACAATAAAGTTTAGACAAGAATTAGGTTACATTAGCATTGCCTAAATTCATCTATATTCTATTTTATTCTATCTACCTATCTATTTATTCCATCTATCAGCTGTCACCATCTATCTGTGTATCTGTATTTTATATCTTTAAATATGTGTGTATTATATGTATGTATTTGTGTATTTATTTTTAGTAGTATGTGTACAGATATATCCTATTACTTCATATTTCGATTTTATTAAATGTATATATTAAGCTTTACTGAATTTATAATTTTATAAAAACTTATTGTCTTCTGTTCTGTTTTTAACACCAAAGGCTACCCTAATTTCATTTGTTATGTCCATAAAGGTTGTCTGGAAGAAATCGCCGACAGCGATAAGACCGCCGTTTGTGCATTTATTATTATGATTTTCTTGTAATCTAAATATTTTTGGTGTACAATAAAGAATATTTGTATTGTATTGTTGACTTACTATTGGTTACCAAACAAAGTGTAATTTAGGATTCGAATTTTACTTGGTTTAATCCTGCGAATTGAGACTTAAGTATAAACGGATTGAATTAACAAGTTAACAGTTACAATGCAATACTAAAATATCCATAAAAGAAATTGTGACCAATATATATGCGGAACCCTCCAACGAGAGCGCTTAAGTACCTTTTTCCCGTAATAATGGTCAACTATTTGCAAACTTCAACATCACAATACAAAAACACAAATCACTAAAACTACATATTGTATTCTGGCGAATGCGAGACCGTTTTGCTCGCGACGTTAATGGCATGGCAGCTATTTTTCAGATCACAATTTTATTGGACAATATATCAGCAACGATGAGTGTTCAGTTCAACATTCAATTGCCTAAAAAAAGACGGGCTATTCACTCGAACATTTATATAGCAACCTGTATATAAAGGGGCTATATACAGGTTGGTGCTAACTGTATTTTATTAATGTGATATAAATAAAATAAAATCTATTTTAATATGTCCTCACGCATTTAATTCACGACAGCGTCAACAGCATCGACAGCGTTACTCAATTCATTGGTTTGAATATCTTAAGTCAAAAGTAAAAAATATTAAAATAAATCTAAGGAATTACTTTTCTATGCGATTGATGTATTTTTTTTATGAGAGAAGGGGGCAAACGAGCTTGAGGGCCACCTCATGGAAAGCAATCACCGCCGCCCATGGCGTCTGCAATACCAGGGGCATCACATCAGCGTTGCCGGCCTTTCAGATGAGAATAGGCGCGTTTCTTGAAGGTTCCTAGGTCGTAGCGGTCCGGAAATACCGTCGCCGGCAACTAGTTACATGAAGGAACAGTGCGTGGCAAGAAGTGCCTGTTGAAACGCACTGTTGTCGATCGCCAACCATTCAGCCAATGCGGGTGGTCATTTGGCGCGTCGAGCGGAGGCGGAAATCAGCTGGCGGTATTATATATTGTATCTTTTCGTGTTTTTCTTATTATAAGGGGATGTTTTTACTATATAAATGTTTTTAATAAATCCGAGGGACCGAGAGAAAAGTAATCTTACACTACTGAGGTCGAACATGCCCAAAACTTATTGAATGTACTCTGGATATAGGAATAATTCATTCTTATAATCCGACTGTGCCAGAGGGTTATGTTTTTCAGAAATTTATAGCTTTGTGTGTTTCTTTAGCGTGTAATGTAATTCGAACTTCCTTAAAGGTTTCAGTTTGATCGTCTCGTTATGCGTTATTTTAACTGAAATTCCCGCGGGCTATATAAATACGAAGTTTTGCTAAGCCCTAGCTTAAAATACACCTACGTATTAAGCTTTGTCTTAAATAAAAACAATTAAGTTGGTGTACACATACATAGTTTTACGCCAAGTCCCTTGCCGGGTAGGCAGAGGGAACAAAGCGCCATAACTCACGATCCTTCAAACACTACTATCGGCAGGTTCTCTAACTGGATTAATTTATTTTTACTCCCAAATGTAACAGACGATGTTGCGGAACTGATTTCTATACTTTTAAAAAGGATGGTGAAATTTATTTTGTATATGCCAAGATCTACAGTGGTATATAGCTAAAACCAGGTGGTTCCAGGGTGCAAAAAACCCAATGCCTCAGACGACACGTTATAAGAATTTTATCCTATTTTGGTTGGTCTATTAGTAAGGCACATTATAATTTATCTTTCTAGTACCAGCGTAACTATTCAGAAGAGTGGGCAATCTATGCGGTTTCCGATGTTAAAGGGGGATGAATGGTGTCTAAATTGCTAGTGTAGGGCTGACTCATTCAAGCCACAGATTGCCTCAATTTAACTCCACTTGACTCCGCTTACACTTTATAATATAGTAGGCACGGTATGTTAGTAAAAAGCTATAGTAACATACTGCAAAGGCTTTATGAAGATCTCTACAATAAAAAAAAAAAAAAAAAGTAGGTAAATATATTATAACTAGCTGACCCGGCAAACGTTGTCTTGCCGAAAAATAAAATTTTAAAAATAGGGGTTGATCGTAGGGGGATGAAAATTTAGGGTTGTATGTATTTAAGTATCCCGTTTTATAAAAAAAATAAGAAACAGAAATATATAGAAAAATTAAAAAAAATTATTCAGGGTGATTGTGATTTAGGGAGATGAAAAATAGATTTTTTCCTATTCTCAGACTTACCCGATAAGCACACAAAATTTCATGAGAAACGGTCAAGCCGTTTCCGAGGAGTATGGGAACGAAAACTGTGACACGAGAATTTTATATATTAGAAATACTTTCTTGAACGAATTTAAGTTTATGTAAAATCATTGAATTATCTTTTTTATCATAATGACAATGATATACTAGTAAGTAGTATATATATACGATTTAATTATAGGTACATACATACATTACTTTACGTCAAATTCCTTGCGAGGTAGGCAGAGGAAATAGAGCGCCATCACGTGCAATTCTTACACGTCTCACTCGCTTCTTTGAGTTTCATAACTCTTGTCACACACGTTCGTCGATTTTTAAGGCTAATGGCATAATCTTCCTTCAAGACTCTTTCTATTTGGTCACATAAGCTGTGTCATGGCCGCCCTCGACTCATACATCTATCCGCTTTCGCATTATATATCTGCTTAATTAATCTTGCAGCATCCATTCTTTCTACATGTACCATTGGGGCAAACACTTTCTTACTTTTAATCCGACACTCGCTTGAAACCCAACTTCCTTTATCACAACCTTATTTTCTACACGGTCAATGAGAGTCACTCCGCAAATTTTGCGAAGTGCTCTCATTTTAACCAGAGTGTATTCTACTTTCGTGCACACTCTGCCATACCCAACTAATGCTTCCTTATGGAAGCATTAGTTGGGTATGGCTAACGCTAACTTATGTTAGCGTTGGTAGAAGTTAGGAAATCTCGTCCACACACTCATTTTTTATCCAATTGCCTTATAGTCCTAGTGGAATTTTTAAAATATGAAGCATCAATTCATGTATCGCTGTCTGGATCAATCTCTATTTTGATATTGAAACACCACCATCCTCTTTCAAATAACATTAATACTATTGATGGATTGACAGACGGAGCACAATAAAAGAACATTCTTCACTGTCACGTATATTTAATAACAGGCGCGTATGGTTTGTTTAGCATTTTGACTCTTGATCTGCAAGTATGGTCCCCAGTTTGTGTACAAGTCAATGACTTTATTGAAATACTGGTTGAAAAACTTGGCAAGTTATTTGTTATAAATATTAGTACTAAACTGATTGGCTAGAAATGTACCTATTTTACCACCTTGGTTGGTAAATTTGAGTTTTATGGGCGTACAGGCAGATATTTATGAAAGTGATTTTTGGGACTTAACGCTTTTTCCTTCTCGTAAGTGTCGGCGATAGCTGTTACCATACGAGTCATTGATTGTTTACTACTCAAACAAAATAGTTGGCGGAATATGTTGCCTATTGCACAAATCCGGGCACGATGTTGTGGCATATTTATCACATTTGAAGTCCGAAAAGAATTCCTATAATTTATTAGTGATTCAATCACGGGATTTGATTCCGAAATTTCTAGATTGAGAAGAGTGGTGTTCGACCTTCAGACCACCAAGATGACGTCCAGTTCGGTTAATATTGTTCTTGCTATATGTAATACTAGCTGACCCGGCGCACTTGGCTACGCATCAAAAATGTTTTTTTACAGTGATTACTATTAAAGTGGTAAATCTCAAAAATTATAACTTTTTATGTTCTAAATTATGCATAAAAACCATTCCATTGACACCCCTCTATCCGTTGAAAAGAAATGCATTAAAATCTGTTAAGTAGTTTCAAAAATAAGTGTTTATGGGGACAGACAGCGGAAATAATGATACTTAAATATTAATGTTTGTTGTATTGCGCTAAAAAAAGGTATTAGGCTAGTAATTAGGCTATTAACTCGAACCCTTATATGGCAACCTTTATATAAACTACTAGCTGACCCGGCAAACGTTGTCTTGCCGAAAAATAAAATTTAAAAAAATAGGGGTTGATCGTAGGGGGTTGAAAATTTAGGGTTGCATGTATTTTTGTATCCCGTTTTATAAAAAAAAATAAGAAACAGAAATATGTCGAAAAATTATAAAAAAAAAATTTAGGGGTGGGCTACCCTTGTGATTTAGGGAGATGAAAAATAGATGTTGTCCTATTCTCAGACCTACCCGACACGCACATAAAATTTCATGAGAATCGGTCAAGCCGTTTCGGAGGAGTTCAATTACGCACATCTAGACTCGAGAATTTTATATATTAGAAGATAAACGGGCTACTGCATTTTATTATAGTTATATCGGCACATATAAAAAAATCTCTATGCTGATCATATGCTGATGTGAATGCTATATCCTTTATAGTCAGATGGCATGGATAATGAAGATTCTAGTAGACGAAAAAACAAATATTAAATACAAACATGTGTTACGTAAAACGAAAAAAAAAACACACGTTTCATTTTATTTCAATCAAAAAACACAGATCAAACAAAACTCTATACCATCTATGTAGAATATAAAAGCTATGCCCGTTTGTCGGAATTTGATCAAAAGAGGACCCCCGAACGAAAGATTTATCACAAACAAAATAACAACAACAAAAAAATAAAATGGGAAAGTTTCGTTGAGACTGTCTACAATAAACATATGGATTTGATGTCGTCTCTTTGATCGGCAATATGTATTTATAAATCCACTCGAGATTTTGTGCCTTGTTGCATTATGTATTATGTATTTTGTATGAAAATACACACTTAGCGTGTTTTCATTTCTTCGATGTCAGGTTTGAAAAAGTAATTAACTCATTTTGGATTCTTGGAATTTATCCTTATAGGCAGCTCTTCAGTTGATACTTCAAATCATGTTTGCAATAAGAAGATTTTCATTAATAATTTATTATTATTTCGTAGTTTCAAGAAAAGCTACTTTGGAAATAAAATAATGTTTGTTTTACTTGAATTTAGTATTACTTGTACTTTATGTACTTTATAAGCCTACTATTTCATTTTATCTTTGTAATAGCTAGTTATAATAATATTTTAAGAGGGGTCATATCTGTACATACATTCATAACTTTACGCCGAGTCCCTAGGCGTAGTAGTAGAGAACAAAGCGTCATATAGCACGATTCTTACACATCTTACTAGCTTCTTGGTCTATCTTCTCACAAAGGTTCGTCAACTTTAAGGCTTCTGAAATCACCTTCCTCGTTCTATCTATATATTTTCAAGATATAGTGGAAAAATTAAATTTAGGGTGTCTTAATAAAAGCGGTGAAAGAGTTCAGAATCATTTTAAGTTTAAACTTACATTTAATAAAAGCAACCGTAAAAATATCCGTTAAAGGAAGAGACGATGGGCCCAGATCTGCGCCAATCCTGTTCAAGCTTGGCACAAGGTTGCACACCAGCATTGGCCCAACATTGTTTAAAGTCTGGGATGAAAACTAAGGCCTAGACTTGATTTACAGCACTAAGCCTAGGCTGACCAATGTCCAGCCCAACATCGAATAGCCTAGGTTCGGTTGCCCAGTGTTGGCCCAAGCTTGACCCCATTGTTCAAGACTGACAGTTCCTACATAGAATACTTTTTAATGTATAGGTACTACAGAAACCATTAAAAAAGATATACAGCTTTCATTTTGAAAAAATCTCGAAAGTAGAAATATAAATATCGAGCCCCCCGCTTCTGAATCTAGAAGTCGTGGGTTCGAATCCTCACACTGGCTCACACCAATGACTTTTCGATGTTCTTTTCGGAAGTTATGTGTGAAAAATATGCATGACTATCATTTGCGACGTAAGCATAACGGCGAGACGAGGCTTAACAGCCGCTGCCTGCACCTTTGGGTAAAAAAAGGCGTGAAGTTATGTTAATTATGTTATGTTATAAATGAAAACTGTGTTTCAATATAATCAAATCTTTTGAAGAAAGTTATCATAATTGGAATAAAGGTCACGTACCGAAGCTCGTACTAGTTCGCAATAAATTTCATCATTCAATAAAAATAAATACAAAATATATATTTACTATCTTGTATGATGTTTCTTATTTGTGTAAAAATCACGGAGCCGCTATATTTCCAAACGATTACTTTTCACGAGGCATTTGATAATATTCGTATATTACATATTATTTTTTGTTTGTTTTGTATCTGTTAATAGCGTTTTCTTTAGATTTATCGTTATTCACAATAACGGTGATATACGGGGATTTAATAAAAGAAAGATGATTGAAAGATGATGATCAAAACAAATTAATGCTTTTGGAAAGGAATTTATTTGCTCATCAATAATGATCACATTCATAAAGATTGAGAGATCTAAAAACCGGGGCTTAACCTCAACCTTCCGATCCGAAAATAAAAATTTACCCTACTTAAAATTTTCTTTTTCTAATATGAAGTAGGATTGAAAGAGAGTGTCGTTGGTCAAGTAACATGGACATGCTCCGATGGTTTAGACATGTAGGTATAGAGAATGGATGATGCATGATTGACTAAGGATAAATACAGTCCACAAGTTGAAGAATATAGGAGTCGAGGACGTCCATGACAAACTTTCTATATCCAAATTGAACGTGTGCTTGCGGAAGTTGCAATCAGAAGCCATAAAACGGTCGAGCGCTTAAGACAACATTTATGGAAGTCAAAGAAGCAAGTGTAAGACTCGTATATAAAAATGCTCCGTTCTCTCTGCATACTCTGTAATGGAGCTGGCGTTAAATTATATAATGTATACGAAAGGCAAATATAATCGTGGTAATCACAAATTTTAAATAAACAAAGCTGGCTATCTACTTTAGAATTTGACTGGGATGATGTTTAAAACCGTTTTGGTACACTTTTGGAAGATTAAAAGCGTTGCCACGCCCTCAGGCCGTCTGTCGTGATCCGCTTGTTGACACAGTAGATTGTACTGCGTAAGATTCTGCTGCGTATTTCTATGAAGCAAACAATAATTATATTTTATAAGTATAATGTTACGTAAACAGTAAGAGGATTGTTATATATATATATATATCTGAAGATTTTCGAGTAATAATGACTTTTATTAAACTTGGGCTTGTGGTGAACATTTGTGAAGAAATTTTGCGCAGTAACTTGTTCTCGGTTTACACTTAAACAAATGATTGTTTAATAAACATGAATTGTTATTATTGTGGTTATTTATTTAATTTGATATCATACACGTACTATCCCTTGATGACAAACAATCAGTTGGCACCAATAAAGTTTGCCATGCTTTTAATTGTACCTACAGATGAGTAATACTTATTATTATCTCAAAATCCGAAAGACTATAACTCGTGGGATCGAAGCATGAATAAAATAAAAATAAAAACACCGATGAATTCTCAAAATACTTTTTGGAAGTTATGTGCATGTGTAAGAGAATACTTCGCCACTTATTCTATTTAGGATATAAAAATTCGGAGTCGAGAGCTAAAAGCCACACACCTTCGGGTAGAAAAAGGTCTGTTACAATAAAAAAAAATAGATATATTGTTTTTAGTACAATTAATTAAAAGTAGTCTCGGTGGTCCAGGGGTCGAGCACCCCGCTTCTGAATCAGGAGGTCGCGGGTTCGAATCCTGGCTCACACAAATGATTTTATGAAATTATTATCAGAAGTTATGTGGTATAAGTATCGATGACTAAGAACTTTGTGCCCGGTATGGCACTAAGTTCGCCTCCTATTCAATTTGGGACGTCAACTTAAGAGACGAGACGAGGAGGCAGCCGCTGTCTACACCTTGGGTTAGAAAAGAGGTGTGAAGTTATGTTATTTTAAAAACCGTCCAACAATTTATATTAAAGGATATATGAAACAGTAAATGAACATAAAAAAACTGATAATTAACTAGTTACATTAGACTTGTTCGTCAAAGGGACGTTGGCCTGACGCATCTCAGCGACTAGTTCGTGAAGATCGCTCTTGACCTAATTAGTGTTCCAACACTGTCGCTATAATGAGGATTTGTTTCTGAACATTTCTTTTGTTTCGTTAATGTATGAAAGCGAAATGTGAGGTTTTGCTACAAATATAACTTCACACACAGTTAGATGTTACTTAACGTGACTTATCTTAATTCCAGCTGAAATTAGTGTATCTATGGTAGGTATGTATGTTTTCTCAAAATTATGATGCGAATTATCACTTCTTCTTAGAATTTTCCTTTAATATTATTTGAAATAGGAAAATTTGTCGTTCAAAGGTTTCTGTACCAACATAACATAACTTTTTTCTACCCGAAGGTGTAGGCATTGGCTGTTAAACCTCGACTAAAAACCATTCCATTGACACCCCTCTATCCGTTGAAAAGAAATGCATTAAAATTCGTTAAGTAGTTTCAAAAATAAGTGTTTATGGGGACAGACAGCGGAAATAATGATACTTAAATATTAATGTTTGTTGTATTGCGCTAAAAAAAGGTATTAGGCTAGTAATTAGGCTATTAACTCGAACACTTATATGGCAACCTTTATATAAACTACTAGCTGACCCGGCAAACGTTGTCTTGCCGAAAAATAAAATTTAAAAAATAGGGGTTGATCGTAGGGGGTTGAAAATTTAGGGTTGCATGTATTTTTGTATCCCGTTTTATAAAAAAAAAATAAGAAACAGAAATATGTCGAAAAATTAAAAAAAAAAAATTGAGGGGTGGGCTACCCTTGTGATTTAGGGGGATGAAAAATAGATGTTGTCCTATTCTCAGACCTACCCGACACGCACATAAAATTTCATGAGAATCGGTCAAGCCGTTTCGGAGGAGTTCAATTACGCACATCTAGACTCGAGAATTTTATATATTAAGAAGATAAACGGGCTACTGCATTTTATTATAGTTATATCGGCACATATAAAAAAATCTCTATGCTGATCATATGCTGATGTGAATGCTATATCCTTTTTAATCAGATGGCATGGATAATGGAG
Organism: Euproctis similis; assembly: GCA_905147225.2. Classification (NCBI taxonomy): domain Eukaryota; kingdom Metazoa; phylum Arthropoda; class Insecta; order Lepidoptera; family Erebidae; genus Euproctis; species Euproctis similis. Next base: position 12,003,232 of record LR990119.1, read on the forward strand.
ATTCTAGTAGACGAAAAAACAAATATTAAATACAAACATGTGTTACGTAAAACGAAAACAAAACCATATGTTTCATTTTATTTCAATCAAAAAACACAGATCAAACAAAACTCTATACCATCTATGTAGAATATAAAAGCTATGCCCGTTTGTCGGAATTTGATCAAAAGAGGACCCCCGAACGAAAGATTTATCACAAACAAAATAACAACAACAAAAAAATAAAATGGGAAAGTTTCGTTGAGACTGTCTACAATAAACATATGGATTTGATGTCGTCTCTTTGATCGGCAATATGTATTTATAAATCCACTCGAGATTTTTTGCCTTGTTGCATTATGTATTATGTATTTTGTATGAAAATACACACTTAGCGTGTTTTCATTTCTTCGATGTCAGGTTTGAAAAAGTAATTAACTCATTTTGGATTCTTGGAATTTATCCTTATAGGCAGCTCTTCAGTTGATACTTCAAATCATGATTGCAATAAGAAGATTTTCATTAATAATTTATTATTATTTCGTAGTTTCAAGAAAAGCTACTTTGGAAATAAAATAATGTTTGTTTTACTTGAATTTATTATTACTTGTACTTTCTAAGCCTACTATTTCATTTTATCTTTGTAATAGCTAGTTATAATAATATTTTAAGAGGGGTCATATCTGTACATACATTCATAACTTTACGCCGAGTCCCTAGGCGTAGTAGTAGAGAACAGAGCGTCATATAGCACGATTCTTACACATCTTACTAGCTTCTTGGTCTATCTTCTCACAAAGGTTCGTCAACTTTAAGGCTTCTGAAATCACCTTCCTCGTTCTATCTACATATTTTGAAGATATAGTGGAAAAATTAAATTGAGGGGGTCTTAATAAAAGCGGTGAAAGAGTTCAGAATCATTTTAAGTTTAAACTTACATTTAATAAAAGCAACCGTAAAAATATCCGTTAAAGGAAGAGACGATGGGCCCAGATCTGCGCCAATCCTGTTCAAGCTTGGCACAAGGTTGCACACCAGCATTGGCCCAACATTGTTTAATGTCTGGAATGAAAACTAAGGCCTAGACTTGATTTACAGCACTAAGCCTAGGCTGACCAATGTCCAGCCCAACATCGAATAGCCTAGGTTCGGTTGCCCAGTGTTGGCCCAAGCTTGGGCCCATTGTTCAAACCTAACAGTTCCTACATAGAATACTTTTTGATGTATAGGTACTACAGAAACCATTAAAAAAGATATACGGTTTTCATTTTGAAAAAGTCTCGAAAGTAGAAATATAAATATCGAGCCCCCCGCTTCTGAATCTAGAAGTCGTGGGTTCGAATCCTCACACTGGCTCACACCAATGACTTTTCGATGTTCTTTTCGGAAGTTATGTGTGAAAAATATGCATGACTATCATTTGGGACGTAAGCATAACGGCGAGACGAGGCTTAACAGCCGCTGCCTGCACCTTCGGGTAAAAAAAGGCGTGAAGTTATGTTAATTATGTTATGTTATAAATGAAAACTGTGTTTCAATATAATCAAATCTTTTGAAGAAAGTTATCATAATTGGAATAAAGGTCACGTACCGAAGCTCGTACTAGTTCGTAATAAATTTCATCATTCAATAAAAATAAATACAAAATATATATTTACTATCTTGTATGATGTTTCTTATTTGTGTAAAAATCACGGAGCCGCTATATTTCCAAGCGATTACTTTTCACGAGGCATTTGATAATATTCGTATATTACATATTATTTTTTGTTTGTTTTGTATCTGGTAATAGCGTTTTCTTTAGATTTATCGTTATTCACAATAACGGTGATATACGGGGATTTAATAAAAGAAAGATGACTGAAAGATGATGATCAAAAGAAATTAAAGCTTTTGGAAAGAAATTTGTTTGCTCATCAATAATGATCACATTCATAAAGATTGAGAGAACTAAAAACCGGGACTCAACCTCAACCTTCCGATCCGAAAATAAAAATTTACCCTATTTAAAATTTTCTTTTTCTAATATGAATTAGGATTGAAAGAGAGTGTCGTTGGTCAAGTAACATGGACATGCTCCGATGGTTTAGACATGTAGGTATAGAGAATGGATGATGCATGATTGACTAAGGATAAATACAGTCCACAAGTTGAAGAATATAGGAGTAGAGTACGTCCATGACAAACTTTCTATAACCAAATTGAACGTGTGCTTGCGGAAGTTGCAATCAGAAGCCATAAAACGGTCGAGCGCTTAAGACAACATTTATGGAAGTCAAAGAAGCAAGTGTAAGACTCGTATATAAAAATGCTCCGTTCTCTCTGCATACTCTGTAATGGAGCTGGCGTTAAATTATATAATGTATACGAAAGGCAAATATAATCGTGGTAATCACAAATTTTAAATAAACAAAGCTGGCTATCTACTTTAGAATTTGACTGGGATGATGTTTAAAACCGTTTTGGTACACTTTTGGAAGATTAAAAGCGTTGCCACGCCCTCAGGCCGTCTGTCGTGATCCGCTTGTTGACACAGTAGATTGTACTGCGTAAGATTCTGCTGCGTATTTCTATGAAGCAAACAATAATTATATTTTATAAGTATAATGTTACGTAAACAGTAAGAGGATTGTTATATATATATATATATATATATATCTGAAGATTTTCGAGTAATAATGACTTTTATTAAACTTGGGCTTGTGGTGAATATTTGTGAAGAAATTTTGCGCAGTAACTTGTTCTCAGTTTACACTTAAACAAATGATTGTTTAATAAACATGAATTGTTATTATTGTGGTTATTTATTTAACTTGATATCATACACGTACTATCCCTTGATGACAAACAATCAGTTGGCACCAATAAAGTTTGCCATGCTTTTAATTGTACCTACAGATGAGTAATACTTATTATTATCTCAAAATCCGAAAGACTATAACTCGTGGGATCGAAGCATGAATAAAATAAAAATAAAAGCACCGATGAATTCTCAAAATACTTTTTGGAAGTTATGTGCATGTGTAAGAGAATACTTCGCCACTTATTCTATTTAGGATATAAAAATTCGGAGTCGAGAGGTAAAAGCCACACACCTTCGGGTAGAAAAAGGTCTGTTACAAGAAAAAAAATAGATATATTGTTTTTAGTACAATTAATTAAAAGTAGTCTCGGTGGACCAGTGGCCGAGCACCCCGCTTCTGAATCAGGAGGTCGCGGGTTCGAATCCTGGCTCACACAAATGATTTTATGAAATTATTATCAGAAGTTATGTGGTATAAGTATCGATGACAGAGAACATTGTGCCCGGTATGGCACTAGGTTCGCCTACTATTCAATTTGGGACGTCAACTTAAGAGACGAGACGAGGAGGCAGCCGCTGTCTACACCTTGGGTTAGAAAAGAGGCGTGAAGTTATGTTATTTTAAAAACCGTCCAACAATTTATATTAAAGGATATAAGAAACAGTAAATGAACATAAAAAAACTGTGATACACATTGATGTACAAAATGAACTAGTTACATTAGACTTGTTCGTCAAAGGGACGTTGGCCTGACGCATCTCAGCGACTAGTTCGTGAAGATCGCTCTTGACCTAATTAGTGTTCCAACACTGTCGCTATAATGAGGATTTGTTTCTGAACATTTCTTTTGTTTCGTTAATGTATGAAAGCGAAATGTGAGGTTTTACTACAAATATAACTCCATACATAGTTAGATGTAGTCTACATAGCTTAATTTCAAGCTAAAATTAGCGTATAGTAGGTAGGTATGTATGTTTTCTCAAAATTACATACAAACATAACTTCACGCCAAATCCCTTGCTGGGTAGGCAGAGAGAACGGAGCGCCATAAGGCACGATTCTTACACATGGAATGTGTGTCTAGGCCGTCCTCGACTCCCACATCAATCCGCTTTTGCATTGTATATCTGCTTAGTCAATCTTGCATCATCCATCCTTTCTACATGTCCGAACCATCGGAGCATGCCCTTTCTTACTTTTACACCGACAATCTCGGTTTTCTCAAAATTATGATGAGAATTATCATTTCTTTTTAGAATTTTCATTTAATATTATTTGAAATAGGAAAATTTGTCGTTGAAAGGTTTATATATCAACATAACATAAATTCACGATTTTTTCTACCCGAAGGTGAAGGCATTGGCTGTTAAGTCTCGTGTCGCCGTTATGTTAACGTCCCAAATGGAATAGGTGGGGCACGTATTGTCATACCGGGCACACAGTTTTCCAATAAGTATTTCGAAAAGTCTTTGCTGTGAGCCAAGATTCGAACCCGCGACTTCTTGAATTAGAAGCACGGTGCTCGACCACTGGATCACTGTTTATATATAGCTCCAGAACAAGCTTAAAACATAGAAAACTTAATATAAATTTGTGGAGTAGTTTCATTTTCCTATGGGGGTTAGTGTTATTAAGGCATTGTAAGGAATTAGCGTAAATAGGTATAAGCCACGTAGATATCTAGTTTGTAAAATACCATTCAGAATATCCACGTAAAGTGGCTTATGCCGAATTTACGTGGATATTCTGAGTGGTATTTTACAAACCGTTACGTTCGGCGACAAAGGTATCTTCTAGGCCCTACCTTTCACTCCCAAATCCCACTTACGATTCCCTTTCTGTCCAATCTTATAGGCCGGCAACGCAATTGTATGTGTGCTGCAGATGTTGATGGGCAATGCCATACCTACCATCAGCCAATTACCATCCACCATTTGCCCCTCAATTCATAGAAATTTGAGGCTTGTTTAAAAAAAAATAACCGATTCCACTATCAGAAGATTTCAGATCACGTATTTAATTTTTTTTTCAGAGGTCTGAGTGAACGATGGTTATGTTAATTTTTGGGGCCGCTACGATTCGTATAAATGACTCAATTCATATTTTATCATTTATTTACATAATATATGTATATACTTATTTTTTTTGTAAACGGCGATCAATCAGAGCGCTCGCATATTTTGTAAACATTGTTTTAACGCAAATTAAATTATTCTTATGATTAAATTTCTTTTTTAAGACTTAATTTCCGCCATGTCTATGAGTTACTTTTTCTTTTAAACGTATATTCGGATTCGGATTGAATTTATTTCCGAAATTTGCAAATAATGGTACGTGTCACAATGATATATTAAGATTTGTTGTCTACTTGTTTTGATTTTTTTTAAAAAGAAAAAAATTAATAAATTTAATTGCTTACAATTTCTTACGCTTAAAATCGATGTGAAGGGAATGCCAAATCGCTCCAGAGCGAAAAGTAGCTTAATTCTCGTAAGATACTTTATAGACTGCCTAATTTATCCATCCAGGATAATTGAGATCCTTCCAGCTGTTCTTCTACTGGCACTCGGAACACAATATAAAGTAATTTAAAGTACTTGGGCGACTTTCCGCCACGGAATCGTGCTAAACGACTGCATATATACGCCTCGTTATGTTCCGTGTTCAAGTTTTTTAAGCATTGCTGATCTCTCAAAATGTGTATTTTTTTTGCAATTTCATAATATTCGTAAAAAAATCCAGCGTGAAACATAACAATAAAAAAATCTGCTTCGTCTATCTAATAGCATCAGGTAAGATTTTGAGTAACTAAAATACTATTTATCTAATACATGTGTACTAATATCGTATTTGCACAAAGTTATTCGTTCACGACGACTGCATATATACGCCTCGTTATGTTCCGTGTTCAAGTTTTTTAAGCATTGCTGATCTCTCAAAATGTGTATTTTTTTTGCAATTTCATAATATTCGTAAAAAAAAAGCGTGAAACATAACAATAAAAAAATCTGCTTCGTCTATCTAATAGCATCAGGTAAGATTTTGAGTAACTAAAATACTATTTATCTACTCGTAATACATGTGTACTAATATCGTATTTGCACAAAGTTATTCGTTCACTTAATACTTGGAAATGAATATAATTATATACTTTACTTATTGTGCAAAACATAAAAGGTGTTATCAAAAGATCCGGCAATCAGTTCCGTAATACGAGTGTAAGCTCGTTGTAAGTGCTACTTGTATTAGCATTAAATGGTCGTTTGGTGCGCGCAACGGGCAGCGCGCGAGAACCTACACCAGTTGTAACACCCCACCCCCTCTCATGGACCACATAAATCGCTGGGAGCGTCCAGCGAGAGAGAATAATTCGGCTAACGCAGTGTAGCTTTATTTTTTTCAGTTTTTTACTGAATATTTGTTGCACCATTATGGAATTTTCAATTATTCGCAAACGCCAAAAACGTATCGTCCTCATTGGAAAGAAACTTTTTTTATTTTGCATTTTTATTTGTTTTTATCCTGAAATCTGATTTACTTCATTTTAAAGTCTTAGAGGTTTTCATATATTCTAATGTTCTGTTGTCTTTTTTCTGTAAATTCTCTCTTAAGAAACAGATGTGTAAATCAATTTTACCATCCGATTGGCTGAATGGTTGGCGATCGACAACAGACACGCACTCTTCCTTTGTGGAACCAGCTGTCGGCAACGGCATTTCCGGACCGCTACGACCTTGGGACCTTGAAGAAAGGAGCCTATTCCCGTCTTAAAAGCCGACAACGCTGATGCCCCTGGTGTTGCAGATTTCCATGGACGGCGGTAGTCGCTTTTCATCAGGTGACCCGCAAGCGCGTTTGTCCCAGAGTCAACATGTGATGATAAATATGTTAAGGTATGACAAATAAGCAATGAAGAATTGAAATCGTGCATTTAATGACTGCACATAAATTATTTTACTATACCAATAAAACGGCACAAACTGCTGTAACAAGCCATAAAAGGTGAAAAGATTTCATGTATTTTTTTTGTTTTCAAAGAACTCGACATTGAATGTTCAATAAAACTTAATTTCCTGCGCTGTAAGTTTTAGGGCGAAACATAACAATATGTTTTCTAAACGCATGGAAATTGCTTTTGTTAATGGTTACTAACAAAGGACTATCCAATATCTTAGTGGAGCAAATTAAACGGAGGTTTTGTATGATATGATTAATAGTTGAGTCTTTTCAAAATGGCGGTAATTGTTGTTGGCAAATTAAGAATATCATGTCCACAAAAAGTGGGCGGAATTTAAGTACTGCATTCTCGATAAACGTTCAAAAAAATCTTCTGAGCTAAAAGCCTCTGAAGCTAAAAACGAAATAAGTTTTTGCCGTCACAAATCTTCGAAAGTAGATGGCGCTCTGTGAAGTGACTCTAAAATCGTAACATGAAGTATTTTACGCAATTTCTAAATATTGCAATAATTCATATTTCAAGTTAAAATGATTAATAATCTTTACATACATACATACATACATAACTTCACGCCAAATCCCTTGCGGGGTAGGCAGAGAGAACAGAGCGCCATAGGGCACGATTCTTACACACCTCACTCGCTTCGTTGACTTTCATAACTCTTTTCATGCACGCGCGTCGGTTTTTGAGGCTCTTAACATCACCTTCCTCCAGAACACGTTCTATTTGGTCTTGGAATGTGTGTCTTGGCCGTCCTCGACTCCTACATCCGTCCGCTTTTGCATTGTATATCTGCTTAGTCAGTCTTGCGTCAACCATTCTTTCCACATGTCCGAACCATCGGAGCATGCCCTTTCTTACTTTTACACCGACACTCTCTTTCAAACCAACTTCCTTCCTTACAACCTTGTTTTCTACGCGGTCAGCGAGAGTCACTCCGCAGATTTTGCGTAGAGCCCTCATTTCTACCGCGTTTATTCTACTTTCATGCACACTCTGCCATACCCAGCTCTCGCTTCCATAAGTTAGTGTTGGGATCAGGACTGCATTGTGGATTGCTAACTGGGCCTTTCTGCTAATATTTTTTGCGCCCAGGAATCTGCCCAACACTCCGTTTACGCTATTTCCTATCGCCACTCGTCTTTCTACATCCGCGGTGTACCTTCCATCTCTGCTAAAAGCGCATCCAATAATCTTTACGATTACACAAAAAGTTTTATATAAATCCAAAGAATATTTGTGACTCTCGAACTTTTGAATCGTTCAGAGATTCTAAGCCCACTCGTGTTCTGAACTTTTCTCATTATTGCGATATCTTTAAGTACTAACAAGTAAGAATGTCGAAACAAAAAATGTGTCAGTTGTTTGCTTGTAATGAGAATATTATACAATAGTCTATATTATAGAAATATGTTATAAAGTAAGAAAAAATAAAATGCGAGTTTTCTTATTTTTTTTTAACTTTATTCATTCTCTTAATTGAATTACAATATATTATTTTTTGTTTTATTTGTCAGTATCATTGCGAAATGGAAGCATGTGTTTAACTTTGAATTTCACATATTTTTATGTCTTTAAGCCTTGTTTTTAACTGAAACTGTAGGTAGCGGCTGTTACGCCTAGTCTCCTAAATTGCAACGGGTGGCAAAACCTATTGCTGTACATACGGCACAATCTTGTAAGTCATCAATATTTATCACACATTATTTGCGCAGTCTTTGTTATGAGCCAGTGGCTACTTGAATCAGTAAATTCTTGATTCAGAAGCGGGAAGATCGATCTCCAGACCATCGAGACCAATTCTTAATAAATATTCTCCTACTAAACCCTATATTTTTGTAGTCCAAAATCCTGTTACCTTATAGCGATAAATATATAGAGAAAAGTTATTCCTACCAAATTGTAATTTAGTGTCGACGTTAAAAGTTTTTACGAGCCATCATCGGCATTGCCGGCAAATAGGTGATCAGTTTTAACTGTTCGCCATCAAACACGTTCCTTTTCCCAGTGGTTCGATCACTGGTGATCAGTAAATGGACGGAGTATAAAAACAATTTCACGTCTCAATTTATTACAATAATGTTAAGCATTAATCGATGGAAACAAATTAATTTTAATTTTACTTGAAAACAGTAATGTTTTTTGTTACTTCACGCTTGTTATTGTCGCAGTTGTATGCAGTGGCAATTATGCCTGAACAGTTATCGATAGTTATATTACACATGATTTCCGAACAGACATTGGTTTGAACCAGTACCCGAAACTAAGACTTCTTAATTCAGAAGCGGCGTGTTAAATCTCCACTATTGAAGTTTTTTTATTAGTGTGTTTTAGTACATAGATAAATCAACTAAGTATAAAAATAATGAAAAAAAAGTGTTCAAATCTCTGATCAAAACGGCGATATAGGAGTATTACAACAACAAATTGAAAGTTAGAGGTATCTATGTTTTTTTAAATTTGAGCAATTGAAACCATGAAGTTACATTTTCTATATTTTTGGAGTTTACTCCTTAAGAATCGATTTACATATATAGGCCCGGGGTATGAAAATTATGGGGACCAAAATCGTACTAGTCACGTGACTGTCACACGAAATGCGTTATGCAGTCACAGAGCATATAAATAAGAGTCGGCACTCCATACAATGTCCTGAGCTCTTTATAGTCACAGAGCATATAAATAAGAGTCGGCACTCCATACAATGTCCTGAGCTCTTTATAGTCACAGAGCATATAAATAAGAGTCGGCACTCCATACAATGTCCTGAGCTCTTTATAGAAACACTCTTTATAGCGATACGCCATTCTCTATTACGAAGAAATGTGTTCATATTTGTAGACAGTAAATATTTATTTTTGTAAATAAATACCGTAAAAACATGTAGAAAAAAACACCCCCAGACGAGGGATCGAACCCGCCCCGACCTTGTGTTATCGGTAGTGCGGTTTACCGATGCACCACGAGGGCCGTATGTATAATCGACTAATTACCGTCCTCTTTACCAATTTCGACACATTTTCTAGGATCGGGTTTGTTTGTTTGTTTGTTTTTTACATACATACATATACGTAAGTACGTATTGCAGGCGGAGAAAAAAAAAATTATATTATTTATAAATTGTGTTTTTATAAATTGTGTTTTTTGAAAATTATATTTAAGTACGAATTACATACTAATAAAATAATGAAATATCAATAATATTTTTCGATCTTTGGTAATGAAACGAGGGGCGCCACAGTAGCATCGCCAACATCGTACTCCTAATAAAAAGTGTGTGAATCTCGGAATCGGCTCCAACGATTTTCATGAAATTTAGTATATAGGGGGTTTCGGGGGCTATAAATCGATCTAGCTAGGAATCATTTTTAGAAAATTTCATTTTATCGTGTTTTATCGATAATTAACTTAAACATCAACTTACTTTTTTATTGGAATTCCTGACATCTATTGGCGAATGTGAATTATTTTAAATTGTGAGCACTTAACTTGCTTTAACGACAACAACACTAAAGCTATTCCAGCAGATGGCGTTGTTAACTAATTCCAGCAGATGGCGTTGTTAACTAATTACTATTTGTTTCTAATATAATATGTTAGTACATAGTATATATTAGTATATATTTATTATTGGAGTTTACTCCTTAAGAATCGATTTACAATATATAATAATAAGAGTCGGCACTCCATACAATGTCCTGAGCTCTTTATAGTCACAGAGCATATAAATAAGAGTCGGCACTCCATACAATGTCCTGAGCTCTTTATAGTCACAGAGCATATAAATAAGAGTCGGCACTCCATACAATGTCCTGAGCTCTTTATAGAAACACTCTTTATAGCGATACGCCATTCTCTATTACGAAGAAATGTGTTCATATTTGTAGACAGTAAATATTTATTATTTTATTTTATAATCGTTCTTGAGGAGTAAACTCCAGTCGTGCGTCGGAGCGGACACACACTTTTATTTTTTTTCTAAGTTACACAATATATCGGACAATTTTAATCAATATCATGAAGAAGAAATAAGTATTTTTTTCGGGTGTAAGTAAAGAGAAATTTCCTTACTTACTTAAGAAAAACTTAATTACTTTATGTATACTATATGTATTTGTTTAGCTCTAATTTCGTTATTTTTTACTTGGTATATGAAGATGGATCTCCAAAGTTACTAATTAAATTAACAAAATGTTTTTTGCTCATGAAAGCTAATATATTTTATCAGGCTTACTTCTTAAGGGAGCGGAGCAGTAATCATTATTACATAGTCTAAAACAAAGTCACTTTCCGCTGTTTGTTCCCTTATAAGCGCATATCTTTAAAACTATGCAACGGATTTTGATGCAGTTTTTTTAATAGTTAGAAGGTGTCAACGGGGTGGTTTTGATCTATAATTCATGTATAGTATAGTAAAAAAAAGTGATAATTTGCAAGATTTAGAACTTTAATCGCAAACGCTGCCTGAACCCAAAGTGATAAATCAAAACAACGTACAACATTATTATACACCTTTATAAGGTCTACAAAAAAGTCCGCGAGGGCATATGTCTATCTCTTAGGGATAACCCACAATGACCATTTTTATTTTTTTACTTTTTACGAGAAATAATGGCCTATTTACGAAGCGATTTTAAACATTACAGTATTATATTACATATTATTTTCATCCAATTAAATAATCTTAAATAGATTGTGCATGTAATATAGATGATCCTGGCCCTTTACAGCATGCAATTTAAACAAATATTTTCGAAGATATTGCAGTATTAACATAGCGGGACAGCAGTTATTACTTTTGATGCGGAACAAAGTTCGCCGGGTCAGCTAGTAATTTATAAATGTCAGCAATTTAAAAATTTAGACTTGTTGATACAATACATATTTTTCATAGGGTCATACAAATAAAAATGAGGTTATGAGTGTGGTACGAAACTGGAACATAGAGAATGTAAAAATACAACATTTTCACAACATTCAATCGACGTCGTTAAAATAAATTGTTTATGTTCATAGCATTTTAGTATTTTTGACGACTATACGGTATACCTACATATTATTTACCGATCGTAAAACATCCGCTGCCCCGTTTTATTTAGAAGGGATGATGGAAACGGCCATACGATGTTTCGGCTGAGTCGTAAATACCTCGAGTTTATTTTCTTACTCGTAACAATAATTGTATTTTAACGTGTTTACATATTATAAAACAAAGTTTGTTGTTGTGTTCTTGATAAGCTGGAAATATATTGAAATGGATTTTTTAAATTTCAACAATAAACAGAAGTATTCACGAAAGAGGATTTTGTTCTGTTTTAGAACGAGGTTCTTCCACGCTTGATACGGGATTGGCGGATGGGGTTGGTCCTAAGAAATAGGAAGATTTAACCAGCGCGAAATTTTTTACTGCTAACGGTTATTTTTTGCGTGAATGTTATTTTAATTTCCTAACAATATTACGCTTAAGTATTTTTTCAGGTTTTAAAATTTATTATAAGTGCCAATCAAAATTAAACCATCATAATTATATTTCTGTATTAATTTTCAGCATAACATGAATCGAACCGATTAGTTCTGCCACTGTTCGATTATAGTTTTAATGAGACGATAAATTTTAACTTTATTACAACACAATTGGATGTTGAGAGGTCACTTTCAGATCCGAATTCAGAAAGCGTACGTATCTAATGATAAAAATAAATTCACAAATTAGTTAATTGATAAAGAGAACGACTTCAAATAAAATTAGACTCTATCAGAAGTTATACTACTATTAATTTGATGTAAAAACTTAATAAAATTCTTAAAGTTTTCACATTTATGCAATTTCTATATAAAAAGTATTTCAATATCAGGACGTGTTTAGAATTGAAAGTGGTAGTTCGACTTCTGAACGACATCGCACAATAGAGATTGTAAAAGACAACGAACCATTTACTTAATTTGTAAAATTTGATAAAGCAAATTGTAACATATTAAAAATTAGAGTAGATTAAGAAAACGCCTTCCGAATTTCAAGCAAGTCACTAAGTTACATCATACTTTTATTAGTTGAAAGTGTAGGTAGCGGCAATTCGACACGTCCAATCTTTCGTCATCATGCAATAATTTTGTTAAAGACAATTTATCGAAATTTCCAATCAGAACAGTGGTAGAGCGAGGCAGTAAGTTACATGAATATCGACGTAAAGTTGCTCTTGACGGGTTTCCTTTGGTAAGAGATGTATACGGAGACCCAACCACATCCCTTCTCTCCTTCGCATCCCACTTCCGACCCCTTTTATGATCATCAGCTAAAGTCCACTGTTCGACATAGGCCTCTCCCATAGAATGCCACAGCTTACGGTCCCGTGCCTTTCGCATCCAGTGGCTCTCAGCTATCTTGACCGGGTCGTTGGTCCACCCAGTGGGGAGACGTCCATTTTGAGATCTTAGCATTTAAGATTTAGATGTTCAATAATAGATTTATGGTTAGAATCTAGATTTATTAAAACGAAGTGCCTTTTTTGTGTAGTAACAGGAAAAATGAACTTCAGCCTAGATAAAAAAATTAAATATTTTCAATTAATTTTTTGCTTCATTCATTATATACCATCTAGTTTCAACTAGTATTTTTTTCATTGACAATAAATGAAAACTTGTTTAATTTTATGGGATAGGGATGCAAACCAGCAGGCATGTCACCTGACAGTAAGCAACTAAATGAGCGGCCATGGACACCTGCAATACAGATAATGTTACAGTTGCGTTGCCGGCCTTTAAAATGGGATAGGAATCTGCAAAATCATCATTTTACATAGTCGGTCCCCTTAAATGCTAAGATCTTCGAAAGTACGCACCCGATTTTGTTGTAGTTTTTAATGGAGATTGAGATTTTTAATTGAGGGTCGAGATGCTGAACCTCGTTGCGATCGAGACAAAAAAAAATTTAGGTTTACACAAATTCTGAGTATATTTATTTGTTAAGTATATTTACTACGATACTGCAAATGAAGTCTAAGTTTTGTAATTAAATAAAACTTTGCAGACTAAAGTTCGATGTAGGTATTTTACTTAATGAAGTTTTGATCTCCACTTGTTAAACTTATAACCATTCCTTTACAAAATTATCGATCTTTCTTAAACCACCAAATATTTAATCTTTTGAATAATAAATGAAAATTTTTCACCCTGGCTTTGAAGACACGAAGATTATAGTGGGTTCACAATATTTAAATGACATGACATAGTTAACATTGCTACATCTAGTTACTGAAAGTATAATGTCACAATATAAATTTAATATGGCCCACGATGTAGTGCTGGAACCGGTGAATGAAATTGTATATCTTGGATGCGCTTTCAGCAGGGATGGAAGGTAAATCGCTGATGTAGAAAGAAGAGTAGCGTTAGGAAATAAAGTAAATGTCGAATTGAGGGTACTACGCAAAATCTGCGGAGTGACCCTCGCAGACCGTATCGAAAACTTGTAAGGAAGGAAGTCGGATTGAAAGAGAGTGTCGGTATAAAAGTAAGAAAGGGTATGCTCCGATGGTACGCACATGTAGAAAGGTTGGATGATGCAAGATTGACTAAGCAGATATACAATGCAAAAGCGGATGGATCTAGGAGTCGAGGACGTCCCAGACATACATTCCATGACCAAATAGAACGTGTTCTGGAGGATGTTCATGTTAGGAGCGTCAAAAAGCGACGCGCGTGCATAAAAAGTTTTATGAAAGTCAACGAAGCGAATGAAGTGTATAAGAATCGTGCCTTATGGCGCTCCGTTCTCTCTGCCTACCCCGCAAGGGATTTGGCGTGAAGTTATGTATGTATGAATGTAACTTTAATGTTGATTCGTTGTTTCAATTTCATCAAAGAGATACCATCTTTTCCCGCCATTTTCTGCTAATTGTATGATTTCTATAAATAATCGTGGTTTAGGGAAACAAAAGGAGACTAAGGCGTTTCAAGTTTGTCAAAAGACTGTGATGACAAATTATTGGCACCGATCGCACGGGAGCTTGAATAATACGCCTTTTGTTCGAATAAATCCGTTTAATTTCTACCAAAATTGTTATAATTATCGCGGTTAAATAACGATTCTTGAAGTGGTTCTGAGTGAACAGTGGTACAGTTACGCAGTTCGCTGCATGAATGGGCCGGTTCGACCGGTGAAATACCTTGACTTCTCAGAATATCGACCTAAAGAGGCTCATGCTACATTTTCCAACCCTTTTTCCATTCTCGGGATCGGAATATCCCACATCTGGCGCCTTCCTTATCCCAGTTTAATGGCCGGCAACGCAACTGTGACATTATCTGTGTTCCAGGTGTCCATGGGCCGCGGTAGTTGTTAGCCACCATTTGACTCGCTTGCTCGTAAGTCTTCCTATTACATAAAAAAATCTTGATAACATCATAAATTTCAATTGATAAAGTTTTTCAATTTGAAAATTAAATTATTTTTTATATTTACATAAATATCTACATAATATATGTAAAACTAATAATACCTCCGTGACGCAGTGGTCGAGCACACGGCTTCTGATCCAAAGGTCCCGGTTCGATTCCAGACACTGGCTCACACCAATGACTTTTCGAAATTGTTTTCGGAAGTTATGTGTGATAAATATCGATGACTGAAAAACTTTGTGCCCGGTATGGCAATAGGTTCGCCACCTATTCCATTTGGGACGTAAACATAACGGCGAGTCGAGGCTTAACAGCCGCTGCCTACACCTTCGGGTAACAAAAGGCGTGAAGTTATGTTATGTTATGTAATAATACCTTGTTAATTATTCAGACGGTGGTTGAAGGCTTGCTCAGAACTGATTGATGAATTTCACTTCATTTCCTTGTCGAGCCTCGCATCGACGGGAAATGTTTTTGTGGTATTTAAAAAAGTTACGAATACAAATTTATTAAATTATTCATAACTGTATCGAAAGTTACTTTTTTTTTGTTCTAATGAAAATTATATGTGATGCGAAGACGAAAGTTTTCTACATTATTGATATATATCACACATAACTTTCGATATCAATTCATTGGTGTTAGCCAAGATTCGAACCCGCGACTTTTTGATTTATACGCGGGGTGCTCGACCTCTGGACCACTGATACTAATAAAGCAAGCTAAGGAAGAAAATGCTTGTGTATTAGAAACTAGATAACGGACATTAAATACATGTATACTTTTTTGGAAGTAACTTATAATATATTTGTTGGATGGGGATAGGGGATGGGGAGAATCTACCAACCTCGTTACAGCAGTCGGTAGTTTTACCACCACGAGGCCCGTCATTCTACATTATAAAAGCATTTTATTTACAGTCGGGGTAATACTGCTCACCTTAGAGGTGCAGACAAATATTCTTAACACGTAAATAAAAGTTTTTTTTTTTATAATTTAGAAGACAAATAAGATCCGTAGAGAATGGTCGCATGCAACACCAATAATGTTACAGTTGCGTATGCGTATGTATAAAATAGGATCGGGAGTGGAATAAGTGGAGACAAGAACTACTTCCGGAGACCTATCGTACCGCAGGAAATGCGCCATAAGCACTTGACATCGAATTCTTGAGTTGGAGAGCTGATGATCGTGACCAATTTATGCAGCGAACTGCGTGGCTCTACTATTATCATTTTTAAGATAAAACATAACACATTTTCACGCCCCTTTTCCACTCGAAGGTGTAGGCACTGGCAGCTAAGCCTCAACTCGCCGTTATGTATAAGTATCAAATGGAATTGGTGGCGAACCTATTGCTATACACCGGGCACAAAGTTGTCCACTGGACCACCGAGCCTTACAAGTGTGTTATAATTGTCTTTCATAGATTTTTAAATTTATTTTAAGATATATATACATACATACATACATAACTTCACGCCAAATCCTTTGCGGGGAAGGAAGAGAGAACAGAGCGCCATAAGGCACGATTCCACCACACCTCACTCGCTTCGTTGAATTTCATAACTCTTTTCATGCATGCGCGTCGATTTTTGAGGCTCCTAACATCACCTTCCCCAGAACACGTTCTATTTGATCATGGAATGTGTGTCTTGGCCGTCCTCGACTCCTACACCTATCCGCTTTTGCATTGTATATCTGCTTGGTCAATCTTGCATCATCCATTCTTTCGACATGTCTGAACCATCGGAGCATGCCCTTTCGTATTTTATTATTTATTTTAAGGTAATTTTACTAATAGTACTCAATCTAAAAATATAAATCCTTATCCCTGTGTCAGTCGTATAACTGTAATTAGGTCAAGCGCGAGCTTCGCAAACTGTTGTCTGGACCAGCGCAGTATCCTCTTAACGAACTGTAACGAACGTAACAAATTGTTTTTAGTTAGCACTATTATTGTAAGTAGTCTTCTCCCCTTTGGATTTTATTTTACAAGTAAATTTCTTACAATTGTGTAAAAATCATCTATACTTTTGAATAAAATTGATATGTCTGTTTGTAATATTGAAATAACTGCTTTCTACTACTACTTACTTACTTCATAACTACCTTCATATGAATATATATAAGTTCCATAATAACATTTTTTGTCTGTCTTTAACACAAAATAACATTAAAAAAAATATCTGTCGGTCTGTTTGTTCCGAGTAAGGTACCTGGTATAATAAGGAACTCCTTATTAGTTTTTTACCACCTTTAAGTTACTACTTAGGCTACTTTTTTTTGGAAAAAATATTTTATTTATTGCTTTTGAGGAGAAACAAAGTCCGCTGGGTCAGCTAGTTTTGAATATATTCTTAGACTTATTTTAAGATGTTTTGTACAAAATTCCTTTTATGGATATTTCATAGCAACAGTTTATCCTTTGGTTAGATTTCGATTTGTTGAGAATAGAGTTCCAGTACCACTTTAGTAGTCAAAGTTGTGTATTGGTTCAGAAATCCAAATATTTTTTAAATGCTTGTTAACGCACGCAGTAGTACGCAACGTAGTTTAGTTTCTTTCTTTTGAACAATTCCTGATAGACACAGAGCTAAGTTGGTCGTGTTAGGTTAACAGCTCAGTGTATTTAATTTGTTACATTCGTGCCCACGCTTATAGACCTTAGCGTGAATATATATATTGCAATTTAATTCTAGGTATACAACAAAATTATATACTTCCCAAAGACTTTACTTTACAAATTGAAACCATATTCCTTTCGTGGTATAAACTCGAAAAACTTTTCTATTAGCACTTCGGAAATAACTTGCCACTTAAAATTGTATCAAGAAAACAAAATCTTCCAGTTCTTGAATTTAACTTGTTTTGTAACACAATTTTATCACGCGGTAATACATTTAATTTAAAACGATTTACTTCAATGTAAGTCTCTTATTAATAATAAAGGCAACAGCATCATCTAGGACACCCATTAGCAGAATTGAGATAAAGCCACGATAGCTAAGTATATTCGTTTATTAATTAAGAAAATAAATAATTAAAATTTGATTGTTTATGGCAACTGATTACAAACATTTTTGTCACTTTTGTAAATCAAAATTAGCTTTATTAATCTGAAATCAGCTAAAAGAGCAATATGGAAAGAAAAGTGTACATTTTATAATTAATATAAAAATACAAATAGAATATCAGAAGTTAAAATATTACTTATTGTTTTACTGCAAAGTTGCATGGAATGAAAGGCTTTTTTTATTTATTTAGTTATTATAGTATATTTTATTTGAGACTGAATAATACAAAATATTGTTAGTAGTCGCAGTGTACCGGCTCGGTCATAATTCATCATCAGCCTCCTTGTCCCGGCGTAAAATACTGTAGTCTCTCTTGTTTCTACAAAGTAAAATCCCATTACGGAAATAAATGATACAGATCAGCTCAGCGGGGATAAATATTTTGTAATATTTCGAGAAAATTCCTCATAATACATAAAAAAATATCTCAATAAATAAAACAGGACGCTGTAATTCATAGCCGCTCTTAAGTCTTTTGATTACAGCGGAAAATATTTAAGAACTGCTGATTTATGTATTAAAATATCTTTATTTATCCTGACAGGGACATCGTGAAAATAAATAATATTGGCAAAGTACTCTGTGGACAGGTATAATATAAAGGTTTTTACACCACAGGGCTTTGTTTAACACTATATATTTGTTAAGTAGTTTTAGTAAAAGTTTTTGACAAAGTTTGGTGGAAAAGTACGAACCTTTATAGCACTTACGTGCTTCTGGGGACACGTACAGGTCTCTGGCAACAGTGTCTGATCATGTTGGGAATAGTTTACGTTGAAAGTATTTTACACGTTTTTTTAGCATATTTTTTAGGCAAAAATCATCCTGGTGTTTTTGAGGGCAAGGAAGGATGTAGAAGTTATTAAACACAAATTTAACAAGCATTTATTTTCAATCGATCAATCATCGCCAAAATCTGTCAGTAATGGCATATGAATATTTTTACATTAATTAATCAGATTAAATACTAAAAAAACTATATATATTATCATTTATTTCAGGCAACATAGCCCATAAATACACAAAGTTACAATACAATACATAATTATATTATAAATTAAATTTCATTTTTGTTTATCATTTTTCTCTCCATTATATTTATTAATCAATCATGATAGACCATTATGAAAGAACCATGCTTTTCGCTGCATGAGTGGACTGGTGACAGATCTCTTAGTGAAACTACGTAAGATGGTTCATATCGCGTTTGGTTTGGTGAGAAAAGTATCCGGAGGTCTACCCTACACTCTTCTCCTACCCCCTCTAACAATGCAGATGTCCATAAGCGGCTTTAGCTGCTTACCATCAGGTAATACGCCTGCTCGTTTGACTCTCTATCCCATTACAAAAAAAAATTCTGTAGAAACAATTAGTAAACATTTGAAATTACTTACTACAGTAGTTAGTATACTGCTTGTAATAAAAAAGTAAATTCAAGTAAGTGTAAAAAACAACATTTTTTTTATAGTCATTAAAAATATAATTTATCTATTTTCGCGCTAACTGTAAAACAACAAGTTGTTCTAGTATCTCTTTGAAAGTGTAATTACATGTAATTAATACAGCAAAGCCTTTTACTGCGCCAGTTATTATGTACTTTGTCAGTACAATTATTATAATTACCTTTGTTGACATATTAAAACTAATAAACTAACAACAGATTTAAGGGTGGTTTGTTTGTTATATTATTTATAAAACAAATATTAAGCTATTTACTACAGAGATAAGTGTTTAAAGCTTTTGTTAAAATGTCACTCATTTTTATTTTAAACTAGCTGATCTGGCGAACTATCCGCATGAAAAATAATTCAATAAAAAATCATTTCACTATCATTTTTCTGTATTACACCATGCATGAATTATACATTAAAACCACTCCGTTGACACCCTCTATCTATGAAAATAAACCGCATCAAAATTCGTTGCGTAGTTTTATATATATAAGAATTTATGGGAACAGACAGCGGAAAGGGACTTTGTTTAATACCATGTAATGATACGTAATAGTTATAATAATATATCGAAAAGTAGTTTATACAGACTGTTGTTGTTTTTACATAATTGTTTTTTTTTTGTGTTAGCTGTATCGGATCGGAATCGGTCCGCTCGTGGCGATTGCGTCCGTATTTTCTTGTTCCACGGCGGCACTTTCCTCAGGCTTTTGTGTTAACTTGTAATTAAATTTTAATGAGAAGTTTTATCTTAATCTATTTTTAAGGGATCTATGATAAGGGAGAAGTGCAAGTTTAAAGATGATGTGGTGACCAAGGTGCAGAGAAGTATGATAAGATGGTTTGGTCACGTTGCAAGAATGAATGATAGCCGACTGACTAAAAGAGTATATGAAGCGAATGTGAGTGTCAGGGTCGTTGGGAGACCAAGACGGAGCCACCACGACCAAATAAACGGTCTGTTTAAAAAAGACAAAATGCGTAGTACCGGAAACCGATGTGAATGAGTGATGCGTTATGACTGTAAATGAGGCCAAAGAAGTGGGTCAGGATCGCTTGTGGAAAGCCAAAGTCTCTGCTTAACCCTATGCGATACAAGCGTGATTATGTATGTTTATGTATTTTAAATTGCCTTTGTCTAATGTACCGCGAGGACCATTAAGCACTAGTTCACAACAGACGTGGAGCTTCTCATCACATAGTGGAAATTTAAAGCATAAAATGTAGATTTGTTTCTTTATAGTAACTTAGCAGAGTAAGGTAAATGTGTAAATATTTTTTAAAATAATCAGAAGGGATACAAATATTTATATAACGGACCATCCTTAGAAAAAATTAAAATAAATTAAGCTCTAAGGATTAATACAATTTTAGATTTCTAGATCTTGATAATTCACTCTATCCAAAATAAAAGGTTCAAATTTCTAGACAAAATATGTTACTTCCACACAGTGTGAAAGCACTTCCACTTAACAATATCAGTACAGAATATGGAATACCTAATCAATTTTATCGCCACAATGTTTTCATATAAAGACGTATTATGTAAACGATACAGACAGATCTATTTCGTCAGTCGGCAGAGGCTTCCCTCTGCTATGATAATAATTTAAAGAAAAAACAAATTCTGACTGACAGCATGAAGGAAAAGTTTTCATATCTGCAACCAATTTTGCCATATGGCGTTATTGAGCCGTGGGATGATCTCAACCCGCGGTTATACCACGCCGTGCATATCTATTGGCTCAAATTTTACGGGATGTGGTTCAATATTTTCCCGCCAAAATCCATGAAGTTCTGGCTCTACGCCGTGTATACATTGGTCGTGTTATGGCTGGTGTGTTTTTTGCCTGGAATCGGCGAGATAGTTTATTTATTGAGGAGGCGGGAAAATATTGGAGACGTCGCTGAAGGGTATCTGAATATATTCACAATATTAATGTTTTATATTATAATACAAGCAAACATATATTCACGCTTGTATCTCACAAGGATAGGCAGAGACTTTAACATTCCAGAAGCTACGATTCTGAAATAATTTTTCGTCTAATTATGCATAGACGTCGATTTCCAGTGTCAGACTATATTTTGGTCTATCGAATAGTTTATCAATAACCACATGTTTTAATAAATATGTACCTTCAAGCATGTAACGTAAATTTGCAGGTTGTATTTATTCCTGAGCGAAATGTACACTTACGTGAAAGTGGCGGTGTTTTGGTTGAATAGGGAGCAAATTGAAGAGCTTTTAGAGTATTTGCACTGCAAGGAGTTCAAAGCGAGAGAGGCGGAACATCGTCTCATACTGAGGAACAGTATTAAAACAGCTCGTTTTATTATGACGTACTACTCCGCCATGTGTGTTGGGGCAGTATCAGGTGAAAATATTTAGGAATACTTATAAATTAGTAGACTAGCAATATATTTTCATGGATCTACAGACGCTTAAAAATAGCCAACAGGTACAAAGACTAACTTATTATTGAAAATGAAATACTTAAAAACTACCACTTGAGGAAAGTGCTTCCGTGGAACAAGAAAACTCGGTTGCAATCGCCACGAGTGGCCCAATCCCGAGCTTAGCCCGCTCGGAATGAGAGCATGAGAAGTTGTAATTAGTTGATAGAAAGAAATAGAAGTCACTTTACTACGTTCTTTCTTATAAATCAGTAGAAAACTTACCTGGATTTTGGTAGACTCCCCGTGTCAGTATAGATTCCAAATAGGACGGTATACCAGCTAAGGCCACAAGGGTATTCCTCTTCATCACTGACGGTGGGGTCGCGGTAACATTATCACGGACTACTACGACTCCAGCCACAGTAGGACCTAACAGATCTATTAGGAATTGACCAAATTTAAAAGATATTGATTTAATACACTTTTTCTTTATTTTTAAGAGCTTAAATGTACATTGTGTATATCATATGATTATCACTATATTAATTGTCTCAAAATATATTATATATATCTTAACTCCCGAAAAGATTGTCAAGAAAAAATCAAAAGCAAATAAATTAATGTTCAAACATCTATTTTAATGAACCCCTGAGAGTTGTATCCCGAGTGCACCGTAACGAGGGTTATGTTTTGTTTTTTACTTGTTGTTTTCAGTCGGAATTATGATGCCTTTAACAGAGGATTTTGACATTTTACCAACAAACGTAGAGTATCCAAATTTTGACGTTTATAAAATGCCGGCATACGCAGCAATATACGTTCATCATGTAAGTAGATTGTGTTTATATAGCCTCCTTAAATACACCTTTGATGAACTATGTAACGACCAAGCGTTTAGTGAATGAATTAAGGAGAATTAAATTTAAAATTTAATCAATGATATCTACGTTTATAAATAATTAAAAGAAAACAATGGCTGCCAACAAACCCGTCTGCCAAGCGTGGCGATTATGGCAAAAACCCCCCATGATTGACCGGACCGGCAGTTGTGGCGCTCTATGGGGGAGGCCTATGTCCAGCAGTGGACCTCAAAAGGCTAATGATGAATGGCCGGTTAGCAATTATACCACGAAGTAAAGATACACAGGAGTCTGAACGTATTGTTGACCAAATGGTCTCTATTTAGGGTAAAGTATTTTAGCCGATAGAGGACGCCATTCTTCAAGAAGCACTTCAAAAACTGTGTACGTATGTTCATAAGTATTCATCATCGGTGCGTACGAAATGTTAGCGCAGCCAGTAGCAAAAAAGAAAAATATTTATTATTGTGTAAATTAATACTATGGAACAGCCTATTAAACTCCTGTGTACATAATAGGTCGGGGAAAAAGTCTTTTCGCATAACGTAGGTATAAACTTATTATAAAATTTCTTTGACTGTACTATTTGTGTCTGGCTGGTTTTGGTAACATTAAAAAGGGTACATTATAAAGAAAAGAAAAAAATAAA
Source organism: Euproctis similis (assembly GCA_905147225.2). NCBI lineage: Eukaryota > Metazoa > Arthropoda > Insecta > Lepidoptera > Erebidae > Euproctis > Euproctis similis. The sequence continues at coordinate 12,026,807 of LR990119.1, forward strand.
AAAAAGTTGTTTCCCGCTATTGTTCATTTGTTTTTCTCTCCGTAAAAATGAGTGAATCTAATGAAGAAATTCGATACATTTTAAAATTTTATTATAAAAAAGGCAAAAATGCAACTCAAGCAGTGAAAAAAATTTGTGATGTTTATGGACCTGATGCAGTGTCAGTAAGAGTAGCACAAATTTGGTTCAAACGTTTTCAGTCCGGAAATTTTGATTTTAAAGATGCACCTCGCTCTGGTCGCCCTGTTACGAATAAAATGGACGCCATTTTTGAAAGAGTGGAGCAAGATCGGCATATTAGTAGTTACGATGTAGCTGAAGAACTGAGAATTGACCACAAAACAGTTTTGACCCATTTGAAGAAAGCTGGTTATACAAAAAAGCTCGATATTTGGGTGCCAAACGAGCTCACTCAAAGAAACTTAATGAACCGTGTACTCATTTGCGATTCATTATTGAGACGTAATGAAACCGAGCCGTTTTTGAGGAGATTGATAACTGGCGATGAAAAGTGGATCACGTACGACAAGAACGTGCGAAAAAGGTCGTGGTCGAAAGTTGGCCAGGCTTCACAGACTGTGGCCAAACCTGGCCTAACACGAAATAAGGTGATGCTGTGTGTATGGTGGGATTGGAAGGGCATTGTTCATTATGAGCTTTTACCGTCCGGCAAAACCATCGATTCTGATCTTTACTGCCAGCAACTGATGAGATTAAAGGAAGCAGTCGAGAGAAAACGGCCGGAATTGATCAACAGGAAGGGTGTGGTCTTTCATCACGATAACGCTAGACCACACACATCTTTAGCCACTCAGCAAAAATTAAGAGAGTTCGACTGGGAGGTCCTAGTGCATCCACCATATAGCCCTGACCTTGCGCCTTCAGATTTTCACCTGTTTCGGTCTCTTCAGAATTCTTTAGGTTCTGTAAGGTTGACCTCAAGAGAGGACTGCCAAAACTATTTGTCCCGTTTTTTTGATCAGAAGTCCCAAAGTTTCTACAGTAACGGGATAATGTCTCTGCCCACAAAATGGCAGAAAGTTATTCAACAAAACGGTACATATATATTGTAAATAAATGTAAATAAACTTTGAAAAAAATGTCTTGACTTTTCATACAAAAATACGAAAATACTTTTTCCCCAACCTATTATACTTTGTAAATTATACTTGAATATAATAAAAAAAATATTCCTTTTGCAGATTTACTACAAGCCGGCGACCTGTATAATAGATGGCGTTATGGATACAATATTAGCGGCCTTTATTGCTTCGGCAAGTAAGTTATGTAATCTGTAATTTCACACTCTTAACTTAATATCCACAGGGTTTAGGCAGCGGTAATTATGGCCCAACTTTTACTGGTTAATTTGTTAGTTTTCAATCGATGACGAAAACTTGTATGTTTGTTAGTGCGACACCTAGAACACAACTCGGTTAGTTATAGGTAGTTTTGAGTTTTATATGTAAAAGTACGTAACGCAACTTCATGCCTTTTTCCATTCGAGGGAATAGGTAGCTGTTGAAGCTTCGAGTCGCCGAATCGTTACGTTGCGTCCCCAATGGAATAGGTGGCGAACCTATTGCCATACACCGGGCACAAAGTTGTCACACATAACTTCCAAAAAGAATTCCAAGAAGTCATTAGTGTGAGTACGGAATTCACGACTTCTGAATCAAATGCGGGGAGCCCAACCACTGGACCACCGAGACTAGGAAGGATCCAGCGTTATTATCTTTTTATGTCTGTGTATTTCTACTAGCTAAAAAATCAGTACCTACTACAATATTGGTCTAGCAGTTGCCATTAATTTACTAAAATAAGTTATTGAGTAAGTTAAGAGTTAAGATTAGAGTAACTTATTCTTAGTTTTTTTTTCCAGTTGGCCAAATAGAAATTTTGTCTTTCAACCTTCGCAATTTCGAGCTGGTAGCTGATCGTCAGCGGCTAAGAGATATTCAACAAAATAAATCCAATGTAGCATATACCAAGAAACACTACGTGCGGTCTGTCTTGAAAGACTGTATTATACATCATAATTGTATCATCCGGTAATGCATTCAAGTCACAGAGTATATTTTTGTAACTGCATAACTTTTTAGATACCGCAGTTCTAGAGAGAAGTCGTTGTTAGTAATATTTTTTAAACTGTATTTAAAATAAAAATCACGTCACTTCTAAGATACAATTTCAAAGATTCAATTCCATTAAATCAGACACTTTAATCATCAGCTGAAACACCTTATTACATCTCTTAAAGTAGGCAAGAACAATAAGCTCTTGTATAGAGTCAAAACGACATTTAGGAATTAATTACAAATAAATAAAATTGAAAATCCTACTTATATTTCTACGACGTAGTTACGCTTTTTTTTTTTATGGGATAGGAGGGCAAACGAGCAGGCGTGTCACCTGATGTTAAGTGACCAACGCCGCCCATGGACACCTGCAACACATATAGTGTTACAGTTGCGTTGCCAACCTTTAAAGGAGTAGGATAGGAAGGGATGGGGAAGGGGGATGGGCCTCCGGATACCTCTCTCACCGAACGAAACGCGGCATGAGCCACTTTACGTCGATCTTCTGAGAGGTGGTGGTATTTCACCGGTCGAGCCGGCCCATTCATGCAGCGAACTGCTTGGCTCTACCACTCTCTTGAAAGTTTGTGTTTTTGTTTTTAGACTGTAAGCTATTTCAATACTTCAAAACATTTTTTTAATATCGGAATAATTGTCCCTATCGAGTATTTCTCAATGATTCGATTTATTTTGAATATGCCACGCGATATCAATATTTTGTTTACCTATTTAAATTGTGGAATTAAAATTTGTTATCAATAATAAGTGGCAGTTTAATAAGACAAGTATTTTTGAAGTAAAACTTGGCCATGAAGCTGGTGAATGTGTTACGAAAAGTCGTGAGGCGAGTGGAAGGTGAGGGAGAAACAGATATAAGTTAGTTAAGATAGAAAGAGACAGATTTACTTTTAAAGGTTTCTTTTCCTTTTTATTTCGTGAAATGATACGTTGCAGTATTGCTTTAGTCGTGTGGTATTTATGTTTTCAGGTACGTCTCTATGATCAAGAGCGCCTTCAGTCTGGCATCAGCACTCCAATTCATGTTGAGCGTAATGGTGCTATGTTTGATCGGGATACAATTCTTATCAGTAAATTATTATTTTAATTTAACAAATTATTTTTTTAAATTAGATAGTAACAAAACGCACAGACGAACAAATATATGTTAAAGAAGTAAGTTGTCTTACCGGTCTAGAGTTCCAACGTGTTTATGAATCAAAAGTCGTGGAATTGAACCCAAAAGTCTGTAGCCCAAGTGCAGGACCAACAGACCAGTCGAGACTGTCATGTTGGGAATTCTAAATTATTAATTAGAAATGACACAACGTATTAAATGAAACAAACAGGATTAATAACAAATTGCCGAGACAGATGGCGCCTCGTCGTTTAGTCGAAATATTAATAATTCCCTTTTGTTAAAAGCTTTTGAAACAAAGTACTTTTAAAAACAGGGTGCTTGAATTACTTAATGTTAAGGCCCTATTGTCTTATTCTCTTTGTCTATTAAGGCTCGGTTTTATTTTTAACTGAAGCCAGATGTTTTTTTATAATTATGTAAATCCCAAACAAGGGCACAACCTGCGTGATATACATATGGAACATATTGAGTTATTTTTTAAAACTTATTGATCTTTTAACATTAGTCTGTGAAGGCTTTTGATAAGTTTATCTACTGAAAGTTTTCCGTTATCAGCATAGCAAATTGTCACAGAATTCTGGCGAAACAAAAAAATTAATAGTGTACCATTTTTTTGTGAGACTCGCAAAGTTACTCTGAGCAAATTTTTTAATTTTCTTTTGAATATGTTTAATCATTACACAGTATTAAAAAAATCGCTTTCCCCCGTCTGTCTCCTTATATGCCTGTCTTCTTATGTCTTTCTTATTCTGTCTTCTTATATGCCTGCCTTATTTTAGTTTCTTTGAAACTATGCAACTGATTTTGATGTTTTTTTTTCATATACAGAGGGTGTCAACAGTAATTATGTGTGGTGTAGCAAATAAAAGCTGGCTGAACAAACACGCCTTCAGTAGGTCTATAAAAAAGTCCGCGATAGTGTATGTCTGTCTCATAAGTATGGCACAATGACCATTTTTATGTATTGTCTGGAGCGAAACAAAGCTCGCTGGATCAAATAGTGGAAAGTAAATTCAAATAACATACATATAACATAACTTCACGCCTTTTGTTACCCGAAGGTGTAGGCAGCGGCTGTTAAGCTTCGTCTCGCACACATAACTTCCGAAAATAATTTCGAAAAGTCATTGGTGTGAGCCAGTGTCTGGAATCGAACCCGGACCTCTGGATCAAAAGGCGTGTGCTCGACCACTGCGCCACCGAGACCTTATAAATTAAATTAAATTGAAATAAAATTATGCTAAAATAATCTAAGTTTCACCCTTTGATAAGCTAGACAATAGTACTCAAGTGATGTAAATATTCTTACAGATCGAGAATCCCTCCAGCCACTCGATGCAGATGGTATGGATGGGTATATATTTAACCTGTATGCTGATTGAGGTGTTCATATTGTGCTGGTTCGGAAACGAATTAATATGGAAGGTAAATAAAATATTCCACTCTAAAATAAAATATATCCAATTTTTTTTATGGGATTTGAGGGCAAACGAGCAGGCGTGTCACCTGATGGTAAGCAACCAACGCCGCCCATGGACACCAGCAACACATATCGTGTTACTGTTGCGTTGCCGACCTTTAAGGGATAGGGAATAGGAAAGGATGGGGAAGGGGGGTGGGCCTCCGGGTACCTCTCTCACCGAACGAAACGCGGCATGAGCCGCTTTACGTCGATCTTTTGAGAGGTCTTGGTATTTCACCGGTCGTACTAGCCCATTCATGCAGCGAACTGCTTGGCTCTACCACTGTTAAATTTGGATGTATTTTTAGGCAGAAAGAACAGAGCACCATGAGACAGAATTCTTACACAAGTACCTCGCTTCTTCAATTTTCATACACATACGGGTCGGCTGGTAAGGCTGCTGACATCAGTGTCCTCAAGCCTCAAGCCAATGTCGACCAATTTGGTCAAAGTCTCTCCTCGTTTTTCCGTTTGTTTTTTATGATTGTTTTTTTTAGTTAGTCTAACATCAACCGTTCATCTTACATGTCTAAACCATCGGAGTCTTTCCTTAATTTTACACTGACACTCTCTTTCAATCTGACTCACAAACTAGTTTTCGATGCGGTCAGAAAGCGTCATTTCAGTTATTTTGAGCAGTGCCATTTTTGAGTGCCTTTGTAGGACTTTCTTACGCAGTCGGAGTTTTCGGAATTATTTTTTACCTTGAAGGGCGACCGGCTTGCCATTTCCTTTACTTTTTTTTTTCTGTTTCTTAGAGTTTGAATCTGCGTAGTGCAGCTTTTGAAGGATCCTGGGTGAACAATGATCGTGAAACTAATATGTATTTAATTATCTTTATGGAGAGATGCAAGCGACCCCTTAGCGTGACGGGCGGGAAGATCTTCACATTGTCCCTACACACTTATACTATCGTAAGATATCTTTTATTTCTGCCTTCACCGCGTGAATTTATCCTGTTCTTTTATCAAGATTCATTTATCAATTGGTTTTATCATACTCTTTGCACATAAGATAAAATTTTATAGCACACAAATTATACCCTCCTATTGCAGAAGAAAAGAAAATTATATAAAAAGAAAATGTAACTAAATTTGAATTGATACCTGTTTGTGAGTATCAAAGTACAACTACTTGCTTGATGATATATTAAATTTGTATTTTTTTCAGCTGATCAATTGGGCATACAAGGCTTTTGCGGTCATGAGGAATATGAAGAAATAAATCAAAGAAATCAACGTTAATATTTGAATTTAATGTTAACATAAGTATTACTTGAGCTTATTAGTCAATACTGCTGTAAAGGTTGCGTTCAAAAAAATGATTAACCAAAAAAAAAACAAACAATTACTGTTTTTTTTTTTCCACACTTTTCAAAGAAAGTATCGTAGATATAATTAGAATTCCCTCTTGCGCATAATTTTATTACCTTGTCACTTAAAACTTTTCTTTTGTTACATAATTTTACGTTCCCGGCTCCTACATTCAAGCTTCCATCAATTTGTTTTCTTTCCTCTTTATTCAACAAACCTTGGCAAAATACGTTAATGTAACTTGGACTTTATCTTCTCGAACTTAAAGTTTATTATTGAAGAATGTATAAATATTTTTATTGAACGAAATGTGTCTTATAGGCACTATATCTAAACGTGATTTAATAATACTGTAGACAAATATCAAGAAATTATTTTTACATAGGATAGTGGAAAAATGAGCAAGCGGATGATTTGGTGTTAAGCGGCTGGCAATGATCATGAGCATGGTTAAGAGAAGGAAAGGGGTTTGTCTCCGGAAAAGCGATATAAACCACTTTACTTTGGTTTTCCGAGAGGTTGTGGTATCATTCAAAAATTGATTATTTATAACATCAAAACCACTTTTAGGATTATATCGTGTTTATTTATCCCGGTAGGTTCGAACCACCGACCTCGATTCCGCAGTCGTTTGTTTTACCACTCCACCACAAGGTCTGTCCGTCCATATATGAAATTAAACTTGATTTTTTTTTAAATATTATGTATATATAAACTGTACATTCATGCAGTTATATAGGCACTACCACTTTTTAATACTACCGGCAATCCAAGTATTAAAGGCGTGCAGGTACAAAAAATATATTCACAATACAATAATACTCTAACAAGACAATATGTACAGTCATAAAACTTTGATTTGCTGCGATCTTGTTAGATATCAAGCTCTGTTTAGTAAGATATAACTTTATTATCTCCTGGAAATAAACGAATTGTGGCGATAGAAAATATTAATTTATTATATTTTGTTAGTAAATATATTGTATTTTGAAATATTACGTAAAATAAAACCTCCTAAGTAGGGCCCATGACTGACTTGATGAAATCACAAATTTCCAGGAAATCGCCGTAAAGTGGCTCATGCCGCGTTTCATTCCGTGAAAGAGGTGTCCGCTATCCGTCTTCCTATCCTATCTTAAAGGCGCGTAACTGTGACGCTCTCCTAGTTGCGGATACCATGGGCGGCGCTCGTCGCTTGTCACCAGGTTAACCCCGCTTGAGCCCCTGTTTATACCAAGATGAAAGTGTAGTTTGTATTTTAAGCGTATCTGTTTTAATTATTAATACAAGTCTAATATGTGATTATAATACACTAGTTAAATAATTTAATAATGTTCACGCGCTTTTCAACTCAAAAATGTAGGCAGCGGGCTTTTACACCTCGACTCGCCGAATCGGAGTCCCAAATGATTATAACGGGCGTCGAACCTACTGCAATACCCCGGATACTAAATTGTCAGTCATCGATATATATCGCACATAACTTACGAAAAGAATTCAGAGAAATCATTGGTTTGAGCCCGGAATCGAACCCGCCACGTATGAATTTTTAATTTATTTTAATTTTTTTTATTTATGATATAGGAGGGCAAACGAGCAAGCGTGTCACCTGATGGTAAGCAACCTGCGCCGCCCATGGACACCAGCATCACATATGGTATTACTGTTGCGTTGCCGACCTTTAAGGGAGTGGGATAGGAAAGGATGGGTAAGGGGGTATGGCCTCCGAGTACCTCTCTCACCAAAAAAAACGCGGCATGAGCCACTTTACGTCGATCTTCTGAGAGGTCTTGGTATTTCACCGGCGGAGCCGGCCCATTCATGCAGCGAACTGCTTGGCTCTACCACTGTTAAAGCGTGACCACTGAGTAGCGTGGTGCTCGACCACTGGACCACCGAGACGAATATTCCAATTACGAATTCACTCATTCTATAAAAAGAAGGAACCTTATTCGAGGCTTACACAAAGCGATTTTCATATTACAGTAAACCGAACTCCCTTTTGAGATTATTGTGAACACTGCCTCAACTGGAAAAGATTTCAATCTAAAACGTCGATTGGAATAAACTGGCAGAATGGAGAATCTCTCTTGAGGTAAACCGAGCTGATGCCACTTTCACATTGGATATTCGAAGACGAATTCATTTTAATTTCAATTTAATCACATTATTTGCGAATTTTCTTCTAGAGGTTCAGAATTTCCGTTGTAAGTTCAGAGGTTCTTAGTTCGATGCATGAAATAAAGAAACAGATATATTGTTTTAATGATGAAAATGCTCCTGATTATGCAAGTAATTTAAAGCATAATAATATCTTTGACACAATACACGCAGCACCCTCTAGTTCCAAGCTAAGTAACTAAATGCTTATGTTATGAAAAATATATAACGGATATTAATACACATATGCTTTTCTTTTGTAAATACATACTTAACATAACATACATAAATTCACGCCTTTTGTTACCCGAAGGTGTAGGCAGCCGCTGTTAAGCCTCGTCTCGCCGTTATGTTTACGTCCCAAATGGAATAGGTGGCGAACCTATTGCCATACCGGGCACAAAGTTTTCAGTCATCGATATTTATCACACATAACTTCCGAAAACAATTTCGAAAAGACATTGGTGTGAGCCAGTGTCAGGAATCGAAAACGCCCAGATGGCATACAAACATTCATGCTTGTCATAAATATTTGTATTCGGGTGAGGTTTGAACCTGCCCACCTGGATTCCGCAGTTGCTTGTTTTACCAATGCACCACGAGGCCCGTCAAAAGTTCAGAGAGCTTTAATTCGAATCCTTAAATCCTCTCACGAATTACTTTTTATAAGGTACTAGCTGACCCGGCGAACTTTGTTCCGCATAAAAGTAATAACTGCTGTCCCGCTATGTTAATACTGCAATATCTTCGAAAATATTTGTTTAAATTGCATGCTGTAAAGAGCCAGGATCATCTATATTACATGCACAATCTATTTAAGACACTTAATTGGATGATAGTGAATACTATAATGTTTAAAATCGCTTCGTAAATAGGCCATTATTTCTCGTAAAAAGTAAAAAAATAAAAATGGTCATTGTGGGTTATCCCTAAGAGATAGACATATGCCCTAGTAGACTTTTTTGTAGACCTTTTAAAGGCGTATAATAATGTAGTACATTGTTTTGATTTATCACTTAGGGTTCAGGCAGCGTTTCCGATTAAAGTTCTAAATCTTTAAAATTATAACTTTTTTTTTCTACATTAATCGTGAATTATAGATCAAAAGCACCCCGTTGACACCCTCTAACTATTAAAAAAAACTGCATCAAAGTCCGTTGGATAGTCTTAAAGATATGCGCATATAAGGGGACAGACAGCGGAAAGTGACTTTGTTTCATACTATGTATTGAAATTGTAAATGATTTACGAATATATGACGATTGGTACCGCCAACTATTACATGTGAAACAGAAAATTAATATGTCGCGCGGAGAAACAATTTCCGTTGCCTGCGGATATTATTGGCGTAAAATTGCAGTAAATCGAAATTGTAATTTCATTTCTACATACATAACTGCTTTAAACCACAATGTCTAGATAACCGAATGATTCTGCTTGGGAGCTTCTGTTCCGAAGGTTTTATTTGATACATTGAAAACCCTTTGTCCAGCTTGGGAGTACTGGTTTTTGCCTGACTTAACAGCATTCAATAGTATGGGATACCTAACTAAACGAAAGAGAGTGTCGGTGTAAAAGTAACACGCGTCGATTTTTGAAGCTCCTAATATCACCTTTCACCAGAATATGTTCTATTTGGTCATGGTATGTATGTCTTGGCCGTCCTCGACTCCTACATCCATCCGCTTTTGCATTGTATATCTGCTAAGTCAATCTTGCATTTTCCATCCTTTCTACATGTCCGAACCATCGGAGTATGCCCTTTCTTACTTTTACACCGACACTCTCTTTCAATCCGACTTCCTTCCTTATAACCTTGTTTTCGACGCGGTCATCGAGGGTCACTCCGCAAATTTTGCGTAATGTCCTCTTTTCGACCGCGTTTCTCCTACTTTCATGCACACTCTGCCATACTCAGCTCTAGCTTCCATAAGTTTGCGTTGGGATCAGTATTGCATTGTAGATTGATAGCTTGGGATTTTCTGCTAATATTTTTTGCGCCCAGGAATCTACCCAACGCTCACATAGTGTGGTCTGGAATAAATCCCTGAGGCACTTTATATTCAGCCCTTATCTGTCTATATATAATTTTATTCCAGCGTATGTGAAACTACTGAAGTATGTTAAATAAAGGTTTCATATTTTCGGTTATTGATACAGAGTTAGGCGAGTGAATACATAATTGTCCCTAGAGAATTGAAGGCAGACTTGAGGCAGTTCGTAGCTGAAGTTTCAATGTTATGCAAGCCAACACATTTCTTGCGGTTATTATTTTATTTTATAACATCATGCCTTTGTGTTACCGAGGGTGTAGGCAGTAGATTTTAGCTTTGACGCGCTAAAATTTTACATCCTACTGCCACACACTGTGCACAAATTTGTCAGTGATCTACACTCGAGAGCAATGAATCCGGGTCACTTAAAGAATCCTAAAAATCTCGGAAACTAAAAATGCTAGGTTAATGCAATAAATTGTATTTAATAGACAATGTAATACTCCTTAAATGAAGGTATTAAAACTTCTTAGTTATTGTAAAGTTATATCATAAAAAAATCAAATTTGAAAAAGGGCCACTTTCGAAGATGGAACTACGAAATTACAGCATTTGGTTTTGCTTTTGTTTGTAATCTGTCATTTATGTGGGTACATAAACCATGTTGATAGTGCTCTATATTCATTATTCAAGCTGAAATTATGTCGCTTACGCCTGAAGAATGCACCAGAATACTTACAATGCTGGAAACCGGCCGGAGTCAGCGCGATACAGCCAGGACTGTTGGTGTGTCGCTGTCAACAGTACAAAGAGTTCTCCGACGTTACGAAGAAACTGGTTCTAACCTACGCAGACCAGGAACGGGCAGAACCAGGTATACCACAGCACGAGAAGACCGATACTTGGTGAACACCATGCTTCGAAATCGCTTTCTCACAGGAACTGAACTCACCAATCAGTTTCGACGCCTCGGAGGAAGTAACCCAAGTGCATGGACAGTAAGACGTCGGCTTGCTGAATCTAACTTAAAACCCCTTAGACCTGCAAACGGCCCTAAACTGGAGCGTGGGCATCGTATTTCAAGACTAAGATATGCCCAGAGCCACGTAAATTGGAGTATTGAAGATTGGTCAAAAGTTATGTTCTCCGACGAATCAAAATTTATGCTCTACAAGCACGATGGAAGACACAGAGTGTATCGAAGACCAGGGGAAAGATTCAAGCAAGCATGCATCGAGGAAAAAGTAGCCTACGGTGGTGGGTCTGTACTTGTGTGGGCCGGAATTTCTTCTGAAAGTCGCACAGAGCTGGTGATCATAGAAAACGGCTCTTTAACTAGCGTAAGATATGTGGAAGAAATCCTCAATGATCACGTTGGTCCATTTATGGTCAATTTAGGTGAGGATGCTATATTTATGCATGACAATGCCCGACCTCATACAGGTAGGATTGTGAATGACTACCTTCAAGAGATGAACATTACTCGTATGGAGTGGCCAGCGCGCAGCCCGGATATCAACCCGATCGAGCATGCTTGGGACGAGCTAGGCAGATGCGTAAAACAACGAAACCCTCCCCCAATCACGCTTCGTGAGCTCAAAATTGCTCTCACAGAGGAATGGGAGAATATTCCCCAAAATCGTATAAGGAACTTGGTGTACAGCATGCTAAACCGCGTAAACGCAGTAATGGAAGCACGAGGAGGCAATACGAAGTATTAAAATTCAAGAAAATCGTAATAAAGTTCAAAAATTTCATGTTTCCTATTTTTGTTTTAAGGAGAGATCAGCAGATTTTTTCTTTATGTAATTTTGTGTTAATAAAATGTATGGTGACTCATATTTTTTTACTTTCATTTAAGGAGTATTACATTGTCTATTAAATACAATTTATTGCATTAACCTATCATTTTTAGTTTCCGAGATTTTTAACATTCTTTAAGTGACCCGGATTCATTGCTCTCGAGAGTATATTTTATCACACATAACTTCCGAAAAGTATTACGATAAGTCATTGGTCTGATCATGGATTCGATTCCACGACTTCTTGATTCGGATTCACAAAAAAGTCTTAAGTTATTGTCGATAAATATCGCTTAAAGACATCATGATATATTAAGTAGGTAGAAAACTTATTCCGCCCCAATTGTAATTTACTATGGAACATTAAAGTTTTACGAGCAATCTTCGGGCTCTCGCCGGCAATAGGCAATAATCTGTTTTAGCCATTGCCCATCAAACACTTTTATATCCGTTTGTTTGTACATTCCGGATCGGTAGATTGACCGACGGCGCCCGAATCAATTTTGCTTCTGCCTTTATAACAAAAGAAAACGATAGGCGCTAATCGGTGATGTTTTTCTCTTGAAAATAATATATTTTATTTAAACATAAAATAATGTAGCAAAATAAGAGTCATTTAAGTTAATAGTCAGTCATATAATCTTATAACTATAAAATATATAAAAAAGACAGAGTGACACTCGTAGACCACGGCTGAAACAAGATTATAAGGCAGGCAAGGCATGCTCCGATGGTACGGACAAAAAAAATGATGGATTTGACCACAGAAATAGATCAAGATAGAACGGCGAATAGGCGTGGCAAGCGTGCCAAAACCATGCACTATATTGCATGCTTTTCGAAACTCGCTCTCATTACGCAACGAGCGTTCCTGCCATGCGTTCAGGACGTAAAAAAATAGATAAAACGTCACATATATGCCTTATTATGCTGTAGCAAATTCTAAAAACAAAAGTAGTGAATCAAATATGAAAAAAGGAAATATTTCGTATGATCAGTAAGTACAGAAAATCAGTAGAAAGTATTTTTTTGAGATTATAAATTATTGTTTTACTTTTACTATGTTCAATAATTACGATCACAAGTTGTATATTTTTTCGTTATGATAAATATCCATTGCTGTCCGCATTCAACGCTCGTATACAAAAACATTGCGCGTATAAATTATACGTGTAATGTACGTCGAATCGAACGAAATACACAATACACCTGCTAGTTGATCGCTGTGTTTGGCCTTCGAATGTTAGAGATGGGCACTCCATGTATCGTTGAGTCTTAGGACTTATCGATAAATTAATTCAATAATAATTTGAGTATCAGCTCATGTCTTGCTTTGTCCCTACTTTATTCTAACACCACAAATTTCAACCAAAGTGCTTCGTAATTACATTGGCAGCAGTTTATTTGACAGTATAAGTTTTCACCAATTTGACCAATCGCCGATGGAAAATCATTTCGTTCTTCTCAAACGGGCAGTAACCGAGGTATATGTAGACGTTCGGCTTCGTTATTTAACCAGGACTGTGAGGCCAACCCTTACAAAAAGGCAAATATTTAATAAATATGTATAGTTTCAAGGACAGTATAATAATTATAACTAAATTTTATATACTGTTGGAAAAATATGTTTTAGGTTTTAATATGTCGGAATAAAGTATTTAACATGTTTTACTTTCTATGATTATCGTTACACAAAATCAATAAAGTTGGTAAAATATAAAAATAATAAAATTAACACACGTTGCCGATATTAACATCGATAATCATCATCGTGTGTGTCTCCTAACTAGTCGCCCCGCTCACAATGAAAATGACGTCACGCTGTGGGCGTGGTTTTTCAAAAAAGTGACACGCTCGAAATGTATGGAAATATGACATCGCGGCCGTTCTATCTTGATCTATTTCTGTTGATTTGACTAAGCAGATGTACAGTGCACAAGCGCAAGGATGTAGAAATCGAACAAAACCACGCCACACTATATATGACCGAATTCCACGTGTCGTTGCGGAAGGTGATGTGATGAGCCCTAAAAACCGACAAGCCTGTACAACGCGAGTTATGAAAGTCGAAGTAGCAAGTGAGGTATGTAAGAATCATGCTTTATGGCAATTCTCTTTACAACGTTTAAAGTAGTTCTTAAAACGGTATATAACATAGTTTTGGTCATGTCTAACAGCTTAACGCAGTAGTATGTAAGGAATACTTCTAATGAGGGATCTGTGTGAGCCAGGATACGAACCCGAGGCTCGATTCGAAAGCCGAACGTTGTTTTATTCTATTTTATTTTATGGGTAACCTGATGGTAAGCAGCCTCGCTAGTTGCTTACTATTAGGTTGCTCATAAAATAATTTTGCAGGTGTCTATGGGCGGCGCTCAGCCCATAGACACATCGAACACAGATGGTATTACAGCTGCTTTAGGGTTATGTGATGGGAAGAGAGGAGGAAGGGGATCGCAACATGTGTCACTTTACGTCGATATTCTTACAGGTAGTGGTATTCATGCTTTGAACTGCGTGGCCTCTATCTTTGGAAAATTTCATTTTAGTGAAACGTATAAATAAAAGAATATTTGATTATCAATTCCAGTAGCAAATAAAATAATTATTTCATATGAAATATCGACAATAGTTAATTGTGTTTAAGCCACAATTGTATGTAGTGAAATGCCTCTGTTTTTGTGTTTAAAAAGAAAGAAAAAAAAACAGGTTACTGATTTAAGATCAAAAGAATATAAGTAGCTTATTTACTGAAATTGACACAATGGGTTGGTTTGCTTTGTAACTTTTATTTTATTTTACAAAAGCCACCCGAACAAGGCTTTGACAAATTTTCTGAAATTTTAGCAACCTTTTTAATGATTTACTTTTATGGATGCTGAAATATTAATAACGTAATTTGTAGTACTTTATTACTGAGTTTCAGGTATTAAGCTGCTTTTTACTAAATAATTAAGAGTAAATAATTTTTTGGTATATTTTGACGCATGAAGATGATTTACTGATGACTATTATTAGAAATCCCATCATTTTAAGATAACATGACATGACTTGACACACCTTCACGCCAAATCCCTTGCGGTGTAGGCACAGAGAACAAAGCGCCATAAGCCACGATTCTTACACGCCTCACTCGCTTCTTCGAAATTCATAATTCCTTTAATGCACGCGCGTCAATTTTTGAGGCTCCTAACATCACTATCCACCAGAACAATTTATCTCTTGGATTTGAATTTTTTATCTGTGCTTCCATACTTTGGTAGCCCTTTGGGAACGCTGCAATGAGATTCCTATCGACCAGTAGATAACACGTCACAAGTAGCAATGGATCGGCCACACGCTGCCAAATGATTCTGATCACATATTCAGGCCAGCCATAGAATGAAATCCCCCAGGAAAACGTTAACACGGCTGCTCTAAACGACGAATGATAACAGAAGGGAAAAAGATGACTTGGAGCGAAGTAAAACGCAGAGACTCTAGACCATTCGAGATGGCGAAGTACTGTGCACACCTTCTGCTCCATTGAGGGGACATAGGACATTAAGTCAAGTAAGTTCAGTCCTATTTATCTCTAAGCGTCGGGAAATAAATAAAATTAGTAATAAATAAACGCGATATAATCGTAAAAGTTGTTTTAATGTCATAAGTTCAGTCCATTAAAATCTCTGTTTGGTAAGCCATAGCATAGCATAGCATAGGAAACGGAGCGCGATACGGCATGACTCTTACATACCTCACGTTCTTATTCTGTATTAAATTAATTAAAAAATTCAAAATTAAACTATGCTCTAGTAGCATAGTTTAATTTTGAATTTTGAAAAGAAAATGCTCTAGAAGCATAGTTTAATACAGAATAAGAACGTGAGGTATGTAAGAGTCATGCCGTATCGCGCTCTGTTTCCTATGCCTACTCCGCTAGATAAGAGACTTGACCTGAAATTAAGTAAGTAATTTAATTAATTCTATATAGAGATATTATATTATCATAGTTCGTTCACGTTATCATCTATATCCAATTCGTCGAGAATATATTTGGATCATAATTGAATAAGGACGGAGACGGAGCTTACGTTAACCCTTTCAAAGACTATGTCATTCGTAGAGATTTTGTTGCCGAACGAATTCTTGTAAGATATATAATATATAATGAGCATCGAAAAAGAAATGAAAGGACCCGCTCAGAATACCGTAAAATAGAACTTTTATTTGAAAGTGAATTCATTTGACTGTGATGTTACACGAATATTATTTATATTTTATGCTATTTTACAGGATGAGGTCATAAAAAAACGAATATATCATTATTTATCATATTTAAGAACGTGACAAATCGACTACATTGTTTCTGTTTTGCCAAATAATATCCAGTTGCTCCCTGTTTCTGATTCAGAAGTGCTGGGTTTGATTGCGGAATTATTTTTGAAGTTATTTGTGATGATTATCATTGACTGATAACTTTGTGCCCGGTGTATGGGTAATAGTTTCGCCGCCTATTCTATTTGGGAAGTAATTCGATTCAGCGAAACGAGGCTTTAACAGCCACTGCCCAAAACTTCGGGTAGAAAAAGGCGTGATGTTACGTATCCACAAAAACCAGAATCGGGTGAATCTACTTTTTTTAAGAGACGACTTGCCTGTATTTGTAAAGAGAGTGTAAGTTTTATTTCTATTGGTCTTACATACTGAATAAATAGATAACTCTGACGAGCCTCGTGGTGCATTGGTAAAACTACCGACTGCAGAATCGAGGTTGGCGGGTCCGATTCCCATCCGAGTACAAATATTTGTTACAAGGATGAATGTTTGTATGGCGTCTGGGTGTTCTTGTGTCTATTATATGTATGTTTTATTACAAAAAAGTATATATGTATTATTATCCGCTATCTAGTATCTAAACCACAAGCATTTAGTTGCTTAGTTTGGAACTAGAAGGCGCTGTGTGTATCGTGTCCAAGATATTATTATAACTCTGCCAACGTCAGAAGAATTGTTGTGTCCTGTGTTTTATCAGAGTAATAACTTTGTCTTACAATATATCATAACTTCACACATCTTTCTATCCGAAGGTGTAGACAGCGGCTGATAAACTACTAACTCACCGTTATGTTTACGTTCCAAATGTAATAGGTGGCGAAAAGACATTGGTGTTACCCCGGATCCCACAACTTCTTGACTCAGAAGCGCGAGCTCGACTACTGGATACACTGGGTGGTATAGAACTGGGCCTTTAACTTTCAATATATCTGTAATTTAAAATTCAAATTATATTTATATAGGTATGAGTTCTGAATATAAAACAAGTAATTCATACTTATATTGCACTCTGCGGTTAATTAAGTAATTTGTTAATATATTACCATCAAGTAAGTATTTCTGAAATGGCGACTTCCGAATCCGGCGAATCTAAAGTGAACTACATATTGAAGTCTGATAAAACAATAATTTCGAATTTATAAAAGTGTATCAAAAAAAGTCAACATTAGTAAATTTTATTTACATACATAACTTCACGCCAAATCCCTTGCGGGGTAGGCAGAGAGTAGAGCGTCATAAGGCATGATTGATGGTCAAACAAAAGTGATCGCACTTTTACGTACCATTTTCTGGTCCCTTCTGTAAAAAAAACATATATAAAATACGAAAACATGGAAAATAAAACTCCAAAAAAAGAATTCCGATACCGAGATTCGAACCTGAGTCTCCTGGATGTGAGCAAGGTAACCTAGCCACTAGACCATTTGGGTAGTTATACATTGTTCTAAATAAGCCAATAAAAGATGTATTGTGTCGTGACAACTTTTCGTAACAATTTTTTCCGTCTAGCTCCCTTTCACAACGCGCGATAAAGAACTTCGTTCTAATTTATATATTGCAGGTGTCTATGGGCGATGCTAGTCATTTGCTACTAGGTGACCCGCTAGCTTAATTACCTGCTATCGCATAAACATAGTTTAATTTTGGTAAAAACTTAACTTTGAATTTTTGTTGATAGAGTATAATATTAAATATTCAAATATTCATTATGTGTACATAACCACGTCAAAGGGACAAACTGTAAACGACGTCTACTAATTTTCCACCTTTCAGAGGTCTGGTGTTTGACACAACAGCCTACCGAGGCTATTGTTGTCACATTCATGCCGCTTATTCACAGTCTTGATAAGCCCGCTTGATAAATTACTCAGCCTAAAAGATAATATTTCTGCCCGAGTGAAAACATTACTTAATAACATAAATTATATTTTCCCATTTTTTTGTGCCCGCCCGCCCTTCAAGAATGTGTGTGCTTATAGTCATTTGCGACCCAGTGATACCATGTTACGAAATATTAAAAACTGCTTAGCTTGCTAGTGTCAAGTATACCCCGTATTCTATTTTGCCGTTTGACTTTGACGGCCGCGCATATCATACATCACAACAGACTACGTTACTGAGGCTGGCACCGACTCCAAAAGTAAGTGACAATTGTATATATTTTAATAGTTAAAGATTACTTTATAAAAGTATTACGTTTTGTATATTGTATTAAGTATACAAATTAGTAAGTTTCGTTATTTATCGCTTTTTAGATAACTGATGAAAACAGTACCTTCATAAGAAGGTACTGTTTTCATTTACTTAAAGATTTTGTGCTTTACGTTTCTAGAAGTCGGTTCAACTTTTTTTAAGGTATTTTTTTTCATGAGTTTTAGTGTTATTAATAAGTACTTAGTTAAAAGATTTTGATAATACTCATTTAGTATTTATATTTTTGTTATTATCATGGGTAGACAATAACATTGCAGCTAGAATGAAGACCAATCGTAGCCTAAAAAGTATTGCAGAAAAAAACTTTTTACAGTATTGTGTCCTAACTCCTAACCGCTTAAGAGTTCCGTAGCTTCATCATGAGCACAGCAGTATCAGATATGGACTTAAGCTTATCTCTCAAGCAACACGTTAGTCCTATACACCATCTAAACAGTTTCCATCGACTAACTGCAGTACTGTCTCGCAACTCCTAACCGTTAATGAGTTTTGTGGCTTCTTCGTCAGCACAGCAGCATCAGACGTGTATTCAAGTATATCTCACTAGCAACACGTTAGCCAAGTAGTTTCTATCGAAAATGGCAGTGCTGTCTTCAAACTTCTAACCGTTGAGGAGTTCGGTGGCTTCTTCATCACCACAGCAGCATTAGATGTTGAAAACATAATGCATATCCCTAAGAAATCACTATTACGTAACAAAAACACCATACTCGCATACAATTTTCAGAGGTTACCTTCGATTTCTCCTGGTTTCCATCATCAGATCCTGACCTGGTGAAAATGGGACCATCTTGAAAGTAAACACTATCGATCAAAAGAAAAAAATTTGAAATCCGCCAATAATTGACGAAAATATCGGTGAAGAGATATAAAAAAATATACATACAGATGAATTGAGAACCTCCTCCTTTTTCGAAGTCGGTTAAAAAATAAGTTTAAATATACCTGAGCATTAGAATCCATTATCTAGTGTTCATAATACAATCATTTAGTTACCTAGCTTGGAACTAGAGGGCGATATATGTATTGTGTTCAAAATATTATTGTAAATTTGTGGTCATACGGGATTTCCATCGAGACGTTTTATGAAACATAAAGGCAGAATAATGTCACGTTCGATAGGTTTAAGGTTTATATGTTGTTGGTAAGAGATCAAAGGCACGTTACGGTCAAAACGTGACGGATGCAGAGATAAAGATGTGTGTACACTTGCTAACAATTTTGAACAATGTCAATATTCAAGAATCTTTATGAAATGAGCATACTCCCACCTTGAAAGGGCGGCAACGCTGATGTGACGCCCCTGTTGTTGCGGATGTCCATGGGCGGCAGTCTTTCCATCAAGTAACTCGGGTGAGTTACTTTCCCATAAAAAATGTGACTTTCGTCATAAAAGGCATACAAAAGGAGGCCAAATATATGTATTTAAAAGTTTTGTCTGCCTATAGTTAAATAGGTTTTAGCTGCAGATTTGCTCGCATATAAGTACATCATTAAATCAAAATCAATATGTAAACAGACTGACTCAGGTACTCACCGGGCACAGGTGCTTCGGTGAGTATCTGAGTCAACGCCAGAGGAAGGCCGCCGTGAGGTTTTAGTGGGTAACCTTAGGATCGAATTGGAGTTTACTGTTTTGGGAGTCCCACACTACCTCCTGCCGTTCCCAGGCGGGGGATGTGCATAGAGCATTTCCTCGCGTAAAAAAAACAGGAAGAAAGGCGACTACGCCCACGCTAGTATTCTTCTTGAACCTGGACATAAAGATAAAAATATTAAAGCCAAAAAAGAGCATTACAAGACACAAGTTACTATAGGAAAGAAGATTATGATTATAATTACATGAAAAAGTTTTCAATTCTCTTTGCCCACCCCACAAGGAAGACGTGGAGTTATGTGTAAGAGATTAAGAGATAAAAAAATACGGCTAAAATTTAATCTTAAAAGCAGACAAACTGTTCATATTTATATAAACATTCTAAAAAGCTTTCTCTTTTACCATAAAACCTATCGTGGACATATAAAAGGGAGAAAATCTCACATCAGCATCAGATTGGAAGTTGAAACAGCATCTCAGAAGGAGTAACTAATTCGAGCTTGCTTAACTTTTTAAAAATAAATCATTGCTTATGATATCTCCGATTGAACAATGAAACATAATATATATAAGTATAACAAAAACTTTCCAAATGCTCTAATCTGGTTGGTTACAATGGGGGATTATGTGACCATAACTCTGCAAAGAAAATAAAAAATTCAAAATCAACAACACCACACAAAACCACCAAAAATAATATTGACACACAATGTTATGACTCTATCTCCATATGAAAGTTTACTAAAACTAGAAAAACAGATAGCTAGCCTAAATTGGACGATTTAGCAGCAGATAGAGATGTATCTTTGGAGGTCGCTTCACACAAACCGGGGTTCTTACAGAGCGAATGTATTTACTACGAAGTAAACCACGATTTCTCTATTAGAATAGATAGATGCTTTTACAATGTATCTAAACATTTTAAAAACAGGCAAATTATTATGTATTTCCAAGATTATTTTCGACTATTTATATTGAAATTATAAATAAAATATTTGAGTAGGTACTTGTGCTGAAAATGTGGGCACATAAATTTTATTACGTAACAGAGCTTAAAATATTACGTAGACATTCCATTGTTTTAGGACAAGAGGCCATTTAAAAATTTGGGCAAGCGTGAAACACATCTAAAATACTTTTTATGTCGCTATTTGAGGTTTAATATTTCAGGCTTTATTTATAGGAGTTGAATTTTAAAAGGTTTTAGTTCTGTCAGGTAGGATTCATCAGGTAGGACTAGCAAAGGGAAAGGGGAATCGGGCGTCCGGATACCTCTCTCACCGAACGAAATGCGGCAGGAGCCACTTCACGACGATATCCCAAGAGGTCTAGGTATTTCACCAGTCGAGCCGGCCCATTTATGCAAAACTGTGTGACTCTACCACTGCCATTATAATTATAATAATAATAATATCTTGGACACAATACACACAGCGCCCTCTAGTTCCAAGCTAAGTAACTAAATGCTTGTGTTATGGATACTAGATAACGGATATTAATACATATATACTTTTCTTTTGTAAATACATACTTATAATATATAGAAAAACACCCAGACACCACACAAATATTCATGTTTGTCACAAATATTTGTGCTCGGGTGGGAATCGAACCCCCGATCTCATTGCTGCAGCCGGTAGTTTTACCAATGCGCCAGGAGGCCCGTCAAACCCGTCAAAAAAAAATTATAATCACCATCATCATTTCACCCCCAAAATAACATAGTTAACATTTTTACAAAATAATATTGATAGCATACTAACACGCAAATCGGGATTAACACAATTCAATAGCATCTGTATTTACAATTATTTCACTTCAAAACCACGAGTGTAAAAGTATCAATAGTTACTTATAACAGATACATTATTGTACTAGTGATATCTGACTTAATTATAGTGGTAACAGACCATTGATAGGGGCGACTTGTGTGGCAAACAAACTTGATCGTAGCTACGTTCGTACACAGATAACTATCAGTGCAGTCAGTGAGCTTGGCATTTAATTAATGACGGCGTATCGCGTGATAACGCCCCTACCATTTATCTAATACCTCCTTCAATGTTCACATGTATTTATTTTGTGAAATAAAAATAGGTTAACTTTTATGATTTTTTTTTGTACAGTTATTTCAATAGGTGTTGAAAATTTTAGACAGTAATAAATATATATAATATAATATATAAATAATAATATAATAAATATAATATAATATAATATAATATAATATAATAAATATATATAATAAGCAATTAATTGACTTAATGTGCTTTAAGAATTTCTTGTAGCTGTAAATATAAATAAATAAACAATATTAAAATATTAAAGAACACTTCATTTGATTTCATTTGTAAGACTTTCTCTGCAAAATGCTGTTCACTTATGGGATCAAAACTTGAAAACACATACTAATAGTAACGTTTATTAACAAATATGACACCTCTGAGGCTGAAACTGTCCATAAGGGTGGCGTTTGTCGCTTAACATAAGGTCGAATTTGTTACTGGAACAAAAAAGACACTTGCTTTTCGTTTTGTCGGGGACTTTTTATTATTATTATTTTATAGCCCATTTTTTTATGGGATAGGAGAGCAAACGAGCAGGTGTGTTACCTGATGTTAAGTGACCAACGCCGCCCATGGACACCTGAAACACATATAGTGTTACAGTTCCGTTGCCAACCTTTAAGGGAGTAGGATAGGAAGGGATGGGGAAGGGGGTGGGCCTCCGTGTACCTCTTTCACCGAACCAAACTCACCGCCGCATGAGCCACTTTACGTCGAATTTCTGAGAGGTGGTGGTATTTCACCGGCTAAGCCGTCTCATTCATGCAGGGGACTGCTTGGCTCTACCACTCCTAAAAAATCGAAAAATTCGGTTATATTCGAATGTACTGACGTAGTTAGTAAAATTAAAGACAACTTAAAATCAAACAAGTAACTCCATCTATCCCGCTACTAGTAGCGGGATAGATGTAGTTACTTATAAAGCTGTTAAAAGTATAAAAACTGCAATCCTGACTGAAATGACAGACTGTCTTGACAAATGCTTGAGTGAGGAATACTTTCCAGATTCCTTGAAGATTGCCAAAAAAATGGACCCAAATAATTATCGACCTATATCAGTTTTGCCATTAATATCTAAAATAATTGAAAAAAATATTCATAACCAACAAATAAATTATTTAAGTTCAATTAATTATGTCTTTGATAAACAGTGTGGCTTTCGATCTAAATCTAATACCTTGTCAGCTTGCACAGATTTAATAACCAACTTAAAAACTAAAATAGACAAAAAAATATCGGTTGGGGTATTTTTATAGATCTAAAAAAAGATTTTGATACTATTAGCCATAGAGTGATGCAAGTTTATGCTTTTGCAACTTGCATCACTAGGAATTAAGGGAAATGCCTACTGCCTACAAAATGTTTGAGTCATAATTAACTAACCGATATCAAGTGGTTAAAATAGATAATGTTGCAGAGTTCATTAGAGCGTGTGACTTATGGTGTACCACAGGGCTCAATTTTAGGCCCATTGCTGTTCCTTATTTATATTAATAGCATAAATGAAATAAGCCATAAATGAAATAATTAATATCGTTATATGCCGATGACACATGTCTTTTTTACTATGGAAATAATATAGACTGATTAGTTAATCTGGCGCAGGAGGATCTTGATCGACTTTTTGTTTGGTTCCAAAGTAATCTTCTAACCATTAACGTATCTAAAACTAATTATATAATTTTCAGTGCAAAAAATAAAAAAAATACCTAAATTTAATTCATCGATGGTAAAAAATGAACCTTTAAAAAGAGTAGACTGAAAAATATCTGGGCCTGATATTAGACAGTAACTTAACCTGGAAAATGCATATAGAGAAAATTTGCTCAAAACTATCATCTCTGACTGTTTCTATCCGTGGAAATGTCAAATGTTTTCCACAGTCAGTTCGCTACATTATCTACAATACACTGGTGAAGCCTCACCTCGATTATTTAATTGAAGTGTGGGGCAACGCCGCTAAAGTACACTTAAAAAAATTGCAAATATCTCAAAACTAAATTATAATATTATTATTTCAGTACGATTATCTCACTCCGACGCATACATTATATAAAGAAACGAGGCTAGTGCCTTTAATGCAGATGTTCAAGTTTAACACCTGTTTACTTATTAAAAAAATATTAAATAAAAATGTGAACAGTCAAATTTCTTTTAAAATGAAATCGAATAGTAAACGTGCTACAAGGCGACTGTACAACATTACACTTAATACCAGCCCACGGACGAATTATGGTAAAAATAACATAATGTGTGTAGGTGTACAAAGTCAAAGTCAAGTCAAAGTGGTTTTATTTTCATAGGTCCTCACAGACACTTAAAAATAGTCAATGTACAAAAATGTTTAAAATTAAAATAATATTTAAAAAGCTAAGCCACGAGCGCTTGAAGCAAGTGCCTCCGTGGAACAAAAAAACACGGAAGCAATCGCCACGAGCGGCCCGATTCCGAGTGTAGGGGCTTTCATGAGAAGAATCGGGCAAGAAACTCATGTGCCAATACTCTTTCAAAACCATTGAAAATTTACAGAATAGTATTATCAACGCTACTGAAAAAATATCACATAAAAGGTGTAGCAGCCAGACTACTCGACAATCACAGTTATGATCCAACCAACTTAAAATCATCGTAGTACAAGTAATGAGAGAAATTATATGATATTAGTCGAGCACAACTGACGCGACATCTTCTATTTAGAATGGTAACGTTGTGCAACAAGTAAGTGCAATAATAAAAATTATATATAAAGCTTTTATCAAAACAACATGAATTCAAACTCATAACAAGAAATGTTGATTACTATTAGAAATAGAAATATTTGCAGCACGTCTCCACTCCAAAATAAGTGAACAAATTCCAACACGCAAACTACACAATCCGCGTTGAGCAAGCAATTTGACGGTCCCAAGACGACTTGTCCGTCATGAAGTCATTGATGGTGTAATAAGCACCGGCAACGAGACGATCCTTCACAGCCCGCCTAAACCGATCGAAAGAGAGAGCCAGAATATGCGCAGGGATCCTATTATAGAACTGTACACCCATTCCCAAAAACGACTTATGTACTTTGTGCAGGCGATGACACTTTAACACAAGTTTATGCTTGCCTCTGGTATTAAAATTATGTACATCACTATGTTTTGTATATCTATTTAAGTTTTTTCTAACAAACATTATATTGTCATATATAAATTGAGAAGCAACTGTTAATATTCCAATTTCCTTAAACCGTTCTCTAAGGGAGACTTTGGTCCCCAGATTATAAATTGCCCGAATAGCTCGTTTTTGAAGCACAAAAATAGACTGAATTTCAGCTGCTCTACCCCACAGCAAAATGCCATAAGACATGACACTATGAAAATAACTGAAATAAACTAGTCTGGCGGTTGCAACATCAGTAAGCTGTCGAACTTTTCGAACCGCGTAGGCAGCAGAGCTAAGTTTTCCAGCTAAACATTTTACTTGAGGACCCCACTGGAGCTTATTATCTAGAGTAATACCTAAAAATACAGTTGTATTTACTGGGTCTAGAATTCTGTTATTTAAAGATAAATTTATAACCTGACCTTTAACATTGGGCATAGTAAACTTTATTATTTTGGTTTTATTCGAATTTAGGACTAAATTATTAGCTGTAAACCAATCATGGACTTGTGTAAGAGAGCAATTTACATCATCAAAACTGTTTTTTTACGGTCTACCTTAAAGAGGAGTGAAGTGTCATCGGCAAACAGTACTATGTCGCAAAATTTCTGTACGAAAAAGGGCAAATCATTAATATGGATAATAAACAATAGTGGACCGAGAATGGAACCCTGGGGAACGCCCATAGACACTGGCGATCCAGACGATCTCACTCCGTTTACATCTACAAACTGAAACCTGTTACTCAAGTATGATGCAATAAGACTAAGTGCAGTGTTCTTAATACCGTAATGACTTAGTTTACGCAAAAGTGTGTTGTGTTCCACGCAGTCAAAAGCTTTAGAGAGATCACAGAATACGCCGATCGCATCCTGTGAGTTATCCCAAGCATCGAAAATATGTTTAATAAGAGTAGCGCCAGCATCAGTAGTAGAACGACCTTTTGTAAAACCGTACTGCTCTTTGTGAAAAAGATCATTTAAATTGAAATGGTTAAGTATTTGATTTGAAATAATTTTTTCAAAAATTTTGCTGAGTGAAGGTAAAATGGAAATAGGACGATAGTTGGTTGGATCATTCTTACAACCATTTTTAAATAGTGGTATCAATTTGCTGTGCTTCATTAAATTTGGAAATACACCTGCATCTACACATTTATTAAAAAGCACAGCCAGGTTTGGAGCTATGAGGGCAATGATTGAATCTAATAGTTTAACGGAAATGCCCCACAAATCAGCCGTTTTTTTGGAATTTAATTGTTTAAACACTTTTATAATGTCGTAAGGGTCGACATGTTCAAATTTAAAAGAAACGTTGCACTCGTCCACACCATCCTTGAGCAGGGCTTCAGCTTTGACGGGGCACGAATTTAACATATTTGTAGTAGAAATGGGAATTTTGGCAAAAAAGTCATTAAATGTTTCCACAACAGCATAGCTATCGTCGATAATTTTATTATCAACTGAGAGTTTAATATCATCATCACGATTCCTAGTACGACCAGTCTCATTGTTGATGATATTCCAAGTTGCTTTAATCTTGTTCTGAGATTCTTGTATCCGCCTACTTAAATAAATTGATTTAGCAGTAAAGCAAACTTTTTTAAATATTTTCGAGTAATTTCTAACATATGTATTGAAAACGGGATCAAGATTCCACTTCTTTAAACTGTACAAATCATACAATTTATTTCTACTTTTGTAAATACCGTTGGTGGCCCAATCACAAAAGGTTAAATTGACATTTTTACACATAGTTTTGATTTTAAATATAGATTTGTGTTCAGAGTCTATGGTTTTTAAGAGTGAGTTGTAATGGTCATCTGGATCACTCGACATGTCCGGCGAACTAACCCTTGCCGCTATAGCGTTACGGAATTGTTTGGTGCCTTTCTGGGTTAGGGGTCTACAAGTGACTTTACGAATTAATTTAGGCCTATTCATCACAAAAACTGCCTTTTGACCACAATGATCTGATGGCAAGTGACATAAAATTTCTTTCTGTACAGAATTACAGTTACAAAAAATATTGTCCAAGCAGGTAGCAGAGTGAGATGTAATTCTTGTGGGTTCTAAGAACAGATTTTGTAGTCCAAACGAGGTAAATAAACTAACGAGCCTAGTATTGTTAGTTGAGTCTTGTAACAGATTAACATTAAAATCACCACACACGATTACACTCCTACCGCTGCCAGTAAGTTTTTGCATAATATCATCCATAGTGGATTCAAATATATTAAAATCACCCAAAGGGGGCCTATAAACACATAATACAATAAATTGCTCAAGCTCAACACAGGACAGTTCGACAGTGCGTTCAATGGAGAGATTTGTTATGTCTCTCCTGTTTTTAAATTTAATATTATTCGACACAAAGATCATGGCACCACCATGATTGGCTTTTTTTCTACAAAATACACTGCCAACAGAGTAGGAAGCATTATTGAAAGTAAGTTCACTAGTTTTAAGCCAATGTTCAGTCAAACATAATACATGAACATTGTGCTTTTTACAAAATAGGTCAAGCTCAAGTTCTTTGCCAGATAAACCTTGCATATTTTGATGTACAAAATATGCAAGTACAATACAAATTTACAATAACCTTCCGAATAAAATTAAAAGTATTAAAAATCTATTAATATTTAAAAATAAACTTAAAAAGCATTATTTAATGCTGCTTAATTGAATAAATAGATAGTTGCATGTCTGGTCATGTTTCCGAGGATCCTACCTACCTGTATTTATTGTTCTGATGATGTACCCACATTATTTATCTATATTTGTAGTTGGGCTCGCTAGTTTTATGTAAATTAAACAATGTTATTCTGTTATAAGTGAATGTAATGTATATATTTCTTTTAGAGAAATAAATTTCTTAAACCAAAAATATACGAAGGTGGTAAGTAAGCAAAAGCACTAAATGAAATATAATATTAGGTCCTGTGGCCATATAACGTGCTCAAATCGTTGCGTTTGTGGCATATAACTCCAGAAAAGATTCCTGGCCAGAATTCAAATCTGGTACAACTGTGTGTCAAGTCGAGGCAAGATTATTCTTCGTGAACAAAATCAGTATCTACATAATTTAAGCCCAAAATTCTCTGCCATTTGACCTTTTTGCTTAAGTACAACTTTACTTGGTACATATTTCTCTTTTTCCTTTTTTTTTTAATATTTCCGCGATATTTCATTTGTGTGCGAGAGAGCGAGAGACCTACGTGAATGAGGAACGATGAATATGTAAATTTGATGGCGTTCCCGCGGTACATGTGAATATTTTTACGTTTTATCATTTTTATCATTGTACACGTTAAATTAAATTTTGTGTAAGCCAAGATCAATCTGTACACGAGTGCGGTAAATGAGGTTTGTATTCAACTAAATTAAAAGCTAAAAATAAAATAGCTCTTGTTGTTATATGTTCAAGTGAAGGTTTGATATAAAATCACTAAAAAAGTACATGCTTTTTCTATTGTTTTCGTTTTATACGTATACAGTATATTTGTTTGCAGGCCTCGTTTAAAAATTTCTATTTCATCCTGTCCTTTCTCGTTAGGTTAATAGCTGACCGGCTATCATATCCGGCTATCTATATCGCATCTCCTACTCTGTCTAACTCTTTTTCTTTCTTTTGCCATCTCGAGGGTAGCATTCCGTTATAAATCGGGTCATTTTTATCTTTTCCTTTTAATAACATAACATAATTTCATTTTCTACCCGTAGGTGTGGGCAGCGGCTGGTAAGCCTCGTCTCGCCGTTATGTTTAGGTCCTAAATGGAATAGGTGGCGAGCCTATTGCCATACCGGGCATTCCTTTCTTATATTCTTTACACATCTCCTATTCCTCACCATTTTTTTTCTTTTAAGTTGTTTAGAAAATATTTGTGTTATGTGTACAGGAATAGGAATTTTGTAGACACAGTGTTACAAACTTAGTCGAATGAGGTATCTTTGAATATTACTATAAGTACTTACACTGTTCATTTAAGTAAACACAACAAAAGAAAAAAGAACTATTACAAGATACTAGGACGGCTTCTTTACTAGTGCTTTGGTCTAACTACGCAATACTTATTCTGCCAACCCGCATAGATAAATTGACAAGTAGATAGACGTTAATTGATGTAAAAATAGACAGTCCATAAGCCTTAACGCAATCTACGTCTTGCATGTAGTTGATCTAGTGCAAAGATTTATATGGCTTGATATTTTTAAATCTTTCACGACTTTTAATACATAAATATATTGACAGAGGGTTTTAACGGGGTGGTGTTAATTTATAATTCATGTAAGATTAAGTAAAGAAAGATAAATCCGAAATTTACTTATTACTTTTGATGCGGAACGAAGTTCGCCGGCTCAGCTGGTAGTTTAATAAAACACATACTGTAATAATATAGCACATACCCTGATATAATGTCATTCATGTTGCAAAAAACATAATTTATAACTGAAATATTTCAAATATAACCATAGAACGTGAAGAGAATATTTAAGTTCCTAAGTTACTTAATCGCTTAAATCTATAATATTATATCAAGAGAAACTGAATTTTGCGCGTTTTTATGTCCGGATAATCTCCGAAATTATTGTAGTTATTTCTATGCAGCTTTCAGCATTTTGAGGTTATAACGTCGGTTGTGGTTTTTACGTATGTCTTTTATAATTTTAAAGGCTCATAGGCCAAAAGTTCATAGAAATCGTAATAAATAACGAGTATATTAATATTATATATTATTACTAGTTGACCCAGCGAACTTTGTTTCGCCTTAGAAGGGATAAGAAGAAATAAAAATGGTTATTGTGGGTTATCCCTAAGAGATAGACCACCATGAACATTTTTGTAGACCTTGTGAAGGTGTATAATAATGTCATCATCATCATTAGCCCTTTTGAGGTCCACTGCTGGACATAGGCTTCCCCCATAGAGCGCCACAACTGCCGGTCCGCTCAATCATAGGGGGTTTTTGCCATAATCGCCACGCTTGGCAGGCGGGTTGGCGATCGCAGTAGGCTGTATTGTCTTGAGAGAGAATGCTGCTGCCCATTCTCCTAGCTTTTCCCTTAGTCGCCTTTTACGACACCCACGGGAAGAGATGGGGTGGCGGTATTCTAAGCCGGCGCCACTTAGGGTTCAGCCAGCGTTTGCAATTAAAGTACATACATACATACATAACTTCACGCCAAATACCTTGCGGGGTAGGCAGAGAAAACAGAGCGCCATAAGGCACGATTCTTACACGCCTCACTTGCTTCGTTGACTTTCATAACTCTTTTCATGCACGCGCGTCGGTTTTTGAGGCTCTTAACATCACCTTCCTCCAGAACACGTTCTATTTGGTCATGGAATGTGTGTAATTTGCAATTAAAGTGCTAAATAAAGAAAAAAGTTAACATTACTTTTTTACAAAATTGAAAATAAAAACCAGCCTGTTTACACCCTCTAACTATTAAAAAACAATGCGTATTTTCAAATATAAGGGGACGCATAGCGGGAAGCGGCTTTGTGTTATACTATGAAGGCACTGCTGATATTTCATGTTATATATTTTTACAGTAATGTTTACCTTCTGGCATTATACCGTGACTCCTATCCTAAAGGAAGTAGCAAGTCTTTTTAATTCTGTCATACACCAGGGTATAACACCATAGGTTTGGAGCGGGAGTGCGGTGGTGCTGTTCTTCAAAAAAGGTGATAATACCTTACTGAAGAATTACAGACCCATCTCACTCCTATATAGCCATATCTACAAGTTGTTCTCGAGGGTCGTCATAAATCGTCTCGCTGCAAGACTCGACGAGTTCCAGCCTCCGGAGCAGGCCGGGTTTCGAAAAGGCTTTAGCACCGTGGACCACATCCATACTGTTCGGCAGATTGTACACAAGACAACAAGTACAACCAGCCGCTGTGTATGGCATTCGTGGATTACGAAAAAGCCTTCGACTCCATTGAAACTTAGGCAGTTCTAGATGCATTGCAGCGTTGTCGGATCCACTGGCGCTATATTGAGGTGTTGAGATGCTTGTATGACACCGCCACGATGCCTGTCCAGATACAGGACCAGGTGACGAACTCCATCGAGCTGAATCGAGGTGTAAGACAGGGAGATGTCATATCTCCCAATCTCTTCACCAACGCTCTGGAAGACGTCTTCAAGACACTGGATTGAGTAGAGTGATTATCATTTCGATAATATCTTAAAAAGGGGGTGCTTTTTAAGATATTATCGAAATGATAATCACTCTACTCATATCTGTCAATAAAATATTTATAACTATTGACACCATGCACCCCACGCTTTTTTTAAAATATTTTTTTATTTTTTTATTCACACTATTGTTAATTTATATTCATTGAAATTTTTAACACTATTTTCTTAATTTAAATTCATTAAAATTTATTTTCTATTTTTTAGTTCGGTTTTCTATAAAAAGCGTGTTTTTTAGTTTTTTTTTTAAACTATTATTTATTTTATATTTTTTAGTTCGGTTTTCTATAACAAGCGCGTTTCTTAGTTTTTTAAACTATTGCTTAACTATTTTAAAGCGTGCTAACAACGGATATCAAAACCGAATTTGAGGAATAGCGCCATCTGTGACTTATACAAGGAACTCGTTTCAAGTTGATAACGTAGACTTTCCGCTGATTGCCACTAGATGGTGCGAGAAGTGAACTATGAACACTAAAAAATTAACAAAAATCATATTTTGCAAATTGAAAAATGGAATAATTTTATCAAATTAGTGTATTGTCATCGGTCCTCAATAAATCTAAAAAGTTTGAACGAAATCTGGCCGTTTAAAGTGGGTCAAAATCGCGCCCAAAGAAGTCGGTTACAAACAAACATACAAACATACAGTTGAAGCTAATAAAAAGCTAATAAAAATAGGGGTGTTGTGAGTTTGACATGTTTGTGGCATAGTAACTCTATACTGTTGTTGAATGATGACGTCATTGTGAGCTATTATTTGAGATATGATGTACTGAGACAAATTTAATTTTGTATGTAGCTGTTTTTATAAAACATTTCTTAAATTCAAATTCAAAATATTTTTATTCCTTAGACTTCACAAAGTACTTAGTATCGTCATACAAAACTACTAGCTAAAATTCACGGAGCTTAGATTCCCTTTCATCACACTGTTTTGAATGTGAAAGCGAATCTAAGTGCCAGCTCCAGTGTCAAAGCTTCTTGAGAAGAACTGGCAAGAAATTCAAGGCTGTCTCTTTCCAATTCCTCTCTCTTTCCAATCCAGTTTAACAAATGGTAATAATTACAATCAACAAAAGAGGAATTATAATGAATTAAGAATGTGTTGATAGGTTTATTGAAATATATAATTTCTATGTTAATTAGTAGTGGAAATTTTCGGAAAATGGTGGAAGGGTAACATAACATAACATAACATAACTTCACGCCTTTTGTTACCCGAAGGTGTAGGCAGCGGCTGTTAAGCCTCGTCTCGCCGTTATGTTTACGTCCCAAATGGAATAGGTGGCGAACCTATTGCCATACCGGGCACAAAGTTTGTCAGTCATCGGTATTTATCACACATAACTTCCGAAAACAATTTCGAAAAGTCATTGGTGTGAGCCAGTGTCTGGAATCGAACTCCGGACCTCTGGATCAGAGGCCGTGCGCTCGCCCACTGCGCCACCGAGACTATTTAGGACTATTTAGGACTATTTAGGACTATTTAGACTATTTAGGACACGTGGAAGGGTAAATGAAAATATAATACTCCAAAATAGTTTTAACAATTTTTCAATATCTTTAGTTTTCTCTTTATATTTGATCAATAAATTAAAACGGAATTAAGTACAAAGTACATCAGGTTGTTTATATTTTAAACTTATATTTCATATATAATTTCGTAAACTTACAAAGTGGTAATCATTATAATGTAAGTTTCTTAGTGGCTTTTAATTCATTTCGATTTAGACGCTCGACGAACTCGTTATGGCACTAATGAGTTTTGCAAGAAATTTCCCAACTTGGCTCATATGAGATTAAATGTATGTATGTATGTGTGTACCAATATCGTGAATTAATAGATTTAAATTAAAACTTAACTTGCGTCTGAAGAACCTGAATATAGAAAGAAAAGAGTTTTAATAATAATCTTAAATTGGAATATAAATAATTCATTTTCAAACTTAAAAAATAAACATCAATGACCAGCTGACTGTGCGTGCTATCGCCATATTGTATACTTTTTCCGATTAAAAGTCAGTGTTCCCGCTCCTATTGGTCACAGTGTGATGTTATATAGCCTTCTAAAACCTTCCCCAATACATGGACTATCCAATATGCAGCACCGAGTCAATCCGCAGGGTTCTTAATGGATTTGAAGGCCCGGACGGCATCCGGAAAGAAAGTCTTTGTGACACTTACGGTAAGACCCTCCCGGTATCTTCCGCCCCACACGCCAAGCGCATCTTGACGGATAAGCCGCTTGACGTATGATACGCGAAACCTGTCGTAGACTGGTCTGCTCTTAACCGCAAGTGCCGCCGCCTTTGTTAGGTCATCGGCGCGCTCATTGCCGAAACGCCGGCGTGCGCCTTGACCCACACCAGCTGTCAGCAGGTTGTGTTAGGTTAGGTTGTGTTACTACTTCATTCACTACTACGACACAAAGGGTTAGGTTAAGGGTGGTTTAGATTAGGGATGGATTAGGTTAAAGGTAGTTTAAGTTAGGGATGGGTTAGGTTAAGAGTAGGTTGGTTTAGGTTAGGTTGCTCTAAACTAGTACTACGATAGAGGACGCTTTAAGACATCCTCGCATTCATTTTCATTTTTGCCAAGCAATACATCATATAGTCACATCTACATCTATACATCATCACAAAAAATATATCGGAACCAACATACTGTCAGTTTTTAATATAATATAGAAGTTTTTTTAAATATCTCCTTTAAATTTAAGTTTGTCAAAATTTAGTATTTGTTACTATACCTTCAAAAGCATTATAAAACAATGTTCTTGAGTCATAATTTAAAATAAACACATTCACTTTCCGTGTCTATTTGAATCGGAGTTTCATCATATTTTTGCTCTATCCGACACATTGAGATTCGCCGACAAAAAATTTGCTTATATCAGCTATATCAGTTTTTTCCAGAACACTGACAAAGTAATATAGACTTTAAGTTATTACATATACAATATATTTTTGCTAAATTAATATTTACAAAAGTTGTAGTAGAACTAGGACGTGAGTACCTACAGCTATAGAAGCACTGATTGGAAAAAGCGTCTCGTCAGTTCACAAGCTCGCTGTAATAAGATATCTTGGGTATATTGTCTGGGTAATGGCTATATTAAGGACAATGTCAGCTCATACTTAAGGAGGGATTGAAGATGATGAAAAACATTTTTTGGATGGCAAAAGATGGCATGTCACCAGATGGTAACCAACCAGGACGGGCATGGACACCTGTAATACATACAGTGTTACAGTTGCGTCGCCGATCTTTAAGGGAGTGGGATAGGAAATGACGAGGAAAGGAGGTGGGCCTCCAGGTACCTCTCTCTTCGAACGAAACGCGGAATGAGCGACTTTACGTCTATGTTCTGAGAGGTGGTGGTATTAGTTAGTTAAATAATTGTAGATAACTACAACAAGAACTTTATAATTATCATTGTTCAATTCTAATACTTTTTCCAATGGTAGAGCCTGGTCTCTCTACCAACTTTAAAGGCCGATAATTATATCCATATTTAGAACCTCTATGGAAAATCTTTTTAGAACGAAATCTTCAGATTCTCATGCTACGGTATTCAAACTTGAAATTTTGTAAATAGACATTTCATTTAATCCATCAATCGTGGCCATTAAGACACGGTAGCCTACTAAAGTGTTGCCACATTTTTTTCATATCGGGTGTGGAGGACCTTAAACTGACTGAACGTACTTCAGTCAGTATAAGGTCACGTTTAGACAGCGTAAGGTAAGAAGACAGGAAAAGAATGGGGGTTTAAAACAATCACCGACTTTCCCGGGCAGGGAATACCTGTAATAGATGTCCCTGGGTCAACAAAAGCCTCTCGAAACAACAATAATAATAATGAAGCTTTATTAAATTCCAACACAGCCATTTGAAAGCATATTTACAATAATGATTTTAAAAACATTCGCAAAATAACATTAACAATTTAATAATTAATTAATTACATTATTAATAATTCAAACCCGATTACAAAAATAATTTCATCAATCCAATACATTAAAATAACAATTATAATAATCCAATAATTATTTTATAATAATAATAATATCAATAATAATTACATTCTAAATTAATTCTATCTTATTTTTTTTTTTTTCATTTTTTATGTTTTATGTTGTTTTATTGTGGCTTGTATGGACCCCCTTCGGGTAAAAGCCTCCTCCAAGGACTTCCATCGGTCTTTATGTCTAGCCAAAGACATCCAGTTTTTTCCTGCTATCTTTACCAGTTCGTCTGTCCATCTAGCGCATGGACGGCCTCGAGCTCTACGACCACTTGGGCCTTGCCAATTCATCACCCTGATGGTCCACCTGTCGTCGTCGTAACGGGCCACGTGACTCGCCCGTCTCACCCGATCCCGTCGACCAGGACTCGTCGCTCGGCCGCCCATGCCAGGCAGACCTCCAGCGTGTGCTGGGCCGAGTCCAGGTCGGATGCGCAATGGTGGCATCTCGCCTCTTCTCTTATTATTCGACTCAGTTACTCACCGAAGCACCTGTGCCCGGTAAATATCTGAGTCAACCACCAAAGGCCTACCCATCTTCCTAGACAAAAGAGACATCCCGTCCGGCCTCTTGTCATCATCGCGCATAAAACCGTTCGGTTCTAGAACGGCTGGTACAGCGGCGGTGACAAGAACTCGACAGATAATGTCTTTGATTTTGGCGTGACGGGAAATGCGGCCGGCGCTCCTGGTGCATGAGAGGCCATGACGTCCTTTGCTGTCGACAACCTCTTAGCAGCAACATAAATGCGAAAAAACACAGGAAGCACCTAAACGAAGGCACGTTGTGATACGGAAAGTCGTTTTATCTAATAATGTTCTTATATTGTCATCATCATTAGCCTTTTGAGGTTCACTGCTGGACGTAGGCCTCCCCCATAGAGCACAATGGTGGTATGGCATACTACGCGTCGATCAGTTCGTGGTCGCCTCTTGAGAACCTTTCTACTCCAGCGGTACTCGGTTCATCGAGCGATGTGGCCTGCCCATCTCCACATCAGCGTGCTAACCTTACGGGATTGCAGATTTTATCTCGTAGAAAGATTCCTAGCATAGTCCGTTCCATAGCACGCTGAGAAACCTTGAGCTTCGTCATGAGGCCAACATTCAGAGATCACGTCTCTCGATGGCAGTGCCTTAACACGGTACTCCCATTCTCCCACAGCGAGCAAACGAGCACGCTCAGCAGCACCTACAAAACCACTACTAAGAGATTATTTTAAGATGGTGCAGAGCGGGTCGTCCTATTGTCTCTACGAAAATGGGTTGGTCGGTAAATTAGAGTGTGAATAGGCTCGGGCCCGACTTCGAGCGTACGCTCAGGTTCGCCGAGCTGGGGGTGGCAATCGTCGTCAGACGGATCCGCGGGCTTGGCCTGGAGGTGGCGCCTCACAAGAGTGAGGCGCTGTGGTTCCACCGGCTCACTCGGGGCCGGGAACCACCGGCCTCGCGGATCCAGGTGGGTGACACGGCTGTCCCGGTGGGGCGGTACATGAAGTACCTAGGCCTCACCCTGGACAGCCGTTGGAGCTTCGAGGAGCACTTCGTGAGGATGGTCCCCCGAGCGCCACGGGTGGCAGGCGCGTTGCACCGCCTGCTGCCCAACCTCGGGGGACCGGGAGAGGGAGTTCGCCACCTCTATGCTGGCGTTATGCGGTCCGTGGCCCTGTACGGGGCCCCCGTTTGGTCGCGAGACCTCGCGGGGGCCTCCCGCTCCAGGGCTCTGCTGAGGAGCCTGGAGCGGATCATGCCCATACGGATCGTACGGGGCTACCGTGCGATATCGTACGAGGCGGCGACGGTCCTCGCGCGTTCCCCCCCCTTCATCAACCTGGCCGAGATGTACGCAGCCGCTACGATCTCGGCCGGGGAGGTGGGGGTCCGGACGCGCGGGGTCACGAGGTGCGGAGGCGGGAGGCCTTCCGGCGGGTCCTGGGGGACTAGCGCGACGCGCTGGTCCTCTAGGGCTGCGCGCAACAGCGCGCCGTCGGGGACGTCCTGCCCCACCTCGAGGCCTGAGTGCTCCGTAAATGGGGCACTGTCACCTACAGGTTCACTCAGATACTCACCGGGCATGGGTGCTTCGGTGAGTATTTGAGTCGAATAAAACGTGAGGAGACGGTGAGATGCCACCATTGCGCGTCCGACCTGGACTCGGCCCAGCACACGCTGGAGGTCTGCCCGGCCTGGGCGGTCGAGCGCCGGGTCCTGGTCGACGAGATCGGGCGAGACTTGTCCCCGCCGGCGTTGGTCGCGGCAATGCTCGCGGGCGAGGAGGAATAGAGGGCTGTGGTCTCCTTCTGCAAAGCTGTGATGCTCCAGAAGGAGGCCGCCGAGCGGGGTCGGGAGAGAGCCGATCCCGCTCGAAGGCGGCGGCGGCGAGCTCAGTGATCGTCGCCGCCGATGGGCTGCGAGGGCGCACTGCCCGCAAGTGCGCACGGGTCGTAGCCTGGAAGGATGACCCCCTGGTGCGGCCGGGGAGGGTTGTCGGGGGCGCCGCCGGCCGCGCGCCTCTTTACAGCGCGCGGTCGGAGCCGCCCCGCCCAGGGGAGCTTCCACCGACGCTCCCCGAGGATGAGCACCCCCTCGTGGCAGAGGGGGGGCGACGGCGGCGTGGACCAGAGGACCGATGCACTGTCCTGGGCCACCCCAACGCCGGAGGAAGGCCGCCGCGAGGATTTAGTGGGTAACCCTAGGATCGGATTTCAGTTCACTGTTTTGAGAGTCCCACACTACCCCCTGCCGTTCCCAGGCGGGCGGTGTGCATAAAGCTATTCCTCGCGTAAAAACAAAAACTAGTTTCCAGGCATTTACTGCGTCAGTCTTGCTTATCACTTCAGAATTACTCAGTGTATGGAGCAGATCTGGCTCGAAAATACGAACAAGATTTAAGCGCCGCCGTTAAATTTTGCCAGGAGCTTTACGCTTTTAAAAAGTAAGCTCCGCTTTTATTTGGTGATTTCTATCTCTTGCAGCAGAGCTATTCCCATGATTTGCAGTATGCTTTTCCCAATATT
Source organism: Euproctis similis (assembly GCA_905147225.2). Lineage (NCBI taxonomy): Eukaryota > Metazoa > Arthropoda > Insecta > Lepidoptera > Erebidae > Euproctis > Euproctis similis. The sequence goes on from LR990119.1 coordinate 12,065,347, forward strand.
GACATTGCCCTGCGAATTTATTATACCCTTGTAGTGGAGATCTGATGCTGAAATCACGGATGATACAGGTAAATATAAATTTAAGTGGGCGGGGACGGCATTTTACAGTGTGTGCCCCGCCTAAAAAAAATTGAAGATCTGGGGCTGATGTGACGTGTGATACCCATGTGAATAAAAATTGTGTTAAAATATAAATTACTCTTCTTGTAACTTAACCCTCTTATATTTAAAGACAAGGCATAAGTGGGCGGGGACGGCATTTTACAGTGTTTGTTTAAACACCAAATTTATTTACTGTGGGACTTGTGCAAGAAATTTAAAACCTATTGCAATACATTGGACAATATTTTTATAACTTTTTAAGTCAGGAAACGAAATCGGGACTCAACTAGAAGCCGGAAGGTTGAGACACTAGACTTACAAGACTTATGATTCGACACAAGGTGTGCATCAAGTTAAATACCTTAGTTATCTGTTACGACATCAATGAGAAGCGACCACATACCACTGATCTTTGAAAAAGTGCCAAATGTCAGTTATTTAAAGAAAACGTTATTGTTTTAAAACCTAAAAAAATGTTGTGGCAAGTAAATTCATTCGCAATTTTAAAAATGTACCAACAAAAAAGAAAGTGACGAGGGTCTCCTTTGAATTGGGAGTCAAAGTGGCATCAGCTTGGTCTACTTCACAGTTAGAAAGAGAGAGAGAGAGAGGAGATTTTTCTCTTGAATTTTTATTTCACTCGACACGTTGTTGGGTTGAAATATTTTTTTCGAGTGATGGCATTTTCAAGCGTACTTTGCCACGTTTATAATAATATCAAAGGGAGTTTATTTTGCTGGAAGGCAACTCAACCATGAGATGTAATCGCTTTGTACAAGCCTCGAGTGTCTCCTTACGCCTTATGCAATTCACAGGTTTAAAAAGAAAATAAAAATTAAGTGCTTAGTTAATTTTCGATATTGAAATAACTTAAAAGATTTCACGTAGGTCGGTATAGTTTGAGCTTTGTTTTCTTTCTAGCGTCAGGTTGCATTATTATTATAACTGAATATCAATTAAGCCAATTGATATTGGACTAAAACTGTATATAGAAGATACTTAAAAATAAAAACAATATGATGTCATATATCAATAACTTTTTTTTCTTTTTCTGACAGTGCCTTATTGAAAGGTCAAAAGCCCTAAAAATGAAATTAACGACTATTTAGGTACTACATTTTGTAGCAAGCTCTGCTTTCATAAAATTGATATTTGTATACTCATGTTGTTGAAGAAACTCTTGGTAGTAACTTAAAAATAAATGAATTAATTTGATTACAAATAAAATAAGATAGAATAAAATATATTATTAAAGAGTTAATTTAATATAGCGACAAAAGCAATTGTAATAATTACGGCGTAGATATAATTAACACCATAAAGAAAAGACACCGTTTTCTTAACAATGTTTAATTGTATTTACAAGGAGACTGGGAGTGTTCAGAATTGTAAAATAAACTACAAAGGAGAACAGTGGTAGAGCCAAGCAGTTCGCTGCATGAATGGGCCGGCTTGACCGGTGAAATACCTCGACCTCTCAGAAGACCGACGTAAAGTGGCTCTTGCCGCGTTTCGTTCGGTGAGAGAGGTACCCGGAGGCCCACCCCCCTTCCCCGTCCTTTCCTATCCCCTACCCCTTAAAGATTGGCAACGCCATAGTAACACTATATGTGTTGCTGGTGTCCATGGGCGGCGTTGGTTGCTTACCACCAGGTGACCCGCCTGCTCGTTTACCCTCCTATCCCATAAAAAAAAAACAATTTTGTTATCTGTACGTTTAATAAATGTAATTGTGGCTTCACACCTTTTAATACCTGAAAGTGTGCCTACACTTTCAGGTATTAAATGGTAATTAGTCTTTGACACCAAATTTGTTTTGAGTTTCGATAATTAACTCACATGTTTTAAATAATATCACATATTTACAAAGTTACAAATCATTTGGCTCGATAATAGTTAGTTCATACTTTACATAATGATAGAGAATATTTAAAAACCACTTTCTATCACAAACATATAATTATGAATTTAATCTACTTATAAATTGAAATTCTAAATTTATCTCAGTATTACCGTGTCACTTTCGCATATAAAATAATTGTTTACACAATATGAATACGCAGTATAATCTTACTCCATACACTGTGTCAACAAGGAACTGATTATTGTTAGCCGGAGGGGGCGCTGGCAGCGCTTTAATTTACAAGCTTTGTTTATTCATGTGCTTATTCATCATTCATCATCATTAGCCCTTTTGAGGTCCACTGCTGGACATAGGCCTCCCCCATAGACCGCCACAACTGCCGGTCCGCTCAATCATGGGGGGTTTTTGCCATAATCGCCACGCTTGGCAGGCGGGTTGGCGATCGCAGTAGGCTGTATTGTCTTGACAGAGAATGCTGCTGCCCATTCTTCTAGCTTTTCCCTTAGTCGCCTTTTACGACACCCACGGGAAGAGATGGGGTGGCGGTATTCTAAGCCGGCGCCACACACATGTGCTTATTACAAAAAAAATAATAATATCGGCTTAAATTCTATGACAGATTGTTCTTGGTTTACGCCTTTCTTAAAAATGATAAGGCCACATTTCTGCATTTATTCACCAACCTACTGATTTGTTTTCAGTAGTGATAATAATATTGTTATTTATTTCAAATGGTTTGAAAAGAGTATTTGGCACATGGAGTTTCTTGCCCGATTCTTCTCATGATAGCCCCTACACTCGGAATCGGGCCGCTCGTGGCGATTGCGTCCGTGTCTTTTTTTGTTCCACGGAGGCACTTTCCACAAGCGCTCGTGTTTGTTTTTTTTTTATTTAATTTTAAATCATAATGTTATCTGTACTTGTTGACTATTTTTAAGTGTGTGTGAAGACCTATAAAAATAAAGTTATTTTGACTTTGACTTTGCACGAATATGCCGGCTCAACCGATCAAAAAAAATATTTCTCAACAATCAGAGAGAGAGGTATTCAACCTCTCCACCCCATTCGCAATTCCACTTCCGAACCGTCTTTAAAGCACCGCTCCGCACCTTAAAGTTGGGCAACGCAATTATATCAATATCTGTGTTGCAGGTATCCACGGACATAGCTTACCATAAGGTGACCCTCTTGTGTTTGCCCCTTATCCCTATTTAAGCGGCTACAATTGATACTTCGACAAACTAAATGAAATATGTGTGTTGTCAAGAACAGCTTTTGTCTGCAGTCTTTGATCGAGGACAATTTTTCATTAATACCACAGTCAGAATAATCTTTTCTTTATAGTTAGAACTGCAATTAGTTTTTATTGTATATCTAAAAGTAATTGTAATAAATTTATTTAAGGCACATAAAAATTGGACTAGAAAATAAAATTATGCAAAGCCAAGTTCCCCCAAAACTGAATTATATTGTTCCCACGATACGATTAGGAATTTTAAGTGGCAAGTCGTCCCCGAGGTACTAATTGCAAAGTTTTCCGCGTTTGATTATAAGGGGTGGGCGGAGGAAAGATGGAGGTAAATTGATTTAATTAAAATACGAATAAAATTTGACGACAAGTATACGAAATTATTCGAGCTTACATATATTTCAATCAGAAAGGTTCATCCTGGCTATATATAACACTTGATGACCCGGCGACCTTTGTTCCTCATTACTAGCAATTTTTTACAATGTTTAAATTTAATTTGAAAATTATCACTTTTTTGGTACAGTATAATTATACATACAAACCAGCCCGTTGAAACCCTCTATCTATCAAAACAAAATCCGCATCAAAATCCGTTACTTCGTTTCAAAGATCTAAGCAAATAAGTGGATAGACAGTGGAAAACGACTTTTTTACTATGCAATGATTTATACTACGTTGATTGACCCCTTATAATAGTGAATAATACATTCTGAACTTCTGCTTGTATCTTGTTGTACAAGCAAGCTTGACCTTATAATAAGTTTGTATCTTGCTTTTATTTCTAACTAGTTGACCCAGCGAAATTTGTTAGGCTTCAGAAAAAAAAATAAAAACGGTCATTGTGGGTTATCCTTAAGCGATAGACATATGCCATTGCATACTTTTTAATACACCTTTTGATGGTGTATAAAACGGTGGTACATTGTTTTGTCCTAACACTTAGGGTTCACCCAGCGTTTGCAGTTATAGTGATATAAATCTCGAAACATATCACTTTTTTGATACAGTTTACAGGAATTATACATACGAACCACTCTATTGACATCTTCTATCTATTATAAAAAACAACGAAATTCGTTGTGTATACTCTGTCCACGATAAGTATGGTTTTTTGACAGGTCGCCAACTGACAAGATAGGTGATGGTTAAAAAAGATTTAGTTTTTAGCTATGTAATGGCAATAAAGATAGTGATAAATATACGATACGATACGACAGTTGTAAAACAGATTATAATTAAGAATGTAACAAGCAAATAAACAAAAAACTTACAAAAAAAAAAAGTTTAGGTTAATACTTGCGTGAGTAAAATATTCAAAATAAAGAAAACAGCCTCAATACAAATATTCTAGGCCAGACAAAAACAATAGCAATGTAGGTACAATAAAAATATATGAGAAGGATACCTCTGATAAAAACAAAGCAAAGTCATCTACTAATATTCTATAAAGATATGTTATCATAAAGTTGGAGTGTTTGTCTGTGTTAAAAAATAACCTAATTTTTACTGAACACATACTTTGTACATATATCAAACTAGCACGTGTTATAATTTTTGTGTTCATCTGACTGTTTGTTTGTTCTGGCTTATTTCATGCATATAAATTCTGGAATGATTGAACTATTTGGACTTCTTGGACGTGACTATTTTATGGGGCAAACGACCTAGCGAGTCAGCTGGAGGTAAGTATCTGTCGCTAGCCATGGACATCTACAACACCGAGTTTCAACTGTTGTGGTGCTGGTTTTTAAGATTAACAAGATGGGGATGGGGAGAGAAGGGAAAGTGTGTGAGCATTCGCAAACCTCTTTCATCTAAGCCACTTGGCGTCAAATATTGACTGGCTTCCTAGCGATTATTGGCTATTATAAAAAGTTATTTGGTTTTCTTCATTCATATTGTAAAGTCAGAGATTTGTACGTTCTTTATTTAACTCCACGCAGACGAAGTTACAGGCACAGCTTGTATTCCTATACATCTATCTATATGTATAGGCAGTGTAGTTAGAACAGTTCATTATGAGGACGCCGCGCCGGCCTAGAAAAGCAGTTTGCGAAGTTTGCGCTTGACCTCATTAGAGATGTAGCCTTGTCACTATTTGTGATCACTCTGGATGAAGATTTGTTTACGTAAAACCGTATATTCAGTTAGATCAACATATCACAAACTTTATCGTACCTATATTTGTGCTGAAACTGTTCGATAAAGGGGTCTAAGATGGCCACAACACAAATTTCATGACCAGATTGATCTAATCGGTGATCAAGGTGATGTAAGCGGCCTTAATAACCTACGAGCGTGTATTAAAATAGTGATGAAAGTCAAAGATTCGCATCTTTGACTTTCATCACTATTTTAATGTGAAATATGTAAAAATCGTGCCTTTGTGGCACTCTGTTCTCTCTGCCTTTCAAGGGCCTTATGAAGTTATATATTATATTATGTATATGCAAAAGTTACGGCTTGTTTATTTTGAAACCACAAATAAAGGAATACAATACATACTTATCAGTTGCGTCAACTGAAAACGTTGTGCAATCAACCATTTTCAATGACCAGTTCGAACCCAAAAAGTACTACAATTAATATGTCGAAAAGCCACTATTAAAATAGCACACAAACATACTATCATATTTATCTCTAAGACTTTTGCGAATCACGTTCATGACACTAAAACAACTTTTAGGATTATATCGCGTTTATTTATTACTAATTTTATTTATTTCCCGACGTTTCGAACTCTTTACAGAGATCATTTTCACGAGTGAAACGCTATATAATCCTAAAAGTTGTTTCAGTGTCAACATACTATAAGTTTCTTTTATAAAATAATTAAATTGTTGATTGTAATTTAATCTGCAAACGCGTTATCTATTCTAAAATTTGAGGAAACAAATAAGATCAAATTCAAAAACATCGTAACAAGATAATAGGAGAAGAAAGATCATACCAATAGATATTTGGCTTCATTTAGTTAAGTAACTTGATCAATATAATTTACGTACGGCTGTAATTAATGAGATTTATTGATGCTTTCAATGTAAATAGATTAACAGTTTTAATTAATTACAAATATTTGAGGGTCCTCTCAAATAAGGTATAAAATCAAGCGTTACTTATCGACACATAATATGACTTTTAAAAAGATTTAAGAAAATCCAGCCAAAGTCGCAGCGCCGGAACGCCTATATATACTCCTGTTATACCCCTATAAAATAACATAACTTCACGCCTTTTTTACTCGAAGGTGTAGGCGGTGGATGTTAAGCCTCGTCTCGCCGTTAAGTTAACGCCCCAAATGAAGTAGGTGGCGAACCTATTACCATACCGGGCACAAAGAAATGTTATTAACTTTAACAAATCTAACCGAAAGTTTAAAAAGATATCTTTATATTTAAAATGTATTAATGATAAACTTAATACAATTAGTTGTTCTTGTCCAGCCCGTAAAAGTCTTTTATATAGTTTTGCTGAATTCTAAACTTGGAATATTAAGAACCCCTTTTGTTATAATAGAATACATACCGTTATCAAACAACCGGACTATAATTTTATTGGGGGCCAAGATAAGAGCGGATATTATTCCAATATGTGCTCAAGGTTTTGTTACTCACTAAAGCGTAAAAAGTTTAAGGGGTAAAGTTTCTCAGATTTGCTCCGGGGGCCGTTTGGAACTTTCCAGTTGCAATAAATAAAGATTGTAGCGACAAATTACAACACGAACACGTCTGAACCCCTTTTCTTCTGGAAACTTAGGTAATAGCAGAATATAATTGTCGTTACATGAAAGTGGAGAACGAATAATTTTAACTGCCTCACAGTAACTACGCTTTATTGGCTTCGTGTTCTCCGATGTGAGTTGTTTAAAAATAACTTATATTATTATTCCAGAAGTATTTAAATTGAGGTTTTTTTTTATGGGATTGGAGGGCAAACGAGCAGGCGTGTCACCTGATGTTATCACGTCCATGGACACCAGCAACACATATAGTGTTACTGTTGCGTTGCCGACCTTTAATGATGGGGAAGAGGGGTGGGTCTCCGGGTACCTCTCTCACCGAACGAAACGCGCCATGAGCCACTTTACGTCGGTCTTCTGAGAGGTCGTGGTATTTCACCGATCGAGCTGGCCCATTCGTGCAGCGAACTGCTTGGCTCTACCACTGTCACTTGCGGTTAAGTGGTAAAGTAATTGAATGCTGAGTCGGACGGCGAGTTCGAATCTCATCCGAGTACCAATATTTAAGGACATTTGTATGGCTTCTAGTTTTTCTATGTATTTAATTGTGTTGTTTACAATACAATAGTGGCTATTTCAGAGCTTTTAGTAGATTACAAAAGTTATCTAGGTTGTGACAATACATACAATATATCATATCTTGAATATAAATTATATTATCAATGTTTTACTACTTTAAGGCGAATTATTACTGCCATCTACTGTTAATTAGGATACGATACACAATAATTTATATTTCAACTAGCTGACCCGGCAAACGTTGTCTTGCCGAAAAATAAAATTTAAAAAATAGAGGTTGATCGTAGGGGGTTGAAAATTTAGGGTTGTATGTATTTTTGTGTCCCGTTTTATAAAAAAAATAAGAAACACAAATATGTCGAAAAATTAAAAAAAAATATTGAGGGGTGATTTACCCTTGTGATTTAGGGGGATGAAAAATAGATGTTGTCCTATTCTCAGACTTACCCGATATGCATACAAAATTTCATGAGAATCGGTCGAGCCGTTTCGGAGGAGTTCAAGTTCGAACCTCGTGACACGAGAATTTTATATATTAGATTATAGCGAAATATTGTGTCTAAGGGCTTAATAAAGCTTTTGTATTTTAAAGCTTTTCTTTTTAAACATAACCTTTTGAAGATATTGACACCTCTTGCTAGAAAATAAAATGATTTTTTTTTAGAAATTTATGCGTTTAGTAACATCCTAGTGTGTGTGTGTATTCAATTATGAACGATATCTTTTGTGGCATATGATCGCAGCTTTTTGATTCTAACACTCTTGGAAAGAATTCGCTATATTTAATTTATGAACAAGAATAATTGCGTTTTTCAATCAGAAATATATTATAAACTCCAAATTAATATCTAAACAACTAAACTTATGTCACCAGAATATTAAAAAAAAAAATATACGTCTCTCTTACGGCAGGTAGGACGTTAAGTTTTTTAAAAAAAGGAGTTTTTATATCGATCCAACTTTTTGCCTGAAGCTTCGCTCAATTGTTTTTTTTTTTCAGTTTTCTTATCTTAGTTACTATTCTTATCTGGTCGATCTTATAATATATTTCAGTTAAATTTTCTTAATATTATATCTATTTCTCGCTTCAGGATAAGAATAATCGAGCTGCTGTTTTGATCATTACCAGAAGTAAAAGAAGATATTATTATATCTGAGTTGATAACATTCGTCATTGGCACTAAATAATAAATATTATTCAATACCTACTATAGTTGAAAGTTAATATCAATCCGAAATTGGCAAAGGCAGAAACGAGGGTACGAAATTGGAAAAGTTGAGACTGGCAGCAAAGATTACTACGTAATTATTACCTGCTTGGCACATCGGCGCAGAAGTTCTTCCGAAGTTTCGCTGAAGGCTTGCGTTGTGAATTTTTTTATTTACCGTAAGTTGTTGAGACTTGGGAATGTTGTTTTTTATGAAAAAGGGGGACAAACGAGCAAGCTGGTCTCATAGTAGGAACCAACTAGGCTAGCGGTGGACATTTGCAACACCAAATGGGTCACAGATGCGTTGTTGTTCATGCAGTGAACTACGTAGCAATACTATCATGTATGGAAGTTTGAATTTTTATATTCAGTTATTTCTCTAGGTACATAATATCATTGTCTATTTTTATAATAACGGAAGTTTAGGTCCTTAGTTTAGTCCTTAGTTTAGGTCCAACGACGTGTAACAAAACCACAATTTTCCCTATCAACATTCAATTTCGAACGATAGCTTGAAAAAGCTTCGTTTGCTTTTTGTCTATAATACTCGCGAAAAGAATTCGCTGTCTACAATTAATGAAGAATATTTTCGTTATCATAACTGTAATTTAAACTCAAAATTAATATCTAAACAACTAAACTTTATGTCAATAGAATGTTTAATAAAAATTATGCGTCTCTCTTACAGTAGGTAGGATGTAAAATTTAAAAAGGAGTTTTTATATGGATCTAAGTTTTTGGCTAAAACTTCGCTGAATCTTTTCTTTCAGTTTTCTTATCTTTGTCACTATTCTTATCTGGTCGATCTTAGACTAAATTTAAGCTAAATTTTCCTAAAATTATATCTATTTCTCGCTTCAACTTAAGCTTAATCCAGCTGTGAAAACTGCATGAAAGTTTTTTTAATATCATCGGATTTTCTTGCGTGTGTATATATTATAATAATAATGGTATTCCTGCGGTGAATTCCTATATTTTAATTGAGACACGAGCTTTATGTCGGTGAAAACTACATTAAAAAAGGTTTAGCATTTTTAACATCTAACAAGTACAAACATACAGACAGACCAACTACCAGAACTTTAAAAAATAGTAGTCTCAGTGATCTGGAGGTGAAACAACCCGATTCTGAATCAAGAAGTCGTAGGATCTAATCCGGGCTCACAGCAATGACTCCAAGGAAATGTTTTCGAAAGTTATGTGTAATAAATTTCGATGACTGTCAACACTCTACACGGTGTATGGCAATAGGTTCCGCCACCGTTTGGTACGTACACATTCCGATCGATGCTTGAAACCTTTGGGTAGAAAAAAACGTGAAATTATCTTCAAGGTACATACATATTATAAATATACAAACAAGCCTTTGAGGTGGGTGATCTCAGAAGCCTTAAAAATCGTCGAGCGTGTATGACAAAACTTATGAAAGTCACAAAAGCGAATGATTTGTGTAAAAATCGTGCCTTATTACGTTCTGTTCTGTCTGATTACCGCAAAAGGGAAATGGCGTGAGGTTATGTATGCATGTATATATGTAATATAGAAGAACTTAATAAAGACTGAATACGACTGAAATCTGAATACTGAATAAGTGTGTTCTATCAGTAAAATAGACGTCGCAATTTGTGTAGTCATCAGGGTGCGGTCGTAGGTAAACGTTCTGGTCGTCAGTAATGTTAGCTCAGATCTTCACTAGCTAATTACAGAAGATTGATGAGGGCGCTCACCTCAACTGACGTCTTGTGTGTTCGCCGTACAGCCTGGCACGAAACTGTTTACTGCTAGAGTTATATATTACTCTATGGTCACGTGATCTTTCTATCCAATAATGATGATACTTTTTAGTTAAGTTCAATGTTATGTCTTGTCGTCTAGGACTTTTTTAGAAGGAGATGGTTTGGTAATAGTATGGTAATAGACAGTGAGACAACAGTAAGAGAGTCAAAGTTGCATTGCTGGCCCTCACGATAGTAAAAGAAGGAGGATTGCAAGATGAAGCAGGGTAGTGAATTGCGTGGCTCTATGACTGCTAGAAGTTTATCTGTAAATGTCCAATTTTGATTTGGTTGGATCTTAATTTTGATAGTGAAGGATTCTAGCTGCTGCGCATTTTCATGTACAAGTCTACTCCTGTGCATACAGTAGCGATACTATTGTTATATCAATAAGTTCTACATGATTTAAAAAGAGTATTCGGCACATGAGTTTCTTGCTCGGTTTTTCTCACGATCTCACGAAGCCGCTCATGGCGTTAGGTACTTTTTTTTATAACGCGAGGAAATGCTTTATGTACATCCCTCGCCTGGGTACGGCAGGGGATTGTGTGGGAATCCCAAAGCAGTAAACTGTAATCCGATCCTAGGGCTACCCACTAAAACCTCGCGGCGGCCTTCCTCCGGCTTTAGGATGGTCCAGGACAGTGTTTCACCCCTTAGGACCACCCTGCATGACGTTGGGTCCTAGTTTTATGATTTCTCGAAGCTTACGTCTTAATATATAGTTTAAATGTATAATATGTTCTATGTATCTATGGTCTATTATTAACTGTCTGTGAAGACCTATAAAACAAAGCTATTTCGTACCTAACAGTAATGCTGTTTTGATGTTAGCTTTATGCTGCTCTACTCTACAAATAGCTGCATTAAGAAAATGTATGCAAAGTGTACACATAACACAGGAGCTGAACCATCGCTGAATGTCGGCAAATGTTTGCAGATATTTGGTTCAATGGTTAAACGCAGTCACAATTTTCCACTACATTTTCAAACATATTTTCATTTTACTTTCTTATGTGATAAATTCCTCAGCCCTGAAGTATGGATTAAAGTTAGGTTAATATTCTGCCGTTCTTTTCTTGTAACTTCGCGCCTATCCGACCTATCCGATGATGCAGGCAGTGGCTATTACCGTATCAAAATGGAATAGGTAGTGGAACCAGGGATACACCGGGAATAATGCTATCAGTCATTGATATCTAATACTAAACATATTACGAAACAACTTTTTGTGTGAGTCCGGATTCGATCCCACTACTTCTTTATTGAGAAGCCTACTCGACGTACAGACCACTTTATAAACACCGGGAGAATCTGAACAGAGTGCCGTGTCATTACTATATTTATATTTTGTTGGAAAAAAATATACTTTTGCTGTGAATAAAAATGCTATAATAATCTGTCAAAATTTGGAGATATTTTTCACGGTTGGAGAACACTGACTGATCGTCTCTTTTTCATAAAATATATTATGTAAATAAGTGATAAAATACGAAAGGATTTATTGCGAATGGAAGTACTGTTTCGGTAAACAAAAAAAGAAATTAATGATCAGCTTGGGAAAATACAAGTAGCTTTTTTCTTATATCAGTATTTTTAAGAGACTTATAAAAGGAGAAAGTTCCGTAAATACACCTGGAAAGACACTGGTCATATGCATATAAATATAACTTCACGCTAAATCCCTTGCGGGGTAGACAGAGAGAACAGAGCGCCATAAAGCACGATTATTACACACCTCACTCGCTTCGGTGACTTTCTCAATTCTTTTAATGTACGCGCGTCGATTTTTGAGCCTCCTAACATCACTTCCTCCAGAAGGCGTTCTATTTGGACATTGATTTTGAAGTAGAAACCTGTGACTCAAAAGCTAAAACCACAGAGCCAACAAAACTGTTTGGACACAATATATTTGCCTACATTTCACTAACTGATTTCATCAAATATATCGGTCATGCAGCGAAACATGAAACACTATGCCTTAACCTCTAGTTGTGAAATTAAAAAGATGTGCCAAGTACCTATTATTCTGATCTTTTCAAATCTTTCACCTTACAATTCTTGTTTCTTAGTAGGAGCAAAGATGAAAGAAAATTAAGCAATTATCAACCCTGATGTCGTTATTGGATATTTGTTACTGCTTGCTGCCGCTTTGCTCCTAATTGGATTTTCTTAGGGCGCCATTTATTTTTACAGTATACCAAAATTATAAGAACTTTGGTAATGTATAAGAGTTAAGAACTTGACGAGGTAATAACATTAAAATAACTTTTAGGATTATATCACGTTTATTTATTTGTTCATCACTCGTGAAAATGATCTCTGTAAAGAGTTCGAAACATCGGGAAATAAATAAAAATAAGTAATAAATAAACGCGATATAATCCTAAAAGTTTTTTTAATGTTATGAATGTGATTCGCGAAAATCTTAGAAATAAATTTGTAGAGGTAAATTATAGGTGAAGTTTTTTTTTTAGAAAATAGGAAGGTAAACAAGCAAATGAGTCACCTGATAGTAAGTAACTTCTCACCGCCCATAAACACCGTAATGCGTTGCCGTCCTTTAAGGGAGTAGGAGGAAAAAGGAAGGTTAAAGGGGATCAGGCCTCCGGATACCTATCCCACCGAAAGAAACGAGGCACAAGCCACTTCACGCCGATATTCCGAGAGTAATCGTAATTCACCAACCGAGCGGGCCCAATCATGCAGGAAACTGCAAGACTTAGCCACTGTTGTTATATGTTTTCAAACACTTTTAATACAAGCTTAGAAACAGAGCTCTTAATCCGTCAGTGGTCGTATGGTACGATGTTCTCCTGAAATTTTGTTTTAATTGTTCATAATCGTTTTTTTTTTATATTGCAAAGCAGCAACATTAACAATGTGCAAAACTATCAACTTATTTCAAATAGGTACATAGAAGCCCGTTGTTTTTATTTATTGCAGTATATTTATTTTGGAGAAAAAGCTTAATCAGACTTGTTATTAAAATTATGTAAAAATCAATCGAGTATTTTCGGAGAACATCGAATTTCCAATGGAATTGAAAATGGTGCCCATATTTTAAATTATTTCCCGACCTCAACATCGGTGATAATTATAGTAAATAAAACGCAATAGTTTTAACTTAATGCGCGTATAAATATACAGTATAAAAATCTAAAGAACAATTTTTATTAATTATTTCGTAACAGAGACTTTTTAAAAGCATCATCATGAGTCGCACAACATGTTGTCCTTATCCATTCTCTCCTATCACTTGCTATTCCCGTACTTACTCTCTTAATAGTCGAATCTACTTTTATTCAGTCCACCTGTCTGTTTTTACTGTGAATGGAGATTTAAAGTCATTCTCATCACTCTCCTTGTAAAGTCATTTTAAAAGCAAAAGCATAATTATTGATTTTTCACATAACCCAGACATAGCTGACTTAAATTTTTACTCTATGTAAGTATATATTATGCCTATTAGTAATAAAAGTTGATGAAAGTTGATAATTGAATGAAGTTGAATAGAAATTGTTAACAGGTAACTACGATATAAAAAAATATCTCAAGGTCCCATATAACTAAATTCAATATAATCGTCAAAATTACTTTCCGAATTCGTCTCTGAATTATGAATAGCGAGTAATGTGTGGGTGTGTACGGGCTCCGGTAATTTTCCCTAAACGTAGGTGTTAATAAAATTTTATGAAAGATTTACTAAATTCATATGAGAATATATATTTTTTTATATTGAAACGTGGGTTATGATTAAGTTCGTTATATTGGTAAAATGTTGCTAGAATATATGTTCAAATATATTAAAATATATTAATATGCCTGAAAATGTGTTGCTAGAGAGAATTGCTGAGAATAACCTGCATCTAAAATGTCTCCGTCATTTTAAAAGTGTGATTTACCCAGAAAAGCCTGAGTCTTTGTTTCATGATCCAATATCTCATCCTCACCATCTTTGGGCTTACCATACGTCGAGAAGATACTACAGAGGTCTATCATACTATGAACCAGTAGTGCCGGGAAAAAATTAAACGACTAGAATTTGTGCCAAGTAACCCACGCGGCCATTTATATGTCGTCAATAATTATATCCAGAAATATACCAACCAGATAAGTGACAACACTAAATGGACCATGGTACTGGAAACTGGCCACCATTCCTGATATGACAACCACTCTACCAAGAGTATGACGGAGAAAAATATAGTATTAAATGTCACTTACTGATAATGCAGTAGTGCATCAAAAACTTACGTAACGTACGTAAAATTTCTCGCCAAATTGTTAGGTTACGTCCCAAATGGAATAGGTGACTAACGTATTGTCATACACTAGGCACAAAGCTGTCAGTCATCGATATTTATCTCACATAACTTCCAAAAATAATTCCGGATTCTGTTCTGGAATGGAACAGAATCCTCGACTTCTGAATCAGAAGCGGGGAGCTTGACTATAATATTAAAAGCTTATGATAAGTATTCCCCTATAGTATAAAAAATAATATAGAATTGCTGTTCTCGTCTCTAAAGTAGGTTCAGTAAAAATTATGCGTCGCATTGCAGTAGATAGGTATATATTATAAATTGTGGGGTCTCTTGACAAATATTTTTCTTTAATAAGAAATTTTATTTTCATATAAGGCATAAGTGCCTTCATTTCATATGTTTATGCTTATATATATTCCAAGTATTTTCTCTATGATTGTGAAAGAAAGCAATAAACCTACTCTCGAAATGTGTAGTGCCTACTTTTCATGAAATTTGAGAGTTTTTGGAAAATGATACTAAATTTGATTTGAATAAAATTATATAAATTTAATACACGAATTGAAATTTAATTAATATGATTCTCGTATCTAAATAAAAATATATAACTTTAGAACGTATTGTCGTTTAGAAATTTTAATAGTTTTATTAATATCTGTTATTTCGCGCAAAATTGGTCGGATGCACCTAACTCGAAGTCGAGTAACCAGCTACTGAATCAATGACTTCACGGAATTATTTCGAAAGTTATGTTTGATAAATATCGATGACTTATAACACTATACCTGTTATATGGCATTAGGTTATGCTTTATTCATTTGAGACGTATATACATATTATACATTCGGCTTGTCGATTCTTAACAGCCGGCTAAGTCTATTTTTTATAACTTCACGCCTCATCTTGTGCGTGAAGTTATAAAAAATGGACTTAACATTATTAAATTTATCATAAAGAATACCACTGCCACGATAAGAGATAGAATCACCTATATCATATTGAGTATTTAGAAATCGTGACCAAAATACAAAAGATACATCATTCCTAATAAAATAAAATCAGTCGTATTTTACTTAATACAAAAGAGTTTAAAAAAAAAAATGTAAATAAACAGTTATTCAGTTATGTTGATCAAAATGCTGTTGTTTGCCAATAAATTATAATAATAAATCAACGTGTTTCAACCTTGGTAACGAAGGGGAGGATCGGAAAGCCTCCTCCAAATTATAATAAAGGTTTTGATTTAGACAATAATTTATTGGAAAAATAATGGATATCATGTTATTGTGTTCTTAGAAAAGAAACATTCTATATTTTATATTAATAAATTAACGAATTTGCGTAATATTTTTAACAGTAACTTACTCAGCCCTGCAGGAAAACTTCTCTTTGGGAACTCGCTGTATTACGATAACGATTTCTTGGAACTCATTTTGGAAGTTATTTGTACATGTAGGCTGAAATACATAAAGGTTTGAGTATTCAAGCTAAAGGGGTACAAATAATATTGGGTTATTAAAATGGGTAATCAATTGGGTGGTAACGGTTTTCAAATCAATGCAAAATATACTCCGGATAAGAATACTCTTACCTTTTCATATATTATCACTGAAAACTAATGTTATAATCACTATTTATCCCAAACAGGACTTTAGTGCAAGAATAATTGACGTGGCTTATTCCATAAAAGAAAATGACATGGCTTTTTAAGGTGTGTAAGATATTTCTACTTTGGTTATTGGTTGAAGCGATTCCATTATATTAATCGCAGGACTAATCTTAAGAAGATAGTGGTTTTAGACTTATTACTATTTTTAGACTTTTAGAGAGTTTATTCTGTATGTATCTCATTATCATCATATAGATTATTAATGTCACTCATTATCAAAGTCAGTGCAACACAACAGAGTACGTTACCTGGGCTTGCACCGACTCCAAAAATAAGTGACATTTGTAAATATGAATAATAGTTAAAGATTACTTTATAAAAGTATTTCGTTTTGTATATTGCATTAAAAATACAAATTAGTAAGTTTCGTTATTTATCGCTTTTTAGTTATGAAGATTTTGTGGTTTACGTTTCAAGAAGTCGGTGTAACTTTTTTTTTAAAGTAATTTTTTTCACAACTTTTAGTGGTATTAATGAGTTGTGAACTTCAATAGAAGTTAGTTCATTTACATGGCTTGCAGTTTATTAAATTTGCTATAACTTGTTACAAGTCCGTTTGTTAAATGGTTGATATTTTTAGGGAGCTATAATTGTTAATAATAAGTACTTAGCTATAAGAGTTTGATAAAACTTGTTAAGTATTTATATTTTTGTTATTATCATGGGTAGACAATAACACTGCAGCCCGAATGAAGACCAATCGTAGCCTTGAAAGTATTGCAGAAAAAAAAAACATTTTTACAGTATTGTGTCCTAACTCCTAACCGTTAAAGAGTTCCGTAGCTTCATCATCAGCACAGCAGTATCAGATATGGATTTAAACTTATCTCGTAAGCAACACGTTAAGACTATACACCACTAAACACTTTCCATCGACTAACTGCGGTACTGTCTCCCAACTCCTAAACATTGAGGAGTTCTGTGGCTTCTTCATCAGCACAGCAGCATCAGACGTATATTCAAGTATACCTCACAAGCAACACGTTAGCCTTACATACTACCAAGTAGTTTCTATCGAAAAATTGCAGTGCTGTCTTCAAACTCCTAAACGTTGAGGAGCTCGGTGGCTTCTTCATCAGCACAGCAGCATCAGATGTGGGCACCACAAAGAATATCCCTAAGACATCACTATTACGTAACAAAAATACCATACTTGCGTACAATTTTCGGAGGTTGCTTTCGATTTCTGCTGGTTTCCATCATCAGATCCTGACCTGGTGAAAATGGGACCACCTCGAAAGTAAACACAATCGATTAAAAAAAAATTTTGAAATCCGTCCATAATTGACGAAAATATGGGTGAACAGACATAAAAAAAAATATACAAACAGACGAATTGAGAACCTCCTCCTTTTTACGCAGTCGGTAAAAAAAACACTAAACATAACATAACATACATAACATAACTTCACGCCTTTTTCTACCCGAAGGTGTAGGCAGCGGCTGTTAAGCCTCGTCTCGCCGTTATGTTTACGTCCCAAATGGAATAGGTGGCGAACCTATTGCCATACCGGGCACAAAGTTGTCAGTCATCGATATTTATCACACGTAACTTCAGAAAATTTCGAAAAGTCATTGGTGTGTGTCAGGATTTGAACCCACTACTTCTTGAAGCAGAAGCGGGGTGCTAGCCACTGCGCCACCGAGACTGTTAATCTAACGGTAAAAAACGGTAAAAAAAAACTAAAACTTTTTATTAAATCCTTCACAGCCAAAATATATAAAGTTAAGATTAAGGATAAGTTATTCCAAAAGTACGCTTTCTTAAAGTTAAATTAAAGCCACTGTTAGTCTTTCAATTATACAACCAACTAACACAGTCCGTCAAATTAAAATTAAGACATCTAAAAAAGAAAAACTTCCCCGTAATATCAGAATCTCATTAAGTGTGAATTGAAAAATAAAAAAAACAATATTCATCCCCTCTCTTTTGGCGAAAATATAATGCAAACATCAATTTACCTCCAGTACCTATGGCCGAGAATACGTAAGTTCTTCAAGTTGAAGTTGTTTTTACAATTTCACAAAGAAACACAAAAAAGACATCAAAAGTAAGCAGGTGTGAAAAACTTGTTTCAGTTACTTTACTTACTGAAAGAACATTAAACAGCTGCGCCCAGTTATGTTCCTGTACTACTGTATACTTTCCTAAACATTTACCGATTTCAATGATAGCTGTAATTTAAACTTGTTGGGGAAAAAAATAAAAGGAAAATTTATTTCCTTTTTAACTAAGAGTGCAAGCAGCGTGGTAGAAATACGCTGTTAGTTGTATGATTGACCTCGCTTGACCCGTGAATACCTCTTACAGTATTTACGTAAAGTGAATCATGGCACATTTCATTCCACCTTTCCCTAGGTAATTTTAAAGGCCAGCAACGCAACTGTAACACTATCTGTTTTCAGATGGCAAAATGTTGGTTTTGATACCGCCAAGAGAATGTGTACAAAGTTTCATAATGATCGGTTGAGTGTAGTTGCGTAAAAAGGACATTCGTATTTATAATTTTAGTAGGGATATCCCTATATATGTATTTATCTAATTTACATATTTTAACCCTTATCTCAAATCGTTTATTTTACACATGATCAATTGTTCCTAATGTAAAGAAGGGTGTGTAGCTGGAAAATAAATGGCTTTTTTGTTGCTGGTGTTGTCCGCCCACAGTCAACCAAGTGTGTATATAAATCAATTTATTGTGAAGGGTACTTTTGAAATATTGTGACAATTTAAGACCATGATATAAATGTTTGTCAATGCAGACTGTCAAACAGAGGAGTCTATGGAAAACTTGGTTCATTTGACGGGCCTCGCGGCGCATTGGTAAAAACTACCAGCTGCAGCAATGAGGTCGGGGGTTCGATTAGACCCGAGCACAAATATTTGTGACAAACAAGGAATATTTGTGTGGCGTCTGGGTGTTTTTCTATGTATTATATGTATGTATTTACAAAAGAAAAGTATATATGTATTAATATCCGTTATCTAGTATCCATAACACAAGCATTTAGTTGCTTAGCTTGGAACTAGAGGGCGCTGTGTGTATTGTGTCCAAGATATTTATTTATTTTCAACTTCTTATATTTTTATTAATGACGAATTAATCACAAATATACAAGATATAATGATACTGATAGAGTTACGATGGTTAATGCATGAATCAGCTCAAACAGTGAAATACCACGATCTCTCAACAAATCGACGTAAAGTGGCGCAAACAGATTTCGTTCACACACGTATCCGTATAACCAAAAGGTTTAGTCATTTAGGGTATTAAAAGAAAATGTCGGCATATTGAGGCAGAAATTTTTTATACAAAAATAGAGTTTTATGAATACATAGTTAAGCACTTTTTATTACGTTAGTTATAAAGAAGATAGTCTAAAGCCCGAATACTGAACCGCTACTCAAATATATAAGCGCTACTTAAGCGTTTAAGTAGCTGTCGCATTAGACAGAATACGTGAAATTTGAGCAGTAAGTAGCACTTTATTGACTGTCAAATTTGAGTGGCGGTTCAGTATTCGGGCGTAAATCTCCTATTAAAATATGTGGCGGGTCGATTAGCTCATAGAAAGTACATGATGATACACTCAGAGACTATGTGTAATTAATCATAGTCTTAACTCAATAATCGTATTTCAATAAAACGAGTGAGACTTATTATAAGCCACTGCATTCAATAACTATACATGATATGTACATATAATCCTCATTCAAGTTAAAATAAGCTGTATAATTGTTTTGACAAGGGTTACGCCGCGTCATATCCAAATGAAGCTTGAAATGGTTTCAATTTGTTTGAAGTGAATTTGTAATACTTTTTATGTATTTATCAGATTTCTAAATGTTAGTATGTTTATCAATATATATTATGTATGGCTATTTAGCGGTATAGTAAATCCACAACATAAACAACATAAACACATAACATAACTTTACGCCTTGTGTAACCCGAAGGTGTAGGCAGCGGCTTGTTAAGCCTCGTCTCGCCGTTATGTTTACGTCCCAAATGGAATAGGTGGCTAACCTATTGCCATACCGGGCACAAAGTTTTCAGTCATCGATATTTATCACACATAACTTCCGAAAAACAATTTCGAAAAGTCATTGGTGTGAGCCAGTGTCAGGAATCGAACCCGGACCTCTGGATCAGAAGCCGTGTGCTCGACCACTGGGCCACCGAGATCAATAAAGTAATAAAGTGTATTGAATAATTAACCATATAGGTATCAGGTTCCATGTAAATACAAGAACCAGACAGCTCCCTACATTCAGTACCGAATAGGAACTATAAAAAGAAGACGAAAAAAGATAGAGGAAGGAGGCTTTAATCTAAAAGTAATTATTATTTGTAGGTTATTTTTATGGGTATAAATATTATTCTTTCATTTATCTGATCCGCGAACAAGAACGTAATTTTGTTAGCGGAAAAGTCTTTGAATTGAAAATGTTTTAGAAAAATGTTAAGATACATTGGATATTTATTAAAAAATTTCTAGATAGGATATTGTGTATTTCGATATCGATTTTCGATATTCGATATCAACGTAGAGGCTGTCAATATATAGTTTTATAGGTAAATAATTATAAATGGATATTATATGAGCTAATATGTCCGATTGTACACAATAGGATCTATTTATTACCCTTGATTTTAGGATAGTTTTCACTATGGAGTTAATTAGATTAAACTTAATTTAAATATCTGCTTAATATATTAAATTATATTAACCAAAATGCGTTTAGATAATTTTACTCTGTATTTTTTATGATACCAGTGATTAATATGAAACTCTTATAGTTTTTTACGTTACTTACTCTAATTGAAATTGAAATGAACTTTTTTTTTTTTTTAATTTTGACAAACGAGGTTTGCGTATTAGCCAGAATAGAAGATAAAAAGTTTTAGATGGAATAAAATATATAATATGTCAAATTTAAAAATCATGTGTAACAATGAATAAGTTTGGCCTTATAGAATAAAATGCTCCTTGTAGAGTGTTCCCCTGTGAGGTCACCGCGGACATCTATTTTGGTTAGTTTTCGCATAGTCACCGACCCGCTCGTTTGTCATTCTACTCTCATTCACGAAGAAATTTTCTTTTGCTTTCCCCGCCTTCTGATGCTTCCGTGATATTTTAATAGTACATTCTAAAATACAACTAAAAGATTTCACTTTGTACTTATATTGTTTTACTCAGTAACCAAGTAATTGATATTTATCTTGAGATTTATTATGTCGCCCAGTGGTCGAGCACCCCGCTTCTGAATCAAGAAGTTGCGGTTTCGAATACTTTCTTTCAAAATTGTTTTCGAAAGTTTTGTGTCATAAATATCGATAAATGAAAACTTTGTGCCCGGGTTTGGCAATAGGTTCGCCACCTGTTCCATTCATATCGTCACTGCCTACACCTTCGGGTAGAAAAGGCGTGAAGTTATGTATATGTACGTATTTTGAGATTTTAATATCACAATTGCGTGCGCAAGAGGCGAGCTCCAATGGTAAGGATATGTGGAAAAAATTGATAATGCAAGATTGACTAAGCACATGTAAAATGTGAAAATGAATGGACGTAGAAGTTGATGACGACCATGACCCAATTTACATGACCATTTTATGACAAGAGTCATAAAAGTCATTGAAGCGAGTGAGGCGCGTGAGAAGGATGCCGTATAGCGTTTTGTTCTCTCTACCTACCCTGTAATGGAGTGGAGTAAAGTTATGTACGTATGTTTTTGCAATTAATTAAGATCAGAAATTTTGTTTTCATACTGCAAGAAGACTCGTTTATATTTCTTATTAATTCATTTAGAAAGATTTTTTTTTAATATACTAGCTCGTTAATCATACAAACTCATACTTATAGCAAAACAGCGAAGCAGTAGGTAAATAATTATATACCTATTAAAATCAGTTGATTAAGCCGAACTTATTGATTTAAAGTCCATCATTTTAATTATTCCATTACCAAAATTTTATCGGATAGAAGAGAGACGTACCTATAGAGTATTACAAATTAACCTATTTCTCTATTTCCAAAGCTTCTAAATCCGAAAGGTTTTATAAAAGTAAAAAGCTTATATTAACAATAAATTTTCCAGGACTTACTAATAAAATTTCTAGTTGACATTTGCAAATAATGAAATGTGTAAGGTTACGTATAAAATAAATGAAAGATTTCATTTATTTAAAAGCTCTCCGATACGCCAAGTGTTTGTGTACCCAAAAGTTTTCTGGTAATACAAACAAACCCAAAAGATTTTTTCAATTTAGCGAAAAAGGCTTGAGTGCTGGAGACTGGAGAGGTCACAAAGCAAAAGGAAAAATACATTCTATGTACGTGACTGAATTTTTTCATTCCATCTTCTTTCAGTGAAGAGGAGAGAAAATAATTTATATCGAAAAGTGTGATAGGAAGTTAACCATCGGGAATTTTTATTTATTAAAATTATTCAAAAGTCGTTTTGATAGTTTTGTGGCTAGAAATCCAACTTCTGATTGAGAGATCTCGAATTGAACACGAACCAAATCAATTTATACAAGTTATTGATAAAGATGGATGACAAACTAAAACTGTAGTAAATAAATGGCGTTAGTCTTCTGCCACTTTTTCTAAAGACCTTTTTTCCCTTAGGAAAAAGGAGGAAGGGACGATGCAAGGGTGACTAAGCTGATTTTTTTAAGATCGTTACGCATTGACTCGTCGATTTATTGACGCCTCAAAATGTAATCGCTAACTTATTGCCATGCATTGGGCAAACTGTTGTCGGTCATCGATATTTATAACATAAAAGCTGTAGTGCGAGTTAAGGTTCGATCCCGAGAGTTCTTGATTCAGAAGCGATGTGTTCGATCGTCCAGACGACTGAGACGACTTTGCCAATATCTGAACAATAACTTGAAGGTTTATTATTAATAACAAAATAAGGTGTTATCATTCACATCTTTTAGTGTAATTTTGCATATTCCAACGACAATGTGTAAAGAGCTACTAAAGATTACCAAAGACAAAGAACATCTCATTGGTAACGTTATGTAACCCTTTTATCTTGAAATAAGCTTATCGTGTTTATGATTCTGAATGCGAGGTATGTCGTGAAAAGGTGCTTACACGATAGCACTTCCATTACGCAACCCTAAGATGGTAGTTACCTTCGGCTTTTCAACGATTTGTATTGGATATTTATTTTGCCATCGACAAGGGATGTAATTCGACCTTATTCTCTATATCACTTTTCTTATTTGTACATATAATAAGTGTGTTTATAAAAGTTGTATGTCCTATTAAAACCGGCACTTCTTGCCACGCACTGTTCCTTTGTGGAACCAGTTGCCGGGAAAGGTATTTTCGGATTATCATGACCTAGGCACCTACAAGAATAGAGCCTATTCCCATCTTAAAGTCCGGCAACACTGATGTAATGCCTCTGGTGTTGCAGATGTCCATCGCCGGCGGTAGTCGCTTTCCAGCAGTTAATTAATTAAACAGCAAGCTCGATTGGCTCCTTCTAAAACAAAAAAAATAAGATTTTCATTTTCAAGCGTTTCACGTTCTTTATCGCTTTTTAGAGAGGTACTGTTTTCATATACTTATAGATTGTGTGGTTGACGTTTCTAAAAGTCGGTTTAACTTTTTTTTTAAAGTAGCTTTTACATTAATTATACTTATGGTGGTATATGTTGCTACTGGCTCAAAAGAATGCAACCGTATTTATATCGAGAAAAATAAATCTTTGGACTTCTAACTTTTGTTTTATAGTATCTAAAGTTCCTCTACATATTAATATAAATTGTTTATTTATTTCTAAGACTTTCGCGAATCTCACTCATTGATTAAAACAAACTTTAGGACCCTTCCCGACGTTTCGAACTCTTTACAGAGATCACGTGACTCTTGAAAATGATCTCTGTAAAGAGTTCGAAACGTCGGGAAATAAATATAAATAAATAAGTAAGAAATAAACGCGATATAATCCTAAAGGTTGTCTTGATCAATAAATTGTTTAATTATTTATTTAACTTCCAATTACACACCAATAAATATATTGTAATAAAATTAGTAGCCTCTTGTTAAGCCCCATGTCATATCATAGGCACGTATTGCCAAGACATAAGTACATGTAGGTTTATTCAGAGGGGTGGCGAATAAGAGTTTATAGAACAATATGTTCTCTTTGCCTATTTGTCACGTTCATGCGACACAAACGTCTCACTTGAGAGTTATTCGTCCTTTAAGTTCTTCGATTTATCTCTCGGCACTCCCCCACTTGCTGACTTTATTACCGTGCACTAGTTGAAATAGTTTTGAAACAGTTTCTGTAACTTTTATAAATTAATCTTAAAACTGACTGGGCTTGATTTACGAAAAATAATTAGCAAGGCAGAGTGTGCACGAGAGAAGGAGGACATTAAAAAAATCACGGTGTGACTATTGCTGACCGCTTTAAAAACAAGGTTTTAAGGAAGGCAGTTGGATTGAAAAATAGTGTCGGTATAAAAGTAAGGAAGGGCATGCTGTGATGGTTTGGACATGTAGAAAGACTGGATGTGGCAAAATTTGGAAGATCAACTAAACATATATGCCATGCTAAATCAGAAGGATATAGGTGTCGACTCTTTCCAATACTAAATTAAACGAGTCCTAGATGAAAGTGATGCCTTAAACACCGACGACCGTGTATGACAAGATTTGTGAAAGTCAATTGTGTGTAAGAATCATGCATTATGGCGCTCTATTCCATCTGCCTATCCTGCAAGAGACTTGGCGTGAAACTAATATCTATACATATAATAAAATTGTAGAAAAGTCAAAACTGTACATTGAATATTTTTTAAAAAGAATACTTGGTGTGTGATCTGCAATCGATACCGAAGCCAAAAATATACTTTTTAGAATTTTTGTCTGTTTGTCTGTTTGTCTGTTTGTCTGTATGTATGTCCGGGATAAACTCAAAAAGTACTGCATGGATTTACTTCAAATTTGGCACGAAAATTATTAAGAAGTCGGGTCAACATATAGGCTACATATTATCACGCTATCACCTACGAGGAACGAGCAGTGAACCTTTATTTCTTCAATGTATTCTGTAGCAACGTGTAATCTAACGACGCATATTTGTATGTTGTTATGGTGTTATTATGTTAATAACCATGCTTTAATCTATACATATAATAATAATAATAATATAATATAAGTTAGCTTCACATTTTAATTAACTTATGCCGTTAAACATAACAGACAATTTTAAAACAGTGCCATCTATGAGATTTACAAAACAGAAAACATTAAGTTGAATTACACGTGTAAGCACTTTTTGGTTTTAGATATAAATAAATCTTTGAGATTTTAAAAACATCAAGTCGAATTACATGTTTAAACACTTTTTGAATATAAATAATTGAAATTTCATCATGCGCTTGCGGTCAATAGATGTTTTTAAGAGTCATAGATGGAGTTGTGCATTTTCTTCTTTAAAATTGTATCGTTAATTCTTTTCAGAGATGAGCAAGACAATTAAAAAAATGTATTTGTATATGCTAAAAACTGTTAATATTTTTGTTCGGTATTTATTGGTGTAATGATTGCTTCGTAATTTTATAATTTTACACCATTAAAAAAAAATGTTTCCTATTCGCTAACTAGATGGCGTTGGCGTCGAATTAGATCGCGCTATAATTTCGTTCACCAAAAGTGATGTTATGAGTACGGATGTCGCCGCGACAACTCATAGAAACTGGGGTTACCTGCGTTGCTATAAGTTATCGTGTGCTTAGTCGAATTTAACGTGAAAACTGAAAATACTTTCCTGAAATATAATTAAAAAAAAAAATATTTACTTAAATAAACTTCATTCGGAATCGGACTACTGCTTACTGCTTAGCTATCATTATCTGTGTGTAAATTCTCAGCGTGTAAATTATTTTCTGTTATTTTTCAAACTTAAAATAATCAAAATGCCTAGAAAACGGTCTAATCTATCCCAATCCTCAAACGATAGTCGAAGGAAAAGGTTAGCTCGATCTCTTGAAACCACCATTGAGCGTGAGGCAAGGATAGCTACTCTTCGAGAACACAATGCGGAAATTCGAGATGGAGAAAGTAGTACGTCGCGCCAGTCCCGATTAGATACTATGCGCACTCAAAATGCATCGTTGCGGTCTCTGGAAAGTATAGAAGCATACGAAATGCGGCTATTAAATGATCGGAAGCGCCATGCTGAGTCTCGCGCGTCAGAGACATACACGCAACAAGAGACAAGACTGAGTTTGCAGCGCAGCCGCACTTATGCCGCTCGATCGTGCGAGAGTGCTGAAATTCGAGAAGCTCGATTGGAAAGCGACCGGGAGCGTCACGCTGAGTCTCGCGCGTCAGAGACGTACACGCAGCTAGAGACGAGGTTGAGTTCCCAGCGCTCTCGCACAGATGCAGCTCGATTTTGTGAGAGTGTCGAAGCGCGAGAAGCTCGACTGGAAAGCGACCGGGAGCGCCACGCTGAGTCTCGCGCGTCAGAGACGTACACGCAGCTAGAGACGAGGTTGAGTTCCCAGCGCTCTCGCACAGATGCAGCTCGATTTTGTGAGAGTGTCGAAGCGCGAAAAGCTCGACTGGAAAGCGACCGGGAGCGCCACGCTGAGTCTCGCGCGTCAGAGACGTACACGCAGCAAGAGACGAGGTTGAGTTCCCAGCGCTCTCGCACAGATGCAGCTCGATTTTGTGAGAGTGTCGAAGCGCGAGAAGCTCGACTGGAAAGCGACCGGGAGCGCCACGCTGAGTCTCGCGCGTCAGAGACGTACACGCAGCAAGAGACGAGGTTGAGTTCCCAGCGCTCTCGCTCAGATGCCGCTCGATTTTATGAGAGTGTCGAAGCGCGAGAAGCGCGACTGGAAAGCGACCGGGAGCGCCACGCCGAGTCTCGCGCGTCAGAGACATACACGCAGCGAGAGACGAGGTTGAATTCGCAGCGGAGTCGCACTTCTCTTTCTCGGTCGATCGAAGATCATGAAGAGCGGATGACCCGGTTAAGAAGAGATCGTTCTCAGCATGCCCTTTCACGGTCGTTAGAGAACGATGAGCAGCGTGAAGAACGTCGTGCAGCTGCTCGGCAGCGGTACCACGACGTGTGTGGCGATACGTCTGCTCATCTATCGCTAGAACGGGATAGAATTCAAGAGTTTCGAGGATCTTGGTCGGGTGAACAGCGTGCGGCACAACTAGAACTAGATCGTCTGCGGCGTAGCATGAATCAACTTTCAACCTCTGACGATGAATCCATGGTTTACGATATCGAAGAGCAATCGTGGCTAAATAAAGAGGGAAGTGGATTTATGTACAATGTTGCGATTAACTACGCCGCACACGGAGATATTGGTGTCTTAGAAGAAGTGTGTGCCCACTGTCAAGCCCGCAAATGGAAAGGAGAGCCCAATGGGATGTGTTGTGCATCTGGTAAGGTACGCTTGGAGTCTATGCAAGACCCACCAGATCTGTTAAGAATCTTACTAAATGGCGAACATCCGAAGTCCAGCCATTTTTTGAAAAACATCCGAGCTTATAACAGCGCCTTCCAGATGACTTCGTTTGGTGCAAATCAAATCGTTGAAGCAGGTTTCATGCCGACATTCAAGGTCCAGGGGCAAGTTTACCATCAAATCGGTTCGCTGCTACCTACAGACATTCCAAAATTTTTGCAAATTTATTTTGTAAGTGATTTTGAAGAACAAGCAAACCTACGAAGTAGACACATCCCCAATTTGGACCCTGTTCTGGTCAGAGGATTGCAAAGTATGTTGCATAACGTTAATCCGCACATTGGCAACTTCAAAGCCGCTCTGGCGTCGGTGCCTGAGAACGAGCGCAACCGCTTTAAGTTTGTCATCAGTGCAGATAGAAAGCCGATTGCAGCCCATCCGGGACGATATAATGCGCCAACGACGAATGAGGTCGCCGTTCTCTTAGTCGATCAGGAGTGTGATAAAAGAGATATCGTCTTACGCACGCACGATGACCGGCTTCAAAGGATCAGCGAAACTCACCGCGCGTACGATTCTCTTCAATATCCGCTCATGTTTTGTCGCGGAGAGGATGGCTACCATTTCGCCCACTATAATGTAGACCCCCAGACAGGCTCCCCAAATTATAACAAAAAAACGTCCGCCATGCAGTTCTACAGCTTCTTGATCCAGCTGAGGGTGAACAATGGCTCTTATCTCCACCATCATCGTACACTCTTTAGTCAGTTTCTGGTGGACATGTATGCCAAAATTGAGACAGAGCGTTTGGTATTTATAAGGTCCAATCAAAGAAAGCTGAGAGCTGAGAACTACGTCCATCTCAGAGATGCCATGCAGAATGATGCCAATGCTCAAGATGTAGGAAGGATGGTCATTCTCCCCTCCACCTTCACAGGAGGTCCGCGGTACATGCACGAGAGGACCCAAGATGCATTTTGCTATGTGCGAAAGTTCGGTCGCCCGGACCTCTTTATTACTATCACTACCAACCCAAAGTGGCCTGAAATAACAGCTCAACTCCTTGCAGGACAGGTTTCGTACGACAGGCACGACTTGATCTCTCGCGTATTCCACCTGAAGTTGAAATGCCTTATGGATCTTCTAACAAAGGCAAAAGTGTTTGGTACAGTCCGATGTCATATGTACTCCGTGGAATGGCAAAAACGCGGCTTGCCACACGCGCATCTGCTTTTGTGGTTGGAAGAAAAGATCAGGCCTATCCAGATTGATCAAGTCATAAGTGCAGAGCTTCCGGACCCTGACGTTGATCCTGTTCTGCATCAAATTGTTAAAAGTCACATGGTGCATGGCCCCTGTGGCACGTTAAATCCAAGTTCCCCTTGTATGAAAGACGGACGTTGTACAAAAAGATTCCCAAAAAAATTTACCAACGAAACCATTACTGGTGAGGATGGATATCCCTCATACCGGCGCCGATCACCAGCAGAGGGCGGGCATTCCACTGAGCTGAGCGTGCGTGGCCAGGCGCGACCGGTCGATAACCGATGGATTGTTCCTTACTCACCAGTACTGTCCAGGACCTTCCAGACGCACATCAACGTCGAGTCGTGCACCAGCGTCGGGTCGATCAAATATATCTGCAAATACGTGAACAAAGGTAGCGATCAGGCGACGTTTGCTTTACAGAACACTGACAGAGACGAGGTGACCAAGTATCAGTCCGGTCGCTACATCAGCACGTCTGAAGCAGTTTGGCGGATACTGGCGTTCTCTATACATGACAGGCATCCTGCCGTCATGCATTTAGACGTCCACCTAGAAAACGGTCAGCGCATATATTTTGATCCCAACAACGTTGCTGAGCGCTTAGAAAATCCGCGCCAAACAACTCTCTTGGCATTTTTCAGGCTCTGCGAAATCGACCAGTTTGCGAGGTTCCTTACGTATGACGAGGTGCCTTCATATTACACGTACGACAAGCAAAGGGGAATATTTAACCGACGTCGAAGAGGAGGTGCTGTCGAAGGTTTTCCGGGAATTTTCAAGGACACCGTATTGGGTAGAGTTTATACCGTGCACCCGAATAATGGCGAATGCTATTTTCTGCGGTTATTACTTCACACGATCCGAGGCCCAACGTCTTTTGCCTTTCTGAGAACATTTGATGGCGTGGAGTATCCCACTTACCGCGCAGCCTGTGTAGCACGTCACCTTCTCGACGGTGACCAAAACTGGGATGACACCCTCGCGGAGGCGAGCGTCAGTAACAGCCCCAGCCGTATGCGTCATCTGTTTGCCGTCATCTTGGTGTTTTGTGGAGTCACGAACCCGGTAGCTTTGTGGGAAAAATATCGACATCATCTATCTGAAGATTTTCTACGAGCTTTGAGGCGTGCTACTGGAGACGAAGTCGAAGTAACTGATGAACGCGTGCTGAACACCTGTCTTAGTTCACTTCAAGACGTGGTCATTTCCATCGGCGGCAATCCATTGGTCGAATATGGGTTACCAGCTCCCCAATCATCACCGCATCAAGACCGTGGAAATCGAGAGTATAACGCTGAGACAATTTACGATCCGAGCGAAATGACCACCATACGAAATCACCATGTCGCTTTGTTCTCTTCAGAGCAAAAACAAATTTATGACACTGTTCTTAAAAGCGTTGGGCAAAACCAGGGTAAAATGTTTTTCTTGGATGCTCCTGGTGGAACAGGAAAAACATTTGTTACCACTGGCATACTTGCAGAGGTCAGGAGGCAAGGCAAAATTGCCATTGCTGTAGCGTCGTCGGGAATCGCTGCCACACTGCTTCCGGGTGGCAAGACAGCACATGCCATGTTTAAAATTCCCATCGATTTAGAGAGCACCGAAACGCCTGTTTGTGGTGTGTCACGCAATAGTGATAAGGGACACGTGCTGAAGGATTGCTCTCTGATCGTATGGGATGAGTGTACGATGGCCAATAGAAAAGCAGTTGAGGCCGTGGACAGAACCCTGCAGGACATCCGCAGGAACGAACACTTGATGGGTGGTGTCACAGTTCTATTCAGTGGCGATTTCCGACAAACGCTTCCCGTGGTGACGCGGGGATCGAGGGCTGACGAGGTGAATGCTTCGTTGAAACGATCTTCGCTGTGGTCACGAGTTCGTACGCTGCGCTTGACCATTAATATGAGAGCTCGGCTCGGCGGCAATGCACGTGCTCAAGAATTCTCCGATGTTCTTCTAAGTCTTGGCGAAGGCACTCTACCAGAGGAGAGAGGTGGGCAGGTGGTGCTTCCAGAGTCTCTCGGTAGAGTCGTATCCAGCTTAGAAGAACTCATTCGCTGTGTGTACGGGGACATCAGTCATATACCGCACCAGCAGAATTCTTGGGTATGTGAGCGGGCAATTTTGACGCCCAAAAATGGTCAGGCTGAAGCAATCAACGAATGCATTCTCTCGAAAATTGAGGGGAATGAAGTGGTTTACACCTCTATAAACACTGTCATCGAGCAAGATGATGCCACACATTATCCCGTGGAATTTCTGAACTCTCTGTCAGCAAGTGGACTTCCAGCGCATACTATCAAGCTGAAAGTCGGTGTCCCGATTATGCTTCTTCGGAACCTATCTCCTCCGAAGTTGTGTAACGGGACCCGCCTTAAAGTCATCTCGCTCCACAGACACAGCATTGAGGCGGAAATTCTTACGGGTTGTGGCGTAGGCGAGGCAGTATTTGTACCACGCATTCCCCTCATACCTCATAACTTCCCGTTCCAGTTCAAGCGCGTACAGTTCCCCGTGAGTGTTTGCTTCGCGATGACCATCAATAAGTCGCAGGGGCAGACACTGAGAGCAGCGGGTGTCGACCTCAGGACGAGCTGCTTCTCACACGGGCAGCTGTACGTCGCTTGCTCCCGCGTCACCAGTCCTGACTCTCTTTACATTTTGGCTGCGGAGAGCCAAACCAGCAATGTTGTTTATAGAGAAGTTTTATAAGTATATATTTTTATCCTTTTCTATATTTATATTTTCTTATTCATTATTTTCTACATTTGCTTCAGTCGCAACTTATTACTTAATTCAGCAGAATCACCATAAAGTCATTTATTCAAAGCAGACTGAAAATCAGCACTTTTGAAGTTCAACAATTTTACAAAAGACAGTCTCCCTCTGTTACTGTACTTTCTGTATTTATGAAATGTAAAGAAGTAACGGGTAAATAAATGTTATTTTAAAAGGTATAATCGTAGGTATTTTTGGTGCTGTATAGCGTTCAGGCAGATGACGTCGCGGGCTACAGCTATACTACAAAAATTCCTGTTAAAATGAAAATAAACAATGCGGGCAACAACCATTGCTACCGCAATCTGTACTTATCCTACCAGTTACAATTTCATTTTAGAGGTAATTACTTCTCAACTGTCTATGTAAAAATATAGCTATCTGATCACAAATTCCACGCGTACGAAGTCGCGGGCACAGCTAGTTGGTAAATATATTTTGTGCACCGCAGTTCGGTATTGGTATTTGAATAGATTTCTTTACTTTTATTTTTTATTTTTTTTTATTTATGGGAAAGGAGGGCAAACGAGCAGGCGTGTAACCTGATGGTAAGCAACCAACGCCGCCCATGGACACCAGCAACACATATAGTGTTACTATTGCGTTGCCGACCTTTAAGAGATAGGGGATAGGAAAGGACGGGGAAGAGATGTGCGCCTCCGGGTACCTCTCTCACCGAACGAAACGCGGCATGAGCCACTTTACGTCGGTATTCTGGGAGGTCGTGGTATTTCACCGGTCGAGCCGGCCCATTCATGCAGCGAACTGCTTGGCTCTACCACTGTTAGTTTTCTTCGGTGTTTAATAATCAAGTAGGGCAAAATTTAGTTTGTTATTAAATCGTATTTAATAGCACGTTTGTCTTTACGATTAAAAAGATTAATCAATATATTGTTCACATAACTTCAATTCGTTTAAGACAGGTTGGTACTTTTGTTATTTATTTATCGCAACACTGAGAGCTTCTAAAAGCCTTCCTAGTGTGTTACTATATATATATATTTACAAATATACCTTGCCTACTATATTATAAACTGTAAGTGGAGTAAAGTGGAGTTGAATTGAGGCAATCTGTGGCTTGAATGAGTCAGCCCTACACTAGCAATTTGGACACCATTCATCCCCCTTTTACATCGGAAACCGCATAGATTTCCAACTCTTCTCTTAGTACGTTGGTACTAGAAAGAGGAATTATAATCCTATTTGAAAAGAGGTTAATAAACTCATAATTAGTGGTCTGATGCCTGGGATTTTAGCATTTGAAAGTTGCGGTGCTCCAGCGGTCGAGCTCCCCGCTTCTGGTTGATAAGTCGTGTGTTCAATTTCAGATTCATACTAGTGATTTCTCGAAATTCTTTTCAGAAGTTATGTGTATTATATTATATTGATGACTGACATCTTCGTTGCTGGAGTATGGCAATAGGTTCGTCATCTATTCCACAAACAGAGGTTACGTAACCATTTGGCGGGTCGAAGCTTAAACAGACACTTAAACTTAAACTTACACCTTCGGGTAGAAAAAGCGCGAAGTTAAGTAACCACGGACATGAAATGATATGAAAATAATCCATATCTCTCTGCCTACCCTGTAAGAGATTTCACCAATAGTAGTGTTGCTATAAATATACTGCTAATAATGCTGTATTTCAGAAATATTAACAAACGTGTCTTTGAAGCAAGTGATATCATAATTATTAAATTTCTTGTTAGAATCGTGCCCTGTGCTGTTCTCTCTGCCTACTTCTCAAGGGACTTGGTGTCAAGTTGTATGTATCGGCATTCCAATCATTGCAACTCAAATAAAACGTTCTCGGCAGACCTATATCGAAATATTTGTAAGAAGACGTAACGATTTATCTTCTCGTTGACATATTTCAAAATCACTGGGCTGAAGAAAAAAGTATTCAAAAAGATTGCTCGAGGACGTATTTATATTTGTGATTGATTAAACCGCAGTTCGGTAAATATTTTCTCAATACTATTTATATCGCGTCGATATGTTTATTATTAACTAGCTGACCCGGCGAACTTTGTCCCGCATCAAAAGTAATAAATGAGTAAAATTTGGTTATTAAAAAGTTAAATTTGTGCTATTTATCGGCACGCGTTTTGGCGCGCAACGCAACTACTATGTCCCGCTATGTTAATACTGTAATATCTTTGTAAATATTCGTTTAAATTACATACAATACAGGGCAATATTGATCTATATTAAATGCACAATCTATTTAATACATTTAACAGAGTGAAAATTAATGCTGTAATGTTTTTAATCGCTTCGTAAATAAGCCCTTAATTCAAGTAAAAAGTAAAAAAAAAAATGGTCATTGTGGGTTATCCCTAAGAGATAGACATATGCCCCCGCGGACTTTTTTGTAGATCTTTTAAAGGTGTATAACAATGTAGTACATTATTTTGTTTTATCACTTAGGGTTCAGGCAGCGTTTGCGATTAAATATCTAAATCTTGAAAATTATTATAATATATATATTAATATTATGTTAATAAAATAATATTGTTTTGCCATCAATATCATCTGTCAAAATAAAATTGGTTTCTTTTTCATAAGCGCACAAGATTTGATAATCATCGGTTGGCTAGTATCGGCGTAAAAGCGTTAAAAATACATACAGTATTTATACTGGTAAGGCAAGGGTGCCTATTTTATGGTATGGAAAACGAGCAGGCGTGTCAGCTGATGGTGAGCAACAAACACCGTCAATGGAGGTGTCCGGCGGCGTTTGTAACATAGTGTTACAATTGCATTACCGGTCCTTAAAAAGGGATATGGAAGTGTGATGGGCGAGCCGAGTGAAACGTGGCAAGAGACACTTTGCGTCGATATTCCCAGAGGTGGTGGTATTTCACCGACCGAGTCAGACCATTCATGGAGCAAACTGCGTGGCTCTTCCACTGCAGAATATTTATTAAGTATTGTAATAACTCGGTAACACAGTCTTGGTGACGCAGTGGCTAGCATCCCGCTTTTGATTCAAGAAGTAGTGGGTTCAATCCTGGCACACACCAATGACTTTTCGAAGTTTTTCGGAAGTTACGTGTGATAAATATCGATGACTGACAACTTTGTGCCCGGTATGGCAATAGGTTCGCCTCCTATTCCGTTTGGGACGTAAACATAACGGCGAGACGATGCTTAACAGCCGCTGCCTACACCTTCGGGTAGAAAAAGGCGTGAAGTTATGTTATGTTGTAATAACTATACGCGTTTTATCGTGAGACACGTTAATGAAAGTAATTTAAATTTCCTTGCATAACTATAAATATCTACCACACACAGAGAACCAAGAAAATGCCTCAGTGAACTCGAATTTCTCGATGCTGCCACATCAAAGCAATCAATCTTCATTGATCATAATTATAATTATCGGCATTTACTATCGACGACATGCAATTTGGTAAGAAGTAGGCATATAAAATTTGTACGTGTTAAGTAATTAAAAATACATTTGCGTTAAACTCAATACCAAGAAAATTTTATACATCCTAGGTGTCTGGGTTTATTTAGAACTAGTTGACCCAGAGAACTTTGTTTCGCCTCAGAAAAATAATAAAAATGGTCATACAGGATCGAGATATTATGCCATCACGAACTTTTTTGTAGTACTATTGTCAGTAGTAGTATTGTTGTGATCTATCACTTACGTCAACGTTTGCAATTAAAGTGCTAAATCTCGAAAATTATCACTTTTTATTTGCTACAAAATACATGAATTATTCATAAAAACTACCCCGTTTACAACTTCTATCTATTGAAAAAGACCGCATCAAAATCCGTTGCGTGGTTTCTAAGATAGTGGAAGAGTTTGGAGTTCGCTGGATGAATGGACCGGCTCGACCGGTGATATACCATGACCTCTAAAAATATCGGCATGAAGTGGCTCGTGCCGCGTTTCATAAGGTGAGAGAGGTATCCGGAGGCCCGATCCCCTTCCTTTCCCCGTCCTACTCGCTTTAAGGACGGCAACGCACCACGGTGTTCATGGGCAGTGAGAAGTTACTTACCATTAGGTGACCCACTTGCTCATTTGCCCTCCTATCCCATAAAAAAAGATCTAAGCATATAAGGGGACAGACAGCGGAAAGCGACTTGGTTTTAAACTGTGTAATGATAAAAGAAATAAATAAAGCAAGAGTATTGATATCTCACACGGTATAAAATATTAAATCCAGTAAGGCTTTACATCTAAAAATGTATACGGTACCATTTTATCCAACTTTTTTTTATGGGATAGGAGGGCAAACGAGCAGGCGCGTCACCTGATGTTAAGTGACCAACGCCGCCCATGGACACCTGCAACACATAGATATAGTATTACAGTTGCGTTGCCAAACTTTAAAGGAGTAGGATAGGAAGGGATGGGGAAGGGGGATAGGCCTCCGGGTACCTCTCTCACCAAACGAAACGCGTCATGAGCCACTTTACGTCGATCTTCTGAGAGGTGGTGGTATTTCACCGGTCGAGCCGGCCCATTCATTCAGCGAACTGCTTGGCTCTACCACTCTTTAACCACATCAAACAATTAGTTGTTGTCCAGTAACCTCTGTCACTGTCGTTCTTTTAGTTTTTACAATCAAAGAAAAGAGCCGTCGTGTTTGGATTTTAATTGAGCACCTCACTTTTGAAATTAGATGCCGTGGGATCGATTCTGGGTTCTCACTATTAATTTTCTAGATACTTTTCGGAAGTTATAAATACGCGATAAATATCGATGACTGACAAAATTAATTATAGGTTCTGACACCTAATTTATTTGGTACGTAAATATTCTGCGAGTTACTGCGAGTTCTGAGACTTACTTATCACACACCTTCTATTAAAAACGGGGTGAAGTTATAAAAAGATACATTATTATCAAATAAAAACAAGTCTTTCTTTATATCACCGTATACGCCCAGGAATCTGTAGCGAACAAACTGATAGCTAAGGGTTGGTTTTGCAAACAAACATTTGCGTGTTCCGCTGACAGATAGAAATCGACGAGCTAGCCAACACGCGTCCCTTCTAATTAATGGAGGGTGAATAGCGTGAAAACTGACCGTATCTCTCACACCCTATGCGATGTTCGCAAGAAAATTTTAACCAAAAACAAATAATTTTATACTTTTCCAAACATCAGTACTATCTTTTATGTAAACAGTAATAAGTTTAGATCTGCTGTTATTTAAGTTTACAAATATATTTCTATATTCTGCTTGTAAATTAATAATCGCTGATTTTGAAATGTAAACCTATTCGAGTAGAATCCGGAGAGATTTATTTCGCTTATTTTTATACATATTGTACATTTGGTATTTATTAGAAACAATTTCAAATGTATATTCATGTATGTATTTATGAGTATTTTATTTAGTGTCTGATTGTATATTTATGGTGCATACATAAATACACAAATATTATAACACTGTGGAACAAGAAAACCTCTATTTCTACTGTAGGAGCTATCATGAGAAGAACTGGACAGTAAATAAAACATAAATGTGTTTGTCGTCTTGATGCCAATACATTTTGTAATCAATGCAAACACAGTAAAAGTTACTAGGCCCAGTCTCAAGTTGAAATTGTGACAGAAAACCCGATAAAACACATAGGTAATCCAATAAGGTTCCTCAAAAAAGTTACATGTATGATGGCGGACCTCTTTCCTATGTCTTATATTCCTTTTTTCTTTTCAGTAAACTTTTTCATCCCTTTAATTTAGATACGGTTGCTGTTGGTCCTTTATCCCTTCCTGCAATTTTGTCTTCATTTCTCTAACTTATTTCGCAGACCACGTTACTTAATATAATGAAATTTGCCACAACTTGTAAGAAAAATCTTGTAAATTCTGTTTTTGTTACGTTGTATACATAGCCCATTACTTTTTTATGGAAGTTTATGTTTAAAAAATGTTTCACCCAATCTTTGACCCAGTAAACCGAACCCAGGAACCTGTATAGATGTCGCCATAACATATGTTAGCAACATCTGTTATGGCTAACATTTATTTTTATCAAATTCGATGAATAGATAAAAAAATTCTACTTCGAAAGAATTCCCTTCTTTAGGTAGAGGATATAGAATTAAATAAATATATATAGAATACAATTTAAGACTAACGTAAGAAGGAAGACATTACTGTTGTAACTTTAAGGAAATTGATATCGGGAAGTCATCGCTTAGTTGAATACTGTGTGAGTTGATCACTGTCTCAGCGTGATACTTAAACACTACCCGATATGGAATAAATAAATCAGTTATCAGTTAACCTTAAGATTAACAGACATAAGGGCAATAAACAGTATTTTAAAGAAAAAATATTATCTTCTTTTTAGTGCGTTTAATAAGTTTAAAAGCTCGTTAAAAAAAATCTTTTCATATAACTTATTTTCCTAAATACATTATCAAAATTTAATGAAAAGTTTATCCAACTAATATTTACTAACTATGACTACTAACATTGCTTTAAAAATAAATAGGTTTGGCTATAAAATCATAGTTTGACGATGATATCTTACAAACCAATTTTTACTCCCATTCTGACACTTATCCACTTTTCAAAATTCAAATATGAATGTCAGAATTCACTAATACGTATAGAAATATAGTCATAAAAATATCTTAAAATAAATAATAGTTTAAAAAAACTAAAAAACACGCTTTTTATAGAAAACCGAACTAAAAAATAGAAAATAAATTTTAATGATTTTAAATTAAGAAAATAGTGTTAAAAATTTCAATGAATATAAATTAATAATAGTGTGAATAAAAAAAAAAAAAAAATTTATAAAAAGGGTGGGGTGCATGGTGTCAATAGTTATAAATATTTTATTGACAGATATGAGTAGAGTGATTATCATTTCGATAATATCTTAAAAAGCACCCCACGCTTTTTTTAAAATAAATTTTTTTTTTTTTATTCACACTATTATTAATTTATATTCATTGAAATTTTTAACACTATTTTCTTAATTTAAATTCATTAAAATTTATTTTCTATTTTTTAGTTCGGTTTTCTATAAAAAACGTGTTTTTTAGTTTTTCTAACTATTGCTTAACTATT
Organism: Euproctis similis; assembly: GCA_905147225.2. Lineage (NCBI taxonomy): Eukaryota > Metazoa > Arthropoda > Insecta > Lepidoptera > Erebidae > Euproctis > Euproctis similis. The sequence continues at coordinate 12,104,334 of LR990119.1, forward strand.
TTAAAGCGTGCTAACAACGGATATCAAAACCGAATTTGAGGAATAGCGCCATCTGTGACTTATACAAGGAACTCGTTTCAAGTTGATAACGTAGACTTTCCGCTGATTGCCACTAGATGGTGCGAGAAGTGAACTATGAACACTAAAAAATTAACAAAAATCATATTTTGCAAATTGAAAAATGGAATAATTTTATCAAATTAGTGTATTGTCATCGGTCCTCAATAAATCTACAAAGTTTGAACGAAATCTGGCCGTTTAAAGTGGGTCAAAATCGCGCCCAAAGAAGTCGGTTACAAACAAACATACAAACATACAGGTGAAGCTAATAAAAAGCTAATAAAAACCACCCGAGATTAAACGCTGGCGGGTAATGTCAGCTTTGTGTGGCGGTACCTATCTACCGTTATTTTTCCATTACAATTATTTATAACCGAAATTCGACAACCTGTTTTTGTTAGCAAACGTTTATTGTTATTAGCGGAATGGACAAAAGTGTACTTTAATTCATCCTTATTGGATTTTTCAAACAAAACGGCTAATGTATATTGTAAACAAAAAAAAAATACATTTTGGTCTTGTATTCTTCTTGAGGTATCTACTGCTTCCATCTTTTGATCTCTTGACCTTTAAAAATTATATTTTTTCATAAATATTTTGAGATGTTAAGGCTTCCGACAAATTAGGAAACATTTTATCTTCAACAAAGATTGTCAAATGTGTCACAAGTTGTTTATCTATATATTATTTGCATAACGCCGCGAGGTAGGCAGAGAGAACAAAGCGCCATAAGGCATAATTTTTAGACACTCACTGCTTCGACTTACATAACTATTGTCATACACGCTCATTGGTCTTTAAAGCTCCTGATACTGATATCGGCAGCTTTAAAGACGGCCAGTGGACACTTTCCAGGACCATGTTGAATATGTCAGAACTTATTCAACTTGGTCCTTCTTCCACTTGTGCAAAGTCTATTTTCTGCTTAGTCAATGTTGCATCATTCCGTTTTTCAATACGTGCCAACTATAGGATCATGACTTTCCTAGCTTCAAAACCGACAGACACTTTAATTCTTTTTTCTACTTAAACAAATAAAGCCTCGTGGCGCATTGGTAAAACTACCGGCTGCAGCATTAAGGTCAAGGGTTCGATTCCCACCCGAGCACAAATATTTGTGACAAACATGAATATTTGTGTGTCGTCTGGGTGTTCTTCTGTGTATTATAAGTATGTATTTACAAAAGAAAATTATATATGTATTAATATCCGTTATCTAGTATCAATAACACAAGCATTTAGTTGCTTAGCTTGGAACTAGAGGGCGCTGTGTGTATTGTGCCCAAGATATTATTATTATTAAATAAGAGATTGTAATTCAATATATTTAATTCGAAATAAAAAATGTGCTTAAACTTTTATTAGTAAAATTAAAATATTCTTTTATTCTTGATCATAATTAAAACAAATGTAACAAGAATATGATTCAAATTAGTTATAATAGGGTACTATATAACTGTTATTGTAAAATGTCAACAAAATTACTTGGTAATTATAATAATTACACTGACATTGTACAGAATAGCTTCCTTAAGGAAAGGCTTCTCTTTCTCAATTATGTATAATTGTACTAAGAGATCAACTATCTCACTCTAACCCCTTAATATTTTCCGACCAAGAAAAACTTATATGTTTTAATAAGATTTGAACAAAGGTAGTGTTGTTAGTAGAAGTTTCAACAAGTCAGTTCTATAAGCTGTTTCTTTTTTTATCGTTAAAGATACATACATACATACATAACTTCACGCCAAATCCCTTGCGGGGTAGGCAGAGAGAACAAATCGTTAAAGATCTGCGTTATATTTTGTATTTTGATGTAAATGTTAACGTTTTTCCTGTTCCTTTATTCTAATAAGATCTTTTACGACACAGAAAGATACGTGGGCGACTTATTTAAAATATATAGATGAATGATTTTCTTTCACTTTGTATTAAGGGGATGTATAAAATCATCCTCTAACACACCTAGTTATTTTGTGTACTAATTTGATTAGCAAATCAGTATTCGTCCAAATATGTATTAGCATCATTATATTCCCTCTCTATTCTCGTCGTTTTGGGTCGGAGAAACAGGTCTTATTTTTATACATCCCTACCAATTCCTGGTGTAGGACCAGGAATTGGTATCAAAAATGTCCAGACAAAAATTATTTTATGAAAAAAAAAACCAAAAGCAAACTCTTTATAAGTAGTAGAGCCAAGCAGTACGCTGCATGAATGGGCCTATCCTTTCCTATCCCCTATCCCTTAAAGGTCAGCAACGCAACAGTAACACTATATGTGTTGCTGGTGTCCATGGGCGGCGTTGGTTGCTTACCATCAGGTGACACGCCTGCTCGTTTGCCCTCCAATCCCATAAAAAAAACAACTCTTTAACCATCTGAAAAAATCCTTGTGGAATATTCTTTAGACTGAAATGTTATTTTAAGGCTTTCAAATCAAGTTTATGGATTATTATTGATATTAATATTCACGAGAACAATATACTCTGTGAAATTCACAACCAAATAAACACAGAGGAGAGTGTTTGTATTGAATCGATAAAAAAAATAAAAGTAAATCTAATAAATATAAGTACCTAGATGGCTCGGTGGTATTTCATTTTTTTTTATAAATTGTGTTTTTTTGGAAATTACATACTAATAAAATGATGAAATATGAATAATATTTTTCGATCTTACCGACAGAATAGTAAAAAATATGAACTATAAAACACGATACGTTACGACACGATAAAACACGATAAAATGACATTTTCTAAAAATTACTCCTAGCTAGATCGATTTATCGCCCCCGAAACTCCCTATGTACTAAATTTCATGAAAATCGTTGAAGTCGATTCCGAGATTCCAATTAAATATATATAAGTATATACAAGAATTGCTCGTTTAAAGATATAAGATAATGAGTATTTCCTGCAAAACCTGGAAAATTAAAATAAACAATTTGTCAGCTTTCAAATTGCTGACTGATCGTTGCTTACACAAAAAAGTAAATATATAATCACGACTGAAAAAATAAAAGAGATAAATTATGAAAAGATTTTACACGAAACATACAAGCGCCATGAAAATTGCATACTCACCCTTCACCGTGGCCTCGCTGCAAAATGAAATACGTGATCTCAAAAATATTAAAAATTTAAATGTAACGTTTTTTTTTTCCTTTTTTTATGGGATAGGAGGGCAAACGAGCAGGCGTGTCACCTGATGGTAAGCAACCAACGCCGCCCATGGACACCAGCAACACATATAGTGTTACTGTTGCGTTGCCGACCTTTAAGGGAAAGGATGGGGAAGGGGGTTGGGCCTCCGGGTACCTCTCTCACCGAACGAAACGCGGCATGAGCCACTTTACGTCGGTCTTCTGAGAGGTCGTGGTATTTCACCGGTCGAGCCGGCCCATTCATGCAGCGAACTGCTTGGCTCTACCACGTAATTTCAATATCTTTTTTTTTGTGAGTGGACGTGATTTCGGAAATTATATTTTATTGTCATTAATTGGTAGATTAATAACGCTCCTACAATAATACCAAAATTTAGGAGTCGAGATAAATAAGGATGTGTTTCTTTTGTTTGGGCATTCGGAAAAAAATAAGTGACAAAAGTGATTCACCTCACTCAGCTTTCAAAAAGTCTGATTAACTTATTTGATGGAAGAGGAGACCATCGAGTAAGCGGGTTATCTGATGGTAAGCGGCAATGGATAACTGCAACACTGACTCAGTCAAAGTTAAGGAAGATTATTAGGAGAAAAGATGTAAAAGTAAACGCGGCAGGAGCCACTTTATTTAATTTTTAAGTTATAGTGGTATTTAACCGGTCAAACCGGTCAATAAGCGGATAAGTGATCAAGATATCAGCGAGACAAAGAGAAGATCAGGAGCTTTAAAAAATTAACGTTTTTTTTTAGCACAGGAGGTAAAACGAATAACTGGGTCACCTGATGATAAGCACTATAGTCGCCTATGGGCACCTGCAATACAAAAATGTTACATTTGCGTTGCCAGCCTTTAAGGAAGAAGGGCGAGGGCGATGGGCCTCTGAATTTGTCTCTCACCAAAGGTCCACTTTACGTCGGTATTTTGAGAGGCCGTGGTATTTCATCGGTCGAGCCGGTCTATTCATGCAGCAAGTTGCGTGGCTTTTTGTTCAAAGCTTTAGTGACAATTTTAATAACAGTAAAGATTAAGTGTGTTGTGTGTAAGAACTCTGTTTTGTGACAATCGACATATCGTGACTATCTGCAAAAGAGGCGGCGTGAATTTCCATGTAAATGTTGTAACCAAAGAAAACGTACTACTGAATACTTGAACGTGCAAGATAAATGGCAGGGGCACACGATATGCAACCATTAATTAACAGGAATGAACTTACCTTAAGTTTACTGTCTAAGTCCATTCTTATGCGTCCTGGTACACGAAGTTTATATGTTATACAAGCCTCTATATAAAAGCTTTGTTGGGGAAACTTCTAATTATAAACAAGTTATGTATGAAATATGTATTATGTATGAGTGTCGGTGTAAGAGTAAGAAAGGGCATGCTTCGATGGTTCGGACATGTAGAAAGGATGGATGATGCAAGATTGACTAAGTAGATATACCAAGCAAAAGCGGATGGATGTAGGAGTCGAGGACGGCCAAGACACACATTCCATGACCAAACATCACCAGAACATGTTCTGGAGGAAGGTGATGTCAGGAGTTTCAAAAATCGACGTGTGTGCATGAAAAGAGTTATGAAAGTCAACAAAGCGAGTGAGGTGTGTAAGAATCGTGCCTTATGGCGCTCCATACTCTCTGCTTACCCCGCAAGAGATTTGGCGTGAAGTTATGTATGTATGTAACTAGGAGAGTGTCATACGCTACATAATTTCTTCATTTCTTAATGTTTCCCTCTGAAAATTGGTTATAAATCAGGCATGGTAGGGATATCAGTGGTAGAGCCAAGCAGTTTGCTGCATGAATGGGCCGGCTCGACCGGTGAAATACCACGACCTCTCAGAAGACCGACGTAAAGTGGCTCATGCCGCGTTTCGTTCGGTGAGAAAGTACCCGGAGGCCCACCCCCTTTCCCCATCCTTTCCTATTCCCTATCCCTTAAAGGTCGGCAACGCAACAGTAATACTATATGTGTTGCTGGTGTCCATGAGCGGCGTTGGTTGCTTACCATCAAGTGACACGCCTGCTCGTTTACCCACCTATCCCATAAAAAAAAATTGAATTTTAAAATATAAAATAATACTTAGACACTTGAATGATACACCCGTTGACCAATTTAATCTTCATTTTGGGCGGAATTTGACCCAATAGGCATTTAATCGTCGGGTCTTTAATATAATAGCAACATTAAAAATAATGTAACGCTAAAGTTTTATCAAAAAATATCTTCAGTTATTTGAACGAGTATTGAAGTTCTAAAAGTACTTGCATTGTATACAGCCTATAGGCTCTTGATATTTTCTCGTACACAGAGTAAGAGCTAGGATTTTACTCAGCGTAATGCGTTGCAAGTAGACATACCGCGTAGTGTTCCATTTGTGTCAAGTATGGGAAATACATTCACATTTCTCAAAGATACGTAAGTAAATATTGAAACACGAGTAAAGAACACGCAATGTATGTCTGAGCTTAAGGCCCAGTACAATTAATATAACTTTACACCTTCTTCTACTCGAAGGTGTAGGCAGCGGCTGTTAAGCTTCGACTCGCCTAATCGTTATGTGACCGTCCCAAATGGAATAGGTGGCGGAACTTATTGCCATACACAGGGCACTACGTTGTCAGACATCGATATTAATCACACAGTTTGGAATCGATCCGTCAAATTTTAAATTAGATCCATCATCCACTAGACTACCGAGACTGGCTGGTACAACTCAAAGTTTTATAATTGACTTAAAATATAGTTAAACCATCTAACCTTCCCTTCAGATTTTAGAATTTATTAACTCTTTTTTCAATTCGCATACTATGTCATATTAAATAGAATTAGAATGGAACCATATCTATCGTCACTTTAGTTGTGGCTTTCGTCACTTTCCATTACATGATCTGATTGCCTGTTTGCTCCAAACCATAAAATAAGGATACGAAAAAAACTAACGTTTTGAAGTTGAAAGTATAAATGTAACGGAATTGTTAATGTCAGTTTAAGTATTGTAAAATAAAACCCAACGAGACCACAGCGAACATTGGTGTTATTTTTTTTTTGCTGTTCATTATGAGAATGCTGTGCTAGCCCTGACAGCAGTTTTGTGAAGCCAGCTCTTGATCTAATTAGTTCAGGCGCCGCTGACGTTGATTTGTGTTGGTTACAAAATTTTATTGTGTTGTCATTCAACTTATCCATTTTGTGTTTGTTAAAATATAACTAATATAAACAATATTCTAACATTGTTCCGGAGACTATTATGTTTGTTATTTATAGCTATTAATTGGGTAAACCAATTTTGATGATATTTTTATACGATAACATTGCTTCTCGATTTCAGGTCCAGTTTTGAAAAATGCATCAAAGATTGAAGTCAACTTTCAACTATTTTCGTCAGAAATAATTTGTTTAATTGAACCGCAAGATTGCTGATAAAATACTTTGGAATACACAATAAAAAGTCAGTTATATAGAAAAATGAATATGATGAATATATACTGACAAAAAACGCAGATTAAATTTATTTTCCTGTAATAAAAAAAAAGACTACAAGAATTTTAATATCGTAACGGTCAGCAGCCTCTGTCTGATGTTCATAATTTAGTATAACCATTATTTGATACACTTCAAATATTTCTTTTTGTTCATATGTACTACTATAACGTCTAAACGCAGGATGTGCAACCAATTCCAAGAGGGAAATTCCGGTGGAAGAATATCATTGTTATAAAAGTAGATAATAAATAAAGCTTGTGGGGGGTAACGCGGACGGCTCGATATATGGGGGTGATTTTAACGCCCTAGGGGTGATAGGAGGGTCGGGTTTAAAAATTTTCTACTAAATAATATAGATGAATTTGTGTAATTGTATGTATGTAGTTTATATGTGATAAATATCGATGAATGATACAACGCTTGAATGAGCCAGCTCGATCTGTTAAATACAACTACTTCTCAGAATATCGACGTAAAATAGCTCATACCGCGTTTCGCTCCCTGAGAAAGCTATCTGGAGGCTCAAACTTTTCCCCTCGACCCTCCAGATGACACGGCTGCGTCCTTATAAAAAAAAAAACATAACAAAGAGTTATGAACTACCGCGACCGAATAACTGGTTTGTTCAAAACAAGACAAATTCATAGCACCCGAAACCAGCGTAAATGCATGATGACATGAGGTGTGTCAGTATCGTAGCATGGAAAGCCAAGGTCCCTGCCTACCCCTATGGGATATAGGCGTGAGCTTATGTATGTCATCACAAAACTGATATCTGATAGTAACAATGTATGTTTTAAAATGCCAAGAATTCAACACTAAAATTGAAGTGCGCTGGAAGAATAAAAGACTACGAGTAATAACGATAAGGGCGATTTGAGATGGTGATGATGCCATTATGGCTTGCAATTGTTGGAAAGAAAAAAAAAAAACAATCAAGCTTTATACTAAGTACGGCTCAAGGTGGATGGTTACTTGGTAACATTTATTGGTCTATTACTTTTAATTTCATTGAGACATCCCCGGGGAACACTTTCGGCGCTAATCCCATCCTACTAATGGACAACTGTTGCTGTGAAACCTCCATTATTTAAGATATAATTATCACTTTACTATGTAATTATACTGTTATTGATCGTATTCTTATTTTATTATATCTCTGTACATGATACAATTACCAAAAGATTATTTAGATTCAAGCTGGAATACATGAATAATATTTTTTATTTAAACTGTTCAAAATCTCAACTTCTTAAATAAATACCTGCTAATTTTAACAACGCTGCAGAAAATCCACCAAACACACACACACACACACACACACACACACACACACACACACACACGTGATTCGCGAAAATCTAAGAAATAAACAGTGTTTGCTGTTAAAACTGACTACCGTTTATTACAAGTGTTATAAAAGTCGAATACGCAGGTTGATGTGTGTAAGAATCTTATTCACTGCCTGTCTACACTGCAAGACACTTAAGGAGAAGCTAAGTAAGCAAAACTTTTTGTGATAAGGTTTACCGGTAGACCAAGACGGAGTTACCACGACCAAATAACTGGTTTGTTAAAAAAAGTCAAATGGGTAGCACCCGAAACCGACGTGAATGCATGATGAGATATGTTTCGAAAGTGGTGTGCCAGGTGTAAGTGTGTGTGTGTCGCTTGTGAAAAGATAAAGTCTCTGCCTACCGATATGGGTAACAGGCGTGAGCTTATATCACGAAACTGATATTTCATAATAACGATATATGTTTTAAAATGCCAAGAATTTAACACTGAATTATAAGTGCGGTGGAAGAATACAGGACTACGAGTAATAGCGATAAGGGCGAGTTGAGATGGTGATGATGCCATTGTGGCATGCAATTGTTGGAAAGAAAAAGAAAACAATCAAGCTTTATACTAAGTACGGCTCAAGGTGGATGGTTACTTGGTAACATTTATTGGTCTATTACTTTTAATTTCATTGAGACATCCCCGGGGAACACTTTCGGCGCTAATCCCATCCACTAATGGACAACTGTTGCTGTGAAACCTCCATTATTTAAGATATAATTATCACTTTACTATGTAATTATACTGTTATTGATCGTATTCTTATTTTATTATATCTCAGCGATATAATTATCGCTTTTATCGCTTTTTATATAGAACTTATTTTTATTTATTTTAGCTTTTGAACGTCTACCATCTGTTTGTTCATCACTCGTGAAAATGATCTCTGTAAAGAGTTCGAAACGTCGGGAAATAAATAAAAATAAGTAATAAATAAACGCGATATAATCCTAAAAAGTTGTTTTAATTAATTCGCGAAAATCTGAGAAACAAATTTAATTAATATTAATTTATTTTTCTTATTTAGTTGCCGATACAAAAAAGGTTCTATAACACTGGCCATGTTTTCCGTACTTGAAATAAAAACAAATTTTCTGAATAAACAGCTGTTATCTATTAATGTATTCTTCGGCATGTAGTTATTTGAGAGAAGTGGATCAGAACTTTGGAGGGAATGTTTGTACTGCTGTGAGATATATGTTTATTATATTTGCCTTTTTTATGGGATAGGAGGGAAAACGAGCAGGCGTGTTACCTGATGGTAAGCAAATAACGCTGTCCGTGGACACACACATTTAAATTGGATATGGAAGGGGTTGGAATTCGGATGAGGAAGAGAGAAGTGAAGGGGTGGGGCCTCCGGATACCTCTCTCATTGAGCGAAACGTACCACTTAACGTAGATATCCTGAGAGGTCGTAGTATTTTACTGGTCGAGCCGGCTCATTCATGCAGCGAACTGCGTTGCCCAACAACGATTAATACTATATTTTTTATATAATTAGTTTAAAGTAATGCACAATAATGATATTTTTCATGACTGCTTTTGTTTAAATTATAAAAAAAAGGAATAGATTTATTCGGTAACCTCGGGAGATTGCTCTTAAGTAACTGTTAGATTTCAATATCATAAACATCATATCAGAAACTCTAACATTACGTTTACATATTTATGCAAATAAAAATAAGAAGAAATAATATTTTCTTTGTAAATTGTGAAAAAAGGCGCTCCGGGTTTTACCCAACTAGATTTATTTCCCGAGACGCAAAGTCGCCGAGACAAATAAGTCCGTTTTGTGACATTCTCTACGAAGAGTTAATGCCTCACTAAGATTTTCTTTTGAAATTCACTTTGCTGTAGTAATAATAAATTGTATACCAAAGCATCTCTGGTCTCATTAGCGTGAAGGCGAGGATTGTTTTAAAAATGATTTGTTTTAAAAATAGAAAGAGCTCAACATATTTACAGCAATATTTTCAAGAGGGAACAAATCACATGGGCTATATATGTTTTTTTTAATAATTAGGGTATTTACCTTGACGATATATTTAAATTTCAATAGTAAAGGGAAGGACGTACAAGGAATTTTCTGCTTTTTTTGAGATGTAGTTACGGCCAAAGTACCAAAATTCACTAAAACCTTTTTGGAAAAGGAATTGTGTTCAAATTTATTAAAGATTCATTGTTTTTAAAAGAGGGGGGGGGGGGGACTGATTGGGTGGAAAGGCAAGAGGAGAGTTGAATAACAAAAAAACACAGTTACTAAAAGTGTTGGCGAGAGAGAGGTCTCGCAAATAAATATAATTCACATTAAGCAAAGCTTTGTTGTTCTCCATTTTTGTGACAAAACATTTTGGTGAAGTTATTCTTGTAATTGGATTTACCGCGAAATGTATAAACACACTCGCTTACTTGTACCTTCAATGTTTTAATTGTTGGTTTTATTTTACTCAACCAATACCAAGAGATTTATGTAAAAAGTGAGTAATCTAAATATATGTATAGTGATAAGGTAAGATACGAGCTTTGACAGTTAAGGTATAGAGGTTAAATAGAAAACAAATGAGCGACTAAGCAGATATACAAGAAAAATTGGAAAACATGATCGAATTATCAGTAGCTGTTGGAAGGTAACAGGAGCTAAAAAACCGATTAGCGTTTTTAACAAGAATTATGAAATCAAGCGAGCAAGAAGTGTCTTTTTAGGCACATGATGATTTTAAAATTTTATTTTTCTAGACAATTGTTTTAAATTAAGATAAAATAGTTTAGTTTTAGTTGTATACGACAAATATTTTCCGAAATATATCAAACAGGAAAACTTTATATATAGTTATGGCGATTGTGCGAGCTGCTCGTGTCCTCTGAGAGACACGGACTCATTTGTCATTCAGGAACAGGGATGTTCGTGTGTGAATAGCGTCGGATGGCCTCTTGTTCTATTGTTTGTTAGACAATAAGGACCGCCGCACACTATATTATTAGTATTGTTGACACGACCATTAATTAGTCATTACATACTAGTAATGATCCGCAATTCCTCGTGTAATTATGGCTTAAAATGCCTTTAAAATTCATTATCCATAGATTGACATAACCTGGCTTAACTCAATTTCAAATTATTATCTCATTTGTAAACTTGATTATTAGTAAAGTTATGTAAAAACTATAATAAAATTTATATTCCCTTCATAAGACTATCAGATTGCTCAAATTTTATCGTTGAAGTAAATTATATATCTATAGGAAAACAATGTCTGTATATCTAGTTATTGAGTTAAAAAATACGATAATTAGAAAAGGCACAAACGGACGTCTAGTTCTAAACAATAATATAGACAAAGACAAACAAATAATACAAGAAACATTCCATGGTCTGCATTTTCATTGAAGTGTCTCATCTCAAGACTTGAGCTGGGGCAACAAGGAGATCCAGAGCATTACGTCACGTACCTCGCTCGTATATCATTCGGGAAATATCTTAAGGATATCACGATGAGGACGTGGAGTATTTACCGTAGAATCTTCATTACACAGTACGTGTAATGAAGATTCTACGGTACATCTACAAAACTAAAATATTGTACTCGCTGTAATTATATTAAATTATGTAAGTTTCAGGATCCTTTATAATCCATTTGGGGGAATAGAGCACAACGGGATTTATCTTCAACGGGATTTAAGTGGTGTATTTCTATAGTTATCGCGGCCTTAGAGTTGACTATATCAAAATGATAAAATATAACGTGATAACGTGTATTTGCTTGCCTGCAGTTCCGCACCTATTCCTTCTCTTATTCAAAAGTATCAGACTTAAATAAAATAAAGCCTAGACATACAGAAAAATGTTAAAATTTAAATGATTAAAAAATTTTACAAATTTTGTTTAATAATCTCTTATTGGTTTAAATTTGTCCAGGCCATAAAGAAGCTGTCATCAAATGACATATTAACAACAAATATCATTACTGAATTGACGCCAGTATAGTCCTATTATCTATCCATATAAAAATGAAACAGCAATATTAGCGAGATGACCAATTGGTTTGAAAGTTGAGAAATCACGATTTTGAATCTAGACACACCTAATTGTCTACCTAGCAAGAAACTCTGATATTTACCCCTTAGGATAATTCGATTTGTCTAATCAAATTATCAATGCCTATGCCTTCGAGTATTAAGTAAGGTGTTTGTGTACACATAAGAATTTTTTTTATTCTTTTTCTTCCATCCGATTTCTTGTATATCAAACGTTTTGTGAGTATAATGAGGCAAAACAAGAGTTGTCCTTAACATGATTGCTATCATCTTTCATTACAAAGTGACTGGGTTTCCGGAAAGGTACGTTGAATACCCCCATTATGACACACATCACATGTACCTGCTTTGCAATATACTGAATGTTGTTAATGAAGGTATCATAAGCGAGTCCCGCTAAAAACAAGGTAAATTAAGATATGTCTAATAATTATTTGATACAAATGCACACTTCATTTTTGCTGTAAATAATATGACTTATGCACACAATCTAATCTAGACTAACCTAACAGTGGTAGAGCCACACAGTTTGCTGCTTGAATGGGCCGGCTCGTAAAATATTACGACCAGCGTTTAGGTTTTGTCTTTTGTTTAGAAAGAGACATATGCACAGGCCCAAACTCCTCCTAATGCCCCAATTTCAAATTACACTTCTGAGCCCCGCTCTTTTAGGCGGCTAAGAATTATTTATTATATTTTTTATAAAAAAATATTTAATTTTATATCATTCTTAATAATTATAGACAGACGCTGTAGATTAGAGAATTCGTACAAACATCCTATTTCAAAAGGAAATCACTGTATAATCAAGCTATAACAATTTACAACAATGGTATAACATCCAACAGACATGCAAAGTAAAGCGTAATTTGCTTGTACGAAACACTCGTACACATTTTATCCTCTGCTCATATACGACTGATTACCAGGATAATATTGAAAAGGGTCTCTGGGTGTGATCTTTTAATGAAATTTCGAAAATATGTTAATTATTTAATTGTACTGAATCTTGAAATGAAAATAATATTCCGTTCTATTTCAATGATATTCCAATTATTATTTTGTTACTAATTTAATATAACTGTTTAATAGTAACTGGACTTTTTCAAGTCTCTTACGAATTACTTGTAGCGATATCGTAACCGCGATATAAATAAGATATATAGGTATATTATCAATATGATGATAGTTCATGAGATTTAAGTCTTGTGCTTAGATCTTTGAGGATACACTTATGATAAGTCATGCTAAGCATAACCGCAAGTATGGACCGGCTCCACCCGGAGATATACTACAACTTCCCAAAAAACTCGTCGTAATATAGCTCATGGCGCGTTTTTTTTCCGTGAGATATATGCACAGGTTTACCGCATACTACTTCGCTGTTTCCCTATCCCATGTCAAATACCCCCATCAGAATTATGACTCCTTCGGTATCACAGAAGACCATTCGCAGCGCTATCCAAAAAGAAAATCAATCAATATTCATATTGATAACTGACCAGAACCATCACCCTCTCACATGGCAGTAAAAATAAGCGAGTCTGACTATACCTGTCTCTGCTTATATCTTCGCAATTAAGTGCGTGAAATAGCAAGATAACCATCAGTAGTGTACCATTAAAAAGACATTGATAAAAATTGCGCGACTCGTTTTTGCTTCACTATATTCTTAGGTTGATCCATTTAATCCTATTTCGGTCACATAGTCCAATTTAGGAAGGCCAGCGGCTATAAAAAGCTACATACATTTGTAACTCCGTTCATATTGGGGGCACAAATGACCATTTTATGCTAACGGATATAGTGCTTTTAAGAGATGTTACCTATATATTTTAGTTACAAGGCTTACAGGCATCACACCTAATCGTTTATTGTTTCAATAAAATATTATTTACCAATATAATACTTTTTAATACAATCAGAAGGAAGGTGAGGTATTTATGCCTGTAATCATTTTAGAGGATTTAAGGTCTTTATTTCAGCTCGAGAATTGTTGCTTAGATTATAGCCTTTCATAAGGAAATGACATAGACTTCTGTGAAACTCGCAATTATAAGAGAACAATATAAGTATGGATATTAGGTAGGTAGGTTAGGTAGATATTATATTTATAGGCGGTCTCGGTGGTGCAGTGGTCGAGCAAACGGCTTCTGATTCAGAGGTCCGGGTTCGAATCCTGACACTGGCTCACACCAATGACTTTTAGAAATTGTTTTCGGAAGTTAAGTGTGATAAATATCGATGACTGAAAACTTTGTGCCCGGTATGGCAATAGGTTCGCACCCATTCCATTTGGGACGTAAACATAACAGCGAGTCGAGGCTTAGCAGCCGCTGCCTACACCTTCGGGTCAGAAAGGCGTGAAGTTATGTTTTTATGTTTTTTTATTTATAGGCTACTAAAACTTAATAGATTTCAGCATAAAAATTACTTTAAAAAAAAGTTAAACCGACTTCTAGAAACGTAAACCACAAAATCTTTAAGTAAATGAAAACAATGCCTTCATAACTAAAAAGCGATAAATAACTAAACTTACTAATTTGTATACTTAATACAATATACAAAACGTAATAATTTTATAAAGTCTTAAATCTTCAACTATTAAAATATTTACAATTGTCACTTATTTTTGGAGTCGGTGCTAGCCTTGGTAAAAGACCCTATTGTATTGCACCGACTTCAATAATAAGTGACAATTGTAAATATTTAATTGTAAACATCTTTGTAGAAACAATAAACGATTAGGTGTGATGCCTGTAAGCCTTGTAACTAAAATATATAGGTAACATCCCTTAAAAGCACTATCTCCGTTAGCATAAAATGGTCATTTGTGTCCCCAATATGAACGGAGTTACAAAATATGTATGTATGGTTTTTATAGCCGTTGGCTTCCTAAATTGGACTATGTGCCCGGAATAGGATTAATTGGACTAAACTAAGAATATAGTGAAGCAAAAACGAGTCGCACGAGTCTTTTTAATGGTACACTACTGTTGGTTATCTTAGTTTCATTAAGTGCTGTTATTTCACGCACTTAATTGCGAAGATATAAGCAGAGACAAGTATACTCAGACACGCCAATTTTTACTGCCATGTGAGAGGGTGATGGTGTTGATCTGGTCAGTTATCAATATAAATATTGATTGATTTTCTTTTTGAATAGCAACTAGCGCTGCGAATGGACTTCTGTGATACCGAAGGAGTCATAATTCTGATGGGGGCAAAAATTTGTGCATGCACAAATGTTTGTATGTCAATATAGTTATCATGTCAGGAAATATATTACATAAAAACATAGGTAAAAGTGTTGATAACAGATATTCACACGTACAAGGGAATAATTACTATATTTTCCTGACAATATATTTGTGTTACATAATGTTATTCTTATAATATTCTTATTATTCGTATACGTATATAAATGTTTCATTCATTCATTATTAAGCGTCTTAATCTTATCTGTCAAAAAATCATTCAAGGTATAATAACATTTCGCTTGTAAATATGTTTTTAAATTTCGTTTAAACTGTGTGATGTTTAATTCTTTTATATGTTTAGGAATCTTGTTATAAATGATCGGTGCCATGCAAAAAACACTTTTATTTTTTAACGCAGTTTTGGAAGGTACAAAGCACAGTCGTTCGTTATCTCGTCGATTACGTTGGACTACGTTAGACAATTTATTAAAAATATGTGGATTTGTCTTCACAAATATGGCCACCTCTAAAATATATAACAATGAGACTGTTAGTATTTTGTGTTGTTTGAAATATGGTCTACAACTGTCCCGCATGTCCACTCTAAACATTGCCCTTATGCATTTCTTTTGCGATTTAAAAACTGCTTCTTTATTTGTTGAGTTACCCCAAAAAATAATTCCGAATCTTAACAGCGAGCATACCATTCCGTAATAAGCTATGATAAGTGCATTAGTGTTGACAATTTTTGAAAGTTTATTCAGAGCGTACACAGACGAGTTTAGTTTTTTATTTAACAGATTGATATGTTGTTTCCAGTTTAGATGTCTATCAATAATGATACCCAAGAATTTGGTGTATTCTATATTGGAAAGGGAAACGTCTAAATACTTTATATTTAAATTAGGAGACGCCTGACGTTGACTAAAAAACATAATTTTGGTTTTTTATAGCTTTATTTTTGATGAGTACATCAGGCTGTAGAACTCATAAATGAAGAAGAGACACTGCTACTTATAAAAAAACTCAAATATGACAAAAGCCCAGGACCTGACAATATAAGCAATGAAGCGTTGAAAATAGGAAATCAAGTTTTATTGACACCTCTGACGGAGTTTTTCAATACAGTCCTCGATACAGAAACAGTACCAAAGCAGTGGTGCCAATCTGACATAATACTAATATATAAAAAGGGCGATCCACTTGATGTTGGAAATTACAGACCGATTAGCTTATTATCAAGCATTTATAAATTATTCGCATCCATTCTGCATAGTCGTATCAGTAAACAAATTGATGCTGAACAACCAATTGAACAGGCAGGTTTCAGGTCTACATTCTCAACACATGACCATATACACGCAATAGAACAAATATTAGAAAAATACAAAGAGTACAACTGTCCACTATATGTTGCCTTTGTAGATTACTCAAAGGCTTTCGATACTATCACACATCAATCCATATGGAAAGCATTAAAAGAGTGCCACTTAAACCGTAAATACATAAATATACTAATTAACATGTATTCTAAAAGTATTAGTCAAGTTAAACTAGAAAGGAAAGGAGAAGAAATTTTAATCAGCAGAGGCGTATGACAAGGCGATCCTATATCACCCAAACTGTTTATAGCCGTCTTGGAAAGTGTATTTAAAAGAATCAACTGGAAAGATGAAGGTATTAGAGTAAAAGATCAATGGTTAACACACTTGAGGTTCGCAGACGACATTGTGCTTTTCTCTAAAACAGCGAAGGAACTTGAGAACATGCTACAAACTTTGAATAGAGAAAGCAATAAGGTTAGCCTGGACATGAACCCAAATAAAACTAAAGTCATGAAAAACGGACATAAAAAACCAATACACGTAGACGGAAAACAAATAGAGTACGTAAGCAAATACATATATCTTGGCAAACAGATTTCATTTAGCACAAATAGTAATGAAGAGGAAGTGGATAGACGTGTCAACATTGCATGGAGAAGATTCTGGGGACAGAAAGAAATTTTAAAGGGAGACTATAGCTTAAAACAAAAAAAGATTATCGTAGACACATGCCTTTTGCCAAGTCTAACATATGGGAGCCAAACGTGGGTTTTTACAAACAAAATAAAAAACAAAATAGTAACGACACAAAGAGCAATGGAGAGAAGCATGCTGAATCTCAATAAAATACATAAAATTAGAAATAAAACAATAAGGAAGAAGACGAAGATCACAGACGCCCTTGAATTTGCTTTAAAACAAAAGTGGGCAGTGGGCTGGGCATATTTGTAGGACAACTGATAAAAGATGGACACTGAATATAACCAAATGGGAAGGACCTATTGGAAGAAGACATGTTGGGAGACCGAAGCGACGATGGGCAGACGAAATAATAGCGGTAGCAGGAAAAGAATGGATCGTGCAAGGACAAGACAGAGAAAAGTGGAAAATGTTGGAGGAGGCTTTTACCCAAAAGGGGTCCAAATTAAATTAAACATCAGAAGAAAATTCTAGAATATGTAAAATAAATTTTGTAAATTAGTTTGGGATAAATAAAGCTTTATTATTATTATTATTTTATAGCTTTATTTTTAGATTATTGCTATTCATCCAATCAACAAGTGATGCTACAGTATCATTGATATCATATTTAAATGTTTGTTTATTTCTACAGCTAATGCTGACTGTACTATCGTCTGCAAAAAGTGACATCGGGAAGGCACTTGCTTTAGGTAAATCGTTTATATATTCGATAAATAATAGTGGACCCAAAACGCTCCCCTGAGGTACACCATACAGTACACTCCTTTTGTCTGAAGTATAAATAGTCTCTTGTTTGGTGAGAGTGTTTACATTTGTGACTTGGGTGTATTGCTTACGATCACTGAGATAGGATTCAATAAGTTTTATTAAGTTACCTCGGATTCCATAGGACTCTAATTTATAAAGCAATAGTTTGTGGTTCACATAGTCGAATGCTTGAGTCATGTCACAGTACACAGCACAAATGGGATTATTTTTATCTAAGTTTTTCATAATGTTGTGTATAAAATCAAAGATTGCCATATTAATGGTTTTATTTTTTAGAAATCCTTTTTGGCTATCTACTAAAATACTATTTTTTTCAAAGTACTTACTAATTTCTCTATGTAAATATTTCTCAAATATGTTTGAAATTGGTGATAGTAAAGATATTGGTCGGTAAGAAGACATATCTAAATTACTACCTTTTTTATGTAAAGGCTTTATGATGGAAATCTTTAAATCAGCTGGATATATGCCTCCACTTATTGATAAATTTAGTATGTGACTGAGATGATCACAAATACTATAAGATACGTATTTAATTACTTTAGTTGTTATACCATCATGCCCAACGCTGTTAATGTTTTTGAGCGATATGATGATCCCCAAAACATCATATGATGTCGATGGTGCTAAGAACATAGACTTAACAGAACGACTCATGTTAATTGTATCAGGTCTTATAGTTGCATGCATTGGCTTAACGTTATCAATAAAAAAATCGTTAAAGGAATTAGCAATTTGTAAAGGATCAGAGATGGATCTTTCGTCAATTTTGATAGATAAAATTATAAGTTTGGGAATGTTGCTTATAGTTTCGTTAATTATATCCCACGTTGTCTTAGATTTGTTTTGAGCTGTGTTAATTTTATAATTGTGTTGTGCAAGTTTTGTAAGTCTTATTATTTTTCTATATTTTATGGTGTAATTTTTGAATTTGGTCTTAGCTTCTGCATTTTTATGTAGTCTATATTTCCATAACAATTCTCTCTTGGTTTTACTACATTTCTTAATGCCCCGAGAAACCCATTTTGGAGTGTATTTAGTAGCTATTTTTATTAAACTCATAGGAAAGCAAGATTTGTAAATTATACTGAATAACTCCATAAACGAACTATATGCTACTTCAGGGTTTTCTGTATTATATATTATACTAAAAGATAGGCTTTGTATATATTTTTTAAATTTCATCATATTCACTTTACTGTAATTTCGACGTTGTATATACCATTGAGTTATCAAATTATTCTTTTTGGCTGGAAACTCTAATAATTGTGATGTATAGTCAGATATGCTAAACTCGATTATATCGGACTTACATTTGATGCCAAGGTTATGCGCAAAATTATCTATACAGCTTCCACTGGATAGCCGAGTGGGTTTATTAAGTACTCTAACTCCAAAAATACATTATTACATTTTAAGGAATCAATATTAAAGTCACCTGCAGTTATTATATTTGATTTCTTATATTTCATCACAATGTTGAATTTTCTCTAATCGCTAAAAAAAAGTTTTTGATAAATTTATTTATCACAATTATAGCAATTATTACAATTATAGCATCAAAGTCGACCAATTCTACTACAGAACACTCAATAACACGGTTTATAGATAAATGGACAATTGCAGTAATTTCTGTGTATTTGTAACCATTTTTGACTAGTATACATGTTCTGCCTCTCTTTTTATTCTGTCTACTGTAACATGCAGCTAAAACATAATTTTGAATAAACAGTTGATTTTCGTTACCCGACATAAAATGCTCTATTCAAGTCCTAGCTTAAAATGTCTTTCTGAAAGTTCCTGCAACACATAAATGAGACTTGAGAATGGAGTACATTCGTTTGAGGCATATTTGCTGTTGCCTACACCTTCAAGTATTAAAAGCGTTACGATACATATATTTCCATAGCTAATAACGTGTAAATTCTAAACTATCAGAATTCTTTTTATTTAGAGGTTATGTAGCATAAGCCCAATATTATAATGTTAAGAATGGATTTGCAGACCAAGCCGCGCTGACTAGTAGTAAATAAGATACGGGTACATTTAATTGCTTGAATATAGCGTTTAAAGTGCTGAATTTCAACTGATGGATGTTTCGCTGCACGGTTTAATTCAGTCAACGTTTCAAATGAACATCAAAAGCAGACGATGCAGTTTTCAAAGGAGAGCGCTATTTAGTTACTGAGATCTTGGTTCAGTGACTTATCTTTCGGCTTTCGCTCGCTTATAACTGTGAGGCTTTATATTTCTTAGTATAGAGTTTAAACTTTTGCAGATATTCATATACTTTAAACCTTTGTTAGCTTGATGAAACGTTTATAGTCATTTTTGATGCGCCTACGAAGTGTTATTATCATGTCTATGATAATTTATATAATAACAATTATAAGTTATTTCTTGTTCGTGAATTTAGTAGCTATTTTTTTAATTTATCTACCAATAGAATTTCACATCCCTAGTGGAATAGGCGGCGGAAACTATTGCCACACACCGGGAACAATGTTGCCAGTCATCGATATTTATGACACATAAAAGAATTCGTAGAAGTCATCGGTGTGAGTCCGGTTTTGATCTCACGACTTTAGCTGCAGATGTGAGATGCTGGACCCAGCAGGCCACCCAGACAACAACTTTTTATTTAATGAAATATGTTGTCAGAGATTAATTTGTTATTTATTACTAATGAAATTGGGACTACACAGTTTGAAGTCGTAATTTACAAAGAAGATTGTTCCCTATTTAATATTAACTCTAAAAGGCAATAAGGTTCAATCTGTTGATATTATATAATGAAATAATTAAACTTGATAATATTGTTACTAAGGAAATAAATAGACTACAGGAATTTTTTGTGTGAATTTTGTTATGAAAATGTTCTAAATAATTTTCTAAATATTTGTGTTTGTGCTCAATATGACTTGACATTGATTGAATTCGACACATTTATTTTTTTTATCTTCAAAAGTTCAAAAGCAACAAAATTTGATCCTCCAGTAATTATTATCTATTTTATGAGATTATATATATCCAAATAATATTCGTGTCATTTAAAATAATGAAAAATAATAATTTGTTTTCTGACTACTTCTATTCAGATCATAAAGAAATCGATATTCGGTAACCTCTCAAGAACCTTAAGTAAATGTATGATTTCAATATCATTTTTTTCTCTATACAAACTAACAAATCAAACGCCTTTAAATATTTATGAAAATAAAAATAAGAACGAGTGAGCGAGTAAAGCGTGTAAGAATTGTGTCTTATGGCGCTCTGTTCGCTCTGCCTATCCCGCAAGGGATTTGGCGTGAAGTTTGGTATGTATGTCTTTTTACCCTTCTCCATCCCTTTGGCAGGTCGTCTTCCCATCGTTTATGTTGCCTGCCTCTCCTTCTTTTAAAAAGACCGCATCGTGTGGAAGAGTATGGAGGAGGCCTATGTCAATGGACAACCTGACTGCAGCAACTCACTATGTTAATAGAAATTGTTAAACTGTAACTTTTAGTCAGTGAATAAAGGCTTTTATTATTATTATTTTATTATTATTATTATGTATGTATGTATAAAATAAGAAGAAATAATATTTTCTTTGTATATTATGAAAAAAGGCGCTTCGGGTTTTACCCAACTAGATTTATTTCCCGAGACGCAAAATCACCGAGACAAATAAGTCCGTTTTGTGAAGAATTAATGCCTCACTAACATTTTCTTTTGAAATTCACTTCGCCGTAGTTATAATAAATTGTATATCAAAGCATCTCTGGTCTCATTAGCGTGATGGCGAGGATGATGATTTGTTTTAAAAATAGAAAGAGCTCAACATATTTATAGCAATATTTTCAAGAGGGAACAAATCACATGGGCTTTATATGTTTTTTTAATAATTAGGGTATCGTAAGACAAAAAATCTTATATAATAGTGTTTACCTCGACCATATGTTTATATTTCAATGGTAAGGGGAAGGACGTACAAGGAATTATCTACTTTTTTTGAGATGTAGCTTCGACCATGAGCCAGTGACAGACTTCTGATCAAAATACCAAAAGTCAGTAATACCTTTTTGGAAAGGGAATTGTATTTAAATTTAATAAAGTTTCATTGTTTTTAAAAGAGGGAGTACCAATTGGAAGAAATGAAAGAAGAGTTGAATAACAAAAAATACAGTTATTAAAAGTGGTGGTTGTGACAAAACATTGGATTTACCTCGAAATGTATAACCACACTCTCTCACTTGTACCTTCAATGTTTTAATTGCTGTTTTTTTTTCTCTACCTATACCAAGAGATTTATATAATGAGTGAGAAATCTAAATAAATGTATAGTGATAAGGTAAGATAGGACCTGCTTTGACAGTTGAGGTATAGAGGTTAAAATAAAACTGTAAGTTCAACTAAGCAGATATACAGGGAAAATAGGAAAACATGATTGAATAATCAGTAGCTCGTTAAAAGGTAACAGGAGCCATAAAACCGATTAGAGTTTTTAACAAGAGTTATTTTTCCTGAAAATTATGTTTCATTAAGATAAAATAGTTAAGTCTTAGTTGTATAGGACAAATATTTTCCGAAATATATCAAATAGAAAAATTCTATTATAGTTATGGCGATTGTGCAAGCTGCTTGTGTCCTCTGAGAGACACGGACTCATTTGTCATTCAGGAACATGTTCGTGTGTGAATAGCGTCGGATGGCCTCTTGTTCTATTGTTTGTTAGACAATAAGGACCGCCGCACACTATATTATTAGTATTGTTGACACGACCAATAATTAGTCATTACATACTAGTAATGATCCGCAATTCCTCGTGTAATTATGCCTTTAAAATTCATTATCCATAGATTGAGATAACCTGGCTTAACTCAGTTTCAAATTATTATCTCATTTGTAAACTTGATTATT
Organism: Euproctis similis; assembly: GCA_905147225.2. Taxonomy (NCBI): domain Eukaryota; kingdom Metazoa; phylum Arthropoda; class Insecta; order Lepidoptera; family Erebidae; genus Euproctis; species Euproctis similis. Next base: position 12,127,319 of record LR990119.1, read on the forward strand.
AGTAAAGTTATGTAAAAACTATAATAAAATTTACATTCCCTTCATAAGACTATCAGATTGCTCAAATTTTATCGTTGAAGTAAATTATATATTTATAGGACAACAATGTCTGTATGTCTATTAATTGAGTTAAAAAATACGATAATTAGAAAAGGCACAAACGGACGTCTAGTTCTAAACAATAATATAGACAAAGACAAACAAATAATACAAGAAACATTCCATGGTCTGCATTTTCATTGAAGTGTCTCATCTCAAGACTTGAGCTGGGGCAACAAGGAGATCCGGAGCATTACGTCACGTACCTCGCTCGTATATCATTCGGGAAATATCTTAAGGATATCACGATGAGGACGTGGAGAATTTACCGTAGAATCTTCATTACACGTACTGTGTATATCTACAAAACTAAAATATTGTACTCGCTGTAATTATATTAAATTATGTAAGTTTCAGGATCCTTTATAATCCATTTGGGGGAATAGAGCACAACGGGATTTATCTTGGTCAAAGTGGTGTATTTCACTAGTTATCTCGGCCTTAGAGTTGACTATATCGAAATGATAATATGTATCGTGATAACGTGTATTTGCTTGCCTGCAGTTCCGCACCTATTCCTTCTCTTATTCAAAAGTATCAGACTTTAATAAAATTAAGCCTAGACATACAGAAAAATGTTAAAACTTTAATGATTAAATGATTTTACAATTTTTTTTTAATAATTTCTTGTTGTTTAAATTTGTCCAGGCCATAAAGAAGCTGTCATCAAATGACATATTAACAACAAATATCATTACTGAATTGACGCCAGTATAGTCCTACTATCTATCCATATAAAAATGAAACAGCAATATTGGCGATATGACCAATTAGTTTGAAATTTGAGAAATCACGATTTTGAATCTAGACACACCTAATTGTCTACCAAGCAAGAAACTCTGATATTTACCCCTTAGGATAATTCGATTTGTCTAATCAAATTATCAATGTGTATGCCTTCGAGTATTAAGTAAGAAGATGTATGTGTACACATAAGAAATTTTTTTATTCTTTTTCTTCCATGCGATTTCTTGTATATCAAACGTTTTGTGAGTATAATGAGGCAAAACAAGAGTTGTCCTTAACATGATTGCTATCATCTTTCATTACAAAGCGACTGGGTTTCCGGAAAGGTACCTTGAATACCCCCATTATGACACACATCACATGTTTTGCAATATACTGAATGTTGTTAATGAAGGTATCATAAACGGGACTCGCTAAAACAAGGTAAATTAAGATATGTATTTCTAAGTAGTTTGAATAATTATTTGATACAAATGTACAATTCATTTTTGCTGTAAATAATATGACTTATGCACAAAATCTAATCTAGTCTAACCTAACAGTGGTAGAGCCACACAGTTTGCTGCTTGAATGGGCCGGCTCGTAAAATACTACGACCTGCGTTTAGGTTTTGTCTTTTGTTTAGAAAGAGACATATGCGCAGGTCCAAACTCTTCCTAATGCCCCAATTTTAAATTATACTTCTGAGCCCCGCTCTTTTAGGCGGCTTAGAATTTTTTATTATATTTTTATAAAAAAATATTTAACTTTATATCATTTTTAATAATTATGGAAAGACGCTGTAAATTAGAGAATTCGTACAAACATCCTATTTCAAAAGGAAATCACTGTATAATCAAGCTATAACAATTTACAACAATGGTATAACATCCAACAGACATGCAAAGTAAAGCGTAATTTGCTTGTACGAGATACTCCTTCACATTTTATCCTCTGCTCATATACGACTGATTACCAGGACAATGTTGACAAGGGTCTCTGGGTGTGATCTTTTAATGAAATTTTAAAAAGAATTTAATTATTTTATTGTTATGAATCTTGAAATGAAAATGAATATTCCGTACTATTTCAATGATATTTTATTTTATTTATTCAGGATAACAAACAATTGTACAATAAAGTGTAAAGAGATAAATTATGATAAGACAATCTAAAATTAATGTACAACCAGCACCGTTACCCACATGTTAATAGTAACATGTGGGTAACGGTGCTGGTTGTACATTAATTTTTGTTTGTTACATTAATTTGTTGTACAAATATTTTTCATAAATTATAAGAAGTCACATAGGTGACTTCTTATAATTTATGAAAAATATTTAGACAAAAAGAAACACGAAGAGAATAAGCAAATAGCAAAATAAAAAGAAGATAAATGTATATGTGCTCGAGCTCAACGCTCCATGAGATAATTCAAAATTCGCTTTTTATATGTACCACTGGATTGGGCAAAGATATCAATATCACTAAAATAGTCATTGTAGGATTTCATGGCTCGATCCAGCGGCACGCGCTCACCAGCAATAGTTCTACACAATTTCGGAACAAACAGTTTATGTGTATATGCATCACGTATTCGTTGAGAGCGACTTGGGATTCGTATATAAATTTGGTTAGTGAGTGCGTTGCAATCATATTTATTATGACATGTGTTATAGAGAAACATTTGATCCACAAGTAATCTTCTGGTCTTCAGACTGGGCAAAGAAAATTTGGACATGAGAGAAGAGTATGACGACTTGGCATTAAAACACTTATAGTTAACAGATTTAACAAATTTACGCTGTACAGCTTCTAATTGGTCACAATATTTGGTGTAATACGGGTTCCAAACAGGTGTGCAATATTCCAGCTGAGATCTGATTAGGGATTTATATAAATAAATATAAGAGCTAAAACTTTTGAAGGAACGACACGTACGCATAACGAACCCATAAAGTTGAAAGGTTTTATTTGTTATATGATTTATATGCTGATCTAAATGTAATTTCGAGTCAAGATATATGCCTAGGTCTCGTATAACGGTAACTGAAGATAGCGGCGTGTAGTGTAAATAGTAGTTAAAACTTACAGTAATAATCTTTTTAGTAAACGTAATGCTCTTGCATTTGCCCGTACTGAGTTGAAGCCTATTTCTTACACAATAATCTGAAAGACGATCCAAATCGTCCTGCAATCTATGACAATCTTCAACGGTTCTAATACAGCTAAAAACTTTGAGATCATCGGCATATAAGAGGAACTTACTATGTTTGAAACAGTAGTTTATGTCGTTTATGAATAAAATAAACAATAGCGGCCCTAAAATGGAGCCTTGTGGTACACCAGAAGTGACACTAATAATACTCGAAGCGTAACCGTTTATTACTACCTTCTGTGTTCTATTTGTGATGTAAGAAGAAAACCAGCGTAGTAAGTTGCCACGTATGCCATTGAAGGCTATTTTTTTTAATAGCAAATCATGGTCCACTTTATCGAAAGCCTTGCTAAAATCAGTGTAAATGGAGTCTACTTGTTCACGGTTATCAAGACTATGAAATAAGAATGATGTATATAGTGTTAGGTTTGTAAGGGTCGACCGCTTTAATACAAATCCGTGTTGTTCTGGGATAATGACTTTATGTAGACAGGGATAGATAGCTTTGTGTACTAGTTTCTCTAGAACCTTCGGCAAAATAGATAGCAAGGATATCGGACGGTAATTTGTGACATCATTTCTACTACCACTTTTGTGAACAGGAGTGACATTAGCGTTTTTCCATATCTGGGGTACAGTGCCTTCCCTCAAGCTAGCATTGAATATAGTACAGATCGGAATGCTTACAGCATCAACTGTGTGTTTAAGAAAAAAGGCAGGCACCCCATCAGGCCCAGGACCTTTATTTACGTCGAGTGACTCAAGTTCTTCAATAATATCATTTCTAGTAAATAGTAAGTCACCTATAGCGTCACCTATATTGACAGGGGGATTATTCGTACAAGATGAATTATGTAATGGTTGCTTTTTTTCATACACGGAGCTAAAATAATCAGAGAACAGCTCACAAATATCGTGCGGATTATCGGACCTGTTATTATTATAAATTATGTTATCTGGAATTCCTGATTTATCTTTACGACTGTTAACAAAAGACCAGAATATTTTGATATCGCTTTTAAGGCCATGTTCTACAAGTGACATATAATTGTCGTAACATATTTTGCTTAGTTTTTTAAAGCGTTGACGTATATAAGAGAAATTTAAATAGTCGGATTTGTTTCCCGACTTTTTCCACCTTATCCAAGACTTTTCTTTGTTTTTAAAAACGTGACATAAAGGCCGCGAGAACCACACAGGAAACTCATTGGATTTTATCGGCCGTTTTGGTATTTGTAAACGTATAATTTCATATATTTTCTCATAGAATAAACTAACCAAATCATCCACTGTTTCCCCTGTCAATAATGTATTCCAGTCAATAGACTGAATTTCACTCCTTATTATGTCGTAATTACCCTCCTGAAAACGATACTTAAGGGAGGGAATGCGGAGCATAAGTTTGGCTGCCTTATTAAGCTTAACCGCGACACAAAATGGGGGGTGCAGCTAATCGACAGGTACTAAAGCAACCGCCGGTACTTCACAGTTACAATCTGTATTTGATATATGAAGGTCCAATATACGGTCCATACAATTACGTAATTTATTGTATTGTTTTCCGTCAACTATGGACAAGAAATTGAGTAACAGTATGCTTATGTTACTTTGACATGTTGCTGGGTCAAGAATAAGTGCGGTTGGACTAAGATCTTTCCATGTCAAATTAGGTAAATTAAAATCCCCGAAAAGGTGAAAGATATCGGAATGTAATGTTATTTCTCTATTAAGTGATTCTAGAATTATTTCGTATGCAGAATAGTTTTGGTTGGGCGGGATGTATAGACCACAATTAGTAATAAATTTACCGTGATTTTTTGAGTTAAATTTTAATAAAACATAATCGATGTTAGGGGGTAGTGTAGAAAAATCAACAGTATCAATATGGAACGGCGCGAGAGTACCACGAACAGCGTGAAGCTCACGACGAACTGCTATGAGGACACCCACCAGTGTCCTCATAGCAGTCATTGCTTTCCAGTTAAATTGCGATTACGGTCGCATCTAAAAACCAAGTAACGATTATCAATGAACTCAGAATCCCCAATGTTTTGTATTAACCAGGTTTCTGTTAATATAAGAATATCGTAGTTTTCTGCCAGTATATTTGTGTACAGCGTATTTAATTTAGTTCTTAATCCCCTACAGTTTTGATAATAAATGGAAATTCTGTCAGACATTGATAACAAGGCCATAATTATTACATATTATGAGAAAACTTAGAAATGAATAACAACTGGATTTGGCAGAGGAGAAATCTGTGTAGATATATTATAATAATATATCACATGAATATATCAGATAATACTTCTTTATGAAATACAACCATACACGATAAACAAATGTTATTTTAAATGAAATTGGAGGAGGACATGCATTTGGACCGAGGTCTATACCTATAACGATTTAAAATGAAATTATTTGGCACTTGTATGTATGAGACGCTTCTGTTATAACCCTGTTTATGAGCAATAATTGATATAAACTATGTAAATAAAGCATTATTAATAGCGGTTGTGATATTTTTTTGCTAATGCGGGTGAGCGTAAAATAAATGTTAAGCGAGTTAAGTCGTGAATACATAGAGTAGTTAATGAACACAGAGACACTAAAGGCAAGTAAACGTTCACATGAGTGTAGATTTGACAAAATTATGTTTTGGGTACATAGTATATTGTTCAAATTAACGACGATTAAATTTGAGTAAATCTTCTCTAGATCGCACAGCAAACACAGGCGAATTATCACTAGCTCTAACCAGTATGGTTCCATGTTTGATCCATGTAAATTTGAAATTGCTTTCTTTCGCTTTCTCGCGTGCATCACGAAACAATGATTTATTATGAAGAGTTAGGTGTTCATTGAAGTAAATTTTTTGTGATGAACCATTGATACCTAGTTGATCAGATGTGATACCTCTGAGGTTACGAGCTGCAGCAAGGAAATTGTCGCGTAGTGTGCGACTTGTGAACTTGACGATTATGTTTTTTGGGCGAGGGTTCTGAGGACTTGCCTGTGGGACACGGTGTATAGTAACGATGTCCTGTTGACTTATTGGCAGCTTAATGATACTTGAGATATTTTCAAAAATCGTTACAAGATCCTCGTTGCGTTTTTCAGGAAGATTACTAATTTCCAGATTAGATTGGCGTGCATCCTGTTCCATCTTATGCAGTCTACCCTCCAACAGTTCCAGGCGACGCTCGCTATCAGTGTATGTTTTTAATTTGGTTTCAATTTTGCAGATACGGTTTTGAACCTCTAACGTTTTTGTATGCAACTCGTCATATTTGTCGCTCAGAAATTTGGTAGATGCCTTTATCTCCACAAAATCTTCGAGAAACTTAGACAGTTTTTCATCCTGCTTTTGGCACCAAGATTTGAGAGTGGCCAGCAGATCATTTTGGAAAGAGCGAAGTTCCGTACGTGAATCTGCGTCTTGGTTGATCGTCCCTTTACGGTATGTGATATGCGGAGAAGAAGCTTTTTTCTGTTGGGCATCCATCGATACTCATTTCGCTAGTATTGGATTGATGTTCCTCGGTCTCAGAATTATTCAACGAATCATCCATAGTGTTCATGTTAGGAGTAATTATAAGAAGTCTCTGGTCGTAAGGCTAGCCTGTGTCGACGGACAGCTGTAACGCACACTATCACTCGCGTGTAACTAGTTAACACGGTGGGGGGGTAGACACGAGCGAGACTACGTGGTACGCGACTTAGCCGGAACAACAGCCGAGACGGAATGAAATTATTGAATGATACGGAATGATATTCCAATTATTATTTTGTTACTAATTTAACATAACTGTTTAATAGTAACTGGACCTTTTCAAATGCTCTCTCACGAATTACTTGTAGCGATATCGTAACCGCGATATAAATAAGATATATAGGTATATTATCAATATGATGATAGTTCATGAGATTTAAGTCTTACGCTTAGATCTTTGAGCATACACTTATGATAAGCCATGCTAAGCATAACCGCAAGAATGGACCGGCTCCACCCGGTAATATAGGTACTACAACTTCCCAAAAAACTCGTCGTAATATAGCTCAGGCCGCGTTTTTTTCGGTGAGATATATGCACAGGTTTACCGCATTCTACTTCGCTGTTTCCCTATCCCATGTCCAAGACTCCCATCAGAATTATGACTCCATCGGTATCACAGAAGTCCATTCGCAGCGCTAGTTGCTATCCAAAAAGAAAATCAATCAATATTTATATGGATCACTGGTAAGATCCATACCTTGATGGCATAGATCTTGCCAGCCTCTCACATACATACATACTGTGATGTTTAATAAAAATAGTCGATCCACACACAACATATTCACCATGTAACTGGCACTGGCAAATTGTCGATCTGAAATATGCGTGGCAGGAGGTGGGCGGAAGTGTCATGGCGTGTGTGTGGTGTGAGGAATCACGACTAAGTTAAAAGCAAGAATCACATTGTTTTATTTCAAATATTAAACTTATCCTCAGAAGTGACCAGTGGACGTCACAATTGGCGACGAGTCTGGGGGTAAGTGTTAATGTGCAAATAAGTATTGCGTAATAGAAAATCAAAATTTGACAAGATACTTAACAAAACAAAATACATGTTTCGCAGTACCCTAGTAACAACAGTACATGCCCCTGTGTAAACAGTACAAAGAAAAATTTTGCTAAGAGTGGATTAGCCAGTTAATACGCATTTTAAACATAATTTCGTAACAGCTAAATCGAATTGAAAATCTTGCATAGTTTTGCACTGTCAAGTAACAATAACATTTCTTAGACCTACATCCCATAATATCTAAAAACAATAATTCAAACAAACTTCGCCAATAAAATAAAAATAAATTTAGTTGTTTGTTATCACATCTAGTGTCACATTATTATTGTATGATAATAATTATTAACAGTATGACTGGGTACACTATATAAGAAAAATGAAAACATTGAGTGACAAATCTTGTATAAAATACTGGTGCTAACAATTAAAAATAAATTTATGTATTAACAATGATTGATTCAAACTTTTGAGTAGTAAACTGATGATATCAGTTGGTACTAAGAACAATAATTATGATCATGACTGGTGATTAGTAGTAAACAGAAAGTTCTGTTGGTACTAAAATAATGGAAACTATTTCTCAAAATAGTAAACAAATTAGGTATATCTGCTTACTAAAGTTGTACTAAAAAACTACAATTTTACATAATAGTAAACAGATGAAATCTGTTGGTACTACAACAAATAATAAATAATTTCTTTGAGAAATAAACAGATGGTGTCTGTCGGTACTAAATAAATAGTAACATTTTCTCAGACTAGTAAACAGATCATATATGTTGGTACTAAATATAACAATAATTTCTCAGAGTAGTAAACAGATAATATCTGTTGGTACTAAATATAACAATAATTTCTCAGAGTAGTAAACAGATAATATCTGTTGGTACTAAATAAAACAATAATGGAATTGTTTTAGGGTATACTAAAATGTTCCAAACTCCGGGCCTGGACGCATTTGACTGTGAGGGAGATATCACTTCTGTAGGCGTGCGCTGGGAAAAGTGGAAGAGAGGCCTTGACACATATTTAATTGCATCAGAAACAACAAATGCACAAAGAAAGCAGGCAATATTACTTCACTTTGGAGGTTTGCCTCTCCAAGAAATATATCACAACCTACCAGATGTTCCTGTAGTGCAAGGAGAGCAACTGGATGTATATCAAGCAACCATTCAGAAACTTGATGGCTACTTTTCTCCAAAACAGAGTAAAATTTATGAAAGACATATGTTTCGCCTCTTAAAGCAAGAACCAAATGAAAAATTTGAAAAATTCTTGGTCCGGTTACGACATCAAAGCAGTAAATGCAAATTTGCAAACAACAATGAAAACATAATAGATCAAATAGTAGAAAAATGTAATTCTAAAGAACTACGGAAGAAAATACTTTGCTTAGGAGACCATGTATCTCTGGACAATATTATCACAGAAGCAAATGCTTTAGAAGCTGTAGAAAGACAATTAAATGATTTCAAAGAAACTCCATATGCATCCAACATAAATAAAATTGATTCAAAAAACCTTATGGAAAATAACACTGGCTGTACAAGATGTGGAAATAAAAACCATAACTCAGAAAATAAAATATGCCCAGCAATGAATAAACAATGCCTGAAATGTGGTTTTGTTGGTCACTTTAGGAATAAATGCAGAACGAGAGCAAATAAAAGGAAAATTGTAAAACTTAACAATAATAAATATAATCAGAAAAAACAGAAATTCGGGAGTGATATCGAGAAACCAGGCAGCAAAGTTGAGACATATAAAAGTAATACTCTTAAGACAAATGTTGATTATATATTTCACATAGATAATGATGCCATGATAAACTGCAACATAGGCGGTGTTGAAGTGTCAATGATAATTGATTCTGGTAGCAAGAATAATATTTTGAGCGACACTACTTGGAAATATTTAAAAAATCAAAAAGTGGATGTTTGGAACCAAGTCGCGAATCCTGATAGAACTTTTATAGCATATGGCAGCAGCAAACCATTGACTATTTTAGGTTCATTTGAATCTAAAATTATAATAAGGAAACAGTCACAAGCAGCCACATTTTTCATAGTCAAAGATGGCACCCGTGATCTTTTGGGGAAAGACACAGCAATAGCTTTACAAGTTCTTAAACTCGGAATAGGAATAAATTTGGTAAGTGAAACATTCCCTAAAATTAAGGACATCCAACTAAGCATTTCTATTGATAAGACCATAAAGCCAGTAGCGCAGCCTTGTCGACGAGTACCCATCCCGTTGGAAGAAAAAATTTATAAAAAAATTCAACAACTGATTAAAGCAGATATTATTGAGCCTGTGAGTAAACCATCAGGTTGGGTCTCGCCAATAGTACCGATATTAAAACCAGACGGTGACGTTAGAATCTGTGTTGACATGCGATGCGCTAACAAAGCTATTGTTCGAGAAAATCACCCTCTCCCCACTATGGACCAACTTTTACCTAAATTTAGAAAAGCACGGGTATTTTCAAAACTAGATATTAAAGACGCGTTCCACCAAGTGGAAATCACCGAAGACTCTAGAGACATAACAACATTCATAACAGGTCAGGGTCTTTATCGTTACAAAAGATTAATGTTCGGCATATCATCTGCACCAGAGCATTTCCAAAAAATTTTAGAAAGCATACTTGTTTCGTGTGAAGGTGTTGTAAATTTCATCGATGACATCTTAATCTACGGAACGGACAACACTGAACATAATCTGAGGCTCAAACATGTTTTGGAAGTCATAAAAACAAGAAATATTCTCTTAAAACAAGAAAAATGTATATACAATGTCGAAAATGTTTCATTTCTTGGTCATAAGCTGTCCGCAGCAGGGATTAAACCACTAAATAAGTATATTAAAATTGTAGAGAACTTTAGAGAACCCACTACCTTAGAGGAAGTACAAAGTTTTCTAGGACTTATAAATTATGTCAATAAATGGATACCTGATATGGCCAATAAAACCGAACCCATCAGAAGGTTGTTAACAATGAAGTTAGGAAAAAATGCAAATATTACTTCTCACTGGAGACCAGAACAATCTCAAGCATTTGAGGATTTAAAAAAAGCACTAAGTAATATTCGCACATTAGGATACTATGACCCCAATGACAAAACCATTGTAATGGCCGATGCGAGCCCTGTAGGTCTGGGAGCGGTACTTATTCAATGTGATAGTAGTGGACCACGCATAATCGCTTTTGGAAACAAGAGCCTTACAGATACAGAAAAACGTTATTGTCAGACAGAAAAGGAAGCACTTGCCCTTGTTTGGGCTGTAGAACATTTCAGGATATATTTATATGGTAAGGATAGTTTTGATTTAGTGACTGATCATAAGCCACTTGAGATCATATTTGGTGACAGATCTAAACCGTGCCCAAGAATTGAGCGTTGGGTATTGCGGTTACAGTCATACAACTTCACAGTTGTATATAAACCGGGTAAATCAAATATCGCTGATTGTTTATCCCGTTTAGTCACAAATGAAGATCACCAGCCGTTCGAAAAAGAACACCATATAAACCAAATAGTTCAGTATGCACGACCGTGTGCTATAGGAATGGATGATATTAGAGAAGCATCTTCCAAAGACAAAGAAACACAGTCAGTCATAGATGCCCTATCATCAAATCACTGGACTGCGGAAATCAATACCTATCGGATATTTCAAACAGAACTTTGGACAAACGATGGCATTCTACTAAGGGGATGCAAAATTGTTATTCCTCGGGACTTGCGGAAAAAAGTGTTAGAAGCAGCTCATGAAGGGCATCCCGGTATTGTTGCAATGAAGTCCAGATTACGCACTAAAGTGTGGTGGCCTAGAATAGACTGTGATGCCGAGAAGTTAGTTAAAAGTTGCAAAGGGTGTACCTTAGTGTCTGCACCCTACCGACCAATTCCAATGACGCGTCGCGAAATGCCAACTCAAGCATGGATTGATGTCGCTATCGATTTTCTGGGTCCTCTACCTAGCGGACATAATCTTTTTGTCATTGTTGACTATTATAGCAGATACAAAGAAATAAAAGTAATGAAAGGTACATCTTCCGTCGAAACCATTAAAGTACTAAAAGAAATTTTCTCGAGATTAGGAACCCCAATAAGCATAACTGCTGATAATGGACGACAGTTCATTAGCGACGATTTCAAATCGTTTTGCCGAGAACTAGGGATCAAAATATATTTTACTACTCCCTATTCTCCTCAACAAAATGGGGAAGTTGAAAGACAGAACCGGGACATTCTCAAAAGACTCAAGATCAGTCAAAGCCTAAAATCAGACTGGCAGGATGATCTTTTGCTTTATCTCACGATGTACAATAGTACTCCACATTCTACTACCGGTAAAACCCCATCGGAGCTATTTTTTGGGAGACAATTTAGAGATAAAATACCCTCCATTATCCATATCGAAAATCCCGGGGTTTCAGAATTTAGAGACCGGGACAGAATAATGAAAGAAAAAGGACGGGAGTACGAAGATAAGAAACGGAGAGCTGGACCTATGGAAATAGAAATAGGAGAAAAGGTATATGTAAAGAATCTTGTTAAAGACAACAAATTAACAACAAACTTTAATGAAACACCACATACTGTTTTAAATTCTAAAGGATGTGAGTATAATGTTAGGAACGATGTAACAGGGCAGGAACTTAGGAGGAATATAATACATTTAAAGCGTGTAGAGGGACAGTGGGAAGTCTGCAGAGACTCTAGATCTGCAAATGAATGTGATGATGAGCATGTAGAGATTAGTAAAAAATAAAATTAAACTAAGTTTTATTTGAATATGCACATAGTAGGTTACACATACCTACTATTTCATACATGAAAATATTTCCTGAATTATTATAGTTTTACTGTGGTTGTAGTTAAGGATTAACATTAAGTCATTCTTGTACTTATAACCTTGAGAGCATATTAAATTACTTAGATTAAGTAAATATGAAAATATAGAAAACTGAACTTCATTTCCTTACTCTGGTGATTATACAAAACTAAATGATTCCATAATGTCATGAAAATTATTAATAGGTATAAGTTTTATCATAAGTAATTACAACAGGGTATATGCATACATTTGATTGTCATTGTTATTAATGTTATAATGTTAAGTCTTGTTTACTACATTAGAATAAGTTTCAATAAGAATTGTTGATTGTATCAATTTGAGTAGAAGTTCGAACCTGTCTAATTTGTAAAAAAAAAAGGAAGAGATGTGATGTTTAATAAAAATAGTCGATCCACACACAACATATTCACCATGTAACTGGCACTGGCAAATTGTCGATCTGAAATATGCGTGGCAGGAGGTGGGCGGAAGTGTCATGGCGTGTGTGTGGTGTGAGGAATCACGACTAAGTTAAAAGCAAGAATCACATTGTTTTATTTCAAATATTAAACTTATCCTCAGAAGTGACCAGTGGACGTCACACATACAATCACGCCTTTTTCCCATGGGTGTTCCCAGAGACTAGTTCTTTCCACTTGCTACGATCCTGACATATATTTCTTGCCTCCTCCACTCTCATTATCGCTTTCATACATGCTCGTCAGTTGTGGCCACTCCTAAGCTGGCCTCTCACTAACATATCGTTGATTTGATGGTGGTAGATCCGCCTAGGTCGACTTATACTGGTTCGCCCTTTCGCGCTTATCTCACAAATTCGTTTAGTCAGTCTTCTTTCGTCCATCCTTTCTACATGTCAGAATCATTTCGGCGTTCCTTCCTCTATCCTTGTCACTATATCTTCTATCACATCACAACGTTCTCGAATTACACTATTTCTTATTTTATCCACCAAGATTACTCCAGCCATACTTCTCAGACTCCTCATTTCCACAGCATTAATCTTACTTCTGTGCTTCTCCTGTCATACCTAACATTCACTACTATACATGTATGGCTATATATGTATGTATGGTATGGCTATAAAGTCTCCAAAGAGGCACGACTGGCTGTAGCAGCAGAGGTGTACAGCCAGTCGTGCCTTTTTGGAGACTTTCTGGTTATTCATAAAGTTGTTCAGGGCCCTATTCACTTGATTTCCAGCCAAACCGGTCTTTCAATATCGCATTCATACTTTCCGTCTCTCGTAAACTTTGTGCCTAAATACATGAACTCTTTCACCTGTTCCACTTTTTCCCCATCAATCACAATCTCGCATTTAGACATACTTTCGTCTAACCTCTCAAATGGGAGTAAAAATTAAGCGTGTCAGAGCATACTTCTTTGCTAATATATCTTTGCAATTAAGTGCGTGAAATAGCAGCACTTAATGAAACCAAGATAACCAACAGTAGTGTACCATTAAAAAGACATTGACAAAATTTGTGCGACTAGTTTTTGCTTCACTATATTCTTAGTTTGGTCCAATTAATCCTATTCCGGGCACGTAGTCGAATTTAGGAAGGCCAGGGGCTATAAAAAGCAACATACATTTGTAACTCCGTTCATATTGGGGGCACAAATGACCATTTTATGCTAACGGATATAGTGCTTTTAAGGGATGTTAACTATATATTTTAGTTACAAGGCTTACAGGCATCACACCTAATCGTTTATTGTTTCTACAAAGATTTTTTCAATAAGATATTATTTACCAATATACTACTTTTTAATACAATCAGAAGGAAGGTGAGGTATTTATGCCTGTAATCATTTTAGGGGATTTAAGATCTTTATTTCAGCTCCGGATTTGTTGCTTACTTCTGTTAAAATTGCAATTATAAGAGAACGATATTATTTTGGATATTCTGTATAGATATAAAGATAGTACTAAAACTTCATAGAGTTCAGCTTAAAAAATATTATGTACAAAAATAAATAAACTATTTATTTTTGTACATAATACATTGTACAAAAATAAATATTTTATTTATTTTTGTGGTGGAAGTCAATTTCGTATCAAACGTGTATCACACGTTTAATATGAAATTGAGTTTTGGCAATACAAATTGGTATTCTACTATATTTATGTAGGACCACTCTACAATGACACAAATAAAAACAATTAATACAATAAACTCTGCCCCAACACTAATCGAAGTTAGTATTTACTCCTACTTATCTACCAAGTATCAAACGCCATTCGAGTGGGCCGTAATGCCCTCAAGCATGTCCTTCAGAAGCTTTACGACTAAAATGTTTACTGGCTCTAATATTTACTACCAATACAAACAAGAGCGGCCAAAATAAATAGATTTAGAGTTACGGTCACCGATATTGCTTAACTTGAAGTACTATTGCGATGTTTTTAGTGTATACAATTGATTGGAGAATAAAGTTTTTAGAAGTACTCGATCCGAACTGGCTACTTCTTAACTAGAAGTGCTTAATCAGTAGCGTCAATCTTTTTTTGTTCCACAGATGTAGTTTTGTCAGGTGCACGTGTTAATATATAAATTTCAAGTATCTATAGACTAGTTTCAAATGTCTATGAAGACTTATAAAAATAAAGCTATTTTGTTTTGATTCGATTTAAAACATAAGATATGTTCCGCAACAATAGGTTTATCCATTTAAATTAAATTTCAACCTTAAAACACGAACAAATGGTTTAATTTTCTAAACATACACAATTTGTGTAGTCGGAAGTTGAAAATGTTAGTTGTAGTTGTTCATCTGCGTGTCTCGCTGTCATGTCGTAACATGTTATTCTTTGCATCAAAATATGGAATATTTTCATGCAAAGAATTTTTAACACAATATTTATTTGTAAATAAAACGAACTTACCCTTCCTTTTGGGAGAGGCCGTATTTTAAGGATGGTATAGGCCATAAAGTATTCACGTCACAATGTGGTAACATGAGACATATAAATGGCCCCTGTATTTTACAGTGGTAAAATTACTTAGCTGCAAAAACGTCAAGTGGATGATACCCCGTGTTAGATGACGGTGTTTTCTCTTCCCCTCCATTGCCCACTTTAGACCACCATCCCTCGCACGTCTTTAAGACCGGCAACGCAAATTTCAGCGCTGTGTTGCACGTGTTCACTAGCGAAGCTAGACGCTAACAGGTCGGCTCCTTAGTCCAAATCATAGTTTACTTAAATTAATTTCAGTATATGTATGTATATGTTAATCTAGATTCAGTCTGTATGAAATAATATTGCAACCAGGTGACTCATGAAATTTAGTACTTGAAACTAAGTAAATAGTAATTTGAAAGTCCTGTAAAATAAGGTTTCACAGTTTCAGATATTTGTTCCGGTTTGTTTCGTATAACGTAAGATAAATAGATAGATTAAAGACAATAATAAAGGTGACTGGAATTAATTAATTATTTTGGTAACAGGAAAATAATACGTAGATATAATAATATATAATAGTATATACGCCATATTAGTTGACTCTTGAGTAAAAGGGATAATATACGCCATACTAGTTAACGCTTCAGTTAATGTCAGCGATACATCTCAGATTATATCATAGTTTCAGTTAGTAGTACATACTTAATTAACATTCCTTGATATGGAGACAAGTACTCGCTTATTTTGCCTCATCAAAAGCATCTTTGATGGGAACAATCACGACGTTTCAATAATATACTTGTGTATTACAAGCCTTAGTATTGATAGTAATTTATTAATTTGTGTATTTATATGATTTCGAATTGATTTAAATATTTTAAACTACTTAAAGAATCCTGTTTGGCAATAAAATTTAACTTAACAAGGCTTCACGCCTTTTTCTATCAGAAGCGGCTGATAAATCGACTCGCCGAATTGATACGTCCCAAATGGGATAGGTAGGCGGAACCTATTGATATTTCTCACAAATAACTTCCGAAAATAATTCCTAGAAATCGTTGGTTTGAGTGAGGAATCGATCCCACGACTTGTGAGTTGGAAGCGGGGAACTTGACCACTGCAACACCCAGACTTTTTTTGTTTGAAATAAATATTTAAATATATATTGTTATTTAATTCTGATAAAAACTTTAATTTACCTACAAAAAATCGTATATACTTTTTTGAATGAAAAAATATGAAACAAGAAATTTAATATTGTACAAGAGAAATTGCGCGGCTTAACCTCTAATAGAACCGTTTGTTGTTTCTCGGGAATATTTGAATTTTATTTTTATTTCATTTAAATGAAATTGTTTTGGATGGTGTAATGTAATAATCTTAGTTATAAATTAGGAGAAATATTAGCTTTTCTTTCTCTTTTATCGATCGAAGATAAAAAGTAACCTATGATAGTAGGAAAAAGGATAAGCAGCTCACTAGGTGGTATGTTACTAGCGCAGTTTATGGACACCTGCAACACCTGCAGCATAGTGTCTGTAACACAATCTGTGTTGTAGGTGTCCGTAAACACATAACTAAGGGAATGGATAGTGGGCCTCGAGACACCACTTTCACAGACCGAAATGTGACATAGGTCACTCTACATCGATACTCTGAGTGATAGTTGTTTTGACCCGCCTATTTATGCAGCAACGGCCTCGTGGCGTATTGGTAAAACTACCGGTTGCAGCAATGAGGTCGGGGGTTCGATTCCCACCCGAGCACAAATATTTGTGACAAACATGGATATTTGTGTGGTGTCTGGGTGGTTTTTCTATGTATTATAAGTATGTATTTACAAAAGAAAAGTATATATGTATTAATATCCGTTATCTAGTATCCATAACACAAGCATTTAGTTGCTTAGCTTGGAACTAGAGGGCGCTGTGTGTATATTGTGTCCAAGATATTATAAATTGCGTGGCTCTACCACTATAAAAATAATCTCTTGAAATAATATATTACTATAAACTTTTATGTAATGCGAAATGTAATTATATTTCCCATTAATGTAAAAGCTTTAGCGGCGTGGACTGAAACAAAAACCTGTTTTAAACATCGGTAAATAAACGTGGTAGGTATGCAGGCGTAATTAAAAATACTATTTTTTTTTCGACTAGGAAAAATTCTCAGGAAATCTTAACAAAATCGGTATTCACTTTAGCAATGTTACCTTAAAGAGAGTCTTGTTCTTAATACATGCATAACTTTACGCCTTTTTTTCATAGATGAGGCAGAGACTACTTCACTCCGTTTGCTACGATACTGTTACGTATTTCATTCTTCCTCCACTCTTATTAAAATACACGCGGTAGTGGACACCCTTGACCTGGCCTTTCTCTAACACAGTTGGCCTTTTACACCTGACTGATATATTTATATCGTCCCTCTTTTTGTGACCATCTTTGCTAAAATTATGTTAAAATCACCCAAGAACTTCTCCCTCTATCCTTGTAGTTACATCTTTATGAGCACAGTGTTGCTGAATTGCATCAATAGTATATAAAAATGAATTTAAACCTTTGTAAAAGATTCAAACAGTATCGGTTTGATTTAAAAGCTCTGTCCAATTTAAAGGTTCTTATATTTCTACCATATAAAAGAATTAGTCTAGCAAAACAAGAACGTGCCGAGAATGAGACGAGATAGATAGTTAGAGGCAGTTTATTAAATTTAAAAACTTAGATATAAAAGGTAAAAAGAGTTATCAAAATCAAAGAACTAAGTAAGTTATGTAAGAATCGTGACTTATGGAATAGAATAGAATCATTCTTACAGAAATTATGTAAAAAAAAGTAATAATCTACGTTATGTCATTGTAATCATTGTGAATGTATGCCATACCAGAAATTGAGTTGTCTACACCCTTATATGTTACGGTTGTAAAGGTACAAACTCATAAAAATACGTTAAAACTCATAGAAACTACAACAATATTTATTTATTTCTAAGATTTTCGCGAATCTCACTCATTGATTAAAACATTCGCACATTCGAACTCTTTACAGAGATTCGTGGACAGGACGCGTGAAAATGATCTCTGTAAAGAGTTCGAAACGTCGGGAAATAAATATAAATAAATAATAAATAAACGCGATATAATCCTAAAGGTTGTTTTAATCTACAGCAATATTTTTTTGTTCCGAAGTAAATGTTTCAATATTATTAAAAATAGAGCAAAAATCTTGTAAATTGGATGTATTTCTTATTTTATTTATTAAATAAAATTCTTGAAGAACAGGAGTCACTTTGAGACACATAAGTGTAAGTTGGGCTCATTATCATTTTTACAGTATTCCCAGCGCGACTCTCTCTTCATTTCTTTTTTGATGCTTGTTTCATGTTTCTAGCCGACTGCACTAGAAATAGGGTTATATTCTTTGATAACTTTGCACGCATGAAATTCACATTATTAATAAACTTTGGGTGTGAAAACTTAAACATACTTCGTGATTTGTTCAAGTCGCTGCTGTAATAAAAAGAGATTCTTGGAAAATCAACATTGAGTAAGTTGGGAGAAATAATAAAGATAAATAATAAAAAAGCTTACTAATATCTCCAATTTGTTAGATGCTTAGTTTTGTATGATGTTCTGGTACTGACCCAAATGTTCTTTACTTATACGGACAACCCTATAAGTAAAGAACATAATTTTGTCAGCTATCAACATTCATCATAGCTTCCTAAAAGGATTTAAATTTGGTGTGAATAAAGATTCTAACTTATTTGGGTTCAGGACCTAAGTATTCAAAAGCGGGATAATCAATTTACTGGCCATCGTGTTAAGAAATGCAACCAAGTTACGCCTCAATACTTTTCTTGTGTTTTGTCGTCCCACGTTTACCCCCTATGGGAAATCTTTTATTATATATCGGGTAAAAAGATAAAATTAATGAAATAAAAACACTATAAATTGGAACACACATTTGTATAACGAATATCACCGAACTAATTCTTTAATATCTTGCACTTATTTTAACGAACATATAAAGAAAAATATACACCATATAGCTTTTACATTTGTTGATAATTAGTACTTAGATTTTGCATAAATTAATTCAATTGCAAGAGAAAAACATCGACTAGTCGTTTTCTTTTTCTATAAAGAAAGAAGTGAAATTGATTTGAAAGCCATCGGTCAATTTGCTAAAAGAAAAATGTATAAGTATGACAATCGGAAATAGAAGTGTTTGGAAGGAAAGACTTATAACTGATTATTGGTGAAGTTGAAGTTTACTTCTAAAGCTTGTCAATACTCATTTATAATTGTTGAGAAATACGTTTATTAAACTTTTAAAATCCCTTCAGCATATTTATATTCTAGTTCAAGTTCCTGCATATTCAAATCCCTGCATAAATGGCTTTCTAAAAGTTATTGCCACTCTTCTTACTGTTGCTTACTCCTTCAAGTTATAAAAGCGTTAGGTTACACATAATTCTAGAGCTAATGTATAGAGCTAATAACGAAAACACTATAAACTATAAGAATTATTTTTATTTAGAGATTGTGTGGCTTAACCCAAAAAGTGTACCCACACGGTTAAGCCACACATTCTTCAGCTGATGTTTGATGACTTTGTTGTTATTAGAAAGGATATGCAGACGAAACTGCACGAACTAGTAGTCAATATCAAGTAAAGCGCTGAATTTCACCTGATAGATGTTTCGCTGCACAGTTTAATTCAGTCAACGTTTCAAATGAACATCAAAAGCAGACGATGCAGTTTTCAAAGGAGAGCGCTATTTAGTTACTGAGATCTTGGTTCAGTGACTTATCTTTCGGTTTTCGCTCGCTTATATTTGCTTAAATGTGAGGCTTTACATGTCAAGTTCGAACTTTTGCAGGTGTTTAAATGTCTTTTAATTTCAACTTTAATTGTGTTTCAACTTGTTTAGTTTATTAAAACGCTTATAGTTTTATACGGCTACGAAGTCTTATTATCATGTATAAGATAATATTTTTAATAATAAATTTAAGTTCTTTTTTGTTCTTTACGTTAGTAGCTATTTTTTAATTTTATCCAGCGATAGATTTTAACATCCAAAAATGAATATGCGGCGGATCCTATTGTCATACACCGGAAACAATGTTGTAATTCATCAATATTTTCCGAAACGAATCCGGGAAGTCATCGGTGTAAGCCCGGATTTGGTTTCACGACTTCTTAACGCAGATGTGAGGTGTTTGATCCACCAGACCACCGAGACGACAATTTTATTGCACTAAAATAAATTTTATTTAATCAAAGGTGAAATTGCTTGTCGTCAGATATTAATTTGTTATTTATTACTAAGGAAATAGGGACTATACAATTTGAAGTCGTAATTTACAAAGAAGATTGTTGCCTCTTGTGTTAATTTTACCTCTAAAAGGCAACAAGGTACAATCTGTTGAGAGTGACTAATGAAATAATTAAACATTGATAATTAATAAGAGAAATAAAATTGATCACAGGAAATATTTTGTTAGATAATTTAGTTTTGTGAATTTCTTAATAACTTCCCTTAATTTTACTTTGATTTGTGCTAAATTTAATTTATTACATTGATTGAATTATATACTATTTTAAATGTTTTACCTTCACCTCCGTAAAGTATAAGTGAAAAGCAACATATTTTTATCCTCATATCTTCAATATATTTAAAAACATAACTTCACGCCTTTGTTACCCGAAGGTGTAGGCAGCGGCTGTTAAGACTCGTCTCGCCGTTATGTTTACGCCCCAAATGGAATAGGTGGCGAACCTATTGCCATACCGGGCACAAAGATTTCAGTCATCGATGTTTATCACACTTAACTTCCGAAAACAATTTCGAAAAGTCATTGGTGTGAGCCTGTGTCAGGATCCGAAACCGGACTTCTGGATCAGAAGCCGTGTGCTCTCCCACTGGACCACCGTGACCTTTAAATGTAATTATTAAAGAATATAATAGTTAGTTATTTAACTGTATCGGTGGTCCAGTGTCGAGTGGTCGAGCAAGCCCCTTCTGATTCAAAAAGTCCCGGGTTCGAATCCTGGCTTACATTAATGACTTATCGAAATTTGTCGAGCCTTAATAGCCACTGCGTGTAGCCAGTCAGGTAGAAAAAAGCGTGAAGCTGTGTCGTCATCATAATCTTCCTGTCCTGTTCCCATCATTTGGGAATATTATATATGTTATGTTAATTCACTGTTACTTTTGCAACGAATATTACTGATAATATAATAATATCTTGGACACAATACACACAGCGCCCTCTAGTTCCAAGCTAAGCAACTAAATGCTTGTGTTATGGATACTAGATAACAGATATTAATACATATATACTTTTCTTTTGTAAATACATACTTATAATACATAGAAAAACACCCAGACGCCACACAGATATTCATGTTTGTCACAAATATTTGTGCTCGGGTGGGAATCGAACCCCCGACCTCATTGCTGAAACCGGTAGTTTTATCAATGCGCCACGAGGCCCGTCGTGATATGATTGAAATAAATAGTAAATTTTGTTACATTTATTAATCTTTGAGATTTTTATGTTTTTTTAAAGATATAAGGTCTGTGTATAATCGATGCATAATATAGCAGAGAAAAAAAAAAACTCTAAGCTTAGAGCATTAATTGCAAACGCTGGATGAAATCTAAGTGATAGATCAAAATAATGTACTACATTATTATTACAGATTTGCATTGTAGGGACATGGCGGTTGCACCGCGCAGTGATGACAGCCGAAGCGTGCCAATAAATAGCGCCAATGTAATTTTTAATAATTCAAAATTTTACACATTTATTGCTTCCGAGGCCAAACTTAGTTAGAACATTATAGCCTCTGAAGTATCCTGAAGTATAACCTCGGTTCGGTTCCGAAGAGCGCCTTTTATTTGGAAAAACAAACTTATAATATTCATGTATCTAAAATATTTCGTATAGAATCAATGTGGGTGCTTGGTAATGTTGTAAGGTAGAAGACAGCCGTTTTTCTCTTTGTGAAGGTCAGTGTTATGTAGTTCAGGGTTACTCGCCCGTATGTAACAATTGATATTGAATTTTAAGGTAAACATTTTTTCCGTCGAATACTTTCGTTATTTTAACAACAAAATTGTGGTTGTTCTTTGTGAGGAAATAATAATATTTTATTTCAGTTACACAACGTAAAACAATTTTACTACGTCTTTTTCTACGAGAAAATTTACTCAGTGGCTGTTAAGCCTCGACTCGTTACCTCCCAAATGGAATAGGTGGCGAACCTATTGCTATACACTGGGCACAAAGTTGCCAATCATCGAAATTTATCGCACATAACTTCCGAAAAGAATTCCGAGATATCATTGGCCAGTCCAGCATAGATCCCACGACTTCTGAATCACAAGTGGGGAAGTAGACCAAAAATAAATTACGTACAGTACGTTATAATATTCCATAGGGGACAAGCAACGTGATATGTAATTTGTACAATTTTACAAACACATTGAAGTTATTATTAGAGATAACAAACATAAACATAACTTCACGCCTTTGTTACACGAAGGTGTACGCAGCGGCTGTCAAGCCTCGTCTCGCCGTTATGTTTACGTCCCAAGCGGTATAGGTTGCGAACCTATTGTCATACCGGGCACTAAGTTGTTTAGTCATTGATGTTTATCACACATAACTTTCGAAAACAATTTCGAATAGTCATTGGACTTCCAGGTTTAGAAGCAGGGTAAGATTATTAAAGATTGTAACTAAAATTTCTATTAACGCTAAACAAATTAAAAAGGTAGATACTTAGATTAAAAGAAATCCAAATCTATTTTTGATGTATAATCGAATTCGTACTCAGAAATTCACAAGCAATGGTCTTGCAAACTAACAAACTATCAAGATAACTATTAATCTCTTAAAATATAAGTCCAAAGTAACACTAGACACTTCTTTAATTTATGTAATAGGGTGTGTCTATGATAGTGGTCACTAAAGTTTTTGCTATCCGAAGTCTTTCAAGCTAATTAAATAAGATTGATGAAGCTACGCCCGGCTACTGACTGCTTGTTCACCAGAATGACACTTGACTCCAAGTAGTCTTATGTACTTACATAAATTTATGTCCATCAGATATTTGAGAGCGACAAGTAACAAAAACAGTAGTGTAGAATGTAGATCCGCGCAGTTAGCTGCTCGAATAGG
The DNA here is from genome assembly GCA_905147225.2 of Euproctis similis. NCBI lineage: Eukaryota > Metazoa > Arthropoda > Insecta > Lepidoptera > Erebidae > Euproctis > Euproctis similis. The sequence continues at coordinate 12,150,835 of LR990119.1, forward strand.
CAAGCTTGACCTTTTTATCTTACCTTACCTTACTTACTTACTTACCTTACCTTACCTTTTTAACATTTTTTACAATTTTTGTTTGACTGTCTGTATATCTGTCGGTCTGTCTGTTTATTCCTAGTAATCTCAGAAATGACAGGACTGGAATTTGGGGACTTTCATTATCAGGTAGCTGGTGTAATAAAGAGCAAGTTGGGCTATTGTTTTTTACTAAAAAATCTTATAATTCATTTATTTATTACTTTCGAGGCGAAAAAAAGGTCGCCGAGTCACCTAGTTTATATTAAAATTCCTATCCGTACTTTTATATGCAGCTGTTTTGATCCAAAGTTCCCGAGCTGAAATCCGGGTATCAATATTTTAAATAGTGTATTTCGGGACTCCTGTCATGATGCTATGTATAATAAATTTCGATGACTGGCAAATTTGTGCCTGACGTACGGCAAAGCGAAGCATAATTACTGCAGTCTGCATCATGGGGTATTAAGAGTGTAGTTTATGTGTAGATATATTTTGAATATCTAAACTTTGATTTCATTTGACAAAAGTTGTATGAATTTAAGTTTTTTTTTTACCTGAACGTGTAGGAAGCGATAAAAGGCGTGTCACTTGATGGTGGCCGTGGCGTTAATTGCCCACGATCAGGTGACACACCTGCTCGTTTGCCTCCTAATACTATAAAAAAAAACATCTGAGAGGCCGTGGTATATCACCGATCGAGCTGGCCCTTTCATGCAGCAAATTGCATAGTTAGGTAAAAATGATTAATAAAATAAATAAAAATAGAATCTACAATAGTAATATATTCCACCACGACATTACAACTTCTGATTGAAGTGATTTATGCTTAATAGCTACTTAGCAACAAAAAGAGTATTATTTAAACCCGCAGCGGTCGGGAACGTTTTGCCAATAATATATCATCACTGGTCTCTCTTGACAAACCCCAAATATTTCAATCCCTTTTGTTTCTGTAAAATAAACCGCAATCACTATGGAAGCCCTCCAAATTGGTTGAACGTGGGGGAGCAGTTTTTTGTTTGGACAGCACTTGGGTAAGCAAAAAACTGGCTTACAAATGAGATTATTAAGTTATTGCGGACAGATTATTGTAGATTCATTTTTAGGAGTTTAATGAGAGCGAGTCAATGTGTAGTTTTTTTACAAACGTCTCCAAGGAAGTCTGAGGAGTATAGCTAGAGAAAATCTGGTGTATAGAATGAGAAATAGTGTAATTCTTTTTGTTTAAAGGCATAGGGGGCAAACGAGAAGGCGTGTAACCTGATGGTGAGCAAAAAACGCCGCCCACAGACTCCTGAACACATTTAGTCTTGCAGTTGTGTTTCCGGCCCTTACAATGGTATATAGAAGGGGTCAGACGGGAATGGGACGGGAATGGGAGGTGAAAGGGATTTGGGCAGGGGCCCAACTTCCTTTCCCCTCGCTCCAGGGGGATACCTCTCTCACCGAGCATGCGGCAAGAGCCACTATACGTCAATATTCTGAGAGGTCGTGGTTATTCACCGGTCGAGCCAACGCATTCATGGAGTGTACTGCGTGGCTCTATCAGTGCAAATTTCTGCAATTCAAGAAAGTAGTGGTATGAGTGAAGATGGAGTGACTAGGATAGAGACATGAGTGCTTAAATATTTTGGACTTGTAAAAAGGATGGACGGATGAAGACTGACCAAAAGAATAGACCTAAGCTAACCTACCACTATCAAATCAATGATTTGTTGAAGAGAGGACAGGCCAAGAGTGTGATGTGAAAGCAATAATGAGAGTAGAGTAAGCAAGAAATGTGTGTCAGGATCGTAGCAAAGAGAAAGAATTAGTCTCTGCCTACCCCCAAGGGAAATAAGAGTGATCGTATCTCTCCAACGTCAACTGATCATGAAACTCTAAATGATTCTATCTTCATAAATATATTTCAGAGAATTGAATTGGTACTTGGCCTTTAAACAATTAATTTCATTACTGTTTGGGTAAAAAGGGGTTAAAATATTATTTCACCCCTTTTACCCCTTTTTATACAAGTAGGGAATAATTCTGTATCAATTTTTGATGATGATTATTGATCAAGTCATAATATCGGTCCTTAAAATCCACTCTACCTAATGACTTATTGATAATGCATTTAAATAGATTGAATATACGAATTTATTTATATTGTAACAGCATCTGAATCCAAAAGCCGCAGCTTTGAATCCCGGCTCATACCAATGACTTACAAAATTACTTTCGGAAGTCGATCGGTACATCGATATTATACATAGTGATAAATATCGATGACTGAAAACTTTGTGTCCGGTATGGCAATAGGTTTGCCACCTATTATTCAATTTGGGACGTAAACATAACGCCGAGTCAAGGCTTAACAGCGACTGTCTACACCTTCAGGTAGAAAAAAGCGTGAAGTTATATTTAAATTCCGTAGTATATAAATTAATATTATATTGAAAGATGGTGTCTGGCACAAAATCAATTCTATGCCATAAATATAGTGTTACTTATAATACATTGGGTTGGTCAGTAAGCGCGTTAGTTATTACAGTGAACGCTCGGCTTTCGATTTGCCTGGCCATGTCGGTAGTTTGTGTCCAAAGTGACTAATAGCACCATCTATCGCCTATTCAGAGAATTACACCGGCTTAGGAATTCATTTTATATGACGCTGCGTTTTCAATGTTGAATTATATAGGAGCGTATGCCCCGCCGTATATTTTAAAACAATTTTATTAAAGTATCTATCTCTCACTTTTTAATATTAGTTGTATTTTTATTTGTTTATTTGTTTCGGCTAACCTCTGAAACGCCTTGACTTATTAGAAGGCATTTACTCTGACAGATAACTGATGTGATAAGCTATGTTTATTTCAGTATTTTTTTTTAATTCCATTATTTAATTCAAGACTATTAAATGCTAGTTAAAGGACAATAAGAAATAGAATAGAATTAAAAAATATAGAATAGGAAATGCTAGGAATGCAACCTTAATACAACTCTGTAGTACAGATTTTTAATACTGTTGGCACGCTAATCAATTGTTGAAGATCTTCATGACCTAGCTGTTTGATTAAATAAGGTCGTTTGTCGATAAAAGGCTTGTAATAGCTTATTTAAGTATTAAAACTCTACTTTAAAGTCTTGGTGGTCCAGTGGTCGAGCACCCCGCTACTGAATCTAAAGGTCACGGGTTTGGATCCTCACACTGGCTCACACCAATGACTTTTCGAAATTATTTTAGGAAGTTATGTATGAGAAATATCGATGACTGAAAACTTTGTGTCAAGTATGGTAATTGGTTCACCACCTATTCCATTTGGGACAGGCACTGCCTACACCTTAGGGTAGAAAAAGGCGTTAATTTATGTTATGTTATGTAAAACTCTACTTATCTTTATAACGAAAAAGTTTATGCGTGCCTGCTTTGTGATAGCATACATAACTTTACGCCAAATCGCTTGCTGGATAGGCAGAGAGATCATTTTATATGTAAGCTACATGAATATACTCGGCGAACTTAGTAGTGCAATTTCAAAGATGCAGTGTTAAGCCCCTATTGGTTATAGCGTGATAGTATATAGCCTATAATTCTGACCAGTAAATGAACTTTATAGCACTAAAAAAAAATAAAGTCAAGTCGGTAGTTCTTGAGTTAGTTCATTCAGAAAAATATTTTTACACTACAAATATTGTAAACAAGTACCTACATAGCCTGCTTGGTAAAGCTGGAATATTGCGAATTTACTCAAATATTCAATACCTTTATATTTTTCATACAATATATATCGATTTAATATCGAATAACCCTTTGCTTCTTTGCATATATTCAAAGATATTTTCTCTATGAATAAAAATGGCCGCGTTGAGCAAAATATTCATTCGAAATTGACTATGAACGATCCCTTTTATTTACATTTGGGCCTTATAGCACTGACCATTGTTTTAATAATACATGTCTTTGGTATAGTATAGTATAATCTAGGTCCAGTGGTCGAACTTCCCGCTTTTAATTCAGAAATCGTAGGATCGATTCCGCGCGCACACCAATAATTTCTTGGAATTATTTTCGAGAATTAACATAACTTCACGCCTTTTGTTACCCGAAGATGTAGGCAGCGGCTGTTAAGCGTCGTCTCGCCGTTATGGTTACGTCCCCAATGGAATAGATGGCGAACCTATTGCCATACCGGGCACAAAGTTTTCAGTCATCCATATTTATCACACATAACTTCCGAAAACGTCATTGGTGTGAGCCAGTATCAGGAATCGAACCCGGACCTCTGGATCAGAAGCCGTGTGCTCGACCACTGCGCCACCGAGACATACAGAAGAATTCGAAAATTAAGTCTGATATTTATCGATAAGTGAAACACTATTGTGTGCCTGGTGTATAGCAATATGTTCCGCCACCTATTTCATTTGGGTCGTAACGATTTGACGAGCCGACGTTAAACAGCAGACACCAGCACGTTTGGGAAGGAAATGGCGTGAAGTTTTATTAAATTATGTTTTCTCTTGTATATTGAAGAAAAGAAAGACTTAAACAAAAAAAAATACCCGTCAAAACAAACTATGTGAAGCATCTGTTGAAGTATGGGGTTTAATTCCAAAAAAATAATACTGAATTAAGAAGTCGTGGGTTCGAATCCTGATCACTTTTCGAAATTAATTTCGAAAGTTATATGATTAATATCTATGACTGAAAACGTTGTGCCTGGTATGGCAATAGGCTCTCCTACTACTCCAGTTGGGACGTAAATATAACCGTGAGTAGAGGTTTAGCAGCTGCTGCCTACGTCTTCGTGTAGAAGAAGGCGTCAAGTTATGTTATGTCATTTTCAATTAAATAAAAATCCTTGTGTTATTATCCTTATAACTAAAGATAAAACCATCGATTTCGAGGACTGAACATGTTTACCTCACAGACGGAATCCTGAGAAAGTATAACATATCGCCATCGTAATATTTTAAAAAGCTATGATTTGGGTTATTAATTTTTTACGAGATGAAATATGAATAAGTAATGAGCTTCATATCTTTAAGAGCTCTGAGAGCGATCTTACCAAGTGCATTAGTGTTCCTTTATAACATAACATAACATAACATAACTTCACGCCTTTTGTTACCCGAAGGTGTAGGCAGCGGCTGTTAAGCCTCGTCTCGCCGTTATGTTTACGTCCCAAATGGAATAGGTGGCGAACCTATTGCCATACCGGGCACAAAGTTTGTCAGTGATCGGTATTTATCACACATAACTTCCGAAAACAATTTCGAAAAGTCATTGGTGTGAGCCAGTGTCTGGAATCGAACCCCGGACCTCTGGATCAGAGGCCGTGCGCTCGCCCACTGCGCCACCGAGACTGTAGTTCCTTTATAAAAGCTCAAGATTATTCATATTAAGCAATAACATTCAAAAATTCAATATCTTAATAAGATAATAGTAATAAGTAATATTTAAAATTAAAAATATGAAATAATTTCACGCCAAGTCCCTTATAGGGTAGGCAGAAAGAACAGAGGGTCAACAAGCACGATTCTTACACACCTTACTCACTTCTTCTGCTTTTGTAACTACTGCCATACACGCTTCTGGGTTTTAAGGCTTCTGATATGACCTTCAAGGACATGTTTGATTTAGTCTTGCAAAGTGTATCGTTGCCGTCCTACATGCTTTCACTTTCACACTGTATATCTGCTTAGTCAATTTTGTCAAAATTCTCACTCTCTCGCCGGACGCTCTCAGCGATTTATGTGGACCATGAGAGGGGGTGGGGGTTGTAAAAACTCGTTTAGGTTCTCGCGCGCTGCCCGTTGCGCGCACCAAATGGCCATTTAATGCTAATAGAAATAGCACTTACAACGAGCTTACACTCGTACTACGAAACCGATTGCCGGATCTTTTGATAACAGTTTCTGTGTTTTGCACAGTACCTAGGTAAATTTATCAGTTAATGATTCGTATGACGTGCTTTTTAATTTTTTTTTTTAAATCAGGTAGGTATAACAGCCTCCATGATCACGCACTATTTGTTGTTGGTATTCTAGTTTTAGTTTTTGAAATGTATGCCTTTTTATAACATTGGTAGAGTCTTGCAGTTCGCTGCTAGAATGGACCGGCTCGACCGCTGAAATACCACGACCTCTCGGAATATCGGCGTGAAGTTATGTTAGTATGTATTTATGTTATATATTATGTCTACAAGAATATAAATGTATCCCATAAATAATTAAAATTATGTGGAAATTAATGTGAGTTACAAACATTACTTATGTAATTATTAGGTACTCTTGGACCATCAAAGAGTATTGCATAAAAGACAAGCTTAAATTATTTATAAAAAATAACCTTCCTTCGGGCGCAATCGGGAAAAATAAGTTTTTATCTTAACGAGAGCTTTTGGTTTAATCCGAGCGTGTCCTTACTGAAACTTTGAGGTAGAGAAAGGACTCGGGCAATAAGATACGTTCTATGAATTGTAATGTTCCTATATAATTATATATTTACCCTATATATGTCTGAAGGAATTTTGTGGGATTCATGTGACATTGACGTAAGTTAGTTGATTAATAATTTTAATTACACGATACTACCTTGTATGTTTGATTGGTTGATATAGAAAATAGACAGGCTCGTAAATGATAAAATAATATCTTAAGTACGAGTGTTAATTGTGTTGTGTGCTTATATTATTGTTAGTTATTATTTCACGCCTAAACTAATTAATTTTAATTAAGAAATTTTGTTTATATTTATATTAAATTGTAGGACAATTGTAGGTAAATATTATTTTGGTATATGTACCGAGAAGGAATTTATCTCATTATTACAAAAAAATGGTGGTAGAGCCACGCGTGCCACTGCATAAATGGTCCGGCTCGACTGTTGAAATACCACAACAAATGCCGGTACCGCATTTTGCTCAGTGAGAGAGTTATCTAGATGCATATCCCCTTTCCATGTCCTCTCACCATCCCACTTCCCACCTCTTACCTTTCCCAATTTAAACCGCGGTAACGCAACTGTATTTTTTTCTGTGTTACAGGATTCCAGGGGTACAGCAGTAGGGACAAAATCTTGAAGATAATTTAATTTGCCAGTCAATCATCTACTACCGCTGAGGACAGTTATGCCACACTCTTACCATATGCCGCGCACACACACACACACACACACACACACACACACACGCACGCACGCACGCACACACACACACACGCACACACACACACACACACACACACACACACACACACACACACACACACACACACACACACACACACACACACACACACACACACACACACACACACACACACACACACACACACACACACACACACACACATATATGAATGTGTGTATATATATAATTATAGATATGTGTATAAATACGCTTTAGCATGTATTTTGATTAATACACACATAGTGAGATGCTTTGTATTTAGACCGTCCAAATACAGAACTATATCAATTAATAGTTCCATATTCGGGGTTATTGTTACTGAGTTGCTATATTAAATGCATAATTATCCCGAGGGTATTTCACAACGTACTTTACTTAGAAATTACCCTCAGGGTACGACTGACTCAGCGCTCTGACGAGCGCCTTTCACTTTATCCCTACTCCGCGGCCGACCGTCACGCGACATGCAACACGCAGACGACATCGCATTGCATAGGTTAATAACTGACAGATATTTACAAATTTAACAAAGATATTGACTATCTCTTATTGACAATATAAGAATTAAAAATATACACGACACGGCTTTTTACACCGATACTGCACAAATTTAACAATTAAGTGATCTGGCCCTATACACCAACACTTGAAATTTAGTATCAATTGACAAGTAAATGTAAGAAATACTGGTGTTACAAATTTAAATGCATAACCAATTAAACCTACTTTAACAAACTATTGACACTCTACATAACTTGTGTTATAAACTGTCCAATACATATTTACTCAACAACCCAAATTAAACAAATCATTATACCATAAACAATACAACACATACTTTATCAACATACTTATCAAATCAAACACATTATATTATTACATTACAAATTATATATACAGGAACAGAACTAATTTGGTGAGAAAATAAATAAATAAAACCTAAACTCTTAACTCTTGACCATAATACAAGTAAAACATAACTAGTATTTCAACACCTGAATATACTATATTATTTTATAATAATTAGTACATACTTACATATATCAACAAACTACACAAATTATATTACTATATTATAACTACAGGTATACACATTATATTTTTACACAAACATATAGAATTTAAATCTCCAAATTTATGTTGTTATACAAATATCATATCATAATCTATACAAATTTGCTATATGAAGCACATCTACTTATCATAGCAACTTGTGTATTATACTAATACACTATAAACAATACACATATACTACTAAAGCATAAAATAAATAAAACTAAAACTCTTAAGTTGGAATTGTACTACCAACTTTACATATCTTATCTATATTAATAATCCATGCACATATAAATACACATATACATTGTACTATTGAATTACCAACTATATATACAAATACACAACTCATTTGGTGAGAAAATAAATGAAATCTAGACTCTTAACCATAATATAAGCATTACATATCTACTTTATAATTTCAACACCTCAATATACCATATTATCAACAATATTTAGTATTTATATTAACAATCTACATATATATACACATATACATATATATATACATACATATTTTATCATTATTCTATAACTAGACACATACTGTATCATTATATTCTCACACAAACACAAACTAATTGATTACACAATCTGACCCAGACCCTTTACATCTGGACAAAATGATCCCGCGAAGGACCCCACCTCCCCCTAGAACAAAGCGTACCCCACCAAAAAATTTGAACGTTACGGTGGATGTCGAGAGTAGGGACATGGAGCTCCCAGGGCACTCGAGAGAAGGAAGAGTGAGTGTAGGTGAGAGGGTGGCGGCGTTGGACCCGAGGGCTGCGGTTACGCCACCTGCTGCGTCCACGGTGGCCCCGCGAACACTCGGGTCAAAGGCCGCGACAAGTAAGAGAGGTAAACTGGAAGGGCAGGCCCCCCCGGTGGACCTAGTGACGGAGCTGTTGGCGAGAGCCAGGGGCCCGTTCGACGGCCGGATGGAGGAGAGCGCTCTTCACGTCCGAATCGTGAACGGGTCCATGGCGGTTTCAAGGAACCTGCGTTCTGATTTAAAAAAGAACATTCTCATGTCAACAGACCGCACGCATTGCCTACTGGGGGAGTCTGAAAGAGAGATTGAGGGACTAAATAAAGAGAATAAGAGACTGAGGGGAGTGAACGAAAGTATGGAAAGAGAAAAGGCAGATCTGTTAAAAGAAGTCGAAAGGCTGAAAAAGGAGAACGAAACATTAAAGAAATTAAAGTCAGGTACGGTAGAGGACGGCATGAAAGAGACAGAGAGAAAGAAAGACAAAATGGTGGAAAGAATGGAAGGAGTATGCGAGGCGGTAATGAACAGACTGAATGGACATGAGAAGGCCTTGGGGGAGCACCAAATGGCCATGAAAGCATTGCAGGTGGCGGTTGAAAACGCACCTGTAGTGCCAAGTGGCGAAGGGCAAATGGGCTTTCAAGAGCTCAAGGAATTAGCGGCTGACATTAAGGGGCAACTGACAAACTTCAAGGAGGACGCACCGACATATGCGCAAGCCTTGGCGCGGTCCCCAATAACAGTAAAACCAATGCACTCGTTAATCATTTCACCAACTGACGAACTTGAGACCAGCTCTCAAACTATAGAGCACATTAAAGAATCTGTTAAGGCGAGGCAGAGCGGCGTTCGCATCGACAGGGTGCGAAAGGTCAGGGACGGCCGGGTGGTCATTGGTTGCGTCAGCGAGGAGGAGCTTCGCAAAGTCGAGGCTCAGCTTTGCGGCAACAAACGGCTAAAGGTGGAGCAGGCCACCAACAAGCGCCCCCTTGTCGTCCTTAAAAACTTGCTGGCTTATAACACCGATGAGGACATTGTAGCCGCTCTGCACCATCAGAATCAGGAGTTGATGAGGGCACTGTCGGCGGACGAAGCCAAAGTGGAGGTGAGATACCGTAGGAGGGCGAGGAACCCTCTGGAATGCCACGCCGTTCTCCGGGTCTCGCCAAAGCTATGGCAACGGCTCACGGCCGCTGGCAGAGTCTACATTGACTTACAATCAGTGAAGGTGCAGGACCAGTCTCCCCTGGTGCAGTGCACGAGGTGCCTGGGCTTCGGGCACGGGCGGAAGCTCTGTACGGAGGCTGTGGACCTCTGCAACTTTTGCGGTGGTCCGCATCTGAAGTCGGAGTGCACGCAACTGCTCGAAGGCCAGGAGCCCTCGTGCAAAAACTGCGCAAGGGTGGGGCTGACGCACTCAAACCATATGGCATTCAGTGACGCATGCCCAGTTAGGAAAAAGTGGGATGCACTGGCGAGATCCTCAGTGGCCTACTGCTGAGGGGCCAGTGTTTCCCACAAAACCTACTGAGTGCAAATGTAAGCTATTTGTTACTAGAAATGGCAACATTTGACAGTAAATCATTGAAACTATAATCCTAAAAAATAGAAAGGCGACCCTAACACCATAAGCTGCTAAACACCTATGTTGGAGCATATATTTTTAAATATACGCAAACAACATAAATTGAATGAAACGAAAGTACAAAATATAGATATGGATATACACCGACGTCAAATAATACAACAATTCACACTGACACTGCACATAAAATACAAAACTAGCAAAGTATAACACACTGAAATAAAACTGGATTCACCACTATTTATAAAATAAATGAATAAATAAACTACCTAGTATTAAGAATTTAATGTTAAATTAACTGTGTTCACGGAGCTGAAAAATTGATAAATATAGGCTAACTCAAGTAAACTCAAAAGATCTTGAAGAATAGCTATTGTAACTGTATAACACCTTAAAAATATGTACAACTTAATATATAGTAAGAAAACAATGGAAAAGAACCCATAGAATGTAAACATAACATAAATATATGATAGACTAAGAATATGAAACCTGAAATGTATAGTTGTAAGTAAACGTGTAACAAGAAATAATATGTACATAATTAATAAATACCCGCACGTTGAAAAAATTATTACCCCCATAAATAAGGTCTCCGCTCATGGTGGAGGAAAATTCGCGGGCCGGGCCTTAGCGTCCGGACAAAAAAAAAAAAAAAAAAAAAAAAAAAAACACGCAGACGAAAAAGTTTGAGACGATGTAATAAAAGTTTCACTTTAATAAATATGCAGAAACCTTCAAACGGCACAAATACTTTTAATATTGAAATAACCGGTACATACCCCAAAATAACATTTTTTCAAATTTTTGTCCGGGTGTCTGTCTGTTGGTTACGGGATTTTTTTTTTTCACAGGTAGCTGATGTAATAAGGAGTAACTTAGCCTACTTTTATTTTAGACAAATCATATATTATCTATTTATTGCTTCTGAGGTGTAACAACGTTTGCCGGGTAAGCTAGTAATAAGTAAGTATGCTAGTGGCACAAATATCTTGTAGATGATTATCTTTTTGAACCGTTTCGGCTTAAAACATTTGCTACATGGGGTTCAAGCGCTCATAAATTTTATCAAGTTATTGTAAAGCAGCTACTTGAGTTTTCATGTGACCAGAAAGCTGGAATGTTCTTTAAACAGAGAATTGTCATTCAAATTAGCAATCCTGCCAGTTTTCTGTGCATATTACCTATTGACAATGATGCAGAGGAATTCTTTGATGCCTTTGAGTAATTCACTTTACTTAACTATGTATATGAATTATTAATTTATATTCAATATGCATACTTTTTTACCTCAAATACAAATTTAACTTATAATTTAATATTTAATTTAACTTTTCAATCATTTTTAATCAGAATTATAACATTTATTATTGTTTTTTTTTTATATAGTTTAAGTCTCGGTGGCGCAGTGGTCGAGCACACGGCTTCTGATCCAGAGGTCCCGGGTTCGATTCCAGACACTGGCTCACACCAATGACTTTTCGAAATTGTTTTCGGAAGTTATGTGTGATAAATATCGATGACTGATAAAAACTTTGTGCCCGGTATGGCAATAGGTTCGCCACCTATTCCATTTGGGACGTAAACATAACGGCGAGACGAGGCTTAACAGCCGCTGCCTACACCTTCGGGTAACAAAAGGCGTGAAGTTATGTTATGTTACTAGTTTGTAAGTTTTGCACAATTTTATATCCTTACGTTAGTAAAAAAAGGCGTCTGAAATAGATTTTTTTCGGAACGAAATCCTCTTAAAATACATTACCATGCATACAAGTCACTAAGATTGCAAAATGGATAATATCTTAAAAGACGATTAATAATTTACTGATTAAATTACAATTACAATTGAATGTGATGAAAACGAAAGTTATGGTGTTTGAAAGGGAGGAATGGAACGGATGCAAGGATAACGGTTGACGATGTAGTGCTGGAACGGGTGAATGAAATTGTATATCGTGGATGCGCTTTTAGCAGAGATGGAAGGTACACCGCTGATGTAGAAAGAAGAGTAGCGTTAGGTAATAAAGTAAATGGAGCGTTGGGCAGGTTCCTGGGCGCAAAAGATATTAGCAGAAAAGCCCAGCTAGCAATTCACAATGCAATACTGATCCCAACGCTAACTTATGGAAGCGAGAGCTGGGTATGGCAGAGCGTGCATGAAAGTAGGATAAACGCGGTCGAAATGAGGGCATTGCGCAAAATCTGCGGAGTGACCCTCGCTGACCGCCTGGAAAACAAGGTTATAAGGAAGGAAGTCGGATTGAAAGAGAGTGTCGGTGTAAAAGTAAGAAAGGGCATGCTCCGATGGTTCGGACATGTAGAAAGGATGGATGATGCAAGATTGACTAAGCAATGCAAAAGCGGATGGATGTAGGAGTCGAGGACGGCCTAGACACACATTCCATGACCAAATAGAACGGGTTCTGGAGGAAGGTGATGTTAGGAGCCTCAAAAATCGACTCGCGTGCATGAAAAGAGTTATGAAAGTCAACGAAGCGAGTGAGGTGTGTAAGAATCGTGCCTTATGGCGCTCCGTTCTCTCTGCCTACCCCGCAAGGGATTTGGCGTGAAGTTATGTATGTAATTAAATTATCATTTATGAAATATTCATGTGATTTTGCATAATTTTGACACAAATATATATTCTTATATGTCTTTGATGAGGGTCGTGACGATGAATTTTTATAACTTGTCTCGTCAAAAAGAGGGGTGTCGTTTTTAAAACTACACTGATCAAACCGAAAATTCAGAAAGAATTTAGAAATAAAACAAAAAAAACATTATTTATATTATTTTCCTTTAATCAAATTATTATTGCTTAATTTTGAAACAGACTTTTATCATTTAGAGCGGTAAAGCCTGCATGAACAACAAGAACTCTGCCTAAATCGACGCAATGTGAATCGCGTCGCGTTAAGTTCGCTAAAAGTAATTTCCCCTTGCCATCAATTCTTCTTATAAGCCAGCCAAGCAACTGTGAACCTTTCAAGGTTCCATATGTCCATGATCAGCGCTGGTGACTTACCACTGAATATAAAAAAGAGTGCATAAACCTCGTTTTGTACATTTCAAAATGACTTTTAATACCTAATATTTACAATATATATATTAATAATATTTGAATTTACTGAAATATACAACGAATTATTTTTAATACAAGATTAAGTCAAAAAGTATAGTCTCGATAAACTAGTGGTAGAGCACACCGATTTTAAATCAAGGAGTAGCGGGATCGAATCCTGGCTCACGCCAATGACTTTTAGAATTTTTTTTCGGAAGTTATGTGTGATTGATATCGATGACTAAAACTTTGTGCCCGGTATGGCAATAAGTTTGCCACCATTCCATTTCTGACGTAAACATAACCGTGAGACGTGACTTAACAGCCACTGACTATCCCTTCAGGTAGAAAAAGGCGTGAAGTTGTGTTATGTTTAACACAAGAGTCATGTTATACAAACTTTGTGCCTAATGCATTTTATTACTACAGTACTTACTACAAGATTCTTCAGTCAACATCATAAATGAACATCAAAAGCAGACGATTATCAAAGGAGAGCGATGTTTAGTTACTGAGATCGTGGTTCAGTGACTTACCTCTTTGCTTGCACTTGCAATATCTTTAAAACTGATTTGTCTATGACTTTTGAGAGTTATTTTTAAAAGCTTTTATTTAGCTTGCACTGTATGTATGTATGTATGTATGTATGTAAGTATGTATGTTCGGTGGAATCTTGCAACTTAATTTTGAAGTAGATATTCATAACCGATTGAGCTGAAATTTTGTATACACGTTTACTTTGGATGACAATGCATGATATGATGTATGACATTATTCTATATCCAATATGGCGGACCACCCAAGATGGAGGAATGGATATTTTGAATGCATTTCTGCAATATGGGTATCAAATGAAAGGGCTTATTGAGTGTAACTCAAAAAATAATGTGACGTCATTCTAAATCCAATATGGTGGAATATAAAAGATGGAGGAAAACATAGTTTAAGCTTCTGTACAATATGGATATCAAATGAAAGGGCTCATTGAGAGTAACTGAAAAAATCATGTGATGTCATGAAAAGAAAGCTCAAAGCTGAAATTGAATAAGATGATCGCCTTATTGAAGAGCTGGACTGTTTGAAATTAAGCGGTAAACTAACTTGCAATAATGATGCGTTGAATGAAACGACACTAACCTAGCCAGCTATAACTAAAAATAAGAAAATAAATTAAAAGCAAAAATCCTTTTTAAAGAAGCTTTTATTTAAGCGCTCTAAAAATAAGAAAATAATATTTCCTTAAAAATTTCAAGTATCAACTTAGAGCCTCAGTATGTACAATTTATATAATAATAAAAGCTTGTCGCGAGGTTTGACTCCCTATCAGTAGGTATTAAATTGCAATAGATAAAGTTTGTAGATTAATTTACATGAGTGTTTTGCCCATTTCTTCTCATGACAACACTACACTCAGAATCGTCCGTGCGTTCTTGTTCCAATGAGGCAATTTTCTCAAGCGCTCGTGTTTTAATATGCTTATATGTATATATGTTCGCTGCATGAATGGGCCGGCTCGACCGGTGAAATACCACGACCTCTCAGAAGACCGACGTAAAGTGGCTCATGCCGCGTTTCGTTCGGTGAGAGAGGTACCCGGAGGCCCACCCCCCTTCCCCATCCTTTCCTATCCCCTATCTCTTAAAGGTCGGCAACGTAACAGTAACACTATGTGTTGCTGGTGTCCATGGGCAGCGTTGGTTGCTTACCATCAGGTGACACGCCTGCTCGTTTGCCCTCCTATCCCATAAAAAAAAATCGAAATATTCACTACAAGAGCCTTTGTATAGCAGAAAAATATTCAATATACAATCATATCAAAATACCCAAGATGTTACAAAGTTGTATTAAAAAATATAACCCAAATAGTATCAAGTCGAAAACGATACCCAACAGGGCACATGGGTACGCATTTTTCCTCCATCCTTTCATTTAGATAAGGTCGCTCCCGGTCTTTATCCCTTTCTTCAATTCCATCTCCATCTTCATGCCCTATTTACCACACCGCATTACTTAGTACAATGAAATTTGCCTTAACTTGGGAAGAATGAAATCTTTTTAATGTCCCCTCTGTTGCATAATCCGGTGAGTGTATTTTTTTTCTTTTCATAAGAACAGTCGTTGTATCAAATTAATATACGTTATTATTGAACACGTTATACGTTATTATTGTTGAATTGTTATGTTGGTTGAACTCTTTTACCACATTATGAGTAGTTGTTTATAAAATGTAAACCAATAGATTTTCTGGTACATTTTTGGAAGATTTTTTCTAAACGTTTTTTGTGGGAAAGAAGAGCAAACTATATGAGAAATCCCGCCCATAGAAATCTGTAACACCTATAGGGTCAGTTGTCTTGCCGGTCCTGAAGATGAAATAGGAAAGGGATGGTGAGAGCAAGCGGACGGGATATGGCATCCGGATACTGGTCTTGATTAAACCTAACTTAAAACGTCTATTTCTTGTTATGTCGTGGTATGTCATGGTCGATCTAGCTCATTTATGCAAGGAGCTGGGTGCAACGAAACGAAGGACGAAATAAAGTGACTTTGATATTGAATGGGGTTTCAGTATGATTTCAATAAAACACAACAATATTTCTCATCTTTTTATATTCTATATTTTGTTAAAATTTATTTTATAAATTATATTTAGGTAACATATTTAAATACATCTACAATTTGATAATTAAATACACAACCCTTTTGATAAACTACTCGTAAGTTTCGGGATCGGTACCTTAAAGGTCGTCGCCAAATTATTTTCAGAATGCCACAATATTTATCTAGTTTTTTTTTGGCTGCCTTTTACAAACATAAAATTTAAATAGTTTTATATACACATGTCAAATATTTACAAATTGTCATCTATTTATTTACAATATGATTCGATTTATTAAATCAATTACGACTTACTAAATATTTAAATACAAAGCTACATATGTATATAATGGCTTATACGTCATCTAGAAGAAAATAACATATTATATACATTTTATTTTTCATAAATTCCAATTAATTTTTCAATACCATGAATAACTTATATTAACAATATTCATAGCTTGTGTATCTGTCTTTCTCTTTCTCTTGCCAAAAATGGTTTATTCCCAAACAAGTATTATTCCAGAAGACATATGAAAATCAATAACTATCTCAAATCTTCTTGGTAAGATGGTATTGTAGAATCCAGAAGACTACAAGAAACCTCGTAATCGTGGTTTTGAAATTAAAATATTGTGATAACATGCATTTTAATTGAGTTTAACAGACATACATTTCAGTATTGTAATTTTATTTTTTAATTTAACCACTGCACTTCAATTATATGTTAAATTTAGAAAATTAAAAAAAAAACTATTATCAGTCTACACCATAGATAAGGTTTATTTACAGAAAAGCTACTAAATCACAATTCCCGTAGTGTAATAATTTATAAAAACTATTTGTTTTAATATTGTCTCTGGCTAGATTTTTTTTTCATTTTATAAGGCTATGTTTATTTGCGAGCGTATTATATTATTATTTAATATATCATATAATAAAAACAAAATATAGTATTTACCTAAACAA
This sequence comes from Euproctis similis, assembly GCA_905147225.2. NCBI lineage: Eukaryota > Metazoa > Arthropoda > Insecta > Lepidoptera > Erebidae > Euproctis > Euproctis similis. The sequence goes on from LR990119.1 coordinate 12,168,075, forward strand.
AATTAAATCCGTGATAATTTGGTTAGTTATGCTTACGCTTATTGAGACTTGAAAAAAGAACACTTTTTGTTCAGACGCGTTTTTATTTTGCAATATGAAGCAAACTTTTATTCTAACAAAACTTGATTTGTACAATTTTATTTTGCAATTGGACAAAGTTACGCAATAAGCAGGAAGAACCTGTTTGAATACGTAATGTGTATATGATGCTAAGAGTATTGTGAATGTCTCTTTATTATGATGGTTATTGTATTATATAGGTTCTTGTTTAATATTTTCAGTAATGTTATAGCTTCAAATTTGAATTTAAAGTTACATATTTAAATTGAAAAATAAAAAAAAATATTTTACGAGAGTTTTAACGCATTAACATAGTCTAATAAGTATTTTCAAAATTCATAAATTGAAAATAGTTTACAACAGTTGTAATATTGGTTCGTCCTTTTATTACAAGTAAAATTTTAGTCAAACAATACAATTTGCAAATTAGACTATGCATTTGATTTTTACATGAAAAAAATATCATCAAATACATTAGAATATGAAATCATATTTAGCAATTTTTATTTATTCATTAGCCACAAAGTGTTATTTCTATATCATCGTTGTATTTTAAACTTTAAAAAATAAAACAATTAAAAGCAGTAAAATTTGATACTTCGATTTTTTAAAAAAGCCTCTAAGAAAACGTAAGAGGAACATTTTTTTTAATAGGTCATCTTGAAACTGTCGTAGTCGCTTCAGAGTAAACTTTAGTATAAGTTAGTAGGAATGTCATAATTATAAAGAATAAAAAAAGAACTAAGACTATTGATTGAAATGTGATCAATCTCACCATAATTGGGAGAATGACAAACAGATTGTGAGTTGATCGTCGAAGAGTAGTGATAGTCACCAAGATCAACAAGATGCCACGGTTTAGACGAGGCGGTGTTGATCCAGAACTTTGCATGGCAGCTGGTCTCTCTCCACTCAATACGTGGACAAGTACTGACGCTGATTCTGCAAACAAAAAATCAAATTTTAATCTTTATGTCTTAGTGGTTTGCAAGTCGAGCACGTCGCTTTATTATCAAGAAATCGTGAGATCTAATCCCGGATCGAATTCATTTCGAAAGTTATGTGTGATAAATACCGACCGATAAATACTGACAATATTGTGTCCAGAATATGGCAAAAGATTCGGCCATCTATTCCATTTGGATCCTTAAAAATGGACGAGTCGAGATTTAAGCCCATCTCTATGCCCATGTCTATATTTTTAAGTTATTTGTCATTAAGAGTGACGAAATAGTGACTATATCTGTGCTGACATTTCATGTCATGGTAGATCATTACATAGTATAAAAATAAAGTCACTTTCCGCTGTCTGTCCCCTTATATGCGTATATCTTTAAAACTACGCAACGGATTTTGATGCGGTTTTTTTTAATAGTTAGAAGGTGTCGACGGGTAGTTTTGATCTATAATTGATGTATAATGTAGTAAAAAAAGTGATAATTTTCAAGATTTAGAACTTTAATCGCAAACGCTGCCTGAACCGTAAGTGATAAGTCAAAACAATGTACTACATTATTATACACATTTAAAAGGTCTACAAAAAAATCAACGAGGGCATATGTCTATCTCTTAGGGATAACCCACAATGACAATTTTTATTTTTAAAGTGAAACTTTTATTACATCGTCTCAAACTTTTTCGTCTGCGTGTTGCATGTCGCGTGACGGTCGGCCGCGGAGTAGGGATAAAGTGAAAGGCGCTCTGACGAGCGCCTTTCACCGTAAAAACATGTAGAAAAACACCCCCAGACGCCGTACAAACAACACAATAAATATATTTGTTTGTTTGCACTCGGGTGGGATCGAACCCGCCCCGACCTCGTGTTATCGGTAGTGCGGTTTACCGATGCACCACGAGGCCCGTATGAATGATTGTCTAATTACCGTCCTCTTTACCAATTTCGACACATTTTCTAGGATCGGGTTTGTTTGTTTGTTTGTTTTTTACATACATACATATACGTACGTACGTATTGCAGGCGGAGAAAAAAAAAATTATATTATTAATATAACAAATGACACGATAAAAGGGAATATAATAAATTCGTATGTATTGTAAACGACGGAGGCTTTTAAGTTTCCAATTCCAAAAAGTGAACTACATATATGTGACACAGTTATGTTCGTCAATTTATTAGCGATAAGATAGTGCTCTTTATATATGTATTTGTCACATTTTCATAATAAATCAAAATATCATATTTACTGGAGGAAAAAATATCGTTTTGTTTTGTAAAGATCCTTTGTTGTAATGTTGTTAACGTTTAATAGGTGTCGCGTTAACCCTAGTGCCGTAGCTGGAATACTTGTCGATTCGGGCGACATCTATCGATATAATACGATATTACGGCAGAATCATCAATAGTAGCAACCTAGTAGCGCCATCTAGGAATTATTGTCGTGACCACGTAAAATAAAAAACATTTATTAAACCCTATTAACAAATACAAGATGGCAACTAAATTAAAATCGCCCTTATCGCACAATCCCCTGAAAGCCGGTGACGTCCGGTTCGATTTCAAATTAAACTAGTTTTCTCTCTCTTTGCAAAACTGCCACTGACTTGTAACTAACGAATTAGTGGAGGAAGCAGACTGACGCCTTTCTTACTTTACTTAAGTTTCCAATTCCAAAAAGTGTGCCAGGATTCGAACACGCGACCTATGCGATTCGGAAGCCGTGTGCTCGACCACTGGACCACCGGAACTACATATATGTGACACAGTTATGTTCGTCAATTTATTAGCGATAAGATAGTGCTCTTTATATATGTATTTGTCACATTTTCATAATAAATCAAAATATCATATTTACTGGAGGAAAAAATATCGTTTTGTTTTGTAAAGATCCTTTGTTGTAATGTTGTTAACGTTTAATAGGTGTCGCGTTATCCCTAGTGCCGTAGCTGGAATACTTGTCGATTCGGGCGACATCTATCGATATAATACGATATTACGGCAGAATCATCAATAGTAGCAACCTAGTAGCGCCATCTAGGAATTATTGTCGTGACCACGTAAAATAAAAAACATTTATTAAACCCTATTAACAAATACAAGATGGCAAGTAAATTAAAATCGTAACCAATATTTTATGGTAACTAAAATACGTGAACAGTGACTTACATTCGATTTTCGAAAAAAATAATATTTCGAAAATTTTTAGTTAAATGTCTATAATGTGAAAAAAAGTTTCACTTTTACGGTGGTTTCATAAAACCACACAAGTTTTTTTACTTTTTACGAGAAATAATGGCTTATTTCCGAAGGGATTTTAAACATTACAGCATTAATTTTCATCCAATTAAGTGTCTTAAATAGATTTTGCATGTAATATAGATGATCCTGGCCCTTTACAGCATGCAATTTAAACGAATATTTTCGAAGATATTGCAGTATTAACACAGCGGGACAGCAGTTATTACTTTTGATGCGGAACAAAGTTCGCCAGGTCAACTAGTTATAAATAAATTCATACTAATATTATAAATGCGAGAGCGCATTTTTTTTGTTACAGTTTCACAAAAAAACTACTTGACCGATCATCATGAATCTTTGTACAAATACCCTTAGCGGTATTAAAAGTAACATAGGATAAGTTATATTAAAAAAAACATGATGCATTAAAAAAACATTGTTAACGTCATCTAATCGTTAATTTGTAATCAGTGACCTTAACAGTGGTAGAGCCAAGCAGTTTACTGCATAAATGGGCCGGCTCGACCGGTGAAATACCACGGCCTCTCAGAAGACCGACGTAAAGTGGCTCATGCCGCGTTTCGTTCGGTGAGAGAGGTACCCGGAGGCCCACCCCCTTCCCCATCCTTTCCTATCCCCTTCCCTTAAAGGTCGGCAACGCAACAGTAACACTACATGTGCTGCTGGTGTCCATGGGCGGCGTTAGTTGCTTACCGTCAGGTGACACGCCTGCTTGTTTGCCCTCCTATTCCGTAAAAAAAAAGTGATATATCAAAACGCATTTTGCTCATTCCATTGACTGTTGTGCGGAACGAAGTTCACCGGATCAGCAAGTAATTTTTCAAATAATTACTTAACACATAATAATATTACTTCACGACTTTTGTTACCCGAAGGTAGGCAGCGGCTGTTCAGCCTCATCTCGCCGTTATGTTTTCGGCCCAAATGGAATAGGCGACGAACCTTTTGCCATACCGGGCACAAAGTTTTCAGTCATCGATATTTATCACACTTAACTTCCGAAAAACAATTTCGAAAAGTCATTGGTGTGAGCCAGTGTCAGGATTCGAACCCGAACCTCTGGATCGGAAGCCGTGTGTTCGACCACTGGACCACCGAGACTTATACTGTAATGATCTCTGAAAATTTTACACTCCATCAGTCATTGAGAAGATACCACTGTTAAAAGAGTAAGGTATCATTGGACATAGTACAGGTTATGAATAAGTTCTCTCTAAACAAAAATATGACCTTTTTGTTGATTATGATTAAAGTTTATTATTTTTAATTCTATATGTACAGAAAATATTGTTCAGTAATTTCAGTAATATTCTCAATAATTTCAGCAGAACTCTCTAAATCATTTAATCGTTGGTTCCCAAGTTTCAGTATTGTTTAGCATAACCCAGTGCAGTCTTTACTAATTCAAACTTACACCCGTATTACCGACAAATATCTAACTAATTGAATCTAATAAACATAACATAAATACCTGTTATTTATTTAGCATGCAAATAGTTTATTTGTATTCTAGATTTAAGTAAGACTCAAGTTATTCAAGCATAATTAGCTTATTTGAGATTTTTTTTTCACACTCTCGGTGGCGCAGTGGCTAACACCCCGCTTCTGAATCCAGAAGTAGTGGGTTCAAATCCTGGCACACGCCAATGACTTTTAGAAATTTTCGGAAGAGTTAAATATCGATGACTGACATCTTTGTGCCCGGTGTGGCAATAGGTTCGCCACCTATTCCATTTGGGACATAAACATAACCGCGAGACGAGGCCTAACAGCCGCTGCATACACCTTCGGGTAGAAAAAGGCTTGAAGTTATGTTATGTTATTATTAATATTCTCATAAATACATCAATAATAATTAGGCCATTAAAATTCTATGACGAACGTCATGAAGTGTCATGTTATCTAATATGGTGGCAGTAGGTTAACATTTATCGACAAGCTACCAATTTAATAGGTTAGCGAAGTTACTACGATTCCTTAAAAAAGGGTTTTAAGAATTTTGAATATGTTTTGTATGACCAATAAATAGTGGAATATAACTTAACGTCAAGTTCATTGCGGGGTAGACAGAGAGAACAGGGCCCTATAAGGCACTATTCTCACAGCTCAATCGCTTCTTTGACTTTTATTACCCTTGTTATACACGCTAGTCGGTTTTTAAGACTACTGACATCACCTTCCGTTAGGACATGTTCAATTTGGGCATGGAGAATGTGGCATGGCCGTCAGCGACTCCAACATCCTTCCGGTTTTAGCTATCTGCTTAGTTATACTTTATTCATTCTTCCTACACGACCAAACTTTAGAGCGTGCCATTCCTTAATGTAACAGTAAGTTTGCAAATTCTTGTAAAATATATAGCTGGAATATAGGCACTTATTATATAATAAATTTGTAATAGCCTTGAAATATTTATATTGACCCGTTTCCAGATATTAACTGACTGTAAAATTTATGCGTTTGCTCTAATTCTTGGCCCGAATCGAGCCAAGCGACGCGTACAACCCTTATAATTGTATAAATAATTACACTACATAACTGGGGGTAATATTGAGTTTATAATTTATATTTTATATGTTACCCTTTTGTTACGCACTCGTTCTGTAATAATAAACTTACTTGAATATATTTTTTTTATTGAACAGTTAAAACGAAAATTGTTCTTTCAGTTACTTCCAAAATTAATGTTAACTGAAATTATTAAATTAAAATTTGTTTGTAAAATGTGACATTTTTCTATGAAATTTTATCACCTAACATAAATATAATGAGGCCCTTCTAATTGGAACGATACGGGCGCTTAGTCCATTGAAAGTCTACATTAATGTTAAATTTCTTAGAGCACGCAGTTTTATTCTTGGGACATGTAGGCATGTATACCCCTTGTACTTCAGCGCTATCTTGAAAAAAAAAGGGGTGCAAACACCGTTTTAGCGATATTAGACATTCGTCTTACAAAAAAATCTGCAAAAGTCACACCCTTCAGTCCACCACATCATCATCTAAATCATTTATCTGCCCTTATCCCACTTTAAGTGGGGTCAGTACAATGTGTCATCCTTTCGAACTATCCATGTTTAGTTTTTCGACCGGCCGCCTGTCTGACGACAACACTCCTTGGGAATGTTTCAGTTGAAGGGATAGAGCAGGGGTTCACAGTGGGATGGGAAGGGAAGAGGGAAATGGGTCCATTCCCTTACATGTTCCTTTAATATATTTTAGCAGGCAGCGCTTGACCTCGTGTCAGCTGATGGTAACTGACGACGAGACCGTTGACGGTGAAGCGCACTGTCCAGTTAGTAGCCTATTCACTAATCTTTTGAAGAGACCCATGTCATAACTAATGGGTAACACCGATGCAGGTAATTTGTTCCATTAACCAGCTGTGCAGTTGGTGAAGGAAGATCCAAAGCGCTTTGTTTGTACAGGTGGGATATCTACAACAGACGGTAAGTACGTCGGGCATTTCGCCGATAGAATAGGGGTGGAGGTATCAGGTTGTGAAACTCTTGCGCACTCTCTCCAGAGTGTAGCATATAGAACACCGAGAGTGTCACATATCCCAAGAATAAATATTGCGTCAACTAAGAAATACAATAGCGGCCCTTCAGTGGCACATATGTCATAACAAAACATATAGTCTTAATTGCTTAGTTTGATTTAGTGTTTAAAACTTTGTCTGATAAAAACATGCAGAAGACTGATCTTATGTCAGTCAACGTGTTATCATTAACTTCCTCGGGACAGTTGTTAGAGTCGGAAACTACCTTCATAAATGGACGTTTGTCAAGGAATTTCCATTATCACAGAGATACATTTTCAATTACCCCGGTATTTTCTAAGATAAGCACGCTCAAATAAACAAACAAAGTCTTCAGCTTTATAATATTAGTATCAATTGTCTGAAGTGTAGTTACCGCTACTGCTCGGAGCGCAGGTATAGTTGCCGGAGTCGTGTGGTGCAGCGCGTGCAATCAGCAATCGACTTGTACGAGTTTTCTGTTCGGTTTCCACACTGATGCCACCACGTTGGGCATAGTTGACGACCTGCTCGCCTCTATACCAATAGATGAAACTGAAAAATATTGAAAGGTATTAGATAAAAATTGATATCGAATTTATTTGTATACTAGCTGACCTAGCGCACTTTGTTTCGCCTCAAAAGAAATAAAAATGGTCATTGTATGTTATCCTTAAAAGATAGACCATATATCGCCGCGAACTTTTTTGTAGACCTTTTGAAAGTCTGTAATAATGTCGTACATTGTTTTGAGATATCACCTATGGTTTAGCCAGGGTTTGTAATTAAAATGTTATATCTCAAAAATTATCACTTTTTTCCACTACATTAGACACGAATTATATACAAAAACCACCCCGTCAAAACTCTCAATCCATTAAAAAACTCACATCAAAATCCGTTGCGAAGCTTTAAAGATACATACAGCGGAAAGTGACATTGTTTTATACTATGTAATGATGATATGAAATTTATATAGCCACTCAGTTCGCTGCAGGAATGGATTAGCTCATGCTGCGGATCGTTTGGTGAGAGAAATATCCGGAAGCTCCTATCCTTATCTATAATTATATCAAGTACTCAAAAATTGGTAAGTTTTTTAGGCTAATAAACAAAGCCGATGGCTATTCGGGCATTTAGCTGTTAACTAAAAAATAAAAAAAACAAACAATATTATAATAAATAGTCTAGCATACAAATTCAGCTAATATTAATTTTAAATACGAGGACTAAATTGGAATCACTCACGTTTTACAGACAAGTAAATGTTATTGAAATAAATAAATGAAGTATTGACAATTTAGTCCCCGTCTCTCAAAATTCCCTTGATATTTCTTGAATAAGAATGAAGCTAAATATAAATGAATAAGGGTTTTTCCAATTGTGTTTCGAAGAGTTTTAGTATTGTATTCTAAATTCCTAAAACATCTCGGGTAGCTAAAAAGAATCGGTATATTGAGTCTTTTAATATGCGCATGTCACAATGGAAAGAGGGAAAGAGATTAGGTATTCTGTTTATACCAAGAAAGAGATGCTTTCACAAGCGATCAATCCGATAAGGCTTTGCGGTCTATTCAATAAACGATATTGTTATTTGTGATAGATTCGTAAAGATTTAGAAAAAGCAGTGAGATGCAGACTCACTTATGCTGTTATATGAGTATTTCTTCAAGACTATTTTAGGTTTTTTTATGATGGGCAAACGAGCAGATATGTCACCTGATGGTAAGCAACAAACACCGACAATGGACACCTGAACATTGTTCGTACTACAGTTGCGTTGCTGTCCCTTCCAATGGGATATTGAAGGGTCGAAAGTGGGATAGGAAGGGGAGAGGGGAAGGGTTGAGCCTCCGGATATCTCTCTCTCTTTCTCTCTCTCTGTTACGAATCACTTCAAAACTACAGTGAGATAACATAATATAACTTCACGCCTTTTCTACCCGAAGGTGTAGGCAGTAGTTATTGAGCCTCGACTCACCGTCATGTTTACGTCCCAAACGGAATAGGTGGCGAATCTATGGCCGTACCGGGCACAATTTTTTTATTAATCGATATTAATCACACACAACTTTCGTAATTAAATTCGAAAAGTCATCATTCTAACAGTGGTAGAGCAAAGCAGTTCGCTGCACGAATGGGCCGGTTCGACCGGTGAAATACCACGACCGACGAAGATCGACGTAAAGTGGGTCATCCCGCGTTTCGTTCGGTAAGAGAGGTACCCGGAGGCCCACCGCCCTTCCCCATCATTTCCCATCCTACTCCTTTAAAGATCGGCAATGCAACTGTATCACTATATGTTGCAGGTGTCAATGGACGGCGCTGGTCACTTACCATCAGGTGACACACATGCTCGATTGCCATCCAATCCCATAAAAAAAAGAAAAAAAGTCATTGGTGTGTGCTAGGATTCGAACTCGCGACCTCTGGATTTAGAAGCTGTGTGTTCGACCACTGGACCACCTAGGCTACTATGAGATGACATAAGTGTAAAATCAGAAATGAATTTAAAACATTTCTGTAATGAAACAAAGCTTTTTAATTGCAAATAACATTTATTACTTTTACAGTATGTTACTTTAAAATACTACCAAAACCAAACTTACAAATTTTTCGATCCGTAACCCATTCCATCGGTTTGACAACAGTCTGCGTATATCGTCACGTATCATCAGATAACAGCATGGTCAACAATGACCCAAGTAGCACTGTCATTGAATCCGTCTCAATTGTTAAATATCTTGGCATACTTATAGATAATAACCTAACATTCAAAGAATATATCGAACACCTATCTAAGAGACTATGAAAACTCATCTATATCTTTAAACAATTACGCCAGTCAGCTGACGCAAACACCATGAAAATGGTGTATGAGGCGCTGTGTCAATCGATCTTAAGCTACTGCTCAATCACTTGGGGTGGCGCGGCTAAAACCCACCTGATAAAGGTGGAACGTGCACAAAGGGCAGTACTCAAAGTCTGCTGCTTTAAGCCCCGTCTGTTTCCTACCAAGACGTTATACGAATATTGCCAAGTTCCTACTGTCAGACAGTTATTTATAATAGCAACTGCAAGGAAGCAGCACTCTTTGACCTCTTTCTCTCAAGAATCTACTAGTTGTAACCACTTGGTAGCTATATCCACTTCCGTCAAAACCTCATTTAGCCGCAGATTCTTCGTCTTTCTAGGACCTTACATATATAATCAACTTCAAAAACTATCTATACATAATTTAAATCAATATAATTACAAAACTATGCTTAGAGAGGTCCTTGAGTAATTAACCAACTCTCAAACCTTAAATGTATACGTGGGACCAGCACACAAAATTGCACACAAACACATAATATTGCATATATGTACATAACTCACGTTAAGATTTTATTTTGTGTACTTGCTTGGTCTGTGGTGAGAAAATAAACGATATTATTATTATTATTACTTTAATACATAAATATAAAACGATATAAAATATAAAAAGCTTATTCGAAGTGGTCTCCATTGGCTGCAATACAGGCCTTTAAACGTTGAGGCCAGTTATCAATAGAAACACGCACTCTTTCCATGGGAAAATTCTTCACTGCCAATCGTATGCATTGTTTTAGGGACTCTAAATTATTATGACGCTTAGAGGAAGCCGTACTCTCTAAAACTGACCACAAATCATAATCCAGTGGATTCAGATAGGGACTAGATGACGGCCAGTCTTCAGCTCTAATGAAGTCCGAAACGTTCGCTTCCAACCAAGATTACGTGGACCGAGCTTTATGACCCGGTGCCGAGTCTTGCTGGAAGGACCATACTTCGTTATTGAACATGGTGTTGTTAAGGGGCTTGACTACCTTTTCAAGATTGGTATCTTGATACACTTGTGCCGATGTTTTGATACCTTTTTCACAAAAATATGGCTCAGTCACTCCTTCGTAGCTAACACCCCACCAAACCATCACTGAAGTCGGATAATGCCCACGTTGCACTCTGTCAACTAATTGGGAAGCTTCCTTAGAGCTTTGAGCATAAATACGGTCATTTTGTATGTTAAAATGTTGCTCAATTGTAAAAACTTTTTCATCCGTAAACAATATTTTTCTGTGACCTCCCTTTGCGTACCGCTTCAGTAGTTGTTTAGATTTTAACACCCTATTCTTTTTTAAATTATCAGTTAATAAATGACCAGTGCGCCTCTTATAGGCTGCAAGTCCTAAGTCATCTTTTAAAATACGCGACATTGTTCTAGGTGCTATCTTCATCTCCCGAGATAAAATCTTTTGCTTGCGGACAGGATTTCTTCGAATTCTTTCCCTTACTGCTTTGACCACCTTTTTCGTACGAGCACTACGTGGACGGCCAGGTCTTTTTCTGTCACAAACAGAGGAGGTCTCATTGTACCTATTAGTAGCCCGGTACACAAACATTTGACTAATACCAAGTGTATGGAGAGTTTAAAAAATTGCATTTGGCTCCATACCTACTTTGTGTTCGGTATAAATCCCTTGCAGGGTAGGCAGAGAGAACGGAGCGCCATAGGGCACGATTCTTACACACCTCACTCGCTTCGTTGACTTTCATAACTCTTTTCATGCACGTGCGTCGATTTTTGAGGCTCCTAACATCACCTTCCTCCAGAACACGTTCTATTTGGTCATGTAATATGTGTCTAGGCTATCCTCGACTCCTACATCCATCCGCATTTGCATTGTATATCTGCTTAGTCAATCTTGCATCATCCATCCTTTCTACATGTCCGAACCATCGGAGCATGCCCTTTCTTACTTTTACACCGACACTCTCTTTCAATCTGACTTCCTTCCTTGTTTTCCACGCGGTCAGCGAGGGTCACTCCGCAGATTTTTCGCAATGCCCTCATTTCGACCGCGTTTATCCTACATTCATGCACGCTCTGACATACCCAGCTCTCGCTTCCATAAGCTAGCGTTGGGATCAGTATTGAATTGTGAATTGCTGAATTGCAGTAACTAACAGTCTGGATACTAGTCGAGCTCCCCGCTTCTGAATCAAAAGTCGTGGTATTGATTTTGGACTCGCATCAATATATAATCGGAATTCATTTCGTGATAAATGTTAACAGTCTCTGTGGTCCAGTGTTGGTGGATCAGTGGTCGAGCTATCAGCTTCTGATTCAAAGGTCGTGGTTTTGATTCTAGGCTTACCCCAATGATTTCTCGTAATTATTATCGTGATAAAAATCTATGACTGACAACTTTGTGTATGGCAAACCGGTGTATGGCAATGGCTGTCTACACTAGACTAGAAAAAGGTATTTAGTTATGTTATACTTGCACGCTATACACAAAATATTCCCTCAAGTCTTGCGTCATCACTACAATTTCCAAGATTCAGAAACATTCCTTTCACATTACTCACCTCGGCGGGTCAGGGGCGTGTTTCGCGACACAAGTCAGATTGATATCAGAGCCGGCCCTCACGAACAACTCGGGGCCCGACAAGATCTCAGCTTTTGACACTGTTGAAAAATAAAAATGTTCACACACATAGCAACTTGAGAGGTTTTCATTTCTAGTATAGGCACTCTACTAACACATACTGCTAATATAAAGTTGGAAGGAAATTTAATAACATGTTCAATTTTTAGAATTGGACTGTCGGTAGTCCAGTCGTCAAGCACCCCGCTTCTGAATCCGAAAGTCGCGTGCTCGAATCCTGACACTGACTCACACCAATGACTTTTCGAAAATATTTTCGGAAGTTATGTGTGATAAATATCGATGACTGAAAACTTTGTGCTCGGTATGGCAATAGAGTCCGAGTCAAGGCTTAAAAGCCGCCGCCTACAAAAGGTAAAAGTAGGTGTGAAGGTTTAAAAAGGTAACTACCACCATAAGCTGTATTCCCAAGTTTGTTAATAGTAGTATATTTTTTTAACTTGTGTCCCTATGGAAGTAATATTAAAAATAAATACTGACCAACAACTGTAAGTCTAAAAGACAAACTGATTTTTGGCTCGGTGGACACTTGGCACTCGTATGCGCCCGAGTCCCTCGGCTGTGCTGGTGATACTCGCAACGTCCACTCGTCTGAACCATCTGCGTGGAGTGCGGCGAATCTGGCGTCACTACTGTATGTGTGGACGCCCACTGTGAGAATGTGAAGATCACGCTTGCGGATCCAAGATACCTGTGAAATAAATACATTCGCTTAGATAGGTCTCATGATGATAGTCAAATCTTTTAAGGCAAAGATTGAGATTGAAGAAGATGAATTCTACATAATATGTAGAATTCATCTTCTTCAATCTCAATCTTTCACTTCAGTGATATCACTACATACACATATTATGTGTATGTAGTGATATCACTGAAGTGTATTAGTTTACATATTTACCATACAATTGAATATTTTTTATTGATATAGAATTCAGAAAATGTTTTTTAAAAGTTTTGATTGTCTGCTTATTTGTTGGTCTGTATGTTTGATACGAATAAATTATAAAAGTACTGCAAACATTTATTTTCAATTTTTGAGGAATATTACCCAGAGGTTGGGTCACACGTACAATTCAGCGTAGCAATGCGGCCAGTCTTCTGGGCACGCTGCCAGTAGACCGAGATGCGGAGAAATTGGTTTTCGGCTAGTCTTTTAATTGTTTATATTGTTAATAATGTAATTTATTTATTTCATCTTACTATTTTTAATTAAAATAGTTCAATATTATCTATTATTACATTACAATTGTCCTCTTTAAGATTTGTATTTTTTTATTAATTTAGTGTATTTATTCTACAGTAATCCATAGCAATAGCGAGGAGCAATACCTGCACTTGAAACTATGTACAAAAGCTTTCAGTTGAGAAGTTCGAGAAATGATATTGGAAATCAAAATAGAGATTGTTAGATGAATGTAAATTCTTAGTAGCAAAATCAGAAATTCTCCTTTCTCAGTCCAATCTGAAGTCCAAGATTCTGATTTGAATTTGAAGTAATTTCTGCTGTAACTTGCATCATAAGTAATAACACAGAGCTTTTCACTCAATAACTTATTCAAAGAGTTTGTCAATTTGATAAAAAATAACAATATGAAATGACAGTTTACTTTATATTATAACTAGCTTTTACCCGCGGCTTCGCTCGCATTGAAGCCAATAAATAAGTATCAAAATCATTACCATAGAATTGAATCAATATAATAACTCTATTTTCTTACTTAGCTGGGATTATCAATTTTCAAAATTACAACATTAGGTATGACGTTTAAAAATCTCACAATATGCTTTATTAAAATGCAACAACAAACGGTAAAATATATTTCTCTGTAACAAAAATAAATAATTTTGGACTTTAACAATTTTATATGATATAAATGCAGAGTATTAATGTAGGATATTTTTGTAGACTATATTATAAGTTTCTCCTTAGGGTGCAAATATATGTTAATTAAAGAGAGAAATAAGAAAAAAGAAAGTATCCTATATTACTTCTAATACCCCCAAGAATATGTTTACAAAGATTCATGATGATCTGTTGAGTAGTTATCCCGTGAAAGCGTAACAAACAAACTTACATTCAAATTTATATATTAATTAATTAATTAATAAGTAAAGTTAAGTATAAGTATCAACCCTAAATACTGTAATACCGTCCCTCGCGAGGCATAACAGCCGCTGCCTACACCTTCGGATAGAAAAAGGTGTGAAGTTACGTTATGTTATCTAATTTACGAATACTGTAAAACTTCATTACTGAAGTAGCTAAATTTGACGATTTTTTGACAAACAATTGTTTTTATCTTTCGTAAAAAATATAAAGTAAAAAGTAGTAAGTATAAAGTACCCTATGTTACTTCTAATACCTTCAAGAGTATATGTACAAAGTTTCACGATGATCGGTTCAGTAGTTTTTGCGTGAAAGCGTAACAAACAAACTTACATTCGCATTTATAATATTAGTAAGTATATAGTATGACTAGTATGATAAGTAATAAGTAAGTATAGATAGTATAGATATAGATATTTGGAAATATTAATAGCACTTTTAAAAGCTCAGTGCTGTTAAGTTGTTATTTTAGGCCGAGTAAAATATATACGTTGAATATACGTAAACATAACTAGACGTCACAGATTAACCTTGTTTAATAATTATTGTAATCATGTTAGATACAAATAGACTAATTAATGCAAAGTCTCGTCAAAGTTTTTTCATTGTTGATAAAATCTGAGGTCATAAATCCACAGCCAAATCTTTTGAGAACATAGATAGTTAGAAAGGATGACATGCTGTGCCAATCCGACTTAGATTGGGATCAGAGTAGGAAAATGATGACTAAGATAATCATAGGTAACTGTAATTATACCTTGGCACAGCGGATCAAATAGCTGGCGAGACTTATTGACATAAAATATTATATATATCGGGCAATATTTTGTTAGTATCGATACCTAACATACCTAATATTCAAAAAGAAATAGGTGAAATATCCTTATCGTTAAAGCATTTTAAGTGAAATTTGTTCACACACGTAAAAACTGATAGAGTTAGGTGGGTTATTTAAAAAAACAGTATTTTTATTAACACAATAACAGTTATAGATATTTCAAAATATGGCAATTGCAGTTATTTTTCAGTAAATAAATAATTTTTATAGTCTTTATGGACGTTATTGAAGAGGCGGCACTTTTAATTAATAAAGTTATTTGTATACATTCAAAATAGATTTCTTGTAATTTTGACCAATACACTATAACCAATTCTGTCCCTGAATTCCTAGGTTAAGTTTTAAGCGTCTAAACGCAATTTGACGAAAACGAAAGTTATAGTAGTTGATGGAAAATAGAACCAGTACAAATGGAGCAAGTGGATGAAACTGTTTTTCTTGAATATGGTTCACTAAGCAGATATATATTGCAAAGGCGTAAAGATTCCTACGAATCGAGAACGCCATGACACGACACGAAGATTATGTCAAAAGCTTTAATAACCGAGGAGCAAATACAGCAGTAATTAAAGCTGAAGAAGCCAGTAAGATGGGTACGGATCGTATTTCTGTGTGCTTTATATGCTCTGTTCTCTCTGCCTGCCCCGCAAGCAAGTTAAGCTAACATAATTTCTGTATGTATAATGTTTTTATGTTTTCCAGTTATGAAATCAAAATATATTACTCTATTTTAGCTGTTCAGCTATCTTTACAAAATATAATCATTCAATATTGTTACAATTGGTATAGTTCTTAGTAAATACGATGATAATTAACGTTTTACTACTTTAATAATACTTGATGAGTATAAACGGTTCTGTAATTAATAACATACATCATTCACATAAATTTGCCCCATAATTTCACAACTAAAATATTAAATAATTGCTTTTATGATTTTATGTAGTTAATTATTTTGTTTCATTTACCCGTACGTTTGTTTTACGGTTGTAAACATACGAAGTATCACTTATTTGTCTGTGGTTGTAAGTATGAGTTGTGTGAACGCTACGTCATATAAGTGCGTGAAAAGTTAATTTATAATGTCATTACTTCTACAAATTGTGTCACTTTTGTTTTTGACATCTTGAACGTCAATATGTGACGTTTACAATGTCAAAATATAATTATATAATATCTTGGAACAATACACACAGCGCCCTCTAGTTCCAAGCTAAGCAACTAATATGACATGACATATTAATAGTGACATCCTACTGTCAAATTCACTATTCTGCTCATCAATCACCCCATGCAATAATCTAGTGAGTGACTCAAATATTATATTTAATAAACTATGCATTAAAGCCATAAATAATAACATAACATAACATAACTTCACGCCTTTTGTTACCCGAAAGTGTAGGCAGCGGCTGTTAAGCCTCGTCTCGCCGTTATGTTTACGTCCCAAATGGAATAGGTGGCGAACCTGTTGCCATACCGGGCACAAAGTTTGTCAGTCATCGATATTTATCACACATAACTTCCGAAAACAATTTCGAAAAGTCATTGGTGTGAGCCAGTGTCTGGAATCGAACCCCGGACCTCTGGATCAGAGGCCGTGCGCTCGCCCACTGCGCCGCCGTGACTGCCATAAATAATAAGTTCTTTAATTTAGAATTATAGATCAAAACCACCTCGTTGACACCCTTTAACTATTAAAAGAAACCGCATAAAAATCCGTTGCGTATTTTTAAAGATAAAAATTAATAATAATAATAATATCTTGGACACAATATACACAGCGCCCTCTAGTTTCAAGCTAAGCAATTAAATGCTTGTGTTATGGATACTAGATAACGGATATAAATACATAATATCTGGATGACCGAGCTTTGCTCGGTATTTTCTTTTTTTTTATAAATTGTGTTTTTTGAAAATTATATTTAAGTACGAATTACATACTAATAAAATAATGAAATATCAATAATATTTTTCGATCTTACCGACAGAATAATAAATATATACTAATATATACTATGTACTAACATATTATATTAGAAACATATACTTAATTTTTTGCAGTGATAAACTGTAATAAAAGCAAAGCAAACACACATTGACTTCGTGTTAGTTAACAACGCCATCTGCTGGAATAGAAATTTCATGAAAATCGTTGGAGCCGATTCCGAGATTCCAATTTTATATATATATATACAAGAATTGCTCGTTTAAAGATATAAGATATACTTTTCTTTTGTAAATACATACTTATAATACATAGAAAAACACCCAGACACCACACAAATATTCATGTTTGTCACAAATATTTGTGCTCGGGTGGGAATCGAACCCCCGATCTCATTGCTTCAGCCGGTAGTTTTTACCAATGCGCCACGAGGCCCGTCAAGATATAAGTATATCTTGATCATGAAAGATATAAGTATACAAGGGGAAGAGACAGCGGAAAGTGACATTGTTTTGTACTATGTAATGATAAGCGAACGATGTAGTTGATAACAAGTGAGTTAATAAAGTGAAAGAAATATTATTCAAAAGATACCACCTGAAATAGTTAGAGAAGAAGCAGTTCGCTGCATGAATAGGCCGGCTCGACCGGTGAAATACCACGACCTCTCAGAAGATCGACGTAAAGTGGCTCATGTCGCGTTTCGTTCGGTGAGAGAGGTACCCGGAGGCCCACCCCCTTCCCCATCCTTCCTTATCTCCTATCCCTTAAAGGTCGGCAACGCAACAGTAACTCTATATGTGTTGCAGGTGTCCATGGGTGACGTTGGTTGCTTACCATCAGGTGACACGCCTGCTCGTTTGCCCTCTTATCCCATAAAAAAAGAGAAAAAAAATACTGTGGAAAATATCCATATATCTTATCTTATCATCTTATCTTATCTCACAAATGTTCATGTTTATAACATCTGTGGTCATAGGTTACTTACTGTTAGGTAAGTCATCAGTTATGTACTTGCATCATAAATTTTGACATTTATATTCTTATTGCTGTGCCATTGTTATGTTTACTGTGAAGGTATTGTCAACTTTGTATCATTATAATGAATGATATTTAGTCGTATTCATCAGCTTTCTGACCTGTTCCCATCATTTGGGGTCGCCACAACAGCTTTACCACGCTTTCTTAACTTTCACATCTTCCAAGCAACACTCTTCCTATCATATCATCTTTTGCACAATCCATCCATGTTTTCTTCGCCATCTCTTTTCTGTTATTTCCTTCCACATTCGGACATTGACGGGCCTCGTGGCGCATTGGTAGAAACTACCGGCTGCAGCTATGAGGTCCGGGGTTCGATTCCCACCCGAGCACAAATATTTGTGACAACCATGAATATTTGCATGGCGTATGGGTGTTTTTCTATGTATTTAAGTATGTATTTACAAAAGAAAAGTATATGTGTATTAATATCCGTTATCTAGTATCCATAACACAAGCATTTAGTTGCTTAGCTTGGAATTAGAGGGCACTGTATGTATTGTGTCCAAGATTATTATTATTATTATTACATACAGATCCATCACTCATTTCGCGACATGTGCATCATCCCTTCTCATTACATGCCCATACCGTGCAATTGCGATTTCCTCTTATCTTTTCAGTTTCAAGCTTCCACTTACATACTCTTTCCATATCTTATCTATTTTTGTCTCTCCACACATCCATCTCAAATGACATTTAGTCATTGCCATACAATATACCAATAGGTACAATTTGTTTGGTCATGAATAAAATATCGATGTCTGAAGATTTGTGAAAAGATATTGACAAACACATAAAACAAACAAACAAGAGTCCTCGAGCCAAAGCATTCCGCTTACAAATCTACAATATCTTCAACGAAATAAATAAAATTTGTGTTCAAGATATTAAATAAAATTTTAAACTATATTATAAACTAGCAGACCGTGCGAACTTCGTACCGCTATATTGTATGTAGCTTCCCGCCTCACGGTGTTACTCGCGTACAAACAAAATGTCGATGACGACGATGATTACACATAGTCTATGTTACTCAGTGATAATGTAGCTTTCTAAAGAAAAAAGAATTATTAAATTCGGTCCAATAATTTTTGAGTTTATTCGTTACATACAAGAATACAAATCTTTCCTCCTTATAATATTAGTGTAGACTATTAACTGAAGTCCCGGTGGTACAGTGGTCGAGCGCCCCGTTTCTGAATCAAGAGGTCGCGAGTTCGAATCCCGTCTCACACCAATGACTTTTCGATAATTTCGAAAGTTATGTGTGATACACATCGATGACTAAAAACTTTGTGCCCGGTAGGTTCGCCATCTATTTCATTTGTGACGTAAACATAACGGCGACTTGAGGCTTAGGCACTGCCTGCACCTTCGGGTAAAAAAAGGCGTGAAGTTGTGTTATTATATATTTTTTACGTAATAAAAATGTGGTTAAAAATAATATATTTATATAAAAGAACTCACTAAAAGTGGTCAGTGGAGCGTGAGTAAGCGTAATCTGTGACTGAAATGAATTGGCCCTTTACTGGGAACTTCGCCTTCATTCAAAGGCCATTAATATTGAAAACTACAATAATGGATTGGCAACCACACTCTGAATAGTTTCGCACCAGAAAGCCGTTCCATTATATTATTATTCAATGTTCATATTACTTTTTTAAAAGGAATGGATACCCAGTCTTTCAGGGATTTGTAAAAAGAAACTTTTGACAAATTGTGATAATAACTGGACGTTTATTTCTTCCACCTGAAAATTTCTGCCTTTGCTTACAATCTGGAATCGAAAGTGGGATGGGAAGGGATGAGGGGAACGGGCTGGGCATCCAGATATATCTCTCACCGAGCGAAACGCGGCATGAGCCACGTTAAGTCTATATTCCGAGAAGTCGAGCCGGCACATTTATGTAGACGAATTACAGTGGCATCACTGTTGAAATTATATACATCCGATACAATTTTGGATCATCGATTTATTTTACCCATAATATCTGATATGAGTTCTAGAAGTCTAGAATTCTAGACTTCTTGACTCAAAAGCCGGTTATTCATCCTCCAGACTACGGAGACGAGTAAATTTTCAAATACATATTATACAAACATGCGTACATACATAACTTTACGCAAAATCTCTTGCGGGGGATGCAGAGAGAACAAAGCGCCATAAGGCACAATTCTTACACCCCTCATAGCTTCGTTAACTTTCATAACTCTTTTCATACACTCGCGTCAATTTTTAAGGCTCCTAACATTACCTTCCTCCAGAACACGTTCTATTTCGGCATGTTATGTGTGTCTTGGACTTCCTCCACTCCTTCGTCCATCCGCTTTTGCATTGTATATCTGCTGAGTCACTCATGCATCATCCATTCTTTCTACATGTCCGAACCATCGTAGCATGCCCTTTCTTACTTTTACACATACATATTATGTTATAGCATATTATTTTGAATATGACTTTGAGCCCGGTATAAGGCTAAACTTAATACCCACTGCCTACACGTTTAAATAGAAAACAGTGTGAAGTTTATTTATGTATTACTCTATATAAGTAGTAAGGATCATAATAATTTCTATCCTATGATAGTGTCATAAAAAATATATATTGCACGCAGTATTTGTGACGTCATGAGAATTAGTTTTTTTTTCATAGGAGCTTAGTAGGCATAATCGAACTAAGCCTCTATGAAAAATAACTGTAAAGTGATTAACAAATAATCAAATTAACACGTTTCAACCTTGACATTTTTATGTAACAAACTGTACCTACTTATATTTTATTACTTTCCAAGCTGTTCTATTATAAATCATTTCTTTACTTATAATACAATACATATTTATTACTAACTAGATGGCGCTGTGTGAATTCGTTAATTGTTTTATCATAACACAGTAGAAAAATTACTTTAAAAAGAAAACACAAAATCTTTAAGTAAGCGGAATGCTCAATCACTTGACCACCGAGAGCTGATCATAACTTGATTAGCTTTAACTTAGGCTTATAAAGAGGAAAGATTTATATTTTTGTATGTAACGAATAAACTCAAAAAGCACTGAAACGATTTTAATAATTCTTTTTTCTTTAGAAAGCTACATTATCACTGAGTAACATAGGCTATGTGTAATCATCGTCGTCATCGACATTTTGTTTGTACGCGAGTGGTGTCACCGTGAGGCGTGAAGCTACATACAATCGCGCGGTCTGCTAGTTTTATATAATAACTAGTTGACCCGGCGAACTTCGTTCCACATCAAATGAAATAAATTAGTAATATTTGGATCTTAAAAGGTTAAATTTGTGCTATTTATCGGCACGCGTTTTGGCGCGCAAACGCAACTGCTATGTACCTCTATGTTAATACTGTAATATCTTCGTAAATATTAGATTAAATTATATGCTGTGAAAGGCTATATTAATCTATATTAAAAGCACAATCTATTTAAGACACTTAATTGGATGAAAATTAATGCTGAAATGTTTAAAATTGCTTCGTAAATAAGTCATTATTTCTCGTAAAAAGTAAAAAAATAATAATGGTCATTGTGGGTTATCCCTAAGAGGGATGGGCAAAGGCAAGGGCATGTGTCTATGACATGCCCTTGCAGACTTTTTTATAGACCTTTTAAAGGTGTATAATAATATAGTACATTGTTTTGATTTATCACTTAGGGTTCAGGCAGCGCTTTCGATTAAAGTTTTAAATCTTGAAAATTATCATTTTTTGTCACTACACTATTCATGAATTATAGATCAAAACCACCCTGTTGACAACATCTAACTATTAAAAAAAACCGCATCAAAATCCGTTGCGTAGTTTTAAAGATTTAAGCATACAAAGGGACATAGGGACAGAAAAACGACTTTGTTTTATACTATGTAGTGATATATTTCATTTAGTAGGCTCGTGATATTTTTTTTAACCGCAGGCAGCGGTAACTATTTCTCGAGTAGCGAGTATTTTAAATTTCAAATATTATAGTTCATAATATAATATTATATTTCACACCAAATTCTATACATCGGGCAACATTTTCTTAGACATTATTTCCTTAAAATAAATGTACATTCACGGATTCGTACTCCGAATATCTGAATCAAAATTTAAAGCGATAAATCATAAGACTATCGGGTAGCTTAAAATGATTTTGATGTCTCAAAGGATCTTTCCTATTTGCGTTCATTATAAAATGGCTTCTCGAGCGAAGGTGTGACTTCCCCCTACTTACAAATTACCACCTCCAAGGGGATAAATCAAGTGGGGGGCACTTGGGTTCATATCATTGATCGACACTTAATTAAGTATTCCTACTCACGCAAAGTCAACGTGCTAGTAATATTCTATTATAATTAACTTGAAAAATTATTATTTATTACGCTAAAACTTGGTGATATTAGCGGTTCCACAGTTATTAAACGATGTTTGCACCTCTAAAAGTAATTAATATTATTGAAACAAGTTAATAAATTTGATAATATTGTTTTGTTTGATTCTGTTATACTTATATCATTATATATTCATAAGCACATATTTATAACCATTTACAGCCTCTGTGGATCAGTGGTTGAGCTCCTCGCTTCTGATTCAAAAGTCGTAGGATCGATTCCAGGCTCACACCAAAGATTTCTCGGATTTTTTTCGGGAGTTATATCTAATGATAAATATCGTCTACACTAGACGATGACTAGACTATGTAATAATGTCTAATGATTAATATGGTCTCGGTGGTCTGGTGGTCGAGAACACGGTCTCTGAATGCAGAGGTTGTGGTTCGAATCCTGACACTGGCTCACACCAATGAGTTTTCGAAAAGTTATGTCTGATAAATATCGATGACTAATACTTTGTGCCCGGTATGGCAATAGGTTTGCCAACTATTCCATTTCGGACGTAAACATAAAGGCGAGACCAGGCTTAACAGCCGCTGCCTACACCTTCGGGTAACAATAGCGTGAAGTTATGTTATGTTATAAATATCGATAACTGACAACATCGTGTCCGGTGTATGGCAAAGGTTCGCTATCTATTCTATTTGGGACGTAACGTTACAATTCAGCAAGTTTAGAATTTGACAACCGCTGCCTTTACCTTTGGGCAATAAACTCATATCCATGAGCATTTGGTTATTAACAATATAGACTCCATGTAACTCAAAAATAATTTCAGTTACTTTGTATAATTAATAGATATTAGATATATAAATATAATTGGTTTTCCTAATCTTAGTTTACTGCTATTTCTATTCCTAGTCTTTAAGCATTCCGGCTTCTAGTTCTTGGTAGTTCAAGGGTCCTGAATTTATGGTATCAGTGTGTGAGGGTGTCTAAAGTGAAATAATCAAAACGTGAATTTTCACAGTGGTAGAGCCAAGCAGTTCGTTGCATGAATGGGCTGGCTCGACAGATGAAATATCACGTCCTCTAAGAAGATCGACGTAAAGTGGCTTATGCTGCGTTTCGTTAGGTGAGAGGGGTAACCGGAGGCCCACTTCCCTTCTCCATCCTCTCCCATCCTGCTCACATAAACGGCAAAGCAACTGTAACACTAGGTATATGTATTGTAGGTGTCCATGGGCGGCGCTGGTCACTTACCATCAGGTGACACGCCTGCTCGTCTGCCCTCCTATCCCATAAAAAATGAATCCTAATTATCTCGCTCTTATAATCGTCGGCTAACTGCGTAATACGCGCTTGAATAATAATCACTGCGTACCACCGATACTACCTTTTTTTTTACGCGAGGAAATGCTTTATGCACACCCCCCGCCTGGGTACGGCAGGGGGTAGTGTGGGACTCCCAAAACAGTACACTGCAATCCGATCCTAGGGTTACCCACTAAAACCTGGCGGCGGCCTTCCTCCGGCGTTGGGGTGGTCCAGGATTCGGATAAGCCCCTCCCCTTGCCGCGACCAACGCCGGCGGGGACAAGTCTTACCCGATCCCGTCGACCAGGACTCGGCGCTCGTCCGCCCAGGCCGGGCAGACCCCCAGCGTGTGCTGGACCGGTCGAATGCGCAATGGTGGCATCTCACCGTCTCTTCGCGCCTTATTCGAATCAGATACTCACCGAAGCACCCGTGCCCGGTGAGTACTACCGATACTACCTACTAGTATTATCATTATGTTATGAAACTAAAAGTAATTCACGAATTGAACGATTGAAAACAGTCGGCCTTAAGTTTCTTGCCAGTTCTTCTCAAGAAGCCTTGACACCGGAACTGGCACTTAGATTCGCTATCACATTCGAGACAGTGTGATGAAAGGGAATCTTAGCTCCGCGGATTATAGCTAGTAGTTATGTATAACTATTCTAAGTACTTTGTTAAATCTAAGGAATAAAGATATTTTAAATTTGAATTTGAACTCTGTAAAAATAGCGCCACGATGTTCACTCTTCGACATATACATACACTTTTCTCTGGATAAAAAAATACTAAAATATCCGGAGCTATTTTGATAATTATAGAGGACTTAAATTATGTGATTTATCCCAAATAAAATCCTCTAACTGGGCCCGACGTTTACCCGAGTTATTTGGTGGTATTACGTAATTTTATACTGATAGTAAGCAGTTAACGCCACCCATGGACACCTGCAACTTGTAAAAATGGGATAGTAAATGTTTAGGAAGTGGGATTGGAAGGAGAGAAGGGAAGAAGTTTACCTCTCTCACCGAGCGAGACGCGGAATCAGCCACTTTATGTCAATATTCTGAGAGGTCGTGGTATTTAGGCAGTAGTATTGGTCCATTTTTGAAGCATACTGCGTGGCTCTGCCACTTTAAATCGATTTTTAATTTTTCGTGATTTTTAGTAAAAAAAATTCAATCAAATTTTCATAAGATAGGCAATATTCAAAATTAATTTCGGCATGGTGACTGTTGAAAAGCATTTAGTGTGGCCTTTATAAATATGCCAAGGAAAATTTATAGTTTGAATTTAATATACAAAACTTAAATAGCGTAAAATAATAACTCGCGTGACATGGATTTATGTACGCGTATATTTTAAATAAATATTTATATTTTACATAACGTATATACAGTCCGTGCCAACTCGGTAACGTCACAATGCAGAGAGGAGAATTAATTCGCGTAAGAGATAGTCAAATGGGTCGGCACTCTCGACAAACGTAACGCAGTTGTTTCTTGTTAAAAACTTGGCAAGTTTTAAGTTTAAATACTAAAATTGCCAAGTTATATAATTTATTTAAAACTTGATATTATTACTTCGTTAGGTCCATTGTTTAATATGCCAATGAACCAAAGAGATATTGGCAATGTTTTTGGATAAACTTTTTTATAGTTTCTTAAATATTTAACTAAGTTATTAGAGAATAATAAAGAGGATGTAGAACGAGTTCTAGAGGAAGGTGATGAAGCCTTAAAAATCGATGCGCGTGTATGAAAAAAGTTATGAAAATGAAAGAAACGAGTGACGCGTGTAATAACAAAGTGCCTTAAGGCACTTTGTTAGCCCTGCCTACCCCGAAAGAGACTTGGCGTGGAGTTGTGTATGTAGGTATATACCTGGATTAACCCACGTGTAAAGTTCTTCACGTGGCCTACTAGCCGAATATTGATTTTGCCTACTTTAAGTTCCTATCTAAGTTTAATCTTACGCCCACACTCATACATTTACAATTCTTTTTAAATTATTATGTTCTCTTTACAAGGGTATGATAAGTTTGTTAAGATATTTTACTCTATTTTCAATTCTATTGAAGCATTTAAAAACAATTTAAACAAATAAGCTTATAATACTTTCTGTCTATCCCTCAGGGGAAATGGCGTGAAATTTATATCATTGTTATTACAAACTAGTAAGTCGAAGTTTCCGCCAACACAAGGGTGAAGCAATGTTCAGCTGTTAAAAAGGTTGTTGGACATTTTTTCAAGAGTTTACCAATAACTTTGAGTATTGAAAACAATAAATAATAAATTTCATCATGTGTTTAAATGACTGATAGTTAATGTATGATTGTAAAGTACAAAAAAAAGATGGCGGCTACTAAACGTAAAAAATTGGTTAATTATTTTTATATTATCCTGAAAAACCTATATTTAAAAAAAAATAACTTTTACAATAAGCATTTAGCATATTAACTAAATCTCTGCACAAAAACGCAGTACTATCATGACGTCTCGCATGACGTCTCGCCGTGGCAAACATGTGTGTGTGTGTGTGTAATGACGAAGTCAATATTCACTATCACGTGACTGATTTTTAAGAATTTCTTTTTTTAAAAGACATTGATAATCTTTACTTATTTAGATTTATAAGTTCTGTAAAACTTAATCAATAGTTAGATACTCTAATCGACCCGATTCATTCTTAGTGAAAAAAACCTATTCCTGAGTTATAACAAACAAATTCTTTCGCAATTTTTGTTAAATCTGATAAATGAGATTTCCTCCAAATGCTAAGTTTAAATAGAACAAGTGACTGGCAAATTTATCGGTTGAACGATCCCCACTGCATATGCAAAGCAAATCCACTGGCATACTAGCTGAATATGCGAACGGCTTGTGAAATATTTGCCTCTAGAGGGATACAGTCACATCAGCATACCTGTAAATACTTGCCGTTAAAGCCTTTCCTTTTCGTACTGAGTCCCGGCGGGATTAGAAATTTATTGTAGATTTTACTTAACATTTTCTGACCTATATTTACTAGATAAGGGAAAGAAAAGGACAAAAGAAATCAATATGATTTTTTCCTAACTTGATATATAATTTTACTGCAGAGAGTTTCAAAAGCTAGGATGGAGGATTTTTCATGGATTACTTTTATATACCAAAAACTAATGTACTAGAGAAATAGTGAAATCACCTAAATATTAATGTATACTTAAATATAAGTCAATATCTGTATCATTTCTGAGGGAAGTAATTTAAAATTTATTTGCTGCTTTGTTTCTTTCTTTCTATAAAACCGAGTCTATTTCTAATATTATAATAATGTCATTCAAAAATGATTATTTATTTATTATATCTGTACTTTTATTATAAATAAGGAAAGATTTGTATGAGAGTTGTGTTAGTCGGACAAGTACTTTTTAAGCCAATTCGTGGCTTAAAAAGTACTAGTCCGACTTTAATATTTCTTCCATCATTTTAATGCTACGTTATTATTAATGAATACAGGATATTTTAATTGCAAGAAAAAAAATAAGGATCCTTAGTAGGGATCCCTATTTAATAACATTACCCTAGGTGTAAAAATTAGCGGCGTTAAACCATATTTTTCAATATTGCTTCAATGACATATTTAGGCAAACGTCAGGCTGGCGGTCATACAACCGCAGCCAAATCTTTTGAAAACATGAATAGTTCGCAAGGATGACATATTTTGCGGACCCTATTTAAAGTGGGATAAGAGCAGGAGAATGAATATTGAATTTTTAAATGAACTTACTGCTCTATCTGCAAGGTTTCGTACCCTGCAGTGTAGATAGGCTGGTTGGCCCACGGCGGCAGTGGCCTCGCGCTTCGTGCTGTTGTCGAAGTATGGAGTGCCTAATGGCTCCCAACCTCCGCCGCCGGCTGTCACACCTGACAATAAAAAAATTGAGTATTTAAAAAGATTGTGTGGTTTTATGAAACCACCGTAAAAGTGAAACTTTTTTTCACATTATAGACATTTAACTAAAAATAAATGTTAAATAAAATTAAATATATTGAATGGACCGAATATAAATAAAAAGACTTAATTTAATATTCATACAAAATAAGTTAATTAATAAATTCAAGCACTCAAAAGTGGAAGTGGAAGTGATCACCGACTTCTTCGAGGCTCTCTAAATATTAACTTAAAAGCTGAAAGGACCCGGAAGATAAAGTCTATTCTTCGACCTATGCCACTCCAAATAGCCGAAACCGAAAAGTTCCAAATGGAACTTAAAAATCGATTCGACCTGCTGGAAACCACAGGCAACGTGGACGAAAAAGCCGACACTGTGGTCAGCACGCTGAGGAAAGTGTCTCAAAGGCTGTTCCCGAGATCGCAGAAAAAGGAGTCCAAACTCTCTGTCGAGACGCTCGAGCTGATGAGGCAAAGACGAGAAACTCCATCCGATCAGCTGTCTTCGTCAGAATGGAAAAGCCTAAACCAGCGTATTAGAAAGCTGATGCGGCGCGACCTTCGTCGATCGAATACTCGAGCAATCGAGGACGCGATCGACCGCAACAAAGGGTCGAAAGTGTTCGCTCAGCAGCTTGGAAGGTCCCATCTGACGAAGCTGAAAACTGCGGATGGACGTGTCGTCACCTCTAAGCCCGAGATTCTCGCAGAGATAGAATCTTTTTATGGGCTCCTTTATTCCACACGGATGACCAAGCCAACAGGACACAGCGATGATGACCACAGAGCCCCGCTAACGCGTCACTATAGTGAGGACATTCCCGATGTCACAGAAAGCGAGATTAGTGCGGCTCTCGGGCAACTCCAGAACAACAAAGCACCCGGTGATGACGGAATTACTACAGAGCTTCTAAAAGCCGGCGGGAGTCCTATCCTAAAGGAATTAGCAAGCCTTTTTAATTCCGTCATACACCAGGGCATAACACCACAGGCTTGGAGCGGGAGTGCGGTGGTGCTGTTCTTCAAAAAAGGTGATAAAACCTTACTGAAGAATTACAGACCCATCTCAATCCTGAGCCATGTTTACAAGTTGTTCTCGAGGGTCGTCACGAATCGTCTCGCTGCAAGACTCGACGAATTCCAGCCTCCGGAGCAGGCCGGGTTTCGAAAAGGCTTTAGTACCGTGGACCACATCCATACTGTTCGGCAGATTGTACAGAAGACCGAAGAGTACAATCAGCCGCTGTGTATGGCATTCGTGGACTACGAAAAAGCCTTCGACTCCATCGAAACTTGGGCAGTTCTGGATGCACTGCAGCGATGTCGGATTGACTGGCGTTATATCGAGGTGTTGAGATGCTTGTATGACACCGCCACGATGGCTGTCCAGATACAGGACCAGGCGACGACCGCCATCGAGCTGAATAGAGGTGTAAGACAGGGAGATGTTATATCTCCCAAACTCTTCACCAATGCTCTGGAGGACGTTTTTAAGACACTGGATTGGACTGGACAGGGTATCAACGTGAACGGTGAGTACATCTCGCATCTTCGGTTTGCCGACGACATTGTTGTAATGGCAGAGTCGCTGGAACAGTTAAGCGGAATGCTGCGCAGCCTGGACGAGTCCTCCCGGCGTGTCGGTTTGGGCATGAACTTGGACAAGACCAAGGTCATGTTCAATAAACATGTCGTGCCCGGACCGATAAGCGTCGAAGGGTCAATTCTCGAAGTCGTAAACAAATACGTCTACCTAGGCCAAATCATCCAGTTAGGTAGACGAAACTTCGAGAAGGAGGCCGAAAGGAGGATTCAGCTTGGTTGGGCTGCATTCGGCAAACTGCGTCGAGTCTTCAGCTCGCCTATACCGCAATGTCTGAAGACCAAAGTCTTTGACCAGTGCGTCTTACCGGTAATGACCTACGGTGCCGAGACGTGGACACTCACGGTGGGGCTAGTCCACAAATTCAAAGTCGCTCAGCGAGCTATGGAGCGGGCTATGCTCGGGGTATCTCTGAAAGATAAACTCAGGAATGAGTATATCCGCCAGAGAACTGGAGTAACCGACATAGCTCGTAGAATAAGCTCGCTGAAGTGGCAATGGGCTGGTCACATCTGCCGAAGGACCGACGGTAGATGGAGCAAGAAGGTCATAGAGTGGAGACCGCGTCTTGGCAAACGCAGCGTAGGACGCCCACCAGCCCGATGGTCAGATGACCTCAGAAAGGCTGCTGGTAAAGACTGGATGCGGAAGGCAGAGAATCGGATGTTATGGCGCACATTGGGAGAGGCCTATGTCCAGCAGTGGACTGCAATAGGCTGATGATGAAGCACTCAAAATTGAAATAAATCCATAAACAACAACATGGCCGCCATATTGGCCTCGAATAAAGTGAAAGGCGCTCTGACGAGCGCCTTTCACTTTATCCCTACTCCGCGGCCGACCGTCACGCGACATGCAACACACAGACGAAAAAGTTTGAGACGATGTAAATTATATATGCTGCCAGAAAATATAAAACTTTAATCTATGTAGGTATCCTTATAGAACAGTTGCTGCACGAATGGGCTGGCCTAATTGGTGAAATACCACGACAGTCGCGTTTCGTTCGGTGAGAGGGCTATCCCATAAAATGATAAGGCAACTGTTACACTATGTATGTAGGTGTCCATGGGCGGTGACAGTCGCTTACCATAGGGTCACCCGCTTTCTCATTTGCCCGCTATCCCATGGAAAAGATTGCTTCAGAGATGAGTGCCACCCTAACTCTTTCCGTTCGTGTCGTTATTAGCAGGATCGTGGATTTTGATGTTTTGATTATAGAAACTACTCTTAAACGACTAGACTGATTTTAATTAAATTGTATCTATCTACTAGATAGATTCTTAAATGTCTTAAGTTCTCAAATGGAATCGATATGTAGATATCCATATGCATATATCATTTAAAAATATGTATAAACTAGCAGACCGCGCGAACTTCGTACCGCCATATTTTAAACATTTTCCACTAAAAAGATTATTGCCGCGATCATATTAATACCTCAAAGCTTTCCTCATAAATGGACTATCTAACACTATTTTTTTTTCAATTCAAGTTCCTGATACATACATACGTAACTTCACGCCAGATCCCTTGCGGGGTAGGTAAAGGGTACAAAGCGTCATAAGGCACGATTATTACACACCTCACTTACTTAGCTTTTGATATTAGCGACTAACAACCTAGATATGATGAAAATAATGGCAGTTAAAATATTAAGCAGTTGAATGAATGCATGAATGGGCTCAACCGGTGAAATACCACCACCTCCCAGAAGATCGACGTAAAGTGGCTCATGCCGCGTTTCGTTCGGTGAGAAAGGTTCCCGGAGGTCCACCTCCCTTCCCCATCCTTCTCCCTTAAAGGTCGGCAACGCAACGGTAACACTATAAGTGATGTCGGTGTCCATGGGCGGCACAGGTTGCTTACCTTCAGGTGACACGCTTGCTCCTTTGCCCTCATGCCTCCCATAAAAAAAAATATTATCAACTTCGATCAATAGCAATACCAGGGACTTTGTCAGAAGTTTTTGGAGTTTACTCCTTAAGAATCGATTTACATATATAGGCCCGGGGTATGAAAATTATGGGGACCAAAATCGTACTAGTCACGTGACTGTCACACGAAATGCGTTATGCAGTCACAGAGCATATAAATAAGAGTCGGCACTCCATACAATGTCCTGAGCTCTTTATAGTCACAGAATCGCGCTAATCTCAGAAACCACCAGTCCGATTTTAAAAATTCTTTCAGTGGTATATAGTCCATTTATCGAGGAAGGCTTTAGGCTATATTATATTTTCAAATCAATTAGGGATCCTTACTATAAGTCCAATAATGTAACCCAAGGTGTAAGAAAATGACTCGAAAATAATTCTTACATCGTGAACGCTGCGAAAACTATTGATTCTAGAATAAAACAATGTACTACACTTTTACAGAACATAAATTTGTCTATAAAAAAGTCCGCGATGGCATATGTCTAACTATTGTAGTTATCTCACAATAAGTGTTTTTTGAGTTTTTTAAAATAATTAAATTGATGTCGTTATAAAAATGCTTTATTTTGTACCTTGAATTTAACTTTCCTGAAAATAAATTACTTCAATAAAAAGACAGATTCAACACCTTTCTAGAACTGTTTGAATAATTCAATTCGGACATTTAATTCCAAAGATATCGCAAAATACAAAATGTAAGAATTCATTTCATAGGGAAATAATTAGTTACACTGATGATGTATCCGACTCGGACAGCTCGGACCGCGACAGCTAGCAGGTAGATTTTTTTACGTTTGTTTGTTGCTAAAAGGTACCGGTGGTCCAGATGTCGAGAACCCCACTTCTGTATAAAGTAGTCGCGGGTTCGAGTTCTGGCTCACAGCAATGACTTTTTGAAATTGTTTGCTGAAGTTATGTGTATTTAGATATCGATGACTATAAACTTTGTGCCTGGTATGGCAGTAAGTTCGCCACCTATTCCATTTGGGATGAAAACATAGTGGCGAAACGAGGTTTAACAGCCGCTGCCTACACCTTCGAGTAGAAAAGGCGTGAAGTTATGTTTTGTTGTTGTTTCACTCTTTGTCATCATATCGCTCAATACTTTAATCAGAATTTAAAATTTAAAAAAGTCTCGGTGGCGCAGTCGGCGAGCGCACGGCCTCTGATCCAGAGGTCCGGGGTTCGATTCCAGACACTGGCTCACACCAATGACTTTTCGAAATTGTTTTCGGAAGTTATGTGTGATAAATATCGATGACTGACAAACTTTGTGCCCGGTATGGCAATAGGATCGCCACCTATTCCATTTGGGACGAAACATAACGGCGAGACGAGGCTTAACAGCCGCTGGCTACACCTTCGGGTAACAAAAGGCGTGAAGTTATGTTATGTTTAAAATTTGTAGTATTTAATAGTATTTTGTGGTATTTTTATTTATAAAAGTTACTAGCTTTTACCCGCGGCTTCGCTCGCATTAAATCCATTAAATAGATATCAAAGATCATTACTATAGAAGTTAACCAATATGATAACTCTGTTTTATTGCTTGGCTGGAATTATTAGGTTTTAAAATTACTACTTACAATGACGTTTAAAAAACTAACAACATTTTTTAAGGTAAAATATATTTCTCTGTAACAAAAATAAATAATTTTGGACTGTAACAATTTTATAAGAGTACTAGCTTTTACCCGCGGCTTCGCTCGCATTGAAGCCAATAAATAAGTATCAAAATCATTACCATAGAATTGAATCAATATAATAACTCTATTTTCTTACTTAGCTGGGATTATCAATTTTCAAAATTACAACATTAGGTATGACGTTTAAAAATCTCACAATATGCTTTATTAAAATGCAACAACAAACGGTAAAATATATTTCTCTGTAACAAAAATAAATATTTTTGGACTTTAACAATTTTATATAATATAAATGCAGAGTATTAATGTAGGATATTTTTGTAGACTATATTATAAGTTTCTCCTTAGGGTGCAAATATATGTTAATTAAAGAGAGAAAAAAGAAAGTATCCTTTATTACTTCTAATACCCCCAAGAATATATGTACAAAGATTCATGATGATCTGTTAAGTAGTTATCCCGTGAAAGCGTAACAAACAAACTTACATTCGCATTTATAATATTAGTATGATATGAAGTATGATAAGTAATAAGTATAAGTAAAGTTAAGTATAAGTATAAGTATCAACCCTGAATACTGTAATACCGTCCCTCGCGAGGCATAACAGCCGCTGCCTACACCTTCGGATAGAAAAAGGTGTGAAGTTACGTTATGTTATCTAATTTACGAATACTGTAAAACTTCATTACTGAAGTAGCTAAATTTGACGATTTTTTGACAAACAATTGTTTTATCTTTCGTAATTTTTTTTAATTTTTTTTAATATAAAGTACCCTATGTTACTTCTAATACCTTCAAGAGTATATGTACAAAGTTTCATGATGATCGGTTCAGTAGTTTTTGCGTGAAAGCGTAACAAACAAACTTACATTCGCATTTATAATATTAGTATAAGTATATTAGTATAAAAGTATAAATATAAAATGTAGGATATTGTTGTAGACTATTTTATAAGTTTTTCCTTCGGGTTCAAAAATATGTAAATTACTTTAAAGAATATGTGTACAAAGTTTCATGATGATCGATTGAGTAGTTATCGCGTGAAAGCACGCAAACAAACTTACATTCACATTTATATATTACTAGCTGACCCGGCAAACGTTGTCTTGCCAAAAAATTAAATTTAATAAATAGGGGTTGATCGTAGGGGGTTGAAAATTCTCAGACTTACCCGATATGAATACAAAATTTAATGAGTCGGTCAAGCCGTTTCGAAGGAGTGTGGGAAAATTGTGACACGAGAAGTTTATATATTAGAAGTAGGATAGGATAGGAATTAGGTTACATTTTTATTGTATAAGGGGCAAACGAGCAGGCTTATGATAGTTACAAACGCCGCCCATGGCCACCTCACCACATGCAGTGTTACAGTTGCGTTGCCGGCGCTTACAATGGGATATGGGTGGGGTCGGGAGTGGGTTTCGGTAGGGGAGGGGAAAAGGAATTGGGCCTCCGAACACCTCTCTCAGCGAGTGAAACGCGGCTAAGGCCACTTTTCAGCGATAATCTGAGAGGTCGTGGTATTCCACGGGTCGAGCCGGCCCATTCATGCAGCGAACACTGCGTGACTTTACCACTGACAAGGTGTGACTGATGTGACTGATTTATAATACATTCTAGATATATGTAATAAACTTTACATTTTTAAGATCGTGATATCTTTTAAAATGTAGTAAATTTATTTCGATAAGCGTAATCGCTAGACTGACATCATTTGACTTATAAAAAAAAAACACTCACTGTGAGTTAGCTACCCTGGTTTGAACATATGGTGGCCCGTTTTTTTCGTTGAAGTCAACAATAGTGACCATATAAAAAAAAATTGTTTATGTTGTATTAAAAAAAACTAAAGGTTGAGCAAAAACTTGGGACAAGTTCATTGCTATATTCATTGTTCATAAGTGGCATTGCTAATAAAGCTTTCTTTGAAGTTGTAAATAATATCAATGTCTTGGTTGTCAGTACGCTAATACATACTAGCTAAGCGAGTGACACGTGTAATAATCGTGCCTTATGGCACTTTGTTCTCTCTGCCTACCCCGCAAGGGATCTGGCCTGAAGTTATGTATGTATCAAGAACTTGAATTTAAATAAATATTAGTGTTAGATAGTCCATTTATGATGAAAGCTTTGGGGTATTAATATGATTGCGGCAATAATCTTTTGAGTGGAAAATGTATAAAATATGGCGGTACGAAGTTCGCGCGGTCTGCTAGTATATAATAATAAGAGTCGGCACTCCATACAATGTCCTGAGCTCTTTATAGTCACAGAGCATATAAATAAGAGTCGGCACTCCATACAATGTCCTGAGCTCTTTATAGTCACAGAGCATATAAATAAGAGTCGGCACTCCATACAATGTCCTGAGCTCTTTATAGAAACACTCTTTATAGCGATACGCCATTCTCTATTACGAAGAAATGTGTTCATATTTGTAGACAGTAAATATTTATTTTTGTAAATAAATACCGTAAAAACATGTAGAAAAAAACACCCCCAGACGAGGGATCGAACCCGCCCCGACCTTGTGTTATCGGTAGTGCGGTTTACCGATGCACCACGAGGGCCGTATGTATAATCGTCTAATTACCGTCCTCTTTACCAATTTCGACACATTTTCTAGGATCGGGTTTGTTTGTTTGTTTGTTTTTTACATACATACATATACGTAAGTACGTATTGCAGGCGGAGAAAAAAAAAATTATATTATTTATAAATTGTGTTTTTATAAATTGTGTTTTTTGAAAATTATATTTAAGTACGAATTACATACTAATAAAATAATGAAATATCAATAATATTTTTCGATCTTTGGTAATGAAACGAGGGGCGCCACAGTAGCATCGCCAACATCGTACTCCTAATAAAAAGTGTGTGAATCTCGGAATCGGCTCCAACGATTTTCATGAAATTTAGTATATAGGGGGTTTCGGGGGCTATAAATCGATCTAGCTAGGAATCATTTTTAGAAAATTTCATTTTATCGTGTTTTATCGATAATTAACTTAAACATCAACTTACTTTTTTATTGGAATTCCTGACATCTATTGGCGAATGTGAATTATTTTAAATTGTGAGCACTTAACTTGCTTTAACGACAACAACACTAAAGCTATTCCAGCAGATGGCGTTGTTAACTAATTCCAGCAGATGGCGTTGTTAACTAATTACTATTTGTTTCTAATATAATATGTTAGTACATAGTATATATTAGTATATATTTATTATTGGAGTTTACTCCTTAAGAATCGATTTACAATATATAATAATAAGAGTCGGCACTCCATACAATGTCCTGAGCTCTTTATAGTCACAGAGCATATAAATAAGAGTCGGCACTCCATACAATGTCCTGAGCTCTTTATAGAAACACTCTTTATAGCGATACGCCATTCTCTATTACGAAGAAATGTGTTCATATTTGTAGACAGTAAATATTTATTATTTTATTTTATAATCGTTCTTGAGGAGTAAACTCCAGTCGTGCGTCGGAGCGGACACACACTTTTACTTTTTTTGTCAACCTTTAGTTTTTTTTAATACTCCTTGCACCTTTTTTTTTTAAATTTGTCATTGTCGTCGAATTAAAAAAAACCTGGTCACCACATGTTCTTACCAGTATGGCTAACTCACAGTGAGAGTTTTTTTTAAATATTTTAAATGATGTCGATTTGGCACCTTGGTATTACTCTTATCAAAATAAATTTACTAAATTTTAAAAGAGATCACGATATTAAAAATGTAAATATATATAGATGGGCAACTATGTGGTATGCAGATGTGTAACAAACTCGCTAAATCTTTATATTTTAGCAAAAGACGCCAAGTCGAGGTGCGTGGGTATATCTTGCGCTTCGTCCATTTATATGAAGTTGCAATATTGTAAAGAATTATAGATAATATTATAATATCTGCGTGAAGAACTAACTGTAAACTAACTCTAGCTTTGACCCATGACTTTGGTTACTTAAGTATGAAAATATATTTAAATCTTTTAATATTCGGGTTCCATATTACATAAATATAATGAACGGAAAATAACGCGACACATTTAGGTAAACACATTATCTGTCTGCTTGTGACTACGGCCAGTGCAACCAGGCCGAAACGTCAAGCCATTAATAAAAGTAAGTATTTGTTTACCTACACTTGTCGTGTTATTTCCCGTTTATTATACTCTTAAATAGATCAAATTCTAATCTAATGTGTCTAAATAGACACGGGGTCACAGATGTTACAGGTTCACATCACCTATTAATTATTACAAAATAAATATACATATACCCTAAAAGACGATTAAATACTACAAACTCTTGGTCCTATTCAAAAGAAAAAAACATTCTAAGAAAATTAAAAAAAAATTACCTGCCAGCTATGAGCGGCGCTCATGACCGAGTCGAGCGGGTCTGCTGATCATATATATGTGCGCGGAATATTTGCCTAAGAAACGTATACTTACATTTTGTATTTTGCGATATCTTTTGAATTAAATGTCCGAATTGAATTATTCAAAAAGTTCTAGAAAGGTATTGAATCTATCTTTATATTGAAGTAATTTATTTTGAGTAGAGTTAATACCAAAGTACAACATAAAGAACTTTTAAAACGACCTCATTATAATTATTTTTAAAAATTCAAAAAGCACTTATTGTGCGATAACTACAATAATTAGACATATGGCGTCGCGGACTTTTCTGTCGACAATTATATGTTCTGTGAAAGTGTAGTACATTGTTTTGTTCTATAATCAATAGTTTTTGCAGCGTTCGCGATTTAAGATTTTTTTTCGGGTCTTTTTCTTACACATTGGGTTACATTATTGAACTTATAGTAAGGATCCCTAATTTATTTGAAAATATAATATAGCCTAAAGCCTTCCTCGATAAATGGACTATACACCAGTGAAAGAATTTTTGAAATCGGACCGGTGGTTTCTGAGATTAGCGCGTTCAAACAAACAAACAAACAAACAAACAAACAAACAAACTCTTCCGCTTTATAATATAAGTATAGATAACTTCAAGTTTTTTTTACCTGAAGCTTGGGGTGGCAGTTAAGCCTTAAGTCGCTTATTTTTTTATGTCCCAAATGGAATAAATAAGAAAACCTATTGCCAGTATACCTATTATATTGCCTGGCCTCTATATTGTCAGCCATCGATATTTATACACATAACTGCCGAAAATAAATTCCGTATAAAGATATCTGTGTGAGCGTGGAATCGAATCCACGACTTTAGATACAAAAGTGCGAGCTAGATCACCAAAATGTTATAGAAAGTAATAAGAGAATTAAATATAATCTGTCTGAAAGAAAAATAATTCAGATTTTGGAGTAAAAGCATCATAAAACTACTGCTGCTAGCCTATATAATATAACGAAGTGGACACTAGACAGGTAATCAGGTAATCTGCCATCAGAAGGGTCGTCGGGTCGAATCAAGCTCATGTATATTTCATATAGTCTTGATGAAACCGAGGCTATTGAAATATATAAGCAACAAGCTGACCCGGCGAACTTTGTATCGCTTTCAAAGTTAGTAAGTTCAACTCGATTTGCTGACATTTGTGATAATGTAGCGTGTTTGATTCCCATCATATGTATGTTTGATATTATGGCGTATGAACGTTATTATTATTAACGTTATCGTATTACAGAAATATGTTTGCAAAAAAATAGTTCGTTGTTCAGCTCGGAAACTAGATGACGCTGTTGGATTTTGTCTAAATAACAATAATGGTAAAAATTCCAATAATATTAATAAGTCTAAAGTGAAGCATATTTTTATGAAACTTTGATTATTAGTTTCTTTGGAAAGAAATAAACTATATTTTGTTCTCTTTTAACACTGGTATGGATTGTCGACGATATTTGATATGTTTTCAATCTTCAATCAGTTAATATAAGTACAAATTCTCTAAAATTTACGATTAAAATTGTCTACTGTTCCATCCATCGTACTAATATTACAAATGCAAAAGTTTGTGAAGATGTTGCGAAGTTTTTTTTTGTTGCTCAATCACGAGTCCACAGTTGAAAACAACACAAGTAATTGGAGATAAGCATTTACATTTATAACATGTTGACAACGGTAGAGCCACGCAGTTCCACGACCTCAACCAGACTATCTACGTAAAGTGATTTATGCCGTGTTTTGTTCGCCGAGAAAGACATCCGGAGGTCTAACCCTTACCACTCTCCCATTCCCTACTTCTTCCCTATACCATATACCTACCTATACTATTCAATACCTTTATAACAATTTCCCTATCCCATTTTAAAGGCCCTATATATGATGCAGTTTTCCATGAGCGGTATTAGTTTTTTACTATCAGGTTAAAAGCCTGCTCGTTTACCCCCTGTTATGGTTCTAATATAAATCAATATAATAATAATAATATCTTGGATACAATACACACAGCGCCCTCTAGTTCCAAGCTAAGCAACTAAATGCTTGTGTTATGGATACTAGATAACGGATATTAATACACATACTTTTCTTTTGTAAATACATACTTATAATACATAGAAAAACACCCAGACGCCACACAAATATTCATGTTTGTCACAAATATTTGTGCTCGGGTGGGAATCGAACCCCCAACCTCAATGCTGCAGCCGGTAGTTTTACCAATGCGCCACGAGGCCCATCAGAAATATGTAAGAGATAAAAGTGTAAGATTATTATTATCACTTGTGAGGTCCAATATATAATGCGAGCCTTAACCAACATTAAACAGAATATATGTCAGAACAACCCACCTGGTTTTGTTGTAAACAACAGTAGTGCTGATTACGGTAAGACATTATTACTGATAACGCGAGTTTATATAGGTGTTGATTATGAATTTACCCGTTGAATAGACAAGACGAGCAGTAAAGATTAGAAATAAGAAGATAAGTCTCTATTATTCTAAGTAGGAAAGGGCATGCTCCGATGGTTCGGCCATATAGAAAGGATGGATCGTGTAAGATTGACTAAGCAGACACACACAGACCAAGACACACATTCCATGACCAAATAGAACGCGTTCTGGAGGAAGGTAATGTTAGGAGCCGCAAAGATCGATGCACGTGTCTGAAAAGAGTTATGAAAGCCAACGAAGCGAGTCAGGCGTATAAGAATCGTGCCTTACGCGGTCTGCGGCGGTCTGTTCTCTCTGCCTACCCCGCAAGGCATTTGGCGTGAAGTTATGTATATGTTGTAGTCAATTGTAATATGTTTGTATAGAAAAATGTAAAAAAAAAATTTGCGTGGAGTCCCGCCGCGCTATAGAAGTGGAACTTTGTAACATGTATTCCAGTCTTGCGCATAGTAGTTCGCGACTGAGATCGCCCAGTTTAGGTCGCCGCTCCTCAACGACCTAGTTCGCTCTTTTAGATCGCCCGCTCCCTCAGCTCCTAGTTCTAAATGTAAAGGAACGCAGACAAATAGTATGTAAGAAAATAATATAACCAGTTTTTAGAAAAAAAAAATGGTATTTAATTTTTTCACTTGTACTTGTTTTTAATAACTAAGAGTAACTTACATATACGAGTAAGTAGGTATATGTATATACATTTACTTAAACAAAGTAACAAATTACACACTATGTATAATTTAGTCTTGGTGGTCCAGTGGTCGAGCACACGGCTTTTGAAACCAGAGGTCGCGGGTTCGAATCCTGGCCAATGACCTTTCCAATTTCGAAAGATAAGTGTGATAAATATCGATGACTTAAAAACTTTGTGCCCGGTATGACTATAGGTTCGCCACCTATTCCACTTAAGACGTAAACATAACGGGGCTTAATAGCCACTGCTTACATCTTCGGGTAGAAAAAAGCGTGAAGTTATGTTATGTTACACAAATAAGACAAATCATACGGTTCCTTAGCTTTAATAATTAACATTTAGTAATAGTTATATATACATACATATCTTCACGCCAATTCCCTTGCGGGGTAAGCAGAGAGAACGAGCGCCATAAGGCACGCCTCACTCACTTCGTTGACTTTCATAACTCTTTTTATGCATGCGCGTCGATTTTTCTATATAGTTATATAATATTTTCTATATAATAGTTCTTCATTTCAATAATTATTGATATGGTTTTGCCGCGAATAAGTTTTGTTGGAAATAGAAATTATGAATTCGGTCACGAACTAAAGAACTAAGGAGCTGGAAATGAGCGACATAGTTCGCTCAGTTCGTCGATGGGAGCGATCTTTTGAACTAGGTCGTTCGCGAACTACAAAGCCTAATGTATTCACTATAGCTTTATTTTTATGGGTCACAGACACTTAAAAATAGTCAATAAATAATTAAAAAGATACATTTATAATATACTGCTAATGTAAGTAAGGGTAAGGTGTGGTGGTGCGTTGGTAAAACTACCGACTGTGAAATCGAGATTGGCGGGTTCGATCCCCACCCAAGTATAAATATTTATCTGGGTCTAGGTAGAATCTGGCTGGAGGTGGCGCCTCACAAAAATTAGGCTCTGTGGTTCCACCGCCTCACTCGGCGCTAGGAACCACCAGCCGCGCGGATCCAGGTGGGTGACACTGTTGTCCCGGTGGCGAGGTACTTGAAGTACTTCGGCCTCACCCTGAACAGCCTCTCGAGCTTCGAGAAGTACTTCGTGAGGATAGTCCCACGAGTGGGACGGGTGGCAAGCGCGCTACACCGCCTCCCCCGAGATTCGCCGCCTCTACGGTGGTGTTGCGCGATCCGTGGCCCTGTACGGGGCTCCCGCAGTGGCTGTTACGCCTCGACTCGCTGTTTTGTTTACGTCCCAACTGGAATGGCGAACCTATTGTCCTACATAGGGTGCAAAGTTTTCAGCCATCGGCATTTATTACACTCAGCTTTCAAACATAATTTCGAAAACTCATTTGTGTTAGCTAGGATAGAAACCCACAACTTTTTGATTTAGGAGGGGGGTTCTCGACCACTGGACCGCCGAGACTACCGAGATGACTACTATCTACTTCAAAATTGAGTTCTAATATTCACCCGAACATACATAAAATGTCGGCGCAGGACGCCATCTAGCGGCATATCATGTCAACTATATATAATAATAACCCTATAAAACTTTATTAGGTAAACTGATTTATTATGACTACATGTTATTACATATTTATGTCAAGATATTACTAAAATCTATTATTTAGTTAAGTAAAATGCGCGAAATGTATAATTATGTGATTAAACAATTCATTTTTTTCGTAACTGTTTTGATATTTCCTTTTATTGTTTAAATGTTTAAATCAATACTGATGCTGCATGAATATTGATAATAATTATTTTCATAATTGATATCTTAATACTAAATAATATGAACTCGTTCTATGTAATATTTGTAAAATACATACATACATACATAACTTCACGCCAAATCCCTTGCGGGGTAGGCAGAGAGAACAGAGCGCCATAGGGCACGATTCTTACACACCTCACTCGCTTCGTTGACTTTCATAACTCTTTTCATGCACGCGCGTCGGTTTTTGAGGCTCTTAACATCACCTTCCTCCAGAACACGTTCTATTTGGTCTTGGAATGTGTGTCTTGGCCGTCCTCGACTCCTACATCCGTCCGCTTTTGCATTGTATATCTGCTTAGTCAGTCTTGCGTCAACCATTCTTTCTACATGTCCGAACCATCGGAGCATGCCCTTTCTTACTTTTACACCGACACTCTCTATCAAACCAACTTCCTTCCTTACAACCTTGTTTTCTACGCGGTCAGCAAGAGTCACTCCGCAGATTTTGCGTAGAGCCCTCATTTCTACCGCGTTTATTCTACTTTCATGCACACTCTGCCATACCCAGCACTCGCTTCCATAAGTTAGCGTTGGGATCAGGACTGCATTGTGGATTGCTAACTGTCATAATTATTTAAAATTGTTATTTTGAATTTTAATCTGTTTTTCAAGTATAATTCTCGAGTAAATTCATTTGTTATGTAAAAAGATGTTGTTAACTGAGTTTATCATTTTTGTAATATCAATTATGACCAGCTAGTACCACCATCCGCTACTAGATGTCTGTACGGGTAGTTTAAAAAGTTGCTATACCTTTTCGTCCTTGGTTTATATGGATCTTGGCTTTTATCTTATCAATATATAATATTAATAGTGGCCGCAAGGGGGCGTTAAAAGCGTTAAACGCTCTTGCACGAGACATTAGAAGTTCCACTTCAAAAAATTTGTCCGATCTAGTTTAAAGTTATATTTCGCAAATAGAGAACTATAAAAAACTTTGCTTGGGGCCTCAAGGGACTGCGGGTACAAATTTTTCGGATTTTTGTTTATTTGTAACCTAAGTATATTTGTTATTGTGAAGTTCATGGGATAATAGTTATTGTCTGTGTATCTAGTCTAGCCAGAGTTATGAAAGTCAACGAAGCGAGTGAGTCGTGTAAAAATTGTGCTTTATGGCGCTCAGTTCTCTCTGCCTACCCCGCAAGGGCTATGGCGTGAAGTTATGTATTTATGTATGTAACTACCGAGTTTCGTGAATAATTCATGAGTTTAAGAAAAGTGTTTATTGAATTCATAGTCGATGTTACCAAGAACATAATATAAAAACCAGCAACACGCGCCTATTTTGAATTCAAAATTGTTCGTAATTCGTCGATTCTGAAATCCGGAGACACTTTTTTCAATCCTGACTTCATACGTAAGCTCATGCCTGTATCACAAAGGGATAGGCAGACTTTGGCTTTCTATAAGCTACGATCCTGACACACTTCTTTCGCTTCATCCACAGTCATAAATCTCATCATGCATTCACGCCGGTTTCGGGTACTACGCATTTTGCCTTTTTGAAAGAGACTATTTATTTGGTCGTGGTAGGTCTTGGTCTCCCGATCCCAACCCTGCCACTCACATTCGCTTCGTATACTCTTTTAGTCAGTCGGCTTTCATTCATTCTTGCAACATGACCAAACTTTCCGTATCTTATTCTAAAGTTGAGTAACGCAACTGCGACACTATTTGTGTTGCAGGTGTCCATGAGCGGCGCTAGTCACTTACCACCATCCGACCCGCTTACCCGTTTATCCTCTTACATAACATTACTTAAATTCACGCCTTTGTTACCCGAAGGTGTAGGCGCCGGCTGTTTAGCCTAGTCTCGACGTTATGTTTACGTCCGGCACAACGTTTTTTTTAGTCAACTATATTGATCACACTTAACTTCCGAAAACAATTTCGAAAAGTCATTTGTGTGAGCCAGTGTCTGGAATCGAACCCGGACTTCTGGATCAGAAGCCGTGTGCCCGACCACTGGACCACCGAGTCTCCCTATTCCATTAAAAAACGTCGAGGAAGATCACTATACTTTAAATTTGATAATAAGGGTCGTATAAACATATGTACCTCTTTTGCGTAAACAATGTCTACAAATAATTATGCTAATGGGCGTATGACGCAGTTTGTTGAGTGATTAAAAACGTATGATCTAGGCAGGAGTTTCTCAAAGTGATTATATCG
Organism: Euproctis similis; assembly: GCA_905147225.2. Classification (NCBI taxonomy): domain Eukaryota; kingdom Metazoa; phylum Arthropoda; class Insecta; order Lepidoptera; family Erebidae; genus Euproctis; species Euproctis similis. The sequence continues at coordinate 12,212,532 of LR990119.1, forward strand.
GCAAACGGGGGTCAAACTCGCTTTTTAGTTTTGAAATAACAAAACTGTATAACCAAAATCCTATCTCAATTTTCAAAGTAATTTGACTGTCGGGGTTTGAGATATCGTTTTATTTTGGGCAAGGGGTCTGGTCTGGGTCTGAAATAGTTTGAGAACCCCTGAACTGAGGACAAAATAAGTCAACATTTTTACCTTATTGTCAACTATACTTGGTGAAGTCAAACATTATTAATCATTAGTCCAGAGGCTTCAATATTAACCTTAAGCATAACCACACCTCAATCTTGGTCAAAAGCTAATATTCGTGGGTGATATTTTTTCTAGTTCCTTTCTTTTGCGTAATACCCCAACGGGCCATGTTATAAGACAGTGATGGCAATTACCTCGATATCGTGCGTGCTATGCGTGCATGAAAGGTGTTAATTGGCATAAAAAAAGATATATTTGTCAATTTGTCACGCCTTTGTCCCATGAGGCAAGTAAAGCAGGTTTCAGGTACATAGCCCCGTTATTTACAATTAGAAAGGTAATTAATTTAGGACATTTAACATAGGGTATATCTCTTGCACATATACTTTTTAACGCTTACATGGAAGCGATAGTTAGGTATGGCGGAATATACATGAAAGTAGGATAAACGTGGTCGACTTGGGGGGAATGCACAAAATTTGTGCAGGGACTCTCGCTGGTCGCCTCGAAAACAAGGTTGTAGGGAAGGAAGTTGGATTGAAAGGCAGTGTCGGGGTATAAGTAAGAAAGGGCATGCTACGATGTTTCGGACATTTTGTATTAATGCAAGATTGACTAAGCAGATATTTAATGTAAAAGCGGATGGATATAGAAGTCAAGTACACTTTCCAAATAGAACGCAGTCCTGGAATGAGTTGCGGAAGGTGATGTTAGAAGCCTTAAAAATCGACGAGGTTTTATGACAAGAGTTATGAAAGTCAAACAAGCGATTGAAGTGTGTAGGGGTCGTGCCTAATGGTGCTCTGTTCTCTTTGCCTACCACATATTATGAATTTATGTCCTTTCTTACTAACTAGAGTTCCGCGTGAAAATAGCCGCTGAAATTTTGTAGATTGTCTTTACGGCTTAATAATTCCATTATGGATCTGTATTTTTATTTTACTTGACAAGAAGAATTGATACTTCTGAGTCTCGAACCTGGGATTTCGTTGGCATATAATCGACGCTAATTAAACTACTTCAATATTGAGAATGTGAAGATCCATTACAGTAAATTTTCTGTAATCAACTATACAACAAATATCTTGTTTGTATAGCTTTTATTATTTAGATCTGATACTGAATTAACCTTAAAAGTAACGTTTTAAACAAAACCCGTTATCACCCGGGCATCCATTAGCGATATCCCTTCCAGCAATAAAAACCTGCTTTGTTCTGCGTCACGTTCCATTTTTTTTTTCAGTCATACCCACATTTTTTTTTTCAACATTAAACGGGGGTATTTAGTAAATATTTCATATAATACACGGCCTATTGAAAATTAAATTTTCAATTGAGATAAAAAGGGTTTTTTGTTTGTTTGAATTATAAACCCGAACTGTGATTAGATCGTGACTGCTGTTTTCATTGTTTACCCAAAAGAATAACAATGTGTTTTATTACTGAATCATATCTGGTCATTGTTTTAAATAAATTATAAAGGTACCGTAAAATTTAATTGACTTTACTCTGATCATCGTTTAATAATAATTTATTTACGCAGTCCGGTTGATCTCTTGGGTTATACAAAGTCAATTTAACAAAGTCCGGTGATTGTGTATGTGTTTTCTTGTACCACGGAGCCACTTTCCTCAAGCGTACATGTTTAAGTGTATCATTTAGAATCGGGACAATAATCGTAGTTAAATGTCATGTAGTTAACAGTGGTAGAGCCAAGAAGTTTGCTGCGTGAATGGGCCGGCTCGACCGGTGAAATACCACGACCTCTCAGAAGATCGACGTAAAGTGGCTCATGCCGCGTTTCGTTCGGTGAGAGAGGTACCCGGAGGCCCACCCCCCTTCCCTGTCCTTCCCTATCCCCTGTCCCTTAAAGGTCGGCAACGCAACAGTAACACAATATGTGTTGCTGATGTCCATGGGCGGCGTTAGTTGCTTCCCATCAGGTGACACGCCTGTTCATTTGCGCGCCTATCCCATTAAAAAACAACTTCAATACACGTACATGTAAGCACCTTTAAGTATAATATAGACAAATTTGACCGTAACTTTAAGTTTAACTATAAACGAACACCTATCTACATAAATAATTTAGTATTCATACATAGTGCCACTTGTTTAGCATTTCAAAAGGCTTTCATTTGTAAAGGTCAACCCGCCGTATACTTCCACGGCGAGAGGTCAAATGTATTACGGTATTAAGTATATGTGTGAGAAACTTTAATGCGTACGAATTGTTTTAAATCGTCAGTAGTGCGTTAAGTGTTAAAGAACCCGATAGTTCTAGCTTATTATGTGAGAAAAATCACGTTTAAGAAATTTTCTTGTTCGGTTAATGTATTGACCGGTTATTATATTTTACATTTTACCACCTCATGGGGGCGTTAAAAGCGTTAAACGATTGCAAGAGAGATAAGAAGTGCAACTTTAATTAAAAACGTACATGCAACACACATAGCGCTACAGTTGCGTTGCCAGCCTTTAAGTGTGGGGTGAAAAGAAAGATAAAACGAGGATGGGCCGCCAAAACCTCTCTCACCGAAGCAAATGCGGTATTTGTCATTTTACATAGATATTCTGAGGAGAATCTCGCCAGTCTAGCCAGCCTATTTTTATAGCGAACTACATGACTCTATCGCTTTGAATTTATTTGGCAAGATTACGCCTTATATTATTAAAGGTAAGTAATTATTTATAACATAACATAACCTCAGGCCTTTTGTTACCCGAAGGTGTAGGAGGTGGCTGTTAAGCCTCGTCTCGCCGTTATGTTTACGTCCTAAATGGAATAGGTGGCGAACCTACCGGGTTCCTACCATACCGGGCACAAAGTTTTCAGTCATCGATATTTATCACACATAACTTCCGAAAACAATTTCAAAAAGTCATTGGTGTGCGCCAGTATCAGGAATCGACCCGTACCACTTGGATCAGAAGCCGTGTGCTCGACCACTGCGCCACCAAGACTGTAATTATTTATGTTGCCGAATAAAACAGTTGGAATGGTATAGGTGAAATATTTTATTCGGAAAAGCGGATTCTATGATTTGTTAAAAATGGGCCGATGTACTTTTAACAGTTGATAAAGGGAATCGCCAATAAGGTTTACAAATAGAACTCATTTTGAAAATTGTCTTCCAAAATAGTTCTGCGAAAAAGTTTTCAAAGGACCATTTCAAAATTTCATAAACCAAATAAATTGCTTATAATTAGTTGAATTTTGAGCTGTTTGCCTGTTGGGTTTGGTGGTGGTAGTGACATATAAACATTACACTTTTGAAAGTGAAATTTTATGTATGTAACAACTAAACTATTCAGGCGAGTTAAAGTCGGAGGTTTTGATACCAACTAGGGTACAAATAATTGTTATAAGCATAGAACAGTGGTAGAGCCAAGCAGTTCGCTGCATGAATGGGCCGGCACGACCGGTGAAATACCACGTCCACTCAGAAGACCGACGTAAAGTTCGGTGAGAGAGGTACAAAAGTAACAGTAGCAAAATGTAATAGCCTGGATGGTCCAGTAGCCAAACGTCCCGCTTCTGAATCAAGAAGTCGTGGGTTTGAATCCGGGCTCTCACTAGTGACTTATCGAAATTATTTTCGGAAGTAATGTGTAATGAATATCGATGACTGAAAACTTTGTGCTCGGTGTATGATGATGTGTACGATTTGCCGCCTATTCCATTTGAGGCGTAAGTTTAACGGCAAGTCGAGACTTAACAGCCGCTGCCTACACCTTCGGGCGTGAAGTTATGTTATGTTGCAACAAAATTATATATGTATTTATGTTGTATCCAAAAACATATGTTAATATAAAAAAAGAAATTAGTTACTTACCGAACAGTCTCGGTGGCGCAGTGGGCGAGCGCACGGCCTCTGATCCAGAGGTCCGGGGTTCGATTCCAGACACTGGCTCACACCACTGACTTTTCGAAATTGTTTTCGGAAGTTAAGTGTGATAAATACCGATGACTGACAAACTTTGTGCCCGGTATGGCAATAGGTTCGCCACCTATTCCATTTGGGACGTAAACATAACGGCGAGACGAGGCTTAACAGCCGCTGCCTACACCTTCGGGTAACAAAAGGCGTGAAGTTATGTTTTGTATGTTATGTTGTTACTTACCGAATAAAATGAAAATACAGCTGAGGCGTGCTGCCCACATTTTGTATAACGCCTCCTTACATCGTGTGACAAAAATTAAAATCACTATACACACGGCAAAATACACGGCAATTATTTTCTTACAAAACCACTAATAACAAACACATGTCACTTATTAATTTCAGAATTAAATGTCTTTCACTTATATTTTCGTTTGTACCTGTAAAAAATAAGAAAAAAGTTTAATAGCGTCACATACTTAAATTTTAGTTTCAATGGTGTGGAATTCGAGCACCCCGACTTCTGTATCATGAAGTCGTGGAATTGAATCCGGGCTCATACTTTTCGGAAGTAATCTGTGATAAATATCAATGACTGACGATAATGTGTCAAGTGTAATGTACAGGTTCTGCTTAATATTCCAATTGTGACGTAAAAAAATTGCCAAAACAAACTTAAACTTAACTGTTGCCGCTGCCAACATCTTCGGATAGAAAAAGTCGTGAAGCCTAAAAGAACTAAAATCAAAGTAGATCCTAAACAATTTTGATGTCTTATTCTTAATTAATGTTTCTGTAACTGCTTGTTAATAGGATTTTATTTGAGTATTCGCTACATTGAAACCTTTTTAATTTCGATCTGAAAAAAGTTGTGTTAAATCGTTTTTCATATTTCCTATGGCCTTATTTGTCATTGCGGTAGTTTAAATAATAATGCTATATTTTTGGCTACAACTATAGTCGTCTCAGTATGATAGTTATTTGTATAATTATTTCCTTTTTTCATGACGATTTGTAAATGTCAAGGCATTTTATGGATTACATGTTAATTGTAGGTCACGTATTATAATACTGTTAGAATTTGATATTTAGTGCGGTATTATTTTCAAAATGTCATAGAAAATTCTAGTGATTTTTTTGAAATTAAATACTGAGCGATATCTAGCAGCGTTAATTATACTTCGAATTGTCGCTGGTTTTTGATAGGATGCCTTTTCCCAATTCATTCTAGGCAGTGAGCAAATGTTTAATAGATTATCAAGACTTTGGAATGTAATGCCTTTACTAATTAATATTTAATATTGGCAATATTACTAAATAGATAGGTGTATTAAAAGTAAACCACCGAAATGTCTCTGTAAAGAAACAGGTAATGGGTTTAGGAGGATAGAAGATAGAGGATAAAAGAGGATGTAAAAGTCAAAGACGGTCAGGACAAACTTTCCATGACCAAATAGAACGAGTCCTGGGGGAAGATGATGTCATGAGCCTTGAAAAATCGAATATATGTATGACAAGAGTTATGAAAGTCAAAGAAGCGAGTGAAAAAGAGCAAGTAAGAAACGTGCCTTATGGAGCTGTCATGAAAGACTTATAAAAAAAAATCAAAGTCAACATAATACCTCCTTAGTCTATGCACTATTTGAAGAGAGAGAGAGAAGGACCTTTTATAACGACGTTCTATCAAAATGCAAGCAGCAACAAAGCCCTTGAGAGATCTTTTTGATCATTATAACACTGTTTATACAGATGCGAATAAGTATCTCATTAGTGATTGACATAGCGTTTGTTACGTTCAACGAACATTTTATAACATTTACAAAGGGACAATTGATGGGACACGTTTTTTATCATCATCATCATCATCATCATCATCATCATCACTGACTGTATTATTTGAAATATTAGAGTATTGTTTTTATTAATATCGATTTTAATCTTCAGTTTTATTAATATCGATATATCGATATCGATCAGGATAATGGTCCTCTATAAAGAACGATATGCACACATTATTCAGATATATAATACAAAAGTGGATGGATGTAGGAGTCGAGGACGGCCAAGACACATATTGTCTGACATTGTATGAAAAGAGTGCATGAAAAGAGTTCTGAAAGTCAACGAAGCCAGTGAAGTGTGTAAGAATCGCGCCTTATCCGCTCCGCGCTCTCCGCCTACCCCGCAAGGGATTTAGCGTGAGGTTACGTATGCATGTATTCAGTTTTCAGAAAAACATTTAGAATGTTTCATAATGTTCCATGGGAATTTTCGATATTTAGCTGTATGTATGCAACATTTTTAAACATTGGGAACAATAAAATAAATTGTTTATTTTGAAAATAATAGTTATACACTCGAGAGCAATGAATCCGGGTCACTTAAAGAATCCTAAAAATCTCGGAAACTAAAAATGCTAGGTTAATGCAATAAATTGTATTTAATAGACAATGTAATACTCCTTAAATGAAGGTATTAAAACTTCTTAGTTATTGTAAAGTTATATCATAAAAAAATCAAATTTGAAAAAGGGCCACTTTCGAAGATGGAACTACGAAATTACAGCATTTGGTTTTGCTTTTGTTTGTAATCTGTCATTTATGTGGGTACATAAACCATGTTGATAGTGCTCTATATTCATTATTCAAGCTGAAATTATGTCGCTTACGCCTGAAGAATGCACCAGAATACTTACAATGCTGGAAACCGGCCGGAGTCAGCGCGATACAGCCAGGACTGTTGGTGTGTCGCTGTCAACAGTACAAAGAGTTCTCCGACGTTACGAAGAAACTGGTTCTAACCTACGCAGACCAGGAACGGGCAGAACCAGGTATACCACAGCACGAGAAGACCGATACTTGGTGAACACCATGCTTCGAAATCGCTTTCTCACAGGAACTGAACTCACCAATCAGTTTCGACGCCTCGGAGGAAGTAACCCAAGTGCATGGACAGTAAGACGTCGGCTTGCTGAATCTAACTTAAAACCCCTTAGACCTGCAAACGGCCCTAAACTGGAGCGTGGGCATCGTATTTCAAGACTAAGATATGCCCAGAGCCACGTAAATTGGAGTATTGAAGATTGGTCAAAAGTTATGTTCTCCGACGAATCAAAATTTATGCTCTACAAGCACGATGGAAGACACAGAGTGTATCGAAGACCAGGGGAAAGATTCAAGCAAGCATGCATCGAGGAAAAAGTAGCCTACGGTGGTGGGTCTGTACTTGTGTGGGCCGGAATTTCTTCTGAAAGTCGCACAGAGCTGGTGATCATAGAAAACGGCTCTTTAACTAGCGTAAGATATGTGGAAGAAATCCTCAATGATCACGTTGGTCCATTTATGGTCAATTTAGGTGAGGATGCTATATTTATGCATGACAATGCCCGACCTCATACAGGTAGGATTGTGAATGACTACCTTCAAGAGATGAACATTACTCGTATGGAGTGGCCAGCGCGCAGCCCGGATATCAACCCGATCGAGCATGCTTGGGACGAGCTAGGCAGATGCGTAAAACAACGAAACCCTCCCCCAATCACGCTTCGTGAGCTCAAAATTGCTCTCACAGAGGAATGGGAGAATATTCCCCAAAATCGTATAAGGAACTTGGTGTACAGCATGCCAAACCGCGTAAACGCAGTAATGGAAGCACGAGGAGGCAATACGAAGTATTAAAATTCAAGAAAATCGTAATAAAGTTCAAAAATTTCATGTTTCCTATTTTTGTTTTAAGGAGAGATCAGCAGATTTTTTCTTTATGTAATTTTGTGTTAATAAAATGTATGGTGACTCATATTTTTTTTACTTTCATTTAAGGAGTATTACATTGTCTATTAAATACAATTTATTGCATTAACCTATCATTTTTAGTTTCCGAGATTTTTAACATTCTTTAAGTGACCCGGATTCATTGCTCTCGAGAGTATTTGTAATATTTTTTTTAATTATTTGGTGATTGACGTTTGAATATTATTCAATTAGAAAGTGGACAATACAACATAATTTAAATATTCACATTCATTTTTTTTTCTTTATCAAATTCAATCAAACAAACAAAGGAATCGAATTTTTAGAATTAGTTATTTAAAAATTCAAATTTGCAACAAACAAAACGGTCAAGCAAGGGTATCTTTTATTATTATGATTCAGACAGATTATGGTTTTGGCAGAAACGAGATACGCGGTCGGCCACACGGGGCCCGGCCGGATACCAAACTCAGTTACGCGGAGCACAAAACGCGATGCGCAAATAATGCTGTCCTATTGTATTTTGAAAACGTTTGCGGTCGGATCAACTCGGCGTGTGTTTATATGGAATCAGCGCTGTAAATTTCCAACTGCTGGGCAATTCGTAGAGGGATTTATTTTAAAATGTCTACCAAAGGTTTTATTAATACATGAACGGCATTTTGACGGCGTAATCAACTCGCAAATAGATAAGCTGTTGAGTTTCACAATTTTTAATAGTCCTGCTTTTTTAACAATATTTGTTTCTTTGGAGGTTTAAGAGTTATACGTAAGTTCTACTTGAAGCCGACAACACCTGACGGGACAGTTAGTAAAAAAAAGTTTTTATTATAGCAAGCTTAACAATAATATCTTGGACACAATACACAGCGCCCTCTAGTTCCAAGCTAAGCAATTAAATGCTTGTGTTATGGATACTAGATAACGGATGTTATTACATATATACTTTTCTTTTCTAAATACATACTTATAATACATAGAAACCCAGACACCACACAAATATTCATGTTTGTCACAAATATTTGTGCTCGGGTGGGAATCGAGCCCCCGACCTCATTGCAGCAGCCGGTAACCAATGCGCCACGAAGCCCGTTGAATTATGAGTTAGCCATTACTTAAGAGAGATATATACAAAATAATTATTATTACTTTCTCTTTATTTTATATTTCAAATAAAATAAGTATTATAACATATATTGAATGGGCTGGCTCGACCGGTGAAATACCACGACCTCTCAGAAGACCGACGTAAAGTGGCTCATGCCGCGTTTCGTTCTGTGAGAGAGGTACCCGGAGGCCCACCCCCTTCCCCATCCTTTCCTATCCCCTACCCTTTAAAGGTTGGTAACGCAACAGTAACAATATATGTGTTGCTGGTGTCCATGGGCGGCGTTGGTTGCTTACCACCAGGTGACCCGCCTGCTCGTTTGCCCTCCTATCCAATAAAAAAAAATATTTATGCGTGAAATATTTAGGTTGAATTTTAGTAAGTCTGAGACGTATGTACAGGCCTAAAGAGGTAGACATAATAATATAAGTATATTTATAATTACGCTAAGGAATAGCAAAGTACTTTTGTAATTAAAGTTTTAAATATAAATTTCGACAATCTACATAAACTTCTAATGGCGAGTGTAATCGAGTTTAATATTGTAGGCATAAGTTTTATGAATACAGCCTCGAAGGGACCTTCTGTGTTACATTACGAGTTTTTTTGTTATTTAATGATATTCGGCCCCAAGTTTTTCGACTCTTGTAACAGAAGAAAAGATTATTTGAGGAAACAATATACCGTTTTTTTTTTTCATTATCATATTTGAGTAATTCTACTTATTTATGTTAATGAAAGCGAAGCCAGAAATAAATATTTTTTTGTTCATTATTAAATTTGTACTAATTTAAATATATTCTTTATCCCGTTCTTGTTAGATTTTGATAATGTAATTTAGTATTGTTAGAGTTTGCCTTATATACCTTTACGACCTATATAATAAGAAATTGTTTATATGTTGAACTAATAGAAAATTACGATTACAGTTAATCTTGGCATATTTATCATTACAGTTTATAACAAAGTCTATGAAACAAGGCAACGTATTTTGATACAGTTTTTTAAATAGATACAGGGTGTCAACAGTGTGGTTATCTATAATTTCATGTACGAAGTAGTAAAAGAAAAGTGATGAATCCAAAATTTACTTCTATTTTACATTTGATGCGGAACAAAGTTCGCCGGGTCGGCTAGTTAACAATAAAATAAAGTACCTAATCAATTGTTATTTTATTTTCCCTTGTCGTCTTATAATTTTTTGGACATTCAAAATGTATAAGCTACCTTTAGAAGTGGTATTTACTAGTGTTCAACATAGGAATCTGGCGACCAGGATCGACAGAATAGTGGAAGAGCATTCTTAATGCTTGTTTTTGTTTGAATTTGTTGTTTGGGAATAATATTTTTTCTTAATAACGTATATTAAACACTTACGTTGGTGTTTTCGTCACTCACTAAGAGTAAAATTCAACAATTGAAGTTTTAACATTGACATAAGGATGGTTGACGGCGTCATAAAATTTGACGTCAGCTAAAACGTTTGACAACATGGATAGTTCGAAAGGATTAGATGTTGTGTCGACCCTAATAAGAGTGCAATAAAGATGATATTCATATCATCTTTATGATATGATGATAACTGCGATGAAAAAACGCATCAAAATTAGTCCATTAGTTTAGGAGCTGCGACGTATCATCCAGGCACAAATATAGAAACGTTAAGTACATTTTACCTACCTGCATATATCTTCATAGAATATCTTGGACAGAATACACACAGCGCCCTCTAGTTTCAAGCTAAGCAACAGAATGCTTGTGTTAAGGAAACTAGATAACAGATATTAATACTTAAATAATGTTATACGTTATACATACGTCATATAGTCCTACAAATTATATTTATAACTTAGATATTATATAACCTTCGTGGCAAAGGGACAAAGAAGAAAAAAATAAACCATTATAATAAGTACCTAAGCCAAATGGATCGTTGTTCCAGGATAGACACAAATCATATTTTAAGAGGTCTTTCTCTTAAACGGCATTTCTTGCTAAATTGAAGGGAATAGGATATTACGTTTACATCAAAAAAAGCTATATATATGTATATATATAACTAAAAATAATGTCATATTCTTTCTTTTACAAACGAGTAATTTTGCCGGATAACAAGGGAGGATTAATTTGCTCGTACTCCATCTTTTGTAACTTGGGTCCCTATTATAATCTAAGATGTAAATTTACGCGCTTAATATCTAAAGGTATAGACAGAGGCATTCTCTAAACGCCAGGTTAATTTTCTAGTCAAGGCGCAATTTATATTACAAACCGTCTACAAACTTATGATACTTGCTAAGATAGTCGCGGCTTCCAATCAAGACACTCATTACATCCACATAGTAATTTATTTGCCCCACAAAATCTTTTACGTATTATATTCTTGCAGATAAAAACAATTTATATTAATTACAATTACATACTGATCAAAATTGAAAAGAGTTATCTCAATTTAAAAGCACTTTAATAGAAATAACTGAACCAGTCATTTCAAAAAAAAAAAGAACAAAAAAGGACTGACATTTGACGTTCAAATTTGGAATGCTCAAAATTGCTTTGTGTGACGTTGACAGGTCACGTATTGTATTTAGCTTGCATGCATAAATCTACAGAGCGTTTTGTTTTGTGTTCATCAAACATTCAATTATCGTTTTTATTTCTATATATGTCAAAAGAACATATTATTATGTTCTATTTTTTATGGTGATTTCAGAGTACCCGAGTGATCACTTATACATATTTGTTAAATGACTTATAAATCACTAGCTGACCCGGCGAACTCTGTTTCGCATCAAAAGTAATAACTGCTGCCCCGCTATGTTAATACTGCAATATCTTTGACAAATTTGAAGTCGATAGCAGCTATAGGTTAAAAATGGGAATTTTCCATTGTTAACACCCCCGCAACCCCCCTTGTGGGTGGAATTAAGTAAAATCGGTTCTTAGCTGACCTCTACTCGGCGAAAGGAATAATCCTACCAAATTTCAAGTCGCTACGCCTTATGGTTCCAGAGATATCGTGATGAGTCAATATATAGGTGGAAATCTCTTATATATACACTCGAGAGCAATGAATCCGGGTCACTTAAAGAATCCTAAAAATCTCGGAAACTAAAAATGCTAGGTTAATGCAATAAATTGTATTTAATAGACAATGTAATACTCCTTAAATGAAGGTATTAAAACTTCTTAGTTATTGTAAAGTTATATCATAAAAAAATCAAATTTGAAAAAGGGCCACTTTCGAAGATGGAACTACGAAATTACAGCATTTGGTTTTGCTTTTGTTTGTAATCTGTCATTTATGTGGGTACATAAACCATGTTGATAGTGCTCTATATTCATTATTCAAGCTGAAATTATGTCGCTTACGCCTGAAGAATGCACCAGAATACTTACAATGCTGGAAACCGGCCGGAGTCAGCGCGATACAGCCAGGACTGTTGGTGTGTCGCTGTCAACAGTACAAAGAGTTCTCCGACGTTACGAAGAAACTGGTTCTAACCTACGCAGACCAGGAACGGGCAGAACCAGGTATACCACAGCACGAGAAGACCGATACTTGGTGAACACCATGCTTCGAAATCGCTTTCTCACAGGAACTGAACTCACCAATCAGTTTCGACGCCTCGGAGGAAGTAACCCAAGTGCATGGACAGTAAGACGTCGGCTTGCTGAATCTAACTTAAAACCCCTTAGACCTGCAAACGGCCCTAAACTGGAGCGTGGGCATCGTATTTCAAGACTAAGATATGCCCAGAGCCACGTAAATTGGAGTATTGAAGATTGGTCAAAAGTTATGTTCTCCGACGAATCAAAATTTATGCTCTACAAGCACGATGGAAGACACAGAGTGTATCGAAGACCAGGGGAAAGATTCAAGCAAGCATGCATCGAGGAAAAAGTAGCCTACGGTGGTGGGTCTGTACTTGTGTGGGCCGGAATTTCTTCTGAAAGTCGCACAGAGCTGGTGATCATAGAAAACGGCTCTTTAACTAGCGTAAGATATGTGGAAGAAATCCTCAATGATCACGTTGGTCCATTTATGGTCAATTTAGGTAAGGATGCTATATTTATGCATGACAATGCCCGACCTCATACAGGTAGGATTGTGAATGACTACCTTCAAGAGATGAACATTACTCGTATGGAGTGGCCAGCGCGCAGCCCGGATATCAACCCGATCGAGCATGCTTGGGACGAGCTAGGCAGATGCGTAAAACAACGAAACCCTCCCCCAATCACGCTTCGTGAGCTCAAAATTCCTCTCACAGAGGAATGGGAGAATATTCCCCAAAATCGTATAAGGAACTTGGTGTACAGCATGCCAAACCGCGTAAACGCAGTAATGGAAGCACGAGGAGGCAATACGAAGTATTAAAATTCAAGAAAATCGTAATAAAGTTCAAAAATTTCATGTTTCCTATTTTTGTTTTAAGGAGAGATCAGCAGATTTTTTCTTTATGTAATTTTGTGTTAATAAAATGTATGGTGACTCATATTTTTTTTACTTTCATTTAAGGAGTATTACATTGTCTATTAAATACAATTTATTGCATTAACCTATCATTTTTAGTTTCCGAGATTTTTAACATTCTTTAAGTGACCCGGATTCATTGCTCTCGAGAGTATATATAGATAATAAGGATGGTTAAATTTTTTGCACGTTCTTTATCCTAGTAATCCTTTAAGTGATATTACGAGCGAGAAGTGTGAGAAGTGTTGATAAATGCGTCTTAAGCCGGAAACTAACGTAGCCTTTATTTTATTACCAGCTGACCCGGCCAACTTTGTGTGGTCTCGGTAGTAACAATGAAAGATTTTTCCAAAAAAAAGTAGCTTAAGTTACACCTTATTTCACCAGCCAGCCAATAACCCGTCGATTCAGTTCCAGCCATTTTAAAAATTAGCCGGAACAAACAGACAGACATACAAACATTTAAAGAAATATTCTTTTGATGTATGTACCGTATAGATACTCATATGAATGTAGTAGATAACAGTTATTTCAATATAATAAATTGAAATTTCAATTTTATTAGATTTAATAACTCCCATTGGAAAAGTAAGTGCGTATTTTGTTCAGAATAGATTTGTTTTGGAATGGTTTCAATTGAATATGAAAGTTTGAAGAATATGAACACTTGGGAACTTATTAATTATTAAAAGTAAGTGATCTGCGATCACTATTATCGTATGTTTATGATAAATAAATGATAGACAATGGTAGAGCCAAGCAGTTCGCTGCATAAATGGGCCGGCTCAACCGGTGAAATACCACGACATCTCAGAAGATCGACGTAAAGTGGCTCTTGCCACGTTTCGTTCGGTGAGAGAGGTACCCGGAGGCCCACCCCCCCTTCCCCATCCTTCCCTTAAAGGTTGGCAACGCAACATTAACACAATATGCGTTCCTGGTGTCCATGGGCGGCGTTGGTTGCTTACCATCAGGTGACGCGTCTGCTCGTTTGCCCTCCTATGCCATAAAAAAAAGTTTTCTTACACAAAACTTGTGAAATAATTATTAGACTTATATTTTACAAGATTTTATATCGATTCGTTTTTTTTTCTTTAAAAACAAGTTGTTTATTCAGAATTGATTTCATTTCAGTATTTATTTAAATTAAATTGATTATACGTACATACATAACTTCACGCCAAATCCCTTGCGGGGTAGGCAGAGAGAAAGGAGAGCCATAAGGCACGATTCTTACACACCGCACTCGCTTCGTTGACTTTCATAAATCTCTTCATGCACGCGCGTCGATTTTTGAGGCTCCTAACATCACCTTCCTCCAGAATACGTTCTCTTTGGTCATGGAATGTGTGTCTAAGCCGTCCTCGACTTCTACATCCATCCGCTTTTGCATTGTATATCTGCTTAGTCAATTAATTATGTCGCTCCATTTCAAGGAGCAAGAAGAGTTATTAAAAAGACGACAGTCCGAAATTTCAGAAAGTAAGTTGTTTTAACCGTTGAACCATTAAAATATATAAATAGAAGATAATTTGGCAAGAAAATGAAACGTAAAAAAAATATCACGTCTTCAAACCTGTAATCAGCCCATACTATTGACTTTTAGGCTGATCCGATTCTTTATTGAAAACGGTAACACACGCTTACTAAATAAATAAATAGAATTTATTAAAATAGACTAGAATATTACAGATAAATTGACAACGAAGGTAATGGTTGAGGTGAAAACAATAACATATGATTGTGTACTTTCACGCCATCAAATATCCAAGTTGTAGGCAGTGGTGTAATTATGGCTAGACACGCCAGTCAAATTATATCATTCCATTAAAAAAATGTGATAAAAGCCTATTTGCTATAACACGAATACTGTTCTGTTAGCCATCAATATTTATCACTTAAACATATATCGAAAAGTTAATAAAAACAGATATTAAAAATAAATGAATTTAAAAATTATGTATAATTAATAGGTATCTAAACTATAAAAAGTTATAGTAACAAATAATGCATTTGAAATGTACCGTAAAAAAATGATATTGCGTGACATTTGTTGAGGTTATTGTACTTAATATACATTAAAACAATTGTTATTATGTATTTATTTTTCTACACGACTCACGTAACCGTATAAAATTTGTTTGAACCATAATGACTCAGCTTTAGAATAAATAATATTCAAATTATTTATTCATAATTCAAAAAAAGAACTTCAATTTCGAATTGTGAATATTTTAAAAATTAAAAAGAAAAATATTTTTTAAATACTACCTACTTTATTTTACACTTTCCAAGCGCATCCTTCACTTTGAAATTTGACGTTTGTTTTTTTTTCTTTTGTAAACTTTAACACAGTCACTGATTGTTCAATGTCGCACTAATTAAAAGGAAAAAAAGTCTTGTCTATTGTGTTTACATTGCGGGCACACGCGAGCTTCGGTCGGGCGGAGGATACGGCGGCGGCGCCAGCGATTTCCATTCGCGAACTGGTATGGTCTCTCCCTCCGACCGACTGGTATTGTGGCGCGGTGGCCGGTACATGCGCACTCACTACTTCTCCCATTCAAACCACCGTGGAAGATCCCTGCAAACGTTTCTCTCCGCATTATTGAAGATAAACCTTCTTGAGATGGCGTGTGGATAGTCTTATTGCTTTTCATTATATTGTGACATCTTTTGTTACGGCGGACAAGTGGATTAGTTTCCCTGGGTCTTGAGTTCGTATTCAGATGCACTCCAATGATTTTATTATCTATACTAATGATCCAAAAGAGAAATGTATATTGTATTTGTTATCGTAGAGTGTAAAAGACTTAAAAAAAAAGAATTAATCTTTATACAATAATTAAGTTTTTTTTAAACTGAGCAAATAAGATATGTCAAGGTATAACTGCCAATGTCTACATATTCAGATCATATTAAAAAAAAATAGATAACCATAACCAAAATAAAAGGGCGAAATTACAGTAAAACATTTACTTACTATTTTTTTCACGTGTCGAACGTACAATATCTATTCCCTATAATAACAATGTAACATTCACTGATCTGGATATTGTTTTTCTGACCTACATGTATCGTTTTATAAAATAACAAGGAGTAGAATGTCTTACTTGAGCTGGTAAAGAATTGAAGCAAAATTTGAGATCACTTGGAGCCTCAAAAATCGACGAGCGTGTATGACAAGAGGTATAAAAATATAAGAAACGATTTTTTATGGTATACGACGGCAAATGAGCAAGTGGGTCACCTGATGGTAAGTAACTTTTCACCACCCATGTGCACTGTCCTTTAAGGAAAAAAGCAGAGAGGGGATCAGGCCTCCGGATACCTTTCTGACCGAATGATACGCGGCACGAGCCACTTCACGCCCATATTCCGGTCGAGCCGGCGCATTCATGCAGCGAACTGTTAGACTCTCCCACTGTTAAGTATGTGTAAGAATCGTGTCTTAGAGCGATATGTTATCTCTGCCTACAACGCAATGGATTTGGTGTGAAGCTATGTATGTTTGTACTTGCGGGTATGCGATTATTAATGAGTATCTCAAAATACTATCAGCCTTTATGCATCAAAAAGATCATTCTTAAAATTGAAACCTTTTTTAATCCCTTGGTATGAAAAATAATTGCGATGAAACTGTTTGGACAGTATTTTTCTAGAAATATCTAAGGTTACACAAAACAGTATTTTTACAGCGTACTTTTTTCAGAAATTTAATTAATTATCTATGCTTAACGATAATTAAATATGAAGTATCCGATATTATTAATATTTTTTTTGTAGTCGTCTTAATTTTAATTAAAAAAGTTTCGCTTGTCTTGTATTTTGTTTAATAGTTAACGAATTTATAAATAGTCTATTGACGTTTATAAAACATGATTGAAACTTGCTTTTTACAAACATGTACTTAAATATGTTTGATTTTACAAAAAGATTTTAAAAGTGAAAAAAAAAGTAATCCCAAAGGACCAGATGTCGTGTCGTCAAATCGCCAAACAAAACAAATGCTCATTTTCGTTTTGAATATGAAATATTTTAATGTTATTATACTATTTTGAATACATATTTTTTTTCATATAAATGTATTCTATAATAACGATAGAATAATTCTGAGAGAAATAAATTTCTCTTTGCCTGGCGTATGAAATGATTTTAATATCTAGATACTTTTTCTCTATGAATGTCGCAAGGTTCTCATAAATAGTTAACACTTTTTTATACGGTTTTCTTACTTTTATTTTATTCCTGAAAGAACAAACCAACTTAGCTTCCTTGAAATTTATTGTCTGTGATGAAATCACCGTCATTAAAAAGGCTGTGTAAGCGAAACTGCGGGCAAAACTAGTCATAAATAAGAGACATTATGTATATGAGCTAGACGCCACGAGTAACTCCCATAGGGGGTTACAATACGGGACAATGATTCCTGAGAACAGAGTTTCAACGATTTTTTCAAGCATTTTCTTATCATGTTCACTTGTTGTTCATTTATTTTTGTATTCTTAACCAACTGAAAAACTGTAAATTTTCAATTCTATTATTTTAGACTAGCTTTTGCCCGCGGCTTCGCTCGCGTTAAGAAGTATATTTTTTTGCTGCTTTTCTTTTGTTTAGCGTGTGTAAGTAAGTAATATTTATTTGTAAAATATCGTAAAAAAAAAATGTACAAGTGTTAAATTGTTATACAGTGCTGATATTTTACCATATATGGTGTACAAATTTTAAGGATATAAAAGTAAAATGAAAAATTCGGGCCTACAAAACTTCTTTGTATACAATATTCTTAACTAATCTGTCATTAGGCGCTAAAACTATCAAGTTATCGGGTGAATTTTACCGAGAGCAAGCAACATAAGACTGTCCTTGAGAGAAGCACTGTTCTCTTATGTTATTTAGGAACATTTGACGTCTGCCAGTTTTATTTCCTTTTTAGAGAGATTATGTACTTAAAATATTTACTACTATTTAATACTTAAAATATCGATTGAAGTTAATGAATCGATACAGACTTGAACAATATATAAATTTTATAAATATTTAGATGAATCCCTGTGCCATTACTATTTTTTAAGTATTAGGAATAATTAATGGATTATCGCCAAACACTGATCATAACGTAGTTATTAATTTACAGTGGTATCTCTTCAGAAGTAATCAATGCATTTGATTCTATTTATAAGCTTTCGATTTTAAAGTAACATTCCTATTACTTAAAAAGAAAAAGGGATAAGACGACGCAACATGGTATTGAAGTTCAGTTGGTTAAATAGAAATTGTTTGTTATGTTTAGTTTAGAATATTTATATGTGAAAGCAAATCGCAAAATTTCTTGAAACTTTATTAAATATGTAATCAAAATATTTAGAACTAAAAGTTACTTTATTCCTCTTAATTTATTCGTTCCATTAAGTACTGATAGGTTTAAACTAGCACATTTACATCCTCCATCATCACCTATTTTTATCCCCTTGTACGTAGAATTGATTTAAATCTTTTCTTAGCGGATGTCTACGTCATAGTAGATTTATGCACGCAAAGTCGCAGCCCGATCTTCTACAGGTTGACAAATTTTCACACAAACTTTCAACCCTTATTTGATCCCCTTGAGGGTAGAATTGATAAAAATCTTAACTTAGCGGATGCCTAAATTATAGTAGCTTTATACACGCAAAGTCGCAGCTCAATCGGCTTCAGGTTTATACATTTTTATACAAACTTTCATCCCCTCTTTTATTTCCTTGAGGGTAGAATTGATCAAAATCTTTTCTTAGCGGATACCTAAGTCATAGTAGCTTTATGCACGCAAAGTCGCAGCCCGATCGGCTTCAGGTTGTCAAAATTTCATACAAACTTTCATCCCCTGTTGTATCCCCATGGGGGTGGGATTGATCGAAATCCTTGCTTGCAGATGCCTTGGTTGCAACTATATGTATGCAAAGTTTCAAACCGGTTAAAAATTGACAAAATTTCATTCCCAATTTTACCCCTTGAGGGTGGGATTTGTCAAAATCCTTTCTTCTATCTAATTTGATCTGATTTTACGTTATAATAACTCTATGCATGCAAAGTATCAGCCCGATCGGCTTAAAATTGACAAAGTTTCATAAAAACTTTCATCCCTTATTTTATCCCCTTGGAGGTAAAATTGAACAAAATCGTTTCTTAGCAGATACTTACGATATATAAGGTTTATGGATGCAAAATGTCAGCCCGATCGGCTTAAAATTTACAAAATTTCATACAAAATTCATCCCCTATTTTATCCCTTTGGGGGTTGAATTTATCAAAATCCTTTCTTAGCCGATGTCTAAGTTATAATGGCTTTATTCATGCAAAGTTTCAGCCCAATCGGCTAAAAATTGACAAAGTTTCATGCAAACTTTCATCCCCAATTTTATCCCTTTAGAGGTAGAGTTGATCAGAATCCTTTCTTAGCGGTTGCCTACGTCGTAACACCTACCTGCATGCCAAATTTCAGCCTGATCCGTCCAGCAGTTTGGGCCGTGCGTTGATATGTCACTATGTCAGTCAGTCACCTTTGAGTTTCATATATATAGATAGATAGAAGTCACGAGTGCTTTTCTAATATAACTTTTTCATACCCCTGAAATTTTGATGAAGTTAATCAAGTCAAGATTAGTTAATCAGAATAAAAAGAAAAAAATAAAATTAATGTATAGGGTAGTATTGTTCAAAATTCCATATATAACAAATACGCAGCCAGATACATAGTGCATAGACAAGTTTTGCACTTACAGACTAATTTGTAACATAGAATTACCTAACTTCGCGCCTTTTTCTACCCGAAGATGTAGGCAGCGGCTTTTAAGCGTCTACTCACCGTTATGTTTATGTCCCAAATGGAATAGGTGGTGAACTTATTGCCATACACCGGGCACAAAGTTTTCAGTCATCTATATTTATCTCACATAACTTTCGAAAAGTCATTGGTGTGAGCCAGGATTCGAACCCGAGACTTCTTGATTCAGAAGCGGGGTGCTCAACCACTGGACCACCGAGACCTAATTTGCAACGAATATTTAAATTAAAAAGAAATAAAGTTAACTAAAATAGTCTTATTTAAATTCATAATGGCCTACTGAAGATCTTTGGAGATGAATATTTGACTTTTCAGTTATTAATAGCAAGTGACCCGAAAATGCTGGGATAGGTAAGTCTATACTTTCCCTATTGTTTTCAACCTTTCATGGACGGTTCTTTGTTTATACAAAAATAATCTTGTATTTTTTTAATTTGCTGACTTTCGATGTATATTTTTTAATTATAATAATGTTTAAACCGAACTGTATTCATCGTGAAAATATAAAAAAGGATCTTGGAACATTGTCTCTTAGTCTCTTGAAAAAAATGAACACACATGGGACCTGGAATGGAAGAAATTATATTTTATAATTTTCTTCCAATTAAAATTAAAATCCTCCTGGTGGGGAGTAGGTCCAGAAACCTGCCTCTGAATCAAGAAGTCTCAGATTTGAATGTTGCCTCTCAACAATGACTTTTTTTTTCTGTTGTTCCGCCATATGTCTTCCTTTTGGAGACAAAAATTTCGGGAGTCTTTACGTCAGTTTAAATTGAGTTACCTAATATCTTAGTATCATTAAATGAAAACAACTTGGTTTACTCATGTCTCGTAAAACTTGAAGATTAGATTGATCACTGCCTAGTTGATAAGGAAATAAGTTTAGACAGTCTTTGATTGAGAAACCGATAGTCTAACTTTCATTCGAACTAAATTTATACAAACAACGGATTAGCAAACATGAAGTATTTTGCTTTAGATCAGACTACGTTTTGAGCACAGATTACGTAAAAATATATTTACGTATTGCGCTAACTCATCCAATTCAGACGAGCATAAGGCACGATTCTTACACGCCCCACTCGCTTCATTGACTTACTTATCTCTTATCATACACGCTCGACGATTTTTAAATAATTGGTGTGATGCAGTATTCTGGTCACCTGGTGTTAAGCAACTACCCATAGACATCTGCAACACTGAGATGGTCTCATTTGCGTTTAAGATGAGATTTATTTCTATATTCATGCAGGGAAATGCTTGTCTCTACCGAGTTTACTTTCCCAATGTATCTGTGACAAAGTAACAAAATACTATGTATTTAATTCATAAGTATAAGTACAGCAGTATTTGTAATTTTATTAATACTATATCCTAAAATATATAGGCATATTGAAGTCGGTATCTCGTAAACAGAGTAATGTTTATCTACCACAGACTACTTTGTCGACTTAATATTCTAATGAAAATAGCAACCATCCTAGCTTCTATACTAGCCAATAACAAATTTTATTACTCTATTCACACACAAATAATATTATAATATTGCTGTATCAATATTTTCTGGGAACACTTCTTGATCATGAATAGTATAGCTTTTTATTGGGCAGTAAAATGGTAATGCGAAATTTTTAGTACATATAATCAATAAAATTTTGTACCCCTTTGAATTCTTTATCCATGTATTTATGCAAAAATTATTTACTCGTATGCAATAGATAAAATACTTGGCGTAATTGAATATGGTGAACCTTAACTTATACAAAGTATGAATCTACCGTATCGCTAAATAAACTGTAAAATATTCTATACTTTGTACATTTAAATATACACAACTCAAAGCAATAAGTAATCGAAATTCAAACAGACAATATAACAAAACTTAACAGCTGATTGACATCCGCCATTTTGTTAACATAACATGACAGTTTAGTAGGTACATCGTTCTTTAAAATGTTATTAATTCTTTCTAATTTAATCAAATTAGCGAGTGTTAGAAAGCGGGAAACTGCAAATAAACGTATATTTCTTAAATGTCAAATGTTTCTTTTTCTTTTGAGGTTATGGAATGTCAAATCGATAAAGAGCTACGTAGTTAACTGTCAATGTCATATAAATGACGTTGACACTTCATTAATGGAAATAGGTCGAACTTTTGCATTTTATCTAAGACTATAAAATAATCTATCTTTGCAATTGATTCTCGAGTGGACAACGAACCTGATGGTCACTATTCATAAGCCGATCGTGTTTTTAATCGACACACCGCGATATTCGATTGTACTATATTACTAAGAAGTATAGTATCTGTTATTAATGATATACAAGCTGACCCTGCAAACTTTGTTTCGCATCAAAAGTAATTTTCACAGCGTTTACAATTAAAGTGCTAAATCACAATAATTATCACTTTTTCTTTATTATGTGCAAATTATACACACAAACCACCCTAACCTATACATTTGGGGTGCCAACCCTCTACATTTTAAAAGAAACCGCATCGAAACCCTTTGCGTAATTTAAAAGACCTAAGCATATCATTCATCACGTAGACAGCGGAAAGCGATTTTATTTTATACTATGTAATATGCATATATCAAGAAAACATAAATAGTTTATACTATGAGTGTAAACTATTTATAATTCTAATCTGATACTATAAGTAAATTAATATCGATCAATCGCTATCAAAGTTCAAATGGACGAAAGTTTAAATAATAATCATTAAAAATGAATCAAGAGATATGTCGTATCACAATTATAATACAATTTCAATTTTAAAGAATTAATAACAATTTGTGGCCACTTGGGAATCATTTAAGGGCAATATCAATTTAATTTGATTGACGAATATTTGACGACGCATTGAATCGATCAAGATTCAATTGATTAAGTTTTTTTTTAATATCATTTAATTTCTCGACGTTTCGGTAGTTGTTCAAAAGCTATTTTTATTGATACAGAGAGCACCCACTTTTTTGAAATAAAAATCAAAAAGCTGATGTTAAAAATATGATTTTTACTATTGGTAACCCACATCAGACCATGAAACAAAAAAATAAATATTTATTTTTAAGATACATTTACTAAAGAAAAATTTTGTTTGTAAATGATATATGATAGCTAACAGTTGTTATTTTTAATTATTAGATAATTATCTTATTTTCTTAATTTAGTTGAAATCAGAGTATAACTATTATTAAATATTGATTGATTTTAAATTGAAAGGTAAGTATTTGTTAAAAATCTACCACTGGGTCAAAAACGCGGCCAGTCCTGAGAAAGACCCAGCAAGAAAACTCAGCGGCGACACTTTACCTTTTAATTTAAAATCAATGAATATTTAATAATAGTTATACTTTAATCTCAACCAACTTAGAAAATAAGATAATTTGTAATAATTTAATAATAACAACTTTTACTTATTAAATCATACAACAAAGGATCTTTAGAAGCAGGATATATGAATGCATCTTATAAATAAGTATTTAACTTTTGTTCTCATGGTCTGATGTGGGTTACCAATAGTAAAAATCATATTTTTGACATCAACTTTTTGATTTTTGTTTCTAAAAAGTGGGTGCTCTCTGTATCAATGAAAGTAGCTTTTTGAACAACTACCATCTCGTTTTTTTCGTCGCTCGTGAAAATGATCTCTGTAAAGAGTTCGAAACGTCGGGAAATAAATATAAATAAATAATAAATAAACGCGATATAATCCTAAAAGTTGTTTTGATCAATGAGTGGGATTCGCGAAAATCTTAGAAACAAAGACTTATATCATGTTTATAAATAGATTTTGATAATTCTTTCTTTATTAGTTAAATAGGGCATTATATATTATATAGGGCATTATTTTGTTAGTCATAGGTTTATATGACAGAGAATTTCTAGCGAGAATCAGAAGCGAAGAATTGTGTTATCTTCATTTAATATCAGTATATCAGTTGTCGTCTTGCGTCCCGAGGCCCAACCCCTTTGCGTATCCCCTTCCCATCCCTCTTCTGACCTCTTCCATCCCATTCTGAGGTCCGACAGCGCAACTGTAACGCTATTTGTGTTCGGGTGTCCATGAGCGGCGTTTATTGCCCACCATCAGGTGACACGCCTGCTCGTTTGCCTACTAATACCATAAAAAAACGAACTCTCCATGTAACGACTTTTTGTCCAGGGATAGGTGGAAGGCTAGCGGTCACGCGGTCGACCGCCTACGCTTTCAGTGCGCGCGTAAGCTTGAGTCTCAGCTTTAATGAGCTGCGTCCCCTCATTAAAGCTGCGACTGAAGCTTACGGAGGCTTGAGTCGCAGCTTTACACTATTCCCGAAAAACTAATGCCAAACAAAAAGTAGAGGCGCCTACCGGTGGCTGCTTATGCGATATTGTGAATCATCAGGAACCACCACTCCGTCAGGAGAGAACGACTAAGGAACAGAAGAAGGATAAATTGAAAAATATGCGTACATTACCAAATCAACTGTTACCTGTTTTGTTTTGTCTTAACAACCCGAGTTGTACACCGTTTGATATGGGTGTGACAGTTTTTGATATATAGTAAGTAATACAACTTTGTCACATATAGCCTGAGTTTGCCGACAAGTTTTGATTCATAGATACTGGTAACTATACCAACTGTAACATTGAAAACACATATATTTTAAATTATAGTCGTGATAAATATATTAAGCTTTAGTAATATCAAAAAGTTTTACCAATAAAATACGACGAACTCTACAAAAATTGATGTAAAATGGCTCATACCGCGTTTCGTTCAGTAAAAGAGCTCCCTTCTCCCTCCCTTTCTATCATATCTTAAGGGATGGCGAAACTGTTACACACTTGGTTTTCCAGATATCCATTTCGAACGACAAGAGATTACTTGTTTGCCCTAATAAAAACATAAGCCAAGAATAATCTATAATCGATTATGAAAATTAGAAGATCGATTCCTAAAATAACTCTAGATTTGAATCAATCACAAAAAATATGACTGCCGGGCAATCAATGAAGATATGAAACATAACAACCAACATACTGCTGCAAAAATTAGATAATAATAATATAATCTTTTTTTTTTATGGGATAGGAGGGCAAACGAGCAGGCGTGTCACCTGATGGTAAGCAACCAACCCTGCCCATGGACACCAGCAAAACATATAGTGTTAGTGTTGCGTTGCCGACCTTTAAGGGATAGGGGATAGGAAAGTACGGCGAAGGGGGGTGGGCCTCCGGGTACCTCTCTTACCGAACGAAACGCGGCATGAGCCACTCTACGTCGGTCTTCTGAGAGGTCGTGGTATTTCACCGGTCGAGCCGGCCCATTCATGCAGTGAACTGCTTGGCTCTACCACTGTTCAAAGTAAATTGATTGCATAAAAAATTCATACATATATGCTAAACACAAAACACACATAACACTGGATACCTTAATTCTGAACACAGTATGTGCTTCATTTAGTGATAAAATTCTATATGTCGGAGATTAGGAACGTAGGGCCGGCATCGACTTGGGTGTGTTCGAAATAGCATCGGAAGCGAGGCTGGTGCAGCGCACGTGTCGCAGTAAAACATCATCCGATATGCGACGTAATCACTGCAGGTGTCGGTCGTCGCCGAACGACGCCGAACGTCGCCGATCACGCCACTTCGTGTATAAAAAGCCGCCCGATGTATTGCCAGACACATTCGCTCGCCGGCTCTCGAGCAAAGAGCACAACTACCGCCATTATTGTGAATTGTTTAATTAAAAATAGTGATTGAAAGTAACGTTTGTCACTTCGAATCCATCCAATAGTGAAAAGGAAGAATAAAGATAAACGCCCACACGCACCCACACCCATCTCTCCGTCATCAGATGTGGGATGTGACCCTGAAGAAAATCAGCGTGGTTCGGCTAGTAGCGACGAATCAAAATGGTTGTTACTTATGTAGCAGCAAGCAGCAGTGGCCCGGTTGTCTGGGCCACACCTTATGCTGGTTGGTTGAAGGGATGCACTGCAGCGTCGTCCAGGTCATACCTTATTAGTTGTTAGCAATGGATGGATGTCATCCGGGCCACGCTAGTTTATCGGATGGTTGAAGGACGGTTTCACGGCATGGAGGCAGCCCGAGCTCATGGAAGTATACGACCGAGGACGGTCGATAGTCAGTCCGGCCGTGATGGCGCAATATCGCAGCGCCGTCTGTGTGGAGAAGAGTGAACGACTTTGACATTCACCCGTGCGCATATTTCTCAACATGATTCGCGAGTACAACGTGTTGCTTTTACAAACTGGAATAGCTTCGCGACAACAACTATAGAAAGAGTTACAGGCTTTTTCCTATCAAGGCGTTATCGTTATCTGAGAGCAAGATACCCTAAATATTTCAAGCATCGACATTAAAGTGTTTCGGGACAGACTGTGTGCAGATCGAAATCGTAGGAACATAGACCAAGATCACCTATGAAGTCTGACGGGGCTTCTACCAACATTCTAACCATATGACCATCCAGTAATCGGTGTTTCAAGTGAGTTTCAGAGTTTGGACATGTGGCGAATCGCTGTACTATGAGGAAGGGCACCCGCGTCGGCAATACCAGCGGCTTCAGCGGCTGGCCGAGCGACGGCGGCGCGTGCATCGAGCGACGGCAGCGCGTGGATCGAGCGACGGCAGCGCGTGGATCGAGCGACGAGTCGACGTGTGCGTGGCGCAACCACCGGTGCCGCGTTGGGGATATTATGACTGTGACACAGAGGATCATACAAAGGTGGTACACAAAGGTGATGTTAGCCGAAGAGGTACAGCCAATCTTTGGTATGCTGTGGTCGCTAATGTGGAGAAAGAGGCTAAATACAATCGTTTTGACGCGACAAAAGCTAGAGACGTTTCCTTTGCTGTCGGTGATTTTGTACTACTTCAGAACGAGGATTGAAACCAGACTAGGCGAGACCCCAAGTATAAGGGTTCTTTTAAAATTATAGAGGTGTTAAATAACTATCGGTATACGTTACGTGATTTAAAGTCTAAACATACTTGCAAGTACTGCCACGACCAACTTAGAAAAATGCTTGACAATAAGATTCCTGTAGAGTCGGAAACTAGTGATGTAGAGATAGAATAAGCTCTGTAACCCATTGACCACTATTCAACCAGCTTAAATGTAAAGTTCGCGTGGTAACCTGTGTTGAGATATCGTCACTCAGGAGTGGCATGAGTTACTATCGCTCGATTTAGGCGGTAGTAACGACCCTGGTGTTCGTCACTCGGTGTAAGTGGCATGAGTTGCTTTCACCTGTTTTGGTGATGGTAACGACCCTGGTGTTCGTCACTTGGTATAAGTGGCATGAGTTGCTTTCACCTGTTTTGGTGATGGTAACGACCCTGGTGTTCGTCACTTGGTATAAGTGGCATGAGTTGCTTTCACCTGTTTTGGTGATGGTAACGACCCTGGTGTTCGTCACTTGGTATAAGTGGCATGAGTTGCTTTCACCTGTTTGGGGATGGTAACGACCTAGACCCATAAGTTGATGATGGGCTGTGGTAAAGTTGATTTTAGTAAAAAGATTATTCGTTCCCAAGTTTGGTTGTATATAGTGTGTGAATACTGGTCAATGGTCTGTGTATCTTTTGATGACAGTTAATTATGATGTAATCTTAGTTTAGTGAGAATCAGCATTTGATTCCCTGTAAGATTTGTTTGTGTTGAGACCCTATTCAGTGATATAATCAGGATAGGCCGAGTGTAGACACCTTGATACTGCAAATGACTTTTACTCTTTCAGAAGTATCACACAGGGACGTGTGACGTGTCAAGATGGCCGTGTCGGAGATTAGGAACGTAGGGCCGGCATCGACTTGGGTGTGTTCGAAATAGCATCGGAAGCGAGGCTGGTGCAGCGCACGTGTCGCAGTAAAACATCATCCGATATGCGACGTAATCACTGCAGGTGTCGGTCGTCGCCGAACGACGCCGAACGTCGCCGATCACGCCACTTCGTGTATAAAAAGCCGCCCGATGTATTGCCAGACACATTCGCTCGCCGGCTCTCGAGCAAAGAGCACAACTACCGCCATTATTGTGAATTGTTTAATTAAAAATAGTGATTGAAAGTAACGTTTGTCACTTCGAATCCATCCAATAGTGAAAAGGAAGAATAAAGATAAACGCCCACACGCACCCACACCCATCTCTCCGTCATATATATTATAGGAGTTATAATTTATATTACTAACCAATCTCGTCGGCTCAATAAGGAATAAGCTTGATATAATATCCAATCTGTCCCCAAGATTGAGAGTAAATTTCACGCAAGTCCATTCCAAGTGTGCCCGACGATTTTTTATTATTGGGTGAACGAATTTAGTATCTGGGGAGATATAAAAGGAAATGAAGCTAAGCCCTTCGGAAATCTCAGAAATTGGTCTCTTTTTTTTTACTCGACAGTGTGTATGAGGACAATAGTAGGTACGATTCCTATCCAATGAAAGTGAGTTACTTTCCATTCCTCGGGGAACAGTTTTTACGATCGACAACGTGATTTACGCTTCAATAGCTTTTGGAATACTTGAATATTTTAATAACCCGTATCATACCGTTTTTTTTGTCCTTTTGGACTGAAAATAATGGTTTCCTATTCATTAATAAAGGTTCGATCGTGGAATTATTAGAATCAGCTATTGGAAAAAATGTTCCATGCAGTTATAAACATTTTTTTGTAATTTCATATTTTATTTTTATTATAATTGCTGTGTGGCGCCGGCTTAGAATACCGCCACCCCATCTCTTCCCGTGGGTGTCGTAAAAGGCGACTAAGGGAAAAGGCTGGAAGAATGGGCAGCAGCATTCTCTCTCAACACAATGCAGCCTACTGCGATCGCCAACCCGCCTGCCAAGCGTGGCGATTATGGCAAAACCCCCCATGAGTGAACGGACGGACAGTTGTGGCGCTCTATGGGGGAGGACTGTCCAGCAGTGGACCTCAAAAAAAAAAGGCTAATGATGATAATAATTAAATGTTGTATTCATTTCTAGAACAATATGTTAAATTTTTGGTTATTTATTATTAGTAAATTAAGTTTTAAATATACTATGACACAGGTATTATTAGCAGAAGTGTAAGTATAGTTGATAGTGCTCGTGGGTCCCATTGCAAGTTTGTGATCAATGTTGGGCTTTAAATAAAGCGACAAACTAAGCATTTTCGTTAAATATGAACGACATTTTACGTCTCGGTAGTCCAGTGCTCGTGCACCCGCTTTTCTACTCGAATAGGTGGCGAATCTATTGCCATACCGGGCATAAAGTTTTTAGTCATCGATATTTATCACACATGACTTACGACAGTAAACAGTCTCGGTGGCGCAGTGGCTAGCACCCCGCTTCTGATTCAAGAAGTAGTGGGTTCAAATCCTGGCACACACCAATGACTTTTCGAAATTTTCGGAAGGTTCGTGTGATAAATATCGATGACTGACAACTTTGTGCCCGGTATGGCAATAGGTTCGCCACCTATTCCATTTGGGACGTAAACATAACGGCGAGACGAGGCTTAACAGCCGCTGCCTACACCTTCGGGTAGAAAAAGGCGTGAAGTTATGTTATGTTATGTTATCGATTATATCGATCGATCGATTATGTATCGATTTTAGATGCTTTCATCTTTAGATCTTTCATTGCGTTCTTGCCAGTTTGAAACAAAAGCTTTATTTGGTGCTTATTAATTAAAGGTTAAACATTTCTATATATAGTTTTATACCAGATTTTCTATTTTTTTTTTAATTTATTCAAATAAATTCAATTAAACAAAGAATTATCATCATATTGTAGAAGACAATAATATAATATTCTAATAAACCCAATAATTTTAAGATATTTCAGCAGCGAATCAAAGAACTAACGTACATAAAAACATAACTCTTGAACACATAACATTATTATTTTATGGCATCGTCTAAATAAAATATTGGGTTAGTGAAATTAGATACCAATTGCACATGTAAATAAAACAAATAATAACAATAGCTGTATAAATATATTTGTAACGTCACAGGTAAAGTTTGCCGCTGTTTTCGGGGACCTCGTGCGAACCAGTACAAATTCTATATTAGAAATAGTGACTCCCATATTTTGTTGCATATTAGACGGCGGGCGCTCACCTATGCTAAATTATATTGGAGTTCACGCCGCATACATGCCACATACTGAGTTAATTATAAAATTTGGTCGTTTCATATAACTGTTGAAACTTTTACATAGGCAATTTGAACTTTGTTGCGACTGGAAAAGGATAGCAATAACGACCTACCACTCTGTCACTTTTGTATGTATCGTTACATAGATGTAAGATTATTGCTGTTAGTGACATTTTGCATTTATAGTGCCACGCAGTTTGATGCAAGAATGGGCCTGCTCGACCACCGCCTTGTTTTGTTTGGTGAGTGAGGTAAACTGAGGATAAAGAAGTTGAAATCGCCATGTCACTTTTCATGACCAAATTGAACGTGTCTTAAAAACCGACAAGCGGTATAAAAAGAGTTATGATAGCAGATGAAGCGAGTGAGGTGTAGGAACAGTGTCTTATAACGCTTTGTCTACTCCGGAAGGGAATTGGCGTGAAGTTATTGAGTATTTGTAGTAACGT
This sequence comes from Euproctis similis, assembly GCA_905147225.2. Lineage (NCBI taxonomy): Eukaryota > Metazoa > Arthropoda > Insecta > Lepidoptera > Erebidae > Euproctis > Euproctis similis. The sequence continues at coordinate 12,243,381 of LR990119.1, forward strand.
AATCTTCTGATCAGATCACTAATAAACGTACGTAACTAATTACTCACTGATAGTATTATATTGGCCTCGACCGATTTTTGTAGAAAGATTTTCTGAACTGTCTTTCTGACAAGACGTCCATTATAGTTATTAGGTTGGTTCTTAATGAGCTCTTTGACGTAAACGATATATATGACATATCCGATAAAGTACAATGAATCGATAAAAATAATGAATATAATAATATTGTAATCGATTCTAATATTTTACTTGTAACATGAACATGGTAAACATGGTTGGATACACAAATTTAATTATATTGTCCCAAATATTGACAATATTTGTAATGAGAATGTTTTATTATAAATAATAGTCGACACAATACATATAGCGCCCTCTAGTCCCAAGCTAAGCAACTAAATGCTTGTGTAATGGAAACTCGATAACGAATATTAATACATTTAAATACTTATTCAACATTCATGCTTAAACATAACATAACTTCACGCCTTTTTCTCCTCAAAGTTATAGGCAGTGGCTGTTATACCTCGACTCGCTGTTATGTTAACGTCCCAAATATAATAGGTTGCGAACTTATTGCCACACACCGGACACAAAGTTTTATTTATTTATTTAAAAACTTTATGCACAAAATTGTACAAAGGCGGACTTAATGCCTCAAGGCATTCTCTACCAGTCAACCTTTGGGTGGTGTAGGAGATGAAGAAATTGTAGGTGCGCCTATGTACAAGAGCAACAAGACAAAAAAAAAAAGAAAACACAAGATTCAGAGTATATAGATATCGAGAGAATAGGCATATACATTCAGTTTTCAGTCATTGATCATTACCATTCATAACATCCAAAAAAAAAATCTGCAGTCGGTAGTTTTACAAATTCACCACGACGCCCGTTTTAAACCTCATGCCGCTATGCTCTTTCTGCCTACTATGCAAGAGACTCACCATACAGGCTGCAAATAACAGCTTTATTTGTGTTCATCAGTAAAAAAATCATTTCACAAATAACTGTCACAGCCGTACTCCTAAGTTATTCAACTAACAAATAATTATTCAAAAAATCAGTTATCTAATTCTATTGAGGCCGTCTATGTTTGTATATCAAAGGTTAGATTTAAATAGAGACGAGCCGAGTAAACAGTTTTGCCTAGTAACGAGTATCGAGTTTAACTCGACTCATTTTCCTTTGTTCAACCGAGTAACTCGAGTAACTCTATTAAAAAAAATGTTTAGCAATAACGAAGAGTCCTTTGAACTGGCACCAAACCTCTGTCGCTTAGTAGTGTTTCTATGTGCACCTGCAAGCACCATAGCAAGCGATTATCGGAATTCGGAGGTCTGTAACGTCTAAGAAAAAGGAAGAAGGAATAGGCTGTTACCAGAATGTGTACAGAGTTTCATTTGTCAAATTTTATATATTCCATATAGCCGAGCAGTTCGCTGCCTGAATGGGCTGGCTTGACCGGTAAAATACCATGACCTCTCTGAAGATCAACGTAAAGTGTCCCATGCCGCGTTTCGTTCGGTGAGATAGACCCCCCCTTCCCCATCCTTTTCTATCCCATGTCCTTAAAGGTCGGCAATGCAACTGTAACACTATATGTGTTGCAGGTCTCCATGGGCGGCGCTGGTCACTTACCATCACGTGACACGCCTGCTTGTTTGCCCTCCTATAATAAATATATTCTTCTAATTCTGTCTTAGCGTCTTAGCATTATTTACCAAGTAATTATTACTAACTTAGGAATTCTTTAATACTTTACTGCAGCAATGAGGTCGGGGGTTGGATTCCCACGCGAGCACAAATATTTGTGACAAACATGAATATTTGTGTGGTGTCTGGGTGTTCTTCTATGTATTATAAGTATGTATTTACAAAAGAAAAGTATATATGTATTAATATCCGTTATCTAGTATCCATAACACAAGCATTTAGTTGCTTAGCTGGGAACTAGAGGGCGCTGTGTGTATTGTGTCGAAGATATTATTATTACTTTATATATTTTTGATTAACGCTGTTGCTGTAATTATATATTTATAATTTTCTTATAAATACTCGCCGCCTATTAACCGAGTATTCGTCCCATCTCTAGATTTCAATGGTAGGTATAAAAAAGATTAAAATAATAATCATCATAACGTAACATAATTTTACGCCTTTTTCTTCCCGAAGTTGTAGGCAGCGACTGTTAAGTGGCGAAACTATTGCTATACATTGGGCACTAAGTTGTTAATCTTCGATATTAATCACACGCATAACTTACGAAAAGAAATTCATTGATTTTGAACCCATGTTTTCTTGATTCAGATATTTATTGTATAGACGTTAAGCTGGATAAGTGTGACGTGACCTCGATTTCTACATTCTTTCGCTTTTGTACTGTATACCTGCTTAGTCAATCTTCTATCTACATAAACATATATAATAAAATAATTATATTATATCTCTTATATTAATGTACATAGTATTGCTCCTAACAAATCCCAACCCCACCTCACCCTGACGTTCCCTAATAAGATTTGCAAAATTTATTAATTAATACCGAACGAACACTTTGACAACTTCAAGAGGTTTCTGCAAACTCTAATTGGTTTAATTTATACTTAAGTCATTCATCACATCCAAAATTCAAAACAACGTTTTATTAGTCAAAAGTGGGTGTGGCAATCATTAATTACCAAAAGTTTTAGTCAGATTCAACATAGAGAGGTATCCTATTAATTTGTCTTATTACATGCAACCACTGGGGAGTTAATTTTAATTCAATTTTAGTAGCTTATATTCACTATTATTTTACACTATTACTTTGCTTTTAGCTTGCCTCAAACGAAGGTGTGGGCTGTTAAGTCTCGATTTAGCGAATCATTAAGTCCCAAGTAGAATAGGCACGATGTTGTCAGTGATATGACACATACTCAACCAAAACAATTCCGAAAAGGTGTTGTGGTGTATACCAGGATCTGATCCTAGGTACTCTCGATTCAGAAGTATTATTTTGAATGTATACTATTTTGAATTATATATTCATATTATATACCTTCCTTCTTGTCTATTTCTGTAAACTTTGAACATAAAACTGACTTTTGCTACTAACATCACGGACTTGACCCATTATTAAGTGAAACTTTAATCAAACTGTCTATACATTCACAAACTTAAAGACTTTTATTTTTAATTTATAATAAAACTGATAATCCCAGTTCCGTCATTACATATAACTAGTTAACCCAGCGATCGTTGTTTCGCCTTAAAAAAATTTCAATTGTGAGTTGTCTAGATCTACGCATATAATGGAACAGACATCGGGAAGCGACTTTGTTTTTCATTTCGCATTACTTGGTACCGGTACCTAAGACAGTTCAGGCTTCTCCCTCGGGCCGGACTAAAAATTTTTGGTCCTTCGAGACACTCTAAAAAAAACTCTAAAACTCTTCAAAATTACAGCATATTTTATTTGAAAAATAAAAGGAAAATACTTCCTCCTTTTTTAATAAAATTAACTGAAAGTGAGGCATAAACACGGAAGAGACATGCAAATGGCTTGTATTTATGTTCCGCTGATAACATACAAATTCGTATCCCAAGGGAGTGAACGACATTTATACTTTTCATTTAACATCTGTAGAAATTTAAATAATAGATGTTTTGGAACACGGCCGTGTAAAGTTACCGTAGTGACGAGAAATCATGAGTTACGTTACTTACTTAACATAATTTAATGTGAAATGTCTTTTTTTCGGAAAAATGATCACATCTCATCTCGTTATCTCTTACAGTAAAGACTTTAAAGTAAGAGAGAACTTCTTACTTTAAAGTAAGGTGACAAAATATTGTATTCGTATCCTATTAAAAAAAGAAACGTTCCTTGAGGAGTTATAGGTGGATAGGAGTCTACCAAAAATGTAATTTCGACTTCAATAAGAAATTGTGCATATCTAGAAGTTTCTAGTAAATCATAACGCTAATTGGAAATTGAACCTTTTAACAGTGGTAAAGCCATGAAGTTCGCTGCATGAATGGGCCGATGAAAGATCAATACCTCTCAGAATATTGACGTGATGTGGCTCACGCTTACAAAAATTTGCAAATCCCATTCAAAGGCCAGCAACGCATCTATGCATCTTATACAGCTCATAAGGTAATCCACCAATCTAAAATAAAGTATGTACTAATATTCAAATAGCTGCTGTGCTTGGAACTTTGTCAGCGTAGAATTTATAGTCTAGAATAGAAAGTAACCTCTTTTGCTTTTTATTCAATAGCTCTAGACGAAAAAATATTTTTGTTAAGGTTATTTTGATATTACAAACCGATTCCACTTATATTTATGTGTGTGGATAAATCCCTCTCTTAAATATAATCTCTGCTGACTTAGCTCTTATACTCCGACGACATTTACTTGTGTAAAGCGAATCATTAACGAGATACAGTCCTAAGAAATAATTATTCTTTGAAAATATAAGAAAGTCCTCTAAGTATAACATTAATGATATTGTTTTAGTTATTATCACTTACTAAAAAGCAAATACCTATAAAGTGATATCAAATTTTGACTCTCAAAAATAAGTTTCAGTAATTATTTAATATTATAATTTAGACAATTAATAATTATATTTTTTTATTGAGTTAGGAGGCTAATGGTCACGCTGGTCATCATCATCATTAGCCTTTTTGAGGTCCACTGCTGGACATAGGCCTCCCCCATAGAGCGCCATAACTGCCGGTCCGCTCAATCATGGGGGGTTTTTGCCATAATCGCCACGCTTGCCAGGCGAGTTGGCGATCGCAGTAGGCTGTATTTCCTTGAGAGAGAATGCTGCTGCCAATTTTTCTAGCTTTTCCCTTAGTCGCCTTTTACGACACCCATGGGAAGAGATGGGGTGGCGGTATTCTAAGCCGGCGCCACACAGCAAATAGTGGTCCTCTAGAGGAAAATAATTAGCGCCACTCACGAACATTTGCAAAACAGAATTTATCTCAGTATTTCTCTATTTGTCAGTGGGAGAGTCACGCAGTTCGCTGCATGACTGGGCCGGCTCGACTGGTGAAATATCACGACCTCTCAGAATATCGGCGTAAAGTGGCTTTTGCCGCGTTTCGCCCGGTGAGAGAGGTATGCAGAGGAGCAATCCCTTCCTCCCTCCCCTTCCCATCTCGCTCCCGACCCCGTCCATATCTTATTGTAAGGGCCGGCAACGCAACTGTAATACTATATACTCGTATGTTCAGGTGTCCATGGGCGGCGTTTGTTGGTCACTCAACATGAGGCTACACCATAATGAGGCTACACGCCTCCTCGTTTGTTCCTTATACCATAAAAAAATTGCGTTGCCGACCTTCAATATGAGATATGAATAGGGTTCAAGAGTAGGAAAGCAATGAAAAGAGATATCATCCAGATACCTCTCTCACCAATCGAATCACAGATCCAGACAATTCACAAAAGATGTTGGGGCATTTCAACGGTCGAGCCAGCCATTTCCATTTCATTTCCATTGTCAAAATTAATCGCAATTAATTTTGACAATGGAAATGCTATGAACATCTTGTATACTCAATAATGCATACATCTTTGCGTATTATAGGAATACATAATAGCCTATTATGTTCTCGTTTAAATTGTCCTTTATCTATCTGCTTAGTCATACATTCGTCTCGTTAAGCTGTCGTGTTCAATTGTTTCTTGTTTCATTTTTAATTTGAGAATGCAAACACTCGAAATCACTTCCCTTCTCGCGTTAGGCAAACATAACAATACTTATATATGCAATTATATATTCATGACACGAGAGGGCAATTAAAGTGGAAATTCTCATTAGTACAGCAGAGGGGTGGCAACTTTGATGTCAAAGAAATTGGTGGAGAAAGAGTGTAGAGAAAGAGTGCAGTCCACTCTCATTAATAAATATTAAATACACGGAAAAAATCAGGAGGTAAGTGGACTGAATATTCTGAATATTTAGTTAAATATTTTTACATACATAAAATACATAACTTCGCGCCTTTTTCTACACGAAGGTGTAAGCAGCGGCTGTTAAGCCTCGCCTGGTCGTTACACCGCCATTTGCACCGCCTACACCTTCGGGTATAAAAAGGCGTGTAGTTATGTTATGTTAATATGATCATAACTATAATTTTCCTTAGATTATCCTATTCTAAGTGGGGTCGGCAATACATGTCATCTTTTCGAACTATCTATGTTGTCAAAAGATTTGGCTGTGGTGTTATGACAGCCTGCCTGACGGCCACCCGCCTTGGGAATGTTTTATTTAGTGGTTTATCCCCCAATAGGAGAAAAATTCAGGTTAAAGATAAGTGGTAAAGTGGAAAATGGATAAAAATTGTTAATATAAGGCAAAATACTGCCTTCAGGAGACCTCTGAGTGATGTGAAGCCAATTTTAAATAAAATCCTTTTTGTGAGGATTCCTTCTTAAAACAATTTATTCTTTCACAAATATGTGGGTAAAAAACTATTGCGCGGTTCAGAAACAGTGAATAGTGCCATCTATACTCTGACAATCTGAACAGTAAATAACTTTACACAGAGAACTACCAAAACTAATACATTAGTATTTCATACTGGTCTATACATGTTAATAAAATTGAAGTCACTATTTGTAATATTGAATTAACTGCCTTTCTACTACATTCATATTAATAAATATATACCACATACCCCAAAATAACATATTTTACTATTTTGTCCATCTGCCTGTTTGCTCCGGGTAATATCTGAAATGGCTGGATTGCTTTGGACATAATAAGAAGTAACTTAGGCCACTTTTTTAGAAAACAAAACAATTAGGTACTCATTGTTTCCGAGGCGCAACAAAGTTGGCGGGGTCGGCTAGTCATAAATATGTACTCGGGAGTCAGTTATTTTAAAAATACCCCACAGGGCCGGTTATTAACTATACTGTATTTTTTACTAGGCATTGAAAATCTGGTATATTTCATGAGAGTCAAATTAAGCGTCTGTTTTTATTGACCACCAATGTTTTTTTTAAAAACACTTTAGGTTCGCCACCTATTCCATTTGGGACGTAAACATAACGGCGAGACAAGGCTTAACAGCCGCCGCCTGCACTTTCGGATAGAAAAAGGCGTCAAGTCATTTTATGTTATATTAAGGGTTAAAACTAATATGGTGAATATTAGGATCAAAATTAAATGTACAAACAAACAATACTTCGATAATATTTGTAGGTTAATAGAGATTTCCCAATGACAAAATAATATTAGCAAAACCAATACTGACCTAATTATTGTTGTGTTGTTGTTAGAATACAGAGCTACGACCTCAATTATACACATCGTAATTTCATTATTAACTTCACTCTAAGTCCCTTGCGGGGTAGGCAGAGAGAGCAGAACGCCATAAGGCACGATTCTTACACACCTCACTCGTTTCTTTGACTTTCATAGCTCTTGTCATATACGTCGTCGGTTTTCAAGACTCCTGATGCCTTCTTCCTCAATGACTCGTTCTATTTGGTCATAGAACATGCGCCTTATATATAATCTCGTTAAGAAAGTCTCGGTGGTCCAGTAGTCGAGCATTCCGCTTCTAAATCAAGAGGTCGCGGATTCAACTCCTGGCTCACACTAATTACTTTTCGATTATTTTTTCGAAAGTAATGTGTGACAAATATCGATGACTGAAAATTTTGTGCCCCGGTATGGCAATATGTTTGCTATCTATTCCATTTGGGACGTAAACATAACGGCAAGTCGAGGTTTAACAGCCACTGCCTACACCTCCGGGTGGAAAAAGGCGTGAAGTTATGTTTATGTTCATTAACGAATTCAATTCATATTTAAAAATTTTTCCATGAAACATTGTGGCTGTATCTACTATGAGGTGACAAATTATTTGTAAATTTGACAACTGCAATACCCATTACATTTTACTGGTTAACCCTAAGAGTATTTATTCAATAATCTGATTTATTCTGATAAAAGTAGTATCGATTGTCCAGAGATTCAGCACAACGCTTCGTAATCAAGAAATCTCAGTATCGAATGTTGGCTCAATCTAATCAGTTTTTGGTTATCTTTCTAGAATGCATTACATGTGTATTCAAATAATAGATTAGTTCTCTGCCTGCTCGACCGGTGAAATACCACGACCTCTCAAAATACCGATGTAAAGTAGCTCATGCCGCATTTCGCTCGGTGAGAGAGGTATCCGGTGGCCCATTCCTTTCCTCTCTCACCTTCCCATCCTACTATCAACCCCTTCCCTATCTCACCAACAAAAACATTTTCAAGGAGTGTTGACTTCAGACGGTCGGTCTGTCACAAAAGTAGAGCCAAATCTTTTGACAAAGTGGATAGTTCGAAAGGATGACATTTTGTGCTAACCAGACTTAAAGCGGTATAAGGGCAGAAAAATTATGAAGTATGTCCAAATAATAATATCACTTATTTATTTGTTTCTTAGATTTTCGCGATTCACATTCATAACATTGAAACAACTTTTTATGGATTATATCGCGTTTATTTAGAATTTATTTTCAATGTATTTCAATACTAGCTGACCCGGCGAACTCTGTTTCGCATCAAAAGTAATAACTGCTGCCCCGCTATGTTAATACTGCAATATCTTCGACAAATTTGAAGTCGATAGCAGCTATAGGTTAAAAATGGGAATTTTCCATTGTTAACACCCCCGCAACCCCCCTTGTGGGTGGAATTTCGTAAAATCCGTTCTTAGCTGACCTCTACTCGGCGAAAGGAATAATCCTACCAAATTTCAAGTCGCTACGCCTTATGGTTCCAGAGATATCGTGATGAGTCAATATATAGGTGGAAATCTCTTATATATATATATTGATAACCATTATATTCACATATAATCAATTATTTTTTGTGATATTAATGGAATACATTTCAATAACCCCAATCAGTGTCACAAGAATTGTAATGATGTCTCCATTTAAACAAAAAATGAAAAAAAAAAACAATTTGCCACAGCATAAAATTGAACCATTAAGAGCTTGGCGTGTGGAAAACTAGACAGTTTAGTAAAAACTTTAGTCTTTAGTGACGGAATGCTTTGGTATTTTACTAGTTTTTAGCATGTCTTTTAGCACGCCATTATCACCTATATTCAAATGCCTTTCGAAGAATGTACTGTTAACTTCTTATAATGAAGTAACACGATCGAATCGACGTGATTAGAATAATCAACTTTGTAGTTTTTATCAATATTTATTTGTAGTTTCACACTTTTTATTTGACCTGGTCTAAGCATCATAAATGTTTCACCTCACTGGATGAAATATCTAGTCAAATGAGGTGGCGGTGGTCCTACAACTATTGCCATACATCGGGCAGGTTGCAGCCCTGATTCCAATCTGAGAATTCTGATTTAGGAGCAGGACTCTGAGCTACTGGCCTAGCAATTTACAATAGTCGTAAGAATAACTAGAATTTTAGTAATAATGGTTATGAAGAAACTTTTAGTAATAAAAGTTATGAAAAACTTGCATGTTCTGTAGAACGTTTTGGTGTTTTCCTGTGTAACTTTTACACAAAATTGATTTAAACATAACATAAATTCACGCGTTTTTCTACCCGAAGGTGTAGGCAGCCGCTATTAACTCTTGACTCGCCGAATCGTTAAGTTACGTCCCAAATGAAATAAGTGGCGAACCGCGTACAACATTGTCTGTCATCGATTTTTATCACACATAATTGCCGAAAGGAATTTCGTAAAGATAAGTTAAGAATAGTTTCTATGACACAAGCTTACTTAGCTTGGAAAACTAAAGGGCGCTGTCTGTGTTGTATCCAAACAAATATTACACTTAACGCGTAATTATACTAATACTAATGTATGAGTATTACAGATGCAAACCATTATACTAATACAGCAAAAATCCGCATTCCACCCGCAGTGGCAGTCGCTTAAATACCGGTTGGATTTACAAAACATTGTTTTGTATAACCGCAGTTAGTTGTTTTATTTATTGTGATAAATGTTTTTTTTTTCTATAATAGAACTCATGTTTGGTCATATGGCACTCGTGATGTTATTTATGGTCGACTTTGTACATTAAATCATTTTGTACTTTGAGTCTCGATGGTCCAGCGGTCGAGGACCCCGCTGCTGAACTAAGGAGTCGTGCGTTCTAATCCTGACTCACACCAATGATTTTTCAAAATTAATTTCGATAGTTATGCGTGATACATATCGATGATTGAAAACTTTGTGCCCGGTATGGCAGTGCCATCTATTCCATTTGGGACGGAAACAAAACCGGAAGTCACGGCTTAACAGCTACTGCCTACACCTTTGTATAGAAAAAAGCGTGAATTTCTGTTATGTAATGTGTATGTTCGTACACATTACATAACTGAAAACTTTTGTCATATACATATTATTTTTTCTACTTTTTTGTCTAAGCAATTGAGAAATCGGGTCAACTCATGGACATGTGCTCACCGAGAGGGTCACAGTTGCATTCCTGAGAAGAGGAGGCGAACAGGAAAAAGGATTTCTGGATATGTCTCAATTGAATTTGGAAAAGTTGTGGTATCGGTCGTGGTATACACCAGTCGATCCGGCCCAATTTAGCACTTTACTGAGTGGCTCTATAACTGCTAAAGCTCGAACTCAAGAACGTAAAATGTAGATTTATTCACCTACTTTTAAAATAAAGGAATAGGGGATTATGAATTGACAGTCTTATTTTTTCTCCAGTTTGGTAAAAAACATTCCATTAATATAGCAACATAATTCATATTTTTTTCTAGAATACACCAAAACTTATTTTCAAAGTTTTGATTTTGCATATGTCAATAGAGTAATCTGTATCAAAATTACTATACGCAGATTTGTAAACATCGATTGACTATGAAATAAATTCATTGAATGCTGTTGATATCAAATAGCTTATTGATTAATTTATAAGCGATAGTAGATAAGGTATAAAATATCACAAAACTTTTAAAATACTGTCGATACTTGAAGAAACAATTAAGTTCTCATTCAGACACTCTTTGTGACATTTTATGTATTTTTTTCATGTTTTAAATATTGCAATATTGCTGTCTATCAGATGTGACTAAGATCTTATTGTCTCGGTGCTTCAGTTGTCGTGCTTGCTGCTTCTGATCCAGAAGTCGTAGGATCGATATCGGGCTCACATGTGATAAATTTTGATGAGTGACAGCTTTGTGCCCGGTGTACAGCAATAGATTCGCCACATATTTCATTTGGGATAATGTTACTTAACATCCGCTGCTTTTTTGTAAAATCTAAAAGTAAAAATATATCCACAATATCAATCTCTACTTTATTTTTTTAAAATTAATAAAACTATATTTTTATACCATCTTTTTGTTCTTATAATAAAATAATGCAACACATTCTTGCTGTTAAAGTCGGGTTATTAACCAAATAAATTGAAGTGAAATAAGGTAAACGCAGCTATCAACGACCCATCGAAAATCTGAAGTTATTACCGACCTATAAAAGTAATTCGAAATCTAAACGTTTCCAGAACTATTCTAGCTATAGGTAGGCAAAGTTATACACGAATTTATTACTTGAGCATCGTATACTTCTACGTCAGTGTGAGTAATTGTGCAAAAAAGAGATAAAATACGTCAGTTACTACGGGGTAGCGTGGACGCAGGACGTGTCGTACTGTTCCCTTGTTCCTTCAGGTAAGTACTGTGACTTATCTATTTAAGACATTCATACAAACAAATGACGTCTATACTTTATTTTATATTACTAAATGTATTCACTTAAGTGTCAACTTTTCATTTCTTATAACATTTTATTAATAAAAAGTAATTTGAAACGATAAAACTTTAAATTAAAATGGGACGGTGTTAGCTTCACCAGTTTAAGTCGTGGCAGTTATCAACGACCCATAAGTCGGCAATGGCAGCAACGTAACTTTTCGTTTCAATTTTCTTTTATGTTATTATATCACACTAACACAAGTGTTTTTATGGACCAGTTTAAATCTAAGCTATACGTCTTTATAAAAATCTATTAGCGACTAAACTTTTTTGTCTAGTGTTTACCTTTTAGCGTTGTCAATTTAACCAAAGTTATGATATTTTTCGATGTTCGAAATCAAATAGTTACAGTAATAAATCATTGTTTTTTTGTTTAAAACAGTGTGCATTTGTTCATATTTTTTGTGACATTAATCAATTATAATTTATTTTATAGTCCGAAGGTCAAATAAATTAAAATAACCATTTTTTTATGAGTCGGTAATACAATTTAGGTTTATACTTACATACTTTATTACCGACCCATGTGGGTCGACAATAGCAACTATAAGAAGCTATTACCGATCGACGATCGTATATAGATTATTTAGTTTCTCATCTACTTTTATGACATAATAGGCGCCTATTAATAAATGCTACTTCATGGTTAAATTAACATAAAACATAAAATTATATTTTTTTCCAGAAATATGGAGCCACAAAAGCGGCGAAAAGTGTACAGTAAAACACAACTAGCCGAAGCAATCAAAGCAATTAATGACGGAACAAATGTATATGAGGCATCAAAAAGGTTTAATATTCCTAAAACTACATTACGAGACAAACGGGACGGGAAATATAAGAATGAAATTTGCGGAGTTCAGCCGGTTCTAAATTTCCCACCATTCATAACTTCCAAAAAAAAAATCTGCAGTCGGTAGTTTTACAAATTCACCACGACGCCCGTTTTAAACCTCATGCCGCTATGCTCTTTCTGCCTACTATGCAAGAGACTCACCATACAGGCTGCAAATAACAGCTTTATTTGTGTTCATCAGTAAAAAAATCATTTCACAAATAACTGTCACAGCCGTACTCCTAAGTTATTCAACTAACAAATAATTATTCAAAAAATCAGTTATCTAATTCTATTGAGGCCGTCTATGTTTGTATATCAAAGGTTAGATTTAAATAGAGACGAGCCGAGTAAACAGTTTTGCCTAGTAACGAGTATCGAGTTTAACTCGACTCATTTTCCTTTGTTCAACCGAGTAACTCGAGTAACTCTATTAAAAAAAATGTTTAGCAATAACGAAGAGTCCTTTGAACTGGCACCAAACCTCTGTCGCTTAGTAGTGTTTCTATGTGCACCTGCAAGCACCATAGCAAGCGATTATCGGAATTCGGAGGTCTGTAACGTCTAAGAAAAAGGAAGAAGGAATAGGCTGTTACCAGAATGTGTACAGAGTTTCATTTGTCAAATTTTATATATTCCATATAGCCGAGCAGTTCGCTGCCTGAATGGGCTGGCTTGACCGGTAAAATACCATGACCTCTCTGAAGATCAACGTAAAGTGTCCCATGCCGCGTTTCGTTCGGTGAGATAGACCCCCCCTTCCCCATCCTTTTCTATCCCATGTCCTTAAAGGTCGGCAATGCAACTGTAACACTATATGTGTTGCAGGTCTCCATGGGCGGCGCTGGTCACTTACCATCACGTGACACGCCTGCTTGTTTGCCCTCCTATAATAAATATATTCTTCTAATTCTGTCTTAGCGTCTTAGCATTATTTACCAAGTAATTATTACTAACTTAGGAATTCTTTAATACTTTACTGCAGCAATGAGGTCGGGGGTTGGATTCCCACGCGAGCACAAATATTTGTGACAAACATGAATATTTGTGTGGTGTCTGGGTGTTCTTCTATGTATTATAAGTATGTATTTACAAAAGAAAAGTATATATGTATTAATATCCGTTATCTAGTATCCATAACACAAGCATTTAGTTGCTTAGCTGGGAACTAGAGGGCGCTGTGTGTATTGTGTCGAAGATATTATTATTACTTTATATATTTTTGATTAACGCTGTTGCTGTAATTATATATTTATAATTTTCTTATAAATACTCGCCGCCTATTAACCGAGTATTCGTCCCATCTCTAGATTTCAATGGTAGGTATAAAAAAGATTAAAATAATAATCATCATAACGTAACATAATTTTACGCCTTTTTCTTCCCGAAGTTGTAGGCAGCGACTGTTAAGTGGCGAAACTATTGCTATACATTGGGCACTAAGTTGTTAATCTTCGATATTAATCACACGCATAACTTACGAAAAGAAATTCATTGATTTTGAACCCATGTTTTCTTGATTCAGATATTTATTGTATAGACGTTAAGCTGGATAAGTGTGACGTGACCTCGATTTCTACATTCTTTCGCTTTTGTACTGTATACCTGCTTAGTCAATCTTCTATCTACATAAACATATATAATAAAATAATTATATTATATCTCTTATATTAATGTACATAGTATTGCTCCTAACAAATCCCAACCCCACCTCACCCTGACGTTCCCTAATAAGATTTGCAAAATTTATTAATTAATACCGAACGAACACTTTGACAACTTCAAGAGGTTTCTGCAAACTCTAATTGGTTTAATTTATACTTAAGTCATTCATCACATCCAAAATTCAAAACAACGTTTTATTAGTCAAAAGTGGGTGTGGCAATCATTAATTACCAAAAGTTTTAGTCAGATTCAACATAGAGAGGTATCCTATTAATTTGTCTTATTACATGCAACCACTGGGGAGTTAATTTTAATTCAATTTTAGTAGCTTATATTCACTATTATTTTACACTATTACTTTGCTTTTAGCTTGCCTCAAACGAAGGTGTGGGCTGTTAAGTCTCGATTTAGCGAATCATTAAGTCCCAAGTAGAATAGGCACGATGTTGTCAGTGATATGACACATACTCAACCAAAACAATTCCGAAAAGGTGTTGTGGTGTATACCAGGATCTGATCCTAGGTACTCTCGATTCAGAAGTATTATTTTGAATGTATACTATTTTGAATTATATATTCATATTATATACCTTCCTTCTTGTCTATTTCTGTAAACTTTGAACATAAAACTGACTTTTGCTACTAACATCACGGACTTGACCCATTATTAAGTGAAACTTTAATCAAACTGTCTATACATTCACAAACTTAAAGACTTTTATTTTTAATTTATAATAAAACTGATAATCCCAGTTCCGTCATTACATATAACTAGTTAACCCAGCGATCGTTGTTTCGCCTTAAAAAAATTTCAATTGTGAGTTGTCTAGATCTACGCATATAATGGAACAGACATCGGGAAGCGACTTTGTTTTTCATTTCGCATTACTTGGTACCGGTACCTAAGACAGTTCAGGCTTCTCCCTCGGGCCGGACTAAAAATTTTTGGTCCTTCGAGACACTCTAAAAAAAACTCTAAAACTCTTCAAAATTACAGCATATTTTATTTGAAAAATAAAAGGAAAATACTTCCTCCTTTTTTAATAAAATTAACTGAAAGTGAGGCATAAACACGGAAGAGACATGCAAATGGCTTGTATTTATGTTCCGCTGATAACATACAAATTCGTATCCCAAGGGAGTGAACGACATTTATACTTTTCATTTAACATCTGTAGAAATTTAAATAATAGATGTTTTGGAACACGGCCGTGTAAAGTTACCGTAGTGACGAGAAATCATGAGTTACGTTACTTACTTAACATAATTTAATGTGAAATGTCTTTTTTTCGGAAAAATGATCACATCTCATCTCGTTATCTCTTACAGTAAAGACTTTAAAGTAAGAGAGAACTTCTTACTTTAAAGTAAGGTGACAAAATATTGTATTCGTATCCTATTAAAAAAAGAAACGTTCCTTGAGGAGTTATAGGTGGATAGGAGTCTACCAAAAATGTAATTTCGACTTCAATAAGAAATTGTGCATATCTAGAAGTTTCTAGTAAATCATAACGCTAATTGGAAATTGAACCTTTTAACAGTGGTAAAGCCATGAAGTTCGCTGCATGAATGGGCCGATGAAAGATCAATACCTCTCAGAATATTGACGTGATGTGGCTCACGCTTACAAAAATTTGCAAATCCCATTCAAAGGCCAGCAACGCATCTATGCATCTTATACAGCTCATAAGGTAATCCACCAATCTAAAATAAAGTATGTACTAATATTCAAATAGCTGCTGTGCTTGGAACTTTGTCAGCGTAGAATTTATAGTCTAGAATAGAAAGTAACCTCTTTTGCTTTTTATTCAATAGCTCTAGACGAAAAAATATTTTTGTTAAGGTTATTTTGATATTACAAACCGATTCCACTTATATTTATGTGTGTGGATAAATCCCTCTCTTAAATATAATCTCTGCTGACTTAGCTCTTATACTCCGACGACATTTACTTGTGTAAAGCGAATCATTAACGAGATACAGTCCTAAGAAATAATTATTCTTTGAAAATATAAGAAAGTCCTCTAAGTATAACATTAATGATATTGTTTTAGTTATTATCACTTACTAAAAAGCAAATACCTATAAAGTGATATCAAATTTTGACTCTCAAAAATAAGTTTCAGTAATTATTTAATATTATAATTTAGACAATTAATAATTATATTTTTTTATTGAGTTAGGAGGCTAATGGTCACGCTGGTCATCATCATCATTAGCCTTTTTGAGGTCCACTGCTGGACATAGGCCTCCCCCATAGAGCGCCATAACTGCCGGTCCGCTCAATCATGGGGGGTTTTTGCCATAATCGCCACGCTTGCCAGGCGAGTTGGCGATCGCAGTAGGCTGTATTTCCTTGAGAGAGAATGCTGCTGCCAATTTTTCTAGCTTTTCCCTTAGTCGCCTTTTACGACACCCATGGGAAGAGATGGGGTGGCGGTATTCTAAGCCGGCGCCACACAGCAAATAGTGGTCCTCTAGAGGAAAATAATTAGCGCCACTCACGAACATTTGCAAAACAGAATTTATCTCAGTATTTCTCTATTTGTCAGTGGGAGAGTCACGCAGTTCGCTGCATGACTGGGCCGGCTCGACTGGTGAAATATCACGACCTCTCAGAATATCGGCGTAAAGTGGCTTTTGCCGCGTTTCGCCCGGTGAGAGAGGTATGCAGAGGAGCAATCCCTTCCTCCCTCCCCTTCCCATCTCGCTCCCGACCCCGTCCATATCTTATTGTAAGGGCCGGCAACGCAACTGTAATACTATATATGTTCAGGTGTCCATGGGCGGCGTTTGTTGGTCACTCAACATGAGGCTACACCATAATGAGGCTACACGCCTCCTCGTTTGTTCCTTATACCATAAAAAAATTGCGTTGCCGACCTTCAATATGAGATATGAATAGGGTTCAAGAGTAGGAAAGCAATGAAAAGAGATATCATCCAGATACCTCTCTCACCAATCGAATCACAGATCCAGACAATTCACAAAAGATGTTGGGGCATTTCAACGGTCGAGCCAGCCATTTCCATTTCATTTCCATTGTCAAAATTAATCGCAATTAATTTTGACAATGGAAATGCTATGAACATCTTGTATACTCAATAATGCATACATCTTTGCGTATTATAGGAATACATAATAGCCTATTATGTTCTCGTTTAAATTGTCCTTTATCTATCTGCTTAGTCATACATTCGTCTCGTTAAGCTGTCGTGTTCAATTGTTTCTTGTTTCATTTTTAATTTGAGAATGCAAACACTCGAAATCACTTCCCTTCTCGCGTTAGGCAAACATAACAATACTTATATATGCAATTATATATTCATGACACGAGAGGGCAATTAAAATGGAAATTCTCATTAGTACAGCAGAGGGGTGGCAACTTTGATGTCAAAGAAATTGGTGGAGAAAGAGTGTAGAGAAAGAGTGCAGTCCACTCTCATTAATAAATATTAAATACACGGAAAAAATCAGGAGGTAAGTGGACTGAATATTCTGAATATTTAGTTAAATATTTTTACATACATAAAATACATAACTTCGCGCCTTTTTCTACACGAAGGTGTAAGCAGCGGCTGTTAAGCCTCGCCTGGTCGTTACACCGCCATTTGCACCGCCTACACCTTCGGGTATAAAAAGGCGTGTAGTTATGTTATGTTAATATGATCATAACTATAATTTTCCTTAGATTATCCTATTCTAAGTGGGGTCGGCAATACATGTCATCTTTTCGAACTATCTATGTTGTCAAAAGATTTGGCTGTGGTGTTATGACAGCCTGCCTGACGGCCACCCGCCTTGGGAATGTTTTATTTAGTGGTTTATCCCCCAATAGGAGAAAAATTCAGGTTAAAGATAAGTGGTAAAGTGGAAAATGGATAAAAATTGTTAATATAAGGCAAAATACTGCCTTCAGGAGACCTCTGAGTGATGTGAAGCCAATTTTAAATAAAATCCTTTTTGTGAGGATTCCTTCTTAAAACAATTTATTCTTTCACAAATATGTGGGTAAAAAACTATTGCGCGGTTCAGAAACAGTGAATAGTGCCATCTATACTCTGACAATCTGAACAGTAAATAACTTTACACAGAGAACTACCAAAACTAATACATTAGTATTTCATACTGGTCTATACATGTTAATAAAATTGAAGTCACTATTTGTAATATTGAATTAACTGCCTTTCTACTACATTCATATTAATAAATATATACCACATACCCCAAAATAACATATTTTACTATTTTGTCCATCTGCCTGTTTGCTCCGGGTAATATCTGAAATGGCTGGATTGCTTTGGACATAATAAGAAGTAACTTATGCCCGTTTTCACCAACCATCCCTAAAATTTAGGGATCCCTTAGCCATGTTTAAGGGACCCTTAACGCAAAAATCGTTTTCACCAACGTTTAGGGGTTACCTAAGGTCTTAAGTGATCCCTTATTTTTAGGGGCCCGATTATTCGTTCCTTAACCGTCCCTTAACTCTAGGTGACGGTTATTGTGTTCATTTCGTGTTAGTTTTTTACAATGGAGGACGATTTATGCCTGTTTTTTGAAAGTTTAGATGCTGTTGAATCTTTAGAATTGGTTTCCAGTAATTCGTTACTAAAAAGACCACGGGTGTATCGACAAAGAGTTGACCATTTCAAAAAATACGATGATCAAGATTTTTTCGTGAGATACAGGTTATCTAAACAAAGTGTATTATTTTTGTTGGCAAAGATTGAACATCTTCTAGAATATAAAGATGATAGGTAAGAGTTTTTCATTTATACCTACTTCTTTGACAACTTATATTGTACCTATATGACTTATAGTTATTAACTTCTAATATTTATAATAATATATTCTATATAAGTAATTTTATAGATAATTGTACACATGAAATCTGTTATTTGTTTCAGAAATAAATCAGTACCACCTCTTAATCAACTCCTATGCGCTTTAAGATACTTTGCTACTGGCAATTTCTTAATAACTGTGGGGGACTTAGGTGGGATCAGTGTGGCTACTTGTAGCCGCATCATCAAACGAGTTGCAACTGCCATAGTCACTCTGCGAGAAGAGTTTATAAGATTTCCAGAGTCACAAGAAGAAATCGCCACTGTGAAAGGACAATTGTATGCTATAGCACAGTTTCCAAATGTTCTTGGTTGTATAGATTGTACACATGTGAAAATTCAATCACCTGGTAACATACATTTTTTTACTAATGGTTGAAATTAAATAACCTAACGTCAGCAAAAATGCCACTAGATAGTGTATTTATTATTAGGTTTATGTATTCCTTATTTTAACTTCTAGGTGGTGACGACGCAGAATTATTCAGAAATCGGAAGTCCTATATGTCTATTAATGTGCAGACCATAAGTGATGCCAATTTGTTAATAACCGATGTGGTTGCACGTTGGCCAGGCTCGACACACGACTCCACTATATACCAGAACAGTACCAGATATAGTATATTTGAAAGAGGAACTTATGGTGTAGCCTATCTTTTAGGAGACAGTGGATATCCATTAAAGGTATATTATACACACATAGCCATTAAAGGTGTACATGTACAATTTAAGAAATGTGTGTTAAAACAATTTCCCCAAAACAACTGATTAACGAACAAACTAAGAGTAGAATATAAGAAATAATAAGAATACAACTTTATACAACAAACCACGCGAACAAAATTGAATTCACAATTTTTTTTTTAATATTTTTTATCATTGCGCAAAGGCGATCTAGTCATACAGCCTACGCGTGTCGTTTGCATTGAAATTTTATTTTATAATAAGTATTTTATTTAAAAGTACATTGCAAAGGATGTAAAAATATTTTGTCTCGGTACAGATACTGGTGCTTTATTTATTAATTAAGTATTTTAAGGATAATCACTGATTAAGCACTTTATCGATAAAACATCGATATGTCAAACATTAAAACAAAAAAAACAAACTGTCACTTAACTAAGGGACCCCTTTGTAGATGACACCTAGCGTGGTGAAATGTAATTTAGGTAAGTATTGGATTTAGGGGGTCCCTTATCTAAGGAGACACTTACTTAGGAGTACTTTAAGGGTTTGTTGGTGAAAACGGGCATTAGGCCACTTTTTTAGAAAACAAAACAATTAGGTACTCATTGTTTCCGAGGCGCAACAAAGTTGGCGGGGTCGGCTAGTCATAAATATGTACTCGGGAGTCAGTTATTTTAAAAATACCCCACAGGGCCGGTTATTAACTATACTGTATTTTTTACTAGGCATTGAAAATCTGGTATATTTCATGAGAGTCAAATTAAGCGTCTGTTTTTATTGACCACCAATGTTTTTTTTAAAAACACTTTAGGTTCGCCACCTATTCCATTTGGGACGTAAACATAACGGCGAGACAAGGCTTAACAGCCGCCGCCTGCACTTTCGGATAGAAAAAGGCGTCAAGTCATTTTATGTTATATTAAGGGTTAAAACTAATATGGTGAATATTAGGATCAAAATTAAATGTACAAACAAACAATACTTCGATAATATTTGTAGGTTAATAGAGATTTCCCAATGACAAAATAATATTGGCAAAACCAATACTGACCTAATTATTGTTGTGTTGTTGTTAGAATACAGAGCTACGACCTCAATTATACACATCGTAATTTCATTATTAACTTCACTCTAAGTCCCTTGCGGGGTAGGCAGAGAGAGCAGAACGCCATAAGGCACGATTCTTACACACCTCACTCGTTTCTTTGACTTTCATAGCTCTTGTCATATACGTCGTCGGTTTTCAAGACTCCTGATGCCTTCTTCCTCAATGACTCGTTCTATTTGGTCATAGAACATGCGCCTTAAATATAATCTCGTTAAGAAAGTCTCGGTGGTCCAGTAGTCGAGCATTCCGCTTCTAAATCAAGAGGTCGCGGATTCAACTCCTGGCTCACACTAATTACTTTTCGATTATTTTTTCGAAAGTAATGTGTGACAAATATCGATGACTGAAAATTTTGTGCCCCGGTATGGCAATATGTTTGCTATCTATTCCATTTGGGACGTAAACATAACGGCAAGTCGAGGTTTAACAGCCACTGCCTACACCTCCGGGTGGAAAAAGGCGTGAAGTTATGTTTATGTTCATTAACGAATTCAATTCATATTTAAAAATTTTTCCATGAAACATTGTGGCTGTATCTACTATGAGGTGACAAATTATTTGTAAATTTGACAACTGCAATACCCATTACATTTTACTGGTTAACCCTAAGAGTATTTATTCAATAATCTGATTTATTCTGATAAAAGTAGTATCGATTGTCCAGAGATTCAGCACAACGCTTCGTAATCAAGAAATCTCAGTATCGAATGTTGGCTCAATCTAATCAGTTTTTGGTTATCTTTCTAGAATGCATTACATGTGTATTCAAATAATAGATTAGTTCTCTGCCTGCTCGACCGGTGAAATACCACGACCTCTCAAAATACCGATGTAAAGTAGCTCATGCCGCATTTCGCTCGGTGAGAGAGGTATCCGGTGGCCCATTCCTTTCCTCTCTCACCTTCCCATCCTACTATCAACCCCTTCCCTATCTCACCAACAAAAACATTTTCAAGGAGTGTTGACTTCAGACGGTCGGTCTGTCACAAAAGTAGAGCCAAATCTTTTGACAAAGTGGATAGTTCGAAAGGATGACATTTTGTGCTAACCAGACTTAAAGCGGTATAAGGGCAGAAAAATTATGAAGTATGTCCAAATAATAATATCACTTATTTATTTGTTTCTTAGATTTTCGCGATTCACATTCATAACATTGAAACAACTTTTTATGGATTATATCGCGTTTATTTAGAATTTATTTTCAATGTATTTCAATACTAGCTGACCCGGCGAACTCTGTTTCGCATCAAAAGTAATAACTGCTGCCCCGCTATGTTAATACTGCAATATCTTCGACAAATTTGAAGTCGATAGCAGCTATAGGTTAAAAATGGGAATTTTCCATTGTTAACACCCCCGCAACCCCCCTTGTGGGTGGAATTTCGTAAAATCCGTTCTTAGCTGACCTCTACTCGGCGAAAGGAATAATCCTACCAAATTTCAAGTCGCTACGCCTTATGGTTCCAGAGATATCGTGATGAGTCAATATATAGGTGGAAATCTCTTATATATATATATTGATAACCATTATATTCACATATAATCAATTATTTTTTGTGATATTAATGGAATACATTTCAATAACCCCAATCAGTGTCACAAGAATTGTAATGATGTCTCCATTTAAACAAAAAATGAAAAAAAAAAACAATTTGCCACAGCATAAAATTGAACCATTAAGAGCTTGGCGTGTGGAAAACTAGACAGTTTAGTAAAAACTTTAGTCTTTAGTGACGGAATGCTTTGGTATTTTACTAGTTTTTAGCATGTCTTTTAGCACGCCATTATCACCTATATTCAAATGCCTTTCGAAGAATGTACTGTTAACTTCTTATAATGAAGTAACACGATCGAATCGACGTGATTAGAATAATCAACTTTGTAGTTTTTATCAATATTTATTTGTAGTTTCACACTTTTTATTTGACCTGGTCTAAGCATCATAAATGTTTCACCTCACTGGATGAAATATTTAGTCAAATGAGGTGGCGGTGGTCCTACAACTATTGCCATACATCGGGCAGGTTGCAGCCCTGATTCCAATCTGAGAATTCTGATTTAGGAGCAGGACTCTGAGCTACTGGCCTAGCAATTTACAATAGTCGTAAGAATAACTAGAATTTTAGTAATAATGGTTATGAAGAAACTTTTAGTAATAAAAGTTATGAAAAACTTGCATGTTCTGTAGAACGTTTTGGTGTTTTCCTGTGTAACTTTTACACAAAATTGATTTAAACATAACATAACTTCACGCGTTTTTCTACCCGAAGGTGTAGGCAGCCGCTATTAACTCTTGACTCGCCGAATCGTTAAGTTACGTCCCAAATGAAATAAGTGGCGAACCGCGTACAACATTGTCTGTCATCGATTTTTATCACACATAATTGCCGAAAGGAATTTCGTAAAGATAAGTTAAGAATAGTTTCTATGACACAAGCTTACTTAGCTTGGAAAACTAAAGGGCGCTGTCTGTGTTGTATCCAAACAAATATTACACTTAACGCGTAATTATACTAATACTAATGTATGAGTATTACAGATGCAAACCATTATACTAATACAGCAAAAATCCGCATTCCACCCGCAGTGGCAGTCGCTTAAATACCGGTTGGATTTACAAAACATTGTTTTGTATAACCGCAGTTAGTTGTTTTATTTATTGTGATAAATGTTTTTTTTTTCTATAATAGAACTCATGTTTGGTCATATGGCACTCGTGATGTTATTTATGGTCGACTTTGTACATTAAATCATTTTGTACTTTGAGTCTCGATGGTCCAGCGGTCGAGGACCCCGCTGCTGAACTAAGGAGTCGTGCGTTCGAATCCTGACTCACACCAATGATTTTTCAAAATTAATTTCGATAGTTATGCGTGATACATATCGATGATTGAAAACTTTGTGCCCGGTATGGCAGTGCCATCTATTCCATTTGGGACGGAAACAAAACCGGAAGTCACGGCTTAACAGCTACTGCCTACACCTTTGTATAGAAAAAAGCGTGAATTTCTGTTATGTAATGTGTATGTTCGTACACATTACATAACTGAAAACTTTTGTCATATACATATTATTTTTTCTACTTTTTTGTCTAAGCAATTGAGAAATCGGGTCAACTCATGGACATGTGCTCACCGAGAGGGTCACAGTTGCATTCCTGAGAAGAGGAGGCGAACAGGAAAAAGGATTTCTGGATATGTCTCAATTGAATTTGGAAAAGTTGTGGTATCGGTCGTGGTATACACCAGTCGATCCGGCCCAATTTAGCACTTTACTGAGTGGCTCTATAACTGCTAAAGCTCGAACTCAAGAACGTAAAATGTAGATTTATTCACCTACTTTTAAAATAAAGGAATAGGGGATTATGAATTGACAGTCTTATTTTTTCTCCAGTTTGGTAAAAAACATTCCATTAATATAGCAACATAATTCATATTTTTTTCTAGAATACACCAAAACTTATTTTCAAAGTTTTGATTTTGCATATGTCAATAGAGTAATCTGTATCAAAATTACTATACGCAGATTTGTAAACATCGATTGACTATGAAATAAATTCATTGAATGCTGTTGATATCAAATAGCTTATTGATTAATTTATAAGCGATAGTAGATAAGGTATAAAATATCACAAAACTTTTAAAATACTGTCGATACTTGAAGAAACAATTAAGTTCTCATTCAGACACTCTTTGTGACATTTTATGTATTTTTTTCATGTTTTAAATATTGCAATATTGCTGTCTATCAGATGTGACTAAGATCTTATTGTCTCGGTGCTTCAGTTGTCGTGCTTGCTGCTTCTGATCCAGAAGTCGTAGGATCGATATCGGGCTCACATGTGATAAATTTTGATGAGTGACAGCTTTGTGCCCGGTGTACAGCAATAGATTCGCCACATATTTCATTTGGGATAATGTTACTTAACATCCGCTGCTTTTTTGTAAAATCTAAAAGTAAAAATATATCCACAATATCAATCTCTACTTTATTTTTTTAAAATTAATAAAACTATATTTTTATACCATCTTTTTGTTCTTATAATAAAATAATGCAACACATTCTTGCTGTTAAAGTCGGGTTATTAACCAAATAAATTGAAGTGAAATAAGGTAAACGCAGCTATCAACGACCCATCGAAAATCTGAAGTTATTACCGACCTATAAAAGTAATTCGAAATCTAAACGTTTCCAGAACTATTCTAGCTATAGGTAGGCAAAGTTATACACGAATTTATTACTTGAGCATCGTATACTTCTACGTCAGTGTGAGTAATTGTGCAAAAAAGAGATAAAATACGTCAGTTACTACGGGGTAGCGTGGACGCAGGACGTGTCGTACTGTTCCCTTGTTCCTTCAGGTAAGTACTGTGACTTATCTATTTAAGACATTCATACAAACAAATGACGTCTATACTTTATTTTATATTACTAAATGTATTCACTTAAGTGTCAACTTTTCATTTCTTATAACATTTTATTAATAAAAAGTAATTTGAAACGATAAAACTTTAAATTAAAATGGGACGGTGTTAGCTTCACCAGTTTAAGTCGTGGCAGTTATCAACGACCCATAAGTCGGCAATGGCAGCAACGTAACTTTTCGTTTCAATTTTCTTTTATGTTATTATATCACACTAACACAAGTGTTTTTATGGACCAGTTTAAATCTAAGCTATACGTCTTTATAAAAATCTATTAGCGACTAAACTTTTTTGTCTAGTGTTTACCTTTTAGCGTTGTCAATTTAACCAAAGTTATGATATTTTTCGATGTTCGAAATCAAATAGTTACAGTAATAAATCATTGTTTTTTTGTTTAAAACAGTGTGCATTTGTTCATATTTTTTGTGACATTAATCAATTATAATTTATTTTATAGTCCGAAGGTCAAATAAATTAAAATAACCATTTTTTTATGAGTCGGTAATACAATTTAGGTTTATACTTACATACTTTATTACCGACCCATGTGGGTCGGCAATAGCAACTATAAGAAGCTATTACCGATCGACGATCGTATATAGATTATTTAGTTTCTCATCTACTTTTATGACATAATAGGCGCCTATTAATAAATGCTACTTCATGGTTAAATTAACATAAAACATAAAATTATATTTTTTTCCAGAAATATGGAGCCACAAAAGCGGCGAAAAGTGTACAGTAAAACACAACTAGCCGAAGCAATCAAAGCAATTAATGACGGAACAAATGTATATGAGGCATCAAAAAGGTTTAATATTCCTAAAACTACATTACGAGACAAACGGGACGGGAAATATAAGAATGAAATTTGCGGAGTTCAGCCGGTTCTAAATTTAAGTGAAGAAAAACAGATTGTAGACTGGATTCACTACCTTGGCAAGATGGGATTTCCAGTTACAAAAGAACAATTATTAGAAGCAGTGGCTAAGCTAGTCCAAAACTTAAATCGTCCAAACCCTTTTAAAAATGGTATGCCTGGCAGATATTGGTTTGAGAATTTTATAAATAGACATCCAACAGTATCTAAACGCGTTGCACAAAATCTTCCTTCAAGCCGAAATCAAGTCACAGAAGCAGCTATACGTGCATGGTTCGATAGAGTGAACAATTATTTTATGACAAATAATCTGCATGATGTTTTAGCAGATCCTAGACGAGTGTTTAACTGTGACGAAACTGCTTTCTTTTTATGCCCAAAAGAGAAAGAAGTTTTGGTTAGCAGAGGTAGCAAACGAGTGTATAATCGTGTTGCTAGTGCTTGACTGTGCTTGTGAATGTTTCAGCTGACGGAAATCTAGAACCTACAATGATACTTTTTCCGTATAAACGTATGCCAAAAAATCTTGTACCTACAATACCTCGTGGATGGGGACTTGGTAACACGGAGTCGGGTTGGATGAACACAGAAGCATTTTATGAATATATAACCAACTGCTTCTATCCGTGGCTTGTAACAAATGAAATACCATTTCCAGTAGTTTTGTTTTTGGATGGTCACACATCTCACATATCACTTCCACTATCAACATTCTGTAAAGAAAAAGCAATCATCCTGGTAGCTTTACTTCCCAACTCTACACATATACTTCAGCCACTTGACGTAGCTGTTTTCAGACCAGTCAAAGGAACATGGAGGACTGTTGTGCATAAATTCAGAATTCAAAATAACTATGCCAAGCTTAAACGCACTGATTTTGCTCCGGCAGTAAAAAAATGTTTTGACCAATGCCTTAAGCCTGAAACCATACAGAGCGGATTTCTTTGTTGTGGATTATATCCATTTGATGCATCAAAAATAAACTACTGTAAACTGTTGCCAAATTTAAAGCATACAGAAGACAATCATATATCCACATCTGAACATGCAGAAAAATTTAAGCATGATTTCGAGGCTAGATTGTCACCTATAACCTTAAAAAGTTTTAAAGATTCGGGAGGCCAATGGATGGGAGATCCAACTTATAAAAAGTTATTCGAATATTGGAAAAAAATTAGCCCCGAAAACGCCATAAATCAAGAGAGTGAAAGTATTCTGCAATTAGGGGAATCAACACTAAATAATAATTTTGTGAATGAAACGCCAGATATATCTGAGGCTATCCTAAATTTTGATATAGTTGGTGAGAGTAATGAGCAAGGTTCAGCAGTATTGGGAGAAGAGGCATCCAACTTATCCTCATTTATTGAAAAACCTCTACCCTCGTCGCCTACTGTATACTTATTGACTGTACAAGATGAGTTCAACCAGTTTTAGCAGACATCTACTCCTCAACAAGATAATTTACTTCTACCATTTACCAACAAGTTAACACCCTTGTCCACTTCAATTCTTGCACCAGAAAATAATACTTCAATCGAAATAACCGCGGAGCAGCTACAAACACTTCAGAAGTATACACCATCACCCGAAAATGCAACCAAAGAGGCCGCTCCAAAAACAAGTGGTTGCTCTGCTATTCCCACACCATTTAAGAATTATGCGACACCTTTCAAAAATTATCTTTACTTTCCGAAAAATAATATCGATAATAAAAAGAAGACATTAAATAAAAAACTCACGCCGACAGTAGCTATATCTGATGAGTTTATGGAATACCAAAGGAGAATTATAAAAGAAAAAGAAGATAAAGAAAATAGAAAAATAAAAAGAAAACAAGAAATCTTAGAAAAAAGGGAAAAAAAAAAGAATTATTGAAGAAAACAACGACCTTAAAGAACAAAAAATCTCAATCTCAATAGCAATATCCTAGAGTTTGAAATCCTTTAATTAAATATATATTAATAGTATTATGTTGATTAATTTAAAAGTTTATAATTATTTAGTTCATTACTAAGAAGTACTCATTTGTTTTATTAAAAATAACTATAATAAAAAAATACGAATATATTTGCATTTTTATTTTATTTTATTATGATCGGTAATCATCATCATCACTAGCTTCTATACATTCCATTGCTGGAAAAAGGCCTCCTCTCATATACGATCGGGAATAGCTGCATAAAAATCGTTAATAGCTTCACAGACGTTTTTATGGGTCGGTAATTGCAACAATCGACTAAGTCACATTGTAAATTATTTTTTACATGATAATCCTTTATTTAAATGTATTTGATTCAATAAAAACATTTTTTATACATAACACTAGCATATAAAATGAAACTATAAATCTTTAGAGGAACCAGTATACTAAAAAAATATGGTTGATTTTAAAATTGCCTTAGAGGGGTCGTTAATACCTGCGTTTACCTTAATATGGCCAACGTTTTTGATGCAGAAATAAATGCTAGCCCGCTTTGAAAAGATAAAGGTGGCGGTTTTGAAAAGCACCGCCCGCGGCGAAATATCTCAGTGGATTCATTGAATGCAATAAAAATTTTCTGCACAATTGAAAACCTTTAGAAGTGCTTCGCCACCGAGGCTGAGGTGAATGTTAATCACCGGCTCGTATGAATGGAATAATCACAATGTGGGTAAAGACCGACGTTTTATATCCAATTTTTAGGTTTGAAACAAAGAAAAATTTACTAATAAGTGATATTAAAAGATACTTTACAGTATATTTTGATAAGTATTGATATTATTGATATTGATAAGTATAGTGGTATTGAAACACTGGTAGAGCCGCGCAGTTTACTGCTTCAATGGGCCGGCTCGACCGGTGGAATGCCAAAATCTGTCAGACAGTAAAATACATAGAACGTAAAGTGGCAAATTCTACGTATGCTCGGTGAGAGAGGTATTCGGAGGCCCAACTCCTTTCCCTCTCACCTTTCCATCCCACCTATTTTAAAGGACGCCAATGTCTGCTCGTTTGTCTTTTTATTCCATAAAAAAACTGTGTATTAGTCAAGACTAGTAGAGGGTACCTATAACAGTGGTAGAGCTAAGCAGTTCACTGCATAAATGGGCAGGCTTTACCGGTGAAATACCACAACCTCTCAGAAGATCGACGTAACGTGGCTCATTCCGCATTTCGTTCGTTAAACCCGTTACCCGGAGGCTCACCTCCTTCCCCATCCTTTCCCATCCTACTCCCTTTAAGGTTGGCAATACCATAAAAAAATGAGGGAGTTATCCAAAGGGTCACACCGAGGCACCGACTCCAAAAATAAATGACAATTGAAAAAATATTTTAATAGTTAAAAATTACTTTATAAAAGTATTACGTTTTGTATATTGTATTAAGTATACAAATTAGTAAGTTTCGTTATTTATCGCTTTTTAGTTGTGAAGGTACTGTTTTCATTTACTTGAAGATTTTGTGGTTTACGTTTCTAGAAGTCGGTTTAACTTTTTTTTTTAAAGTAATATTTTTCACGAGTTTTAGTGAAATTAATGATTTGTGAACTACAATACATTGTAGATTTAAATTATTTATTATTATTACAAAACGGTGACCCTGCAAAGGTTTGAGAGTTTCTTAAATCTTTAGGAGTTGGCAAACAGCGTCAAATAACAAATCCTTCTGCTCTAGATATTAAAGCTCTTAATACTCATTTCTGCTCTTCGTCTAACTTTGATAAGAAAACTAAAGCCAATACATTACATTATCTTTCAATACCAACTCCTGATTACCCTCCATTTTTGTTCCGTCAATTTACTACTAGTGATGTTGAGGAAAGTATCCGCTCTATTGTTTCCATCCTATTATTGTTATATATTATTTCCTTCCTATCATCGACGAAGTCCTACCCATAATATGTCATATCCTTAATTATTCCGTTTCCAATGGTGTCTATCCATCATCATGGAAGGATGCTCAAGTGATACCACTACCTAAGGTCCCGAAACCCATATCCTTTTCCGAATATCGCCCCATATCCATCCTTCCATTCCTATCAAAAGTACTTGAACGCCTTGTCCATGATCAATTAAATTCATTCCTCAACTCCAACAACCTACTTAACCCATTTCAATCTGGTTTCCGTCCAGGTCATAGTACCACTACCACTCTTGGCAATATTACGGATGATATAAGGTCAACCATGGAAAATGGAAAGCTCACCGTTCTCTGCTTATTAGATTTCAGCAACGCTTTTAACACGGTTGAATTCGATGTGCTGCTTTCTATATTAGGCTATCTCAACATATCTCCTGGAGTAATTGACTGGTTTCGTAGTTTGTCGGCGTTGACCTGTTTGGTCGGCGACAGCGAATCCGTCTGGATGACAGCTATTCTCCTTGGTCCAACATCACTGTCGGTGTACCACAGGGTGGCGTTTTATCCCCGTTGCTATTCTCTGCATTTATAAATTCTATCTCCAACAAATTATTTTCTTCCTACCACCTTTATGCAGATGATTTGCAAATATATACGCAAGAAGCACTGATGGATTTCTCCAAAGCCATATCTGCTATTAATACCGATTTATCAAAGATTGCGAAATGGGCCCAAAGATATGGTATCTTGGTAAATCCACGAAAAACTCAGGCTATTTTGATTGGTAGCTCTCGACAACTGGCCAAAGTTGATATTGTAACATTGCCTAAGGTTATATGCAATGGTAGCACGATCCCTTACAGCGAAAAAGTCAAAAATCTCGGAATTTATATGAACAGTACACTTTTATGGTCGGCACAGATAGAATATGTCAGTCGCAAGGTGTTTGGCTCTGCAGGATCCCTAAGAAGACTACGCAACCTACTACCCGTTACCACCAAGACTGCGCTTGCACAATCTATTCTACTTCCTATTCTTGATTATGCTGATACCAGCTACCTCGATCTCAATGAAAACCAACTTGACAAACTTGAGCGTCTTCAGAATCTCTGTATTAGGTTTATATTTGGTTTACGCAAATATGACCACATCACCGAATTTCGTAATACGCTTAAGTGGTTGCCCATTCGCCTTCGAAGGAATACTCATATTCTCTGTCTTCTGTATAGTACTCTTTTCAATCCTGCTACTCCTTACTATCTTAAAAAACGTTTCGCGTTTCTCCATGATACACATGCATGATACTTGAGATAATCAGCGAGCTTGACCCTGGAAATACCAGCGCATTCTACAAATTTTCTCGATAAATCTTTCGCAGTCCAGGCTGCACGATTGTGGAACGATTTGCCTCAGTATATTCGTCACACACAGCACAGACACTGGCAACTTTTAAAAAATATCTCCAAGAATACTACTTGTCACTATAATTAAGTTACTCCGTATGCTTGATGTCCTATACGTGCTTAAATATCCTCAATATATATCTATATTATACTATGTATTTATGTATAGTTATGTATGTATGTATTTATGTGTTATGTATATGTATGAAAGTATTTATCTATATAAAAGTTTATCATGTATATTGAAAAAAAACAACTGTACACCGCATATTCACATTCCTAGCTAGCATGTCCATCTAAAGGTTGTCTGGCAGAGATCGCAACATGCGATAAGACCGCCTACTGTACTTGCCTACATTTGCTCTGTACTATCTACTGTAATTTGTTCTTTATATGGTGTACAATAAAGTATATTCTATTCTATTCTACAAATCATTAATTTATTCAAATGAATGATTTGTAAACCTTTGATGCGGAATAAAGTTCGGCGGTTGAACTTATATTAAATAAGACTAAAACTACATTTATTAATACAGTAACAATTTCAAATATCTTGATCAATTTATAAAAATCTGGACTTAACCAAGACTTGGCGTGTGGCACCGTCCTAGAAAACTGTGCCATCTTGTATCTTTCCATGGGTGTCGTTAGAATAACTAACCGTTTAATATCTGGACTGTTAGTTCATAGGTCCTTAGTTAAAACCTTTATCACCTCAGTGACTAATAGAGACACCATTTTATTTTATGGGATAGCAGAACAAAGGAGCAAGCGGTTGCATTACCAACAGTTACAGTTGACAGTTGTGTTGTCAACTGTAACTGTTTTAGGGAATAGGATAGGTGGTGCGAAAGGGGATGAGCCTCCAGATAACTGGCTCAATGAACGAAACATGGCATGAGCTTTGAGTCGATAAACTGAGAGACCGTGTTATTCCACCTGTCGAGCCGGCTCATTTATGCAAGGAACTACGCGAGTAGAGTCAGGCAAATGCCTGCATGTATGGGCCGGCTCGACTGTAAATATCTACTGCCTTTACTCACTTTCAAATATTATGTGCGGATATTTACAATACTAACTTAATTAAGATTTGCATAATAATACGACAACATCAATTATTTCGTCTTCCGCTTTTAGTGAGTATTTGCAATATGCATAAGCCGTGTTTCCTTGAGTAAGTAATAATTATTATCTAACCACAACAATACCGCACTACCACTTACTGTGAATACGCTCAGTACACAAAACAAAGTAAGTTAATATAATTATGTCAAATGAGAAACCTGAACTAGCTAATTAGGGAACTTTGTATGTACTAAATTAATTAAAATAATATAGTCTTAATAATGTCATGGTGTATTGTCTTCTTATTTTTTGCAAGAAAACTGACGAAACTTGTATATGAGGAAAGTATGAAAGGTTAAAAGTCGGTAAAGGGCGACTCTGTTTTTTTATTGGATTAGAGGGCTCGTTTGCACTTGCCTTTGAGGCGTGTCACCTGCTGGTACATGACCAGCGACGCCCATGGCCACCTGCAACACACATTGTGTGATATTTGCATTGCCGACCTATAAGGAAGTAGGATGGGAAAGGATCGGGAAAGGAGGTGGGCCTCCGGGTACCTCTCTCACTGAACGAAACACGGCATGAGCCACTTTATGTCGATATTCTGAGCAGACGTGTTATTTCAGTGGTCGAGCCAGCCCATTTAAGTAGCAAAGTGCTTGCTCTAGCACTTTTTGTGTCAGAGAAAAGTCAGTTCAAGAAATTGTCTCTACCTTCCCCAATAGAAAAACTCAAGTTGCACAAATGCAAAAACCTTGTAGGTGTTTATGTTCTTGGGGTTTAGACTCTAGGGAAATGGACTCTGAATGAACTCAGTCGACTTACAAACATGTTCTCGTGTTGCGATCGATTCCACTGACCTCTACTCCGCAGTCATTAGTTTCACCAATACACTACGAAGTCTGTTTTCAATAGATAGCTACGCTTATGCAAATAATTCCCTATATAGACTCACAGCATATATTGAAGTTAGTTTATTTTCCGACGATGCTCACACGTCCCTACTAAGGTTATCGGGTATAACATTTTTCGCACTGCCCAAAAGGGATCCCTTCATAAATCAGAAGGGCGCGTGACGTCACGTTTCCTGTCCGATGTGGTCGTATGTGTGACGTCACGTCTCACTTCCGGTTCGATCGTGAGTGTGGCTCATATATATACTATTGAATTATTGATATATTATTTTATTATTATGTACAAATAGTCTACTAGAATAATATTAACTGGTATTTTAATTAAGACTGCATTTGGTATACAACAACCTTAATAACATATCAGAACTCAAGTGCGTCTTCCGGGGAGTTTAAGGATCAGAATACGTTCTTCGCGTCTCAAAAACCTCTCAAGTCTAAGCTATAGGTTTTATATACAGGGTAAAAATTACAAAAATTCATCCTGAATTCCATTCAGTTATTAAAAACGTAACACAATACATAAGTTAACTTTAAATCCCATACATGGTAGACAGAAAAAAATACTAATTTAAGTAGAGATTCCAACTTACTTTACTCGCTTATAACTAATTTTTTGCTACACAAATTTAGACAGTTTTAAATTATTTTTTTTATACAATAGGGAGTAAATCAAACGAGCGGGTTACCTGATAGTAATCAACATTTAAAGGAGTATAATAGGTAGGGAAATGGGCATCCAGCCACCTCACTCGCCAAAGGAAAGAGTGTTGCACTTTGCGTCAATATTCTCAGTCGTCGTGATATTTTACAGTGCAAGGCTGTGTGTACAAAGCTGTCACGGAGGCGCAGTGGCTTGCAATCCGCTTCTGATTCAAGAAGTAGTGGGTTCAAATCCTGGCACACACCAATGACTTTTCGAAATTTTCGGAAGATACGTGTGATCGATGACTGACAACTTTGTGCCCAGTATGGCAATAGGTTCGCCACCTATTCCACTTGGGACGTAAACATAACGGCGAGACGAGGCTCAACAGCTGCTGCCTACACCTTCGGGTAGAAAAAGGCGTGAAGTTATGTTATGTTAAGGCTGCCCATTTGCGTAGCGATCTGCCTAGTTCTATGAGTTAAGTTTTATTTGTTGATATTTATTCACGTTAAGGGTGACAAGTATAAGAGTAGAAGTAAATCTTTCCTTGATACAATACAGTAATCAAACATTTTTACTATTTGCACGGCGGATATTCATGTCGCACTGCCGTACAATCACTACATATCTCTCGAGCGCCGCTGGTTTTTGCGTAAATACTACTCACTATCTGCGTCGCACTACTTCCGTCCCGTTTATATACGGCTTTCCGACCCGACTGAGTAATTTTAGTACAACACTAAGTATTTTTTTTAAGTGTTTTTATTTATGCAGCAAATACGAATAGGTATACTTAGTGTTTATTTTTTTCATCAAGTGTTATAATTTCACGGCCAGTATCTTGCGTGAGATAGGCAGAATTAATGAAGCGTTGTTGGACAGGGTTAACAATCTCAATTATCTCAGTACTTTCTTTGAATTTCACCTATTGTAAGTTTTAAAGATTGTAAGTTTTTTATAACCTTTGAATACGACATGGTTATGTTTATCTACTTCGAGCAAAATAAAATAAACACATTTGAATTTACAACCTTATATTTTCAGTCCTATATAATTATTTTATTCAAATTGAATGAATTTCGCTTAAATTTTTATAATTAAAAATAGCCAATTTATGGCTTTTACCTTTACGCAACACTTAAACCGTTGGTAACCATATCCAATCCAAATACAGATTCCGCTCTTTCTTGGCCTTGGTTCAGCAAATATCTTAATTATCTCCATCGCTTTTTTATGGGATAGAAAGGCAAATAAGCAATCGGCCCCTGGTGGAAAGTAACCAGCGCCACTCACGGATACCTCCTATACCGGGAAAAAAAGGGCGAGGTGAGTGAGAGAAGTATCCAGAGGATACCTTTCTGACCGAACGAAGAGGCCGTATTAATATACCGCTCGAATCGCATTCGATTCGAGCGGTATATTGGCCGGCATTCATGCAGAACTGCGAAGTTCTGTCGGCTCTCCTAGTGCCATGACATTCTTTCCTCCTGATAACTGGTTTATGCCACTTCAATGAACATTACTAAAATAGTAGGACAGCATGATAGGTATGTTAAGATCCCGATCGACTACTTTTATTAAACACAGACAATTGTATAAACAAAAGTTTAAAATTTATGAGTGAAATGTTTTGGCACGTATTTACAAAGTTTATCGCTTGGCCGTTTTTCAAGTAGACACAATCACGTAACAGCTGATATCACCATTTAATGTACTGACTTCGTGACTGTAAGTTAGAAAATGTTTTAAATAAAAATTGAACTAACTAATTAACTTAATTACCTAACTTAACTAACGATAAATATCGATGACTGACAACTTTGTGCCCGGTATGCCAATAGGTTCGCCACCTATTCCATTTGGGACGTAAACATAACGGCGAGACGAGGCTTAACACCCGCTGCCTACACCTTCGGGTAACAAAGGCGTGAAGTTATGTTATGTTATGTTTTGTTGACTTTTTGGAGTATTAAAAAGGAATGTTGAGGTTGAAAAGTGAGTCAGTTTTGTTTACCTTATACATGAATTTGTTTCAATAACTAACATGATATAGTTTTTGAATTATCTCTCTGCTGATCTCTTTTTTATAACTTCACGCATTATATTGCCGTAAAGTTGGCTTTGGTTATTAGGATTCCAAATTTTATACTGTATTTTACGTTTTAAAAAACGCCGTACACAAGACACAAAGTTTTCAATCACAGATATTTATCGCACATAACTACCAAAAATAAGTATTACATCCTAAATAAGTATTTAACTTTTGTTTTCATGGTCTGATGTGGCTTACCAATAGTAAAAATCATATTTTTAACATCAACTTTTTGATTTTTATTTCCAAAAAGTGGGTGCTCTCTGTACCAATGAACATAGCTTTTGAACAACTACCATTTTTTTGTTCATCACTCGTGAAAATGATCTCTGTAAAAAGTTCAAAACGTCGGGAAATAAATATAAATAAGTAATAAATAAACGCGATATAATCCTAAAATTTGTTTTGATCAAGTACCAAAACGTTATAGATGTCATATTTCGATCCCAAGACTTCTTGATTCAGAAGTGACGAGGATATGTACAAATAGATTTCACTGTGTAATTAGAGAACAAATAAACTTCACAACGAACCAATTCTAAGATACTTTCAAATTTAATCACCAAAACTCCATCATTTGTACTTATTGTCTAATCTCATCTTCCTCTTAATCACTCACCATGGATATAAGCTTTCCCGTTATTTAATAAGACACTAAACTTACCACTTCTAATATACAAGTTCAAAACCGCCACAGTTTCATATTAATTGTCGTAATACATGCCTTTGTTACCTTCGCTAAAACTTTACTGAACATTATTGCCATTCATGTGACATTAAGTGCTCATATTACATGTAATTTTGTGTCATAAAGCACCCATAAGCGTCTATTGTCACTTTAGTATTAGTTGGTATTAGATAGATGGCGTACCGACGCCCTCATCTTGTGTATATTGCAATAAGGATGTTAACAATATTATTAGTTGCAGCAACAATGACTCAGGTAATCTAATTTTAAATTGATATTTTTGATAATTGTATTGAAGTTTATTGAGTTATATTGTATTTAAGTAAGACTTAAGTTTTATTTGTGTTTTATAACTCAATCCATACTCCAGTATTGTTAAGTTGCAGAATTTCTTTGTTTGTTTGAACGTGATAATCACTAAAATGACTGGTTTCAATTTATAAAATATATTTTTTGTGTTGAATAGTCCATTTATCGAGGAGGGCTTTTAATAAAATGTACTTAATACTGTAAGTAGGTATGAAATAAAATTGTTTTCAGTAAAATAGGGCGATCGAAATAAAACTACGAGAATTTCAACAAACGTCAATATAATTTTATTTTTGGTTAATCTGCATAACCAGACGTTAACCGTGCATAATAATCATGCTTTTAGATGACGTATATTATTTTCAATTCAATTGAGTAATTCCAAATGAAAGGTTCTTTAATGGTTTTCAAATTTAATAAGCAAACCTATAATAAATCAGTAATAAAATAATGAACAAAAGCAATGAATCCTTACATACACCTACGTTTGTATCACAAAGTGGTAGGCAGAGACTTTGGCTTTCCACTAACTACAATCTATAAAGATCTTACTTAGATCACACGAGTCCTCTCGCGACCAGGAAGCTGCTCTATTCTCTGCAAAGATAATTAGTATTTCCATTCAGCGTGGCAATGCGGCCAGTCTTCTGGGCACGCAGCTGAAGTCCAAGATGCGGAGAAATTTTATTTCAACTAGGTTCCTAATAGCATATATTTATTTTTTTATGGCATAGGAGGGCAAACGAGCAAGCGTGTCACCTGATGGTAATCAACCTGCGCCGCCCATGGACAGCAGCAACACATATAGTGTTACCGTTGCGTTGCCGACCTTTAAGGGAGTAAGATAGGAAGGGATGGGGCAGCGAGGTGGGCCTCTGGGTACCTCTCTCACCGAACGCGGCAGGAGTCACTTTACGTCGATCTTCTGAGTGGTCGTGGTATTTCACCGGTCGAGCCG
The DNA here is from genome assembly GCA_905147225.2 of Euproctis similis. Taxonomy (NCBI): domain Eukaryota; kingdom Metazoa; phylum Arthropoda; class Insecta; order Lepidoptera; family Erebidae; genus Euproctis; species Euproctis similis. Next base: position 12,281,508 of record LR990119.1, read on the forward strand.
ATTCATTATTTCGATTTATTATTTAAATAATTTCATTATTAATTTATTTAATTTTACTTTTGTACTATGGTCTTGACACACTTCTTTCCACTCATCCACAGTCATACCTCTCATCAAGAGTTACGTCGATTTCGGGTGTTACGTATTTTTCCCCCTTTTTAAAAAGGCAATTTAATTGGTAATGATTAGTCCTGGTCCTTTGTCTCTACACTGCAACTCATATCTTCGTATTCTCTTTAAATCAGTTGGATTTCGTTCATTTTAAACAATAATTTATACCAAATACTTACTTACTAGATTATAAAATAACAAGGCTTCATAAATCTATCAACATAGATCCATCCGTATCACATCAGTTTTTATGTAAACAACAAACAAGTTCCCATTTAATTTAATTAAATAAAGCACAACACATCTCCCAAGTTTATTCGACAAATATTGTTTGCCGACATTCACTAAACAGTTTTAGTTGTGAGAGAGAAGGGGAGTAAGAAATATTGAGAGAGATATATACTGATTAAAAAAAACTGTGAATTCAGGTCGAGATATTGTTGGAATGAGTTTGAATTATAACATTGGAAATCGATATTATCGGATAATATTTTTCGATTTCAAATAGAGTCTTCACAATTCACATAATTATTTCAACAAGTTAAGCAAGCATATTTTTAGTTGATCCAATTGTTAAAGCATATTATATGATGATCCAGTGGTTACTCCTCGGTGGTCCAGTGGTCGAGCACACGCCTTCTGATCCAGAGGTCCGGGTTCGAATCCTGACACTGGCTCACACCAATGACTTTTCGTAATTGTTTTCGGAAGTTAAGTGTGATAAATATCGATGACGGCGAGACGAGGCTTAACAGCCGCTACCTACACCTTCGGGTAACAAAAGGCGTGAAGTTATGTTATGTGTTATGTTATATGATGAACATAAACATAACATAACATAACATAACATAACTTCGCGCCTTTGATTGATTGATTGATGAATTAAACTTGATCGAGATGGAAAAATGATTTTTAAAAATGATTTATTGAATTAGTATATTTGATGTTCAAATAAACAAACTATAAAAATGGTTGTAATAAAAGATTGAAGTTAGGTCAGCCTTTTTATGCTTAAAAATAAAAAAGGGGTTGATTTTTATTATAAAAAGTAAGAATTGATTTTATGTTTAAGAATATTTTGTCTCATTGATTAAAACTATTTAAAATTATAAATAAATAAAACAACATAAATACATTTATATTATAGATTAGCTTTTACCCGGGGCTTTGCTCATAATATATGTAAATTAAAGAAAGAAAGAAGAAGAAAAAAAGTATTCTATGTTACTTTTATTACCTTCAAGAATATGTGTACAAAGTTTCACAATCAGCGGTTGAGTAGTTGTTGCGTGAAAGCGTAACAAAATAAGTTATTTTGTTACGCTTTCACGCAACAACTACTCAACCGCTGATTGAAATATTCACATTTATATATTAGTAGGGATTTTCCTTTTTTTGTTCTTAAATAGTAGCAAGACTCATGCAACGCTCTTCGTGAAGTTGAATATGCTCCAAATCCGGAGCGGCTTAAACATTGACAGCGATGCTTTCGGTCTGGTGTCACGCCCGCAGCGGATTGAGAGGATTTTATAAAGCGTCACTACTGGTTTTTCCTAACCGAACTACACGTCTCTAAAATGGATTCTGAAAAATAGCTTTATAACTATTAAAACTGCATTTTTTTTACTAATTCCAACTATTATTCTGGAATATTTATCTTCGTGTTCTCTGTGTCCGAGAGTGTAGGCGGTAGAAATAAAGTATTCAAGCCCAGAATAATTTATCAAGTCTAACAAAATAAGTTGTATAGCCTAACGGGCTCAATTAAGTCAGCTAACCGTATTTATAAGATACTAGCATCCCACGACTTGAGTACCGACTTATTATAAATCTTGACAATAAAAAAAGTATAATAACATAACTTAAATAACATAAATTCACGCCCATTTCTACTCAAAGCTGTAGGCAGTGGCTGAAAAGCCTCGACTCGCCTTTTATGTTTACGTCCCAAATGGAATTGGTGGGGAACTTACTACCATACCTGGCACAAAGTTTTTAGTCATCGATTTTTAACACACCTAACTTACGAAATTAATTTCGAAAAGTCGTGGGTGTGAGCCAATGTGAGGATTCTTGACATTTATCACAATATTTTTAACAATACACTCAATATCTTTATAAAATGTAGCCTATGTGTTATTCTGATGTATAAGCTATATTATTGTAAAGTTTCAACAAAATCAATTTAGTATTTTTTATGTGAAAAAGCATAACATACATTCTAACTCAAAAACTTTTACATTTATAATATTGATAAGATAGAATAATAAGTCTCTTAGGCGTATTCTACTTCGTTACCGAAGTAGCGAAAGACCCACCGCCCCTCGACATAGGTGTGACCTCTCCAGAGCTGCAGATGTCCATTTTCGCCTTTCCCATACAAAATAAGAAAAAAACAATATCAAAAACCATGTATCACACATAACATCCCTAGTTCAATAAACCTTGGAAAACTATTATTAAATACTTACGCCACCCTTACCAAGCAAAACTATTGAACAATCCTATGAATAAAATGTAAATATTGCAAAAAACAAAACAATACTTATAAGCTAAGAATAAGGGTATTATTTTGTTCGCAGTGGAGGGAGAAGAAGGAGTTTCCCTTTAACGAAATGTAGGAAATTAACGGTTAGTGGGCCCCATAAAGAGGCCCGACGATACTTTGTAAACATTGAGTGCTTTTAGCTATTAGCTTAACACGCCTATTAAGTACGCTCTGATTCGGCGTCTCGTGTAGACTTCACTTGAATTGCTTATGTTTGTCTCCAACATTATTATTAGTGCGCACCCACACTGCGCGCCGTCACGCGACACTCTTTCAACGAAACAACCGTGACTCTTGTAAGTCTAACTACATTAATTTCTCACCCTGTTTTGTGTAAATTCTGTTATATTTATATAAAAGTTAACCAATTTTCCATTTTTTATCTTTTATAAATTTTAAAAAAGGCTTCTGAGGCGGTATTTGGATTTGTTATCTCAGTCGTTTGTCAGAATTATTTTCTCAAGTTGTGTGTAATATATGAATGACTCACAACTCTGTGCCTTGGCAATAGCTTTTCCATGGCCACAATACACCAACAGGATCTCCACCTATACTATTTGGGACGTAAGGTTAAGGCTTAACAGTTACTGTCTACATCTTCCGGTAGAAAAAGGCCATATGAGGTTAGGAGGATTTTTAATGATGAATTTCATCAAGAATACAATAAAAGTATCGGTCTTATATCTATAAGTACAAAATACGACCTTATCATTTTGAGCATTCTCTGCAATATTAATAATAAATAATAATAATAATAATAAAAAAATAAAATAATAAAATCTATCACATTTGAGATTTGCGGATGATTTAATAATAATCTCACCAACAAGTGAAGGATTACAAACAATGTTGAGTGACCTGATAATAGAGAGTGGTAAGGTAGTACTAGAAATAAACACACTAAAGACTAAACTTATGACTAACGACAGGCAAAAACCTATTAAAATAAATAATAAAGAAATTGAATACGTCAATGAATATTATATATTTAGGCCAAATAATTTCTCCTAGAGATTTAACCTCAAAAGAAATTGATAGACGTATTGGGAATGGTTGGAAAAGATTTTGGAGCCTAAAGGAAGTCATGAAAAACAAAGATATAAAGATAAGTATTAAGCAGAAACTTTTGACACCAGCATACTTCCTATACTTACTTACGGCTGCCAAACCTGGGCACTTAATGAAAGTCATTTAAAAAAAAATAGAAATCTGCCAAAACAGTATGGAGAGGAGCATGTTGGGGAAAAAACTAACAGATAAAATAAGAATTAAAACTATTATATATACTATACTAGGGAACGGACAAAAACAAAAGACGTCATAAAAACAATAAAAAAGTTGAAATGGAAATGGGCAGGACACACTATCAGGGGTAAAGATAAATGGTCAAAACTAGTAATGAACTGGTTCACAAGGCATAAGAAAAGGAAAAGAGGTAGACCACTTAGAAGATGGGTAGACGACATTAGAGCCGTAGCAGGACCCACATGGACCCATTGCTAAAATCAGAGATGAGTGGAAGAAGTTGGAGGAGGCCTTTGTCAGCAAATGGCACACAGACAGGGTGGTCGTTGCAGATGAATAAACATAGCATTCAAGTTAAAGTTAAAAAAAAAGAGGTATAAGAAAAAAAAACAAACTATTGTTAATACTGTCTGAAATTAAAGGCTTTTATTATTTATTATAGGTTGAATAGGAGTTTAGTATATAGACTTTTATTTTACCCGACCAGAATTCGAATCCGGGTTCGTGATAATTGTCTATAACTAATCATTATAAAACTAAGTCGCTCTCAGCTGTCTGTCCCCTTAAATGATTAGATCATTGACACTATACAACGAATTTGGAAGTATTATTTTATTAGTTATAGGATATCAGCGTGGTTGTTTGTATGTACGAGTATAATTCAGCTATAATTTTTGCGTGATAATTTAAAAAAAAAGTTAATTTTCGAGATGCAGCAATGGCTAAACGCTAATTGATAGATTAAAACAATCTACTACACTATTATACACCTGGTCTACAAAAAAGTTCGTAATGACATATTTATGTATCTATTTGGGATAACCTACAATGACTATTTTATTTCTTTACTTCTGAGGCAAAACTATTTTTAGTGGATCAATTAGTAACCTACAAAGAGCACACGAATATTGGAATAGACTAATTATTTATTACATACTACATAGGACTAAATATATTCGACGATACTGTCGTCATACTGACACCCATACTATGGGTAAATTAAATGAGTAAATTAGGAAAAATGCTTGATTTTATTACTTGCCTTTATATATATAAAGGCAAGTATATATAGTAGTTACATACAATTGGTCTCGGTGGTCCAATGGTAGAGCACACGGCTTCTGATCCAGAGGTAGCGGTTCGAATCTTGAGACTGGCTCACACCAATGACTTTTAGAAATTGTTTTCGGAAGTTAGTTGTGATAAATATCGGTGACTGAAAATCTTTGTGCCCGGTATGGCAATAATAGGTTTGCCACCTATTCCATTTGGGACGTAAACATAACAGCCGCTGCCTACAAATTCGGGCAGGAAAAGGTTTAAAATTATTATTGCGTCATATGTAAATTTATTTGAGCTACTCTCTGCTATATATATATATATCTCTATTTCTATTCTGTGGACAGTGTCTTCTTCTTTCGTTGTTGGCGATAATGACCCTACTAGTCACTTTTGGCCATTAATAAACGAGATCACTTTCACGAGTGATGAACAAAAATTTTTGTTCATCACTCGTGAAAGTGATCTCTGTAAAGAGTTCGAAACGTCGGGAAATAAATATAAATAAATAATAAATAAACGCGATATAATCCTAAAAGTTGTTTTAATTAATGAGTGAGATTCGCGAAAATCCTAGAAATAAATACATTAATAAACGGTTAACTTCGCGATACAGTGGACAGTGTCATTTTTAAATTCATGAATAGTGTTAGTCTGACAGAATGACGTTGCAAAAATACGCGCTCTCTTTCCTACTCTGTGCTTTTAGGCAAATGAAAAACTAACTATTCAATTTTTATTTATGGATACGCCATTCATTGGAAATTTAATTTACGACTGCATAATTTATAACCGGACTGCACAGAGCTATAGATGAATAAAGATATATTTTAAAAGATTGATGCGATATTTTCTATTTTTTGTACCTTTTAAAAGACCAAGTAAAATATAAACAAGAGTTAGGGTATTTTAATAAAATAGAGTACAAATTCCATACAACTAAACTAAATGTCACCATACTAATTCAAATAATGCATTGAACTTGCTAAAGAGTAATGGTTTGAAAATTTGAAGTTTTTTTTAATATTTTTGGACTTTTTCTTTTAATAAAAAGATTTTACGTAATAATTGACAAAAAATTTAGACTATAGAACTTTCAATCAGAAATAGTAATACTTTGTATCTCAACTAAAAAACCATTATTTATTTTAAAAAATTCCATAATAAATTTGTTTCCAAGAACTTAAGATGTTGTATGTAAAAAACACTACAAACACATTGACAGTTTTTTTTACTAGTGTTATATGGCAATGGCAACACTTTTGTTTTTAGGAACTAATATTTATTTCTAATACTAAAATTACAATTTAGAAATGAAATAGAAATATAATAATACAATTTAACTTAGAAGATACTGTGGTTATGATTTGACTTACTAGACTAACTGTGAAATGGGACAACATCATCTTAAATATACTATTGGTTTTGGAGAGGGGAACACATTAAGGGATACAAGTGCGTGGGTATAGGGTAAGTGGTTACAAGGTCTGTGTGCCTGTTTATATTTATTAATGTTTAACAATATTATCTAATGTATATAATTAGGAAGTTGACTTTATATTTATTAATGTTTAACAATATTATCTACTGTATATAATTAGGAAGTTGAATACTATTACATAGTGTAAATATATGGTTAAGTTATAATCTAACAATTACATAGAGTTATATAATCTAACACTAGGAACTGATATCAAGAGCTGTCAGTTTGTACCAACACTCATGAAAAAGTGAACGTCAAAAAAGTTACTGATATAAGTAACGAACACGTCGTGAGTCATGTCTCTTTCTGCATATCCACTTAAAAGATTTACTGTCAATGGATTTCAAAATTTCCTTAAATTTAACATAACATAACATAACATAACTTCACGCCTTTTCTATCGGAAGGTGTGGGCAGCGGCTGTTAAGCCTCGACTCGTCACTATATTTACGTCTCAAATGGAATATCATCATCAGCCTATTGCAGTCCACTGCTGGACATAGGCCTCTCCCAATGTGCGCCACAACATCCGATTCTCTGCCTTCCGCATCCAGTCTTTTCCAGCAGCCTTTCTGAGGTCGTCTGACCATCGGGCTGGTGGGCGTCCTACGCTACGTTTGCCAAGACGCGGTCTCCACTCTATGACCTTCTTACTCCATCTACCGTCGGTCCTTCGGCAGATGTGACCAGCCCATTGCCACTTCAGCGAGCTTATTCTACGAGCTATGTCGGTTACTCCAGTTCTCTGGCGGATATACTCATTCCTGAGTTTATCCTTCAGAGATACCCCGAGCATAGCCCGCTCCATAGCTCGCTGAGCAACTTTAAATTTGTGGACTAGCCCCACCGTGAGTGTCCACGTTTCGGCACCGTAGGTCATCACCGGTAAGATGCACTGGTCAAAGACTTTGGTCTTCAGACATTGCGGTATAGGCGAGCTGAAGACTCGACATATAATGGAATATGCGGCGAACCTATTGCAATACCGGGCATAAAGTTTTCAATTATCGATATTTATCACACATAAATTCCAAAAACAATTTCGAAAAGTCATTGGTGAATTGATGAAGTTTATAAGCTCCGGAACTTTCAGATAATAGGAAGATTTACTGTAAATAAATTATTCTATAATTTTATTCAAAATAGGGCAAGTGTTGTGGTTGTGTAAGCTATTTCTAGCGTTTCAATTAACAATACTAAATATACCTTCATGCTTTTAGACCAAAAATTACATTTTTGCGATTTTTTAATAGTTTTGTTTTATCTAACTGCACCAAGCGGAGGATTCTTGTTTTGTAAATGTATGTATAGGGGATTAGTTATCACCTATAATTTATGTTTGTTAATTGAGATTTAAATGACACAACTATGTATGTTATAAAGATAGTTATATAATTTCTTATTTCACAGTTTGTCACAGATTAAGTTTATAATGTATTAATAGTCTAATTGTACGATGTGGATATATCGACGATGCAAGAAAATAGCGTTTTAGATGCAAATAACTGATTTTATTACTTTGTTAGGTAAGTACATTCGGTACACACAGAACACCGTAATCGTGCCGATCGCAGCGGCGGTTACCGGCCGACTCACAATAAAACTTATTAATTATTTATCTACCTTACACTATTTACCTACCTGACCATTATAAACTAAGTACAAAGGTGCGTCGCTTACACAGCCCCGCCCTAGTGCTGCATAAGCAGTACTCATAATTCCAAAGGAATCCTAGCGACGCGAGTAACAGATCTCTTAAGACTACCTAGTTGTGTTTTTACTTGTACCACCCGCACCGCACCGTCTTTACCGGGGAATACCTCCTCTATAATACCTCGCGGCCACACGTTACGCGGTGCATTAGGGTCAGCTATAAATACTAAATCCCCGACCTGCAGAGGTCTATTCCCATCTTCGGTCCACTTGCGACGGGGTAGCAACTCAAGAAGTACTTCGGTTACCCATCTGCGCCAAAACATATCCGTTAGCCTTTGTGCTATACGCCATTGTCGACGCAGGAACAAGTCACTGTCATCGAAGCTGCCTATCTGTGGTGATATAGACGATGACCCAAGCAGAAAGTGATTGGGTGTTAATGACTCCGTGCTATTGACATCGACAGACACGTGAGTCAAGGGACGTCCATTAACAATGGCTTCTACTTCGGCTAGTAGCGTAAGAAGCACCTCCTCCCTCGGTGCTCTTTCCTTAAGGACCACTCTAAGTGTGACCTTGACGCTGCGAACTAAACGTTCCCATGCCCCACCCCAGTGAGGGCTGGCTGGAGGTATAAAGGTCCATCGTGTCCCATGGGTGCTCACTGTTGTCTTCAGGGACTGCTCGCTGAGTTCGGCCATCGATCTTTTAAGTTCTGTATCCGCACCTCTTAGGTTTGTACCATTGTCGGAGTACATATGTGCAGGCCAGCCACGTCGTGAAGCCATTCTCCGAATAGCCATAATCAAGGAGTCGGTACTAAGAGACGACACTGTCTCCAGGTGAATGGCTCTAACGGTAAGGCAGGTGAAAATTACTCCGTACCGTTTTTCTCTTCGCCTTCCTATGGTAACCTCCATTGGGCCAAACAGATCCACGCCGCAATGGGTGAAGGGTCGTTGGTGATGGGCTACTCTAGCAGCAGGTAAGTCACCCATTATAGGCATCTGAGGCTTCGCTTTTCGTAACCTACATAGCATACATTTACTAGCAATATACTTAACTGTAGGTCTCATTCTTACTAACCAATATTTTTGTTTCAGATTATTTACTACCATCTCCTGACCACCGTGACCTGCCTTTACGTGGTAATCTCTCACTATCAGTTTAGCCACCTGACTCTTTCCATCTAAAATTACAGGATACTTTACATCAAAGGAGACATCAGCAGCAGCACCTATACGTCCGCCTACGCGGAGTACACCATTTTCATCTATAATGGGCGATAACGTAAGTAACTTGCTACTTCTATCTAGGTGTTTTTTATTTTTTATTGCACATATTTCGCTAAAAAATGATTCCATTTGGGCGTATTGTAGAAGTAAGTTTTCAGCACGTGTTATCGTAGTACAATCATCAACACTTTTATTCCGGCATTTATTTATAAATTTCAGAACAGCTGAAGTACTTCTTAAAAGGCGTATCCAAGAGGAAAACCGCATCGGATTGGGTATAGCTGCATTTTCGGGTAAATATTCTGCATGTTGAATATTTGTTACACATTCCAGGTCACATTGTTGATCACTAGGTATCACCGTACTCGTTGGCCACAAATATTCTGCTTCGTACAAAAACGAAGGTCCATTAAACCATTCACCATCGAGTTGAAGACTGTCGAAGTTCTCCCGGGTGGCCAAATCTGCGATATTTAATGATCCTGGTATGTATCTCCATTCCTTAACTTGCGTCAATTCATCAATTTCCCCTAGACGATGAGCCACGTACGGTTTATAACATCGTGTGTTGTTGCGTATCCATTGTAGTACAGTTGTGGAATCACACCAAAAGTATCGGCTAGTTGTTTTTATTCGATGCATGGACTGTATTGTGTTTGCTAACCGAGCTGCCATAATCGCTGCCTGTAATTCCAACCGAGGTACTGTCACAGGTTTTACAGGTGTAACACGACATCTACTTGCCACGAAACAAACTCTTATTTGTTTATTATTGTCTAACCAACGCCAATATGCCACCGCACACATAGCTTGTATCGAAGCGTCGCAAAATATATGAAGTTGTAAAGAATCATAACTTGTTTCACTAATGAGCGGATCCCTAGATGTACGGGTGTGTGTAGATGCAGATAACTTATTGAATGAATCGCTTGTCACCTGTGACTGAGAATCATTCATCCCTCTCGCTCCCATTGCATTGTTACGTAACATCGGTTCATTGACACGCCGATAACATCGAGGAATGCGAATGTAACTAATTGCTTTTAGTAATTGTAACCATTTAAACCATTTTCTGTAAATATCTTCAGGTATATTTTCATCCCAATTTATATTTGATTTCCAGGTTTCCTGAAGTAATATTTTACCGTTAATTGTAAACGGTGAAAGAAATCCGTATACATCGAACAACGACATAATGACCCTTAAGAGTTCACGTTTAGTAGGACATTTATTTCCGCTAATTATATCTCCAGGAATGCGTTTAAAAGAAGCGACAAAACCTAGGGTATCGTCATAGGGGTACCATAAAATTCCCAAGGCACACGTCCATTCGTGTCGTGCACCGATCTGCACTGACGCAGCCGTAGCGGCGAGCGACTCCTCGGGCAAGTTATTCAATACTAATGAGCTGTTACTCAACCAGTTACGAATCTCAAAGCCGCCCTGTTTATGTATGTGTATAATGTCGCGCGCTAATTCAATGCAAGTTTTTTCGTTCGGCTGACTATCTATATAATCATCCATATAGTGTTGACTACGAATAGCTTGCGCGGCCGCAGGCTTGGACGACTCGTAATTCTGAGCGTTTTTGTTTTTAACAAACTGCGCAATGTACGGCGAACAGTTTGCACCAAATATTAAAGATGTCATCTTATATTTCTTAATGGGTTTATTAGGGCTGTCACGCCACAGAAATCTAAAGGCGTCTTGATCATCAGGTTGGATTTTAATCCGTAAGAACATGTCCTTGATGTCACCTATTATAGCGATTTCTTGTTCGCGGAAACGCAGCATAATACCAAATAATGACACTAATAAATCAGGACCTGTTAATATATAGTCGTTCAGCGATACGTTACGCGCTTTGGCTGCAGCATCAAAAACCAAACGTAACTTATTCTTATTAGGATTGTCCACCCCAAAATGAGGTAAGTACCACGTTTTATTTGTTTTTGTTGTATCTATAACTGCCTCGGCAAAATCATTATCTAATAAATGATTAATACGATCCCGGTACCTTAGTGAGTATTGCTTGCTACAGACCATTTTTCTTTCCAGGTTACGCAGCCTAGACAATGCCATACCCTCTGAATCAGACATCTTACAGTTGACATCCTTCCACGGTAGACCTACGTGCCATCGACCATCGATTAATTTTGCCGTTTTTTCCAGGTGTTCATGAGCGCGCAGATCGTCGAAGTTCTGGCGTGGTTTCCCGAATATCCCCATAGATTCGATAGTAAATGACTTTCTTACCATTTCGTGCAGATCTTCCCGTGTAGTGTCAGTCGACCCAGATTGAACCTCGGTAACGTGCAGCGTAGAGAAACACGTGCGGGTTGACAACGAGGCAGGTACTGTACCGTGAACGCACCATCCCAGCGGAGTACGGGTGGCACAAGGTTCGTTACATTTGCCGACTTTTATCTCTAAAGGTAACAATAAATTGTAGTTATCCTGACCAATTAAAATTTCAGGTTTAATATTTGTAGAACATAATTCGTTTTGTATTTTACATAAATGAGAATATTTGCTAAAATTAACACAATTATAATTCTGTACAGGTAAATTAAAGTTATAAAGACTACGGACTAAAATCTTAAATCTATCACCCTTACGGTTCGCTATACAAACATTTACAGTGTCTGTGTTACACACTAGTGCGCTATTGTCCCATGCGCCGCGCACGTGTAACGTCGTTCGGCGCCCGCGCAGCCCCGCTCGGGACGCGAGTGCCTCGCTTATGAGACTTACTGTAGATCCATCGTCCAGCAATGCGCTCGTATAAAATATACCGTTAGGTCCGTGAACACTTACGGGGACTACTTTGAGCAACACTTTACACTCACTGCTTTTGATATGCGTTACTATTTCAGGTATCACCGACGGCGGCGACGACTCTGTAACCACTGTATCACTATTATTACCGCACTGATTATTCACTGTTTGACGTGAAGTATAATGAAGCAACCTGTGATGCGCTTGTCCACAGTTATCGACATCACACGCAGCCGACGGACACGACGCTCGGTCATGTTTGGAGTCTATGCACTTGTAGCATATTCCGTTTCTTTTAACAAAACTCCATCGATCCTTACGTAATGCTTTGCGAAATTTCTTACAATCCTGCAGTTTATGTTTTGATATGCGACAAAATATACATTTGCTATCGCTGTCAACGGTAGTATTATTTATTAAAACATTGTGTATGGCACCACTGTATTTTTTCTTATTGTAGTAACTATCTGTATTGGTGTTTTTAATATTCAGCAAAGCCATGGAAGATACTTTGATAGCTTCTTCGTTCAAAAACTCAGATATATTAAACCATGTCGGTCTTTTACCTTGCTTGGTGAAAGTGTAACTGTAATCCGCCCACTTAGACAGCAACACCGGTGGTAATTTTGATAGTATGCATGAAGTTATACTTATTCCATTCAAATATTCATCCAGACCTATCACTTTGACGGCGGCTACACAATTGCGCACTTTTATTGAAAATGACACAATATCCTTATGGTAATCTTGTGATATAGGATGTAATTTCTTAATGTCTACCATAATGCGTGACATAATTATGTCCGGATTTCCAAACTGTAGCTCGAGTGTGGATATCACCGTTTCAGGTGAAGTAGCACTTATCAGCAGTGCCGACACCGCTTCGCGAGCTGATCCTTTTAGACATTTCCTAAGGCGCCACAGATTTTCATTATCCTTAAAATTACATACTTTCGACGATTCCTCATACGCCTGTTTGAAGTGCAGCCATTCCATGGGATCGCCAGAAAATAGCGGTAATTCTCTTGGTGTACATATGCGACTTAACAGATTAGTATTCACATTGTTGCTGGTAGAAGCGGCTGCGAGGTCCTTAAGTGCGCTGGCCAGAAGATTAACTGTCCCATCAGTGCCGACATCCCGTATGGCCGGCGAGCACGGCACGTCCTTAGTTTGACCCTGGTCGTGGACGGGCTGTGCTTCCAGTTCTCTGTGGCTGCGCTCCAACCACTCTTCTACCCCCTTGTTAGTGTGGTCTGACTGCACACTACACTCGTCGTCTATCTCTGCTAAGTCCGCCGCTAAACGTCTATTTATTAATTCCAATTCAATCTTAGCTCTCGCTTCTGCTGCCTCTAATTCTAGCCTTTTCTTTCGTGCTATTACAGAAGAAGACGTAGATCGCTTAGACCTGGTTTTGGGCCCTTGATGAGACGTTGAAGCCATAATTTCCATTCCAGATAACGGCGCTTCAGATTTTACCGTACTACCTTCGAATTTACTATTGTGAACAAAAGTTTTATTTCTTTGCAAATTATTACTATTTTCAGGCTTTTCATAGCTTGGTGATGGTTCACGGGCCTCTTGAATAGCCGATGTAGTTGCCTGTAGCTCCTCATCCTTCTTGGCGGTTCTCCGAGTGCTCACCATACTTTTTGGCGTGCGAAACATTTGTGGTTAATCCGGCTCGAAGGACCAGCTGTACGATGTGGATATATCGACGATGCAAGAAAATAGCGTTTTAGATGCAAATAACTGATTTTATTACTTTGTTAGGTAAGTACATTCGGTACACACAGAACACCGTAATCGTGCCGATCGCAGCGGCGGTTACCGGCCGACTCACAATAAAACTTATTAATTATTTATCTACCTTACACTATTTACCTACCTGACCATTATAAACTAAGTACAAAGGTGCGTCGCTTACACTAATTGTTCTGAACGATATTGAATATTATTTACACTGCACTGAACTACGAATACAATGAGTCTTTGTATATATGGTTTGTTTACATTGAGAGTGGCGAGAAATTTATTATAAATACGTATGAACGGTCTTCTAGTAGGTGTGCGACTGTTTGTGACGTGATCGGATGAATGAGTGCATTGTTTTTTTATGATTGTATTATTCGGTGGTTGTAACTGCATCATGAGGTAAATGATAAATATTGAAGTTAAATATAATTATATAAAAATGTTGAACTTCCACATATGTATAGATGTTCTTTGGCAGGAATTCTAGCTTAAGAACCAAACGAACTTTAACATAGACATTTTAAAGCTCATAGACCCACGCAGAGGATGAATGGGCTGGGTCGACCGGTGAAATATCCACGGCCTCTCCGAATATCAGCATAAACTGGTTCAGTAAACACGGTTTCCTTTTGTGAGATAGGTATACGGAGACCTACCTCATTTCCCCTCGTTTCCCATCCTACTTCCTCAAAACCCGGCAATGCAACTGTAACACTATCTTTGCTGTAGGTGTCCATGGTAGATGTTTAACACCAAGTAACCCTTGTGCTGGTTTGCCCTACGATTACCAAAAATAACCCGTAGTAAATATCAGCATTTCTATTCAGCGAAGGCGATTTCGTTATACTAAAAAATAACTTAAATCTTTCTATATTTGTTCGACTTGTATTAAATTTTGACACATAAACTTACACACCAATACCGCTTACCCGGATTGGAACTATTTACCTTTTTAATCAAAACTCGAACTACAGAAATACCAAATTAAAAACTAAATTAAACAATAAATACACTACTATCTTATTCAAGACTTGGAAAGATATTTAATCAAGAACTATAACAACCAAACCAGACTTAGAACTTAACATGCAATTTCCATTTTCTCGCTAAAGCAGTAAACAAAGCTTGGTATTTACCTGCCAGCACTAAGGCATTTCAGTGTGACGAACAAGTTGTAACAAGATAAGCGACATTGTCCAAACACGCGACCCACCCGTCACACGGCCGTCCGATGTTAATCTCTTATAAACCATTACTGCCTACCTACTTATAAACACCGCAGTTTGATTGGCTTTACTTGTAGTAGAGTTTAAATGAACTATTTGCCAGTGACATCTATATTTTTTTTTAAGGGGTAGGTGGACAAATCAGCAGGCATGTCATCTGATGGTCAGCGACCAGCGCCACCCATTGACACCTGCAACATATATATTGTGTAACATTTGCATTGCCGACCTTTAAGGATGTAGGGTAAGTAAGGATAGGGAAGGTGAGTGGGCCTTCGGGTACCTTTCTCACCGAACGAAACGCGGCATGAGCCACTTAACGTCGAGAAGTCATTGTATTTCACCGGTCGAGCCAGCCCATTCAAGCAGCGAAATGCTTGACTCTACCACTGTTAATGAACGAGTCCTAGAGGAAGGTTATTTCAAAATACTTCAAACCGACGAGCGCAAAGCGCAAGAGTTATGCAAGTCATAAAAACGAGTGAGGTATATAAGTATCGTGGTATATGGCTCTGTGCTCTCTGCCTATACTGCAAGAGCTTTGGTGTGAAGCTATGTATGTGTCTACAAGTATTTATTTCGTACAGTGAACATATACATTATTCCACTGTGTATCGTGGCTATCATGTAAATGAAACTGGTACATGTTTAGTAATATTCATGAATGCACTACAGACAACCTAGTGCTGTAGCGCAAATTTTTACGGGTCAATAATACTTTCAAACCTGGATAAAAGTTGGAAAATCCGGAAAAGAAGTGTCGATCCCAAATGTTGGGAATGGGGCAGCTGATCCCACCAAACACAGAGCATTGCATTGATGGTTGTCCCGGATTAACCCATGATTTTCTCCGTTTAGGATTCTTAAAATAAATCCATTTTTCATCGCCAGTGACAATTCGATGCAAAACGGGTTTTCTTTCGTGTCTTTGAAGCAAAAATTCACAAGTGTTTTTCCGGTTTTCCATTTGTCTTTCATTCAATTCATGTGGCACCCATTTTCCACACTTTTGAATTTTTCCCACAGCTTTCAAACGGTCTGCAATTGTTTGTTGTGCAACATTTAATATAGCTGCCATTTGCTTCTGACTCAAAGTATCATCTTCATCCAATATGGCTTGCAGTTTGGCGTCTTCGAATTTTTTTGGTGGTCTTCCACGTTCTTCATTTCTCACATCAAAATCATTACATTTGAATCGTTGAAACCATCTCTTGCATGTTGCTTCTGATAGAGCATGATCACCATATGCTTCGACAAGCATTCGATGTGATTCTGCAGCATTTTTTTCAAATGGAAACATCTTTCCGCAAATCATCACTTTCCGGCACAAAATTTTGTCATTTTTAACACAATAAAAAAATATGATGTTGTTTGTTTACTAACTGTTAGGTTAATTGAATGTTTGATAGTTGTCATGGCAACTTAACAGAAAAAAAATAAGGCTAATTCACAACAAATAACCCCTACCAACACATTTGTATCTTAACGCTCATTTCATACCGGTACACCTGGTATATTAATAATTAGCTGTCCCGGCAAACTTTTATCAAAAGTAATAAATGAGTAAAATTTGGACCTTCAAAAGTTCAACTTGTGATATTTATCGGCACGCGTCTTGGCGCGCAACGCAACTACTATGTCCCGCAATGTTAATACTGTGATAACTTCATAAATATTCGTTTATATTACACGCTGTAATAGACTATATTGATCTATATTAAAAGCACAATCTATTTAAGACACATATCTGGATGAGACTTAATGCTGTATTGTTTAAAATCGCTTCGTAAATAAACCATTAGTTCTCGTAAAAAGAAAAAAATAAAAATGGTCATTGTGGGTTATCCCTAAGAGATAGACATATGCCCTCGCGGATTTTTTTGTTGACCATCTGAAGATGTTTACTAATGTAGAATTTTGTTTGAATTTATCTCTTAGGGTTCAGCCAGCAGTTTGCAGTTAAAGTGCTAAATCTCGAAAATTATCATTGTTTCTTTACAAATCTTATATGAATTACTAGCTGACCCGGCGAACTCTGTTTCGCATCAAAAGTAATAACTGCTGCCCCGCTATGTTAATACTGCAATATCTTCGACAAATTTGAAGTCGCTAGCAGCTATAGGTTAAAAATGGGAATTTTCCATTGTTAACACCCCCGCAACCCCCCTTGTGGGTGGAATTTCGTAAAATCCGTTCTTAGCTGACCTCTACTCGGCGAAAGGAATAATCCTACCAAATTTCAAGTCGCTACGCCTTATGGTTCCAGAGATATCGTGATCCATTATTAACATCCCCGCAACCCCCCTTGTGGGTGGAATTTCGTAAAATCCGTTCTTAGCTGACCTCTACTCGGCGAAAGGAATAATCCTACCAAATTTCAAGTCGCTACGCCTTATGGTTCCAGAGATATCGTGATGAGTCAATATATAGGTGGAAATCTCTTATATATATATATAGATAGATCAAAACCACTCCGTTGACACCCTCCAACTATTAAAAAAAACGCATCAAATTCCGTTGCGTAGTTTTAAAGATATACGCATATAAGAGGACAGACAGCGGAAAGTGACTTTGTTTTATACTATGTAATGATGTCTTCGAAATACTTAATTAGTTGTTTCATTTTGATTGTATTCTTCTTTCTCTCTTCTCGCCTTTAATGTTATTAGATATTTGCAGCAGTAATGCCTCATCTCGTATTACTGACTAAGTCTATATTGGTGAGTGTATTGAAACATATCCGGCAATATTTGACAGTTTTCGAAGATATAAATCAATTACATTATTTACAAAATATTCAATTAA
Organism: Euproctis similis; assembly: GCA_905147225.2. Classification (NCBI taxonomy): domain Eukaryota; kingdom Metazoa; phylum Arthropoda; class Insecta; order Lepidoptera; family Erebidae; genus Euproctis; species Euproctis similis. The sequence goes on from LR990119.1 coordinate 12,299,412, forward strand.
AAAACTAGCTCAAATCAAATGTCTCCGCATATCGGTCTACTGGCAACGTGGCTAGGATACTGACCACGCTGGATGGCAATGCTTATCTTCTGTGTGAAGAACAAACTTGATCAGCCTATTCGCAATTTCAGTCGATAATATTACCACCACACATAACTTCCGAAAATAATTTTGAGAACTCATTAACTCTCGATTCAACTCCACAAATTTCGATTTCAGAAACCGTTTGCCTGACCAGCGGACCAAGATTATAATTTATCAAATATAATCAAATATTAAATCATCTGCAGTATCTATTCGAACAAGTTCAATCAAAATCGTATTACAAGTATCCACTGAGGAAATCAACTGGGGGCGTCCCTCTATTTTCTCCAGAGTTGATGATTAACGCCACCCTTGAACATTAGCTATCCCGTCACGTAACCCACAATCTGCTTAGCGGCTCTACTTGTGTCGACTCTTTTATTTAGGGGCGTAAAGCTCTAAGATACACACTCCTTATACGTTACCAAGATGTGTATGTTATGTTTACTTTTGCACCTTTGTTTACAGTGAATAAAGAGCTGAATGAGTTCCTTTAGTAATTTTTAACGTATCGCCTAGTAGTTTACAAAGCAGACCTTGATGTTTGGATGATCGCGAGTTCGAACTCTAGTATTTACCTAAACAATAGTCTTTACATATTAACAAAAGATTTTTGTTTTATATTTTTCACCCAGCTTTTCTAACATACACACGTAACTTCACAGCAAGTTGTTTACGGGGTAGGCAGAGAGTACAGAGCGGCATAATTATTACTCGCTTCTTAAACTTTCATAACTCTTGTTATACACGCTTGTCTTTAAGGCTCCATCCGCAAATACACGTGCAATTTGATCATAGAAAGTGTGCCGTAACTGTCCTCGACTCTTACAGTCCCGTTCGTATTTTTACCGTGTATCTGCTTAGTCAATTTTGCATCATCCATTATTCCTACATATCCGAACCATCGGAGCATGCCCTTTTTTATTTTAAGAGGGACACTCTCTTTCATTACGAGATAAGAATCAAATAGTAATATTAAATTGACGAAGAAAATAGTCGGATAATTTAAAGAATAGACAATAAAAGTTGCTAAACTGCAAATTCACTTAGTCTTGCTATGTAAACTTTCCAAAAAATATTTTAATGAGACTGAAGGAACTCCAGAACTGTCTTGAATAAACAATAAACATTGGACTTTGCGAATGTTGCTTTATTGCACTTTTTATTGCTTTCGGTCGTATACTTATTACCCGACTTCGCCAGTAGAACGATTTTTTTTTTCGTATATTTGTTTTTATGTGCATTCAATATTTTGTGCTCTGCGTGGCTGTTAAAATTTGTTGTCACAGGACTATAATATATTATACTGCCGCATAACTCGGTGGCGCAGTGGGCGAGCGCACGGCCTCTGATCTAGAGGTCCGGGGTTCGATTCCAGACACTGGCTCACACCAATGACTTTTCGAAATTGTTTTCGGAAGTTATGTGTGATAAATACCGATGACTGACAAACTTTGTGCCCGGTATGCCAATAGGTTCGCCACCTATTCCATTTGGGACGTTAACATAACGGCGAGACGAGGCTTAACAGCCGCTGCCTACACCTTCGGGTAACAAAAGGCGTGAAGTTATGTTATGTTATAACTGATTAATAATATCAGAAAACATTATATATTTACAATATATTGAAGCATATTTTTCTTAAAACTGAAATATTAAAAAGTAATAATAAACAATAACAGTCTTTTTATGGGATAGTAGGGCAAACGAGCAGGCGTGTCACCTGGTGGTAAGCAGCCGACGCCGCCAATGGACACCAGCAACACATATAGTGTTATTGTTGCGTTGCCGACCTTTAAGGGATAGGAAAGGATGGAGAAGGAGGGTGGGCCTCCGGATACCTCTCTTGCCGAACGAAACGCGAAATGAGCCACTTTACGTCGGTCTTCTGAGACGTCGTGGTATTTCACCGGTCGAGCCGGCCTATTTATGCAGAGAACTGCTGGGCTCTGCCACTGTTAAAATAGAGTCAAAAATATAAATTAGATTTTCATTATCAGGAAAAGTACTCAAAAACTTATAAAAACATAGTACGTTGATTAAAACTGTGTTTCAACTAAATAATTGAATACCTAATAGGTTTTCCTCTCTCCGGAATAAAGGTTTTAAAACAAGTAATAAAAGATTACTAAAACAACTTATTTAATAGGTTCGTTAATATACCGCTCGGTATTTTTTTCAAAATATTTTCTCTATATTACAGTAATTAATTAACAACCTCGTAAAATGAATGTTTTCTTTAATTATATTTTAATATAATTAATAACTATTCACCGCACATATACACCGTGGTACGTTGGAAAGGGGATCGGGCCTCCGGATACCTCTCTCACCGAACGAAACGCGACACAAGCCTCTTCACGCCTATATTCCGAGAGGTCGTGGTATTTCACCGGTTGAGCCGGCCCATTCATGCATCGAACTGCGAGACTGCCAATATTAACCACTATTAATATTAATAAACAAATCCCCCACATCAACGTCCTAAAAAGAAATTCTCTGCAAATATATTAGTCGAGCGCAACTGACGCGACATCTTTTATTTAGAGTATAAGAATATCGCTAAGCAAAACAAATTCATGGAATATAAATTATCAAATATATATGTGGACTAAGAAACTTAATTTATTTGTAAGTTTTTTTTTTTTTTTATGGGATAGGAGGGCAAACGAGCAGGCGTGTCACCTGATGGTAAGCAACCAACGCCGCCCATGGACACATACCATAACACATATAGTGTTACTGTTGCGTTGCCGACCTTTAAGGGATAGGGGATAGGAAAGGATGGGGAAGGGGGGTGGGCCTCCGGCTACTTCTCTCACCGAACGAAACGCGGCACGAGCCACTTTACGCCGGTCTTCTGAGAGGTCGTGGTATTTCACCGGTCGAGCCGGCCCATTCATGCAGCGAACTGCTTGGCTCTACCACTGTTGAAGTGAAATAATAACTATATAATTATAAATAGGTCATACAAAATCATCATTTCCTTTTTTTACATGCGCTTTCTGATCTCGTAATCCCAGATTTGCGTCACAAAGGAATGACATTTGAAATCAAAAAATAAATTCACCAACCTCTCGGTGTTTTTTTTTGTAACGCTTGCTAAGGACACCATAACAAGTGATCCAAAGTCTGGCTGCTTTTAAACACTTACTTAGGTACTCAACAGCTTAGCATCAAAGGAACTCAAGTTGTCAACTCAACAAGAGCTGTGGTCTCATTTTTATAACTTCGCCAAGACAAATTTTTTTGTGTATTACAAATTCGATAAAATAACGCGATAACACTTTTTAACGCGGACACATTTTTCACCTTAAGCTTCCTCTTGTGAAACCTTTGAAGAAGAATAGAATTTATTCTGAAGAATCTCGGTCGTCGTTTGTGGTTGAGCTCCCCTCTCTAGTTTAAAAGTCGTGGGATCGATTCCGGGTTCACACCAATGATTCTTTTCGGAAGTTAAGTGTGATAAATATTGATGACATCTTTGTGCCCGGTGTATGGCAAAATGTTCGCACCCATTTCCATTTGCGACGAAACATAACGATTCAGCCCGTCGAGGCTTTTAACAGCCGCTGCCTACACCTTCGGGTAGAAAAAGGCATGAAGTTACGTTATGTCTGTTGTTATGTTAATGTATCATGAAGGTACGGGGTTTCTCAATAAACGAAGTGAAATTCTAGAATGTAATAGTGTTTAATAGTGTCTTAAGACATACAACAATATAAAAGACATTTATAATCTTTACTTAAAACTGCTTACCAAGGCTTGATGAAAATCAAACATAAAATATGGATATTATACAAAAAATACTTTAATTGTCTACTTTTTTTCAGTGGTTCTTATGATTCAGAGGTCCAAATTAAAATTTATTTGCAATGAACTAATTCAACCTTAAATATATCGAAAGTTGACTGATCAAATTGTGACTAATATGGCAATAGGTTCTGTCCCCACGCTATACCATATTTATTAAATACCTCATCATACCCTTCATCCCTTAATTAGTTAGAAGCTTTACTATAAAACGAAAATAGAGTTGGCGCCTGAGGTAAAAAATAGTAAAGATGGAATTATGAAAAGAAACTTTTATGTTTGAGTTGAATTTGTCTATTTATTTTGTTTTTTTATTTTTGGTCAGCTATTCGAATATGTTTTTCTTTCAACTTAAACTTGAAAGACTTCAAAATATCTCTGTATAAGGTTTATATTATTTCTTGTCCAGATAAATACGATCATATTACCGAGTTTCGGGAAATACTCGAAAGGTTTCTTATTTGTTTTACACGGAATTCTGATATATTTCTTTAACATATTATTTTTCAACGAAACCTATTTTTGTTATTCTTTAACTTTAGGCAGGATATAGTAACAAATAAAAAGTTCGTATCTAAACAGTGGCAGAGCCACGCAGTTTGCTACATGAATGGGCTGGCTTAGCCGGTGAAATACCAGGACCTCTGAGAATATCGAGATAAAGTGACCCTTGCCGTGTTTCTCTCGGTGAGAGAGGTATCCGAAGGCCCAACCCCATTCCTCCTCCCCTTCCTATCCCGCTTGCGACCCCTTCCATATCCCATTGTAAGGGCCCGCAACGCAACTGTAAACTATATGTGTTCCAGTGTCCATGGGTGGCTTTTGTTGCTTACCATCAGGTGACACACCTGCTCGTTTGGCGCCCTATACCATAAAAAATGTAATTTGCTTATAATAACATATTTTTTACAATGCTTTTAGTATATCTAGAGATTCTGCCTTAAAACCTGGCAAATAATATTTGTTTGTATTATAGGTATACGTAAATATAATCAACTATAAGATTACCGTACTCAGATGTTTTCTAAAAAGCCTCTTCCTTTTCAGTGATAAGACATCCTTGGCTGCGTTTCTAGGTCAGTAAAAGTCATTTGAAGCGATTGCTTTTATGCGCAGTGTTTTAGACAGACAACTAACGAAAATAAAAAAAGGCATAGCAAAAAGATGTAACGCGAGAACAGAAGTGTCATATACAAAGAAAAAATTATAACATAACTTAACATAACATAACATAACTTCACGCCTTTTGTTACCCGAAGGTGTAGGCAGCGGCTGTTAAGCCTCGTCTCGCCGTTATGTTTACGTCCCAAATGGAATAGGTGGCGAACCTATTGCCATACCGGGCACAAAGTTTGTCAGTCATCGGTATTTATCACACATAACTTCCGAAAACAATTTCGAAAAGTCATTGGTGTGAGCCAGTGTCTGAAATCGAACCCCGGACCTCTGGATCAGAGGTCGTGCGCTCGCCCACTGCGCCACCGAGACATGTAAAAAATTATATTTAAAAAAAATTATATTTTATTAAATAATGAAACTAAAGTTAAAACTACTCCTACAGTTTACGTAAATATTAAAAATAGACTGTCTGCATTTTTTATATTTTTTACGAATAAATTTTAAAATAGCTTTTTAACATCATACCCGTTTTGGCAAATTGCAGTCGGATCAGTTAAAAACTAGTTTTACCCAGTACGTCGTATGGCGTGAAGTTATGTAGGTATGTATGTACCCAGTATTATTAGCCTATATTGTACTACTATACTAAAACCATTTTCATGTAGAACTTTCTCAACATGTAGCCTTAATTTAAACAGTACTCTAAAAATGTTGTCAATATGAAGCTCCACGCTCATTTTACACGACTCTTCACTCCTCAAAAATATTATATCTCAATAAAAATAAGTGGCTTCAAATTCATATTAAAATTCAAAATATCTTTATTCCTTTGACTTTACAAAGTATTTAGAATCGTCATACAAAACTATTAGCTAAAACTAAGCGGAGCTTAGATTCCCTTTCATCACACTGTCTTGAATGTGAAAGGGAATCTTAGTGCCAGTTAGTTTCGGCGTCAAGGCTATTTGACAAGAACTGTCAAGAAACTCAAGGCTGACTCTTTAGAATTGTCAGTTTAACAATGTTTGCTATAGTTAATAAAATCACTGACATCTTTCTTTTAGAATTATATTTATATTAAAAGAGAGCAAACGAGCAAGCTTGTCACCTAAATAAATGTGTAAATAACCAGCGCAGCCCATGGACATCTACGTCACAGAGCTCTGATGGAGGATGTCAGCGCAACTGTGACTCACTTTAGGTTGGCACAGAGAAAGAAAGGAACAGAAGGTGGGCATCCAGATACCTCTATCACCTAAAGAAACTTAGCTTAAGCCAATACCAAACGCAATGTAAAGTACATTGATTTTCTGAGAGGTCGTATTAATTCACCAGTCGAGCAGGCCCATTCATACTCCTCCTTTTAGTAACTTACTGTGTAGAATGTGTCTTAATAATATACAAATTATAAACGAATTCACTTAAATACGTATGGTTTTGTTCTTAAATTTAAAGCGGAAGAAACGTCGACCCTTAGTATAGCTGGAGTACTACATGTTCCTTTTGCGATATGAATATTAACACGCATGAATATTCCATTTGTGTTTGCTCATTTTGTGCACACTTGTGAATTGAATCTAAAATACAGAACATACAGCGCACGAGACAGCGGTGAGGAAGAGATATAAATGACATCCAAAAATGAGGCTTTAAAAATGGATAATCTTGACAATAGATTAATAGTTTAGTTTGCATAACTTGTAAGTTTACCCCTTTTTTATCAAGAATTGCCTTTTTTCTTTATGAGATAGGAAACCCACGAGGAACCACTCAACGCTCATGAACAACGTGGTGGGTTACCGTCCTTTAAAGGAGTAGGAAGGGAAGGAAGGGGAAAGGGAATGAGGCCTCCGAATACCTCTCTCACCGATCGAAACGTGACCCTGGCCACGACACGCTGATATTCCGAGTGGTATTTCACCAGTCAAGCTGATTCATTCATGCAGCGAACTGTAAGACTCTACCACTGTACAAAACATAACGTTTGAAAATGACAATTTATTATTTTATTTTAAACTTAACAATATCCTTACAAAAATCAAGCCATTGTAGTGATAGTTACGCTTATTTTCAATTTAATACTTACCTACCTGACACAAAGCTTTGTGCAAATGAAACAATATTACAGAACTTGTGCCTGTCTATAGTCAGACCCATGTAATAGGGACAGAGACAGGCGAGGTATGTAGACGACATGTTGGATACTTTATATTGGTAACACAAATAAATCTCTGTTTACGGCCAGTTAAACAGTTTATATTCTTCAATAGATGCAAGCTTTCTACGGCAAGTACTTATGCGAGGTTTGTATTATGTTTTTCATTGAAGTGTAATGAGGATTTAACCATCATTTATCTACTGACTGTCCTAAATATATAAATTTATATGATAGAGTATTATATTTTTGGAGACTGGTGGATTCAAAACCGGCGAGTTTGAATTACAAGAATAATGAAAGTCAAAGAAACGAGTGACATATGGGCGAATAGTGCCTTATGGCGCATGCCGATCTCGTGAAGTTGTGTCCGTATGTGTGTATGTAGGTATATTTCTTTTATAATTAAATTATATTATGAAAATAAAAATCCCTATTTATGACATTAAAACAACTTTTAGGATTATATCGCGTTTACTTATTACTTATTTTATTTATTTCCCGACGTTTCGAACTCTTTACAGAGATCATTTTCACGAGTGATGAACAAAAAGATGGTAGTTGTTGATCAACAGTTCCTAAAAGTTGTTTTAATGTCATGAGCGTGATTCGCGAAAGTCTTAGAGATAAATATATCCCTATTTATCTTCGTATCACGGGTATCGAATAGACACACATATCGAAACTACATTTTTTTTTAAAAGTTTGTTAAAGATCTTACATAGATAAATTGACATATTTTTTTCAAATACTCGAAACCAGTTACTATTTTTGTATTTGGCATAATTTTCTTAACAATATCAAGTAATTAAACTGTCAAAATCTATTTTGATACCCAAGCGGTGATCCTGGGTAAGACACAGTGGTGGAGCTGTCGCACCGGTCTGACGGAGTTCGTGAGATTTAATAGCATCTGAGGTATCTTGCCTTGGACTTTTACAATTTAATTTAATTACTAGAACTTTAATTATTACTTACTTACTTTACTTACCTTACTACGGTGCTTTTATATATTATATTGTACGTTTATACAACAGTAGTAGAGCCGAGCAGTTTGCTGAATGAATGGGCTGGCTCGACCGGTGAAATACCACGACCTCTCAGAAGATTGACGTAAAGTGGCTTATGCCGCGTTTCGTTCCGTGAGAGAGTCCGGACCGGAGGCCCACCCCCCTTCCCCATCCTTCCCTATCCAATATCCCTTAAAGGTCGGCAACGCAACAGTAACACTAGGTGTCCATGGGCGGCGTTGGTTGCTTACCATCAGGTGACACGTCTGCTCGTTTGCCCGCCAATTCAATAAAAAAATCTCCGATTTAATATGTTGAGAATATATCAGAACTAATAGCCAAGATATCAAAAAATAATAAGCACAAGACGCTTAGACGATTACCATCGACTTACAACTGTATCTTGGTCTCTATTAGACTAGGTATTAATAACAGAGCGCCATCTATGGCATTCGTTACATACTTAAATCTTTCCACTAAACCGTCTAATTTATAACGCTTTAGTGCCTAATTTTCTCCGAGCTTGAATTATTACATTGGTTTAAAATTTCATTAAGTTGGCTTTAGCTTTAATTTTAGCTTGAATCAATTGATTGATCACAGTTTTAGCTAGTATTAAGCAGTTTGCATTTTCAAAGTTGATTAACTATAGTTAATCCATAATTTAGCTTGCTGATACTATATCTGGAGACGGGGAAGCAGATGCTGGATTATGAAACTACGCACGAGTTATATTATGGTAATTTGTAATAAACTTTGGAATATTGAGTGTAAAATGATTACTAGAACTTCACGCTCTTAATATCTGTGTGTATAAGTAGTGGTAATTATGCCTCGACACATCTTTTGAATATAGTAAATGGGGCAGATAGGCTTCTATATAATGTGATGTTAAGCTAGTACCGCCAGCTATGGACATCCAGTTCACAACTACGTTGCCAGCCATTAAATTTAGAATATGCTCGTTATTTCCACGTTATGAAGTCATATCAATCATTCAATACCGTTGCAAGCTAAAATATGGTTCCATAAAGTAAGTAATAACGGCTGATCACTACCAATCAGCTTGACACAAAATCAGACATTTAACTGTCTACATCTAAAAGTTATGAATTTAGTGAGTATATACTCACTAAATTCATTTAAAAAATTACATTCAAATAATATAATCATACAACTTCACGCTTTTCTCTATTCGAGGTGTAGGCAGCGGCTGTTAAGGCCTGACTCGCTGATTTTAATGTGTCAAATAACATAATATTGTCGTTCATCGATATTTATCACAGATAACTTCTTACATTCTTCATCTAGAAAGACATAGGTGTAAGCCCGGAATCAATCTCACAACTTCCTGATTTAGAAGCGCGAGCTCGACCATTGGACCACCGCGAGTGTTACAAACAACTTAACAAACAAACAATGTGTTAAATACCTATTTACAATTATTTATTTACTGTCAAACATGGCGGCAAAATTATCAGAGTGAACTCAAACAAAATAATTACAGATTCCTCATCTTGTTGTAAGTATTTCTTTAAAGTTTTTAATGAGGGTGGAAGTCGTGCCGAGTCCTTACGTCGCACCTTGGACTTACATTATTCAATAGGCTTTACTTTGTCTCTCGACTCGCTTCTAATTATTTCCTTTGAGACAATTTTCGAAACATAATTGTCAATGAACTCATAAACGTATCATGTTATTGATAAAACAATTAATTTAATTTGAGTATGATTTATATAAAAATTCATATTGAAAGGAAGTGTCGGTGTAAAAGTAAGAAAGGGCATGCTCCGATGGTTCGGACATGTAGAAAGGATGGATGATGCAAGATTGACTAAGCAGATATACAAAGCAAAAGTCGATGGATGTAGGGGTCGAGGACGGCCAAGACAAACATTCCATGTCCAAATAGAACGTGCTCTGGAGGAAGGTAATGTTAGGAGCCTCAAAAATCGACGCGCGTGCATGAAAGGAATTATGAAAGTCAACGAAGCGAGTGAGGCGTGTAAGAATCATCATGAACATGTCCGAACCATCGGAGCATACCCTTCCTTACCTTTACATATTAATATTAATTTATTTTATAGAAAAATTCGGACTCTTATTGATATATTTATTAAATAAAATCGAATGAATTATAACACAGATTTTTAACATACAACAAAACTGAAACCCGCTAGCTGCTTTATTTTTTAAAGTTAGATATAAATAAAAATGAACCAACGAAACACTACCCATAAAAATATGTAATTTATGAGAAAGATACATCATTGGCCACGACATCTTGTCAGATGATTTTAACAGTGTCTGCTTTTATGAGATTATTTGCATTTTCTTTGGTGGCTTAGCAGTCCAATGGCAGCACGATATCTTCTGCCACATGTGGTGCACGCAAACCGGGAGTCAGGAGAAGGGGGAAGGGCAGTTGCTCTTCGAAGCCTTTTCTTCCTTAGGTTGTCTAACCACACGGGTGCTTCGGTGAGTATCTGAGTCGAATAAAACGTGAACAGACGGCGAGATGCCATCATTGCGCATCCGACCTGGACTCGGCCCAGCACACGCTGGAGGTCTGCCCGGCCTGGGCGGCCGAGCGCCGAGTCCTGGTCGACGGGATAGGGCGAGACTTGTCCCCGCCGGCGTTGGTCGCGGCAATGCTGGCGGGCGAGGAGGAGTGGAGGGCTGTGGTCTCCTTCTGCGAAGCTGTGATGCTCCAGAAGGAGGCCGCCGAGCGGGGTCGGGAGAGAGCCGATCCCGCTCGAAGGCGGCGGCGGCGAGCTCAGTGATCGCCGCCGCCGACGGGCCGCGAGAGCGCACACCCCGCGGGTGCACCCGGGTCGCGGCCCGGGAAGGATGACGCCCTGGTGCGGCCGGGGAGGTTCGTCGGGGGCGCCGCCGGCCGCGCGGCTGTTTACAGCGCGCGGTTGGAGCCGCCCCGCCCGGGGGAGCTTCACCGAGGCTCCCCGAGGATGAGCACCCCCTCGTGACAGAGGGGGGGTGACGGCGGGGTGGACCAGAGGGCCGACGCACTGTCCTGGGCCACCCCAACGCCGCGGAAGGCCGCCGCGAGGTTTTAGTGGGTAACCCTAGGATCGGATTCCAGTTTACTGTTTTGGGAGTCCCACACTACCCCCTGCCGTCCCCAGGCGGGGGGTGTGCATAAAGCATTTCCTCGCGTAAAGAAAAAAAAAAAAAAAAGGTTTTATCACATTCCGACGCACCGATCGATAGATCGTAGCGCCACTCTCTTGCTAGCCCGCGCCTCCCAACCATTAGTGTTTATGTGGAAGGCATCCATATCGCAGTCCTTGAATCGTAGCATAGGGCGGCCGACGGGTCTCTTCATATCAGCGATCTGTCCGAGCATGACCTCACGCTGCAATCTCTTAGTGTCCATGGGTTGTACATGGCCGAGCCAGCGGAGCCTTTTCTCCTTCAGAATAGCGGTGATACTGTCACATCCTGTTTTAGCAAGACCGGTCTCGTTAGTGACTTTATCTTCCCATGTTACCCCCAGTATCGATCTTAGGCAACGCATGTGGAAGATACATATACCACAAAATACATACGTAGTTATATATACTTATATCTACAGTAATAATAATTTATCGACTGGTTTTATATTTCTGGCATACAAATCAAAATGGTTATGTTACATATAAAAAAAGCTATATGTGTGTCTTTCAATATTATCTTTATTCATGAACATCGTGCTTGTCATGCAATTCGAAGACCTGGTTTCACATGGCAAATATATTACAGATGTCGTATCTTAGCGATAAAGTATTGTATCGCTATTCGCAATCAAGTTTTTTTATTGATCCGATATTACTAGTATAATGGAACATGAAACTATTAAGTACATTTTATTATTTATTTCCGTTATCAAATATTTAATGGTTCAACTTATGCTACTATTTATTTATTTATTTTATGGAGTTATATGCATATTTAATTAAATTTGGCATTGTTTTCGCCTCCTTCTTCAAGTTCATTAAATAAACAAATATTTATATTATAATTATAAGCTATAATTTCATGCCATTAATACATAAAGGTGTACACACGTCACGCTTTCCAGGACCATTATAAAAAGTCTTTCAGGAAGGTTATCTCATGAGACTTAAAAGTCTACGAACATGTCTGAAAAGAGTTATGAAAGTCCAAGCAACGAGTGATGTGTGTAAAAATCCTGCCTTATGTCGCTCTGTTTTCTCTGCTTACCCCGCAAGAGACTTGGCGCGAAGTTATGGATGTAAAATTTTCATTTGTCTTCAATATTGTTTTTTAGGTTTTTACAGTTTCTACTAATTAATAAATAAAAAACTAAATCTTCTAATTGTCTTCATAAAAGTTAATACTACTTCGAATGATTTTAGCATTTTTATGGAAAAAAGAGCAACTCATAATCTTAAATACACACTGTAGGTCTACTTATGTAAGTAATCACACTGCGTATACTTGTAAGGAAGTTTATTTTTTAAACTTCCTTCACAAACATTACCCTTTGGTTTAATAATGTCATGTCTGGAGACTGTAAGATTGGTCGATTTGCATAAAACCTCACCTGAGTGTACACGAAATTCGTGATTCAATTTTGTTGTTTTCCAACTTTATAACAACATAACATACCTTCACGCCTTTGTTACCCAAAGGTTCTTTTTGGATCTTAAGCCTCGTCTCCCCGTTATGTGTACGTCCCAAATAGAACAGGTGGAGAACCAATTTTTATACCGGGCACAAAGTTTTCAGTCATCGACATTTATCACACATACCTTCCGAAAGCAATTTCGAAAAGTCATTGGTGTGAACAAATGTGCGGATTCGAACTCACAACCTCTAGAAGCAGAATCGGAGTGGTCGACCGCTGGACCACGGAGACAGTAAAAAACTAGATAATACCACTTCAATTAAATGACTTTAATATTTTTATAGAAAAAAGTCAACTCTGAATCTTTACATATTGTAAGTCTACTTATTTAAGTAATAACACTGCGTATACCTATAAGGAAGTTTATTTTTTTAACTTCCTCCACAAACATTGCCCTTTGGTTTAATAATGTCATGTCTGGAGACTGTAAGATTAGTCAATTTGCATAAAACCTCACTACCTTATAGCTGTATTCAATTACATTTATAAGTATACATAAGTTCTATTACACACTATCGATTTGTCGCTAGCGATGAGATGTTTGCCAGGGTTGCCCGGATTACTAGAACTACCTTAGAACTATATCGACTTAAAAATGACTACTACTTGTAGTACACACACTGTCTTTTGTTAACATTTTAGCTCAATTTTGTTTCGATTAAATCAAGTTTTTAGCGACTGATGGTCAGTTTAGAATCAAGGCTATAATTGATAACAATATAACTAAATATAACTAAAAAGACTCAACATAAAGTTTTAAAATCGTATAAGTAATCAGTGTCTAAGTCTATATTTACTAGTTTTTTTGGGTTATTTTACTTGTACTTGTAATTCTACTTACCATTATTTATTTCCATGTATAACTTACTATCTAATCTAAATCATAATAAATACCAAAAAAAGAGTCGATTATTATATCCCTTGGAGTGAGTAGTGGGGAAGAAGGGGGATCTTATTTACTGTGAAGGTTTATTTAATATAGCTCAATCCACGAACGGCTGTTGCCACTCTTCCATATTACCGCATGCAATAAAGAAATTCCATGGCCGATTCCCTATAACACAAAGCCTGCTTCTGGGCCACAATGTTGTGACCTTTTAGTAAATAATAATATCTTGGACACAAATCACACAGCGCCCTCTAGTTTCAAATTAAGCAACTAAATGGCTACTAGATAACGGATAATAATGCATATATACTTTTCTTTTGTGAATACATAATACTTATAATACATAGAAAAACACCCAGACGCCATTCAAACATTCATGCTTGTCACAAATATTTGCACTCGGTTGGGAATCAAACCAAACCTCAATTCTGCAGTCAGTAGCTTTACCAATGCACCACTAGGCTCGTCTCACTTTTAGGTAAGTATTATACAGATTAGAAGTTTTATTTACGAAGTATAGAATCCAGATCTTAAGATAAATAAGTTTTCAAAACTAATAAATGTGATAGATTATGATAACAAACTGTCGTGATGAAATGATGACAGTCTCGATGGCGCAGTGGTCGAGCACACGGCTTCTGATCCAAAGGTCCGGGTTCGCTTCTTGACACTGGCTCACACCAATGACTTTTCGAAATTGTTTTTCGGAAGTTATTTGTGATAAATATCGATGACTGAAAACTTTGTGCCCGGTATGGCAATAGGTTACGAGGCTTAACAGCCGCTGCCTACACCTTCGGGTAACAAAAGGCATGTAGTTATGTTATGTTTATGTTAGTTTCCAAGATTAGCATATTCAAATTAACAATCTTTTCAATATTATAATTTCAGTATAGGTGAGTGAAATATATAGATCACTGTATTGATATTTTAAACGAACGAAACCACAGATGACAGCTTGTAATCTGATAAAACTACAATAAGTAGAGCCACGCAGTTCGCTACATGACCGGGCCAGCTCGACCTGTGAAATACCACGACCTCTTAGAATACTGACGTATAGCAGCTCTTGCCGCGTTTCGCTCAGTAAAAGAGGTATGCGGATGCCTAACCCCTTTCCCCATCCCACTTCCGATCCTTTCTATATCCCATTATGAGTGCCCGCAACGCAACTGTAAAACTATTTGTGTTCAGGTGTCGATGGGTGGCGTTTGTTGCTCATCTTGAAGTAACACGCCTTGCCTCCCGATACCATAATTAAAATCAAAATATCGTGGCGATGAAAGAAAATAAATAGAGATATTGATTTTAATAAAAACTCTCTGAATAGGAATAAGTATTCTCGTGCACATATAAAAGCAAGATCAAAATACGTTATGTACATATGAAGGTATAGGCGTGTAATGTCTCATTGGAATTCGTCGTGAACACTTCGAGGTGAATGTACAGAGAGTCAACAAGAATAACTCACGAACGAGTGATACAATAATAAAATATTACAGACTCTGGTCTCATGAACCAACCAACAGACACACAAGTAATTCTTATTAATATTACATTTATTTTAATTCGAAATTATTTTCGGAAGTTATGTGTGATAATTAACGATGACTTAAAACATTGTCCCCGGTATGGCAATAGGGTCATCTATTCCATTTGGGACGTAAACATAACGGCGAGACGAGGCTTAACAGCCGCTAACTACACATTCGGGTAGAAAAAGGCAGTTATGTTATGTTATTATATTAATAGTACCTATTAATAAGACCATCGACTGTTTTAAAATATCCCACAATTTTATTTGTCATCTGGCATTAATAATGAACGAACCAACTATTTGGTAATAATATCCACTGGTATTAATTCAATTCAATAATTGAATACACTTCTGCGGTTTCCAAATATTAACTAGATTTATATTTAAATCGAGGTTGATCGGGCCATATAGAAATTTGTAAATAATATATTTAAGCCGGGCCACGCATCGGTTTGCCACAGTCTGATGAATACATGTAAATATTATATGCAATATTAAAACATTTAAAAACTGCAAAGCTATGCAGTTTACAGCATGGTGGGTAAAATACCACGATTTATCAGGATATTAATTTAAATTAATTTCGATGACTGAAAAACTTTGTGCTCGGTATGGCAATAGGTTTGCCACCTATTCCATTTGGGACGTAAACATAATGGCGAGACGAGGCTTAACAGCCGCTGCCTACACGTTCGGGTAACAAAAGGCGTGAAGTTATGTATATGTTTAATTTAAAGCGGCGCAAGCCACATTTGTTTCGAGGACAAAAGTATCTGGAGACCCGTCTCCTCCCGGTCCCTACTTAAAGCTTTATACCAGCAACTGAACTACCCTCTTAGGCCCGTAAGATCAATCACAGTTTAAACTATTTTATCTAGTTTAAACCTCATCTGTCGTTTATTTTGTAAGATCAATGCTAGATAAACCTCCAATAACAGTTTAAACTATAGTTTAGCTTACACCAGGAGATTTTGCCGTTTAAACCGTGGTCCTGCCTAGTTTAAAAATGGCGGTCGTTTATCAGCTGACATCTGACACAACGATTGTGGGTTCATACATAGATTTAGCATAGACTACAATAGATGGCACATGTCAGGAAAAATTTACTAATAGCATCGAATCACTGACAGCGCAACCGCTTATTTTAATTTTAATTTTGGGAACTGCGTATATTTTATTTACATTTCCACACATGAACATTAACTTTGTAAAAGTTAACGTTTTGAAGCGCTTTTTACGAACACATTGATAATAATAATAATATCTTGGACACAAATCACACAGGGCCCTCCAGTTCCAAACTAAGCAACTAAATGCTTGTGCTGTGGATACTAGATAACGGATACTAATACATATATATATATACTTATATATATATATATATATACTTTTCTTTTGTAAATACATACTTATAATACACAGAAAAACACCCAGACGCTGCACAAATATTAATGTTTGTCATAAATATTTGTGCTCGGGTGAAAATCGAACCCCCGACCTCAGTGCTGCAGCCGGTTCTTTTACCAATGCGCCACGAGCCCCGTAAGTCACTCACACATTAACAACCCATTTTTGGTCACGTTGTTTGGGTGACTATTGCCGATCTATTTTTCTTAAATCTATGGTCACACTATAAAACTTCATAAAAGAAAGAGAAAAAGAGTTTTTTCCACGAAATATGCCACAGACAATGTACAAAAGAGTGAATGATGAGCGAAATATGGACATTAAATAACCAAATGTTGCCATCTGTCGAAAACTAAACTTAGTTTACGTAATCTATGTCCATTTCGCTGTTGATTTTACGAGGCAGGTTTAAACTCTAGATTAAAATTGACTATAGTTTAGAAAATCGACAGTTTTAACTATGATTGATCTTACGGCCCTTAGTATTACAGAAGTTCATTGAAAGCGCTGTTTGCTTACCCCCAGTTGACCTGCTTGCTTATTTACCCCCCTTTTTCAGAAGAAAAAAATATTACAAACCCAAAATACCAAATAATCGTCATTGTTTACGTTCCCAAGGGGTCCTGGAAAACTATTTTAACCTTTGTAGCAATTACATTTAAAATATGGTCGAACATTTTCTTTCTGTAGAAATATAGACATCGTCAAAGCTTCCTTAAGACCCATCGCAGCGTAACAAGCACGTCTGTGAGTCTTATAAAGTAGTTTTAGTTCGGCTAACGTTCATCTGTAATATTCCTGTATAAAGGTAAGAGGATATTTTTTTTGTCAGAAGTCATTGCATCCTGTAATGTTTGGAAAAGTTAGCCTGGATTTAACTTATCTTCCTACTAATTTCCCATCATTTGGGATCGGCACAGCGGGTAATTTTTGTCCACACTTCCCTATCAATCGCTTGTTCCACACCAACACTCATCCTAATCATATCATATTTCGCACAGTTGATCTATTTTTCCTTAGGTCCTCCTCTTCTCTTGTTTCCTTCCACATTCACGACATACGAGGTATATTTCATTATTACATACCCATAGCAAGACGATTCTTTTATTAGCTCGCTGGCCACACTCGCCTTCTTTTATTAGCCCACTTTTAGGAAATTTGTCGTCTTTCATTCATAAGTAGTATAAACATTCATATTTAATTAGGTCCTTACTTATCTAATATATAAAATTCTCGTGTCACAGTTTTCGTTCCCATACTCATCCGAAACGGCTTGACCGATTCTCATGAAATTTTGTGTGCATATCGGATAAGTCTTAGAATAGGACAACCTCTATTTTTCATCCCCCTAAATCACAAAGGTCAATATTTATTTCAAATTTTTCGATATATTTCTGTTTTTTTTTTATAAAACGGGATACAAAAATACATACAACCCTAAATTTTCAACCCCCTACGATCAACCCCTATTTTTTTTTTTTTTTTTCGGCAAGACAACGTTTGCCGGGTCAGCTAGTGAATATATTAGTATATATATATAGATGACAACTTTCCCTTATATAATATCGTCCGTATATAACTTTATAGTATATAACTATAAAGTTATATACGGACGGTTTTATACGGACACGAAAGTTGTGCCAGTGAGCTAATAAAAGAATCGTCTTGCTATGGGTATATAATGATGACATTGCCATTTCGTATGAAAAATTTTAAACGACTTTTAATGTATTTTTTATTTGTATTAATCAATGTAATCCCCCCTGCATCTTTGTAGGGACAGTTTATTGATGCGCTTCTTATGGAAATCAGCTCAGAGGCAACAAATTATTTAAAGGCATTTGTACTGCCTCTCGACATTGTTTTCCCGCCAAGAAGTTATCCAAATTTTGAAAGAGTGGCAATTCGGTAGTAAAAAAGAAGTTGTACGTGACTACACAAAAATGCGACTATTTATATTATATACCTAATAAGTTTATTTTGAAATTGTAAATATATAGAAATCATTGTGTTAGCTTTTATATCCTTTATAGAGGTTTTTCCGGCGGCAATATTGGACCATTCAATACAAATAGCAACGTGTACTGGCCCTTTCAAAGAGAGTGGTGTATCGTGTATGCCATTTTACGTGGATAAAGGGTCAGAGAACTTTCAATCATTACATGTACCAGGAATGGAGCTTAGACGGACTGCTTTTAGATTTCTACAATGCATGATGAAAATAACATAGTATTAAAAAAGGTAAGCCGCATCTTACAATACCAAAGTGTATCCAGTTATGCATATACATGATTGATAAAATTGTTAATTAATTAGTACAAATTAATGATAAACCAGTTACGAGAAAAGTATTATCCAAGTGCATAGCCGATTGAGGAATCTCAATTTTATTGTTAATGAATTCTATTTATTAGTAATGATAATTACCTTTTAGTCACAATATAGATAGCACGTTCTAGTCTCTGACTTGATACCTTAATACTTCTTTTATAAAACTAGAAAACAGATATACATTTTCGTATAAAAATTAGCACAGACGACATATTATGCAGAAAGATGGAAACAATCTCATCACACAAATGTTGAGTACTCGAATGGTGTCGAACCTAGTACTTCTATAAATAGCAAAAGAGGTCTTTCGACATATTATTGTAACATTTTATAAGAAATAAATCTAATGATATATTATATTTTTAACAAGGAAACTTAGAACGCTCTAAAAACATCTGAAGCAGTTTTGAGTGACGAAGTTTTTGATATCAAATGTCAAGACTTGATGTGCTTGTTGTTAAATCTGAAATTTGTTTAGTGTTATTATAATTGCACTTGTAAGTATTCTAGACTATGAAAAACATAAGTTAGTTGATATAAATACGCAATACCAAAAGATTAAATTACAATTAACTATAAATAGTAAGGAAGGATAAGGAAAAGTCAACAAATACTAAGCAGATATACAATGCGAATGTGGTATAATTTTTTTATGTGAGTTTTGAGAGGAAAAGACATAATAGAACTGTATACAAATGATGTCATATTATGATCGATTCGGTTCCTTTTTGAAGTGGAACTTCTTATCTCTCTTGCAATCGTTTAACGGTTTTAACGCCCCCATGCATGCATGCCTCCGGGGCGTCACGGATAATATACATATAATAGTATGATATGAGGAGACATTCGCACAAACGCGGAGACATTCCACGAACTACTACGTAAGCCCCCTCGGAAGCCGATCGTTCTATTTTGCCTACCAGTACGCAGAATAAAATTTGGAGCTAGTTCTTCTGTTCCTAGGTTGTCTAGACGTATTAACGAGCATAGTGATCTAGTTGATATACATTCACAGACTTTAGGCAGTTTTATTAATAATATAAGAAAGAAATATATCAGTTTTTAGAGTTATAATATAGTGATTGAATATAAAGACAGGGTGTATTGTTTGGCACTTATATTATAAGTTTCAAAGCAATATTTGAGAGTCTGAGGGTGATGTTTGTACCTAATATCGCCTTGTTTTCGGAGAACCAGAAAATAATAAATGTAAATGGCATGTCCTAAATATCATGTGGTGTTTACCTGTAAAAATTGTACATCATCATCATCATTAGCCTTTTTTGAGGTCCACTGCTGGTCACAGGCCTCCCCCGTAGAGTGCCACAACTGCCGGTCCGCGCAATCATTGGGGGTTTTTGCCATAATCGCCACGCTTGGGAGGCGGGTTGGCGATCGCAGTAGGCTGTATTTTGTTGAGAGAGAATGCTGCTGCCCATTCTTCTAGCTTTTCCCTTAGTCGCCTTTTACGACACCCTAGGGAAGAGATGGGGTGGCGGTATTCTAAGCCGGCGCCACACAGCAAGATTGTACATTTAGTAGTTATTCTATCAATAATGTGTAAAAGCCATGTTATAATGTAACAATAGTTGGTAAGCCTGAATAAATAAATAAATAAACTGCTTGAATTTTTTCTGCTCATCCCACAATGAACTCTGCCTGAAGTTTCATAGATGTGGGATAAAAACAATTTGGAATTTGTCCAATCCAATTGACCCGTGAACTATGATTAATAATTATCACGGGACTTTTCCTTTACTAAGATCCACTAATGGACATGAGTCCTATTTTATCCATGAAATATTGGTTCCCTATTTAATGGAATATAGTAATATTATAAATCACACGAGAAAATGTAGCCTTTAGAGGAGGGAGAAAAAACTTTGCGATGCCTAAATAAGGGACGATGATGATCAATCAAAATAAATAATGAAAATATGGTATTTTTTGCACTATTCATTTGTTTTATTACTAAGTGTTGATGACTAAATTTAATCTTCTTGGCAGACTTGGTTGAGATCCGAAACAATAAGTATCCATTGAGAATCTTAGCTCATACTAAAGACATTTTGAAATTATTTTTGTGCAAAAGTTGAAATGATGACTCACAATGTGCTCAAAAACATTAAACAAATACCAGTACGGGATAAAAATGACAAAAAAGCTACGTTATTTTGTTCCGAACTAAAATTACATCAATATCACAACCAGGTTATGTTCCCAAACAAAATATATTGAAATGAAACATGAGCGTTTTGTATTTACAAAACAGCTATATAAATATTTTCACGAGTTGTTTGGTAATACACAATACTGAAATTGAGCATGTATACCTCAAATATTAACATTGTTTACGTTTGTGTATATCTTTGAATCAGATCAGTTGGCAACATACACTGTGTTGTTACCTAACTATGTTATGTAATAGTCGCCTTGATGGTCTGAGCACTTTTAAGCCAATAAGTCCTGGGATCGAATCCAAACTCACAAAATTACACAAAAAACTTTGAATTATTCTGTTAATATGATCAAGGATTTGAATTTCTGTTTCAATAAGTACATAATAAGAGTATAAACTTACAAGTGATTACTACGCTAGCATAAAAGCAAGAAACCTATCGTGGAACTAATGCTGAACTAAGGCATTAAGCCTGATAAATTGTATTTAAAAGGCTTCTATGCTAAGTACTAAATGATCTTAAATGTTAGAATTATATGCCTACAGTGAAAATATAGAACAATTACTTAAGTTTCAAGTAGCTGTGCATTTTGCAGCCAATGGTCTAATAGATGTTTTTTTAGTTTTTATAGCATTACTAGCTGACCCGGCGAACTTAGTTCCGCATGAAAAGTAATAAATGAGTATATAAAAGTATTCGTTTCAATTACATGCTATAGTCCAAGGATAATCTATATTAAATGCACAATCTATTTAAGACACTTAATTGGATGAAAATTAATGCTGTAATATTTAAAATCGCTTCGTAAATAAGCCATTATTTCTCGTAAAAAGTAAAAAATAAATATGGTCATTGTGGGTTATCCTTAAGGAATAGACTTATGCCTTTGCGGACTTTTTGAAAGACCTTCTGAAGGTGTTTAATAATGTAGAACATTGTTTTTATCAATCACTTAGGGTTCAGCCAGCGTTGGCAATTAAAGTGCTAAATCTCGAAAATTATCACTTTTTCTTTACAACATCAGTTATGAACTATAGATCAAAACCATCCCGTTGACATCCTCTAACTATTAAAAAAACCTCATCTAAATTCGTCGCGAAGTTTTAAAGATATAAGCATATAAGGGGACAGACAGCGGAAAGTGGCTTTGTTGTATACTATGTAATGATATGTTTTAAATTTTCAGCCCTTACATAAATTTAATAACTCTCGATGCAACCAAGATCTATATCGGAATCTGTAACATCTGTAACACAATTTTCAAGTTTCCATGCTTGGATTCCTGAGCAAAATTCTTTTTTTTATTCTATCGTGACCCACGATGTTCTGTTAACACTTCTGGACTTAATGTCTTAAGTTGTCTATTTTTGTGATCTTGTATCCAATCAAATTCATGCACAAAAGTTTAAAGTCCGTACCATCTTTTTTAAGTTAAGTCCTCTATAAAAATTAACATTTGTTAAATATTCTTTGTCGTTTTATCTTTTTTGGATTTAATAAACTGATTATTTCCGAAAATTATCTTTGGATTGCTGCTTTAATAACTAAAAGTAATTGCATATTTCATAAAAAGTATCAAAATATAATAATCTAAGTATAATATTTTGTTCAGTCTGTCATAATTTAAAAGCTTCTCGTATCTGCAACAAAGTTTTTATATTTTTCCCGTTTCCACAAAGTTCGTAATTAAAATGAACGCAAAATATTGAAAGCATGAATTCGTTATCTTTGTTAAGGTAATGGTTTTAGTCTTTGAAGTGCAATTTGAATGCTGAGGCACGAGTGCTTTTTTTCTGAATTTGTTACCAATTATAGAAATTATCAGGATTCCAATGTCAAGTAAAATACCAATTTATTTATCTTCACGTTAAAGAACTTTTGGGGTAGGTAGATAGAACAAAGAGCTATAAGTTACGTTGCTGCCACACCTCACTGGCTTCTTCCACTTTCAAAACTCTGGGCATACACTCTCATCAGTTTTCAGGTCTCTTCCTGACTCAACAACTCTTTCAATTTAGCAATGACAGGTTTATTGTGGGCGTCCTCTTAAATACTTCCGCTTTTGCCCATTCTACATGTTGCATCGCCTTTCTTACGTTTACACCGATATTACGTTATAACCACTAAATACTTTCACCACTAAAGACAGTCTCGGTGGCGCAGTGGGCGAGCGCACGGCCTCTGATCCAGAGGTTCGGGGTTCGATTCCAGACACTGGCTCACACCAATGACTTTTCGAAAATGTTTTCGGAAGTTATGTGTGATAAATACCGATGACTGGAAACTTTGCGCCCGGTGTGGCAATAGGTTCGCCACCTATTCCATTTGGGACGTAAACATAACGGCGAGACGAGGCTTAACAGCCGCTGCCTACACCTTCGGGTAACAAAAGGCGTGAAGATATGTTATGTTATGTTACTTTATATTTTAATACTAACTTAGGAAAAGATCGATTGTAGTCAAACTTTTCTCATTTAATATTAAAAAGTTCATTCTAGATCCATTTCAGAAGAGAACATTAATTTTTGACAGTGTTATAATTGAGCGACAATACGTTTTTCACTTTTGGTACACTATATACATGTAACTTTCGGAATGGCATGCAGACGTTTTCAGTATGTATTGAAACAAGCTCCGTATAATATACTCCGGCAGGATAAGGATAATGAAATTGATCCGATTGGCTTCTCGGAAAGTTGGGGCCGTTCACATTGTCGATGATTCCAATTTCACGGACAGTTTGCAGACTTTGCGGACTATGGAATTTGTACATTTTTGCTTTGCTAACAATAAACAACAGGAGTCAGGAGAAACTTGACAAAAACAAAAATACGCACATTTATTTGCACAGTTAAAGAAAAACCACGCAGTTGGATACATGAATGCCTTGACCAGTGAAATACTACATCCTCTCAGAATTTAAACGTAAAGTGGCTGATGCTGCGTTTCGCTAGGCGAGAGAGGAACCCTTAAACCCATCCTCTTCCGTTTCTCGCCTCACTCCCTCTCCCTATGCTATTTTAAATTTCGGTAACGCAACTATGAACTCTAGCTTGGTAGCAGGTGGTCATTGGAGGCTCTAGTCGCTGTTAACTTGCAACACCAGTTGACCTGCCTGGTTGTTTCCTCCTACCATATAATAAATACAGCTTTAATTCAAATATGACTAAAAATACCTTCTGCACTCATATTTAAATACTTCAAAATATCTTCCACATCAACATTATTTAGCTCATGAGCTTCGTTTGAAATTTATAAGTTAACTCATCCTGAATTTATCTAAATAGCCTGTCTTACTCATCGTTAAGGGATAATAGTTTTAGTTGAGCAATTACAAATAACAATTACAAATAGGTGCCTGAATAAGTAACGGCCATAGTTTCTCAGAAGGATTTCATTCTTGTGACCGGAAACATGTTTGTAGAAACCTCTATTGTTAAATATGTGGTATTACTATTAACAAAATCATTGGAGTAGAAAATTCTGTAATTAAATTTAGGATGAAGTAAGATGTAAAATAATAATCGTCATAGTGGTCTATCGGTGGGCTAGCCTGCTTCTGACTCAAAAGTTTCAAGATTGTCTGCTGGTATACACCAACATTTTTTGTCAGAAATCATCTGCCATAAATATCGATGATTGACAACATTCTGCTCGGTGCATGGCAATAGGTTTTGCCGAATATTTTGTGATGTAAAAATTTGATGAGTCGACGAATAACAGTGGTTACCTACACTTTAGGATAGAAAAAGGCGTCAAATAACAGATAACAGTATATTATAATAAAATCATACAATAAAATAATCTTTATTGTACACATAAAGACACATCAAACTTCATATATATATATATACTAGCTGACCCGGCGAACTCTGTTTCGCATCAAAAGTAATAACTGCTGCCCCGCTATGTTAATACTGCAATATCTTCGACAAATTTGAAGTCGATAGCAGCTATAGGTTAAAAATGGGAATTTTCCATTGTTAACACCCCCGCAACCCCCCTTGTGGGTGGAATTTCGTAAAATCCGTTCTTAGCTGACCTCTACTCGGCGAAAGGAATAATCCTACCAAATTTCAAGTCGCTACGCCTTATGGTTCCAGAGATATCGTGATGAGTAAATATATAGGTGGAAATCTCTTATATATATAGATAGATACATATCTACCCATATACATACCTAGGTTCATACATAAACTATAACATATTATAGCAGAGGAAACAAAGAGATACAGATTTTGGATATATACAAGATATAAGACCATAAAAGCAGACGATATTTATTATCACTGTGACAGATAATATTCCCTCGCCAAAGATTTAAATTTATCTAAGGACCTTGCACTTCTTACACTTGACGGCAAAGCATTCTACAAACGAATTGCTTGAACTGTAAATGATCTGCCAAAATAGTCCGCGGAGTGTGCAGACATTTTCAGCAGTAACTTCCTGGATGTTCCCAGAAACCCCGTATGTGTGTCAGAAAATTGGAAGCGTTTTTAAGATACAAGGGAGTTTAGGTATTGGACAGGATACTGTAAAGTAGAGAAAGAATGTGAGCGTTCCGGCGAAAGCGAATTGGTAACCACTTGAGTTTAGTTCGAAATACAGAGACATGATCATATTTGCGTATACCAAATATGAACCTAATACAGAAATTCTGAAGTCGCTCAAGTTTGTTTAGTTGATCCTCTGTGAGATTTGTATAGCTGGCATCTGCGTAGTCAAGTATAGGTAGAAGGATAGATTGAGCAAGCGCAATTTTAGTAGCAGTTGGAAGGAGATTTTGTAGTCTTCTCAAGGACCGCATTGATGCGAATATCTCTCTACTCATCTCTTGTAACTGGAGATTCCATGACAGTGTATAATCAAAAATAATACCTAATTTTTTTACTTTTTTGCTAAATGGTATTGCTGTACCGTTTAAAACTATTTGTGGCAGATTTGACCAATCAATTCTGGAAATAAAATTAGAACTACCTATTATAATTAGCTGAGTTTTTATGGGATTTAGAGATAGTCCATATTCAGCACTCCATTCAGCTATACTATGTAAATCCCTGTTAATGTTATTTATATCCTCGGAAAGCTGGCCTAAAGGAGCTTGGGAATAAATTTGTAAATACAGGTGGTAGGATGACAAAAGTTTAGAGGAGACTGTATTTATAAAAATAGTAAAAAGTAAAGGTGATAATACGCCACCCTGCGGTACACCTGCGGCAGTAATACACCAAGATGATGTTGTATCATCAATTTTTAAACGCTGCCAGCGACCAGATTGGTAAGTGTGAAACCATGCAATCACGACCGAAGATATACAAATAGAGCGCTCTATCGCTAATAGAACATCGAAATCTACTGTGTTAAAGGCGTTGCTAAAGTCTAGGAGAGAAACTACAGTAAGATTTCCACATTCCATACCCAACCGAATGTCCTCTGTAATGTTCACCAGGGACGTGGTTGTGCTGTGCCCAGGACGAAAGCCAGATTGGAAAGGATTTAAAAGGCTATTTTTGGAGAGAATCGCAGTTATTTGATTATATACCAGATGTTCCAGGACTTTGGAGAGGAACGGGAGTATAGATATGGGATGGAATTCAGAAAAGGAGGAGGCATTAGGTTTTTTGGGTAAAGGAATGACATCAGCATCCCTCCAACAAGATGGAAAAATACGAGAGCTTAAGGAAAAGTTAAGGAGGTGCGAAAGAACTGGGAGTATGACATCTAGGATAGGAAGGATCACCTTCCGACTTAGTCAGTCAGGTCCAACCGCGTTCGAGGTCATCGATAACACACTCTTCTTAAAATCACAGTCTGTGATTTCATCAAAAACAAAAGGATCGCAGTTCGGAGTTGGAGTATTTGAAATGCGATTTAGAGTCTTGGCTTTAATTGTCCTATTAAATAGAGGAGAAGTAGTGAAGTGTTGAATTAACAGTTCGAAGTTTATGTAAGGAGGAACAGCATTTGACGAGTTTTACCAACTCCGAATATTTTCAAAAATTTCCAAACTTTTCCTGGATCTCCATTTTGGACGGATTCGTGAACATGTTGGCGCTGGGCTTTTCTACACATCCTGTTGCAGAGCACGCAAATAGCTTTCCCAATTTTTTACTGTAGGCTGTCTTTTATATTTAGTTTTAGCTGCAGATTATTTCGCGATTAACGCTTTTATGCTAGGAGTAAGCCACGGAGAGGGTAAATGTTTTATTTTTATACTGCGGACTGGAGCAAGAAGGTCATATAGATTTATTAATTCCCTGTAAAATATTTTAACCTTCTTATATATACAGTTTGATTCCATTAGAGGTACCCAGTCGATAGCCAAAGTATCAGCACGAAGCATATCGAATTTTATGTCACTAAAATTGCGTTGGCGAAGAATTTTAGGCTTTGCTTTAGGAGGACGAATTTTATAAGAGAGGAAGATAAGATCGTGATAGGAAAAGGAATCAGCTGCATATTGAACATTTGCTACATGAAGAGAAGAGGAAACAATAATTAGATCCAGTATAGATGGAGTAGTATTATGAAAATGGTGGGAAGATAGTGAAAGGACGGACAGGTTGCAAGAGGCCAAAACATCGAGAAAAGAAGAAGAACGGGAGTCTTTTTTAAGAAAGCAGGTGTTAAAATCACCCATAATAATAATGTGACTGTAGGAGGTAACAAGTTTTTCGATAATATTTTCAAAAGATGAAAAGAAATTTATTCGTAAGGAAGGGCAATAGTAACCGCCAAGTAGAAGCTTTTGATGGTTGAGCCTGATTTCAATGAATAAATGTATTCGCGAAGGTAGATAACGACACCCCCACCGCCACCACATGTGCGATCGTTGCGTAATAGTCGAAAACCAGGCAAGGAATAAGAGTTAGAAGAGAGACAAGGCTTAAGCCAAGATTCGAAGACAAGTATAGCATGTATATCCTTACAGTCAAACGACGCCAGCAAATCTGAAAAGTGTGCCGGAATGCTTTGAGGGTTGATGTGGACAGCATTAAAGTTTCTGGAAACATCCGAGAAATGAGGTTCAAGCGCGTCTGCAAGAGGGGCGGTACTGATAAAACTGTCTGTGTCGCTCTCACGCCGCGCTGTCAGCCGCGCTATCAGCCGAGAGAAAATAGTCAGAATCAATACTAATATCCAGACTAATCATGAAAAATGTATGATACACGAATACAAATAAATATTAAATATAGATACAAATAAATAAGTTAATAAATATTGCAATACGCAATACAATATATTACAACATATTTGTGTAAGTGACTAAAAATTACTATTTGAGATTGTTTTACACCTGCGATTTGTTTAATGAGGTCGCACTATGTACTTGGTTTTAAAAAAGTAATTTTTAGTTTTACTTTTCAAGTACATTATCACAAACGAGCAATGAGGGAAAATTTATGTATAGTTTGGTTTTTAATATTTGAACCTTTAAAGAATATACACGCATATATATGTATTATATACAAAACTACACGCCAAGTCCAGAGCGGGGTAGATAGGCGTAGGTAGGCACCACAAAGCAAAAAATATAAAAACATATATCGAGGAAAATAACAAGCAGGGTTCTGATCTTTCTCATAAAGTGCCCATCATGCCTTGTGCAAGAACGTAATTCACGGCCTCCCCTCTCTCCAGACGATTAGTGGGAGCAGTATATTCTTATTAGAACACAGTAGGCCTCTCAATATTATCTACGTGATCGTGTCATATTTACGTAACAAAATGTTCCTAACACTCCAAATGTAGCGGCACAATTACTTGGTCATATGGTGGATTAAGTACACTTTGATACTAATCTTTATTTTTAATAAAACTTATACCACAATTCCTAAGTAAAACGACGTCAAGTGGCTCATGTCCCAATTTTTCGATAAGAGAGGGATCCGAAACTCCTCCTCCTACCTTTTCTCTTCCCTTCCTACTTCCTATGCTTCTCAAAGGTCGGTAATGCAACTGCAACACGGTGTTGTAGGCGTTTATAGGCGCCACTGGAGACTTACTACCAGGTGACCCAGTAACCCGTTTCCCCTACCCCATAAAAAAGCTTACAACTGTATGAGACCAAAAGTCAAGCTCATATTATATAAAATCTTGTACTATTTTAGGTTCAATATTACAATTCCCATTCACACACAAACCAAAAAACTATTCTTTGATACAATTGAACCGAACCTGTTATTGTTGCTTTCTCTACCTCGGGGTAACTTCATCAATATGGTAAAAACCTTTCAACAGTGGAGAGAAAATTGTATTTCACGACTTGCCTGTGAATACAGATCATCGTAAAGATACACCTTTTTTATCTATAGCCTATTGTATTTCTTTTTATAAATGATCTGTATTATCGGACTACACTGTGTGCTTATTCTGTGTATTGTGAGAGGGAAAATAACAATATGGCCGCCCGAGTTGGGTGTTGTTGATTTAAGTAATATTACACAACAAGATATCATCTATACATATAATAAAATTGTAGAAAAGTCAAAACTGTACATTGAATATTTTTTAAAAAGAATACTTGGTGTGTGATCTGCAATCGATACCGAAGCCAAAAATATACTTTTTAGAATTTTTGTCTGTTTGTCTGTTTGTCTGTTTGTCTGTTTGTCTGTTTGTCTGTTTGTCTGTATGTATGTCCGGGATAAACTCAAAAAGTACTGCATGGATTTACTTCAAATTTGGCACGAAAA
Organism: Euproctis similis; assembly: GCA_905147225.2. Taxonomy (NCBI): domain Eukaryota; kingdom Metazoa; phylum Arthropoda; class Insecta; order Lepidoptera; family Erebidae; genus Euproctis; species Euproctis similis. The sequence goes on from LR990119.1 coordinate 12,329,284, forward strand.
TTATTAAGAAGTCGGGTCAACATATAGGCTACATATTATCACGCTATCACCTACGAGGAACGAGCAGTGAACCTTTATTTCTTCAATGTATTCTGTAGCAACGTGTAATCTAACGACGCATATTTGTATGTTGTTATGGTGTTATTATGTTAATAACCATGCTTTAATCTATACATATAATAATAATAATAATATAATATAAGTTAGCTTCACATTTTAATTAACTTATGCCGTTAAACATAACAGACAATTTTAAAACAGTGCCATCTATGAGATTTACAAAACAGAAAACATTAAGTTGAATTACACGTGTAAGCACTTTTTGGTTTTAGATATAAATAAATCTTTGAGATTTTAAAAACATCAAGTCGAATTACATGTTTAAACACTTTTTGAATATAAATAATTGAAATTTCATCATGCGCTTGCGGTCAATAGATGTTTTTAAGAGTCATAGATGGAGTTGTGCATTTTCGTCTTTAAAATTGTATCGTTAATTCTTTTCAGAGATGAGCAAGACAATTAAAAAAATGTATTTGTATATGCTAAAAACTGTTAATATTTTTGTTCGGTATTTATTGGTGTAATGATTGCTTCGTAATTTTATAATTTTACACCATTAAAAAAAAATGTTTCCTATTCGCTAACTAGATGGCGTTGGCGTCGAATTAGAAAAATAAACAATGCGGGCAACAACCATTGCTACCGCAATCTGTACTTATCCTACCAGTTACAATTTCATTTTAGAGGTAATTACTTCTCAACTGTCTATGTAAAAATATAGCTATCTGATCACAAATTCCACGCGTACGAAGTCGCGGGCACAGCTAGTGTCAATATATTTGTGCACTTCTTTCAATCTTCAAATATTATAAAAAATTAATTTGACTTTTTCCGTATTGCTTACGAAGCGAGTATAGTAACCAGCATTTAAATACTTACGCACGTACCAACTTTGTGCCAATCTTGGTGCTACTTTTTTTTTAATATGGAATAAGAGGCCAAACGAGCAGGCGTGTCACCTATGGGCCTCCGGGTACCTCTCTCACCGAACGAAACGCGGCATGAGCCACTTTACGTCGGTCTACTGAGAGGTCATGGTATTTCACCGGTCGAGCCGGCCCATTCATGCAGCGAACTGCTAGGCTCTACCACTGTAAGTGTCGTGAATTTATATTATTATACTATGTTATGTTACCTTTTCTTATTAGTAATTACAGTGACGAAAGACACTTATTATAATTTCATTTGTTTATTGTCATTTTTGTCACCAATTGAAGAAAATACAGGCAAAATGTATTTTAGTCATTTTAAGCGGTTCTCGTTAGTTTATGTTTTATGTTAGTATTATCAGATAGCAAGCAAAATAAAAGAAAGCATGTCTGCATGCACATAATAATAATATCTTGGAAACAATACACACAGCGCCCTCTAGTTCCAAGCTAAGCAAATAAATGCTTGTGTCATGGATTCTAGATAACGGATATTAATACATAATATATACTTTTCTTTTGTAAATACATACTTATAACACATAGACACCACACAAACATTCATGTTTGTCACAAATATTTGTGCTCAGGTGGGAATCGAACCCCCGGCCTCATTGCTGCAGCCGGTTGTTTTACATAACTATGTTTCCATGTATTTATCTCACAAACTTGTTTAGTTTACGATATTTTAATTTATACAGTTTTGAATGGTGAACTAGCTTCTGAAATTGTTATTTTCAAATACTAAAAGAGCTTAATGAATGTTTTATTTACAGGAAAGGTGGACAAACAAGCAAGTGAGCAATAGTGTTACAGTTGCGTTGCCAGCCTTTAAAGAGGGATAGGGAAGGCGTCGGACATCTGATGGAGAAGGGAGAGGGTAAGGAGTTGGGCCTCCGGATATCTGTCTCAAAAGGCAATATTTTGAGAGGAAGTGGTTTTTCACCGGTCGAGCCGGCCCATTCATACTGCGAACTGCCACTGTTAATATTATATTCCACATGACTTTCCTGGATTCGACTAAATCAAATCCAATTTGTAGTTATATCCATCGAAAACCTTCAATGTAAATATTTGAAACAAACAGTGCATACAAACATGCATAACTTCACTCCCAATCCCTTGCCGGGTAGGCAGAGAGAACAGAGCGCCATAACACCCGATTCTTACACGTGCCACTCGCTTCATTGACTTTCATAACTCTTTTCATGCACGCGCGTCGATTTTGAAGGCTCCTAACATCACCTTCCTCCAGAACATCTTCTATTTGGTCATGGAAAATAAAACAGTGCAGTTTATTAATAAAAGAGAATTAGTTTGAGTATTAAAATTAGTATTTTGTTAAATAAAGTAGTGTTAAGAGTGAGTTTTTCATAAATTATAAATGGCATCGTGCTTCAAAGGTGCTACCAACCGTCTGGCAGCAATGTTAACTTAATGAAGTATTCACTTGAGTACCAACTTTATAATCATTAGTGATTCTCTTTGTAAATGAAAATAAAGGGTTCCCTTTGAAAAATTAAAGGAGATATGCGAAGAATATTCATTCATTTCCAACCTGAAATGAATCATTGTTAATGTAAAATTAGCTAAAATTAAAGAAAAATAGATGAATAATGTAGAAGAATGGGTATGAATTAGATTACGATAAAAATAAGCTTATTAGTAGGCGTATGTCAAATATGGTAAATAATTAATAACTCCAACGAGCATACGCAACAGTGGTAGAGCCAAGCAGTTCGCTACCTCTCAGAAGACCGACGTAAAGTGGCTCATGTCGCGTTTCGTTCGGTGAGAGAGGTACCCGGAGGCCCACCCCCTTCCCCATCCTTTCCTATCCCCTATCCCTTAAAGGTTGGCAACGCAACAGTAACACTATATGTGTTGCTGGTGTCCATGGGCGGCGTTGGTTGCTTACCATCAGGTGACACGCCTGCTCGTTTGCCCTCCTATCCCATTAAAAAAAATACTCATTCATTAAATGAAATAGCGCACTCACTAATCAAATAAAGATTGAGTGTTACACCGGCTTTGTGTTTTACTCTTTCACGAGATCACTTTAGTTGGTATAATATAAAAATATGTTTTTAAAATTGTTCTCTCTGCCTACCTAACAAGGGACTTGGCGTGAAGATATGTGTATGTTCATCTAAACCTTAAGTGTGGTTCTTGATGATGTAAGTTTTACAGCTTACAAATGTCCACCACACTTTTGTAAAATGAAACTAAGTTGAACTAGATCTGAGGAAACTATTTAAAAAAAATGTTGATTCTAGTAAAAAAAACAGATTTTAAGTTGGCAACAGTGTCATTTAAATAATTTAGACTTGACTACAGTCATGAATTATTAAGTTATCGTAATTAATATAATTTAAAAAGTTACAATGATCCCGGTGTGAGTGGGTACTTTGGTGTACCTACTTAAAAAACTTAACAATTAATATTGTATTAATAACCATTTTATTTTTCATATTTCATACTGGTGAGGTAGTTTCAGCAAGCCACATCTGAATCAGTAGTCAACGGTTCGATTCCGGGCGGTAGAGTTTTCAAAATTATTTTTGAAGGAATTCTGTTAAGTGTGATAAATATGATGATCATAAAATATACCAAATTGGGAAATGGAGATAGAATTGCATTACCTTAGGTATTAGAAGATATAAAGATTTTTTCGAGTAAAACTTTGTATTTATTACACGAAAGGAATTCCCAAAAGTCATTAAAATCATAACATACATACATAACATAACTTCACGCCTTTTGTTACACAAAGTTAAAGCCAGCGGCTGTTAAACCTCATGTCGCCGTTATGTTTAAAATAGAATAGCTGGCGAACCTATTGCCATACCGTGCATAATGTCATTGACACAAACTATAAATTTCGACTCAGAAAAGTCCGCGATGCCATAAGTTTATCTCAGGGATAATCCACAATGAAGGATCTCATTTCTTTTCTCAGGCGAAACAAAGTTCACAGAGTCAACTGGGTCAATAATAAATAAACAATTCATTAGTTAACTGTGGTCTATTAATAATCCACAGAGTCGTAGCCAATTTCTAGTTTACAAATAAAACCTAAACTCCTGAAAGATTTATTTCAATTTTCAATACTATTTCTGAACGGAAGTTATTTGAGAGTTTCGAGAAAGTTCAACAAGAATCGGAGCGTATTTAAAAATTAAATAGTGTGGTTTTGTATTTATGATCCACTAATTGTTGCTTCTGGATTTGTTCTCTATACATATATTCATATCCTGTCATGAGTCTGTTTTCTCATCAGAATCTTCACGTAACGTCACATTCCTATTCCGTTAAATTTGGTCAAAGAATATTATGGTCTCCGTGTACACCTACATCCTATCACATTTCATCAGTCTTGCATCTTCCATTCTATCCAGGTGCTGGAACTACCAGGTCATGGTACTATACCGGCGGTGTACTTTCTATTAATTTACTACAAACTTTTCAACAAATATCCTCAAGTTCGTTATTTAAAAAACTAAGGTAAATCAAATCTATGTTTTTATTTTCAAAGAAATATAAACTGCTCTTTTATATTTCATGAAAAAAAAAGACTAAGTAAACTGCTTTTTCCAATCAATTAGGTCCATACAAAATTATTATAAAATATTATATTGTATATTATTAAATATTATATTTATTTAATAGTTTGAAGAAATTGATTTGTTTGAAGAGTTAGTAGTTTTTAGAAGATTTTTTAATTTAAAACATTGATATCTAACATTCGTGGAGTTAGATCTGAAACATTAATTAGTAATAAAACTGGATAATCCAATAATAAGGTAAATATAGGTACTAGAAATTGACTTAACTTCGAAATAAATTACTAACAAACGAGTATTATTAACTATCTTTAAAGCATACAACAGAAGCGCTTACGAACCAAACTAACATGCTATATTAAAGTGTCAAGTTGTACAATGAAGTGTCGGGGTTGCTTATCTGCAATAACTAGACATTTTAGTTTCTCCTTCCCCGTTTTATTCCTTTTAAGAATGTTAAATTTAATCCAAGTGGATACCCTCTGACTGTACACTGCTATATGTTGGAGTTTTTTATTTTAAGTTTTTCTTTTAAATAACTTGAAATTGTCGTAGCAAAAAATAGGCAGCAAGAAAATTTGTTTTGTCATTGATATTAATCAAATATAACATTTAGAAAACATTTTTTGTGTATAATATAATTCTCATAAAAAACTTGAGATTGACAAGAAATTGTACCTAATTTTAACTTCACAATTGTAACTGTTGTTGTTGCAAACAAGTACCTGATGGTGAGTGGGTACCATAGTCTATGGATGTGTTCAACAGGAGTATCATATGTACGTCACTTACCCTTTAAAAACAATCCTTTTAATAAAGGTTTCTCTGACAAGGGCCGTGTGTAGGCTTTTGAGAGGATTCATTACCAGCTGGACACTGGTCCCTTGTTACTCATATAAATAATTGTTATGACACACAGAAACCTCAGTCATATAGGTACACAGTATTACTGATACGCCTCATGCTGCATTGGTAAAGCAATCAACTTCTGAGTAGAGATTGGCGGGTTCTATCTCAAGTACAAATAATTATAATAAGCATGACTATATGTATGTATGCCCCTACTGACTGTTTTCTATATATCCTAAAATGTTTGTCATCATTAACTTCCTGTCCTTCTCCCAATAATTGGGGTCGCAAAACAGCTTTTTTTCCATACTTGCCTGTCTTTTGTATCTTCCATACTAACACGTTCTTAATCTTGCCGTCTTTTACACAATCCATCCATAGCTTCTTAGGTCTTTCTGTTCTTTTATTTCCTTCCACGTTCAGATTTAGCATTTCTCATGCAACATCTCTCTTCATTTACATGCCCACACTTGGCAAAGAGATTTTCTTTTATCCTCTCAGTTATATTATTTTTGATATCTTTTTTCCAGATGCCATAACATAAGCGTTTAATCGCTTAGATTAGAAAACTAGAGAAACGTTGTGCGTTGTATTAAAAATATATTAAAACATGTAATTTTGAGAAAATTGGATTATTTCACAATCTAAACTAATACCGATGACTGACAAACTTTGTGCCCGGTATGGCAATAGGTTCGCTACCTATTCCATTTGGGACGTAAACATAACGGCGAGACGAGGCTTAACAGCCGCTGCCTACACCTTCGGGTAACAAAAAGCGTGAAGTTATGTTATATTATGTTATGTAAACTAATATCTAAACGTTACAACTTATATATTTTTAGGAAAATAAATTACACTTTGCTCTGCACCCTACATCACATCTATCAAAATCATACTGCATCGGATATAACCTCCCATTTAAAGGCGTAGCAAAATACATCCTCAAAAGACGTTTTCCTTAAAAGATAAATATGAAAAAAGTTTCCTAAACACATACAATTCGAGTCACCACGATAAATGAATGATCCGGTGGAAGGGGGGGCGCCCGGGTCTTCGTCGGGTCGTCGTCCGTACAATCTTTTTGTATTTCCGTTGGGGAAAATTTATTTGGTCTTTGAGAGCGAAAGTAAAAGTAATCCGGCTAGGAACCGTGAATATGTAACAAGGTGTAATGATATATGACGTCACAAAATTTACGAGAACATATCACTCGAGGATTATTATCTTACTTCATCCTGTCCTCTATCTTGGTCTGCAGAAGCTTAAGTTTATTTTATGCTTTATCACTAACAATGTCTACTGATGTAGTCAAAATTTCTTTAATGCTTTTAATTTATTCTTTAATTATATAAAATTTTTGGTCAGGTCACCTATACCCTCTCTCTTTTACGTTTTTATTTTCCTCCTTATCTTAAAGACCATACAGACGTTATGAACTGTGTTGCAGGTTCATCCTATGGGCGGCTCTAATCGATCACTTTCGCCTTTCCGTCCCTATCCTATTAACCAAACATTGAGCATAAAATGAAACACAAAAATAGTACTATCAAATTTAGAATTTCACTGAGCAATAAATTTACTGCAAAATTGTTAAAATTAAATGAGACCACTGTAACAATCGCATAGTATAAAGTTCATAGTTTCAAACTATATTCGAAACAAAACTTTAACCAACGAAAATGGAGATAACTTCACTTCCAAAGCAATATCCAGTTGTTGCAGTTTAATTGTTAGTCTTATTAATAAGTTCATGCTATTTTTAAACCAGTACAAGTAGATTTATAACGTAATTATTATGGTTTCTGAGCATAATAATAATTTGTGAAATACTTCCTTAGTCTTGGTGGCGCAGTGATCGAGCACACGGCTTCTGATCCAGAGGTCCAGGTTCGATTCTAGACACTGGCTCACACCAATGACTTTTCGAAATTGTTTTCGGAAGTTATGTGTGATAAATATCGATGACTGACAAACTTGGTGCCCGGTATGGCAATAGGTTCGCCACCTATTCCATTTGGGACGTAAACATAACGGCGAGACGAAGCTTAACAGCTGCTGCCTACACCTTCGGGTAACAAAAGGCGTGAAGTTATGTTACATAACATAACTTCACGCCTTTTGTTGATGATTCAGTGTGAAAAGTAAGTAACATACATATGTTACTTACTTTTCACACTGAATCATCGCACTCATAATTTAATCTGTGAAAAATTCAAGTGAAACTACTCTGTACCTGCACAGATTACAAAGCGCTACATGATACAACTATATTATATGTTATTAGTTTGCTCTTTACAAATATATAGTACTTCATTTCATACTTTATCAGATATAGCTGTCACAAGCGTACCGCTTATCAGGACTAGAGTAATGTACCTATTCATCTAGTCTGGTAAGTAAGTACACATACTGGGTTACAATACTGTTTCATGCCATCACTCATTTTATCCCAGAGCGGGTACATGTCTACATCGATCCAGTGAAAAATTGTTTTATCAGTTCTTATCATACAATATCGCTTTTTCGTTCTCTCACGAGACAATTTTTTTTTCGTCTAAAAAACTCATGATGTTTTATTTTTTGTATTTTTATTAACGTTAAAGACAGTAAGGTATTTTGTTTACTTTTAAGGTTTGTCCATTACGTTGTAGTCTCGGTGGCGCAGTGGTCGAGCACACGGCTTCTGATTCAGAGTTCCGGGTTCGATTCCAGACACCGGCTCACACCAATGACTTTTCGAAATTGTTTTCGGAAGCTATGTGTGAAAATATCGATGACAGAAAAGCTTTGTGCCCGGTATGGCAATAGGTTCGCCACCTATTCCATTTGGGACGTAAACATAAAGGCGAGACGAGGCTTAACAGCCGCTGCCTACACCTTCGGGTAACAAAAGGCGTGAAGTTATGTTTATGTTATGTGCTAATTTAATTAAATTTAAATCAAATGTTAGAAGTCAAAATTCACTTCAATAATAATATAATTATTTACACTTAACTTGTATAGGTACATATATTATAATTAATATCATAATACAAAATCATTTTTTCAAAAGATAACTTTCAATAAATTGTACTAATATTTCTGAAATATTACTCAAACTATTCCTACATTTATCAAAAGCACCTTTGTCAGCTCTCTTTCCTTTTGGCAACCTGTATCTTGTTGTGAATTAATGACTTACATATTCGAGAATCCCCCGACTAAGGTACAGTATATATAATGTTAAGATTTGTAATCCATTTTTTATTTAAAAAGATTTCATTTTATCAAGAACTAATACATTTTTAAACTCTATAATAAATTTCATTTAAAAGTATTTCAAATAAAAAGAAACATTTTTAACACTGCTAGAACTAGGTAATTCGCTGCATAAACAGGTGCGCCCAACCAGTTTAATACTCGGAGCTCCCAGAATGTTGGCGTAAAGTGGCTCTGCTGCCTTTTGTTATGCCACTCCCATTTTTTCATCCCACTTCCTATCCTATTTTAAAGACGGGAAACGTAACTTTTACACCATCTATGCTGCAGGTGTTCATAGACAGCAAGCACCTTTCTTCCAAGTGACCCGAAGGATCGTTGCACCATTTTTTTGAATTCCAAAAAAAGAAACAGCTTACCCTGGGTGATGCCTAAAATATTAATAATTTTGGTGTTCAAATCATTACATAGTATAAAACAAAGTCACTTTCCGCTGTCTGTTCCCTTATATGCGCAAACGTTTTAAAGTTCCCTTTAAAACTACGCAACGGATTTTGATGCGGTTTTTTTAATAGTTAGAGAGTGTTAGCGGGTTGGTTTTGATCTATAATTAATGTATAGTGTAGTAAAAAAAAGTGATAAATTTCAAGAGTTAGAACTTTAATCGCAAACGCTGCCTGAACCCTAAATGATAAATCAAAACAATGTACTACTTTATTATACACCTTAAAAAGTCTACACAAAAATCCGCGAGGGCATATGGCTATCTCTTAGGGATAACCCACAATGACCCTTTTTATTTTTTTACTTTTTACGAGAAATAATGGTTTATTTTGGTATGGTATGGTAACATTACAATTTAAAATCACTTCGTAAATTTTCATTAATTTTCATCGAATTAAGTGTCTTAAATAGATTTTGCATATAATATAGATGATCCTGGCCCTTTACAGCATGCAATTTAAACAAATATTTTCGAAGATATTGTAGTATTAACATAGCGGGACAGCAGTTATTACTTTTGATGCGGAACAAAGTTCGCCAGGACAGCTAGTTTAATTATATACAAGGCCGTCGAAATACAATAATTAAAATAAAATAAATTTATCAGTATTAATAGAAAAATATATATATATTGTTATAAAAGTTAATTAAATTCACTAATTTAAATGATTTATGTGCCAGAATTCGATTATGTTAAATAGCGTACTCTACACAAATTGCTTTCATTTGTTACAACAATATTGCGATGACTGGCCTCTATTAATCAGGATTAATCTTTGCAATCCCACGTTTAAAAATTAAGACTGGCTGAATTGCTTTTTTTTTCGAAGGAAAATATTAAGACTGGCTGAATTGTTTTTAAAAAACGAACATTAATACTCATTAAATCAAATAACAAAAAAAAAATACCGATGCGTTCATATTTATTCGTGAATGAGAATGTTTTTATGATTTATTTTTGGCGCGTTTTTATGATTTATTTATTTTAATGCGTGAAAATTTACAACGCGGTGCTGCAGATAGTTATTCTTACCCATCATTTAGCTTATCATCATTACATAGTATAAAACGAAGTCACTTTCCACTGTCTGTAAACTTTTATGCTTAGATCGTTGAAACTACGCAACAGATTAGGATGCGGTTTTTCAATAAATAGAGGGTGTCAACGACGGGATTTTTATTAATAATTACATACATACATACATAACTTCACGCCTTTTTCTACCCGAAGGTGTAGGCAGCGGCTGTTAAGCCTCGTCTCGCCGTTATGTTTACGTCCCAAATGGAATAGGTGGCGAACCTATTGCCATACCGGGCACAAAGTTGTCAGTCATCGATATTTATCACACGCAACTTCCGAAAATTTCGAAAAGTCATTGGTGTGTCATTGCCAGGATTTGAACCCACTACTTCTTGAATCAGAAGAGGAATTATTAATAATTCATGTATGAAAGAATAAAGAAATAGTTATAAATCCAAAACTTGCTTCTTTAATACTTTTGATGCGGAACCAAGTTCGCTGGGTAAGATAGATAGATATATGGTGTGCTCTGCAGAAGAAAAAAAATCAGTATTTGCACATAAAAAAAAACAATATTTTAAAAATTAAAATAGGTGGCCATTTTGTATTAGCCAACAATTAATTACAGAAAATATCATTTACACTGTGATGTGGATACGAATACGCATGATGCTGTAGAATTGTGACGAGGGTCTCCCGACTGGATGTTTATTTCGGAAAACCATATTTTAACCCGACATTGTCTTGTCTTTTTAGAAATCTTTTACAATGTTATTGTTGTGTATTAAATTTAATATACTCATTAAAGTATACTATTATTCTTTTCTTTTATAGCTGCAGAATATAATTTATTTTAACTGAAGGTGCAGGCAGTGCCCTTTACGCTTCAACTCAGTAAATGGAATAGGTTAAGTAACCTATTGCCATACAATGGACACAATATCATCAGTCATCCATATATGTCACGAATACAACCGAGACCATATTATAATAGCAACATTTTTTATAGTTTTCGAATAGAGGGTTAATATAAAAAAAACAACGGAACATAACTTCACGGCTTTTTTACATGAAGGTGTCGACAGTGGCTCGTTTCGTTGAATCTTTATGTTATGTCTCAAATAGAATAGAAGGCGAATCTATTGCCATATATGCAACATAATATAACTTCACGCCTTTTTATTCCCGAAGGTGTGTGCAGCGCCTATTAAGCCTCAACTCGCCGTTATGTATACGTCCCAACTGCAATAGATGGCGAACCATTTTCCATATACCTGAATTTTGTAAAGTCATTGGTGTGAGCCCAGATTCGAACCCGATTACTTCTTGATTCAGATGCGAGAAGTTCGATCACATGACCCTATTGTCGTACATCTGGCACAAATTTGTTAGTCATCGATATTTATCAAATATAACTTCCAAAAAGATTTCAGAGTCTCATGCAATCCACTTATGATCAATCTCACAGAAGTACCAAAATGACATCAAATTATGTCAAGATTAGAGCGAACGAAATCCGCGCCTGATATATCTATACTAATATTATAAAGCGGAAAGATTTGTATTTTTTTATGTAACGAATAAACTTAAAAAGTACTGGACCGATTTTAATAATTCTTTTTTTCTTTAGAAAGCTACATTATCACTCAGTAACATAGGCTATGTGTAATCATCGTCGTCGTCGACATTTTATTTGTACGCGAGTAACACTGTGAGGCGGGAGGCTACATACAATATAGCGGTACGAAGTTCGCGCGGTCTGCTAGTGTTTAATAAATAGTTAGTATTCATTCATATTATTCATGTCCAAATAAATGATTTGAACTATTGTTGCTGAGAAAAAATCTGCATTTATAGCTACAATAAGATTTATTTCAAGAGGTTAACAGTATTTTTAATTAGTATCCTTAACTTTGTCGAACAAAAAAAGATCTTATAAGCACCCAAAAAAACTCTACTCATCTCCGAACACAATAAATATTAACCAAACATTTGAATCTTGGTGAGATTCTCTTTTATCTTACAAATTCTGGTACTTTCTGTGGATTACGGTCGCAGTAACAGCTACAAGCGTATACAAAATACGTCTTTTATTTGGTTTAAAATTTAATCTATTCGCTGCCAGCAATGTTCAGCAGAACAACGACATTAATCTCGACGTGAAAGACATTTTATGAAATGAGTATTTTATTGCTAACATTGGAACAATAAAATGTAAACAAATAAAGTTTTTCTATTGCGCACAACGTCAAAAGAAATTGTGGGGACAAACGGTATATTTATATTTTTTCTCATGCTACGTATAGGAACTTAAATATACCAACATGAAGCTTTGCTGATATTAAACAGGAAGTAGAAAAAAATATATAAATAAATAAATTTTTAGAGTGGTGGAGCCAAGCAGTTCGCTGCATGATTGGGCCGGCTCGACCGGTGAAATACCACCACTTCTCAGAAGATCGACGTAAAATGGCTCATGCTGCCTTTCGTTCGGTGAGAGAGGTACCCGGAGGCCCATCCCCCTTCCCCATCCCTTCCTATCCTACTCCTTTAAAGGTTGGCAACGCAACTGTAACACTATAAGTGTTTCAGGTGTCCATGGACGGCGTTGGTCACTTAACATCACGTGACCACGTCGAAAATTAGGTTTGAAGGGGAAGGAAGTTGGATTGAAAGAGAGTGTCGGTGTAAAAGTAAAAAAGGGCGTGCTCCTATGGTTCGATGCGCATGCATTAAAAGAGTTATGGAAGTCAACAAAGCTGCGTTTAAGAATCGTGTCTTATGGCACTTTGTTCTCTCTGCCTGTCCCGCAAGAGATTTGGCGTGAAGTTTTTGTATGTTTGTGTAAGTCCAAAAAACAAGAAGTTAATAATATATATTTCAACATTAATTGACCGGTGAAATACCACGACTTCCCAGAAAATCGACGTAAGGTGGCTCACGCCACGTTTCGTTGGTTTTTTTCGTTGGTCGGTTGGTTTTGTCCATCACCAAAAATATTTCCAAAATTAATTTTATTCACAGAATTCTCGCAGTATTGAGATAGTCTACCATCAGCCTACGAGCGAGGTACAGGCAAAACGTCAATCAACAGCCACGCAATCTTTATAAAAATATCCCGAGTACGGGATCCTAAGACCCAAATATTTCCATGTGTCAATAATTCTGATAGACACATATCTCTGACGTGATATGTTATCGAAGCTTGAACACTGCATTATGTATCAAGCAAATTCTTGTGAAGTTAAGATATATGGGGGGTAGGCTTTGATATATTATTCACTACACCCATGACTGCCCATGAGCCAAAATAACTCGAAGGAAAAAATACACAAAAACACATAAGAAGTAAAACAAGAATTCTCTCAATCAAATGCAATTTACTTTGTAATACTAAATATTTGTTAACTTTTAATTTGTGCTACGTATATATAGATATTATTATCCTATTGCCTATACTTTCAGCCTGAAGGTACATATTATTGTTCTGCTTCTCAGCTTATTGTCGTTAACGCATTCAACAGTGGTAGTGCCAAGCAGTTCGCTGCATGAATGGGCCGGCTCGACCGGTGAAATACCACGACCTCTCAGAAGACCGACGTAAAGTGGCTCATGCCGCGTTTCGTTCGGTGAGAGAGGTACCCGGAGGCCCACCCCCTTCCCTATCCTTTCTTATCCCTAATCCCTTAAAGGTTGGCAACGCAAGAGTAACACTATATGTGTTGCTGATGTCCATGGGCGGCGTTGATTGCTTACCATCAGGTGACACGCCTGCTCGTTTGCCCTCCTATCCCATAAAAAAAAAACGCATTTAGAACCCATCTTTTCCTATAATAATCACCTGATAATGGCTAAAACAATACTTATTAAATTCTAATACTACACTAACTAATATTATAATAGATTGCAAAGATTAAATGAACAAGTTTCCAATTAAAAAGAAAACTGCTTTGGTTATAAAATTAAAAAGGATGCCCAGATTTTTTTTACTTCCTCCTCGCATGAATGCTGAAAATCATTTAAAACATTGAAATTATAAAAAAGAAATTAAATATAATGGAGAGCAATGAATTTTCTTCGAGTTTCCAAAGAAAATTCATTTCAATTTAGTTTTAAAACTGAAAAAATTCAGTAGATAGCATTGGTAAAGCCACTTAATTCACACGTATGCATAGTGAAATACCACGATCAGTGAGAGATGCGACGTGAAGTACTTATGCCGCGTTTCTTTTCTTGAAAAAGGTGTTCGGAGGTCTACCTTTTTACCTCCTTTCCGCTTCTTTATTGTTATACTCCCATAAGCGCTGGCAGTGCAACTGTAACGCTACATGTCCATAGGCGGTTATAGTCACTTACCACCAGTCGACCCGCTAGCTCGTTTGCCCTAATTCCCATAAAAAGGGAAACATTTAAATATCCGCTTCAAATAAGCCATTTCAACGGGTATTTTACAATATTATGTCAAATATATAGTTTTCGTACTAATACAAAGTGTTTTACGGAATGCTTTCAATAAACAGTAACTGCTCCCTTGAGTAACATCGAGTAGTAGGTACTATAGAGCCGTTTCGTTATCTATGGTGCGGCACCGCATGAGCATTATTACTTCACAGCCATAGTATCCCACCATGTCGATTGTTCAGCTACTCCACCGTTTTTTTAAATAAATAATATGTCTTGATCCTCGCAAACCAGTTGTCTCTCTATTCCAACATCCACGGGATCACTTCTTCTGCTCGCTGCGGCATTCCGTTCACCATCTGGTAGCGCGGTATCCGTATTTCTGAGCAACGTTGGCAGTTAAAAATATATGTTAAGCGGAATCCTCAATCCCCAGAGAGTATTTACATTACTGACCGTCTCGGATCCCCATAGGACGCAACGCAAATAAACATTGAACTGGCCATGTCCGGACATGTACATTAAATATATCTTTTAAACTGTTATCTCAAGGGAATGCAATCACCGAGATTATTGTTTGTTTTATGTTTAATGTGAAACTTACTAAGAAATTCCAGACTAATACAGCATTGAAACAACTCATTATGGATTATATCGCGTTTATTTGGAACTTATGGACTTTCGAAGTCTTTACAGAGATCATTTTCACTCGTGAATATGATCTCTGTAAAGAGTCCGAAACGTCGTTCGTTTTCACTCGTGAAAATGATCTGTCTGCTGTGAATGAGTATTGTTAAAATAGTATTGATCTTAAAGTATTATTACAAAAGGACACGTTGCTGAAATAAAAGTGCATACATAATAGAATTAATTTAAAACTGTGAGTTAATCTATAAAATATTATAATTACAAATGACCATTTTCATCTAATTCTGTTCAACGTCTAACAAGTGATTAAGTAACAAACAGACAAACATTTTCAGAAACTTTCGCATTTATTATATTAGTATATTTCTATGGGATAGGGGGGCAAACAGTTGCGTAGTCAGCCATTAAAATTGGATAGGAAGGGGAGACGGGAAAGTGTTGGGCGTTCCGATACCTCTGTCTCCAACCGAAACGTTGCATGAACCACTTATGTCGATATTCTCAGTGCTAGAGGCCGCCCATTCATGCCACCAACAACTAACAATCAAGTCAAGCGAAGACTTTTTTTAATCAACTTTAAATCTATTCAAAATTTACCTTAAAAAAAAACATGAATAAATGACATTAAAACAACTTTTAGGATTATATCGCGTTTATTTATTACTAATTTTATTTATTTCCCGACGTTTCGAACTCTTTACAGAGATCACTCGTGTAAATGATCAATGAAAATAAATGCGATATAATCCTTTTTTTTTTTTTTTTTTTTTTTTTTTTTTTTTTTTACGCGAGGAAATGCTTTATGCACACCCCCCGCCTGGGGACGGCAGGGGGTAGTGTGGGACTCCCAAAACAGTAAACTGAAATCCGATCCTAGGGTTACCCACTAAAACCTCGCGGCGGCCTTCCTCCGGCGTTGGGGTGGTCCAGGATTCGGTTAAACCCCTCTGGTCCACCCCGCCGTCGCCCCCCCTCTGTCACGAGGGGGTGCTCATCCTCGGGGAGCCTGGCGAGGCTCCCCCGGGCGGGGCGGCTCCGACCGCGCGCTGTAAAGAGGCGCGCGGCCGGCGGCGCCCCGGACGACCCTCCCCGGCCGCACCGGGGGGTCATCCTTCCCGGGCCGCGACCCGGGCGCACCCGCGGGGTGTGCGCCCTCGCGGCCCGTCGGCGGCGGCGATCACTGAGCTCGCCGCCGCCGCCTTCGAGCGGGATCGGCTCTCTCCCGACCCCGCTCGGCGGCCTCCTTCTGGAGCATGACTGCTTCGCAGAAGGAGAAAATGCGATATAATCCTAAAAGTTGTTTTAATGTCATGAGCGTGATTCGCGAAAGTCTTAGAGATAAACATCAATAAACTTAATATTTACATAAAATCTTCTTAAATCGTCTTCTATTAAAGTGATAAAGTCATTTTACATTAAAAAAACTATTCTAACTACTCCATTATTCTAAAAGTATAACATAATTTTATGCCTTTTTATAACCGAAGGTATATGCAGCGGCTATTAAGGCTTGACTCGCTGTAATATTTTCGTCCCAAATGGAATAGGTGGCGAACCTATTACCATACCGGGCATAAAGATATCAGTCATCGATATTTATCACACATAACTTTCGAAAAGTCATTGGTGTGAGCCAGGATTCGAACCCGAGTCTTCTTGATTCAGAAGCGGGGCGCTCGACCGCTGGACCACCGAGACAAGAAAAGTATTTATTATATTTTATTTTAAAAATCATAAAAAATCTTATTACTTACGAATATAGAATTTTTTGTCTCTGTTCTTGTTAAAAATGATGGTATTGTCATCAGTACCTACAATCTATATAAAATAGGAATAGACTGCGACTCATTTTATTTTAAATTATTAAACTGAACTCAAATAGAAACTATATCCTTACTAGTTGAGTGTAGTCTAGGAGACAAAATCCAAGTGTGTGTCGGCAAACAAGAAGCTTTGTATTTGATTTAGCAGTAGTACCTTGTATGGATAGCCTGTGCATCAAGAGATAACAGGAGTACGCAGTGTTTTGTCACGTTCAGTAACAGCACGTAGCCCGGGATACGTGACGTCACGGGACTCCCTGATTTATGAAGGGAATGCCGTTGGTCAGTTGGAAAAAAATGTTACACCTGATAACCTTTACTTGAACGTGAGCTGAACACAAGCAAATAAATGAAGTTAGTTTTATTTTGTATATTGTGTATACTTCGAAAAAATATTTTATATTGTATGTGTTAAATGTATATTTTATTTATATGATTAGTACCCGGCCGCGCTATTGAAAGGAATTTGTAAATAATGACAATAATTAACAGCGGTAGAGCTACGCAGTTCGCTGCATGAATGAGCCGGGTCGTCGGCGTATAGTGGCTCATGCCTAGTTTTGTTCGGTGAGAGACATATCCAGAGGCCCAAAAACTTCGTCCTACCGACTCCGCATCCCATGTCCGACCCCTTGCCTATCCCATTTTAAAGCCGGCAACGCAACTGTAACACTAAATGTATTGAAGGTGACCAAGGGCGGCGTTAGTTGCTTACCATCAGATGACACACTTGCTAGTTTGTCTCACTATCCCATAAAAATAAACAAAAGTATAAATATACAAGTCTCCAATTTATATTTCTGACTTTAAGCTTTGATGTTGAAGAAATCTGAATAAAAATTTATATGCGTATTGTATATCAAAGCTGTGAATACAGTAAAAATTGTTTTTACAATTTGGGTAATCCGGGATTCGAACTTGAGACTGTTTGATTCAAAAACAGGATGCTCAACTTATAGACCACGGAGATATTGAAGAGAAATAATATGAGAGAGCGAGAGAAAAATTAGGTCTGTCATTTTTTATCATGACCCAGATTATAAGTATTACACCCACCTCGGGGTAGACAGTGTACACAGCTATTTCAGTATACTTCTTAATTAATATAACTAGATTGAACTAAAAACACTCTCCCGCGGGAAAATAATTCCTTCACTTAAATACGAAGTCTGAGAAATTGAGAATATACTGAACTCCGACGTTGTGGCAAATTAAAGAAATATCCTGAAGTGATGTTAGATACAAGTTGATAATATTACAATATAATTCGGAATAACTGCACCCCTTTTACACTCTAAGCTGTAGGCAGCGGCTTACATGCCTCGTCTTGCAGAATAAACAAATTCAAAATCGGAAATTGTTGGTTATTTCTACACAATATTATTAGGATTAATAATATTGACTGGTTTTGAATACGTTTATATTTTGTTTATACTTATCATACTATTAAGCAGAAAGATTTGTATTTTTGTTTGTAACCAATAAACTCAAAAACTACTGGACTGATTTCAAAAATTCTTTCATGATTGGAAAGCTGCATTCAGCCAAAGTAACATAGGCTATATTTAATCATCATCATTTGGTTTGTACGCGAGTAACACTGCGAGGCGGAAAGCAAGTAGAAAATATAATATTTTTAAAAGTGAAATTATTAGTATCAGTCATAAGCAAATTTTACCTTAGATTGGATAGAGATGGCTTAGATTGCCTGTGTGGCGCCGGCTTAGAATAACGCCACCCCATCTCTTCCCGTGGGTGTCGTAAAAGGCGACTAAGGGAAAAGCTAGAAGAATGGGCAGCAGCATTCTCTCTGAAGAAAATGCAGCCTACTGCGATCGCCAACCCGCCTGCCAAGCGTGGCGATTAAGGCAAAAACCCCCAATGACTGAGCGGACCGGCAGTTGTGGCGCTCTATGGGGGAGGCCTATGTCCAGCAGTGGACCTCAAAAAAAAAGGCTAATGATGATGATGATGATGATGATGGATAGAGATAAAATAAAAACACATAAATTTATGAATTGATTTATGTATCATTGATACGTTACATGATACCAACTGTTAGTTTTTATAACAATAAGATGATATCCTTATAACGTGAACAGGAAAAATGAATATTACATTTATCACGTGGGATATAGAAAAAAAAACGAAGAAAGTATTTGACAAATACATAAAACTATTCCCGGAGATTGTGAGTTATGGATGTCATTAATTTAAAACAAAATGTGGTTTCCCAAATGGATAAGAAGGGTCTGAGAGGAACGTTTCTTCTTTGACAGTTATAACAGAGATCACAATATTTCAAGATATTCAATTATGTAAAAGATAAAATGAATAAAGAAATTGCAAAAATATTGAAGATTTTTTTTTATTTTTACAATAGCAACATAACTTCACACCAAGTCCCTTACGGGGTAAGAAGAGAGGACGATTCTTACACATATCACTCGTTTTCAACTTTTGTAACTCTAGTCACGACACGCTCGTCCCTTTTTAAGTCTCCTGACATCACCTTCCGACCTTGAATTTGGTCATGGAAAGCATGCCAAAACCACTTTCAACTTTTACACTTCTTTCGTTTTTGCTTTGTATATCTGCTTAGTCAATCTCGCCTCATCCATTTTAAGATCGCCGATTCCTATATTTGCAATCAATAACAAATATAAGAAAACAAATTACAAGATATTTCTGATAAATAACGATATCCCCTGATATTATTTAGTCAATATTAATTACGTCAACTGTAGACTTGTCTCTTTGAGCAAATAAAATGTAATCGATTCCCTTTTCCGGTAAACTAGTATCGCTTGGAGCGTATACTAACAACTTCTAACAGTGATAGAGCCAAGCAGTTCGCTGCATGAATGGGCCGGCTCGACCAGCGAAATAACACGACCTCTCAGAAGACCGACGTAAAGTGGCTCATGCCGCGTTTCGTTCTGTGAGAGAGGTACCCGGAGGCCCACCCCCTTCCCCGTCCTTTCCTATCCCCTATCCCTTAAAGGTCGGCAACGCAACAGTAACACTATATGTGTTGCTGGTGTCCATGGGCGGCGTTGGTTGCTTACCATCAGGTGATACGCCTGCTTGTATGCCCTCCTATCCCATAAAAAAAAATCTGGGAACTGCAGACCTTATATGTCTATTACAATCACAAACTGTTTCTATAATGGTCATGATGCATAATGTAAATAAAATGTACATCCTCGCTTGTCTAGTGGTTGAGCACCCGCTTCTGAACCCAGAGGAAGCGGGTTCAAATCATGGCTTACCAATGACACCAATGACTTTTCGAAATTATTTTCGGAAGTTATGTGTAATAAATATCGATGGCTTAAAACTGTCTGCCCGGTATGACAATAGGTTCGCCACCTATTTCATTTGGGACCTAAACATAACGATGAGACGAGGCTTGACAGCCGCTGCCTACACCTTCGAGTAGAAAAGACATGAAGTTATATTATGTTATCCGCAAGTACCTACAGCTTGAGTACTAAGGTCCCTGATAGTAATACCGGACTTCCTGTCCCCCTACCAGCCCTTAAATAGGACTGTTTTTGGGTAAAACCACTGGGGTGTCCACGTAACTATATAGGGCGGGAAGCTTATTTAACAGTGGTAGTGCCACTGCATAAATGAGCCGGCTCGACCGGTGAAATACCACGGCCTCTCAGAATATCGACGTAAAGTGGCTCCTACTGCGTTTCGTTTGGTGAGGGAGGTTTCCGGAAGTCCATACCCCTTCCCCTCCTTTCCCCATTCTAATAATAATAATAATATAATAATAAATAATAATAATAAATAGTTTATTTCTCACCACAAACCAATTAAGTAGATACATAAATTAGAGTCTTAAGAGCTATGTCAACAATTATGGATTGTGGATCGCTGGTGCCTATTGTAGGTAATGAAAACCTGTGTTACAGGTCACCAGGCTCCACCTTTGACAGCGTAAAATTTATAACAATAGCTAATAAAGCAGAACGCGCGTACATATTTGTAATTAAGAAAATTTTAAGTTACAAATGGCGAATAAATTATAAATGTAAAAATAACAGACAAACAGAAGATGTGTCAAGGCACGCGCGCGCGCGTGTGTGTGTGTGTGTGTGTGTGTGTGTGTGTGTGTGTGTGTGTGTGTGTGTGTGTGTGTGTGTGTGTGTGTGTGTTGTGTGTGTGTG
Source organism: Euproctis similis (assembly GCA_905147225.2). NCBI lineage: Eukaryota > Metazoa > Arthropoda > Insecta > Lepidoptera > Erebidae > Euproctis > Euproctis similis. The sequence continues at coordinate 12,350,467 of LR990119.1, forward strand.
TGTTGTGTGTGCGTGCGTGTGTGTATGTTGTTGTGTGTGTGTGTGTGTGTATGTTGTGTGTGTGTGTGTGTGTGTGTGTGTGTGTGTGTGTGTGTGTGTGTGTGTGTGTGTGTGTGCGCGTGTGTGTGTGTGTGTGCGCGTGTGTGTGTGTGTCATGAGTGTGATATATGCAATTTGATGTGTTTGTGTGCAAGTGTGTGCTGGTCTTATGTATTTATACTTTGAGAGTTAATTACTCGAAGACCCTTTTAAAGGTCTTCGAGTAGCAGTAGAAGCAGAAGACTTCTGAGTATGATTGCGTAAGAAGTGTCTCTCTAAGCAAGGACTTGTATTTATACTGATTTAGGTTATGAATAGATAACAATTTTTGAAATTTATTATATACGTAAGGTCCTAGAAAGATGAAGAATCTGCGGCTAAATGAGGTTTTGACCGAAGTAGATATAGCTACCAAGTTGTTACGACTAGCAGATTCTCGAGAGAAATAAGTCAAAGAGTACTGCTTCATTGCTGTAGCTATTATAAATAATTGTCTGACAGTGAGAACTTGGCAATATCCATATAACAACTTGGTAGGAAACAGGCGGGGCTTAAAGCAGCAGACCTTTAGTACGGCCCTTTGTGCACGTTCCACCATAATCAGGTGGGTTTTAGCCGCACCACCCCAAGTGGTTGCACAGTAGCTTAGAATAGATTGACACAGTGCTTCATACACCAATTTCATGGTGTTCGGGTCAGCTGACTGACATAATTGTTTAAAGATGTAAATAAGTTTTCTTACTCTCTTAGATAGGTGTTCAATATATTCTTTGAATGTTAGGTTGTTATCTATAAGTATGCCTAGATATTTAACAGTTGTTACGCATTTAATGACAGTGCCATTCGGATCATTGTTCACTATGCTGTTATTGTGGAGAGGTTTCGCTGATATTTGTAAAGTGCTGTCTATGGGATGTAATGGCTTACGGATCGAAAAGTTTAGAAGTTTGGTTTTGGTAGTATTTAAAGTAAGTAAGTTATTATTTAACCATTGTCTAACCTTATCAAATCCAATTTGAGCAAGATGATAGGTTTCTTTCCACGTGGTCGAGGAAAAGACAAGAGCAGTATCATCAGCATACGACACAATTTTTCCATCAAAGTCTAAACTAAGATTGCAGAGATCATTTACGTAGACCAAAAACAAAGTTGGGCCGAGGATACTGCCCTGAAGCACGCCATACTCTATCAAAAGGTCAGAGCTAGTATAAGATCCCATTTTAACACACTGAATTCTATTTGTTAGGTAGCTTTCAAATAGTGCCAGTTGTATTCCCCTCACACCTAGCGATTCCAGCTTGGAAATGAGAATGGGAATCGAAACCGTGTCAAAAGCTTTCACAAGATCTAAAAACAGCGCAACACACTTAAGACCCTTGTCAAGTTTGTTGACTACATAGTCGACAAGATTATTTACAGCATCACTAGTTGACATGTTATTTCTAAATCCAAATTGATTTTCAGAGAGCAAGTTACGAGTCTCCGGGTAAGTAATAAGTCTAGAGTTAATTATTTTCTCCAATATCTTAGACATTGAGGGCAGAACAGAGATAGGCCTATAGTTTTCGACACGGCTTCGATCGCCGGACTTAAAAATCGGATGGAGGATGGCCTTTTTGAAAAGGTCAGGGAAAATACCAGTACTTAAACTTAAGTTACAAAGATGTGTGAGCGGAGGTACAATGACGTTTATATGTTTTTTTAGAAAACCAGAAGACATGCCATCCCAACCAACTGATGTGCCATTTTTGAGAGTAATTATAAGGCGTGCCACTTCTGATTCATCGGTACTAAGAAGCACAAATGATCCCGATTGAGCACTAGTTAACGTTATAAAGGAGGGAGGTTTAGACCTCCTAACTATTTTTTCAGCCAATTCTCTGCCTACATTAGCAAAGTACGAATTAATTTTGTCAATAGAAGTTAACCTATCAGTACATAGATCTAACAGTTCGTTTGCAAAAGGCTCTGTCTTAGTTAAATTTGTGACATTTTTAATAACTTTCCACATCTGCTTGGAGTTCCTCCCTGCCTTTTCAAACTCCGACTTCTCGTAATCGGTTTTAGCCATCTGCAATCTATTTTTACAGAAATTCCTGTACCTTTTATAGGAGAGAAGAAGGATTTCGTTGGTAGGGTTTTTCTTTAGTTTTTTATATAGGTTGTCTCTATGGCGCATACACTTTAGTATACCTGGAGTTAGCCAGGGTTTAATAGGTCTATATTTGCGAGACAGCTTAATAATAGTGGTATCTTTAGCCCCCTAATCCCTTAAAGGCCGGCAACGCAACAGTAACACTTTAAGTGTTGCAGGTGTCCATGGGCGCCGCTAGTTGCTTAACATTAGGTGACCTGTTTGCCCGTTTGCCCCCCTATTCCATTAAAAAATATTTGTTTTAAAAAAAAATATGTCAGCACTTTCAATAAAATCAATTAACTAATGATTTTCATTGTCTTCGTTTACGGTTCTAATTTATTCGTGAGACTATTTTGAGAAACTACTATTTGGTATTGTTTTTTGGTTACAAAAGACTCAGCGCCATCTAGTTTATAAGATATGGAAAATGTGAATGTAGTGTTACTAAAAAAACAAATATTCATACGCACAGTTTACATTTTGCCTAAGACGTTCGTAAATTTATTTTATGAATATATATAAAGGCAGAACTTGTTTTAATTTAGTGGTGATGTAATGTCCACGCCACATGTGGGCAACGGCTTGTCATACTGGGCTCTTTGGCTGCTCGGTCGTCGGTGTAGTTCCCCACTCGTAACAGATTGGCGCAAATCCAGAATTTACTTGGATCTGGTCATGTTAATTTTACACGAGTATTATATCGTCAATATTTAGTATGACGATGATATAGTCACGCAGTGCGCTGCAAGAATGGGCCGGCTCGCCCGAAAATTGGTTAAATCAGGTTTCTCCCCATCTTAGTCCCTATTTCATCATAAAGGTTGGCAAATGTGACTCTCTCGGTGTTGCAGATATCTATGGGCAGCGCTAATCACTCAGCACCAGGTAACCCATCCTCGTATCCCGTTAAAAAATAATGAAAAAATGCAAAGGTTTCGGAAGCATTAGAATAATATTCATCAGTCTTCTTTATTTGAATTTATATTATATATATAGGATCGTCTCGTTGCTGGTGCTTATTACACCATCAATGACTTCATGACGGACAAGTCATCTTGGGACCGTCAAGTTGCTTGCTCAACGCGGATTCTGTAGTTTGCGTGTTGAAATTTGTTCACATGTTCTGGAGTGGAGGCGTTCCGTAATAATTTCTGATAGTTATGTATATACACTTTTTAATTTAAAATTCGCTTTGATATTGTTTATAATATATGTAAATATAAGTTTCATTTATTGCACAACGTTACCACTCTAAATAAAAGATGTCGCATCAGTTGCGCTCGACTAATATATTTGCATAGTTTTTCTTTTAAAGTGAAACTTTTATTACATCGTCTCAAACTTTTTCGTCTGCGTGTTGCATGTCGCGTGACGGTCGGCCGCGGAGTAGGGATAAAGTGAAAGGCACTCGTCAGAGCGCCTTTCACGTCTATTATCGTTTATTTATTTATTTATTATTAATTAATTACCCAAATATACAATTTATTTTGGAAATAAATACCGTAAAAACATGTAGAAAAACACCCCCAGACGCCGTACAAACAACACAATAAATATATTTGTTTGTTTGCACTCGGGTGGGATCGAACCCGCCCCGACCTCGTGTTATCGGTAGTGCGGTTTACCGATGCACCACGAGGCCCGTATGAATGATTGTCTAATTACCGTCCTCTTTACCAATTTCGACACATTTTCTAGGATCGGGTTTGTTTGTTTGTTTGTTTGTTTGTTTTTTACATACATACATATACGTACGTACGTATTGCAGGCGGAGAAAAAAAAAATTATATTATTAATATAACAAATGACACGATAAAAGGGAATATAATAAATTCGTATGTATTGTAAACGACGGAGGCTTTTAAGTTTCCAATTCCAAAAAGTGAACTACATATATGTGACACAGTTATGTTCGTCAATTTAGTAGTGAATATCTGGATGACCGAGCTTTGCTCGGTATTTTCTTTTTTTTTATAAATTGTGTTTTTTGAAAATTATATTTAAGTACGAATTACATACTAATAAAATAATGAAATATCAATAATATTTTTCGATCTTACCGACAGAATAATAAATATATACTAATATATACTATGTACTAACATATTATATTAGAAACTTAAACTTAATTTTTTGCAGTGATAAACTGTAATAAAAGCAAAGCAAACACACATTGACTTCGTGTTAGTTAACAACGCCATCTGCTGGAATAGCTTTAGTGTTGTTGTCGTTAAAGTATGTTAGTTGCTCACAATTTAAAATAATAGTATTCGCCAATAGATGTCAGGAATTCCAATAAAAAAGTAAGTTGATTATCGATAAAACACGATAAAATGAAATTTTCTAAAATGATTCCTAGCTAGATCGATTTATCGCCCCCGAAACCCCCTATATACTAAATTTCATGAAAATCGTTGGAGCCGATTCCGAGATTCCAATTACCAATTATATATATATATATATATACAAGAATTGCTCGTTTAAAGATATAAGATAAGATAGTGCTCTTTATATATGTATTTGTCACATTTTCATAATAAATCGAAATATCATATTTACTGGAGGAAAAAATATCGTTTTGTTTTGTAAAGATCCTTTGTTGTAATGTTGTTAACGTTTAATAGGTGTCGCGTTATCCCTAGTGCCGTAGCTGGAATACTTGTCGATTCGGGCGACATCTATCGATATAATACGATATTACGGCAGAATCATCAATAGTAGCAACCTAGTAGCGCCATCTAGGAATTATTGTCGTGACCACGTAAAATAAAAAACATTTATTAAACCCTATTAGCAAATACAAGATGGCAAGTAAATTAAAATCGCCCTTATCGCACAATCCCCTGAAAGCCGGTGACGTCCGGTTCGATTTCAAATTAAACTAGTTTTCTCTCTCTTTGCAAAACTGCCACTGACTTGTAACTAACGAATTAGTGGAGGAAGCAGACTGACGCCTTTCTTACTTTACTTAAGTTTCCAATTCCAAAAAGTGTGCCAGGATTCGAACACGCGACCTATGCGATTCGGAAGCCGTGTGCTCGACCACTGGACCACCGGAACTACATATATGTGACACAGTTATGTTCGTCAATTTATTAGCGATAAGATAGTGCTCTTTATATATGTATTTGTCACATTTTCATAATAAATCAAAATATCATATTTACTGGAGGAAAAAATATTGTTTTGTTTTGTAAAGATCCTTTGTTGTAATGTTGTTAACGTTTAATAGGTGTCGCGTTATCCCTAGTGCCGTAGCTGGAATACTTGTCGATTCGGGCGACATCTATCGATATAATACGATATTACGGCAGAATCATCAATAGTAGCAACCTAGTGGCGCCATCTAGGAATTATTGTCGTGACCACGTAAAATAAAAAACATTTATTAAACCCTATTAACAAATACAAGATGGCAAGTAAATTAAAATCGCCCTTATCGCACAATCCCCTGAAAGCCGGTGTAAGGGATACTACACCTCATGGCACGTACATGTACGTGCCATCAATAGTATATAACAACGGTACGCACAGTATGCTGTAGTGGTTGGTGTGCAGCGACAGGCAGTTGTCGCTGACACGAATAAACATGACAAGATCATAATTACGTCTTTCATTTACCGGCCGCTCAACCACCATCATGGAAGAAGCACCACTCACGATATACCATCATCCAGTGGAATAATCACCAGTAACGTCAACCGCCACACTGGTGACCCCGACGTGATCTGAACACGCAACCTTCTGATGACGAACACCATCACCGAAGAACATCCGCCTCACGATGATAACAACCACAACCGTTACATTGGTGACCCCGACGAACACGCAATGAAGAAACCCCGACGAACACGCAATCAAGAAACTCTGACGTGTGAACCCCGACGCCTCAAAGAAATCCAACTTCCAAGAAATTGATACACAAAAATTAATCCACAAACTCCATGCTCCAGCACAACGCCGTCGCCTACGCAAGGTCCATCGAAGAATGACTCGAAATCTGAAGCCTATAACGCGACAGCATTTCCTTCGATTCGAAATTTCCGAAACTTTTGGACGGACCAGCCTCGCGTATGGTTTACAAGGGCAGAAGAAGTAAGACGAAGTCAAAAGTACGCACTCCACAGAAGCACAGCAACGAGAGACCAAATTCCAAGACAAAGAACCGATACGATATGATGTGTAAGAAACGTTGAAGATGCGAGACGAGACGAGGAATCACAGAGGCGCCAAATACAGAAGGAATAATAAGGTAGCCGAGTTCCCGTAATGAAGACACGGAACGAGCGCAACGCGGCCGGTCGCGACAGAAGGTTTAGCCACCGCCGCTCACGTTCCAACTCGCAACAACGCAGCCACACGCGTACACTCCAGAACTACAAAAGCCAAGATTAGGTATGTCAGTGTCACGTAAGAAACATGCTTATAGATGTGTGCCACCCTGAGCCGAAAAAAGGCTGCAGGAAAACTAGGTATGGCGGTATACATGTAGCAGAGCCGGATATCTCCGCGCGCCAAACGTTTACCGCCCAATCAATTTATTTGTGTTTAAACAAAATCCGCTGCTATCCAGGAATTAGGGATACGTAGGCCGTCAAGAAGTCTATGATAGATAGATCTACACGTTGTACCTAAAAATTGGGAAATACGTCATTGTAGAGAGTTTAGACAATAAAACGCGGCTACTATACCGGATTGTATAATTGTTAAAAACACGTAATCATAAGATATTGTGTATGTTATAGTGACTGTGACAATGTCACGCAATTTCCGCAAAGCATGTTGACGACTAATCGTTATTAAATCACGTCGTCACTATTTTGCAATGTAGGCATCATATTAACATTGACATTGAGAACTAGTTTTTCTAATTACCGATATATTGACAAATATTTATTGTAAAATCACGTTTTTGCCAATTAAGCATTATATGTTATTATTGTATTAATCTTGTTTATTAACATGAACATGTAAAGATATTATGTACTGTACTGTGTAACTATAGGATTTTTTTTTACTTTTGTGATCAATTTTAAGGATTTTTTTTTTTTCAACTAAGGGGGGAATGGTGTAAGGGATACTACACCTCATGGCACGTACATGTACGTGCCATCAATAGTATATAACAACGGTACGCACAGTATGCTGTAGTGGTTGGTGTGCAGCGACAGGCAGTTGTCGCTGACACGAATAAACATGACAAGATCATAATTACGTCTTTCATTTACCGGCCGCTCAACCACCATCATGGAAGAAGCACCACTCACGATATACCATCATCCAGTGGAATAATCACCAGTAACGTCAACCGCCACACCGGTGACGTCCGGTTCGATTTCAAATTAAACTAGTTTTCTCTCTCTTTGCAAAACTGCCACTGACTTGTAACTAACGAATTAGTGGAGGAAGCAGACTGACGCCTTTCTTACTTTACTTTATTAAAGTGAAACTTTTATTACATCGTCTCAAACTTTTTCGTCTGCGTGTTGCATGTCGCGTGACGGTCGGCCGCGGAGTAGGGATAAAGTGAAAGGCGCTCGTCAGAGCGCCTTTCACGTCTATTATCGTTTATAAATGTAACCAATATTTTATGGTAACTAAAATACGTGAACAGTGACTTACATTCGATTTTCGAAAAAAATAATATTTCGAAAATTTTTAGTTAAATGTCTATAATGTGAAAAAGTTTCACTTTTACGGTGGTTTCATAAAACCACACAATTTTTTTTCTTTTTTGTTAATTTGCTGTTATGGTCGAGTATTCTAGCTGCTACACCTTTTATGCACGAGTCTACTGCTTTGTTTTCAGTAGCGATATTAATATTATTGTTATTTATGTTTAATAGTTTGAAAAGAGTATTTGGCACATGAGTTTCTTGCCCGATTCTTCTCATGATAGCCCCTACACTCGGAATCGGGCCGCTCGTGGCGATTGCGTCCGTGTTTTTTTGTTCCACGGACGCACTTTCCTCAAGCGCTCGTGTTAAGTAGTTAAATTAAAATAATAAAGTAAAATTTGTTGTACTTGTTGACTATTTTTAAGTGTCTGTGAAGACCTATGAAAATAAAACTTATTTTGACTTTTTGACTTTATTGGTGTCAACTCCTGCTATTTTATCTTTTCCTGGTATCAGTCTAAGATTAATAAAGACATACGAGTATATAGTAACAGGTCTCTCTTCTTGATTTTATCATTATATGTTTGGTTTTGTGTCCATAATTTGTTAGTACGAAGTTCCTAGAAAACTACATGTTTAGGCGCAAAAGTGCATCAAGCAAACAATGTTACATTAGCAAAGTTATAAAAACTTTTAGGCTTTCGCGTTGCATATTACTCAGTGATAATGATGAACGAGAATTAACGCGACACTTTTTAGGTAAACAAATATTTACCTTGATTAGCAAATTAGAAATATTTACCTTATAGTCTCGGTGGCGCAGTGGGCGAGCGCACGGCCTCTGATCCAGAGGTCCGGGGTTCGATTCCAGACACTGACTCACACCAATGACTTTTCGAAATTGTTTTCGGAAGTTATGTGTGATAAATATCGATGACTGACAAACTTTGTGCCCGGTATGGCAATAGGTTCGCCACCTATTCCATTTGGGACGTAAACATAACGGCGAGACGAGGCTTAACAGCCGCTGCCTACACCTTCGGGTAACAAAAGGCGTGAAGTTATGTTATGTTATGTTACCTTGATTAGCTTGACGTTTTGGCCAGGTTGCACTGGCCGTGGTCACAAGCAGACTGAAAGCAAGTTATTTAAAGTAAAGGATTTCAAAAATTTCTTGTACAGATTCTATCAAATAATACAAAAAATCTTGATTGAAATCTTGTTAATTCAATAACACATTAACTGATTGCTTAGACTAGAACTTGATGGCGTTGTATTCATTCTGTTGTAAAATCCTATTATCATTACTAATTAATAATAAACTCTCAGATGTGTTCGCTAACTTGATAACAGGGATGAAATCCTATTAGCAACTAATTTATTGAAACCTATATTTCATATGGTCTTGTAACTAGTCGTACAGCACTCCGCTTATGATTCGGGCTTTTCAAGTTCGAGGGACCATAACATTCGGCTCGTTGAAGCCTTCGCATATTAACGACGTTTAATTATTATAATAGAGAAAGTCTTAATGAATGTAATATATCTGCCTAATATATTTATTATATGTAAATTTTGAATTAATTTGATAGAAACTAAATACTTAGTTGTATAATGAAACGGTTTCTAGTATAATGGCGTACTGCGAGTTTGATTAATTTTGTTAATTAAAATCTTGCTGACGCATAAGTTTAAACTGCGCATATGTAGTATTAGAAATTTGTATAATTTACACAACACTAAATACAATAATAATTATTAGGGATACTTATGCAAAAAATCCGATTTCTTGATAAACCTAAAATTGATTTAAGAAACTGACAATCATGCCTTGTCAGGTTGTTTTTTTGCTCCTCTATAAGGAGAGACTCTGATTTAAAAAAAAAGCGTATCCTTGATGACGGTGATGTGAGGAGACATAAAATCTAACACGAGTATGACAATAGTTTATGTAAGTCGAAGAAGCGAGTTAATTGTGTAAGAACTCTCTATCCTCTATAAGACCTAGTGTAAATTAAAATAAATTCATAATCAATTTAAAAGATTAAAATAAAACACAAAACAACAAAAAAATAGCATCCGAACCCAAACAGAAACGTTAGAAACCGTATCAATTAATAGTTAAGAACAGTTTTATTGACAAACTTTCGGCCGGATTGTTCGGTGAACATTAATGAGACGAAGTTGTACGAGTGGATATCAAATTATATCGAGTTGTTGTTTTTGTTTTATGAACATATTGCTACATATGATACGTTCTTATGTTGATCTTGTAGGAACTGCTAGTCTTGAACGAGGGAACCAAGCTTTGACCAACTCTGGGAAACAATTCGATGTTCGGCCGAGCGTGGATGAGTCCTCGTACAACTGAGCTCGGCTATATTTGATGTCGGTCTGAACTTGGGCTAACTCTGGGTAACCGAGCCGACTGTTCGGCCAAGCTTGAACCAGTCATTGTACAACCGAGCCTTGGCTATTGGATATTGGGCCAAACATGGAATTTACCTTTACAGGGCATGGAAGTGCTCCATTCGATTCAATTCAATTCAAATCATTCTATTCCATACAACAGTAGTTTTTGTATTAATCAATGCATATAATAAAATCGTAGGAAAGTCAAAACTTTCAATGGAGTATTATCTTTTTAGTATATATGGGACATAATCTAAAATCGGTACCAAACCCAAAAATATAGTTTTAAGATTTCTTATCTCTTTATCTGTATGTTTGTTATGGATCAATTCTAAAAGTACTACTGCATGCTTTTATTACCAAATTTTCATGAATATAACTAAGAGATCGAGTCGACACACAGACTAACTATTATCACTCTATCACCGATTGGGATGAGCAATAAATCCTTATAATAGCGCAGGCTAGCTGTTGATACTACAAAGCACTAAAGATTCCTATTTTTGCTGCTTCATTAACAGCTGGCGTTAAATATATCTCAAACTCCAACACACAACACGATATTACAAAAAAAATGATTTTATGAAAACACAATTTTTAATCCGATCTCTTGAAGAGTTTAATATTACATTTGTATTTTGTACTATAAACACAAAATAAACGCTACATAAATGCGAGCATTTTCAAATTTATTCCAGAATTGAGATAACTCCTCATGTAAATACAACGCTTTTTTTATTCATTCAGTGAAGCCGCAAATGTGCGCTCGGACTGTTGATTTGGACTAGGATAAAATGTGCTACGGGCTTTTAGTCCCACATCACTAATGAAATCTTGTTTGCACATGTCAATTGCAGCCTTAATGGTATCGTCTTCGTGTACTAGTATGGTAAATAATGTATACTTGTAATAAAATTGTAACAGAGTTTAGGAGATATTGGAGAAAAAAGACATAAAAGATTTTTAAAGAAAATAATGTTGGGTATGGGTCAAAAACAATGTTGTAATACAGATGCAAGGAAGGATTGAAAGGGACTTTCAACATAAAATAAAGAAGAACATACTCCAATGATTTAGGTTTAAAGATTAGAAGAGATAAGAATAACTAAGCAGCTACACAGTGCAAACCGAAAAGGTGTAGATGTTGGGGAATGCCACGTAACACTGTCTTCGGTCAAAGATGTAGGTAGCAAATTTTTTAATGGAATAGGGGGCATAGGATGGCTTAGTCGGATGCAAAATGGAATAGGGAATGGTCCAAAATGAATTGGGGAGGTGAAAGGGGACGGAATCGGACCCTCGGATACCTCGCTCACCCAGCAAAACATCGCATGAGCCACTTTATGTCGATAATTCTGACAGGTTGTGACTTTACAATTTATTCAAATCAAGTGATTTGTACTTTTTTTAATTTTTTTTTATGTGATAGGAGGGCAAACGAGCAGGCGTGTCACCTGATGGTAAGCAACTAACGCCGCCCATAGACATCAGTAACACATATAGTGTTACTGTTGCGTCGCCAACCTTTAAGGGATAGGGGATAGGGAAGGATGGGGAAGGGGGTGGGCCTCCGGGTACCTTTCTCACCAAACAAAACGTGGCATGAGACACTTTACGTCGATCTTCTGAGAGGTCGTGGTATTTCACCGGTCGAGCCGGCCCATTCATGCAGTTTTACACATATTTTTACAGTGGTAGAGCCAGGTAGTTCTACTTGGCTCTACCACTGTAAAAATATGTTGTATAAATTGTTTAAACGACCTTTTCGGACCACACGAAGCTACTACTACTTCTTTGGCGGCATAATATATGAAATATAAGCAGCGATTTTGCCCGCAAACTGAGATGTTAACTTTCTTTTCTTCATCCACTTTGGTACATCATGAATTTCGGTCGGTTTCTGCACTTTTCCTTTTTATAAAAGCATTGATTTGTTCAATAATAAATAGCTCCATCTTGGCGTCCTTAAAAGACATGTCAGAATAATATACAAACTTTATAATGGGCGATAATTTCATCAGTCGTTAAAAGTTTAACAGCTTTTGTCCGCTCTTGACTTTATTGAGTCATAATAGAAGGTTTCAGATTTCTCACATCGCCAGAATCAGCCCTGAACCCTGAACCCGGAAGCCTCAGAAAAATATTATTGTAATAAAATTAAACATTTTTTACGGATTTTATCACATTTATTTAACTTACGTAGGTTGCGAAAGCTTTACACCTTTACGGCCTGTAAAACTTTATTATGAGTTATGATAATAATTTTAGAATTTTGGACATGGTTAATGTCTCGGCGGTTGATTCAGAAGCAGGCTGATGACCGCTTTTGAATCAAGAAGTAACGGGTTCAAATCCTGCCTCACCAATGACTTTTCAAATATAATTTCCAAATTTGTGTGACAAATATCGATGACTTAAAACTTTGTAGGTAGGGTTTGTTTCTAGGTATGGGACGTAAACATAACAGCAAATCGATGCTTAACAGCCGCTGCCAACACCTTCGGGTGGAAATAAGCCGGCCTTTCAGATAGGGTAGAGAGTGGGGTGCGGGAGGGGAATGTGCCTAACATGAGGTCCTAAACGTCACTTTTCTAAGAACTCGTAGTATTTCACTATTCAAGCTGGCCCATTCAAGAATAGAACTGCATACCTCTCTGTCACTGTTGAATTTTTTTTTATGGGATAGGAGGGCAAACGAGTAAGCGGGTCATCTAGTGATAAGCAACATCTCGCCACCAATGAACACCGTGGCGCATGGCTGTTCTTTAAGGGAGTAGGAGGGACAAGAAGGGTAAAGAGAATTCAGCCTCTAGATACCTCTGTCACCGAACAAAACGGCGTGAGCCACTTCTCACCAATATTCCGAGAGGTCGTGGTATTTTTTCGGTCGAACCGGCCTATTCATGCATCGATTTGCAAAACTCTATCAAAACCTATACGGTTACATTTACGTAGATGTTTCACTTCTAGGTATAGGTTTAGGTATAGGTAAGTATATTCTATAGGTTTAACTTCGAATACTTACTCGAAATTAAGTATTCGAACTTCGTAGTAAAGTTTAGTCAACTTTATATGTACTGTAATTGTATCGTATCCGAATACCAATAGAAATTCGTAAATTTGAAGTTACGTATAGAGGATATCATGCGTCTCTCGATCACCGATCAAAAGTTAGTGGAGTTTAGACTTCTTTTTTTGGGAGGATGGGTATATTCACCGTCGGGAATATGCCGGTGAGCTCGAGCGTGAAATTAAAACGAGTCAGAGTTTGAATAGAATGAATTAAGTTTTTCTAAAAAAAAACCTATCCGTGTGTATACACAAAAATTCTGTGTTAGCACATATTAGCGCCTACTTTGTATTTAAAAGTGACATTTTACTGTTTTTTTTTTCTTTATTTGTTATAAATACTTTATCTTATGGCATTAAAACAACTTTTAGGATTAAATCGCGTTTATTTATTACTAATTTTATTTATTTCCCGACGTTTCGAACTCTTTACAGAGATCATTTCCACGAGAGAGAGATAGAGAGAGATTTTTGTTCATCACTCGTGAAAATGATCTCTGTAAAGAGTTCGAAACGTCGGGAAATAAATAAAATTAGTAATAAATAAACGCGATATAATCCTCAAAGTTGTTTTACGTGATTCGCGAAAGTCTTAGAGATAAATATACTTTATCTTATTATTATATGGAAACAGAAAACAGCATATTTTCAAAATGTACTAGGCTTCTTGGTTACTTGTCTTCTTCTGTAAGAGGTTGTGGTATCGATCGAGCTAAAACTTAATTAATGAGTATCAGTTATGTATCAATTATATAAGTTGATTTGTTTAATTACTCCAAATAGAAGTAGCTAGCTATTAATAATTAAAAAAAACTTTCGATACGATCCTGTCCATCATAACAACTTTCGTTGGACAAATTTGTCATCATCAATCACTTTGTGAATCCGTTCTTTTAAAATTCTTCCTGATAGTCTTTGTAGTTTCTTTTCTATTCTCTTTTTTTCTTAGCACTTTATTCTATAACATGTTGATCAAAATTTTTATTTTTTTGGCTAGACAACGTTTGCATGGTCAGCTAGTTAAAATATAACATAACATAACTTCACGCCTTTTTCAACCCGAAGGTGCAGGCAGCTGCTATTAAGCCTCGTCTCGCCGTTATGTTTACGTCCCAAATGGAATAGGTGGCGAACCTATTGCCATACCGGGCACAAAGTTTTTAGTCATCGATATTTATCACACATAACTTACGAAATTGATTTCGAAAAGCCATTAGTGCAAGCCATAGTGAGGATGCAAACCCGCGACCTCTGGATTCAAAAGCGAGGTGCTCGACCATTGGACCACCGAGACAGTCAAATAAACAATATTCTATAAAAAAGTGTATTCTGTTCAACGTCATTTTATTATTTCTAAATCTATCCACCAAGTTTATCAAGTCAAGTTAGCAATAAACTGCTCAAAATTAACTCACAAATGACTTCATATAACGATCATTTTCAACGTTACGAAGAAAACCCTCTTTCAGAGTTTAATAAACTAAGGATGTACATAAGGGCGAGGTAAAGGAAGGCGCAAAGCACAATATAAAATCTGAAAAAAAGCCTTCCCTTTATCCTCAGTAATGGGAGGTCTATTTGTTTTTCGGCAAAATTAAACCGCACTTTTTTGTCGTAAAACCTTTGGGGGTCCATGTGTGGATTGAACTATAAATCAACGCTCTCTCAATAAATCTTGGCTTTGTGTGTGAATTCGTCTGAGAGTTTTTGTAGTTTTTGAGTATATACGTCGCATGTCCTCTGAGGCATGACACGAAATGAAATTTATTACGATGACATATTATTTGAAGTCCAAATCTATATTGGGATGGGGCTAAAATTTACTAGCTGTGTAATGCTCTGTAAGAACTGCTCTCTAAAAACTGAGCTATCAACGACCCAAGTTTCTGAAGCGAATCGTTCATGTTTTTAAAAATTAATATATCCCATTTGATGGCCAAAATATTTTTCAGTCATCAATAGATAGACATATACCATCGCGGACTTTTTTGCACTGCTTCTGAAGGTGTATATTAATGTAGTACATTGTTTTGATCTATCACTTCGAGTTCAGCCGCGTTTTTTTGGTGAGAGTGGTCTCGTCCAATCCAACTCCCTCAGTGCCGACAATGCAACTATAATACGATCAGTATTGCAAGTATCTATAGGCAGCAGTGTTTGCTTTGCTCGATTACCACCTATTTCACAAAAAACAGTCTTGAAGGTACAAAAAGAAATAATTTATTTGACACAAAATAAAATAACAAAATTCACATATATTCATATTTCAATATACAAATTTTAGATCTCATTATTAAAATCGTAAAAGTTAAAATATTGTGAACAACAACTGTGTGACCCAAATACATACTGACATTTCTACGTACTTGCAGACACGCTTTGCATCCTCTATTTTGCTTGATAAAATAGCTCAACCATAAAATATTTACTAAGGAGAACCGTTTAAAATGAAGCAAATACACGCGAGGTGTTGTAATCGGCGGTAGAAATTAAAAAAAAGACAGTTGAAGTTATGATAAATGTTCTTAGTAAATGTAGTTGCTACAAAGAAAATATGTGGTACGTAACTTCACACCAAGACTTTTGCAGATCAGGCAATTTAATATGGATAATGAATTATTGTACAGTTATAAAAAATGGGTATACTATACCAGGGATATTTATTATATAGCGCATCAAGTACACATTGTAAAACAAACTCCATTTCCGCTGCCTGCCCCCTTTTATGCTTATATCTTTGAAATTACGCAACTGATTTTCATGTGGTGTTTTTTTAATAGATAGAGGGTGTCAACGGGCTGATTTTTGTATATAATTCATGTATACAGTTTTCAAGAAAAAGTGTTAATTTTCGGGATTTAATACTTTAATTGCAAACGTAGGCTGAACCCGAAGTGATAGATCAAAACAGTGGTAGAACCAAGCAGCTCGCTGCATGAATGGACCGGTTCGACCGGTGAAATACCACGACCTCTCAGAAGACTGACGTAAAGTGGCTCATGCCGCGTTTCGTTCGGTGAGAGAGGTACCCGGAGGCCCAACCCCTTTCCCCGTCCTTTCCTATCCCCTATTCCTTAAAGGTCGGCAACGCAACAGTAACACTATATGTGTTGCTGGTGTCCATGGGCGGCGTTGGTTGCTTACCATCAGGTGACACGCCTGCTCGTTTGCCCTCCTATCCCATAAAAAAAAACAATGTACCACATTATTATACACCTTCAAAAGCTCTGCAAAAAAGTCCGCGATGGTGTATGTCTATCTCTTAGGGATCACCCACAATGACCATTTTTATCTATTCTCATTGCTTCTGGGACGAAACAAAGTTCGCTTTGTTAACTGGATCAATAATAAAATTTTGATTAGCCAATGTGGTACTGGAAATTTTTCATTTATAATTCATTTTTTTTTCTCATTCTTTTCAATGTTTTACCCATGATTAAGTAACAAACATCTAAACATCATCAAAAACTTTCGCATTTATAATATTAGTAAGATATATATAGATATATAGGTAGATATATGCACCTGATGCTACTACATAGCAGCATCAGCTGCATATTCCAGGATATTTCACAAGAAACACCCTAGCCCTACATACTAACATGTAGTTTCTATCGACCAATTGCAGTTCTGTCTTCAAACTCCTAACGGTTGAGGAGTTTTGTGGCTTCTTCATCAGCACAACAGCATCAAATGTTGGCACCATAAAAACTATCCTTAAGACATCAATATTACGTAATAAAAACACCATACTCGCATACAAGTTTTGGTGGATGCCTTCGATTTCTCCTGGTTCCCATCATCAGATCCTGACCTGGTTAAAATGGGACCATCTCGGAAATAAACACTATACAACGAAAAAACAATTTTTGAAATCGGTTCATAATTGACGAAAATATCGGTGATAATAAATAAAAAAATTTATACATACAGACGAATTGAGAACCTCCTCCTTTTTTCGAAGTCGGCTAAAAATAAATTAGCAGAGGAATGATAGAAATACATAGATGTATGCTGACCTAGATATTGGTATATCTCGTAGGGGTATATTATTTTAATCAACAACACCCAACTCGAGCGGCCATATTGTTATTTTCCCTCTCACAATACACAGAATAAACGCACAGTGTAGTCCGATAATACAGCTCATTTATAAAAAGAAATACAATAGGCTATAGATAAAAAGGTGTATCTTTACGATGATCTGTATTCACAGGCAAGTCGTGAAATACAGTTTTCTCTCCACTGTTGAAAGGTTTTTACCATATTGATGAAGTTACCCCGAGGTTGAGAAAGCAACAATAACAGGGTCGGTTCTATTGTATCAAAGAATAGTTTTTTGGTTTGTGTTTGAATAGGAATTGTAATATTAAATCAAAAATGGTACAAGATTTTATATAATACTAGCTGATCCGGCAAACTTTGTTCCGCATCAAAAGCAATTTTTACAGCGTTTGCAATTAAAGTGCTAAATTAAAAAAGACTTTGTTTTAAACTATGTATGTATAATGACAAACTTGATTTTCAGTCTCATACAGTTGTACATTTTTTATGGGCCTATCCCATGGGCAAACGAACAGGGGCAAAGAGGTATGGGTAAACGGGCAAGTAGATCACATACGTGGTGGTAAGTGTCTAGCGGCGCATGGAAACCTGTAAAACTGGTAGTGTTACAGTTGCGTTAGCGAGATAGGAAAAGAAGTGTAATTGGAGGAGAAAGGGATGAAGGTGGATTTCGGGATCCCTCTCGTACTGAATAAAATGCGTCGAGGATCTAAGAGGTTGTGGTAGGCCACTGGATGAGATGAGCATTATTAAATAATAATAATAAAATATAGGTTGTTATCGAAGTGTTAGTTTAACATATAACCAAGTAATTGTTCCGCTACACTTGGAGTATTTGGAACATTTTGTTACGTAAATGTGACACGATCACGTAGTATATCATGTAGACAATATTGAGAGGCCTACTGTGTTCTAATAAGAACATACTGCTCCCACTAATCGTCTGGCTAGGGGGGAGGCCGTGAGTTACGTTCTCGCACAAGACATGATGGGTACTTTATGAGAAAGCTTGTTATTTTCATAGATATATTTTCTTCTTTTTTTTCCTTTTAACAAGGAATGATATCTACCACTGAGAAACAAGTAGGATTTAGTGTCCTATGAAACATATGTGTATTGCGGCCGTCCTTAACTCCTACATCCATTTGCTTGGTCGGTGATGTTAAAAATCGACGCTTGTATATGAAAGTCAAACAACCGAGTGAGGCGTGTCTTGTCGTCGTGCCTTATTGCGCTTTTTCGTCTCTGTCTACCCCGCAAGGGATTTGGGGTAAAGTTAAATACATATGTGTGTATTTAAAATACTAAAAGAATATTTTTTAGCAAGATGTTTAAAAAACCCAAAAGAAAAGATTTCCTCCTAAAATACATAGACTATCCATCTGTAACATCTAAATAAACATAAAAAGACACAATACTTGCTTCAATGTACGTGGAATTCTAACCGAAGATAGTCTAAAACCGGGGTTCCTGTCTCATTTATATTGTTTTATGGATCTATCCTATCCACAATGGTTACGAGTCGGCTACAAAATGAAGAGCCGGTTTCCTCTGTGTGTTCCTTTTGTTTATTTTTTAATGGCAATAGATACGTGGATATATCTCTCACTAACATTTTTATTAGCTGTTGATATTTTGTTTAAAATTTGTGGCATCATTTTAATTTTTCTGTCCTAATTGCACTTTAAGTGGGGCGGCACAACATGTCACGTTTTTGAACTATCCATTTTGTCTTGGCGTCAAACCGCCTTGGGAATGATTTTGGTGGTGGGATAGGGTCGCGGTTGGAAATTGGATGCAGAGAAGAAAGGGAAGGGTTTGGGCCTCTGGATACCTCTTTTACTGAGCGAAGCGAAGCATGAACCACTTTACCCTGATATCTGAGATTAAATTAGATTAACAACATAACATAACATAACTTCACGCCTTTTCTACCCGATGGTGTAGGCAGCGGCTGTTAAGCCTCGTCTCGCCGTTATGTTTACGTCCCAAATGGAATAGGTGGCGAACCTATTGCCATACCGGGCACAAAGTTTTTCAGTCATCGATATTTATCACACATAACTTCCGAAAACAATTTCGAAAAGTCATTGGTGTGAGCCAGTGTCTGGAATCGAACCCGGACCTCTGGATCAGAAGCCGTGTGCTCGACCACTGCGCCACCGAGAGTTAAATTAGATTGATTCAGATAAAACGTTATCGTTTTAGAATAGTCTCGATAGTCCAGTGGTCAAGCATACTGCTTCTGAATCCAGAGGTCGCGGGTTCCAATTCTCACATTAGCTCTCACACCAATGACTTTCCGAAATTATTTTCGGAAGTTATGTGTGATAAATATCGATGACTAAAAACTTTGGCAATAGGTTTGCCACCTATTCCATTCGGGACGTAATCATAACGGCGAGCCGAGGCTTAACAGCCGCTGCCTATACCTTCGGGTAGAAAAAGGCGTGAATTTATGTTATGTGTTTAGGACTTGAGACGCCCATGCATAATAAGACAAATATTATCTAATTATTCCATAAATATTTTATCATATATAAGGTGAAACTAAAGAGGACTAAATGAAGTCGGGTTAAAGTTTAAATTCACTCTCAGTCAGCTGGGAGCGAAAGAACAACATATGGCTGACAAGCTCACACAGCTCTACACCGAAGAATGGCGGGATAACCATTCCAAAATATGAGTCAACTTAAATGCTCTGGTAGGGGCGGGCAGCAGCGTCCTTATCTTTAAAAGGTTCACCCCTGCGGTCTCCATCACGTTTGCCCAGCGTGGGGACTATGGGCAAAAACCTCTCATGACAAAAGTGCAAATCCAACGGCCCCCAGTTCCCGGTGGTCCCACTATTCCCGGCCAAGGCAGCGGTCGTGGTAATGGTGGGACAGGGGTGCTAAGCATCTCCGGCTTACGGCAGGCTGTCAGAAACAACTACGCGTGGCCACGTATAACGGACGCAGTCTTCGGCTAGACTAACACCTCACCGAACTCGAGGTAGAGCTGAGTTGCTTGAACTGGCATATTCTAGGGCTATCTGAAGTCCGGCGAGAGGGGGAGGACACGATAACCTTACAGTCGGGCAACTTGCTCTACTTTCGAGAAGGTGACCAGATCTCCCAGGGGGTGTCGGTTTCCTCGTTCACAAGGACCTCGTTAGCAGCGTTGTGGAGATCAGTAGTGTGTCGACCAGGGTAGCGTACCTTGTACTGAAACTCACCAACAGGTACACCCTGAAGGTAATACAGGTATATGCGCCGACCTCGACTTACTCTGACGAGATAGCCGAGGCAATGTACGAAGATATTGCAAAAGCAATACATGGTACCGCCAAGGCTCACTACAACGTTGTTATGGGGGATTTCAATGCCAAAGTGGGAGTACAGGAACGCGGCGAAACAAAAATCGGTCCATATGGCTTGGGGTGCCGAAATCACCGGGGCCAGATGCTAGTCAACTTCCTGGAGTCTGAAGGGCTCTTCTTGATGAACTCATTCTTTAAGAAGGGTCTCCACAGGAGGTGGACTTGGCGAAGCCCGGATTCTGTGACAAGGAACGAGATATATTTTATCATTACGGATAGTAAGCATATATTTAGAGATGTCTCTGTGATCAACAGGTTCAATACTGGAAGTGATCACCGACATCTCCGGGGCTCTCTAAATATTAACCAGAAAGCTGAAAGAACCCGGAAGATGAGGTCTATTCTCCGACCTACGCCACTCCAAATAGCCGAAACCGAAAAGTTCCAAATGGAACTTCAAAATCCGTTCGACCTGCTGGAAACCACAGGCAACGTGAACGAAAAGACCGCCACTGTGGTCAACACGCTAAGAAAAGTGTCTCAAAGGTTGTTACCGAGATCGCAGAAAAAGGAGTCCAAACTCTCTGCTGAGACGCTCGAGCTGATGAGGCAAAGGCGAGAAACTCCATCCGATCAGCTGTCTTCATCAGAATGGAAAAGCTTAAACCAGCGTATTAGAAAGCTGATGCGGCGCGACCTTCGTCTATCGAAAACTCGAGAAATCGAGGACGCGATCGACCTCCAGCTTGGAAGCTTGGAAGCTTTGAAGGCCCCATCTGACGAAGCTGAAAACTGCGAATGGACGTGTAGTCACCTCTAAGCCTGAGATTCTCGCAGAGATAGAATCTTTTTATGGACTCCTTTATTCCACACGGATGACCAAGCCGACGGGACACAGTGAGAATGACCACAGAGCCCCGCTAACGCGTCACTACAGTGAAGACATCCCCGACTTTGCAGAAAGCGAGATTAGTGCGGCTCTCGGGCAACTCCAGAACAACAAGGCACCCGGTGATGACGGAATCACAACAGAACAGAACAGGCCGGTGGGACTCCTATCCTAAAGGAATTAGCAAGTCTTTTTAATTCCGTCATACACCAGGGTATAACACCACAGGTTTGGAGCAGGAGTGCGGTGGTGCTATTCTTCAAAAAAGGTGATAAGACCTTGCTGAAGAATTACAGACCCATTTCACTCCTGAGCCATATCTACAAGTTGTTGTCGAGGGTCGTCACGACTCGTCTCGCTGCAAAACTCGACGAGTTCCATCCTCCGGAGCAGGCCGTGTTTCGAAAAGGCTTTAGTACCGTGGACCACATCCACACTGTTTGGCAGATTGTACAGAAGACCGCAGAGTACAATCAGCCGTTGTGTATGGCATTCGTGGATTACGAAAAAGCCTTCGACTCCATTGAAACTTGGGCAGTTCTGGACGCATTACAGCGATGTCGGATTGACTGGCGTTATATCGAGGTGTTGAGATGCTTGTATGACACCGCCACGATGACTGTCCAGATCCAGGATCAAGTGACGAACTCCATCGAGCTGAATCGATGTGTAAGACAGGGAGATGTCATATCTCCCAAACTCTTCACCAATGCTCTGGAGGACGTCTTCAAGACACTGGATTGGACTGGACAGGGTATCAACGTGAATGGTGAGTACATCTCCCATCTTCGGTTTGCCGACGGCATCGTTGTCATGGCAGAGTCGCTAGAACAGCTAAGCGGAATGCTGCGCAGCCTAGACGAGTCCTTCCGGCGTGTCGGTCTGGGCATGAACTTGTACAAGACCAAGGTTATGTTCAATGAACATGTCGTGCCCGGACCGATAAATGTTGATGGGTCAGTTCTCGAAGTCGTAAACAAATACGTCTACCTAGGCCAAACTATCCAGTTAGATAGACGAAACTTCGAGAAGGAAGCCGACAGCGAGCTATGCTCGGATTATCTCTGAAAGATAGACTCAGGAATGAGTATATCCGACAGAGAACCTGAGTAACCGACATAGCTTGTAGAATAAGCTCGCTGAAGTGGCAATGGGCTGGCCACATCTGTCGAAGGACCAATGGTAGATTGAGCAAGAAGGTCATAGAGTGGAGACCGTGACTTGGTAAGCGTAGTGTAGGATGCCCACCAGCCCGATGGTCAGACGACCTCAGAAGGGCTGCTGGAAAAGACTGGATGCGGAAGGCAGAGAATCGGATGTTATGGCGCACATTTGGAGAGGCCTATGTCCAGCAATGGACTGCAACAGGCTAATGATGATGAATGATGATGATAAAGTTTAAATTAGCGAAGCACTAAAGATTTATTTATGTAATGTAACTTTGCTAAATTCACTCCTACGGTTTCTTGATTGTAACAACATTTAAAACTTAAATGGGCTTAAACAGATGAATGGCATAATATGACTCCGTGGTCTGGAGATCAAGCAGACCACTTTGGAGCCAAAGAAGTCGCGGAATTAAATTCTGGCTTGCACCAATTATTTTTCAGAAGTAATTTGTGCTAAATATCGATGACTGATAAAATTGTGGACGATGTATGGCAATCGATTAGGACAAACATTTATGACGTTGAAAATTTGGCATGTCGAGGCGTAGCAACCGCTTACACCTTCTGATTTAAAAGCTGTAAAGTTAGAAACAAGAAAATTATACTTAGAAAGCACAGTAGAGTTGAAATATCTTTCGACTGTCTATTCTTTCCACTTCCAATTCGTTTGATCGAATCTGATCTGTGAAAACTTTAGTAGGCGTCTTGTAATGTGGCAGAAATAAATGAAAGAGGTAGTTTTGAACTTGCAGCGTTCTCATCCGACTCCACAACTCGGTTATGAAAAGTGAAGGCGATTCATAGCTCTATAGTCAGTTGTTTTATTTCTAACTAAGACTACAGTTATTCTGAATTTATAGTTGTAGCATTGAATAAAAATTGATGTACTAGAGCGTAAATAATAAAAACCTTTCATAGATAAATTTGTTGGTTACTGTTTTTTGAAATGTTTTGACACAATTGTTCTTCTGAATAAATATAGTAAAGCGCGTAAATCTAACCCACTTTTATCTTGCTGGCTGGCTGATGATCAACGTCTATCTTAATCTTTACTTCAATGTAGTCACGCTTACTGCGTGTAAAATTACTTCAGGAGCATTAAAAACCTTATTTCTTCTGATTAGTTCACGAACTTGTTAAATTCAACTCAAAACATGTCAACGTTTCTAGCTTGAAGTAAATAATCATGACGGCCGATCAAAACTTCTCGCTTGGAAACTAAAGAGGACTAAATCAAGTCGGGTTAAAGTTTAAATTAGCGAAACACTAAAGATTTGTTTATGTAATGTAACTATACTAATTACACTCCTACAGTTTCTTGATTGTAACAACAATTAAAACTTATATGGGCTTAAACAGATGAATTTGCAGACTGTTGTTTATGAGTAAAACAGTATTTTCATTATACAACAAAATTCAATAATTGGACAACTGTAGTATTTGATTTTCAGGCCTTCTGAACTCCTCTCGACCACTTTTTAGAAACAAATTTCTCTAATATTTTGGGAAGTTATCTATAATAAATTACATTTATCGATAATTGAAAAAAAATATGTAGCACGTGTATGGCGATAATTTCGTCAATTATTTGAAAGGGTCGAATAATTGACGATAAGTTATGAAATGACGCTGCCTTCGTCGTTGGATATTAACTGATTGAAATTGTAATTAGATCTAGAGGAGAACATTCACTTCCTTAAATATTTACTATATTATATTCTTTTAGATAATAGAAGCATTATAAGTGTATAGATACGTCACCGCGACGCCGCCGTCTAACAAAAGCCTTTTGCAGCGCCGGAACAAGCCTTTATTAAAAGTCTCTTTACGCCATAAAATGCTTCATGAATTTGATAAAATTTATTCACTTTATATATCAAGTATATTGCTTACATTTAGTTTCATCCGCCATTACTTACTAACAACACACCTAAGCTATGTTTAGGTTTATATGAGTGTCCCGAGCCACTTTGTCATCGAGCCAGAGTAACATCAGAAAATTTGTACAATAATTTTAAGGAAGTTTGAAAAAACACCTCCTGTGCTTCCCTTTCTTATGAATAATTATAATTACTGTTTGGTAATCTGCTTTATAATTGACATTTTCTTTATTTTCTGTTGTATAATTCTGACAATGTAACCGCTGCAATATTAAATTTTTACATTTATTTTTGTAGAAATTGAAAATAAAAGTGATATTCTAACCAAATTAGATTAATTATTACAATGTTCGGTATGGATAATGAATCTTGAGCACGCATATAACTCTTGTTTATAAACCTGCAATTTCATGTAAACGCGTAGCTGTGCGACAGATTTACGACTGTAATTCCATTGAAAATAGACACGTCTAGAAGTAGCCGAAATTCTTTTGCACAATAATTAAGAAAATCCAACACCAAAATAAGAATTCAAACTCATTATACTCTTAATTGAAGCTGTAACACTGAATGTTTCTAAGTCATTTGCATAAATTAATGTTCTCTTAGACTTTTGTAATATGTACTAGGTTTTAACGTAAGGACAAAGTGCGTTTTTAAATTTAAATCGAGCCGGCTCGATTAGTGAAGGCCAGACCGCTTTGTAGCCCCGCTCTATCCTACTTCAGACCCCTTATCTATCTTAAGCGCTGGCAAAGCAAATATAAACACTATCTTTTTTGCAAATGTACATGGCCCTCTGCAAAAGGTCAGCAATTAGTTAAATTTCTACAGTTCAGTTATAATATATCTATAACTTTTTAATGACATTTTGTAAACAAATAAACAAAGCTATTAAAAATATTTTACCTTACTTTTTCTTTCGACGCGATCAAAGTAATTACTAGAAGCGAATGATTGAATAGTATACCTGTCTTTATTAGACATAATCTAATATATATCCCTGAAGCCACATCCCTGTCGGCAACAGTAAATCAATTAGATGTACTAGTAAATATATGTATACATATGTACTCATATATGTATGTGAATGAAGGCGAACAAGACAATTCCCTTAGAGAGTAATTCTAATTATGCATCGATTATTTCCTTTTGAAGTGGAGACGCTTTCCACACTATTTAACATAACATAATTTCACGGCTTTTGCTAACTATGTAGGCAGCGGCTGTTAAGCCTCGTCTCGTCGTTATGTTTACGTCCCAAATGGAATAGGTGGCGAACATTTTGCCATACCGGGCACAAAGTTTTCAGTCATCGATATTTATCACACATAACTTCCGAAAACAATTTCGAAAGTCATTGGTGTGAGCCAGTGTCAGGAATCGTACTCGGCTACCGGCTACCGAGCTACCGAGACTTATAATGAATAATAATAATAATACGTTTATTTTTCTCACACAAAAAAAAGGACATCGAAAAAAAGAAACAATAATAACATGGCAAATACAAATTTGTGTGAGACTGGCATCCGTACTAGGAAATAGTTTCCTGTCAGACAGATGTCAGGCCCCCTAAACAAAATTACAATTCAAAATTGGGAGATCATACAAACAGTCGTTCACAAACAAGAGAAAAACAAAACAATAAAATTATATATCATGCAAATAATATGTCATATAAAAATGAATAATCGCAGTAAATTGTTTGAACACAAAATTAATCAACAAATATATACTAGATAGTGAGAAGGTTCTCAGTTTCAGCATAATTCGACGTAAGCAACCATGATGTGAGCAATTTCTTGCAATTGTATCTGGTAAGAGTAGAAAAGGATAAAATCTTGTTTAACTTGTTATAAAGATGACCACCCAGGAAACAAAACGACCTGTGAGCTAAAGAATTTTTAAATAAAATAACAGGACAAACTCTGTAAGCTCCGCGCTTTAGGTGGGAAAGTGTAAAGTTACTGTGCTTAATATCACTGTGCTTCCTGAGTATCGCGAAAAGTACATACAATTGACGCACAGTTAACACCTGACATGATTGATAAAGATCAAGAGTGGGATGCAAATAAGGAAGGAAGTGTGCAACTTTAAGTACGGCTCTTTGGGCACCTTCAAGAGACAGCATTACAATCTTACCCGCACCACCCCATACTGTAATGCAGAAGGACAGAAGAGATTGGCACAGTGCAAGGTATGTGGATCTTATAACTTTTGTGCTGGCTACGTGTCTCAGATTTTTAAAAATATAAATTAACTTTCTTATTCTAGAACACAAAAGAGAAATGTGAGGTTTGAAATTCAGGCCTCCGTCGATTATCACACCCAAATATCGTATATGGTCCACCCTGTGTAGGACGGGACAGTCACATGTTGAATTAAGAGAATTTTCACATTTGTGAGCTATAATATGGGAGTTCAACTCGTCTTTAAAATTCGTGTTTCTTAACGAGAATAATATATATTTCGTTTTGTCTACGTTAAGAGCTAGTGAGTTGATAGACAGTCAAGCATTAACCCGGTCGAAACCAGCTTGTGCGTGCCTAAATACATTATCCCAAGTGTCTCCACTAAATATCAGAACTGTATCATCCGCATACTTGACTATTTTACCATTCGGAATATGCAATTTACAGAGGTCATTAACAAATATTATGAACAGAATTGGGCCTAGTATGCTGCCCTGGGGGACTCCTGAATTTACCTCAAGGTAGTCACTGGTCAAGTGGTCAATCTTAACGCATTGGAATCGATTGGTCAAATAGCTCCTGAACAGCTCAAGCTGGTTACAACGAATGCCTAGCCTTTCCAAAGCCTGTAAGAGTAGACATGGGGAGACTGTATCGAAAGCCTTAGCCAGGTCCAGGAAAATTGCTATTATTTTCTGTTTTTCTTCGAGTTTTTGGACTATGTGACCGGTTAAACTATGGACAGCATCGTCTGTGGACTTACTGGTGCGAAAACCATATTGACAAAAAGATAACAGATTCGCCGATTCCAAATAGTTCATTAGTCGTCCGTGAATAACCTTTTCCAGTATTTTTGAGAAGGATGGTAAAACGGAAATTGGTCGATAGTTGTTGATACAGTCCCTCGAACCGCTTTTATGAACAGGATGCACAAGGGATTTTTTAAATGCTGTGGGAAATATTCCTGAATTAAGAGACAGGTTACATATATGCGTCAATGGTGCGGCAAGAGTATCAGCAAACTTTTTTATCAATACCGATGGGAGATTATCGAAACCTGCAGAGGAACTATTTTTAAGATTAATTATTAGTGATTTTATTTCGGATTCATCTACCGGGAGAAACACAAACGAGTGGGGGACCGGTTGTGAACTGATAAATGAAATAGCATGTGTTGAAGTAATTGGATTATTAATCCTATTGAGAGATACTATTGGATTCTCATCGATTATAAGCGAATTGGCTGACTGTTTAGGTTTGGAGGCAGAGGTGATAGTTTTTATAACTTGCCACAACCTCTTGTTGCAGTGCTGGGCATTAGTGAGGGCAACTCTTTCATAATTACGCTTAGAATTTTTAAGAAGTAAGTTAGTATAATTACGATATCTTAAATATGTAATTTTGAAAGTATCATTGAACGGGTATTTCCTTGATTTTGCATGAAGTTTATCTCTGTTTCTAATGCACCTTAATAGGCCGGGTGTAATCCAGGGTTTAATTATCCTTCTGCGCCTCGAAACTGTTTTAAATGTAGTGGATTGATTCAAAATAACTTGCATGTGATCCAACAGACAATCAGAAGCCCTATCAACATCCCGCATAGAAAGAATCGCACTTAAGTCAGCCTCCTTTAGCGCTTTACCAAATTTTTCTAAATCAACATGTTGAGAAAATTTAAGGTATGCAGAACTAGATTTGGCTACCTTCATACTCACAATGACACTATAATGATTAGTAACAGTAGTAGGAGCTACGAAACATTTAAGAAGATTTTTTGTTTTTATAATAACATGGTCAAGACACGTAAAGTTGTGTGTAGATATGTTAAAAGCAGGCAGCATTCCATGAGATGCCAATAAGTTAAGGTAGGCGTCGGCTCTAGAGTCGGAAGATGCAACAGAGATGTCTATATTGATATCACCAGTAAGTATCAAATTTTTGTATGAGCTTAAAGTACATAACAAAGCATGGAGAGACTCTAAGAAACCAGAAGTGTTACGTTCACCAGGAGGCCGATACACTGCGATGACAACTGTATTTAAGTCTATTTTTACAACCAAACAATTAGCATCTACTATATTTAATGGTTCGGTAACCATGTAAGAGAGATTTGATCTATAATAGACAGTTACACCTTCATTTTGAGTTTTATGTTTCGATGTGGTATAATAATGGTAGCCCTCAATGTTAGGTATAATGTGATTACTAGACAACCAGCACTCAGTAAAAATGATTAAATCCCAATCCACATGGGCTCGGGCTAATACAACATGAAAAGTATCGATGTTACGCTTCAAGCTTCTGATATTTTGAACAATAAAATTAACAGCAGAGTTGTCATTGTACAAAAGGTCCCTGCAGTCATCCACACCACTCGTCGAACTAAAACCCGGGGCTAGCATATCCAGATCATTATTTATGGTATTATCGAATTTTAAAATTAAAATCCTTGTGCTAATAACAAGTTAAATATCAAATAAAAAATAAATACCTTTCATGATTGCGTTGCTTGACATGTGCCGAGAAACCCAATAAGCATTGAAAAACATGATATGCAACCAAGTAGTTATTACCACGATCCATCAAACAATGCTTCAGTTTATTGTGTTCAAACAAAGTACATTCATTTAAAATAATAAAACTAACAATTACTAACAAAACATACATACAAACAAAAATATTAATAGAAATAAAAATAATAGCAAGTGAGCAATATATTCTGAGGGTAGTTGAACATGGAGACAGGCACAATATAATATCTAGTCATTTCACTTGTTTCAGTTTAGTTAACGAACATTCAGAATCAATAAGAGTTGCAGGTACACCCTCCTTCTTCCTTAAATAAATCCTACCATGAGAAGTCCAGCAGTAAGAATACTGATTCTCTCTTGCAAAACTCCTAGCCATTGAGAACAGACGCCTAGTATTAAAAGGCATGTATTCAGAAATATAAATAGGTTGCTCTGGGCCAGGTATTTGCAATAAAGAGGTCGACATTTTATTTGTTTTGTTTACAGCATTGTAGCTGCGTGCGGCTTGAAGAAAGTTGTCTTTTAAAATGACAGAGCCGAAGTCGACAACAATGGGCTTTGTTTTAGTAGATTTTGTATTGAGTCTATATATGTTACTAATATTTGCCCTTTGGACAGATATATTAAGTTTATTTCCTAGTCTGACTATTGAATCACACAAATCATCACTTGTTTCAGAGCACTTAGGAGAAGGAATGTTTCTAAATTCTAACTTACAACTATTAGTAACTCTCTCAAAATCTTCAATCCTCTTTTCCAAAATCTTAATATGGTTAAGTTTTACATTGAAATCACCCTGTAACTTTTCAAATTTTCCCTTTAGATCTTCATACTGTTGTGATACAAATTCCATGGAAGTGACAATATTATTTATATATTATTTTGTGATTTGATGTCATTCACAATTTGAAGTATTTAGTCATATTTTTTCACATGGTTGGTCACATAAGCCCCCAACATTTTCCTCATCTCTAAAAGTAACACTGACGAGTCTTCTTGCTCGTGTTTGCGCTTGAAGCGCTGTGACGGTAAACATTCAGCTCGCTCAGGTGGGCAACTCATTGTATCCAAATTAGAGTCAGATTCACTGCGAGTTACAGACTCCAACGTTGTCTGTTTTCTCATGAATAATTGAACATTAACTGTAATTGTTGTAATTTAAATCTTTTGGTTTTCCAAAAGCTATTCTGGATTATATTTTTATATTAATAACCCGCTTTTAGCCGCAGCTTCGCGCACATGAAGGCAATATTGTGCCCTATGCATGGCAATTGCTTCCGCCAGCTATTTCAGATTTTATAAATGCAACGATTCGAAGCATAGCAACGGCTTACACCATCTGATAGAAGTTACAAAAATGAATACTACACTAAGAATGCTTAGTCTATTTATTTATTTATTTGGGATAAAAAACAATTACATGCTAAGATTCTTTATGACGTGTACATAGCGAGGTAACACACATGTGACCCACAAAATTATCCACAACTTATCAATTAAAATTACAAAAGAAGACAGAAATAAAGAAATACAATTTAAAAAACTTTTTAAGATAGGGTGTGATTTAACAATACGGTATGTTAGTAGGAATACAGCATTTTTGTACTCAATTAATAGATACAAAGTAAAATGTAAATGTAGGTATTTTACAATTATTAAGAGCATGTGATTAATTCAGTGAGGCTAAACTTGCGGTTACTAGTTTTTTAAATTTATTAATAGAAACATCAAATAGGTCTATATTAACAAACTGTTTGTTATACATATCTACAAGACGTCGCAGCGGTGCTTGCTCTCCGGCATTAGTTCTACATATGTTAATATGGAACAGCCGAGGCGCTCGCACTCCGCGGCGCAATACGGATCTGGGAACTGCATAACATAATGAGTTCGTAATATCCATGCAGTCGTAGCCATTATTACACACTTTGAATAACGTCAAGGAATCGAGAAGTTGCCGCCTGGACTCTAAACTCAGGATATGGTTACGTTTTAGTGAGTCCGTGTAAGACATTTTAGTGTGATAGCATTTGTAATTAAAGGCCCGTAAAAATTTCTTCTGTACCTTTCTAGTCTGACTACATATTTTTGGTAGTAAGGGTTCCAAATAGATGTCGCATACTCTAGCTGAGGACGAATTAATGTCTTAAATAAGGTTAAGTAAGTTGAGGGACGCACAAAGTCAACACACGATCTCATCACAAAACCGTACATTCTATAGGCTCTGCTAACAATGGTATCAACATGGGTTTCAAGGTGCAAGGACGAGTACAACATAATTCCCAAATCTCGAATAGCACCGACACTATTTAGAAGTTCATTGTTTAGGGAATAAGAGAATTTAATTATCTTTTTATTTTTAGTGAAAGTAATGTAATGACATTTCGGGAGGTTGAGATATAATTTATTATCAATTGTTTAAGTATAAAGTCTATTCAGATCCTCTTGAAGTTCCAAGCAGTCTTCTATTTTGTTGCATTTTTATAAATTTTAATATCGTCGGCGTACATCAAAAATTGGGATTTCATAAAACATTTTTTAATATCATTAACAAAAAGCACAAAAAGCAGAGGACCCAAAATAGAGCCCTGAGGGACACCTGATTTAGTCTATTTGAAAAATCGTTTGCTTGTCTATTCTTTCCACTTCCAATTTGTTTGATCAAAACTGATTCGTGAATAGGCGTCTTGTGATGTGGCTGAAATAAATGAAAGACGACGCCACAACTCGGTTATGAAAAATGACCGCGATTCATAACCCTTTAGTCAGGTTTTTAAATAACATGTTTAGATTTTCAGTAAGTTTAAGTGTAGTATTAAATAGAAATTGGTGTATTTGTTTCATATAGCGTAAATAATAAATTTTCTTTTGAAAACCCAGAAATATATCTATGGAAAAAAGGTACTGTTGTGTACTATAAAATCTTAAGCTTCTTACTCACAACTTTGATTGCGAGAGAACTAAAAATAAGATAGTAATAACTTTAAAATTAAAATCTCCAATATCGTCAGTTTCGATGGTTCAGTGGTCCAGCACCCCGCTTCTGAATAAAGAAGTCGTGGGTTTGAATTCGGGCTTACACCAATGACTTTTCGAAATTCTTTCTCTTAGGTTCTTTTTCTTAACTGGCTATTTCCTCACCATACTACATCCCCAAGTCCACATGGATTTAAGCATGGGCATAGGAGACAAAAAAACAATTTGTCTTAAAAATCTTGTTAACAGTTACTCGCGAAAATCCATTTTTACCCACCTTTCCTTTAATATATACGAAGTTGTTTATACTTAATCCCTAAGCTGTAAGAGAAATAACAGTGTTTAATTACATTAAAATTTAAAAAAAAAACTAACATTAAGATATGGAAGGTATGAAGGTATGGACGATTTTTCAGTACCTACAAGGGGAGGTCCAAAAGGTCGTGGAATGGAGGGGATGGAGTGGGGATAGGGGCGCTCGCTTAGTGTCATACTAATTGGGGACTCATAATTAGTATATAAATGGAGTTTCAGCCCTATTGCGTCATTCGTTTACGAACACTCGCCTGCTAAACACGTCAATCCGGAAGAAAACTGAAACTATGGAGAAAATTGAACACCGTGCGGTCATTAAATTCCTTACCAAGCAAGGAAAGAACGCTCAGACCATTTTGAATGAAATGGAAACTGTTTACGGGGAACAGTGCCCTAGTAAATCAATGATTTACAAGTGGCATGGTCTTTTTAAACATGGTCGGGAGTCGATTGAAGACGACCCCCGCTCAGGAAGGCCAGTTGAGGCCACCACATCAGACATCGTCGAAAAAGTGGAAAAAATTGTACTGGAGGACACCCGTTTGAAGAAAAAACAGTTATCTGCATTAGTTGGAGTATCAGATACCACCATTTTGCGAATCCTACATGACCACCTGGGTATGACAAAAGTCAGTGCAAGATGGGTACCGAGAATGCTCACGCCGCTTCAAAAACAGCAGCGCGTCGAAGCGTCAAAACATTTTTTGGAGTTGTGTGGCGACGATCCTGGACCGATTTTGGAGCGAATTGTTACCGGCGATGAAACATGGGTTCATCATTTTGAGCCTGAGTCCAAACAAGAGTCCAGGCAATGGCATAAAAAGGGGACACCACCGCCAAAGAAATTCAAAGTGTCGGAGTCGGCTGGAAAGTTGATGGCTACTGTTTTTTGGGATTGTGAGGGGATAATACTGATTGATTATAAAGAAAAGGGCAGGACCATAACCGGAGAATACTACGCAACAATGCTA
Organism: Euproctis similis; assembly: GCA_905147225.2. Lineage (NCBI taxonomy): Eukaryota > Metazoa > Arthropoda > Insecta > Lepidoptera > Erebidae > Euproctis > Euproctis similis. The sequence goes on from LR990119.1 coordinate 12,384,031, forward strand.
GAAAAATTAAAGGATGCCATCAAAGAAAAACGTCGGGGAAAATTGACCAAGGGCGTGTTGCTCTTGCAAGACAACGCGCCGGTTCACAAGAGCAAAGTTGCAATGGCTGCTCTACACACGCATGGCTTCGAATCACTAGTCCACCCACCCTATAGTCCAGATCTGGCCCCAAGTGATTTTTATTTGTTTCCCAATTTAAAAAAAGACTTAAGGGGAAGGAAATTTTCCGACGACAATGAGGTAAAGGAGGCAATTTTGGCTCATTTTGAGGGAAAAGATAAAAAATATTTTTACGATGGTTTAGAAAAATTAATTCATAGATCTAATAAATGTATTCAGCATAAGGGTGATTATATTGAAAAGGAAAAATAAATTTACTGTTTCATTTTTACTAAAACCCTTTCATTCCACGAACTTTTGGACCTCCCCTCGATTTGCCAATTCAAAGCAGACACTTGTATGTACTATATTTTATACTGTATGTGGACTAAATTTATATAAAAAAAAAATGGGTGCGTGTACTTATGTACGCGCGTGAGAAGTTATACTTCTTTGGCATCATTAAAATATATATATATATATATATATATATATATATATATATATATATATATATATAATTATTAAAAACAAAATTTAGAGAATAATAAATATATAAGACATAATTTGTATTATATATTATAAGATTCTTAATTTTAAATGTTTATTATTGATTATTTAATATTTTAAAAATAAATTTTATAATAAATTCAAAAATTGAATTTAAGGTTGGTCATTTTTTATATATTTTTATTGATATCTTAATTTAATATTCACTTTTCATTTTTATCAAAATAAAATCATTAAATTTATTTAGTTATTTTTATAAATATTTATTATTTATTCAATTTAATAGCAAATATTAAAAATTAATATTATAATTTGATGTTCAATTTTAATTTTTATCACAAACTTTTTATTAAATGTTTTATTAAATTTATTTCTTTATTTTGTAAATATTAAATAACCAATAATAACTATTTAACATTAATAATTTAATAATATTTAGTGTTAATTATATTAAATAAAAGTATTTTATTTTATATCAATAAATAATACATACGGATAGTTAACCTCAATTATATTGGAGCACTTGAAAAAGTAAATAAGCACAATTTTTTTCACTAATATTCACAAATAGTAAGTTATATCAATCAAAATATTCAATAGTGGTAGAGCCAAGCAGTTTGCTGCATGAATGGGCCGGCTCGACCGGTGAAATACCACGACCTCTCAGAAGACCGACGTAAAGTGGCTCATGCCGCGTTTCGTTCGGTGAGAGAGGTACCCGGAGGCCCACCCCCCCTTCCCCATCCTTTCCTATCCCCTATCCCTTAAAGGTCGGCAACGCAACAGTAACACTATAATAATATGTGTTGCTGGTGTCCATGGGCGGCGTTGGTTGCTTACCATCAGGTGACACGCCTGCTCGTTTGCCGTCCTATCCCATAAAAAAAAAAATTTAAATCACTACTGAATATAATTTATTAGCACTTCATACTGTTAATTTTGTGTCACAGATGCGCGCGCGCATATTAAAATTTCACTCTCATCATTTTTTCATAACGCGCCTAAAGAAGTATAACTTCAAAAATCTAAGCATAAATACTTTTTTTATAAATTTAGTCGCATTGATTAAATAATCAATAAATTCTTAAAATTATATGTTAGATATTTATTTCTAAGATTTTCGCGAATCTCACTCATTGATTAAAACAACTTTTAGGATTATATCGCGTTTATTTATTATTTATTTATATTTATTTCCCGACGTTTCTTGTTCATCACTCGTGAAAATGATCTCTGTAAAGAGTTCGAAACGTCGGGAAATAAATATAAATAAATAATAAATAAACGCGATATAATCCTAAAAGTTGTTTTAATCAATTATATGTTAGGTTGAATTTATATTCAGAATATTTTTTATTAATATTAAAGCATAATCCATCGTTATATATTTGTAAGACATATTATCATCTTATTATGACTAAAAAAGATGTATTTTTTTCCTTTTTATGCGATAAGGGCAAACGAGGAAGCGAGGCATTTGATGAGAAACAACTCGCGCCGCTCATATACACTTGCAACACCGATAGTGTTAAGTTTCCTAGTGTGCTGATGAGGAGGGAAAAGGTATGAGATACAAAATGAGGCATGAGCAACTTTACGTCGGTATTCAGATAGGTTTCGGTACTTCATTGGTCAAACCGTCCAAGTAATCTGTAAGTTCTCTTAGACTGTACCGCTGTGTATGTTGTCAAGTTCTATCATATTTAAATTTAAAAACGCACTTTGTGGTTACTTAAAACCTTAGACTTAATTTAGTCTAAGAGAACCTTAATTTATGCAAATGACTTAGAAACGTTCAGTGTTATAGCTTTAATTAAGAGTATAATGAGTTTGAATACTTATTTTGGTGTTGGATTTTCTTAATTGTTGTACAAAAGAATTTCGGCTACTTCTAGACGTGACTATTTTCCATGGAATTACGTCGTAAATCTGTCGCACAGCTACGCGTTTACATGAAATTGCAGGTTTATAAACAAAAGTTAGAGGCGTGCTTAAGATTCATTATCCATAACTTACATAATAATAACTTATTCAATTAGAATAGAATTTCACTTTTATTATCAATTTAAAAAAAATTTTAACATTTAAAAAAATATTTTTTTCTAAGATTACGCTCTCAGAATTTCCAACAGGAAATAAAAGAAATTGTTCACAAAAAATACAAAGCAGTTTAGCAAGCACTAATTGTTAATATTCATGAGGACGGTAAGCAAAGACGTTTTCTTTTCTTAATTCCGTAAATATATACATTGTACAAATTTTCTGATAAAACACTGACTTGATGATAAAATGGCTCGAGTTATAACACTCATATAAACCTAAGCGTAGCTTAGGTATGTTATTAGTAAGTAATGGCGGATGAAACTATATGTAAGCAATATACTTGATATATAAAGTGAATAAATTTTAGCAAATTCATGAAGCATTTTATGGCGTAAAGAGACTTTTAATAAAGGCTTGTTCCGGCGCTGCAAAAGGCTTTTGTTAGACGGCGGCGTCGCGGTGACGTATCTATACACTTATAAGGCTTCTATTATCATTGCCACAACATTTCAGGGAGAAAAATATATAGTTAATATAATATGAAAATGAAATTCACTTCTTTCAATATTTACTCTATATTTGTCTATATTTTTTTTATATTTGATATATACTATCATATTCTTTATATTTATATCAATATATTTTGATAATACTGGATTTTTATATATATAATATCTCACGCCTAGCGTAAAATATTCGATCCTTTCGACTACTTGACGAAATTATTGCTATACATTTGTTTTTGTCAATCATCGATAGATGCACTTTATCATACATAACTTCCAAAAAAAATCTAAAATGTGATTACTACGTTTCAATTCTCAGTTTTTTACGAAATAATTGGAGCTAAATAATAGGAGCGTCTTGAACTCCTCGTTTTAATATCATTAACTACAGTCGTCAAAAGTGTATAATTTGTTGTTTAATCAGAATACTGGAAATAAATATACATAGTTAGTTGTTTGACTCATAAACAACAGTCTGCCATTCATCTGTTTAAGCTCATTTAAGTTTTAATTGTTGTTACAATCAAGAAACTGTTGGAGTAAAATTAGTAAAATTACATTACATAAACAAATCTTTAGTGTTTCGCTAATTTAAACTTTAACCCGACTTGGTTTAGTACTCTTTAGTTTCCAAGCGAGAAGTTTTGATCGGCCGTCAAGATTATTTACTCCAAGCTAGAAACGTTGACATGTTCTGGATTGAATTTAACAAGTTCGTTAACTAATCAGAAGAAATAAGGTTTTCAAGGCTCCTGAATTTAACACACTGCAATTTTTCAATGTCTAAATATGAAGATAATATATACGGCTCATAGTTCATTAGCCAGTAGGGCATTCATTTTACTACAAATTTTTAAATAAAACTTAGAAATAAACTCTTCATTACATAATATATTTTAAATATCCCTGGATCCAGATCACCGTCGATATCAGTAAATCAATTATTTGGGATAATTAATAATTAGCTGGTATTTTTGTTGTATTTAAATGTTTGGTTTGATACAACGCAATTCTATAATATATTTTGTTTAGGCCGTTTGTCTAGAGTTTCTAATATATCAACAAATAATAATAACAGCCAACATATTTGTTATCATATTGTATAAATAAAACGATTGTTTTTTTAAGGTATCCTATGTATCTCAAATTATGTACCTACTCAAAGTTTTTGTTAAGTAAATTCTTACGACTTCTCTCAGTATTTGTTGTATTCCTTTAATTACATTGGCAGCTTTATTTCATCTTTCATTTCATTTTAACTTGAAGTTATAAAGTGTATATATACTACATTGTTAATTATTTTCAACCGTTACTTTGATCACCTACGTGTAGTCGATGTGAAAACATTTGAAAAATTTAAAACCGGAAACTATTATCCCACGGGTATACATGCTGGGATTATCGTACATTTTACAGATATTATAGATTTCCACCTATATATTGACTCATCACGATATATCTGGAACCATAAGGCGTAGCGACTTGAAATTTGGTAGGATTATTCCTTTCGCCGAGTAGAGGTCAGCTAAGAACGGATTTTACGAAATTCCACCCACAAGGGGGGTTGCGGGGGTGTTAACAATGGAAAATTCCCATTTTTAACCTATAGCTGCTATCGACTTCAAATTTGTCGAAGATATTGCAGTATTAACATAGAGGGGCAGCAGTTATTACTTTCGATGCGAAACAGAGTTCGCCGGGTCAGCTAGTTCCTAATAAAATTTGAGTTAACGTTTTGTTAAAATAATATTAAAACATACTATTTAATATAACTATTTTTTATGAGATAGGAGGGCAAACGAGCATGCGTGTTACCTTATGGTTAGTGGCCAGCGCCGAAGTGTGCGCCGTGAAGTTCATTGTATAAATGCCGGGCTGGCTCGACCGTTGGAATACTACGACCTCAGAAAATTGACCTAAAGTGCCTCAAGCCACGTTGCTTCTGCTGATAGAGACATACGAAGGCCCACCCCTTTTCTCTTTTATTCTTAGGGGCCAGTAACATGACTGTGACATTGCTCCTTGTCTCAAAAAAAAACTTTCACTTTGTGTTGTGAATTAATCACGTGAATTATTAATGACCTGCTTTTACGGAACACAACATTTTAGAACCAGCTGCAACATTCGATAAAACCGTAAAGATATTTGGCACGTTCAATATCAACCTTGTTGAAAATTTAATTTAAATCTCTGGTAAAAGTTTAGCAGTAGATAGAGCATTTTCAGTTTGTAGGAGACACACAGACGAATGAGTAATATTTGAACTCAAATACTTATTACATTGTATATATTAAATGTATATGTTACATTGTATAAAGTTCGAAAATATATTAAATTTCTCGTAAGAAGTTTACAGCCAGAATATAAAATTGGATACCTAACCTTTAAGCTGTTCTATAATTCATTCCTCTCGGGCTTTGCAAAGTCCAAATTTAGATTATTCAGTATTGACGACGGATTATTGGTTTATCTGCTGATCTGATGCTTGATTCCTGTACCAGCGTTTAATACTTACCATTTCGGGAGATATTATTTTATTTTAGCAAGCTTAGACTATTTTTTTGTTGGTTTCCACCTGTTTCCTTTATTACATAATGATTTTGCGCTGGTTTGTGTGCTGGTGTACAATCATAATTATTTCTTGATATACTTCGTACGTATACAAGTTTTTGATATTAAATTAAGTTATTGAAGAAGCGTCATCTAATGTATTTTTATCATTGTTCTTAAGTCGGATATTAAACCTAGTCAAATAAACAAATATCTTCCATCGAATATTTATGCCTTTATTACATAATGATTGTGCGCTGGTTTGCATGCTGGTGTACAATCATAATTATTCCTTGATATACTTCGTACGTATATAAGTTTTTGATGTTAAATTAAGTCATTTAAGAAAGCCTTATCCAATGTATTTTCGTCGGAGTCGGATATTAAACCTAGTCAAATAAACAAATAATATATTCTATGAAATATTTTTTGATTGACAAAATTTTGTCCAAGATATTCTCAATATACTGCAAAACCTATTAATACTGTGATGGAACCAATTAATATAATAGTTTGTACAGATACAATGCCACTGCCTACCGTAGTATTGAAGACCATCTTCCTGCCCTATTCCTAATTCTAATTCTTAGGAAATTCTCACTTTTCATTTTTAAACTTTCAAGTAACCCCGTTTACTATTTTAAATTGTAAGAAATAAACTTTCCACTTTACAATCTAAATAGCTAGTGTTGCACACACGATTTCTAAACTATCTAAATAAATGGAATGAACAATAACTCTTGGCTTAGAAAGATTTACAGCGTTCACGAGTATAGTTAGGTGTGATGGTTCCCAAGGGATAAAATGTACGTAACGTAGGTGTTTTTCTCTTACTTGATCTCGAAAGCAGACAGTTTAGTGTGAGACTTATTGGGGTATATTAACGCATCATTCAGATGAGGAACTTAATTGCTAATTGAGCACTCATTTACTTAAGCAGAATATATTAGTGTCGGTAAAATCAAGAGATAAAGGCATAAAATAGTGTTAAGAGTTTTTTTTATTTTGGTCAATTAAAGTAAATGTTTAGAGGTTGGACTGTATAAGGCGAGGAATAGAGTCATCTTGACAGTATTTTATTGGAAACACCTTACATTCATACATAAATAACTTCACGCCAAATTCCTTTCGGGATAGGCAGAGAGAGCCGCGCGCTTAATGCAGGATCCTTGCACGGTTCTTACACTTTCATAACTCTTTTCAGGCACGCGCGTCAATTTTTAAGGCTCCTAGCATCACCCGCCTCCAGGACTGGTTCTATTTGGTCATAGAATGTGTGTATTGACTGTTCGACTCCTACATCCATCCGCTTTTGAATTGTTTATATGCTTAGTCAATCTTGGATCATTCATTATTTCTTTAAGTCGGAACCAATGAATTGCTAAAAAATCATTTATTGTATAAACATTCCGTCATATTTGTTAATTTGGTGTAATATTTATTTGTAATAAAGATGTAAAGCGTATACTTTTAACTTTATGAAAACATTGATGTCATTTGTTAATTGGACAACACGCGACAAGTTCATTGGCGACGCATTATTTACATATTAAATTTGACACAGTTGTAACCCTCGGGTCAGAACGAACACGCACTATGATATTTCATCCTGATATTGATAATACACGAAATAGCAATCATTATCCAGAACTGATATTTCTAGAATCTTCATTTTTATGAGTTACGGGGGCCAATGATACCGGCAACATAGTGTTACAGTTGCGTTGCCCTAAAATCTGCCAGATAATCCTCCACCAATACTCACGTTTGCATTAACTTTCTAAGAAGCTTAATATTTTATTAGTCGAGCCAACCCATTCATTCAGTAAACTGCATGACTACCAACGTAAACTGTTATTCTAACGAGACGAGGATAAAATAAACCACTCACTACACCTATCCTCTAAGTCCAAGATCAAAGAGACAGGTTGCAACTTTTTAAAGCACTTTGATAGTCTTATTAACATACATACATACATAACTTCACGCCTTTTGTTACCCGAAGGTGTAGGCAGCGGCTGTTAAGCCTCGTCTCGCCGTTATGTTTACGTCCCAAATGGAATAGGAGGCGAACCCATTGCCATACCGAGCACAAAGTTTTCAGTCATCGATATTTATCACACATAACTTCCGAAAATAATTTCGAAAAGTCATTGGTGTGAGCCAGTGTCTGGAATCGAACCCGGACCTCTGGGTCAGAGTCGAGTGCTCGACTACTGCGCCACCGAGACATTAATTAAACGTTAAATTAATTACATTTTAATCTTATTAAACGCATATACATACGTACATAACTTCACACCAAATCCCTTGCGGGGTAGGCGGAGAGAACAGAGCGCCATAGGGCACGATTTTTACACGCCTCACTCGCTTCGTTGACTTTCATAACTCTTTTCATACACGCGCGTCGGTTTTTGAGGCTCTTAACATCACCTTCCTCCAGAACACGTTCTATTTGAAACGCATATAAAAATGTGTATATATAATATTTGGAAGCCAATTTGACAGCAAACGATTTTATGAAGTGAATTGGGACAGCGGGCAAATGAAATTTGTTCAAAAACTCTTATTGAAAATCTCTCGAATTGGATATTAAATTTATGCCATCTTTTGTTATCCGGAGAATTTGCTGTTAAATGTTCATACTTTAGATGACTTAAGGCTTTTTAAATGGGAAATTTAATATTAGAATATTTTATGCTTGCGTTAATGGCGTGAAGGTTGTACAAAATTGGGTATATATCTTGGATAATAATATCTTGGACACAATACACACAGCGCCCTCTAGTTCCAACCTAAGCAACTAAATGCTTGTGTTATGGATACTAGATAACGGATATTAATACATATATACTTTTCTTTTGTAAATACATACATACTTATAATACATAGAAAAACACCCAGACACCATACAAATATTCATGTTTGTCACAAATATTTATGATCGGGTGGGAATCGAACCCCCGACCTCATTGCTGCAACCGGTAGTTTTACCAATGCGCCACGAGGCCCGTCAATAATATGTATAAAGATCAGTTAATTTAAACTTGTGATAGAACGGAAATCTTCTAGACGAGGCAGTAATCTTTTTTATTGGGCAGGGGGGCAATACTTCCCACACAGAGCGAAACGCGACATCACTTTACGTCGATATTTTAAGAGCTCGTGGTATTTCACCGGTCGAGCGGGCCCATTGAGAGCTGTGTGGTTCTACCATTATAAACATGAAATTTGAATGCTTACTGATCATAATTTGTTATTATAATATTTTTAGCGTAATTATTCATGGCGCAATTTAATCCCAAAGGGGCCACGGCTGATGTACGGAAGCCGGATGGGGAGGGAAGACGGGAATAGGTCGGGCCTCCAGATACCTCTTTTACCGAGCGAAAGGTAGCAAGAACCACTTAAAGTCGATATTCTGAGAGATCATTGTGATTCACCGGTCGAGCCGGCCCATTCATACAGAGCACTGCATGTTATTTGTACTAAAATATTAATTAAATTATTGTCATATTCTCTGTCTGCTGTGCAATACTATTTTCATCCAAACTATCTTCAAAAATAATGTTTTACGTTTCTCCGTGACACACAAGCGAGGTACTTGAGAGTTGACATCGGTAAGCTTGACTTTTTTTTTTATGGGATAGGAAGGCAAACGAGCAGCCGTGTCACCTGACGGTAAGCAATCAACGCCGCCCATGGACACCAGCAACACATATAGTGTTACTGTTGCGTTGCCGACCTTTAAGGGATAGGGGATAGGAAAGGACGGGGAAGAGGGGTGGGCCTCCGGGTACCTCTCTCACCGAACGAAACGCGGCATGAGCCACTTTACGTCGGTTTTCTGAGAGATCGTGGTATTTCACCAGTCGAGCCGGCCCATTCATGCAGGGAACTGCTTGTCTCTACCACTGTCAGTGACTCTGAAAATACCAGTACACAAATTTCTTCGATAAATCATTCTTAGTCGAGTCTTGAGGAATGAATTGCCACTAACCATGCGACTCGCTCAGCATTTGGTAACTTTTAAAAATCTCCTTTAAGAATGCTACTTGTTACTGTAAATGTCTTCACATAGCTGACTTTCTATTTGTAACTAAATCTAATATTTAATAACTAATTTTTAACTAAGTAAGAAAGGGCATGCTCCGATGGTTCGGACATGTAGAAAGAATGGTTGATGCAAGACTGACTAAGCAGATATACAATGCAAAAGCGGATGGATGTAGGATTCGAGGACGGCCAAGACACACATTCCATGACCAAATAGAACGTGTTCTGGAGGAAGGTGATGTTAAGAGCCTCAAAAACCGACGCGCGTGCATGAAAAGAGTTATGAAAGTCAACGAAGCGAGTGAGGCGTGTAAGAATCGTGCCCTATGGCGCTCTGTTCTCTCTGCCTACCCCGCAAGGGATTTGGCGTGAAGTTATGTATGTATGTGTGTGTAATTTTTACTAAATCTCTTTTTAAGATAGGTAAAGCATTGTCTTTTCTTAAAAGCAATACATATTAATCTTTTTGTATTTTTTTGCATTTAAGCAAGTTATGTCGTCTAAAATTTATTATACGATCGTGTTCTATATTGTACTAGCTGACCCCGCGAAATTTGTTTCGCATCAAAAGTAATTTTTAAAGCGTTTTCAATCAAAGTGCTAAATTTCGAAAAGTATCACTTTTTGTTTACTACATTATAATTAACTATACATACAAACCACCCGATTGAAACCCTCTATCTATTACAAAAAAACACAGCAAAATCCGTCGCGTAGTTTCAAAGATCTTAACATTTATGGGACTTTGTTTTATACTATGTAAAGATTTAAAAGTGTAATAATTGTCTCGGTAGTCGAGTTCAGTACATTGTGTTTAAAAAAATTAATTACTGACTGCTTTGTATGAACCTTTTTTGGTATATATATATACTTAATATTTTTACGCCAAGCCCCTTGCAGAATAGGCAGAGAGATATAATGCATAATTCTTACACACTTCACTCGCTTCTTTTTCCTTTTTTGGGAAGCTCCAAGTTAAAAAAATAGTCCTCGAACCCTACATTTAACAGACATTTTTAATTTACATGCAAATCTACTACATCTATTCCCATTACACGAACAATTGAGTATAATTTTTGATATAAAACTGGATTAAAAAAATCAAAGTACAAAGTAGTACGCGATATTTTATATATATTAAAAAAAATACGTCAGAAATATCTTGCCTCTCTCTCTCTCTCTATTTTAACTACAATTAAAATGTGTCCATAGATGGTGCACACATAAGGTATTCATACATACATGAACTCACGCTTGTATTCCATAGGGGAAGGTAGAGATTTTGGTACCCTGACAAATACGCTGTCATACAGTTAAACAGTCAGTCATACATCATTATGCATTCACGTCCATATCGGTTTGCGACTCATTTTTACTTTTTTCAACCTACCATTTATTTAGCAGTGGTAGGCCTTTCTTGGTCTTACGATGCTTACTCTGACCACTGACATTCGCTTACTACTCCCTTTTAGTAGTCTTTGTTAAAATCTTAAAAATATAATCGTCTTTCTGGCGCATTCGAGGAAAATAAAATACCAAAAACTCAAGTAGAGGGAGAGCGACGCATAAATTGCTTTAAATCTAAACTTCGCCTGACCCATAATGGTTACAAGGCAGGACAAGATTGTTATCTTGAAATGCTTATTCTGGTGGCGAGTTACTTTCCCGGTAGAAAAAAGGAAAGTTGTAGCTCGTTTGTGAACAACTAATGATAAAAAAAAACTTTGTGACCGCTTTTTCGTTACAAAATTCGGTTGTATATATGTGGTTTATTTTGAAATTATTTACTGGTTTACTTAGGAAATTTATCATTATAATCATACGTGTTTTTTACAATTATAAACATTTTGTATTAATATATTTTTTTACTTATTAACGAACTAATTATATAATATATTAAAACAGTGTTATTTAAGTAAAGAGAGATAACGACATAAGTATCATTACCCGTTGACAACGATGCGAGAGAATTTTGCGATGCCTTTTAATAATTCTTTTATTTTTATCATTTTTATAATATATATCTCTGTAAATAAATTATTAGTAAAGAGAGAGAATACTGGACATCAATGCACTGCACTGCTGACCCAAAATACGAAATATCTTCAAAAAGAGTACAGTGAAACATGGAAAAATGACTACTTAGAACCAGAATTTGATGATGGTACCAGAAGCAAGGTGTAATTTACAAACTGGAGTCAACTCATAAATAGAATGGTGGAATTCTGTTTTATAGGATATTGCCCAATCGTGGTAGCGTATCACACGATGGCAAGCAACAAACGCCACCCGTACATCTGAACATAGATAGTTTTACAGCTGCATATCCAGCCCTTACTATGGGATGTGGAAGGGTCGGAAGTGAAATGGGAGAGGAGAAGGGGAGGAGAGTTAAATCTCCGAATAACTTTTTCAACGAGTGAGACGCGGCATGAACCACTTTACGTCGATATTCTGGGAGGTCGTGGTATTTCACCGCTCGAGCCAGCTCATTCGTGCAGCAAAGAGTGTGGCTCTGCCATTGATGTAAGAATTATTAAGCTTGCTGCCTGAAAGAATGATTACATTTTACAAGAATCTTAAATATATACTAAAATGTTTAGCGCCACTGGTTAGGTAGGGAGATTTTTAGACAGAGATTAGCTTCATAATATAACTTTGACGGGCTTCCACCCCAAGTACAAATATTTATTTTAAGCAATCAATGTTTTTATGGTGTCCAGATATTTTTTTTATGTGTTATAAATGTGTATTTACAAAAGAATAAAGAATTTCCGTAGATATCGATTATAAAACCACTTGGTGGCTTTACTTGAAAAACTGTGCTATGTGTATCAAAAAAATTATAACTCATTATAAAATTTGCGTTCTCAATAACCATCATACCTTTCATATAAAAACGATCTAACTCATTATGTTACTAAATAAGTAGAATATTAATTAAATTTTAAGAAAAGTAATTAATTTTGTAACTGATATTTTAAAACTTAACCATTTTTGGTCAACTATAATGGCCGAAATGAACATTTAAAGTCCAAAACTAAAGTACTAAAACCTAGTAGATAGATATGACAGTCAAGTTAGGAGACAAATCAAAATTATGGTCAAAGTTTTGGGCTACCTTTGAATTTGTAATATTAATTTCGTGAATATACTCGAAAAACTTGTTGTAAATCAACTTGTGTAATATTTACTAAACATAATTATAATTTAAGGAAAAAAGCATGGGTGGTCCAGTGGACGAGCTCCCCGTTTCTAATTCAGGATTCCGGAATTCTTTTCGGAAATTATGTGTGAATAATATCGATGACGAACAACTTTGTGCCCGGTGTAATAGTAATGGGTTCCCCACATGTATATATTCCATTCGAGACGTAACGTAAAACTTCGGCGAGTTGAGGCTTTAACAGCCTCCAGCCTCCAGCTGCGTACAACTTCGGGAAAAAGACGCTTGAAATTTATTTAATATCTTGGTTCCGAGTTATCTATCAATATTTTTACTTTATGCTCAGACGCAAACACCGGAGGTGTGTTTCGTGAAGCCAAATCAAATTATAGCTAAGTTGCGTTAAAAAATTTAGAAAAATAACATATATACATACATATATGTTATTTTTCTAAAATTTTTTTGAAATTTTCTGGTAGTCGCAACTTAGCTATAATTGCGACTACCAGAAAATTTCAAAAAAAAATTAGAATTTTTAAT